>OX387269.1:34810488-36196982 GCA_947562075.1 Orthosia gracilis
TCAAACCCAATGATTAGATGAGCTGGCAAGAAGTCAGACAAGGACACACTACCAGCGGAAAACCTCTCGCCAAGACCGCTTCTGATTAGCTACCGTTTGTAAGGAAATAGCTAACCTAGGTGGATGATGATAGATTTCATTTTAGCTAAACAAAAATTTTTAGTACACAGTCTAGTAGTAAGAAATACGTATAAGGTCTTTGCCAAATTGTGACATTAGATAAACGTACAGACCGCTTTGTTCGTACCATATGTGTCAATAGGTATATACTATAATTTCGTAAATGCTCCTATAGAATTAAGCTAAAACTAACAAGTATTTACCCACCACAATAAAATAATAATAATGGGTGGTTCTAAAAATGGCAATACCTAACAGGCTTGTTTTTGTTATCACATCAGGACTTCTAGAAATATTTTTTACAAACATATACACGATGAAACAAGTTTAAGTCTCTTTAATATTAATAATTTTAATTAATCCACAAAACAACATCAAAATCATAACACGAAGACGTCTCAATATTTATATCTAAATTAAGAAATTCCAGTTTAACTTTAATAGTCCAATTTCCTCCAGCTAAACAACATTTTTCCATTCGCAAATTATCATGTAATGCCATCTAAAATTCCGTCACCAGCCTAACTAATTCGGTGACGCAAATTGACGTCATTTCCACGAAAGGCCCAAAGAGGGGGAGCTTGTTTTTTGAGAGGGCAACACCGTGTAGCAACATTGGTAATTTCCTGGTCGTCTTAATGTCGGTCGCTTACCTTCTGGGCTTTTGGCACAATATCCGTTCAGTTTGACCTGTTATAGATATGACGGATGGTGACGACTAATAATAGTTCGGTCTGTTATAGTACTGATAATAAAGAAGTACAGTAACTATTTATGGTGACGTATAATTCACAGGATTTTTTTAGGGGTTGAAAGTAAATAACATACATAATATCACGCCTGTATTTTGCGAAGGGTAAGGCAGAAGTGTGCCTATAGCACGCCCACATTTCTCTAGAAATTTTTAAGTCCCATGTAAAAGGTTGGTCCCCAACCGAAATTCCAGATGGAAAGACCCAATAACGCTTTGACTGACCTGGGAATCAAACCTAAAACTAACCTTGTGCTTAGGAGCGCTTGCAACCTAGTGGTTGCATGTTCTTGTTTGGTCTAGTGACAAGACCAACCAAAAACTCCAAATTATTATTACCAATTTACTGTTGAGCTCATCGTTGTTTGGGCAAGGTTTAAATATTTTGATCGATGTGTTATAGGCAACCTCTTAAATTTTAAGACGATGACGTGAACAACATTGGCAATTTCCTTGTGGTCCTCGCGTCCGCCGCATGCCGCAGGAATAATATCCGTTCAGTAAACACCTCTTAAAGACGTGTCGGACGATGGACGCACCGTGGTCAAAATACTGATAAATAACGTCACGAACTCACGACATAGAAATTATATGTTTTTAATAATTAAAATGTAAAAAAAATAAAATTAGTTTATCCTCGCGCTGGACAATTACACCAATGGAGCACAATCTTATAATAAAAACACTATAAGTCTAGGTTTCGTCACAATGTTTTTTCTTCACCGTTGTCAGCGATGTCCAAGAATAATTTAGAAAGTACATATGAATTGAAAAATACACATAGGTGACTTGCCCGGATTCGAACCCACGACCTCAAGCACGAGAGGTGAGGTCTTAGCCACTGGGCCACCACGACATGTTAATGAATGGACAAGTTAATATTGACCATGAAATCACGAGGTTTTTGTTATGCCATTAACCTATTTGCAGCGAGCCTAAACACTAGAAAAGGCTATAAATATTAGCGAACTTTTGATTATCAAAAAACTCCAAGTTCTCGGACGCAGCATCATACCAATTGTTGATTCTCCAATTGCATGTTATTCAACTTAGTTCTCTACAACTTGCATCCAGCTTCTATGACGCTACCAGTCTACTGCAAATATTCACGGACTCCACTCAAGAACACGTCTGCCTCAACTATCGGTTCTACGGCTACCTATGCCTTTTCTGTGAAAATTTATTTCGAATAAAAGTGTGCCCAATAGTTCCAATATTCTACCTTTTTCTTACAAAAATAATTTAGCTTAAAAACAAAAAAAAAAAGCGTAATTCTCGTTAAGTCCTGTGCTTTCGTTCTAAAGCGAGAGTGCCGCTATCTGACAATTGGCCGATTTTAGTTTTTTGATGCCCCCTATTTTTTGTTTATGAGGCGTCTCACAGGTCAGTGATCTAAGTGGTTGGCTTAACCGAGCGATCCTGTGGAGACTAAACTATAGCCTCCAGCCAGGCGACCAGGCGACCAGGCTGAGGGCAACCCCCTATGGGGTCGAAACCAGGCTCTGGGCATCGTTGGGGGGACAACTAGGGCTGGATCTTTATAAAGTGATACTACCATCCGTTCGAAAAAAGCCTACGTGGAGAAGAACGGACGAGAAACTCCAATTTATTACTAACTAAGTATTTAACTACGGCTCAGCATTACACGGGCTGGCTTAAATATCTTTACGGGAACGTCGCGGCGGGCCTCAGCGGCGAGGACGGAACGAAGGTAGTTTGTGTCTTTTGATTGTGCTGGTCTCCTTACTGCTCTCTTGGCTTGGAGCAGGGTAGTGACGTCATCGGGGGTAGTGAGAGTGAGCCTTGGTCGGCGAATTCGGGATATTTGGGAGGTTTCGTAGCGGGAGGCCGCTTGGATTAGACGGTTATTGTGATTGACCGCAGTGTCAAAGAAGCGCTTGGCAATGCGTTTCATAAACCGCTGGATTGTGGCGATTCTAAGATCGACATGGAGTTCCTGATCACGGACGAACCGGGGGGCTCCCGTGATCTTACGAAGGAATCGGTTTCGAATAATCTGTAGCATATGAATGTGCCGGGGTTTTGTGTGTGCGAAGATAGCGCAGGCATAGATCATGATAGGACGGATGATCGCAGTGAAAATGCGCAGCTTGCACCTAAGTGACAAACCGCTGCTTGCGTTCACCATACCGTCTGTCCATAGTGAAGACGGCTCGCGAGCGTGCCGCCTTAATGCGCTTGGCGAAGGTGAAGTTGTTATCTAAGAGGGGCAAAGCGCAGGCGCCGACCCGGCCTGTCGCTGCCACCGCCGTCCCAGACGCTGGGACCACGGCGGCTGTTGAGGAGGGGGGTGCGATGTCCGATTAATGCATAGAGTCGAACATCGCATCCTCCAGGCGAACACCAACCACTGCAGAGCGGCTCAGGATCTGCTGATGCAGACCGTGGCTGAGTGGTTGGTGGACGTGGCGGTGGTCGCCGAGCCGTACTCGATACCTGGCCATTGGCTGGGTGATCGGGACGGCTTGGTGGCGTTGGTGTCGCGGCCCGCCACGGACTCCCCTCCCCTCTCGCTTTTAGAGAGGGGACCGGGATACGTGGCCGCCGCGTGGGGAGACATAGCCCTGGTGGGGGTCTATTTCTCCCCAAACCGCCCTCTAAGGGATTTCGAGAGTTTTCTCGAGGTCCTTACGGCAGTCGTCGGGAGGGCGGCACCACGCCAGGTCGCCGTGTTAGGCGACCTGAACGCAAAGTCGGCGGCCTGGGGCAACCCAGCCGCCTGTTGCAACGTCCGGGGACGCGCCGCCGAATTTTGGGCGGCTTCGTGCGGCGTCTCCCTCCTAAACAGGGGGAATGTTCACACGTGTGTGCGGCAGCGGGGAGGGTCAGTGGTTGACGTCTCGTTTGCCACCCCCGTGCTAGCCGCCCGCGTTGTGAAGTGGCGGGTGGAGATGGTGGAGACCATGTCGGACCACCGCTACGTGCGGTTCGACATCTCCACCCAGGGCCCGCGGGGAGTTATGGCCCGTTCGGGCCAATCTCCCTTCCCGCGATGGGCTCTCACCCGCCTAGACCGAGAGGCAGCTCAGGAGGCGGCGTTCCTCCAGGACTGGCTCTCGCCCCCTGTGGAGGCCCTGGACGTTGACGCCGCAGCGGTCCAGCTCCGAGGGTCCCTGACCGAGGTATGCAACTCCAGCATGCCTCGGTCACGCCGTCCGCCTCCACGTCGCGCCGTATATTGGTGGACGGAGGAGCTGGCGGGGCTCCGGGCCGCCTGCGTGGCGGCCAGACGGGCCTACACGCGGAGTCGGCGGCGCACCAACCGATCACAGGCCGGGGAGGACCGCCTCTACGCCTCTTACCTGGAGGCAAAGACGGTCCTCAAGTCGGCGATGTGCGCCGCCAAAGACTCGGCGAGGGCGGAGATGCTGGAGGGCCTCGACAGGGATCCGTATGGGAGGCCATATAAGGCGGCGCGGAACCAACTGCGCCCCTTTGGTCCCCCAGTGACGGAGACCCTGGAGCCAGCGTTACTGGATGGGGTGGTCCGGTCCCTGTTTCCGCGCAGGGCCGACTTCACCCCACCAACGATGAACCCCCCAGGGGGGGTGGTGGCAGCGCCGGAGGAGGAGGTCCCTCCGGTATCGGTGGAGGAACTTCGCGCGGGGATCCTGAGCCTCCGCGCGAAGAAGACGGCTCCTGGACCGGATGGCGTCCCCGAACGGGTGGTGGCCATCGCAGCGTCCCTCATGGAGGAAAGGTTTCGGGACCTCTTCAGCGCGTGTCTTACGGCTGGGAGGTTCCCGAAACTGTGGAAGGAGGGGCAATTGTGCCTCCTCCGGAAAGAGGGACGCCCGGTGGACTCCCCCTCGGCATACCGGCCCATCGTTCTGCTCGATGAGGTCGGTAAATTGTTCGAGGGGATCATCGCCACCCGGCTAAATAGCCAGTTGCGGGAGGTAGGGCCGGACCTGTCGGACGCCCAGTTCGGATTTCGACGAGGGCGTTCGACGGTCGACGCCTTGGCCCTGCTGAAGGTCCAGGTGCAGGAGGCGGTGGAGTCGGGGGGCGGAGTGTTGGCGGTGTCATTCGACATCGCCAACGCCTTCAACTCCGTGCCCCACTCTACCATATTGGAGGCACTCCGATACCACGGAGTGCCCCAAAATCTGCGGGTGATCCTGGCCAGCTACTTGGAGGACCGAGAGGTCCTCCTTGTGGACAAGACGGCCAGGATCAGGCGCTACGGCGCGGAGTCCGGTGTTCCGCAGGGGTCGGTTCTAGGCCCTCCCCTGTGGAACATCGGTTTTGACTGGCTCCTGCGAGGAGCCCTCCTCCAGGGCACGAGTGTCATCTGTTACGCTTTGGGGAGGCGGCCTGTTTGGCCTCGGCGGGCGGATCCTTGGTTGCAGAGAGGATCCGCCGCCTGGGATTGAGGGTGGCGCTGAAACAAGACCGAGGCCGTGTTCTTCCACGGGCCTCGGCAGCGCTGCCCTCCAGATGCCCACATCGTCGTGGAGGGCGTCCGAATAGCGGTGAAGGCCCAGATGAAATATCTGGGCCTAGTGCTGGACAGCAGGTGGCGCTTCGGCCCGCACTTTAGCGGGCTCTCGACGCGCCTGCTGAAAGCCGCGGACGCCCTCTCATGGCTCCTCCCCAACCTCGGGGGACCGAGTGCACGGTGCCGGCGCCTTTATGCCGGCATCCTCCGTAGCATGGCCCTGTATGGGGCACCCATCTGGGCGGACTCCCTCCAGAGGAGGGAGAATGCAACCGCCATCCGCAGGCCGCAAAGGGCCATTGCACAGCGGGTGGCGAGGGCCTACCGCTCAGTGGGCTTTTCTGCGGCGTGCGCTCTGGCCGGCACCCCTCCCTGGGAGTTGGAGGCATGGGTGCTCGCCAGAGTGTACGATTGGACGGTGCGGCGTAGGGCGCTGGGTGAGCGCCCCGCCATGGAGGAGCGGGAGGCCGTGCGGCGGGAGGCGAGGGACGCCATCGTCCTCCATTGGGCGGAGGACCTCGCCACCGCCGCCTTTGGACGCCGGACGCTGGACGCGCTCGGGCCAGTCCTGCAGGGCTGGCTCGAGCGGCCACATGGTTTCCTCTCGTTCCGTCTGGTGCAGGTGTTGTCCGGACATGGTTGTTTCGGAACGCACCTGCACCGGATCCGGAGGGAGGAAGCCCCAGCGTGCCACCACTGCGGTGCGGTGGAGGACACGGCGCAGCACACCTTGGAGGTGTGCCCGGCTTGGGCTGAGCTGCGCCGTGCCCTGACCGATGTGATCGGGCAGGACCTCTAACTTCCCAGCGTGGTCTACTCCATGCTGGGGAGTGAGGAGGCCTGGGCGGCGGTTGCCTCCTTTTGCGAGGTCGTGATGTCGCAGAAGGAGGCGGCGGAGCGGGCGCGGGAGGACGATCCTCTCGCGCCGCCGCACCGCAGGCGAAGAAGGGGTGGGAGAAGGCGGTTGTACGATCGTCTCCTCCCACCTCCTGGTGGTGACTAGCGGGCGACAGGCGCGGGGGCGCCTTCGCTCGCATTGCACGAGTCACCACCCTCGTCGGGCGGGAACGGCCGAGCACTCGCGGTCGTTCCCGGGCCCCTCCACTGAGGGAGGGGCGTGAAGGCCCCGCTGTAAAGGCGGGCGGTCGTCGGCGGGGGACTGGACGTAAAGGCTCTGCCAGTTTCCCAGTCCTCCTCCAATTCAAGACGATGCGGGAGTGCCGCTGGGTTATTTTAGTGGGTATACCGGATTCATTCCGGGGAGTCCCACATACCCCCCCCATTCCCCCAATGGGTGGGTATGCGTAATGCATTTTTTCATTTGCATTTTGAGATCAAAAAAAAAAAAAAAAAGGTGAAGTTGTTATCTAGTGTAACACCTAGGTACTTGGCTTGCTCCTCCCATGGGATCGGCTTACCCTACATAGTGATGGGTTTGGGGGGACGGGGGTTTTTAAAACGGTTATTATACCTTCGGTCAGGCCTTGAGAAGGGATAGTCTGGCTTTTGTCAGGGTTGACTGCAATTCTCCATAGGCGGAACCACTTGGCCAATGTGTTTGCGACACTCTGGAGATTGTGGGCGATGGCATTGTGTACACGGCCAGTGTAGTAGAGGGCTGTGTTAACAGCGAATAGTGCCAACTGGGCCAATTTATCTTTTGTGATATTGCTGGTGTACAGCGTGAAAGATATTGAGGATAATACTGAGCCTTGGGGGACTCCAGCTCGTATGGGGTGAGGGGAGGAGAGTTCTTCCTCGACACGATAGTCTTGTAAGATGAGCACGAGACGGTTTGGCACGCCAAGTTTATATAGCTTGTAAATTAAGCCATTGTGCCAGACTTAGTCGAACGCTTTCGCTATGTCGAAGAACAAGGCACCCGTCATCAGACCACGCTGGAAACCAGCTCTAGTGTCAACGATGCGGAGAACTTGTTGGACGCAAGAGTGTTCGGAACGAAAGCCTAATTACTCTTGAGGGATTTCGCTCGGCAAAGTCTTTAAACCGCTTATGAATAAGCCGTTAATAGACTTTACCGAGGGAACTGAGCAGACTGATGGGGCGATAGCTGGTAGGCCTATCAGAGTGGCCTGTTTCCACGTTTGTGGGAAGATATTTTTGCTTAATCTAGCGTTGAATATAGCCGTCATTAGCATTATAGTAGGTAGGGAGGAGTCTCAACACCTTATTGGTGATGCCAACTAAGCCCGGGGATTTGCGAGGGTGAAGCCTTTTGATGATCTCCTCTACTTCGTCTGTGGTGACGGGACGTAAAGGATCATCTGGGTCTTGAACGGGAGGGAGGTCCTACGTTCGACTTCAGCGTCCACTATGTCTAAGTGGGCTTGGTCTACTGGTTGGGAGCTGGGTGAGCATTGAAGTTCGAGGCTGTTAGCCAGGCATTCGGCTTTTTCAATGTTTTCAAATTCTACACTCTTATCAGGGTGAATGAGAGGGGGTATGGCTGAGTCTTCAGTGGAGCGTAATTTCCTCTGAAGGTGCCAGATGGCATGGCGGGTGGGCTCTAGTTTGCTCAGCATCTTATTCCAGTTCAAAGAACGATGCTCAGCAGTACGATCCCTTACAGAACGCTGTGAGTTACGCATGTGAGCTTTGATTGCGGCACAGGGAAGGATACTGTAGGCACGGATATCTGCGTTCTTCTTGGTAATCAGCTTCCGTTTATCGTTCGGGAGTGTCCCTTGCTGGATGTCCAGCACTGGAACCTCCCTCGAACATTCGTTCAGGACAGATTGTACGTGAGCTGTAAGCTGCCGCTCGGTCGCTGTCGCTGTCGTCTGCGTGAACAAGTGGGCATTGTCCCGTGATTCATCGTCAGGATAACTATCGGGGAAGGCGGAATCCTCGATAGGGCAGTCAGATCAGATGCTTGGCCGGTGGAGCACCCTGTGAGAGGGTGGGCGACCTAGGCCCTTGGCTAGACCTGACTGGACCTGACTGGGGGGGAAGGCGAACTTAGCGAGTCCTGGTCCGTAAACGGCTTGTTAGCCTTGGCACCTGTACCTTCAGTCGGGCCCGAAACGGGCGAGGAGGAGTTGGCTAGGGTCCCTTTGACTGCATTGCCGTACTTTTTCTTTAACCTTTCAACAATGTCGTACGCGGCAGTTGTTGAACTTAGGAGAATCTTCTGAAGGAGTTCAATGACTGCCGCAAACGACATTCCTGAAAAACAAAAATCCGGTAATAACCGGGAAGGGTATCTTACCCGGGTGGATGGGCCCGGGGATGTGTGCAATCCTATCCTCCAGGTCGGGTGAGACTGGGAGGTGTGTACCTCGGGTGAGCTCTAAGCTATGATATTCCTGTCACCAATCTGATTGGGTGACAGGGGTCCTAAGGTACTGGTTAGCCCACAGAAGGTGGGCCACCCTCCGCCTGTGTACCGAAAGTCTGGTAAGTAGGGGTAGACACACCCTAACTAGCAGGTGAATACTGAAAGCAGAGATAGGGCTTGACTAGGCTATCTACCAAGGCGAACTACCTCGCTCCCAACTCTAACTGACTGCCGTGCCCTGAAGGGTCTTGGCGGGTGTGGTGGGTCTGCACCCTCCTTGGCTTCATTCGTTTGGTATCCACTAAGGACCATAAGTTGTGGTTTTACCCAGAAGGGGTCAAACAACGCGACTTTATCTGTAAAGAAATTTGTCTTTTCCTACCCTGAAAAAGGACGGAGCGGAAGGTCACTAATAGCGACCTCTTAGCAGCGTGCGGAGACGCGACGACCGCAGTGACGTTACGCAGGGCGCAGGGAGGGGTGAGCGGAGCGCGCAGAGCAGCGAGCGTCCACAGCGGCGGCCGGCGGCAATGTGTACAAATGCTTGATGCCGCCAGATCGATATCTATCTATATATATATAGATATCTATGCAATATTTTTCTACTATCAATAGATTCCGGTCAAAAAATAAAAGGCCCCAAATTATTATGTTTACAAACCTATGTCTGATAAAATTAAGACATTGATTTAAACTAACAATGTACCTATTCGAAAGTGCGCAATTAAATCTATTTTTTGGCACCGGAAACTCTTGCATATGATTTATATTTCGTTGATAAACAGCATTGAGTTTTAATATCTCGCCGGTTTTATTTGTTTTTCGCGTATAACTCAAAATATAAAATTTGTCAGTTGGCGGGCTCTAGCTAGGACGGCAGTGTGGCTTTGTCCGCGAGACGGATGGGGACTGTGCGACGCTGCGGTTATTATCTACAAGGTTGGACCCCGGCTATTTTTCAGACAAAATGGAGAATTGTTTTTTTGTTTAAATAAGATTACTTTTTTGTTGGAGAATAGGGATTAGTGCAGCGCTGTTTGGAAATTGGAGTGGTGTAGTTGAAGTATCGTAGGTACTTCCTGTACTCCCGTGAGACATAGGGTACATTTTATGCCAGCAAAATGCTCGTGCATCTCTTTTCTTTATAATAATACCAGCCTGTAACTGTCGCACTGCAGGGCAAAGGCCTCTTCTCATACAGAGAAGGCATGAGCATTGATCACCTCGCTTGCTCAATGCGTGTTGGCGATTTTAGACTTACATTAACTATATATTAGGGGCGGTTAAAGTATGAAATTGCCGATTTGTACTGAAAAATTGTTTTTTTTTTTTTTTTTTATTTAACTTATTTATTTAATCAAAATAATTACCATTTTTATCTATACATTGCTGCCATCTAATAGGAAGGTCATTTATGTCTTTGCGATAGAACTCTGGTGATCTAGATTCGACAAACTGTGTGAAAGCATTTTATACTGCCTCCTGAGAAGAAAACTTTTTATCACGTAGAAAATTGTCCAAATCACGAAAAAAATGGTAGTCCGTTGGAGCAAGGTCTGACTAACACGGAGGGTGACGAATGGATTCTAATTGCAGTTCCTGTAGAGTTAAAACGGTTTCTCGTGCTGTATGAGGTCTCGCGGTATCATGGAGCAATAATGGTGAAGATCGATTCATGAGTCGGGGCTGTTTCACTGCTAGTTTTGCTATCATTGTTCGGAATTCGGCACAATAGACATCTGCCGTTTTTGCTTGACCAGATCGGAGAAAGCTAAAGTAAATAACACCATGCTGAGACCACCAAACAGTTATCACTACCTTTTTATTGGTAAGCTTTGCTTTAGGACACTGTTGCGGCGTCTGACCTGGGGTCAGCCATTGCATTTTTCGCTTACGGTTATCGTATAGAATCCAATTTTCATCACCTCTCCAGTCCTTCATTTCTGTATCGATTCAACAAGGCAACACAAGTTTCAACACGCGTTTTTTTTTACAGATCAGTCAATTCATGAGACACCCATTTTTCATATTTTTTTATTTTATTGATTTGAAGCAAATTAATCAATATTGTTGGTAAGGTAATGTTAAGCCATGCCGCTAATTCCTGGGTAGTTTAGATCGGATCAGCTTCCACCATCCCTTTCAATTCATTGTTATTCACTTGTGTGGGCGGTCTTCCACGTGGTTCGTTCTTCAAATCAAAGTTTCCATCACGAAAGCGTTTAAACCAAAATCGCACGGTGCGTTCATTAGCAGTCCCCTCTCCAAACGCAACATTGATATTGCGAGCTGTGTCTGCGGCGTTAGTTCCGCGTCGGAACTCGTATTCAAAAATCACTCGAATATTCGAAGTATCCATATTTCTTGTCTAAGATGAATAAAAAAAACAACTGAAAGTCGTTAATCGAATGTTGCACATTTTTTAAAAGAAGAACTTCATAGGTACCATGTGAAAAAAGTTTCACTCAAAAATCTCATACCATGAAGGTTCTATGTCAATTCGAAGTACCTATTACAATAAAACGGCAATTTCATACTTTAACCTCTATTTTAAGCCAGGTTTCTATACTATGTTTTCCTTCACCGTTGTATGTGATGTCCAATATAAATTTAGAAACTACATATGAATTTGCATTTGTCACAATGCTCTCTCTCTCTCTCTTGCCTAGCCTTTTCCCAACTATATTGGGGTCGGCTTCCAGTCTTACCGGATTCAGCTGAGCACTAGTGTTTTAGGTGGAGCGACTGCCTATCTGACCTCCACAACCCAGTAACTTGGTAACACGGTACCCTTTTGGCAAGACTGGTGTCAGATTTCAAGCTTCTGACTACCTTAACGACTGTCAAAGATCTTCAAATGACAGCCGGGACCAACGGCTTAACGTGCTTTCCGAGGCACGGAGAAAACTTGGTATGTTGAAAATGGTCACCCATCCACAGACCAACCTCGTCAAGCGTTGCTTAACCTTGAAGATCGATCCGTGCGGCTGTTTTTATTTTCAAATCCGACCATTTGTCACAATGCAATGGTCGGATTTGAACGTCGTCCTCAAGTGCGGGAGGCGAGGTCTTAGCCATAGGCCACCACAACATTTTGTACTCTGTATAAATAGCGAAAATTAAATGCTATTCGTTGGTGATCGTATCATTTGAGACCAGCTGGACGTTTTGAATTCTTTTTCGATGTGTGATATAGTCCGAATAAGGTTCTAATTGTAAGAATATTGAAAAAGTTTCCTAGAAAATTGAAATTTCTCAGCAAAAATTGACTGTTCAACCGTGAACGTGGCAATAGTTACACGTGCCAACAACAGCATTACAGCGTCAGCGACATACCTTCGGTCCACGCGCTGGCAACACCGTCAAACTGTCAGCGCTAAGAAGTGACCTACTAAGATCTTCGCTTCATCGACTCAATACATACACAACACACATGTAAATAGGCAAATAAGCATCAATGTGTATTTACCAAAAATATGTATATAATTAAGTTAATTATTGTAATAAATTAGTCATCAAGCTGGAGTCGAATTTGATTCATAACTCCGTTACTCCTCTTACTGTGGTCAAGACCCCCTTAGTCTTCAACGATCCTGTGGGTCTGTGAGATCAGTAGTGAGAAAACCATTTGCTGTGTATAGTGCACGAATTAAACAAACCCCTGTTTCTACCCAAATTCCGTCTGTTACCGTAGGTCTCCTTGTAACAGACTTCCCGCACGAAAAACTAACGTAACCTAAGGCGTTAGGATAACTAAGGTGCTAGGTAATTGTTATAGGGCTAGATTTTTAGTCGTGTGGTCAGGTATTTCATAGGACCAGGCTCAATTGGTGCAAACATAGCCACACTGTACGCATTTGGAATAACGGCCGTACTAAGCTGTAAGTCCCAGTGCGTACATTTGGTCTTATTATTTTGTATCCGACATAATGTTATTGTGGTGGTTTGTATTGTGTGTGTATTGAGCCGATGAAGCGAAGATCATAGTAGGTCACTTCTTAGCGCTGACAGTGTGACGGTGTTGCCGGCGCGTGGACAGAATGTATGACGCTGACGCTATACTGCTGTTGTTGGCACGTATAACTATTGCCTGTTCACGGTTGAACACTGACAATTCTTATTCTATGAAATTTGTTTGTGATATCAGGGGCAGCTAGTATAAAATAACACTAAGTGTCAAACACTCTAATAAAGATTTAGGCAGACTGCTGTGAATAGGTCAATAACAATTTTGTCGTAACTTAATTATTTTGACGACACGGTTGGCGTAGTGGTTGAGCGATTGACTGCTGAGCTGCGTGTCGCGGGTTCGATTCCCGCACGGAACAAATATTTGTATAGCCTATAGATTTGGTTGTCTTGTATATGTGAGTTTAATTGCTTGTAAACGCACCCACGATACAGGAAGAACTTCCTAGTGTGGGGCAACGTTTTTTTTAAATTTAATTTAAAATTAATCAGCATAAACCAAGCTAAAACGCGACATAAAATTAAAACCATTACAAATGATGATCGTACATAAAAACTGACTAGTCCCAAAGTGTCGGGCACAGTCAAGTGTAGTTTAATAATTAAATTAACTTTTCACATAAACTGAGCCGGGGTTGCTATCAGTAAAATATTTGACAAGCACCTGTTCCGATAAGTGGTTCAACTTTGTTCCGTTATCCGAGCCAAAACTATTAAAACTTGGCAAGTGGGACGTATACACGAAATAGTGTGTTATCCAAATATTAGGTCGCGGTATATTTTGTAAACGTATGATAAACAGAACATATGGGCTTATGGAACGGTATATTACTATCTACGTTATATAATAAATAAATGTTAATCTGAATGTTTGAATGTTTTTAACCCCCGACGGTATTATAAGTTTGACGTGTGTACCTGTGTATTTTTGTACTTGTGTATATGCATATTTGTGTATATGTGTATCAGTCTGTGGCATCATAGCTCCTCAACGGATGAACCGATTTTTATTTAGTTTTTTTTTATTTGAAATGTGACATTACCGGGAGAGTTTATTTATTCATTTATTTAACCATTTATGCACACACACACATAATATACAGGCAATAATACAAGAAGAAGAAACAGAAAAATAGGTACATAGGTGATGTTTATTTTTTTTGAGTTCTTAGCTATATTTGATAAAAATCGGTTCAGCTTTTCTAAAGTTATAGGCTATTTACTGTTTGAACCAGGGTGTTTTCGCAAGATATCTTGTCATAATTACTTGTTCAATAGATTGTTGATCGAAACGTGTCTACTACTAGATAAATTATTTAGTTTAAAAAGTATGAAATAAAAATAAATATGGTGCGTTTTGGACATTTTAAATTGTTACTTGCTAATCTTAATCATGTAATCGCATGCGAGAACAACGGAACTGATTTGGAAAAAAAATGTCACACGGGTAATATAAGTTTTTAAGCTGACATGGTCACAATCATTATAATTAATATTTGTTTGGGGATATTTACACTGTATATTTATATACTTAGGCTTAGACTTTAGTTCTCAAGATCATGGCGCTTGTAATGGTGCCGAAATATCGAGCTATCAACCAAAATATAATTATACATGGTAAATATCCCGAAACAAATATTAATTCTTATGTCACACGGGTAGACTGTCCTAGATTTGGACAAACATTCATCTTGGCTTTGAATTTGTTTTATCCCGGTATGTTTCCTTGAGATAATTCACGGGCAAAGCCACAGGTGAAAGCTAGTATATATTATTATAATTGCTGGGGCAGGCGTCTTCGTCGGGGTCCACATTGACGAAACTATCTTTGTTGAAGAATTTTAACACTTGGTTTTATAGCAGAAGATAAAGAGATTGAAGCCCGGTTTCAAAATTAGAATATCAGATCTTGACAATAAGTCACCCACAAGCTGGGTGTTATGTAAGGTAAGTATTTTAAATTTGAGACATTTTATTATTAAAACAAAGCTGCAACAGGTAGCCTTTCCTAAGTAACAACAAAGTAAAACATAAACACTGACTTTAATAATTCACACTTTACAAAAGTGTTTCAGTATGTGAATGAAGGCTTTGAACAAAAGTAACAGTTGACTGCACTCCATTTCACATAACCCATATACAGGAGTATACTAAAAGCATATTATGATCGTCGATAATAGGATTATGGGTCAGAGGTGAACTGAATTTGATTATCAGTATCACGGACGGAAATGCAGTATGTAATGTATGAATTTTGAATTTGATTCTTTGGCGCGGGGTGGTTATATATATTATTGTAAATATTATGAATGTAACTAGAATCATGTGGTTAAGTTTCTTTTTAGGGTTCACACCCGAAGGGTCCAAACGGAGCCCTATTGCTGTCACTCAAGTATCCGTCTGTCTGTCCGTCTGTCTGTCCGTCTGTCTGTCCGTCTGTCTGTCCGTCTGTCTGTTCGTCTGTTTGTCCGTCTGTCTGTCCGTCTGTCTGTCCGTCTGTCTGTCCGTCTGTCTGTCCGTCTGTCTGTCGGTCTGTCTGTCCGTCTGTCTGTCCGTCTGTCTGTCCGTCTGTCTGTCCGTCTGTCTGTCCGTCTGTCTGTCCGTCTGTCTGTCCGCCTGTCTGCCTATCTATCCGTCTGTCTGTCCGTCTGTCTGTCCGTCTGTCTGTCCGTCTGTCTGTTCGTCTGTCTGTCCGTCTGTCTGTCCGTCTGTCTGTCCGTCTGTCTGTCCGTCTGTCTGTCCGTCTGTCTGTCCGTCTGTCTGTCCGTCTGTCTGTCCGTCTGTCTGTCCGTCTGTCTGTCCGTCTGTCTGTCCGTCTGTCTATCCGTCTGTCTGTCCATCTGTCTGTCCGCCTGTCTGCCTATCTATCCGTCTGTCTGTTCGTCTGTCCATCTGTCTGTAGTCTGTCACACAGGTTTTAGAGTCAAACGATTAAAGCTACAGTCTTTAAATTTTCACAGATTAAGCAACTCGTTGACCCAAAGCCATACAAATTGTCAAAAAAAAATCATTTTTAGGCTCCCGCAGCATACAGCAAAAGGGGGAAGCAAAAAAAAATTTCCCGCCCCCTTTTAAAAAAAGTTCACCACATCGAGTGGCGTATCGTTATTTAGAACTCGTTGAGTAGATAAATAATGTATGTTTTCTTTTAAAAAATATTGAAAACAAAAGAATGAGAAGCCACAAAAGTTTGAAGAAAGCTTTTTTTAACAAAATTTTGTTTTGAAGAATTTTTTAATTGCCCATTGACCTGAAATTTAGAGATAATGTTTATTAATACATATATTTTGCAAAAAAATACCAATATATTGATAAATAAGATTATTTCTTTGATTATTCAACCTACTTGACTTTGCGGTTTGGTACGGAACCCTAAATTTTCAATGTCCGACACGCACTTGGCCGGATTATTTTTTTAAAAAAACGTTGCTCCACACTAGGAATTACTTCCTGTATCGTGGGTGCGTTTACAAACATTTAAACTCACATAAACACGACACCCAGATCCAGCACAACTATCTGAGGCTCTAGACAAGTGTCATTTGTGTTAATGCTAAATGTAAGAGATTAATCACGTGACATTTTTATAGCTTTTGATATTTCTACACATTTTTGACTTTCTTCCAATCGCTATCACCACGCTTTCGATGATAGAATGTCGCTTTACTAGGGCATCTTTAGGCCTTACAAATATTTTTTCCGTGCTGAATCTAACCCACGACTAGAACCGCAACAGCCGATCGCTTAAGGCGATAGATACGCCCCAACGTTAACGCAGTACTGGCCGAGCGCCTGCTCGGAGCCAAAATATCATTATTGAGCCTCGTTTTGAAAAGTTTTGTTTGTAAAATATTATTTGATTTACATATGCTATTTCAGTTATGAAGAAATTGCAGCCATCAATTTTTCTGTTTAAAATATTTTTCAACATCCAAGTCGTTTTGGAGGAGTATCCAAAAGTTGCGAAAAAATTTCGTGTTGTTAGTTATTTTTTTAAAGCGAAACTATTACACGGAAAAACCTTGTTTCAAAAATAGTGTACATGAATCAAAAATAAATATATATTTCTTTCAAACCTTTTAACCTAGCCGTTAATAAGGAGTATGCTTTAGAAAGTAACCGTTTTACGGTACTAAAGCGGTGAAGGGCCCTTAACGACTACGCCAACTGCGTCGTCGCCGTTAGAGTCAGCGCGCACTAGCAACTTTTAGTTGACCTATAGTTTGTTCCCTATCATACGCCGATCGCAATTTCAGGTTAATGTCTTCAATTTTTAATCGCTCAATGCGTGCACCACAATAAAGCTCCAAACTGATTACCTGAACGATCAAACTGTATGATAGTTTATATTACTGTATTGATAGTGACGCGAAATAACCCAATTTCTTATCGCCACTTGAATGCACTTCAATATAGCTCCATACTGAATCCCTGAACGATCAAACTATCGGACTGCAAAAAGTCGCTAGTGCGGCTGGCTTTCAGTACATCAGCTACATGGTTCTTCTTGCGTCTTCGTGTCCGTAGCATATCCTACAAAGACAGTGCCTTTGCCTGCATAAAAAATAACTTAGGACACTCAACGATAAGCTTTCAATCGTAATAAGATCAGTAATTCGCGAAAATATTGCCTAAAAACAAAAAAGCATTTTAGAACAGAATAGAATTGATCTTTATTTTCGTTTTGAAAATAATAGCTGTATGCAATTCTCTGAAGCATGATATTTTAATTTTTTCAGATTTCAAAAGAATGGGTAAACGCAAGCACAATGGACGTGTTTTTAATTATAGAGGCTTGTCCTGCAAAACTTCACGTTAACAATGCTTGAATGTACGTACGGAAACGATTCCTTTTAGCTTGCTGAATAAAGCGGTTTTTTGTCCACATGTGCAGAGTTAAGGTTAAAAAGATTTTTGAGTATAGTCACATTAAAAAGTCTATCCTATTTTATTTATAGTTATTGGTGTCGATGTTGACAATTCTGTACGTGTGTATTGCGGAAAATCATAAGGAAACCGAAGCCAGCAAGAAAAACTCTAAGACAAAAGTAATATTTTATCAAAGATAACGATTATCAAATAGTTCAAAATGTATGGAATTGACAAGCGCTACTGAATGACACGTGACCGAACTCTTATATTTTGACTTTTCGTAAGTCGCTATCGATCGATAACGACTATCGAAAAGTATGTACAGTAGAATATGATTTTGTGATGAGCCTGTTATTTTGTTACCATCGTCGATATTAATTGTACATACGCTTTTTTTTTGGTAGTAATCGTCCAATGACTTCTCCCGCTCTAGGCAGAGTGGGAGGGCGTTTCAATCTTTTACTTATTAAAACACACCCATGTTCCTTCAGTTACTTGTGCCAGGTCCGCGGTAACTCTCTTTCAAATTTATCCACGACCCTCTTGTTTATCCAACAGTGAATTATCCAAAGCATTACAATATGATGTATCCTCAGAGTTAAACTTTTAGATTGGTTGAGACAATTAATTAACAGAGCCCGTAAGACACTTTGAATTAAACGAGGTAAAAAATAAATAATAAATAAGCAACGATTATCCCTGTATGGACTATTATTATTATTCAACTTAGTAAAGTCGACATAAAAAAAAACTTTGTGAGCATGTCCATGCAGTATTATTAAAATCGTCGATAAAAGATATCACGTAGTCTATAGTGAATTATCTAGAAAATTTCAATATTATGTCTTCAATCCTCAGGGTCAATCTTTTGATCTTGAACTTTAGGTCCAAAACATGAGGATTCTAAGTTTTATACCGTAGTTCGAGGCACATTTTATCGTCTAGACATGTACCTACTGTTAACAATACCTTTATGAACATGTAGGTATGTATGTAGTGTACCTGCTATATTATGTTTTGCCCAAACAAGAATATATTACAACAATAGTATACCTACCTAATGTTTGCCAAAAATGAGATCTTTATATTTTTCAACGAGTCTGTAAAAACATTAATGGATCGTTATTTCAAAAAGGACGGGTTATTGTTAAGAAAAATACCAAAACTTATAAATATATTTTTCATAAGCTGTTCCCCGCGGCTTCGCTCCCGTGAACCACCCCACAGGACCCGTTTTCGAGATAAAAAAAATAGCCTATGTCACTCAGGAATAATGTGGCTTCTTTTAAATCGGTCCAGTAGTTTCGGAGGCTCTCCGGTACAAACAAACAAAAAAATCTTTCCTCTTTATAATATTGGTTTAGATTAGATAAAATGAAAGTTACTTTACCTAATTCTATTCCTAATTTAATTATTAAATTAAATTATTATTTATTAAAAAAAAAATAATCTCAAAAATTAATATTATAATAAAAATTAATGACAGTAAGATCCGTCATGTAATCAGCCTTGCAGAAGTCATGACATTTTAATTGTTTTTTATCTTCTTGATCTTAATTATCTTTCTTGGGAGGACAGTCCTCAAGTTTCACACATTTTCCGCTCACGGTGTCCCTGACAGTGGGAGCGTCGCAGTAGCAGGCCGAACAGGGTGAGGCTCGACACACGTAGCCTCAGGAGTCACGGGCACGCAGCCAGGTGTGTAGGAGCTGGTGCCCTCCTCACACTGCTTCCAGCATTTCCCCATAACGTACTGGCAACCGTTACCCCCTGGCTTAGGGTCAGCAGAATCACCAGACGACCAAGCGACGAACGCCAAGACACACAGGGCGACTAAGAACTTCATGGTAGGTAACAGATTTTTTATTTACTTTACAAAAAACACGACTTGTTTTATTGAACTCTTTTGTTCCTATGTTGAAACAATGTTCAATGGAAAAATTATGACAGTCCTTAAAATGTTCTCTTCAAGTTACCGAATGGTTTCAATTGATTTATAATCAACACAGAAAAGATAAAACCACCTTTACCATCTGCTTAAGTTTTTCCCAACTGGGATTGGGATTGAATTACAGTTTAACCGAATGTAGATTGGAAGTTAGAGCCAAAAACAAGACAAAAATATTCAGCAACTTCGCTATCCCGCGCTCAGGATGTAAGTTGATCTCCACACACCAAAATATTAAATAACATAAGGAAACCAACCCCTCTTATTGTTCAAAAATGACGACAAAATGTCTGTCCAGTGTTTCCCTGACACAAACTATAACAAATCAAATAATGCAAATTTAACGCAGTACCCATGTCACGTAGGAGCGTGTCAACCCGTGGAAGTGTGTTTAGTCGGTCCACAAGCCCCGACAAATTTATGCAGAAATGTGCAAGGGTTAAGAAAGTGAAATTCTCCGTCGGCTACGTGACTCCGCCGGGTACACTCAGCCCCATAATATTGAGTAAACACTGAAAAATTAAACGCTACCAGCGACGTTCAAATTAAATGTAAACAAATCTTTCAAATCGTTTGTTCAACTTTTATAAAGTGAACAAGATAAAATATTTTGTGTGTATTTTGCAAATGCGGTCGTTGATTTTTTGAAATTGCATTAAGATTGTGTTTGTGATTTCTTTCGTGTAAACATAATAAAAAAAGCAAATTAAAGATAATGCATACAAAGAGTAATTGTGTAAAAGCTACCTACTTTTAATCTAAAGGTTGAATGTTAAGTGGATCGATATAAAATGGTAAAGAATTTTGAAAGTTGAGTCGATACCATCAAACGAAAAGAATTAGAATTTTCTAAAAATAGTATCTTATTACTTGCATGGGAGTGCCCAAGGTACTACCAGGTATGATGTAATACCAGACGTAGTTATTTAATATTCACTTGGATACTATTTTTAGGTTAATACTGAATTTCAACCTCAGTAAAATTATGGTAATATTATAATCGAAAGGCCCACTGCAATAATAATGAATGTCCTTTGTTTTTTGTTTTAAGAAAATTGGGTTTTAAGTTTATAAACGGTGAAAAAAAAACTAAGACTTGAGGATAAGACTAGTAAGTTATTTAGTCCCGAGACGGGGTTTGCCAATAGTTTAAGGGACTAAATAAGTCGTTAACCCGAGGTTAACACCGTGATTTTGAATACGAATACAAGGAAGGTAAAAATAAAAACAAGAATAAAAAAAAATGAGTACATTTTATTAAAAATAAATCAACAATTTTGGTGAGATATTTATTTAAAGTTTATGGTAAAATTAGAACAATTAGTTATTCCACTACTGCTTAAGCCTCTTCTCTTATGAAATCAGGCGTTAAATCCATATCTGAATCAGATGAACTTATCGTGTTAATATAAATCTCTGCTTTACGGAAGTATATACAAAACTCTACAACTCGAAAAACAAATAAAGATCGGATTGCCAGCTATTCAGCCATTATATTTCACTTTCATCATTAAAAAATGCTAAATATTTTGCCCAAACCTATGTTATTTTAAAGAAAAAGTTGAAAGTAAATTATAATAAAGTTATTTAAAAAATATATTCTTTAATTAATACTTAACTTTATTTTATTTCAATTTTATATCACGTTGTAATTGAGTGGCTGTATAGAAAGTTGAAACATATTCATTAGAAATGTGAAAAAAGAACTAGTTTTTTTTTATAGTTTGACTTCTGTCAATTGAAAACGATTCTCCCTAGGGCTGAAAAGTTTTACTTTCATCCCGCTTCTCAGGCAACTTCAGACATACTTTCCAAGTATGAGTGATGCAAAATATTTTTTATTTAAAAAGAACATTATCATCTTATTATTTCTTTGAAAAATAATCATCCTTTATTTTTCTTAATTTTTATACTGTTTTCTTTATTTTTGTGATGCTGAGCGTGATATTAAAAACATCTATGTCGGGACTGCACGCAATATTGCTGAGTTTATATACAATATTACTAAATACATAATAATAATATGTCAAGTGATCGTATGACATTACTCACTTGGATTTAAATGATTGAAATGGACCCTTCAATTATAAACTCTCATTCTACTAGGTTTTCCAATAATAACTTATTTTCAACATTTTCAAATACAATGAAATTTAACTCGAATGATTGAGCACAAGCCTCGAGGCTTTTTGTTATTTTCATAAAATAATAGCACTGAAATTATCATTGTATGTGGAAACCGGCAATGTTTGGGAGTTCCAACATTTATATGATTACCTTTTTTATTAAAAGCTTGCCGTTTAAAAATAGCAAGGGTTGATTATTTTGCACAGTAATCGCTGTGGAAATTTTTACAGAGTAAAATACTGGAGGAGACTTATAAAGATAGTAACAGCAGTCAGTGAAATTAATTAAAAATCCTCATCATTGCTAAATAAAATACACAACATATTAGGTGCAATATAAAACGTTTATTATCTGTCCATAAAGTTGCTTAAGGCTATGCCTTATAGTTCACAAACTAAGGAGTAACTTTTTGAGAGACTGGTGCCTGGAACAGGTTCTAAAAGAAGGTTTTTAAAGCGATATATGCGCCCCAATGTGAACGCAGTTTTGGCCGTGCGCCAAATAATAATAAATATCAATATTGAACCTCCTTTTGAACAGTTTTGTTTGCAAAATATTATTTGATTTACATATGATATACCAGTTATGAATAAATTCCAGCCATCAATTTTTCTGTGTAAAAATATATTTAAACACCCAAGTCGTTTTGGAGGAGTATCTAAAAGTTGCGAAAAATATCGTGTTACTAATTATTTTTTTAAAGGAAAACTATTTTCTATACGAAAAAACCATGTATAAAAAATAATGTACATGAAATAATAATAAATATTTTTTTTTTTCAAACCTTTTAACCTAGCCGTTACTAAGGAGTATGCTTTAGAAAGTTACCGTTTTACGACACTAAAGTGGATGTAGGCCTTTAAAGAACCCATTTCAGGCACCAGTCTCAGTATTAATAACTGATGACACCACTTAATCCTAATTCAATGTTTTTATGACCACAACATATCAACTCGGGTTCTCTGTTCCCAATTAAGCTACCAATCTAAACTTGTACTAACACTCAAACGCCAACAAAGTAACAACGAAACAGAGACCAACAGAACATGTAACATTTTACTGCCTCCAACTGTACCGCACATTTCTCGCTCCCTGACGAGCTCGTAATTCACTCACTGACGTTACATAACGAGAGCCGTCTTCCGTCCAAGGACCCGTAAAATTAATTAAATGAAATGCAAAGGATTATTCTGCATGAGTTGCAGCGACGCGATAATCCTAAGCTTCCTTCTAATGTAGCGATTGCTCTTCCGTGCTAAAGTAAGCGCTTTTGACAGGTGTGTTCTTGGAGTTTTGGTTTGGACTCTGTTTTGTGTTTGTTATATTGGTACGAGTCGTGAGAGGCCGCTCAATGCAAGATGCTAAGGACCCATCTATTAGGCAACGCTTGGGGCGAAGACGAAATCTGCAGAACATTTATTTATTTATTTATTAGTTTATCCTCGCACTGGAACGCCTTTCAGCAATTACACCAATGGTGCTCCATTGGTGTAATTGCTGAAAGGCGTTCCAATCTTATAATAAACTCACTATAAGCTTAGGTTTCCTCACGATGTTTTCCTTCACCATTGTCAGCAATGTCCAAGATAAACTTGGAAAGTACATATGAGTTTGAAAAAGGCACATTGGTATTTGCCCGGATTCGAACCCACGACGTCAAGCACGAGAGGCGAGGTCTTAGCCACTGAGCCATCACGACATAAACAACAACATAATTGTGTTTATATGTCCTATCCTGCAGAGCTCGTCTTTTGGCTGAAGTAATTATGGTGGTGATGCTGATTTTAGTAAAGCTAAAAAATTAGGGGCAATAGACAATTCACCAGATCCCATAAGTCATTAAGAGTAAGATCTAGTTGTGTCCATTGGCTAAACCAATAACCATGTTCGCTAGTGATGAAAAGATGAGAAAGTTATCAAGAATTTAACCAACAAAATTCTATCCAAATCATAATTTATTCGGTCAGAACAGAATATCTACTTCTTTTACCAATACTTTTCTGTTTACCGTCATCCCAATAGTCACCACATTTCGGTTACTTAAATATTTATTCAAATAGTTGCATTAATGCAAGCATTTTGAATAAATACTATTTTCCTATCACGCTCGCTGCGTCCGTAAAATGGTAATGCGACGGAAAAACGACGACATTATTTCTAAGACAAACTCCTTTCAACTTATGACAGCGGCTGCATTCTAAATGCGATCTCCAAAATTATTTTATTCTTTATGCTGGCATCACGGCAAGCTTGGCACTGACCTTAAAATTTTAACATAATAGATAGGTATTGTAGTTCGCTTAGTCTTATAAATTTCAAAAATCTAGTCGACTAGGATGTTTCTAACTACCCATTTAATTATATTTAAATTTAAAAACATTGAAAACATAATTAAAAAACAATAATACACAAACAACAACTCAATTTGTAAACTCTCTTAAGTAAGAATTAATTAACAAAACGAATATATTATAAAAGTCATTATAACAAAACACATCAAATCGGGACCCTCTCATTGAATTTGTACTCGCAGCAGTAACGTAACCAATTTATTAAGGACACGTGAACACAACCGTAATTTGTATTAAAACTTTTGCAACAGACAAATGAAGGTAATTTATGGCGAACAGTTCCGAACTGTCCCGACCAGTTCCGAGTAGTTCCGAACACAGTGATGAAATATAAATGGAGAAAATTGTAAAGTTGTGTTTGTGCGTCGCTCTGTCCCTTCAGCGGATCAACTTGAAAGGGTTTAAGTGTTCCGGTCGAAAGCGTTTTAGCTTTTGGATTATGTTAGCCCCCGTATAATTTCGTTAGTGAAATTCTTTGTATGGTGACCGTGTGCCCAGTTTAAATGTTGTTAGAGTGTTTGTTTGGCGGGAAAGTTTTATAAACGGTGTTAAATTGCTTTAGCATTTTTCATTCATGCGTTTTCGGCTTGTTCCTTGTAACTTTTTTCCAGTTCAATGGATTTGAATACGGATGGAACGGAACTACTTTTAGTTTAGCTAAATTTTATTTTATTTTCACTATCGCATTCGGAAATTAGGTAAATTAATATTCAAGGCACAACCGTTTAACCCGAAAAAAAACGGACTCAATAATAAACAAGACGCGTTTCCACCCAGTTCTTAAAAATAAGGCTTAAAAGGTCATAAATCGTGGGCCATCAATTTGCATGCTAATACAGCGTGGCTGTTAGGGACAAGTGAGTGACAAGGGCGAAACTTTACTACCGCCCCCGGCCATATAAACGACCCCGTGGGTATTAAGACATTTTTCTTCTCTCGCCAATTATATTAAATTTGGAACCTTCAAAGAATCGTTCCAGGCAGCGCCTTATTAAAAAAAAGTTGAGTGAATAAGTTACGAGCCTCGTTTGTGGCCCGTAGGCCAATTTATTTTATCTGCTCTTGTCTATGGGTACTTAGTTTAAGTGTAGGTCTTAAAGTTACCAAACCAAATGATCTTTGGTCTAATGTTAATAAGAGATTTTTTTTTAAGATTTGCTTAACTGTATTTAAAAAGAGTCTTGCTTTTATAAAACTGTGTACAAAAGAGTATTGCTTTATTCAATTTCTTTTAAAAAGTTAATTAACCCTGAATTGAATTTAAGCTGTTGTAATGTACAATTTTCTTTTAAAACAAATATTATTCTTGTTTAAAACCATATTTTACTAAAACTTTACCAACTTCTTCTGTGCAAATGGTGCAACTTAAATTACTGTCATAAAGACTGTCGAGAATCTCTAAGATTTAAATGAATCAGAACGTAGGCATTATTAATACTTTAATTAGTTTGTATTACTATTATAACCGAGATAAGAGCCTTTTTGGTCTCGCACGGGGTTTTTATTTTTATTATTTTTCTTTTTGCTTATCCCGTGTCTCCTGTGTTGGCAACAAATAAATATTTTTCTTTCTTTCTTTGAAAGCAATCATGGCTCAGTACCCCCAGGCCCACAGGCTAGGGGGAGCGGCAATCTTCGTAGTGTGGCTGGTAGCAGCTGGATGAGAGCTTCTGAAAATCGAGACAAGAGGCATATAATTATATGTCCAGCAGTGGACTGCTATAGGCTAATGATGATGATGATGATAGCTGAGTGGTCAATGGTGATTTGAAGTGAAAGTTGTGGTTCGATCAAATTGAAGCAAGCATGCACGTGCGTTTTATTTTAACTATACTGTTTTACATTTAGTGTATATGTTACGGCTAATACCCGAAGTGCGGCTACACCTAGTATTAGTGCGGCTACACCTAGTTTTAGCCGGTTAGAACTAGGTGTAGCCACGCAACATAGTCGACGGAGCCCCGCTGCGCGGGGCTCCTATTTCCGTCCGCAGGGTCTAAAGTAACCTAACACGAACGAGATGACGGGAGCTGAGTTCGCTCGCTTTGCTCGCTCACTTCAGCTCCTGTCATCTCGTTCGAACCTAACCTGTCCGTGTCGGGGTGCCCTAAGCTCCGGCTAATACTAGGTGTAGCCGCACTTCGGGTATTAGCCGTAACATATATAAAAGTTATGATAAAAAGAAGGTTATCTACAAAGACCACAAATTTGAAGACATGTGACATCTACCAAACAACAGTAAGTGTGGTGATGCCTGGGTATTTTTTTTTTTAATATTGGACACGTTTATTACTTTATCGAAACAATAAAAATTTACATCGATAATACGCATCAAAATTCAGGACGGGTTTGTTACGTCTCTTGATTCACAAGAGATGTCACAAAAAGTGCAATAAAGCGTGCCGTCATCCGAAATTTGAACACATCGTCAAATTGTTTTTTTACGTGTCTATCGAAACAATACGTGTCCAATATTTTTTATTAATCTACCTGACGAACCAAAATAATTTTTACTCATCATCGCTATTACGACTCACTCCCTAAGTCCCATCAGGGAACAATATACTCTGATATAGTTATAAATAAAATAAATCCAAAACTGTATTTAAAATCTAAATGCTTAATTATTCAGTGAAAATTATAGTATGTAAATATCTATGAACGCACAAGAGCTAAAATAATTAATGAATAAACTTTGACATTTGCTTAGATTTTACACCAACTAAATTTGTTTGTAAACAATTATTTAGTTTGGTTAATTACAACACTTTACATCTTTATTTATTCGGTAAAAAAATATTTATTTAGGCAAATAAATTATATATAGAGGGAATAGAAGGTGGTACATGTAAAGAGGGAACTCAGTGCTTGCGTAATTGATGTAGTTGGCTAAAGCTTTCTGCACACTTACGATGGTTTTAATAAAAAAACTTTTCAAAGCAAAAATTAACTTTGTTTTCGGAAGTCTATATCTTGTTGTACCTGTTGTTTTTCGTTTTTTGACATCGACTTCGAGAAACAAAGGTATTTTTCGCTTTGTAGTGTTTTGCTTTGGATGTCGGTATAATTATTAAAAAAAAATAGTATTGTATGTTCTTTTTAGTTTTTGTTAATCATTTATAGCCAGATTACATCTCATTTGATTCCAATAAGTTCGTACACGAATAGAGTACCCAGTTTTATTACGGAGTTGCAGTGTCTACCTATGCATCATTTCCATCAGTATCTATTATTTATATTTTACAGTTACATTTCTGGGAGTGTGCGTTGGAATTGCATGAACTAATTCCTCCTAGCCCGTTCCATCATCGGACTACAAGACGTACGGCGATGCGTCATCGGTACATGGTGGACATCCCACCCATACGCACCAAACGTTTTGGGAATACTTTTATTATGCGTACAGCAAAGGAGTGGAATTCCCTGCCGGAGTATGTATTTCCTGATAGCTACATCCTGGGAGTCTTCAAGTCAAGAGTGAATAAGTTTCTTCTAGGCAAGCGTGCTTCATCGTCGACCACATCATCGCTTACCATCAGGTGAGATAGTGGTCAAGCGCAAGCCTATCATCAATAAAAAAAATATATATTTATAGATTAGAATAGAATATAAACAATATATATATATTAATTTTATTTATTTTTATGTTATTTTCTGCATTTCGCCACTACTAGGCTTTCTACACATACTATCACGAGTAACTCTCTATATATTAAGTAAGTAGTAGGTTGCGTATCTAATAACAGCAAAGTTGCGACTTGATCCACCGTCGCTTTGTTTCATCGCATTTACATTTATATTACTTGGAGTTTTAAGCAATACTTGCATGTACTCACTGTACCAACCCACCCGCTGTTTCTACCGACCTACTCTTCAAATGAAAATCTTGGTTTGTAGTGAGCGTGTCAATGTTTGTGTTGGTTCGTGAGACTTTAGGTTTATTAAAGACTAAAATAGTGCCGCTTGCGAGATATCTACAGACTAACAACCATTTCTAAAGTTTCTTATTGAAGCAATCTTTCTGTACTCAACGTGATACAGTCAACTCTCGAATCGTGGACGAAGATATTTATATAAAACTAGCTGTCCCCCGCGGCTTCGCTCCCGTCAACTGGCTATCTATCTACCTATCTACCCTACCCACCCACATACCTACCAACCTTGCCAATACCAAATGATGAATTTTATACGCAAAATTTTGCTACTTTGGGTTACATTATTGCTATTTTCATAAGGATTTTTTTTGAAAATAATTTATATCTTATGTTATTCAGGAATAATGTAGCTTTCCATAGGTGAAAGAATTGTTAAAATCGGTCCAGTTTTTTCGGAGCCTATTCGGTACAAACAAATAAACACACAATTTATAATATTGGTATAGATAAATATCAAGCTCTAACAAAGAATTTGATTAAGGCTAAGTCATGGTTAGGTCATGTGGAGGATGTGATTTGCAATATGGGTGTGATGCCAAGTGTTCATAGGTCCACAAATAAAATCTCAATTGCAAATGGTTTTGAAAAGTGATCCATTGAAGTAAACTCCTTCCATAACTGAGTGTTTAGAATCGCACTGGGCCAAGCAAGATATTGAATTATTAAATAATATGAATTACTTATTAATTGATTAATTAATATGACTTAATTAATTAACGTATTTAATTAATTATAATTTATAATATTAATTATAATTAATACCCAGTTTGTAACCGTACGTATCTCTTTAGGGCAAAGACATGCAGATAATGCAGATTTAATAACCAGGCTTTCTCAAGGTGGGTTGGCGATATGAGACTTATATTAATTTTATTGTAAGTCAAGATTTCAATACCCAGTATCCAGCTTATGATGCTGAATAATAGTTCGCTAGTGTGCCTACGGCTCGCTCTCCGATTCGTATGAAACAAAATGAGCTTAGCAGTGAAAGTGTTAATAGTCCTTAAAAACTCCAACTAAAAATAGGTACCTACCTCTACGGCTCTACCTACCTCAGAAAACTAGGTACAAATCCATCAAATTAGAAATACGCAGAACCCAGTACTATTCCAATTTCGAACATGGAACTACCAAGCTCCAAGCTTCAATGCTTAGCGCCAAATACTGGGCCAGCTACGAAATTGGATAGATCCATCAGAACCCGATCCATCAAGTTATTGTTGACTTTTAGCCAATAACCTGATTACGCCTTTGAAACGAGACTGGAAACACAAAGGCTGAATGGTCCCTTGCGAATTTCAACGTGCAAAGTGCTTCGTAATGTAGAATTTTTCTAATATTCGCGTAGCGCGCGTCTGTTCGATAGTGCTGAGAACCTCTATGTGTAGCAATAAATGTGTTCGCTGCAGAGACTTAGTTCTTGTTTCATGAAAAAGTATTGCTAACGAAAGCGTGTTTGAAACAAGGCAAATAAAATTTCGTATACTCCGTCGTTGAATTTGGTAACTTATTCAGATTATTGAAACTGCTTTATTTGATTAAAATATTAATCTGCTGACCCAATTAAAATCGAATTTAATTATACAATGAAAAACAATGCATTGCCTTAGCCGATGTACTTATCTATAAAAATAAAATTTTCTTTGAAGAAGGATTTTTACAAAATTATTCACCGAAGGGGCATCCCTTCAAAAGGGGATAGAACTTCGAACTTATATTCGTTAGTTGTTTTGCCGGTTGTTTGGTTGATTTGGTATGAATTTATTTGAGAATTTTTCAACTAAGCTTGAACGAAAATTGTGATTAACAAAATAACAATATCAAGAAAAATAATAATATGAAATCTACAATTCATTTTCAGATCAATTCAAAAGATCAGACTACCTTATTTATTATTTACAGAAACAACATTACATCAATATGCCAATATTATTTAAATATAGAACCAGTTCGAATGATGTTATGTAAAAGAAATTGGCTCTTTCATCTGATGAAACTAACAAAAAAAAGTTAAGATCAAAGAATCAAAAAGGCTGTCTGAAAGAAAAAGTACCGTAAATTCTTACGTTAGTGAGTAGCTATATTTATTATTCAATGTTGTACAAACTCAGTACAAAGTAGAAAGTTAGTGAAGCAAATTAGTAGTTAAAATTCGGCTTTCTTCTAATAAAATAATTAGGGGAACTCTGGTACTGGTACCAATGTATTGAATAGTCTTTCTTTATTTCATTTCAATTATTTACAAACCAGTGCTTAAAGCATCTAATTAAGTATTTTTATCGTTAGACTCGCCAAAATTATAACCATAACGTTAAATTAAGATTAAAACAATACCAGATATTAAATTATAAAACAAGTTACAACATATACAATAAAAATCATTAAAACAACATAAATACATTGATATTAAACTAGGACATCATAGCACATCATTAATATATTCAACTATACTTAAATTACATTATATTGGATTGGCAGACAAAATATCACACTCTTAATATCTAATACATATCAATATTCAGTCATCATTAAATACTAGATAAGTGCTAACTAATTATTTTGTAGATTTTGCTCAATTTGTCGTCGTGTATATATATTAGATCACTGCAACTATTAAGCACTTTACACAGGCGTGGAATCGGAGAGTTTGCATGTGTAACGACTTCTAACCCCCCATTTCGGCATTAAGAATTCCAAGGTCAGTATTTGTCAAACTTTCCTTTGGCCTGAAAATCTGTCTAACTTTTGCAAAATTCTAAATTCATAAACCACCCCTAGTTTTGTTCGGTAGTTTTGAACTGAAAATTACTTTTTTCTGTTATGAGAAACTGAGTACCGACAGTTACACTATATTACTCGGGTTCACCTCGTGCCTATTTTTTTAGGTCTTTTTTAGGATCACAAAAGATATTCAGAAGCTTCCTTGAAAAAAATAATAATGAATTCACACACGTGGAGTCGGTAATAGAATCTGTTTGAAAACTCCAAGGCTAAGGCAACCTTTAAAGTGAAATCGCCATAATTAACCATTGAGCTGACTCGGAAGGAAGCAATCTGGTTGGTAAATGCCAAGTTTGTAAAACCCGCTCACTTAAAGGGACTTCAAATGTGTATTTCAAGTCCCTTTAAGTGGGCGATTATGTATTTTGGTATTAATACAATATCCTACTTACATTCATTTTAAACTGGGACGTGACTGAGCGTCGACAACCATTTTTCATCGACAATGCTCCAACGATTAAACTCATACTCCCCATACATAACATCTTAGTCGACTAAGTTTCGACCGATACTATATCGGTTCTGCGTATCGGTGATGCTGCTTGTTTGGGCGACCGAGCTCTGCTCGGGTGAAAATAGAGAAACCAACATTTTCTAACAATGAAACCGAGCTAGATCGATTAATCGTCCCTGAAACCTCCTGCATACTAAATTTCTTGAAAATCGTTGGAGCCGTTTATGAGATTCAGATTATATATGTTACAGTTTAAAACAGTTTTTAGGTAGAAAGCGTTTTCCCTAGTTAGAAGTAGTTTATATATATATATATATATAAACGAGCAATTCTTGTATATATATATATATCGTTTAAATGTATTAGATCAATCTAAAGAGCTATATTAATGATCTTCTTCTTTTTCGTGTGAGGATGTGGCCACCTCTGGTGTCAGACTTGATTAAGCTACCTCTGGGAACCCCACAGGCCTCTGACTTGGCTATTTGAGACTTTCATTATCTATATAAGTTCAGGTTTCCTCGCGATGTTTTCCTTCACCGTTGCCTGTGATGTCCACGATAAACATAAAAAGTACATATGAGTGATCCTAACATAGCCTTCAATGCATTTATAGAAACTTTTCCGCTTTTCTACCATATATGCTTTCCTGAAGTATCAGTAACCATACATACGGCAAATAAATCTAAGTGGGTATCACGTGCAGCAAAAAGAAGCGACAACTTGTATGGAAATATAGACGTGACCCTAATGTAGCGAAATAAATATAGCTTGACTAAATACTCTAAACTATTTAAGAAAATTATTCAACTTACGCAATATTATTATATTTGAGATCTGACACCAGTCTTACCAAGGGGTACCGTGTTACCCAGTTACTGGGTTGTGGTGGTCAGATAGGCAGTCGCTCCACGTAAAACACTAGTGCTCAGCTGAATCCGGTAAGGCTGGAAGCCGACCCCAATATAGTTGGCGGCCCAATAAAAGGCTAGGCAGATTCAACTTACGCAATATGCACAGAATAACTATAAAATAAAACAATCTAATAATAAATCTAAAACCAGTTGGAAAATAATCAATGGCTCAAAGCTTAGCATACCACGAAATCTTATCACAAAAATAAAAGTAAACAGTGAAACTATAACTGATCCCCAGAAAATTGCCAACGAATAAATTCGTTGGCAATTACTTTATTGGCAATGTAGATCCGCATGTTGACTCTGGAAATCAAGTCACTTCAAAAATCCCAAATAGAGAAAATATTTTTTATGCCCCCGCGTATACCGCAGGATGTGTTTAATAGTTTAATAATCAAACTATTGAAAAATACGAACAGCGTTGACCATGACGGAATATCAACAAAAATTGTTAAGTTGGTGGCTTCAGAAATATGCACGCATCTAAGCCATTTGATTAATTTAAGCATAAGCCAATATTCCCCGATGCTTTAAAAAAATCAATTGCCAAACCTATATTTAAAAAAGAAAATAGAGAATCCATAGAATTTTACAGACCTATTTCGATTACTTTTATACATGAAAATTGTGCGTAACTTAAAGTATTACTTAGTTTTTGTTTCATCGCAATCCGTTCACTCTATCAAAAGTTAGATGAATTTAAAGTGTTCAAGAAGTAAAATATCGCAATATACGCGATTCAAATACTCGGACTGTTGAACTCCATATTTGATAAATGGCGTTGTGCATTTTGCATCATTTTCTGAATGGCGGTGTTAAGATTTACCGCGGAAGAATGACCATAGAAAAAAATTGGAAGATAGTTAGGATCCCATGCGGGTACGCAGCGAACCAGGGGTTCAACTCCCTATATCGAATCAACGGTACATAGTTGAAGGTATATCTTTAAGGGCTAATTCAAGTGTGGCTAGAGTAAAAATAATAATTCGGGATCTAATGCACGAGACTAAAAAATACTTTTTAAGGGATTATAGGTCACTAGTCATACTAATAATGACGTTGACGTGAGTGTAATTTGATTCGTAATTTCGCTGCCGCTATTGCCCATCTGAATAGCCTAATGATAAACGTGGTAGCCATACTTAAGGTTGCGAGTTCGAGTCTCAGTCCTTAGCTGAGACTCGAACTCGCAACCTTAAGTATCGCAACCTTAGGTATTTTTAGCCGACTTTCCAAAAAGGAGGAGTTTCTATGTTGGACATTATTATGTATTTTTTTGTTTATGTTCACCGATACTCCGTTAATTTGGACTGATTTCATTTCTTCAAAGTTTTTGGAAAGTATATATATAAAGAATTAAGTGCTTATTTAGAAAAACATAATATAGGATTACACAACAAATAAAGAATTCAGAGAAAACCGAACTATAAATATGGCTGTTTACGATTTCCTACATGGGGTTATGGTAAATGTAGGTAGAACCATTCCTGTCTGGACCATATTATGTGATATGACGCAGGCGTTGCAACACCGATTTCGACTTCGATAGTTGCCAAATACTTAATTGGTGTAACAACCCTAAGAACGAACTTAGCAATAAAAGTAATTGTAAGACTAGTGCCGAATTCTTTCTTTCACACGAGTGAATGGCGTTAACCCAAGCTTCAGGTGCCTATAAAATAAAACACAGTACTTAAATGAGCCCGTTGTAATAAAGGTAAACCAAGTACCGTAAAATTAGACGTGTGTTTCTTTTGGGAACGTTAAATGTGAGATATATTCGTATATTGTGTGAAAACCTTTCGAAGGGATTTCGTGATTCTGGGAAAATTTATTTCGATAGCCTGGGTTTTGTTTTTTTTTACGTTTTATGTGTGCTTAGCTGCTGTGAAATGTGGAATTAGGACGCCATTGGGAATGAACACATTATTTTAAACAAACAGTGTAATGTTTAATTAGGTCACTTTTGGGAATTGGATCACTGCTTGTTTATTTGTTGAAGTAAAACGTGTATTTGATAAAATATTTTACTGAGGGATAAAATTCTTTCTAAAATAAGACAAAATTACATACTCACGCTTTTTTCCCATGAGGGTAGGCAGAAAAAACAGAATACCAACTGCTACAATCCAAATTTAAACACTCTTCGATCTTATAAGGTTACACTATATGTACAACATTGTGACGTAACACCAAGTGACCTTCTACCAAAATGAACTCAAAAACATCTCTTCCAAATTGAAACCAGTTACTTCGGAGGCAACAATACAATTCCTTTTTTCAGAGATAGGAACACAAAAACTATTAAATTCAATATACAAACTTTCCTCTACGTATCTTTAAAAGATACAGGAAATTCTGTGAGGCGGAGAGGCCTTATCTCCAACGCGGTAAAATAGTTTATTTTTTTCCGAAACCCTTTTGATCGGCAATCAAATTCGGCCTGAACTTGCCTTTTTTTTGTTCTTTGCTTATCGTATTTGGTAATGTTAATAATTTCACATGAAAAACTATTTAAACTATTTAATTAAATTTTGTTCATATTTTATTACTTCGGGTTATTTTCGTGACTTTTTGAGATTACACTAAGATACCTATTTTTTTTTATCAAACTAAGTAGGGAGAAGTTGAATGTATTAATTGTTAAGAGACCTTAAAAAAATCAAGAGTCATCACGAATTGACTCACGCGCAGGTTTGACGATTTCCAGCCTCTCGAACAAGCCGAATTCCGAACAGGCTTTAGCTACGAAGACCACATACATACGCTGCGGCACGTTATACAGAAGACCGAAGAGTATAGCTGCGCTGTGCTAGCGTTTGTGGACTACGAGAAAGTTCCAAATCGACTACTGGGTACATTGAGGCGTTGAAGTGTTTGTACAAAAACGCCACCATGTCAGTCCGTCTTCTGGATCAGATCTCGAAACCTACCCTTCTGCAGTCCGGTGTGAGACAGGGAAACGTCATTTCGCCGAAACTGTTCACTGCTGCGCTGGAGGATGTCTTCAAGATTCTGGACTGGATTCTGGTTCTAGGCACCAACGTTAATGGCATGTAAATCACTCACCTTCGATTTGCCGACGACTTAGTGGTCATAGAGCTTCCGAAAGAGTGAGTCTTAAAATGAACATGGACAAAACCATGGTCATGGCGAATGCCCACGTAACACCCACTCCTATCAAGATCGGAGACTCTACACTCGAAGTTGTAGACGGGTATGTCTGCCTGAGACAAACGGTCCGGTTGGGTAGGTTTAACTTCGAAAAAGAGGTCAACCTTCGAATCTGACTCGGCTGGGCGGCGTTCGGGAAGTTGCATGGTATCTTTTCATCCAATTTACCGCAGTGTCTCCAGACAAAAGTTTATGACCAGTGCGCGTTGCCAGTACTTACCTATAGGACCGAGACGTGGTCGCTCACAATGGGCCTTATCAGGAAGCTTTAAGTCACCCAAAGGGCAATGGGGAGAGGCCTATGTCCAGCAGTGGACGTCTTTTGACTGAAATGATGATGATGATGATTATAAAACCTATTGCGTATTGTTATTTATAGTTTATGTAAGTTTTTCCTGAAAAAGATATTCTGCAAACAGCTGTGCTTTACCCAATAATTCAAGTACAAACATGTATCTTCAGATCAAGAATAGATTTCGGTTGCTGATAAACTCAAGCATCGTTGGATAACACGGAGAATTTTCTCGATCCACAAAAGTAACGGAACCGACTCAAGGGCGTCTCATCTCGGCTCGGATTGTTATTTATTCCCTCATGATTTCATTTCCATTTGCTACTGAAACAAAGGGAAGTGGAGTAATAAAATATATCAAGTACCCGTTTCCACTTAGATTTTGAGGAGAAAAACTAAGTTATGAAATAGTTATGGGATTATTATATAGGTATTTTTTCATTAATATGAACTTCAGATGGATCTATCTGTTTGGAGCTGTAAAATCTATTCGATCTGAATTTGCAACATACACCCAGCAATAAAAGATACCTAGGTACTGCTACATAACATCACGCTTGTTTCTACAAAAGGTTATGTAGAGGTGCAACTACAGTACACTCAAACTTTTATCATCAATATCAATATTAAATGTAAGTAATTTTTGTACATCGAAAATATTTCCAAAAAAATAGCCAGGGTTTTAAAGGAGAACCAACAGAACCTGTCTGTTTGTCTATTTGTCTGTTTGTCTGTTTGCCTGTTTATCTGTTTGTCTGTTTGTCTGTTTGTCCGTTTGTCTGTTTGTCTGTTTGTCTGTTTGTCTGTTTGTCTGTTTGTCTGTTTGTCTGTTTGTCTGTTTGTCTGTTTGTCTGTTTGTCTGTTTGTCTGTTTGTCTGTTTGTCTGTTTGTCTGTTTGTCCGTTTGTCCGTTTGTCTGTTTGTCTGTTTGCCTGTTTGTCTGTTTGCCTGTTTGTCTGTTTAGCTGTTTGTCTGTTTGGCTGTTTGTCTGTTTGTCTGTTTTTCTGTTTGTCTGTTTATCTGGGTGTCTGTTTGTCTGTTTGTCTGTTTGTCTGTTTGTCTGTTTGTCTGTTTGTTTGTTTGTCTGTTTGTCTGTTTCTCTGTGTGTCTGTTTGTCTGTTTGTCTGTTTGCCTGTTTGTCTGTTTATCTGTTTGTCTATTTGTCTATTTGTAATTTTGTCTGTTTGTCTGTTTGTCTGCTTGTTTGTTTGTCTGTTTGTCTGTTTCTCTGTTTGTCTGTTTGTCTGTTTGTCTGTTTGTCTGTTTGTCTGTTTGTCTGTTTGTCTGTTTGTCTGTTTGTCTGTTTGTCTGTTTGTCTGTTTGTCTGTTTGTCTGTTTGTCTGTTTGTCTGTTTGTCTGTTTGTCTGTTTGTCTGTTTGTCTGTTTGTCTGTTTGTCTGTTTGTCTGTTTGTCTGTTTGTCTGTTTGTCTGTTTGTCTGTTTGTCTGTTTGTCTGTTTGTCTGTTTGTCTGTTTGTCTGTTTGTCTGTTTGTCTGTTTGTCTGTTTGTCTGTTTGTCTGTTTGTCTGTTTGTCTGTTTGTCTGTTTGTCTGTTTGTCTGTTTGTCTGTTTGTCTGTTTGTCTGTTTGTCTGTTTGTCTGTTTGTCTGTTTGTCTGTTTGTCTGTTTGTCTGTTTGTCTGTTTGTCTGTTTGTCTGTTTGTCTGTTTGTCTGTTTGTCTGTTTGTCTGTTTGTCTGTTTGTCTGTTTGTCTGTTTGTCTGTTTGTCTGTTTGTCTGTTTGTCTGTTTGTCTGTTTGTCTGTTTGTCTGTTTGTCTGTTTGTCTGTTTGTCTGTTTGTCTGTTTGTCTGTTTGTCTGTTTGTCTGTTTGTCTGTTTGTCTGTTTGTCTGTTTGTCTGTTTGTCTGTTTGTCTGTTTGTGTGTTTGTCTGTTTGTCTGTTTGTCTGTTTGTCTGTTTGTCTGTTTGTCTGTTTGTCTGTTTGTCTGTTTGTCTGTTTGTCTGTTTGTCTGTTTGTCTGTTTGTCTGTTTGTCTGTTTGTCTGTTTGTCTGTTTGTCTGTTTGTCTGTTTGTCTGTTTGTCTGTTTGTCTGTTTGTCTGTTTGTCTGTTTGTCTGTTTGTCTGTTTGTCTGTTTGTCTGTTTGTCTGTTTGTCTGTTTGTCTGCTTGCCTGTTCATCTGTCACACATCACGTAAAATGTAGGAAACCAATGTAGATTACTTTTATACATAAAAATTGTGCGTAACATAAAGTATTACTTAGTTTTTGTTTCATCGCAATCGGTTCACTCTATCAAAAGTTAGATGAATTTAAAGTATTCAAGAAGTATAAACACGCAGTTCAGATATTCAGACAGTTGAACTACGTATTCGATAGATGGCGTTGTGTAATTCGCATCATTTTCTGAATGGCGGTGTTAAGATTTACCGCGGAAGAATGACCATAGAACTCGACTCGACACGGTGCGGCTTATCTCGTGATATTACGCGCCGTGAGAAGCCAGCTTACCATTTGATTGTTATAAAGTTTTGACATATGTTATACATGAATGTTTATGACAGAAGGTAGGGTCGTTACCATAGATTTAGAATTTTTTTGCTGTACATACTATATCTATGGTCGTTACGCAGTAAGAGCCAGTTGACGATCGCCGTCGGGCGTCACCGAGAAAGGCCTAGAAGCGCTGGCGTGACGACTTCGAGGCGTTCACGAGCGATTGTTCAGATAAGGCAACTGGTGTGTTGTCTTCTCCAACCAAATCCAAATCTTTACCCAGCTGTGGGACAACATAGGCTGACAAACAAATTTTTCAAAAAAATCAATTTTCCTTCATAGCAACAGGATTCAGAAATATTTTACTCTATTTTCTTAAACTTTGTTTTGGTTTCCTGTAGGGACATCGAATTATTGGGAATGGATGACTTTTGTTTCGGGTCATTATCTTTTATGTTCGACGGACGTGATCTTGTCGGAGTTACGAAAGGGATTAGTGTATTGGGAGTCATGCAAACTAAGGAAATTATACTTATTGGGAAGCTTCTCCAAAAGGGCTGTTATGGGGATATTTAAATCTTTTAATGTAATCTAGTGACTAGTTATATAACAAGATTTATGAAAGGTATTACGGTCCTTAAGAAAAAATAAATAAAATTGTTTTTTTTTTTGCCTTAAAATTATCTCGTTTATTTATTGTTCGGTCCATTTTAAACTTCATTAGAAATCAAAAATCAGCAATCAGAAATCATTTATTTGCAAAGAATGTAAGTAACAAAACATAGATTTGATGATGTAAAAAAGACAAAAAACAATTGGATCCAATACATTATACCGTATGGCATGCAACATTATGCATTGTAATAATCATTTGTAAGCATTACAAATCTATGTTAATCAATCATTGTCAGGTAATCAGTCTCTAATGTCATATTCTTAAAAGTCAAAATTCACTGGAAAAGTAATAGTCATGTGACAAATTGTCAATCACTCGTTATCTGCTGTGATTGGCTCTTGAAAATTCATTCAACCAATCACAGCAGATAACGCGTGCTTGACAACTTGGCACATTAATTCTGCGATAATTTTGAGCTGGGAAACTGAGGGTTAGTATATAAAATTAGAATATAACAAATGTAATAAATTAAAATGTAATTGAGCAATTTCATAGGGTATTATCATTTAAAAACTCGCTGACAGTGTAATAGCATTTTTCAACTAGTAGTTTTGTTAATTTCTTTTTGAAAAAATGAGATGTATCATTTTTAATGTCATTTGGCATTTTATGGTAGATTACTGGTCCCATATGCATAATATTCATTCTTAATAAAGCTGTTTTGAAACTACCTGTATGTAATAGACCTTTGTATTGGGATCTCAGTAATTCCGGTCTTGAAGAATGATTCATCATTGTTTCTTTTTAACAAATAATGCTACCTCCAGAATATAAAATGATGGAAAGGTTAATAATTTTAGGGATTTAAACATAGGAGTACAGCTGTCTGTTGAATTAACGCCGGTCATTGATCTCAAGAAATATTCAAGCATTCAAACCGTCATCAAGTTTTTGAGGTATCAAGATAATCAAAGAATGCAGATAAGCAATTTTGAAGATTTTTTTTAAAGCGAGTAGTTTCAGACATCTTTTCCCACACCATCTCGAAGGAGTTCTCATGATACGCCTCTAAATCATCTCTCCACTAGAAAATGGTCCATCTTCAGGAAAACACTGCGAGGAGACTCTAAAAATGAAGTAAATTCATTACAAATATGTCAACACATTTACAAACCATAAATAAAACATAATTACGAAAAACATTCAAAATCTCCATAATCTTGAAAATAAACAATCCAATAAAATAAAATATTATTCTCAAGCAGAATCATTTTAAATTACATTTGTTCCATCGATTGTCCCCCAATAATGACGTCAGTTCCCATTCGGCAGAGTTAATAGCTATCAAATTACTACATTGTGTTCTCCTGATTGGGTATTGGTTTACATGGAGATTATTTATTTACTTTCGGTTCGTTAAATGCATTGCGATGTCAATTTGCAGATTAATTGGACGGATTTATTATACTCTTACTTCTGCGAATCGTTAACCGAATGTCAATGTTAAATGTAAGTAACTGACTTGTTACCTTGGTTTTTACCCGACGGCTGTATGTATGTCCAATTTTATGGCACGCTCTACAGCACAAAAGCTTGACGGATTATGACATGTAAGGTGTTGTTGGATTTTGGATTTTTAATAAGAAGGTGGGGGCAAAAAAGGACTCGTTCATTAATATTACTGAAAATTTTGAAAAAAAGGAACAAATTATTATAATACAAAAAACCCGACTGCTAAAAAATAATTAACTGCAAGTACTGCAGGCGGGTACAAAAAAAAACCATATACCTAGCTATAGAAAACCTACCAAAACTTCGCTTGTCATCGCTGGCAGCATCTCATAATATGTAATGTTTAAATTATACCGAGTACCTTCTTGTTTTTCTCTTTTCAGTTAATACATTTTAAAAGTCCGGTTTTTTGTTTTTATAATAATTTGTTTTTTTTTTTCAAAATTTTCAGCAATAATAATGAACGATAATTTATTTCCAGGAACAAGCGGGGCAATCACATAACGTATAAATTCATGCAAACTCTTTTAATTTTTCGATTTAACAGAATTCATTGCATGCTGTCGAGTAGAGGGAATTTTAAACGTATATGAAATTAGGAATTCTTTTCAGTTGTGATAAAAACTGTGATTTACTGTATTACACAATTAGTGTGCAGGTGTATGCTACAAAATAAAACATTTTCAGCACAAATATGTCGATACGTCACACATCTTGACTCCGTCTATGTTCACTTCACATAATTTTGGAAAAGGAGAAGTACGCTTTAGCTTAGCAGCGGGACTATATAGGTACGCTATATAGTTAGAAGGTTTTACTTATGACAACAAGCCACTTAAGCATCGTTCCTGTAGCAATCGTTGAGAAACAGGCCGTTTACGTTCAGATTTAATAAGCTTTTATGGGCTTCTAGAATAAATAACTACATCTACTCCATGTAAAGAATCATCATCATCTTACATCATCATCTGCCCTTTTCTCGTGTTATTTGAGGTCGGCGCAACACGTTTTCTTCTTCCATACCATCTTGTCCTCTGTCACGCTGTCACTGACTCCCTTTGCTTTCAAATCACTCCTCCAAATTCAATCCATCTTTTCTTTGACCGTCTCCTCCCTCTCCATCCATCCACATTTATATTCATAACTCTTTTAGTAACATGCGTTTCATCCCTCCTCTTCACATGACCATACCAGGACAAACATTTTCCTTTCAACTTTTCTGTCACTGGCGCCACTTTCAAACTGCCTCTAATATTAAGTATATTAGAGGCAGTTTGAAAGTGGCGCCTGTGTACTTATTTCTAACTTATCAAACGTCACTCCGCACATCCATCTCAAAGTTATCTCTGCTACATGCTATCTCCTTTCATCCATATTTTTCACAACTCAAAATTCTGATCCATACAGTACAATAGGTCTAATCACGGACTTGTAAATTTTCCCTAGTTAATCCGATGCGTTATGTCTCGGTCTACCTCGCCATTCCCCTGGACAAGCGACCCTAGGTACCGGAAGTCGGAGCAGATCGGTATATATGGGTGTTCCAGCGACTCCATCTAAAGAATAACAATAGAAAACAAATATTTATTCCCCACAGTCACAACAAAATAGCAACAATCACAAACTAACAGAGAAGCATAGTAAAATCAAAAAAAAAAGGTTTGGGTATTGGGGCGTGCCATACCGAAAGAGTTACATTTGCTGGGCGTCAGACATCCAGTGCTGATTTTCAGTCATCTCTTACAATCTGCAGTGGCCACTATAAATCAGTAATGCGATCTTCTCCATGCCTCTTTTAACTGATTTTATAACCGACTTCTCAAAACGGAGGAGGTAATACGAGTATGTTCGACATATGTTTTTTTTTATTTATGTTCACCGATATCTCCGTCAATTGTAGACCGATGTTGAAATTTTTTTTTTGTGTTGGAAAGGGTATACTCCCGAGGTGGTCTCATTGTCACATCAGAATCTGGTGATGGGATCCCATGGCAATCGAAGGAACACCTTAATTATTATAGGCACAAATATAGCGATTTTGGTATTTTCATCAACAATACAATAATTTTTCGCTTTGTTGTGTTTTTTTTTAAAGTCGGTTAATTTTTATGTTAAAAAGTTGTCACTGCGGTTTTTCACACGTTTGCCGTGCAAAAATGTCTAAGCCATTATACTTACATAGGTACGTGCCGCCTAGTGTTACTGACTGAAATCGAGCATTAGTTTACAAAGCCCTACATATTTAATTCTCACTTCACATTATTTTATCCATTCATTTACCAAATTACAGGAGCGCGGGATTCAATTAACATAAGTGAAGTACTTGAGGGTACTGTTAAGGTTTTATAGTCTTAATGGAAAATTCCTGTTACAAGTTATGCCTACGCTCTTAGCGTCATGATAATAAAACCTATTTTAAATCGTCCAAAAAAGTTAAGTGACTAGACGAGTCAGTTTGAAGTGTTTCAAGTTCTAGGTTAATTAGAAGGCCTTTAAAACATTCTGGCTGGGTAACTTAGGTAACATTTTGAAGTCACTAAGTTTTAAGTTACAATTTTTCATGACCTAAATTTGAAGAAGTTTAAAAAATACAGGTAAAATCATTAATTGCTGCTACACATAAATAAATTGTGCCTGTCATAAAGCCTACTTCGCCATTGTCTCCATTGCAGTTATAAGCTATTCTGGTCAACTTGTTGCGAGTGATTTCAACAACTGATGAAGTACATACCAGCACGATCGATGATCGACGATCGAAGACTTTCCCACTTAAACCGTTAAGGTAATCAGTACCTACTGTAGGTACCAACTATTTACTTCATTTCTACATTAACGTAAAAATTACTTCATTACTATAAAAACACCTACAAATCTAATAACAAACCAACCGCTAATAGAAGGTTTTCCATGGTTCCACAGTTATCGTAAGAATTATTCTTTGTACCCAATGTCCAGTGTATAAACTCGTCAGCAAAAGTACCTTTAAAATTGTGCGTGCGTCGGTAGGCCTCTATTGAGAAGAACGCGCATTTAACTCCACGGACACTCTTTTCAATCAATAGATAATTATAACACAGAATTAGGTTACATATTTCTTATTGGAAAATAAGAACTGAGAACGATCTAAAAACGCTACAGTCGTAATCCTCCTTAGTGTTTTTTGAAAGATACTCGTATTATAAGTATGTCTATGTAAAAAATCTTTTTAACAAAAAAAATTAACTGACTTCAAAAGCAAAACACTACAAAGAGAAAAATAACTTTGTTTTCCGAAGTCGGTGTCTTTAGTACCTTTTGTTTTTCATTTTTCTACACAGACTTCGGAAAAGCAGTTTATTTTTCTCTTTGTAGTGTTTTGCTTTAGAAGTCGGTTAATTTTTGTGTACATAAGTTTTTTATTTTACTCTTTTTAGTGTTGGTAGGCTCATATTACCACGGAAATCATTTATAGCCAAAGTACATCTCATTTGAATTCCAATAAGCCCAAACGCAAAGGATACATTGCTTTATTCTGAGTGCCAGTGCTTAAATTCCAGCTTTATTATCAGATCAGTTCGATGGTACCATTTTCATCAGTACCATTTATTCATACTTATGTATTTGCTTTATTATAGTCGTTTAACTATTCGAGATATCTTATACACATGACATACTTATAAAGGAGTGGCCATCTATGGTCTTCTTCATCAGTTCCACTTATCTAAATGATACTTTCTGATTATCAGTACCATTTATTTATACATATATATTTGCTTCATCATAGTCGTTTAACTATTCGAGATATCTTATACACATGACATACTTATTAAAGAGTGGCCATCTATGGTCTTCTTCATCAGTTCCACTTCTCTATATGATACTTTCTGATTATCAGTACCATTTATTTATACATATATATTTGTTTCATCATAGTCGTTTAACTATTCGAGATATCTTATACACATGACATACTTATTAAAGAGTGGCCATCTATGGTCTTCTTCATCAGTTCCACTTCTCTAAATGATACTTTCTGATTATCAGTACCATTTATTTATACATATATATTTGCTTCATCATAGTCGTTTAACTATTCGAGATATCTTATACACATGACATACTTATTAAAGAGTGGCCATCTATGGTCTTCTTCATCAGTTCCACTTCTCTAAATGATACTTTCTGATTATCAGTACCATTTATTTATACATATATATTTGCTTCATCATAGTCGTTTAACTATTCGAGATATCTTATACACATGACATACTTATAAAGGAGTGGCCATCTATGGTCTTCTTCATCAGTTCCACTTATCTAAATGATACTTTCTGATTATCAGTACCATTTATTTATACATATATATTTGCTTCATCATAGTCGTTTAACTATTCGAGATATCTTATACACATGACATACTTATTAAAGAGTGGCCATCTATGGTCTTCTTCATCAGTTCCACTTCTCTAAATGATACTTTCTGATTATCAGTACCATTTATTTATACATATATATTTGCTTCATCATAGTCGTTTAACTATTCGAGATATCTTATACACATGACATACTTATTAAAGAGTGGCCATCTATGGTCTTCTTCATCAGTTCCACTTCTCTAAATGATACTTTCTGATTATCAGTACCATTTATTTATACATATATATTTGCTTCATCATAGTCGTTTAACTATTGGAGATATCTTATACACATGACATACTTATTAAAGAGTGGCCATCTATGGTCTTCTTCATCAGTTCCACTTCTCTAAATGATACTTTCTGATTATCAGTACCATTTATTTATACATATATATTTGCTTCATCATAGTCGTTTAACTATTCGAGATATCTTATACACATGACATACTTATAAAGGAGTGGCCAGCTATGGTCTTCTTCATCAGTTCCACTTCTCTAAATGATAATTTCTGATTATCAGTACCATTTATTTATATATATATTTGCTTCATCATAGTCGTTTAACTATTCGAGATATGTTATACACATGACATACTTATTAAAGAGTGGCCATCTATGGTCTTCTTCATCAGTTCCATTTCTCTAAATGATACTTTCTGAATAAAAATGCTTGCCACGTTATTGAAAATACCAAAATCGCTATGTCTGTCTATAACATTTGAGGAGTGCCCTTGATTTCAATGGAACCCCATAATCAGATTCTGATTTGATGACAGTAGGACCACCTCGACAGTACTGGACTACTAAGGACTCTGCCTATGTAAAGGAAAACTCCTTGCCTATATTAAGACTGGCAACAGATAATATAGTCTTGAAACGTAACTGAAATTTGAACTTAAAATAAATGAAAATGTTTTTGCTAGGCTTTTTCCGTATATGTCCTCTGTGCTTTGAAGGGGGAATTCGATGGTTGCCGCCTTTGGGCAGGCATGCTGTTGAAGTAATACAAGTTTAAAAGTAATTTCTGCGTTTTAATACGTAGCTTCCTGGCTACGTCCTATACAGTACCTATATGCATCCAAACAAAAAAATGCAAATCCGTCTATATATGACGGAGTTATGCCCGATGATGCTTATGAAAACGAAATATCCGAATTGAGAACCTCGTCCTTCATGGTAAGTCGGTTAAAATGTAGCACTCACACATCGATAAGATCAATGAACTTGACAAAGAAACTACACCATCATTATATACCCTCCCCATTCGCGGATCACAGACGATAACTCAAACGCCCGTTTCCCATTACGTTTGATGCTTGCAGTTTCGTCTCGCAATCTGCACAGATACGTCCCAAATTGATTGCCATAAACATTTATTACTGATATGTATCGTAAGATATAATGGATAGTGTGTTTGATTGATAGACTTTCTTTGTGTTTTTTATCTGTTATATCAATACCAAGCCTTACTTGTTTAGGACTGTGAACGGTGACAGTTATTCTAGTAGTTTTTAGATTGTTAAGAGAAATAGTTCTATGCTAGAGACACTAAAGACGGAATAAATATTTTGAATGGTATGTGGTATCAACTCATTCTTGACCAGTTAAAAGGTAATATTAACCCCTGTAAAGTCTAACAAAACTTTGCTTGTTTTTTTTTATTTGCTTTTTGTTTTTCTTTATGATTTTTTTTAAAACATAGGTCATCATCATCATTATCAGCCTTTTAATGTTCACTACTAGGACCCAAGAATCCTCTCTGTGAGGAAGGGCATGAACCTAAATCCACCACGCGGGCCCAGTGCGGGTTGGTGGATGCAACAGGTCTTCGAATTTATGGTTCTAAGACATGCCGGTATCCTCACGATGTTTTCCTTCAGCGTTTTTAGAGCAGTGGTTATGAAATAATTTACACAAAGAAAAGCACCTGCCTGGGTTCGAACCCACAATCTACGGCACGTAAGTCGGGGCCGTAACCACTGGGCCACCACTGCTCTCAAAATAAAGCCTTATACTAAGTACTGGCGCAAATAAAGCCTTTTTCTTTCCTAGCCTACATTTTTTTGTGATAAATTAGACATCCTTTTTTTTCCCAAAAAATACATACTACATAAATACTACACACTTAACGCGGTAGTTAGCCCATCACAAATTTTCCTTCTTTATTAGCCAACTAAACCTTCCATTCAGTTTACATGCTACAGAGCAAATAACACCTCGTATTTCAGGCCATATACCTGCTGAAATTGCTCGAGCATATTAGGCGCCCTACATATGACCCTTCACAATTCGAGCTTTAATTGAGCACGATAAATTTCAGTGCTCGTCTTATTACAGGTACGACTGACAGCTTGATTAAAACTTGCTGGGTAGGTACTTTTTTAAGACCTGTAGTAAAGTAAGGAATGTTATGAAGATTCGTTTGCCACGGCTACGGTGAAATGCTGGTTTAAACAATGTTGTGAAAATGGTATTTTGTTCTCACAACCAAGTGTAGAGACATTCATGGTCATGATAATGTGGAAGATGCCTGAAAACATTTTAAATAGTCCGCCAGTTGGATTAACAAAAATATTGGCCGTGTGTATTCTTTGGTGACGTAAACAAAAAAATTACGACGACTCAGTGCGTTGAAATTTGGCGTGACTCACGCCTCTGTACATTTTTTACCTAGAAGTGACGCCACAAAGTCACAGGCTGATGATGATAACCGTGTTAATCGATTCTATTCGTTTTGCATTCAAATCGTATACCTCTTGCTATAATAGCAACCTAACACATTATATTTCCTTTGTGCGATAATAGATTTATGCACACTGTACTTGAACGAAGTTCGCATCAAAAAGCATCAGAACAATAATTTACTAAACACAAAATGGAACAACAGCAAAAAACTAAATCTTTGTTTTAAATTGCCCAACGGATTTCCTTTTCATTTAAATTTTCATAAGATTCGCTTGAAAAATAAAATAACGAAACTGAATCACTTCTCTTTAGGGAGAGCATTGCATTGCAAAATAAAAAAATGTAAACTATTAAATAAAAATGGATTCAAGTGTTCAAAAAGATGGATTTAAGTGTAGACTTTCTGTCCTCATTTGACTTTTATTATAAAATCATTTATATGTAGGACAAATAAGCTTGTGGCCTTCTGAGTGGTTGGCACTGCCTATGGACATCTGCTATTTTGAGAGCACCACAGACGTGTTAACTATCCCTTCTGAAGAGGACTTTCTTCAATTTTCGTACGAAACAGCTAATGTGTAAAACTTAGGAAGTTTTCGTGTTAAAATTTGCTTCTATTTTAACATAATGCGACTGGCAATTTACTGATATTGTAAATTGTTTTCTTTCTGCTGTTTTTCATTCCATATTTCAAGCAATCTTCGAAACAATAAGTGTTTTATTTCTTGCTACTACTGAAGTTATAATTTTACTGATGCCCAAAACGTTGGTAAATTTGGCAGTCAAGGGTTCACCTTCCGTTCTGTTTACCTTGTTTGCCGTATGACACTACCTAATAATAATTATTATGATTACCTTCGCTTATTATTTACGGAGTATCCTTCATTACCTTACATGTTAATAACAGGAGGCAGTTCCATAACCTCTTCATCTAACCCTTTAGAAATCCCAAGCGTGCTTTGTAATATTCGAATAATTTTCGACAAAATCATTGGCAATTTTGTGGACCGAGTAACTGTGGCTTGTCCAAAATGTTTGTCGACAAAACCTCACCGGGGTTACAACCGGGCGGTGTCAAATCTATTGGGGCAATACAAACCTAGCTGTGTAATATGCTAGGTACATTGTGTTTTACGTTTACACGGGGTTAGAGGCTTTAATGTTTTGAGTTTCTATTGTAGAGCAAGGCAGTTTGCAGTGCAAATTGGTTTAGGCTGGTAACAACGAGGGTAAGAAGAGTCATTCTTTGATAGTCAACATCGCTTCTTCCTCGTTGTCTTTCCTTCACTGCTGATCGCGACCGCATAGAACGCGTCTCCAAGTTATGCCATCTTTTAGTCGATTTTTAACAATCTGGTCAATGTTTTTGGAGATGACCAACATTATCTGCTAAGAACATTGAATTTATTAAACCTAAACTATCAAAGCTGCAACTCACTGCAAGACATAAAATTCTTCTCCTCCATTTCCAAGACGTGTTATTAAAACCGTTCCTTTTATCGATATGGTTAATGGTGTGACAGATGTATCATCTGCTTTTCAACCGACTTACCAAAAAGGAGGAGGTTGTTTGTTCGACTTTATGTCTGTTTTTTTTTAATTGTGGGCCGACTCCAAATTTTTTTTTTTTGGTTTTAAAGAGTATGTTCCCATTATATTTGGGATATAAAATTGGTCTGATAAAGTACTTCGGAGATATACAATTACCAAAGACTATTTTTCACTTTGTAGTTTTCTTATTTGGATGTCGGTAATATTGTTTTCTAAAAATGTTTTTTATTATTTGTTAAAAACATTGCACTTATTAAACTCAGACTGTCTAAGCCATAATCCACTGCAAGACATACTTTTCTCTCCTCTCCACGTCCTTCTTTAAGTTGTGCCATTACAACCGTCTCCCAGCATAATCTAAACAATGACCATCCTGATTAAGAAGGTTCAACAAATCCGTCCCAATTTCAGTAACGTCGAATTTTATTGTTTGCAATCCAATCCCCCAATAGCATAATACATACGACAGAAATCAGGAAATGTGCGAAAAACAGCAATCTATTTAATGGCACTAAAACACGTTACCCTCAACGTTGCGAAGGGGCGATGTCTCGTGAGTGACGAAGATTTGATTGTATTCTGAGTGATATATGTTACACGGTTACCGCGAAGCGAAGCTTGCGATCAAAGGAAGCGTACGGTGAAGGGCATTCACTTCTGTCTAACGTATCTGTGTTGAGGAATTTATTGCTGGGAAAATACGGTCTCTATTGGCTGAATTATCTAGTAGACTAGTAATTTAGTAAGGTAAGAAAAGATATAAGTTTCTGAAGGTAAAACTACAAACCAGCCAGGCTTTAACGACTTTAGCAACTCTGAAAAAGTCAAATAGGTAAAAAAAAAAATTTCGGTAAATACGAAGAATCTAAAACAGGAACACTGACTTCCGAAATTGAAGTTATATATATTTCACTTTGTGGTGTTTTTATTTGGAATTCGGTTGTATTTTTTGTAAAAAAGTTTTTATTATACACTTTTTAGTTGTGTCGGTAAATAATGGGCAAGTTCTATAGTACGGTACCTACAATGCCCAAAGTTATGTCAGAATACATTACCCGAGAGTTTACTGTACACATCTGCGTACTCCGGTAGAGCGTACCGGCGGCGTGATGTTATGTTATGAAATGGTGTAAAGAATAATCAGACATGCGATTGCAGCAATCCCGAGAGATTTAGCGTCATTTTTTGAGGAATTCAGTTCCAAATCTACAAAGTTCTTTTTAAGATGTTCACCAAGTTGAAATTGGACCAATTCGTAAACGTCCGCTTAGTTAAAGTTAAAGGAGAAAAATTACAAGTCCTGTATGGATCCGAATGTTGGGCTTTGAAAAAGATGGATGAAAAGAGATTGCATGTAGCAGAGATGAGAAAATTGAGATGGATGTGCGGAGTGACGAGAATAGATAAAGTGAGAAATGAATATATTAGAGAAAGTTTGAAAGTGGTGACAGTGACAGAAAAGTTCAAAGGAAACCGTTTGTCCTGGTATGGTTATGTGATGAGGAGGGATGAAATGATAAATTAAAAATGATTTTATTTCTGTATGTTGGTTTGTACAAATACTTTTACATGTCGGTCATATTTTTTTAAACTAGATGAGATAAGCGTTTTCTATCTGACTACTCTGACAAGAAAGGCCGAAACAAACTCAGAGGTCACAGTTTCTTTTAAAGTCCAAACAAAATCTTGGTTAGATCATGTGAAACGCATGTTACTAAAAGGGTTATGAATATTAATGTGGATGGATGGAGAGGGTTGGGACGGCCAAAAAAAGATGGATGGACTGTGTGAGGAATGATATAAAAGAAAAGGGAGTCAAAGATAGAGTGACGGGGGACAGGACCGTATAGAAGAACACACCGAGTTGCGCCGCCTCCAACATAACATACGTAACATGGGACAAGAGCAGAAATATGATGACAGTGTCAAACAAACAAAAAAGAGTTTTGGAAATCTGTCCACAATTGACGGAGAAATCGGTGAACATACACAAAAAAACATACATACATAAATAGGTTCTGCTTGTTTCAGAATACGTAACAACGTCACCAATCAAAAATATGCCTCGTTGATCTAGTGGCCACAAGCTCTATAGGGGAACATGAGGTTCTGGGTTCGATTCCCGGTTGGGGAAAATGTTATTGGGTTTTTATATCTGGAATTTCTCAGTAGAAGCCCGAAGTATACATTCGTGCCCGGTTGATAAAAATAGGCTCGCTTTTTATTAAGTTCAAGGGACTTAAACATAACTGACGAAATATAATAAATAAATAACATTTATTTCTACATAAAATTGTATAATTTGAACATTATAATATTAAATTATAAAAGTTATTAAAAATATGCACAAGAATAAAAGATAAGCAACTGCGCTTGATCTAGGCCTGCCTGTATTTCGGTGTACTACAGGCATTATAATATATTTTCATAGCGATATTATGCAGCAAGCAAGTAAGTAACAAAAGTTCTTAGCAACACAACTAATGTGTTGTATTTAAATCACTAATTTTAGTCACATATACCGCTCCAAGTTCAACTAACACTACTGAGGTGAGCTGAAGGGTGTCAGAACTTCTCGCACGAAGACAAGCGCGAACATTGTTCAAAACTTAAACTAGCATCCCAAAACAATGCAAATACTCTGCCAATCTAAAAACGGTGAAACTAGTGCAAGAAGTTTCGACTTGTTTAATCTCAGGGAATTTCCGTCCAAGCATCGTTGAAGTTATGTCCAGATTTTACATAACATATCCATAAGTATTGACGTCATTTCGAAGAGGTTCTTGGCTAGTGATTTTCTATCATCGAAAATGTGGTTGCAAAAATGTCAAAAATATATGGGTATGTTAAACGTTATCGTAATATCACGTGATTTTTTCCTCAATTTTTATTTTATTTTGGCCTTTCGCCATCGCCAACGTCAAATGAAACCTGTCTAGAATCTCTAGTCCCAGTTATTTAAACTTTCTGCTACGCTCCTTTCCACGTGGAATATACCTATTCGTATATTAATAATTTATAAAGGTTATCATAATCAAATTAGCTCGTCGTTTTGTGATCCGACATATTCCACCTAATAACCTACATATTGTTAATCAAGCAAAATTCAAATAATATTATAATCGACACCAAGGGCGGACCCAGGATTTTTTTCTGTGAGGGGCAAAAAAATCAACAATAACTGTTAGAAATAAACTTGTAAGTATGGTACTTCAAATTTATTTCAAGTTAATTCTTTTTAATCTATTATAAATATCTGTTTTAATGTTGTACTTTTTTTATTAAATTGCTACTAACTTAGTCTTAAGATAATTGTTTACTAACAAAGTATGGACAATGCCTGGTCTGAAATAAACGAATTTTATTTATTTTTTATTTATAATTAATTGAGGTACCTTAAAGGCAGACTTCGGAGCAAAGCGGCTGCGGCGTCACTAATGCGACGATTAAGTGATAGTATTATGCACTGAGTAAATGTATGGAGTACTTTCGAACGCAGTGGGACTGACGCGATGGTAGCAGATTTTCCAAGTACCTCAAATCTAAATACTATTTAAACTCTAAAGGTGGACTTTCATCCACTGAAGCCGCGCTAGTGACGCCGGAGGTTCTTTGCTCGGCAGCCTACCTTTAACAAAATACAAAAGGAGCCTGTATATTCAGCAACGTTAAACGTACTACGCATTGTTGCCAGATTTACGATACGCACGATAGTTCGTCCCTTCGCCGTGCCCGCGCATGTACACCAACCTCAAAAACTTCCCTTCTGCACTGCGGGCAGCCTGCTTAAAATTCCACAATTGCGCTGCGTACAATAAATTCAAGTCGAGAGACTCCCGAGCGCAGTAAATTTCGCGCTTATTTTCTACAAATTATTTCAGTTAAGCGCTCCGCTTCCTAGACAACAGTGGTTATAAAGCATAGCTTTGCCGCTATTTTCTCGGTGGCAGTTATTTCGGTATTGCTCGAGTTAATCTGTTTTGATGTATGTGAGGATTGTAAACTACGCGGTTATTTATGGCCTTCGTAAATCGGTATGAGAACGACTAAAATTATTCGTGTTGGTGTTGCTGCCTCGTTTACATCTTTCCTGTTTGATTATTACGTCATTAAAGGCCTTTAAGCACATTTCTAAGTCCTAGAATTAACTGTCTTAATTGAGTTAAAACCCGTGTATTAGTGTGTTCACTACTTAGCTATAACAACACAAAATTGACACTAACACATTCTCTAACGAAATTGTACAATTCCTTGAAACTATGCCACCTAAACTAACCAACATTTGTCCCAACAGGCATCAACGTAAACATACACAAGTCCCAAACTCTCCGAGGTCTTTAACTGTAAATCTTATTACATCAATGATAAACTGCCTAACATCGTACATTAACATAACGACCAAAGTTTACGGAGGAAGTAATGTCAATATTATACATGTTTAAGCGCGCCAGTACGTCGGAACCTTACATGGGATTAAGGGACTATCGGTTTGGTTACAATCCGCAACATAATGGTCGTTTCTATGGCCAATTCTTTTCTCGCCGCTGAGCTAATAGCTGAACCGAGTGGTTACCGACTGTGTACGAAGTTTTTACTTTATTTTCGAACTGAAAAATTTCCGCTAAATAAAAGATTTTGTTAAGTATATAGTATCCTTGAACTTCGGCGAGTGAACAAAAGGGGTGTCTGAAAGTGATTATGTTATATGAAATTATTTAGATATTGTTTTTGTTACTAGGCAAATAAATGGGCCACCCACTCTCTGCCGTTTTCAGACATCAAAGAGATGGACAGTTACGACCTCCTGTTAATGCTAATTACGACATAATTCGCTGAAATTAGCTGACACGAGCAATTAATCATTCTCAGCGTAATAATTACGGCAGCATTAATGACAGCAGACATTTACAGTCTACTATGGTTTCATTATTTCAAATAAAATTATAAGAACAATATTTTGTCGGACCGTACCTTTACGCCCTTCTTTACCCAAGAAAACCGACCCACTTCCAAAAGTATCCATCGCAGAAAAAAACATAAATTGTCACAATATCAGACCCTCATGTGGACATATATACGTGCCAAAGTGTCTGTCAACATGAAACGCCATCTAATCTCGACAATATTTCTCGGACCAGCCCTCTTGACCTGGCTTCGAAACCACTTCAGTGGCTCTTGAGAGGGCTTATTTGACTTGGGACTGCTGCATTGTGATCCAAGTATGGAGGTCAGTTGGGATCCCTAGTTCTTCAATTTAATCTATGTGCATTACATTTTATCAGAGACTCGTGCTTGAGTTCGAGGGTTGGGCAACATTGTTAAAAATAAAGAAAAATGGACCATGCTGTTTTTATTTGGCAACGTTAAAACTTCAGCAATTGTTTAAGGCCCAAACAAATATCTGGACAAACTTATAAAGGTCACATTGGATAATGATTAAGAAATGTACTCTAAAATATTCAAAACCGGCCCGAGTCGGACGGCGCACGAAGGGTTCCGTACAAATATCGCAAAAAACGGCAAAAAAATCACGTTTGTTGTACATATCCCTATACTTGACCTGAACACACATACATACATACATTGCAAGTTAATAAAAGCTTGTAAAATATACATATCCCATACAAAAATGCTTTACTAATTGAAATATAACAGCTGCTTTTCAAATTTAGTGATGGAGGCATCACTAAATTTGAATAACCCTTCTTTTGACTTCACCGTAGCCGGGTAAATTAGAGGTACTTGACAACTTTATTTTACTACCATAGTCAGTAAAATAAAGTTGTCAAGTAGCTCTAATTTACCCGACTACGGTGAAATCAAAAGAAGGGTTATGATTTTAAGCGCTTACAAACTGTTTACACGATAATACATAATGTAACATATCTAAGAATATTTTCTTGTTTTATACTACCTATTCAGAGTACGATTTTTTTGTAGTTGGGTTTTAGTTTTGAAACATTTTTTTTACCTCTGACAAATCGTTATCGATTAAAAATCTCTTACATAATATTGCCTCAATTCATTGGACACGTATTTCATATTGAACAGTTTTACAGTCAAAACAAGGCATGCGCTTATCAATTTAATTAAAAATGTAACTCATAACATCACCACGTCTTGGTATAAAGTAATTTCGGAATGTGTTTGGCTAAAATTGTGTTTGCTGCTTTAGTTTATACTACGGTGATAAATAATATTCTTATTTCCGGTGATGATGGTTGGTATAAATATTATAGAAGTTTGATAAAAAATTAAGATTGGTACACTTAAGGATCAAAAGTGCAGTCACACTCTACCAAAATAGTAACGACAATTTTTTTTGAGGCAGAAGAACGTTAACCTTTCAAGGTTAATAGGTATAATCTATACTTTAATTTGTATACAACATAATAAACCAGTTGTGGATAATTTAAATTCGTCTTGAAAAACTAGACATTTGAATTTTGGAAGAATAAGACTGCACTTTTCACCCTGACTGTACATGGTTGTGAGAAAAACAAAAAAATATCTAAAAATTAGATAGATCTGGGGGGGAATGTAAAACTAAGTTATTCAGTAATTAGGTAACAAACAAATAAACTGACGTGGTTTTACATAAGAATACGACATTGTTGTGTTCTTCTCTAAACACAATAATTGGTTAAAAATGTCCTGAATGGTTTCAAGAAAAGGAAGGTACGGCTGTTTTTTTGCTCGTCTTAAGGATGAATTATGCTAGACCGTGGCGACCACGAGCCAATTATATGATGTGGGACTCCTCGGGCGCTGCGCGGTATAGCATAAAGCGCATTGTATAAAATGGTCGTGAAGTTTTGAATTCGTGCCTCGTCCAGGCCTCGCACGGGGCTCGGCGTGCACCCGCCGTGGTGTAGTATAATTTTATTCATCCTTTTTTTGGGGGCGATCTCACTACTTTTTGTGGTAGATGAACTGCTTTGCGAGACTTGTATTTTTCACATGTTATGTTTTCGATGGGATAGAAATATACAGACAGAATGAACGATAACCATTGTGAAATCGTCACCTTTCTTTAAGTACTAAAATCTACCAATCTTTTTTTAGTACCCGAGACAGAAACACCAGAAGAAAAAACGGAACCACCAACCTTGGAAAACCATTCATTTGTGGCTTTAATTGAGTAAGTTTTTTTTACATTTTTTTTAAAGATGTATTTTCATTTAGGTAGTAGTGAACTGAATAGAATGAGTCTGACCGTGGACATAGCCAAGATACTCATATATGCAATTAAAGGTCACAGTCAACCGAATGGCTAATAAAAAGCATAATGATGCTTATCTACTTTCAGAACAAAGTCACAAGAGTTCACATTCGCAAGATCAAAAAAAAGAGAAAGGTTGTTACTGGTTTCAAACGAAATAAATTGATGACAATAAACAGATAGAGAAAATTAAAAAGATCAAGAGTAGGAACTATTTAAAGAAAAGATATAGACATTATTTTTTAAAGATGTGGGGCAAATATCTTAAAATAAAATGTGTACGTGGCAAAATGATTATGATAGTGTTAAATGTAATCTAGGGGGTTATCTTAACCTTTTATATCAAGGTTATTTCCATTATGCGTAAGGGACAGATGTATATAATTTGTATACATCTGTCCCTTATTCACAGTCGCACCATGATAGTTTTGACACGTAATGGCAAGGCCACAGAACTGGATCAATACACTCACAGTTTTTATGGAAGGGCTATGGAATATTTCCTTACTTCAATGGCCGTGGTTAAATTCAGTGAAGTAGATACAATTAAAGAGTCGTAGATTCGTCACTGGCACAAAAGAAAACGGCTGCTTTTTTTTTGTTAGTTTCAGCTACAGTAAATACTTTTATTTTTCTGTCAGCTGATTCATGTTCTTAATCTGAATGTAAAAAATAACTCTGTTCTTTATTTCAGCATTCTTTTCACAGATGGAAGTCAACGTACATGCACTGGTACCATCATACATGATAATGCTGTGATCACCGCTGCCCACTGCTTGTAAGTACTTGTTTATGTTCATCACTTTACTGATTTTTTATACTGATATGATGGTCTTTTGATCTTTTGTGACGGCTCTCTTCAGCAGATTTTGTGGTACTTATCTCAGATGTTGTATTTCATGCGTGCTTGTTTGATTTTATCTCATTGTTACTGACTGGTGTTTAGTGGGGGTATCCACGTTTAACTTATTAATGTAAAGATCCCAATGCAATATAAAAAGCAATTAATTGAGAAGCATTTATACGATCGCTTATAAATTCCCTCTTATTTTTTTATAAGAAGAGAAGTGAATTATTGTACCATAAATAATTCAAAATTGAACTATATAATATTATTTAGAACAAGCAGTCCTCTTAGACCCGCCCTCGTCAATAAATTTTCTTCTCGCAAAAATTCACAGCACCTAATGTCATACCCACAGCTGTAACTTCAAAGTCATAGATATGGTCAAATCAACCAAGTACTTAGGTGTTATGATTGACCAACATCTGTCCTTGAAAGAACATATCACTAAGCTCTTCAAAAGAATCCGCAAATTTATTTACACTACGGATTCCTTCCGTTCCAGTGCCACGAAAGACTTATGCAAGAGAGTTTTCCTGGCCTTGTGTCAATCGCTGTTACAGAACTTTGTAGGCGTATTGGGTAACGTAGCTAAGTCTTATTTACTCAAACTTGAACGTGCTCAACGAGCTGTTGAGTATGATTATGATGATGTGAGATGATTATGAACCTTTGCCACCCGGTTCTCCCTATTTCTCTCAATACTACTCGTATCAATTTAATTAACAAATCCTCACTACGGGTCCCTGGAAATGTGTTTGAAGCTAAGATTATACTAAAGAGATGGTTACAAGACATGGTTATGAGGACACAGAATTTATTTTATGCCCTTTGAGATGACCAGTATTCATTCACTCTCACTTGGATGGTACCCATACATGTCCAACATTCACATACACACAATAACTCTGCACATTCTCCTCACCCTTCCACTTGGTTCTTTGTTTGTTTTTTTTTTACAAATAGCCAGACCCGGCACAATTATGTCTAGGGTATATAAATTTATGTCCATGAGTCAAATCCGTGGCATGCAGCGCAGCAGCCAATCGTTCAGCCACTATGCCGTTTTTTCGTCACAAACAAAGTGAACACTAACTTCAAATTCGGAAGTCGGTGTCAAAAAACAAAGAAACGAAAACAGGAACACCGACTGCCGAAATTGAAGTTATTTTTCACTTTGTAGTGTTTTTTTTAATTTGGAAGTCAGTTGTATTTTTTTTTGTTAATTGTTCACAGTTTAAACAATGGTCCTGAATATGTAGATGTTGAAATGTCGGGCTCATTTGTGGTCATCGGGACGAGAACGATGTTTGACACTGGATACGAGAACTACTTGCCAATAGAGAGGATTATAACACATCCTAGATATAGAGGATGGACAGCAGATCTCGCTTTGGTGTTCACCTTAGCCGGGATGACCACAGATAAGCCGGGAAACGCCATTCCACTCATTGGAGAGAAAGTGCCAACTCCCGTTGACTCTAACGTTACCATCCTCAGTTGGGGACGTTGTATGAATGAGGAAGAAACGGCAAGTTTTGAGATTCTTACCTAATTTAGGGATTTTCGATATTCTGCCGGTCTATTCTGTATACATCTTACCGTGAAAATGCAGATAGAGTGTGGTTTAAGTGGAATGTAATTCCACGATCATTAGATAACTATCCGTATCCAATAGTAGTTAACTCTATCTAAGTTTTCACGGTGGGATTTTGACAGAATAACTGTACTGTTCTTGAATCTCCTTCTTTTCTAAATAGAATCAATCAGAGAATCTCTGTTACATTAACCACTGAATTTGAGAAGTATTGAACTGGTCGATGTGGAGAAGCTTAGGGGAAGCTTTTGTCCAGCTGAGGACGTTTTTCGGTTGAAATTATGTCTGTTAATTGATGACCTTTAAAGTGGCTGGGTGAGCCTCTCTCTTTTACTTATATTTACTGTACCACTGTTAAGTGACTAACGTAATTAACCTCTTTTTTTTTTTTAAGGGAACAAAATTTCCTATCGAAAAGAAACGAAAATGTACTTCTTCTGAAGAAAATAGAGTGAGTTCTGAATTACTGTCATGCTATAAAAATTACTTCACTCGTCATCATCAGCCTTTTTAATATTCCCACTGCTGGGACACAGGCCTTCTCTCTTGTGAGATGGAATCCTCCACGCGGGCCCAGTGCGGGTTGATGGATGTCAAATTTATTCGAATTTTTGATTATAGGACATGCTAGTTTCTTCACGATGTTTTATTGAATTACTGCACTGATGGATAAGAATATTATCCCTTATTTAATTAAGGAATGGGACCAGTCTTCTGCAAGCCAATGGCCCAAAGCGCAGGCGTCATAATTAGGTTAAAACTTTTACTGTGGGAGATGTAATCATAAAGATATTGAACCGAATTGGTATAATAAAAAAAACGATGGGGTGCCGTTTTGACTTTCTTACAAAGATGTGATGCGCAATTAAACTGATATATATGGGTTGTGAGACCCGTAATGGAGAAAAGCTCGCGATATTTAGAGGCAAAGATCGTTCGTTAAAAAATAATTTTGTTCCAATTTATCTAGGCAACACGGCATTTTAGATTTATAGACTGCTTTATGTTCAAGTGTCTTCTACCCATGTAAATTCAGTTATTTCACACAACGTCAAATAAAAAAGAACTTGTATATTTAAGTGTCGTCTTTCTAACTTTGAATAAAAATTAAAGTGGCGAAGGCGACGGGTGCCTGCCTATGCCGATAGAACCCGTTGCACTATTTATAGACGAAAGTGATACCTGAGTATTCTTAAATGATTATGCTCGGCATACTTGCAGCTCATCAACATACTTTTTTTTGTGCTAGGACTCTTGCGAACCCGATCACTTCAGGGTACATAAAGCTGAGCGTTCCGGTTCAATCGAGGAAACAAATCTAAGTAGCAGTGGGGTAAGTTCCTTTGTGACGATCCGTAGCCAAGTTCATATCATCATGCGATATCTGTAATAGGTATACCCATAAAAAAAAACGTTGAACCTTAATTTCACAGTTAAGAAAAATTTCATAAAATTCTTGCGATGTCTTTAACGTCTTTTGCTGATTGTGAGAATTACTGCTTGCAATCAACAAAGAATACTTAACATAAAAAAAAATATACATAAAAGAAAGTTTAACATAACTAGTCCCAAATTACAGCAAGTTAGATCACATCTTGAAGATAAACCACACTCAGCAAAGGCTACTACGGTGAATTCAGCAACTAAAAAGGTGTCAAAATTATCGCAACGCACCAATACTGAAGAATCTAAAGAGCACAAAGAATCCAAAGAGGCCAAGAGGCCCAAAGAGGCCAAGATGCCCAAAGAGTCCAAAGAGTCCAGAGAGTCCAAAGAGTCCAAAGAGTCCAAACATTCCAAGGATGGGCTTAAGCCCAAAGCGACCAAAGAGCGCGGTGGTTTGGGTGTTACCATTGGGATGGAAAGACAGAACGTTTCGGTTGCATCTCACTATTTGAGGTCAGCTGAAGCAAAAGTAAGTAGTACTTTTTAACCACTTTCCAAAAAGGAGGAGGTTCTATGTTCGACTCTCTATGTACTTTTTTTGTTTTTTTTTTTAATGTATTTTCACCGATTTCTCTGTCACTTGTGGTCCGATTTTGATACTTTTTTTTGTATTTGAAAGGGTGCTCCCGAAGTGGTACCATATGAATTTGATAAGATCTGATGAATAACTTTGGAGATATACAACAGAACTCTTCAATAACGGCAGATCTCTCGGGATTAATTTATTACATTACTATGGCACTCCCAACGCAACGTATTCCGGTTCGCGGTCGCAACTCCAGAACCGTTGCGTTGGTAGGCCTCCCAACAGGTGGACCGATGACCTGGTGAAGGTTGCGGGGATCCTCTGGATGCGACACGCACGGGACCAATCATTGTGGTGACGCTTTGGGGAGGCCTACGTCCAGCAGTGGACATCTTTCACCTGATATGATGATGATGATGATAGCACTTGCCCACTAGGAAGAACAAACCACTGAAAAAAAAAAAACTTTTTACAAATCAATGCAACCGACTTCCAAAATTTAAGTTATTTCAGGGTCCCCGACTCATGGTAGTGGAAGGGACCGTAATTTTTAGCCGGTAGGAGTCCAATATAACCCTTCGCTCATATCATACGGGGGGCCTATATGAGAATTACGGGAGGCAATAGAACCTTATTTTGAAAATAAAGTAAATTTAAAGAATTTCGTTGTATACTTTCAGAAAAGAGATAATATGACAAGACACACTCGAGAACACCCCCACCTAAAAACTCATAGAAAATCGTCAATCGTCCACGTCAAGGTAAGCTAGCAGGTTATAACAATTTCACTAAACAATTATGTACTGTGGGTCTAGTGGTGAAATGAGAGTGCAATTTATAGTTATGTGTATTTATTATTATATTTTGTTTTGTTTTTTTTTATTCCTTTTGTTTTTTTTATATTAAGATTATTTGTATGCTTTTATGTGCATCACTGCCTAACTATTTTTTAACGTGGCTTGTGGTTGTTGTGATTCGGGAGTAACGTCACGTAAGATTTTTGTGTTATACCTCCATACGCCATTTTCTTTCTCTCAGTGTATCTTGCTATGAGCAGGCATATATTACGTTTAACTTTGTTTTTGATGAGGGTCCCATGACCAAGATAATTTTATTTATTCGTTTTCTTAATTAAGACTAAAAATATGATTTTACGACCATAATGAAGATAAAAAAATATAATATAAACTTCATAGTTAAAAAAATGTGTTGTTAGTGCGAAAAGTTGTCATGCTCCAATTTATTAATAAATAAAACAAAAATCTAACACAATGGCAAATGTTTTTCAATCACGAAATAAAACTCAACGGGGCGTGATAGAAATTCATGACAATAAAACACTACATATACTAATTAGTTCATACAGTTCTACGTATTCATACTTTTAAGGTTCCGTAATTTGGTAAAAAAGGGTACTAATGAAATAATTATTTTTTTATGGTTTGATGGAAAGAGCATCATTTAAAAAGCTTTAGGGTGTCCTAAACAGTCATGATTCCATACAAACGGTGATTATTATGGTGATTACTTAACTGTGTGTACGTTCAAAATAACAATAAAAACTATTTGTCTCATCATTACTAGCTCTGTATGGAAAACTTAGAACAATAACGCATAGAAGCCGCATCTAGAACAAAATACGAGCGATATGATGCGTCCACTTCGTTTTCTTTCTGTGCGTAAGCCGTATGTGTCTACGTTCCTCAAACGCCCACAAACATAGCTTTCAGTTATACCATGCCGTTACCCACAAAAATATGGGAAAACGCACTACTACGTTGCTGGATCAAATCAGGACAAGTATTTTATGTACTTTTTTTTTAACAATATTCTCGTGCTTGATCACTATCTCACCTCATGGTAAGCGATGATGCGGTCGACGGTGAAGTACGCTTGCCTAGAAGTAACCTATTCACTTCTGACTTAAAGACCCCTAGATTGTAGCTATCGGGAAACACAGACGCAGATAGAGAATTCCACTCCTTAGCTGTACGCATAATAAAAGTGTCCCCAAAACGTTTTGTGCGTATGGGTGGGACCATGTTATCAGGAACTGGATAAGATGAAGATGTCGACCAGATAAATAATACAGCACCTGGTTAATGTACCTGATCAAACAATTACAGGAAAAAAATTACAAACTAACTTAGTTATTTGGTCAGGTTTTATTTAAATACAATAAATTACTAATTAAATTTTAGTTTAAAAACACTGTAGGTAGTAGTGTCGATAACGATCATAATTTAGAAGCAGTAAATAAATATAATTTAGTTTGGCGCACATAGAATCGCCACCAGTATCATATATGACAAAGACTAATATTATAAAATACCTAATGCCAAATTAGTTTCTCGAAACTGGCAAAATGTTATATCGCATTCAATAGCGTAGGTAAAAAGGTACATCAAAAACTACTTTTTAGACAAACAAAAATAAGAACAAAATTTATTTATTTTTTATAAAAAACGTTGCCTCACACTAGGAATTTCTTCCTGTATCGTAGGTGCGTTTACAAACACATAAACTCTCATACACAACAACCAGAGCAAGAACAACTATCTTAAGTTGGTTATTAGTTTTTTTTTTTGATGATGTTCGATTTACGTTAAAATAATGTATAAAATGTAAGTACTTGTGAAATGTACTTTGTTTTCTTGTTTTCCTAAAATGCTATGACATCCCTTCACGCTACAAACTATCATTTTCAATTATTTACTCGCGAGCAGTGTTCGACGGAACGTGACCTTGTACTGACGGCTCTTCGAGAAACGTTAGCATCTATGGCTAAGTTTTAGTTGTCTCTCTTTTTGCATTCGTAGTAAGTTTCTATGCGTTATTATTCTAAGATGGAAACATAAAGGTAAAAAAAACAGCGCGAGAAAAAAAAGGGCGAGTCGGACTCGCGCATGAAGAGTTCCGTACCATTATTTGTTTGTTTACCCTCGCACTGGAACGCCTTGCAGCAATTACACCAATGGAGCATTATCGCAAAAAACGGCAAATAAACACGTTTGTTGTATCGGAGCCCCACTTCAGTATTTATTTTATTATGTTTTTAGTATTTGTTGTTTTCGGTGAAAATTTCAACTGTCTAGCTATCACGGTTCATGAGATACAGCCTGGTGACAGACAGACAGACGGACACTGGAGTCTTAGTAATAGGGTCCCATTTTTACCCTTTGGGTACGGAATCTTAAAAAGACATATACTCGTATTTGAAAGTCTTGAGTGTCGAAAGTTCCATATTCAAAAGACTAATTTTGACGCATCTTTGGGCGAAAATAATGACTCCGTATCAAAACGCCGTACTCGCAAAATAACATACGAGCAGACCTACCCATTCTCAAAATGGCCTAGTAGCAAAAGGTCATACAGACAAAAGAATGGGAATGGTACAGTCATACCACACGAAAATGAGATTTTTAAAGGAATAATTTTATTCAACATTTTCTTGAGACTGGTAAATATAAAATAAAACTAAAAAGTTAAATCAATGTATTTTTTTTTTAATTCAGTGCAAAAGTCAAGATCATTTTCAGTTTAAGTTATAAATCGGTCCATGTGTAGAAATTTTTGTGGATGTTCTCCGCCCTGGAACGAGCAGAGGGGTCTATCAGACTCATACCTTTGACCTGGGCGTTGGAGTGCTTGCGCAATTCTTCACACTTCCCTAGCCAGGTAATGACCCGTATGAACTAATGCACACCTCACCATCGCGGCATCCTCTGTGGCCGTAAACGGTCGAAGTTCCTCTTAGGAGGCAAGCGCGGAACACGGCGCGGTCAGTTGTTGCACGAAACGCTTCAAGTTTGTCACTCGCAGGTCGCACCTTGTAGCAGCCAGCCATAATGTCGCGATTTTCGGTGTCCAGTGCGTCAACTATGGAAAGGGTGGGAGATTTTATCCTCTTGTTCCCTTCCTGCCGCCTCCTTTGCGACTATGACTGGACCACGACCGGAAGCGAGTCGTTATTTACAGCACCAACTGCCGCGACGAAGTCACGGAGCTGCACAACCTAGGCTGGGAACTTCTGCAGTCGGTGTCGCCTCCACCCTCGACAGTGAGCCAGCATTACAGTCATCGAACCCTTCATCAGACCTGAAGTCTTTGTAACACCATCATCGGACGGTTGATTTGCCATAAAATGCAATATTGCTTTAATAATTCTTGCTTCAATTTTACTTTTAAAATAAATTGTACAATGAACCATGAAGAAAAATCGATAGTATTTTTTCAGCATGACTGTACTTTGATAGTAGGTCAATCTGCTAATAGGAAATTTTGATAATAAGTCATTTCGATCTGCTCATAGGAAGTTTTGTGAATAAGAATGCCTTTTGATACGGAGTCGAAATAAATACGATAAGGACGAGGAAAATTGCAAAACAGTCACCATACAGGGTGTATTAGTAGTGTGCATTAGTAGTTCCAAAATGCAAATAATTTTATTTTGAACAGAAACATTCAGTAGTTTTTTTCTTGATATCCATATGTCCAAAGATCTGTTTATAAAATTTTATTCATTGATATTGCGCATGTATTCGTCACACAGCGTTAGGAGTGTATATTTGTACGCGCACTAGCTCCTTACTGCTCATCACAGCGTCTATCCCTTTCGTGTTGGCGGATGAGATAGCATGCATTCTAACCCCGCCCACAAAATAGTTCGTCCCGCCGACTAAGTCATCCTTAAGAAATGCTTGTCGAGGTCGCGTCGTGGACGGGTGACCATCCATTACAGAACCACTGGTCCCACCTGTTATCTTTAGATCTTTGACAAAGTTATGGGTAGTCAGAAGCCAGTAAACCTGCCACCAGTCTTCCCAAGGAGTTTCGTGTTACCTATTCAATGGTTCGTAGAGATTAAAAAGGCAGTCACTTCGTGTATATACGGCACCCGGATGCGACGACGGGGGTGTACTTCCATTCTTTTTATGTTATTGCCATTTTAATTAGTAGATACGAAGTGTTCAATTGTCACTATTGTGGCGTTGCGTGCCACACTTATCAATTTATTGTCTGAGGGCTTTTATTTAAGCAGTTACAGAGTTATACGGAACAGGGTAGAAAGTACCGCATTGAAAAGGGAGGAGACTCCTCAGACTAGAAGAATATTATTGTGTCTGATGGGCTGTTGTTATGTTGAGGAAATAAATAGATAAGGATAGAAGCATTGTATTATTAAAAAATATATTTATATTTTGCAGCACAATTCAATAAAATCATATAGCAAGAATTGGCGAAGAAAAGCTAAGCCGAACAGACCTAAGGTAACCTTAAAATAATGTTTTATATAACTTTATCATTCATTACTTTTCTCTAAATATGATAAACTGGCTTCTGTCCGCAGGATAAAAAGTATCCTATGTAAATTATCTGTGTGCAATATTTCATCCATTTCCGTTCAGCTGTTTTTGTGCAATTGAAACACAAACAAACAAACTTTCACATTTATAGAAAGGTGCGACCACATTTAAAAAAAACCGGCCAAGTGCGAGTCGGACTTGCGCACGAAGGGTTCCGTACCATTATCGCAACAAACGGCAAAGAAGTCACGTTTGTTGTATGGGAGCCCCACTTAAATATATATTATATTTTATTCTGTTTTTAGTATTTGTTGTAATAGTGTCAACAAAACACATCATCTGTGAAAATTTCAACTGTCTCGCTATCACGGTTCATAAGATACAGCCTGGTGACAGACAGACAGACAGACGGACCGCGGAGTCTTAGTAATAGGGTCCCATTTTTACCCTTTGGGTATGGAACCCCAAAACAATAGCTTCTGCCCATGTATATTCATTAACAACGTTCTCCAAAGAAGTATAGTAAAAAATAATTCTCAAAAAAAAATTGTAGCTCCTGTACAAATTTTGGTCAGCTGACTATTACTTTCTATGAAAAATCCATTTCTTTTTCGGGAATTGTGTATGACTTTCTTGGAGAAAGTTGTTTATGAACATGGGCAAAAGCAGTTTTAAATAAATTATGATCGCATCTTTCCGTTAAATCCTGTATAAAATTAGAAGTATTATAACGTCAACCATGTCGTACAAGTAAAATTGCCTTTTTTATTTTCAGGAAAACAAACTAACAGTGGAATCTTTCGGTTTCGTGAATGTGCAAACTTGCAAGAAAATAATTGATAAGGCGATGCCGCCGCAGTATGCAATAAGTTAGTGACTGCTGGTTATGAGAATATGAACTTTATCCTAATTATAATTAAGTCAATTGTTAAGTATGATTAACGTACATACAGATCCAAAGAAACCTCACCCCCTAGAAATGTATAAAAAGCGACATCTTTGGGCAGGATATACTACGATGTTTACGTGAGTCGCTTGCTCCCCATCTCTGTGACATCAATAAAACTTCTAAGATATTCAAACAAGAAATAAAAAACTGACGGCGCTCATGCAAGCGACCGCTAGATAATATCCATCGCATCCTAACTGTGTGATATTTTTAAACTACCAAACGTGTTCCACAAACATTATACTTTTAACAAATTTCTAAAAACTCACAAAAGAAATTTTAAAACTTACAAAATTGTTAGGCCAAAGAAAGAATAACTCACGAGTCAAGCTCTTATACCGCTGCGCCGTCCTGTTATTTGACATTGTAGTGAAATTCATCGATATGTTCATGAATCTTCCATCACATTATTCATGTCGGTTGTGTCAATTTATAATAAAATAGATAATTAAGAAGATTGAGGATAAGCAATAAAGTAAAACATGGCATCGCATCATAGCATAATTTCTCGTCTGCTTGTTTTTTTTCGAATAACGACTTATTAATTGACTTATAATAAAATTATCTCTCGATTGAGTAACTTTTTCAATGTGAAAATAATCATCCTTTGGGATCAAAATCAAGATTAAATGTCAACGTAAGTGTAATCTAAAATAAAATAAATTTATATCTTAATATTTTCGATTTGTTATCTAACTTTTTAATTTACTTCCTTATAGAAAAACACAGTTTATTTATAAGTGCGACGGTATCAAGGAACTGGTGAAATGAAGTGTAACAAGAGCCAAGTCCGATTGGTTACACAAATCAATCCAGCCGTCATCGTGATATTGTGAATAGCCAAACCACGGATTCTTTTACAACCACCCGATCTGGCATTACGATTACCACTGTCCGAAGACATGCATCTAAGATCTATAATTATAAACCTGCCAAAAAAAATTAACTAACCGAAGCTCATCGCCAAGCCAGGATAAGATTTGCAAACATTGCAATTTGTTTTAATAATAATATGGTAAATGGAATTGAAGGATATTTGGACGAAATAAAATCACGACTGTTCGGAACCAATACAGGTTTCGTTCTTTTTTTTTGTTATTTTGTTGCAACACTGTGTCAACTCGCTGTCATCGAGATTTGACAGTTTTGGTTGGGTTGACAGTTAACACTTACTGGAAAAATGTGATTGACATGGCTAGACGTAATACGGTGGTTTTGCTTTGATTTTGTTGGAATCGCCAGATAATCAACCCATCGTTACTCAAAAATACGTTCGCTATCCGCAAGTTTTATTGTGAGTCGCCCGTGCGTTTGTTTGAGTATATATTTCGCGCGCAGCGAGATATTTTTATGTCGGGAGCGTGTCTGGTTGTCTGCCGGAGATTCGGTCCAGATTACATCGATTGTCCTTTATTATATATATTTATTTCCTCCCATAACACCCGACCGGACACGGATCGACCAGGGGACCACCGCGGGAACAAATGTGAGTAATCGTTGTAAGTTTTGTATTCTTGTGTCACTTTCCACTTATACGGGAACCGGTATCCCAAAAAACAGACCCCTAGCTACCGCTTCCGCGTATCGCGGTTTCGCGGGTATAGACCTTGTAGGATCCAAGTGTCGCAGCATTGCTCATGGGCTCCAGTGATGCCTCCTGGTTTGGGATCCGCAGGCCTGTATTCAACATTTGGTAGCAGAGCGTGGTTAGCATTCCACCATCATAGTATACGCTAGGACACTTGTTCAAACTGAACGCTGTATCGTTTGTCAGTTTGTTTTTTATTGTTGAGCATACTTTGGTTGGAAAGTGATACATTTTTGAGTCATTCAGAGGTAGCTGTGTCTTGGTGGGTTGTGTAATGCTGCTGTTATATACACTCTAGGGATATATAAAAAAAAACAAAGTAGACGTTTCTAAATTAACTAACGTTACTTATAGATTTTGAATATTGTAGTCACTGAATATTATACTAATTGAATATAATTTCAAATGTGCATTATATAAAATGTTCATTATTCCATATAAAATAAGATTAAATGAAATTATCTCATTAATTAATTATATCATTTGATCGTTATACAAAAAAAAGTATATTAAATGAATTTAGGTCATATGATCTCCTGTCCTCTCCTGTCCATAGATGTTAATTTTTATACATTTCTAGGGGGTGAGGTTTCTCTGGAGCTGTATGTACCAACTAAGATAGACAACTATATCAAAAATGTAAAGTTCAGACCTCAAAGCACAATGTTTTTATGGGCAGTTTTGGCGATTGATATATCCGCAGAAAATTACCTAAATAGGATAAACTTGGTGCCGCAACTGGGTTTTACAATAAAAAGTAAAAAGACTGTATAAATAAAAAGCTTGAAGTAGCCAATTAGGGAAATACGAATTTTACCCATTTTGACTTTTTTTACAGATACAAATGAAGTGGTTTGTTATGCAGCTGAGGAGCATTACATAAGCGATGTAAGTAGCATTCGTTTATAACCAATTATCCAAAAAATAGATCTCATCCATCAACATCCACAGCCCGACTGCGAAATCAAAAAATTAACCTAGTGCAGACATATCATGTAGACCCAGTTAATTTCTTTCGAAGCCCAGTTTAACTGTCGTTTGTATTGATACAGGACGACTCGGGAGCGCCGGCTGTCCGACAAGGACAACTTGTGGCGGTGACCGTGGGAGGGGCGCAGTGCGATGGAGACCACGTGGCCATCGGCATGAAGATGAACTGCTTCTGCTCCTGGATTGTTGAGAACTTGCCGTGAGTAGAGCTTTGACTACTATTGTCTCGGGAGCGCCCGGCTGATCCCTAAGGATATTTGGTATAAAAACTCGCCTCGTTGTGCCTATCTGTGGCGATCTTTAATATGTTCTGTAAGTATTGCCGTGGCGCCTTGTGACTGAAGTCTGTTCAGAAGTCACAAATAGTTACAAATGTGAAAACATGTGTTCGGTTCCGTAGTAATAGCTTAAAACAGACATCAATTGTTTAACGACTCTAATTTTAGCTTTATATGGCAGTGAAAACCGGCAAAATTACTATGATTCAGCCCCTGCTGACTTTTTTACGAATAAATCCCTAGTCTTTTAACTCTTCATAAACTGCAAACATTCTAAACTTCATTTGTAATTTATCAACTCATATTCATGAACTAATATTGTCAACTCGTTACATACATTTCAAAGCTACATTCATTACATAACCAACTATATTTTCAAACATTTATAAAACTATACTAATAACAAACTAGAAAATATTTATGTAACTACTCCACCTAAGATTTTTCCACGTAATAAATGGTACTACTAAAGTAAAATGAGGTAGCCTTGCATAAAAGTGACTGCCTGTTTACCGTCATATAATTTTATTTCCGCCTCTTTTCATGAAAAATATCGAAAAGAAGCACAGATGTGGATAATGGACTGAATAATACCCTTTCATATTTGATCACTCTGTAGAAAGAGACAAAGTGACTGTGCTTAATGCCTGTATCTTTTCTGTAGGATCAAATGACAAGGTTGACTGCAACCATGAGACGCAGCTGTATCAGAATTTTAAAAGAACACAACTAGCGGATGAAAGATTTCTTAGTCTCACCCCCAGTTCTGAATAAGAAACATGGCGTTGAATATTCGCCAAACTCAATTTTTGCCTAAAGTCTGACAGACTTTGTCATTTTAGTACAGTTCGTCACGTCCTTAACTCATTCTATTATATACCGTCAACCGTAGTGAATAGGACCGCAGGGGTGAATGGGAACAAAACTTTAATTAGTATTTACACTGTGATAACACTTTATTGGTTTAAAAAAAACATCGTTTTTGTTAAGTAATTATTTAATATGTTGGAGTACCTACTAAAATACTGTAAACATTTTTTAATAACGTAAAAATTCCCTTCAAGGTTTTATTTCTATTCACCCCTGCGGTCCTATTCACCCCGTTTGACTGTACTCAGTTTAGAAACCCTCACACTCTGTCCGTATTCACTTCATACCAAGATAGGAAATCAGTCCATTCTCTATGTCGAAGGATAGTAGCGAGGTATAGTTACTTGAGAACTGCTTTAGCTCGTCACAGCGGATAGATCGCGTCGCTAAGAGTGAGCGACGTCGATCGACATTGGCATCCTATTACGATATTCGATCAAGAGCAGCGATTTTTTAAGGAGGATCCTATCTTTCGATTCAGTTACGGCAGATTTTTCTTGAAAGGAAATACGAGGACGATGTACGCATCTGTTGCGATCTATTGTTGGTTAAATTGCATAAAGAATCTTGTTTCATTTAAAAAATTATGCATGGCATTCATGTTTAGAATATATTATATGTATATAGCTATGATTTATTTATTTATATATGCTTTATTGTAGGTACACCAAGTTAAAACATAGAAAAGGAAACATAAAACTTTATTTACCAATTTATTTACAAGGCATACGTGTAAAGCCATGGTAACCAACAGTTACAAGGTTTGTAAAACCACGAAATGCTACGATTACATAGATAAAATACAAAATATCACCATTAAGTTTCAAAGGAAAGTCTAGAATCCAATTTGAAGTATTGACGTAATTATGCCCTCGACAAAACCTCTGTGTCGCTGCGTTAATGAAGGCAGAGCCTGAAGTGCTCGGAAGTCTACCTTTTAAGTAAATTATAATAAAAACTCTGCTTATCAAAGTGATGCTGTCAATTATGTGCTGTTTTGTTCCCAACGTTCTCGGTTTACTCGCTATTATGTTTGAAAATACTTTAAAATAAGCTTCCAGGTCGCTCTCCATAATTTTAAAATAAACCTGATGATGCGACAGCTTCTTTTAGTTTTTTTTACGATGAAAATTGTCTTGTTTTACCCGACTGCCGAAGGAGGGTAATGTGTTTATCATTCTATGTATGTATGTATGTTCCTATGTGGCTTTCTAGAGACCGAAAGCGATTGCCGATTTTGAAGATTCTTACATCCATCGATACGCCTAAACCTTGCAAATGTCACTGGCTCCATTTAAATTGGAAAATAGTAAAATGGCGGCTTTTGGGTGCCATATTATGAAGGCCCAATTTTTTTTTCCAGCCCGTCGTGTGGGAAAAACCCGTGGTGTCTTTTGTACCCATAGTTTTCTGTTATGCGACACAGACTTCGGAAAAGAAAGTTACTTTTCGCTTTGTATTGTTCTGTTTTGGATGTCAGTTTGACTTTTTGTAAAAAAGTTTTTTTATATTCAAGAGGAATATAAAAAACTTTTTAACAAAAAGTTAGTTTTGTTACGTAAATCCAATTAACATGAAAATCATTTATAGTCAAAGTACATCTTATGTCAATTCCAATAAGTCCAAAGACGACGAGGATACTCACACACATAACATTTTTTATTTCGGAGTTCTATTGGCCATCGTGGTCTTCTTTACCAGTTCCACTTCACTAAATAATACTTTTTAAATGCAAATGATTGCATTATTGATGCAAATACCAAAATCGCTATATGTATGCCTATAATATTTAATGAGTTCCCTCGATTTCTCTAGGATCCTATCATCACATCCCGGTTTCATGGTACCACCCTTGGAAAATCTCTTTTCCAACAAAAAAAGAATTATCAAAATCGGTTCATAAATGACCAAGTTATCCGCGAAAATACATTAAAAAAAATATACGGTTGAATTGATAAATCTTCTCCTTTTTGGGAAGTCAATTAAAAATAAAGGGTTTCAAGAGGTGATTTCAAAAATGTACTTTTATTTTTAAATGTACCTAATTTGAAAAATAAAAATGTTAACAAAAAAGTTATAAATAAAAAAGTTAATCCAAAAAATCAAAAAGCCTGAGTGCTCCAGAAGCGAACTAAAGAGACGTAAACAAGAAGAAAACCATGCTGTGCAGTCGGAGCATACATATTCGCGAGCTGGCTGACCATGTTCTATGTTAGGGGTTTGGTTTCCACACTTAGTGCTTCTGCTGGACCATTGTGCGTGGGCCATGGCGGCCGTTTGGTGGTTATTCCAACCAGCCCACCTCCCTCCAGAAGTTAATTAGAGCTTTTGGTTTTCTCAGAACATCTGTGTAAGATCTGGAAGACCCGAGGGTTTGTGTTCTTATCTGGGTGACACCTGTGCATTCAAAGACAATGGGCGCGACGATTTCCTCAGCCTCCATGCATGCCCTGCACAGAGGACTGTCCGTTATGCCTATTGTATTGAAGTGTTTGTTAAGTGAGCAGTGTCCCGTGATGATCTCCGTCACCAGGCGCAGGCCATTCTAATCCAGGCGTAGTAGACGCCTGGTAAGTCTACTATCCAAGGATGGCAAAGCTTCTTTGGATTGCCTACAGCCCGGTGTCGAGGTTCACCAGTTCTCCACCTGTGTCTGGGTGAATTCCTGTAGCCACCTGCGTATTTGGTTGAAGGGGATGGGTACAACAGGTTCGGGTCCATAGACCGCCGTACTGGATCCGCGTCTCACAAGCTCGTTAGCCGCGTCGTTGCCCAGCGATCCAGCCATTGCACTTTCACCGTGTTCTAGTGCGTTGTGAAATTCTAGTATTAGTTTCGATGTAATATACTTTTCCGTAAGGATTGGAGTACTGAGCGCTGTCGAAGAGTAAACGTATGTGGGTGTCCGTAACCCTCCTGGCTTTTAAGGCGCGGACCGCTTGTATGCTTAACTCTGGAGTCTTTATTTAGGGTACCTGATAGATGGAGCCTAATAACGGCCAGGGCCCGCTGCCTACTCCCGCACGATGAGGTGCAGAGGTGGCAGTCCCAGCATTGCCTGTAGGGCGGCAGTGGGTGTGGTTCTTATACTGCCAGTGATTGCAGCGCAAGCGAACCGCTGCAGTTTTTCGAGATCTCTTTGGGCTGTGCTGAGGTCTGTCCTGGGCCACCAGACCAACGACCCGTATGTGATGATTTGTCGGATGACTGTGGACCATGCAGCTAATCCCCCAATTCCTGCCTAGCAGTCGCTTGCACTGCCACAGGGATATGCTGGCTTCTGTGGTGATATAGTTCATCTGTTTTTCCCAATTTAGTTGTTTGTCCATATAGACGCCCAGGTACTTGGTTTCGGTTGAAAGGCTTAGGGTTGTTCCAAAAAATCGCGGTAGTTGCAGTGTCGTCGGTTTTCTCTTTTTTTGTGAAGAGAATAAGTTCAGTTTTTGTGGGGTTCACTGAGAGTTGGTGCTCGCTGCACCATTCCTCTATATTTTCAGGGCTTGCATGAGATTGCATATAGTGTTTTCGTGGGTCCCGTTTATTACTATTGTTAATGTCATCCGCGTAGCCAACGGTGAAATAACCTTTGTCGTTGAGTGTTTTGATGAGGCTGTCAGCTTCCAGGTTCCATAAAAGTGGCGAAAGGACGCCCCCTTGTGGGCAGCCCTTCGCGACGACTGTCCTTGTAGTGTCGTTAACCGAGACTTGAATCGCTCTCAGTTTGAGGATGTTGGTGATCCAGCCGCCTAGGGTCGGGTCTATGCTAATTCTGTCGAGGGCTGTGTTTAAGCTGTTGAACATGGTCTTATCGAAGGCGCCCTCGATGTGTCAATGTACTGAGCAAGTTGTGTAACGCGGCTTCTGTTGATTTGCCTGTAGAGTACGCATGCTGTTGTTTATGCAGTGGTTTAACCCGAAGAGGCCCGTCACGGATGTGCCTATTACAGGGTCTTTTTTTGCAGTAAATAGGATGTGAAGCTTATAGGTCTATACGTCTTGGGTTGTGTGTAATCAGTTTTTCCAGGTTTGGGTGTGAAGATGACTTTAAACTCGCGCCATACGAGAGGTATATATCTAAGTGCTATGCAGGCCCCATAGATCTCCAACAGCCATGGTATTAGATAATCTACCCCCACTGCAGCAGAGCTGGGAAGATGCCATCCAGCCCAGCCGACTTGTATGGCTGAAAGGTGTTGATAGCAAATTTTATACGGTCTACTGTTACTATATTGTGGGTTGTTGACCAGTCTTGTTCCGTTGGAGTCCATTCAGGTTTAGCCTCCCACGTCCTATCTTCCAGGATTTGACAGTCCGGGAAGGGTTCCTCTCGTTCCTGCTTTGTGGCGCTCTTGATTTACAGCATGCGTGGTAAGCTTCAGTAAGGTATTTGGATAATTTTGTTACGGTGTGTTCTAATTGTGCTTGGTCCCTTGCGGTTACCAGCGCTAGATATCCAGCTAATAGTGAGGCCAGAAAGCTTTTATACCCGAGAACATTGGTACGCCTCAGGTTTCGCCTCGGTGCGGGTTTTTTAATGTTTGTAGTTAGTGTAAAGCGGATCCTTTTGTGTTCGCTGGCTGACCAGAATCAGATGTATCCTCCGCGCATGATTTTCTTCTTGTTAACGTCTTTTTAGTTTGCTTCTTAAGCAGTCCGGTTTTTGATATTTTGGATTTTTTTTTATTGGGCAGTAGCTTCCGGAATCTGTGAACAAAAAAACAGGCACATAACTTACAAACTGAAACATTACTTACCAAATAAAATTCATAGTATTTCTAATAGTTATTATTCTTAATTAAACTTAGGTATATCAACTTTATGTGAATTAAGTAGATTTCAGACATGTTTTTTCTAAAAACACATTTGTTTACATATTTGGAAACGAAATCGAGAGCGCAGTATATAATAAAATCTTATACTTACAGGGAAAAGAATTTAGATTGGAATTGCTGTAAAGATTGCTGCAGTGTCGACGAACCAATAAAACCACGAAAACACAGATCGAGAAATTGAAGAATAAGATTAAATCAATTTTTAACAACTCTTTTCGTATTATTATTTTAAAAGCATTAATATTGAGCATAAAATACCTACTTTTATACATGTCACAGGTGCACAGGTTATGGGACAGTAAAATTTTACTAAGCATGATTTCGAGCTACACTGTGTGTAACGGTAATCAAAGAGCGAGTCAATTTACATATAATTTATAAATCTAAAGGCCAGTCCTTGAACTCAAACTGTTGTAATAGGGATGTTGGCAAGAAAATATTCCGTCAGATAGATTAATAAAATATATTGGAAACACGGATATAAAATCCTCCTATTATTTTAATCGATACGATTAAGTTGAGTGCAATGAAAGACGAAAAATAAATATTTCAATCGGTCGACAGATTTTTTTCTATCTGGCGTAGACAAACACAAACAAGCCTTTTAATTGTGCGACACTAGGACTAACAAAATTAATTTTATCACCGTAGATGTAATCAACGTGTAAATCAAAATATTGACTGGCATTTTAAGCATACCGATAGTCCGATTCGATACGAGTAGTTTTGACACACCTACTTGCTACTCGGTAGTAAAGTATCGATACAAAAACAACTTGGTATCGAAAGAATAGGATCGAGTAAGTACTCGTATCGTTTCATTCCTATTCAAGTCGCACTCATATCTCGGCCACTATTAATGCCAAGTCAAAAGTAGGGCCATATGAGAAGGATTATGCTTATGCTCCTTGATTGCAGGCCCGGTGACCATCAAATGGACTGCTGTGTAGATTGCTGTAGTGGAACCGAGAAAACTGAAACTCACCACAAAGAAAAGTCGTACTCCAGACAAAGATATCTATTAAAGGATGCATAAACTGAGGATGAATAAAATAAGCATCCATTGCTCTTTTTTTCTAAAATTAAATATAAGTAAAAATGTCTCTAGCATTTTTGTGAGACATACTTATCTTTCCAAACACACACATTTTAAACGTAATATTTAACAAAATTTTACCTTAGTCGTAAAATTTTTAAATGGTAAAAAAAAACAGGTGGTATACAATATTGATAGGGTCCCATACCAAAATGGTAAAAGAACCCAAATCCACAGAATGTGGTGGTGGTGATCATAATATTAGGAAAGAACTTGGAGCCCGTACTCGCTGAGTTGCATAGACTAGAGTGCCATGACACATAAGTGAGGAAGCCTTTCTCAGCTGTGGGTAGAACAAGGCTGCCAACGATGATGATGGAAGACTTCATCAGTTAACTATTATTCTAACAGCGTTACTTGGTTAGCCGGTTACTTCACCTTAGCTAAAGAATACAATTATTCTGTGAGCAGATAAAATACATTCCGTCACGGGTTAGGCTGGGTCTAGAATGATCTGAATTTGATTTGATTTTAGAAATATGAAATTTTGCTCACGAGATCCGTATTATAGTGATGCAGAGAGCCTAAGATTTTTTTTTAATAATATGGGATGACAGTTGTTGTTGTAAGTATGGCAATTTGTTTTTTTTTTTCGATGAGAAATGCGTTTTATACATAGCAATTATAGCATTAGGAACACTTTTTAACTTAATTGAATTAAATTAAAGTAGGTTTCCATCATAGCCAATTTATTCTAAGTGCTCATTACTCATTCCGCGACTATTCCGAATTCAAACCATGCAAATAAGCTTACAGTGTCCCGTAATAAGATTTATAACGACAACCTAATCCATTTGGAATCCGATTTGTCTGTTTAACACCGAATAGAAGCGCTTTATAAGAAATAAGTCACGAAAAAATTGCGATGGGTATCGGATTAGGATTTCATTTTTAAGGATAAAGTGCTGGTTGTGAGTTTGTGGAAAAGAAAATAATCAGTTCCGAAAGTTTTTCTATATACCACCAGCAGACATAGCGCGCAGCGTTGGAAGACCTCACAGTGGATTCCCGTGGCTTTTACCATGACCTGGGACCTGTAAATGTGGCGACACCGACACTTGGGAGAGGCTTATGTCCAACAGTGGATATCTTTCGGCTGAAATGATGATGATGATGATATTTGGCAAATGCAGCAAGCTTTTTGAAGAGTCTTAAATGATTTATTGATATAAATCTTTGAAACTGCATTCGTGTTTCAAAAACTGTGAGAATAATAGAAGGTATCATGGTATACATGGAATTATGTCGATGTTCAATTCTTGGCATTTTTACAGCATCTGGTATTTATTTTGTATCGATAACCTTTGCAACACAAAAATTTCGAACATTGGAAACTCAGTAACCTTAGACAAACGTATCGTTGCCGTCGTCTTGAAATGTCTATATATATAAAAGTGAAAGGTCACACTCACTCAACTTTCACAAAATATCGAAAACCGCTTGACATATTATAAAGATGAAATTTGGCAAGCAGGTCCCTCAGTGCGTACTAAGAAAGGATTTTTGGAAATTTCACCCCTACGGGTGTAAAAGGTGGGTTGAAAGTTTGTATGAAATTTCTACAATTTGTAAATTGGTCGCGTGAAATTTGACATTTAAGGTCTTGATTGATAAAAAGGATTCATGTAGGTACTTATTTTTTTTTGGAAATTCAACCCCTAAAGGCGTAAAATAAGGATTGACAGATTGTATGAAATATTTACAGTTTGGCAATTGGACACATGCAATTTTAGATTTACGCTCTTGGTTGATAAAAAGAATCCATGTATTTATTTGTAACTTTATGTGAAATCGCTTCGGATTGGTAGGTAAAACATTTGAAATTGTTGTTTTACGCTCTTGGTTAAAAAAATAAAAATTAATGATTTACGCTTTTGGTTGAGAAAAAGAATTCATGTATTTATCGGTTTTTGGAAATTCTCGCCATCAGAAGATAAAAAGCTGGAAATTTGTTGGGCTTTATTTATATTTGTTATACTCGTTTTTATTTATATTTGCTGTACTGTTTATATAAAAAACTTGGCATAAATACTTACCTAAATAAATAGTAAAGGTTTTCATTATTAGTTTTTCAAAACTACTCCTAAAAGAAGTAAATCTTGGGGCTCAGGGCTGTCAAAGATTTGATGCTTTACGCTGTTTTACTTTTTATGATGTAGGGGAGCACTAAGAAGCGATTTTTGGAAATTCAACCTTTCAGAGGATGAAACTAAAAAGTCATAAAATAGGGATCACGCTAACGAAGTCGCAGGCGAAGTCCTAGTTGGTAATAATTTCTTGCTGTCAAGAAATCTAGATATCCTTTACCTACAACCATTGAACTATTATTAAAAGATAAAAGCAAGCTGAATCTGCAGAAGATACAAAACAATCCTATGGCCTATACTACAAGAACGGCATATTTGCCGGGTTCAAAGAAGTAAGGAACTCTATCTATGAAACCATTTTCATAATCGGATTACTCGTATTAAAAACTTTTCCTCATCTTTATTATGATTTATACCATCTATTTGTACGAGTTCATAACAACCAAAATACACTACCATAACCATAAAAAATCCTTCACGATTCGAAACTGCGCAATTTACACAAAATTCGCTATTCAAAAGCACGTGTAAGTGCGCTGTGTCGGTAACAATATCACATAACCTACGTACACTCATGACACATCAGACTACTCATTTCCAATACGAGCTGGCCTTGCATTTTACGGTAGGTGTAATACAACCTAAGACCAGATTATACTGGAAAATATAATTTGATATGTCGTTGAGTGTAATTATGTCGTAGGATATTAGAAATATCGTTTTTCATGAAAATCCTGTGATGTTGCACAGAACCTGCACACTTATCAAACTTCAAGTTCTAAATTCAAATAGTTTTATTTAAATTAAACCATTAATAGGTTATTTTGAATTGTCAGACAAATAAAAAATGAAGCTAGTTGGTGACTCTGTCAATCACAGTTTCTATCACAACTGAAGGACATTCCTGATCTATTGTTTCATATACTCAAACGTTTAAAATCCGTCTACTCAATAACGTAATAAATACAATACTATTGAATTGTCAAAATTTAAGCCATTGCGATTTATTGTGTTACGCAATACCCCGGCGCTTAGTTACTATTGGTACTTACTTAAGAACGACAAAGTGTATGACCACTAAATGACCGATGTGGACGTTATGTAAAGATGGATGTGCTGATTGGTAAACAGCTATATTCAAGCCATTTTGTAACTAACAAGAATAACGATGTTACAAATTGAATTAGTTTCTAACAATCCGGTTTTTCAAAAATAGAAACTTCGCGAAAGCACGACATTTCCGATAATCCTGCGACAAGTACAAGAAGATAGCAACATTCAACGGTGAGACGCGTCGTCGGTGTCGTGAGTAAATGAGAAATGGGCGAGCACAGGACATTTCACATCATGATTGCTCAATACAGTTCCACTATACGACTACTGTCAACTGTGAAGGAATGAATTGAGTTTTATTTCATTCTGTGTTTGAAGTGATATTGGTTGACTTTATTTTATGTAGAAAGCGGATTTCTGAGAAATGTTTTCATGGCGTTATAAATATTTTTTGCGAAGGCCACCAGGCTTATTTTAATTTATTGGAATTTTATAAAATGTTACGTTTTAAAATAGGTGTTAGTTCCGAGTAAAGACACCTTTCCTTACCACACCTTACCTTACAAGTGTTTCTACTTACTTTTATTTTTTCCAAAGTAAAAGTAAGTAGAAAATCTTCAAAGTTTTTATAGGAAGTAATTTTTTTTTACGCAGGAGAACTAAAGTTACTGACATAGCCCGGAGAATTGCTAAACTTAAGTGGCAGTGGGCAGGGCACATTGCTCGCAGAACGGATGGCCGATGGGGCCGAAAAGTTCTGGAATGGCGACCGCGAACCGGAAGACGATACGTTGGAAGGCCTCCCACTAGGTGGACCGATGACCTGGTTAAGGTTGCGGGAAGGCGCTGGATGCGAGACGCACGGGATCGGTCAATGTGGCGACGCCTGGGGGAGGCCTATGTCCAGCAGTGGACGTCTTTCGGCTGAAATGATGATGATGATGATGAATTTTTTTTTGTCCAGCTCAGAACTGAATTAAATTTTTGACACATTAGTCTGAAAAAATAATTGGGACATGCAAATTTCTTTCTAGCAACAAAACTAGATTTGTATTATTTTATTAAAGTTTATTTTCCAATAATCAGGTTGTTATAATAATACAAAACTAATATTGTTGCTTGTGAGAAAAAATTCGCTGTAAACTTTTTCAGTTTACACAAACAATCCCCTACACAAATTTCACATAATATCCCGTGCACCGTGCCGTGCATCGCACACGATGACGTCAAGAGAACTACTGCAAGTTGGTCCTCTCTATCATTTCCCGTCTAGACCTATACATGGCAGATCAATACTTGCCATATGTGAGCCTTTTCTTCGACTGCCTTTGTACGACATGTGTACTGTCCATCAAAAAGAAGTCTACAAAATTTAAGATTGAGATTCGCTTGCACAATATGGATGTTGACAAAAATATTTATTTAGTCCGTCAGTTAAATAACCTAAAAATATTGGACGTAGTTTTTCTTTTGCCACGTAAACAAAAAATTACGACGAACGTGACATTACACGATATTTCAGAGCGTTGAAATATCGTCTGATGTCACGGTGTGCTACACTTTATACTGACAAAGTGACGTCACTAGTCCGCACTGAACTTTGATGCGCTTTATCCTTTTTATTTATTTAATAAATAAAAAAAATCGAGTTCAATATTGTTTGATAATCTCACTAACGGACTAAATAGAACTATCACATAGGGTTTTACAAAGTATCATTAAAATTTGACGTGATGAAACAAATACCAAACTTAAGTGGCTTGAGAGTGAGTTGCTTGTGAAACAGATGACTGATGTGATTGAACGGCTCTTGAGTGGTGCCCGCGTTGGAAGGCATCTCATAAGGTAGCCTATGATCTGAGGGAGGTAAGGGCAGCGGCAGTTCGCTGGACGCCCGAAGCACAGGACCTATGTCTATGTGGCGAGGCTTGGGGTGAAGTTTATGTCTAACAGTGGACGTCTTTCGGATGACATGAAAATGACGTAACACAACTGTATTTCTTTTGCGAATAAATGTTGTAAAAACACTTTTTTGGCTGACAATACATTTTATCTGTTTGAAATACCACGTGGTGAAAATTGAATACGGTGTAAGACATATCTAGATGTGGGCTATTGAAACTGACAGGTGGTATTGTATGGGAATATCTGGAATGGTGCATTGAATCAGGTTTGGGACAGATGCAGTTATAGAATATCTTTGAGATTATTGGAACTTGGCCAACGCGTTATTAGATAAGGATTTCACAGTAATTCGTATTATGTGCATAGTTCAAGTTAGCCAATAGATAGCAACAAGTCCATTTTATCATGATGCTCAGGATTTTATAGATGCTCTATTTTTAAGCCTTCATCATTCATCATGTCAGCCGAAAGACGTCTATAGCTGGACATAGACTTCCCCAAGCGTCGCCACACTGATTGGTGCTATGCGTTTCGCATCTACTAGACTCCCACTTGACCAGGTCGCTCCATCTAGAGAGAGGCCTTCCAACGCTGCGTCTCCCGGTACGCGATCGACATTTCAGAACTTTTTGGTTACTTTAAACACCGGCTGTTAAATTTTTATACAAACATTTTCTAAGAAATATTAGGTAAAGGAAATATTTACTAATGTTTGTTAACATTTTTAAACAGCGGTTTTGGAGAATCATTTCGGCCCCATTTCGGTTGGGGACATTTCCCTGCCCTGGCAGTGGTCAAGTTAAGTTAGGAAATTCTTCGGACTTTGTCGGTATATTTCTCGCCAAACTTCTGGGCCACCCTGAAGTTGGCTTTCCGATGCGCTAGGTTTACTACTGCGCAGCCATTGTAGCCAACTTCAGGGCGGTCAAGAAGTTCGGCGAGAACTATAACTTTGGTTCTCGTACGGATGTCTTCATTTCTGATTCGATCACGTAAGGAAACTCCGTGCATAGCACTTCTCCATTGCCCTTTGGTTGACTTTTAGCCTTCTGATAAGGCCCATTGTGAGCGACAACGTCCCTGTTCCGTAAGTAATCACTGGAAACACACACTGGTCATAGACTTTCGTCTTGAGACACCGAGGCGAGTTGGTCACCAGCCGAGTTGAATTCGACGGTTGACCTCTTTCTCGATGTTGGACTTTCCTAACTGGACTGTTTGTGCCAGGTAGACATTATCGTACACAACTTCGAGTGTAGGGTCTCCAACCTTGATAAGAGTGAGTGCAATATGGCCATTCAACATCACCTTGGATTTCTCCATGTTCATTTTTAGCACACAAGCGCTATAAGAAGCTGCACAGTAGCCGGATAAAAGATTTTCATAACGGCCTCGGCTCCATTAGTAAGAAATATAGTGGTTCTATAAGCGGCTACGGATCACTTGTAGCGCCAAATAGGCCCATATTATGCAGCTTACAGGATCTACAATGGGCCTATAGTGGTCATAAATGTAAGTTATAATGGCTCTACAGAGGTTGTTTAAAGGCGATGGCTAGCACCATGAGATTTAGAAAAAGCTCTGTAGCGTCAATATACCATCTTCACCTTTTTTTCGACGCTCCTGTATTGTTATAATAAATGTCAACGCTTTGTATTAGTAATATGGTAGGTTTAATGTTGTGTTAACTAAATCAATTTTGACAACTGAGGCAAACATTAGTACGGATTGGCTTATTAAAATAACTACGGTAATTCTAATATTTTTTTATTTCTTTGTGTACGTGAAATATCAGTGCGAGTACTAGTATGCTCTCAATATATATGTATATTATCGTCAAAATTTTAACGCGCCCTCATAATATTCAGTTTTCAGAGCAAAATTTATATTGATATGTTGGTTATGAAATTGTATTTTAACATAAATAAGACTTTGAAGGTTACATATAGTTTAATTAGGGCCACAGTTAAAAAATGGTGACTTTAATTACTTCAATAGTTACGAGTGTATGCATAAATACTATCTCCAAAATGTCGTAATAACCTTTAAATTCTAACACAAATGGCGGATCAATTATCAGATATTATAATAGCTAATATACGGCTTTAAACGATATAAAAGCATTTGAAACGTTTATTTTGCCGCCATTGGCTGATTAACGCAAACATGTACCTTTAAATGTACAGCTTGTAACGTTACGCTACGTTATTAAAATAAAAGATAAAAAATAAGAAAAGTTAAAAATAAGAAAAAAGTAAAAATAAGGCCGGCTTCATACGACGACGGGGCCAGCTTGATACGACGTGCCGCCCGCATCTTCTTCTTTGGCGAAGGGGCAACCGCAAACCAGGGCGGCGTGATACGGTGCGATGGGGCGGCTGGAAGAGCGCTACCGCGAGTTGTGGGCGCTAGTGTTCAGCGTGCGCAACCTGCGTGTACTGCTGGCGGGCGCGCTGTAGCTGCGGCTCATGCACCACGTCCGGTAGGTAGGTAGTAAGGCAGGCAACCAGGAGAGATGTGGTCGCTCGCGCAAAATGACGCGCCGTTAAGGACCTGTCTGCAGCAGCTCATGCCAGTTCCACATGCCAGTCTGGCACGTCCCATTGTAAAAAACAGTAAAAGTTCACTTCAGAGTATAAATTGTTATTTAATAGAAGTCTTCAGGGATGTATAACACTCTTCACGAACTGAATTCATTACATTTTTTATGTACGTAGTGGATAAGTATAAACTTTGTAATTTAAGGCTTAAATATGTTTCCAATTTCGCAGTCAAAACCAAACTGAAATCCGACGCCCGTTTTTCTTTCGTTCTGTGTCATCTGTTCTGAATTTCAAATTCAAAATATCAATTATATGACCAGAACGAATAAAAAATGGTTTACAGAGGGGGCAGTCTGCGCTGCCCTTATTATAATGTACAACTAGCTTAAGGAAGGTCTAGTCCATAGTAGGTATATTATGTCTATGGCTTGAGAAAAATAAATTGGAGAGACAGATGTCAATTCAGATAAACATGTCAGAGTATAAAAAAATACAAGATTTTACAAATTAGCGATATAAATAAGTTATAGAATATTAAAACAATCTGAGATAACTAAAAGTATGCTTTTCAGGTGTTAACAGTAACAAAGAATACATGAAAAATGAGACATGAGTTGATACAAAATCAAAGGATATAAAGATATGTTTTGTAAAGTATTTATTAAAATATAATAGACTTAAAAACGTGTAGGTCTGCACAGCAGAACACCACAAGCTATACATCACATTTCCGCTGTATAAACTCTAATATAGCGCTCCAGTATAAAGTTATGTTTCCCCGATATAGAGGTATAGTTACAAGAGCGCCGTACAGTGACCATATAATTATCTCATATAGCGCTCAAAGCGCTATTCTAGAGCTACACAGCTCTATTATAGATTAGTTATACAACAGCCGTAAGAAACAACCTCCGTTAAAGAACCTAAGGCTTTAGAAAATGCCTCCCTGTACTCTTGAGCGCTATAAAAGCAACATATAACTCTTTTTAAACCCCTTTATCTATTAAAATACTCTTTTGCATCTCACGGTGGTATAAAAGACTCTATTAACTCAATTATACTTCTTATGGCTGTCTACCGACGCTATTGCATGCTCTTTTATCACAAAAAGACTTTTTTTGCCACTAAACGGCTACTGTGCCACCTAGTTGTTAAAGGGTTTTTAAATATACTACTGTACATCTTAAGGAAAATTTAACAGCACTTGAACGACTCCTATACAACTACCAGGCTGTACAATGCCTGTATAAGCAGCTTGTGTGCTAGTTGGGCAGTTTCAGTGACTACAGTACAGCCCAAGTCTCGATCGAATCGAAGGTTTTCTCGTAGTCCACAAACCTTAAGCAAAGTGGCAGGTTATACTCTTCGGTCTTCTGTATAACTTGTCGCAGCATATGTCTGTTGTCTACGCTGCCCACCAGAGACTAAAGAGCAGTAACAGCCCTTTTGTGATTTTTCGTTTTATTAGTGATTCTGAAAGCGGGTTTCTTAAGCTTTCTATTGAATTAACTTACTTATTTCTAAGACTATTAGAATGGTTTTTATTTAACAGTTTTCACTTACTGCAAACGAAAAAAATTAACAATTTGGCGTGATTTCCCAACTAAAATACAGTATAAATTATACTGCAGATTAAATTTTAAGGTTTCATAACTAAAATGCAGTAAGCAATATAATTTTACAGTTCTTTAGATAGTTTTATATTTCTGGAAAAAAATTAAAAAAAAAATTAATACGCAGTAAAATTTACCGCCATACAAGCTATTTTTACTGCAAATTAAGAAAATACAATTTATTGTCACGAACTCCCAACTAAAATGCAGTAAAATCAAAGCTTGTCGCATTTTAGTTGTGAATACTTAACATTCTTTTATCATTATAAACTGACTAACACGCAGTAAAATACAGCATTACTGCAGATTAGTTTGGATAGCATAATGACACAGATATGATTATTCCTAGCTAAAGTGCAGTTAATGTTATATATGTTATATATGTTAATATTAAGAGAAAACTGTCAAAGGAGGTTGTGCATTCTGCGCAGGGTCCTTTATTAATTAGATGTTTTTTTTTATTTTTGATATGTAAATTTTACATAAGTGAGTTGAATTATTGTGATTAAATAATAAGAAATAAACGGTCTTTAAAATGTGAACTAGCTATTTTTCTTACTGCACTAGTAAATTGAACACTTTTTCCTTAAAAAACTAACTAAAATGCAGTATTTTTTTGACCTTACTGCATGTTAGTTGGGTTTCTTGACAAAATAACTGATCCAAACGCAGTAATAGGGCTTTTTGCTGCATTTTACTAAGTTTAAAATGGTATTTTTTACAAAAAAGGCTATGCAGTAATAGGCACCAAAAAGAATAAATGGCCATAATAAATTCAGTTATTAAGATATATTTTTTTTTATTGCTTTAACGTGTGAACCTATGCCTTTACAACCTTTCTGCATTCAAATTTTTTTGCTTATACATTCTGTTGATTTTTTAAAATCAATTCTTAACTTTAAATGCGTTTTACTCGAAATCGTGATTTTGCTGTTACTGCACTTTAGTGTATGGTGGGCAGTACGGTGCTAAAGCCTTTTCGAAAAACGGCTTGTTTTGTTTTTTAAATCGTCAAACCGGCGCGCGAGACGATTCATGTTGACTCCTGAAAACAACTTATAGACATGGCTAAGAAGTGACATGGGCCTATAATTCTTCAATCGAGCATTGTCACCCTTCTTGAAGAACAGTACCACCACACCCCCCGCACCATGCGTTTTCCCTTAGAGTATGACGGAATCAAACAGCTTCTGAAGGGCCTTAAGTACCGGTTTCCCACCCGCCTTTATGAGTGCGGTCGTAATTCCGTCATCACTTGGCGCCTTGTGTAACGTTGGATCGAGTTCGGGTAAATAAAGCGCAAGATCTCAGTATACAATTGGTTTAATTTGCTATCCTTCACCGAAACAAGTTACAATAAAAAGTACTAAAAGTTAAATTAGGGTTGTGAGGAGCAGTTGTCTGGTCAAATTATATCTTTACGTTGAAAGTTGAAGAATAAAACGAACGAAAACGAAATGCCTGTCGCTCGGTAGGGTCGCAGGCCAGCCAGCCTACTCCACACCACGAAGCCCCGCCTCACGCAGGTAGCCTCAGGCAGGCGGACAGCTCTAGCCTAACAGTCAGCCATAGCAGGACAGTCAGCTGAAGCCGAACAATCAGTCCTAGCCGAAAAATTGGCCAATCGAACTGATAGCCCTGGCCTAACAGCTCCTATCGGAGGAGGAAGGAAATTCAGCCGGGGGTATAAGTTGGCCCAATGTCAACTCAACGTCACGTTGTTCTTAAAAAAAAACCGGCATATCAACTCACAAATGCATAAAAAGGTTATGTGGAGGACACGAGATTACTTAATTGAGTAAGGCGACGTACTATGGAGGAAAATGAGCCCAGCAAGGAAAGACAATACACGCCCGGATCACTTCACAACAGCAACAAACAGCACTCAGGTCGCTCCTGGTACACGGACCACGTAAAACAAGCGACTCTGATTATATCAAATATCAGCACACAAGTAGTCCTTTTGGTCGCCGGGACACATTCACGCGTCCCCAAGCAATACTGGCAACTCTCAAAAGCCACAATCAGCCCTCAGTCCATGCCATTTGTCAGGGCTTCGCTCCAAAAAACACGCGGCACGCCAGGGACTGTGCACCCGGTCAACCTGCTGCCAAGAAAAAGAAAGACCGACCGCAGCCTCTCAAAAAAGGCAAAACGTCAAGTTGCGTTTAGCAAACAAAGCACAAAAGTCAAAACAAGAATACTAATTTCTTATAATTACTATTTCAAGAATTTGAATTCTTGAAGAATTCAAACGGAATAATTACCCTTTAGTGAAAGCAAGAAGCTTTCACAGCTTAATTTATAATTAAATTTAGAGGTTGAATACTGCGTGACTTTAAGTTATTCTAGTTAAATTAATGAATAATAATGAATTCCAGGTCGGATAAAAATAGCTGTTACACTTGTTGTTCTTAAGTTGTTTCAGGACCATCCTGAACTCTGGGTTGTCTTAGGTATAGTGTCGGGTCAATCTAGCTCTAGGTTCGTTTGCTAGATTCGCAACGGGTTTACTGAATGAGGTGTACAACTGCCAATAGAACCTCTTGATCTCTCTCAGAATCTCCGGTTTGGCGACTAGAATTCTGCCATCGTCGGTCTTCAGTTTCGTGTGCTATCTTTGCCCAATAGAAGATCTCTTGCAAACACCTTGGAGCCCTTATTCCGCTCAATTGCGTCTTTAATATGCTCGGTATTAAAGCGGCGGTGGTCGCTTTTTAAGGACTGACGCAAACGTCTATTGGCCTGCCGGCAGTTCCAAGCATCGTCTGAAGACTGCAATATCATTTCACGCCTCTCCTTCATGCCCCTGCGTCATTTTACGCCTTAAAGTAACTTAATCAGTCAATAACGTTCCCATTTCTGGGACACAGGCTCTACAAGAAGAAGTAGACGAAGTAGAACCCAGCAGGTGCCTAGGAATCTTCACCGTAAAACCTATTGAAAACATCTGACCCATTGATCTCCATGAGAAATTACTCAATTACTGTACATCAAACGCCCACAAGATACCCACATAACTTTACCTGTCCAAATAAAACCCTACAAATAAGAAACGAAAACACAAGGAAGAAGAACAAGCGGAAAACACCAATAAAATGTAACGGCTACGGCAAATGACCCTCATTAATACGTGCAGATATCTATAATCCCGGCTCGCTGAGCTGAATTGGTTTATTCTCGCCATCAATCTACTTCCTCGTAATCAGGCCGGACCGGAGTCCACTAATTATACTGTAAATACTCCTATATTAGGTGTATCTCTCACGATCGCAGCTTAACAGATTAGCAGGCTGGCATCAATATAGGGCGATATACAGTCTGGCGATACGGAGCTAGGCTACACGTTCGAAGAGTTGAGTCCCGGCAATTGCCATGGTAATCCGAGATCACAGCCCAGCTTGCGACAATGTAACGATTATTATTATCCAACCACAATGCTCCGGTATTAGCAATAGCATTAGCCTCTCGGTTTCGAACCCAAAAGATCGATTAATTGTACATTTACTAAGCGCCACCATGTGTTCTGAAATAAGAATGTTACCATAATGAGAATTATGAGAAGTAATTGCTTTGTTTGTGCGGAGACGTTAATATACTATAGAAAATAGATATAGCAATTGTCAGTTTCATTTTCACAACTGTGTAATTTGAACTGAGTGAGTTTAAAATTCATTGTAAACTATTTACTGGGTTCCCTTTAACGGAAGCAAATCTATTGGAAATAGAAATTTGCGACAAACATGACTGCATAAAACCAAGTTACAGTAAACGATTTAGTAGAAAACTTTCAATAGGACCATTGTTGTATCGGAATGTCTGTATTGTTTTAGTTAAAAACTAGATATTCTACGGGAATAGTAACTGCAACATAAAAGTAAAGTATTTAGAAGATAGCTAAGCGAGGTCTTTTAAAACCGATAATACAATTTTATTTCAATTTGTATGTTTTTTTTTCTCTATTTCTCTAAATATATAAAATACCTATAGATCATGATGTGTTAGAGACTTATTTTAGCAATGATTCAATAAGCTAATAGACTCTATTAAATAGACTACACCTTACATAAAATATGAACGCATGCGTAAGTACCAAAACAATACACCTATATCTACATATTCGAGTCTAGATAGAACTTTTTACCCTTTATACCCAAAAGTGAGTGAAGGCCACAAAAAACTTTTATAAATAAAAAACCTATCAGTGGCCACCACAAAGAATATAAAAAATATACTCATAAGGTCCATCACACAACCACGCCACGTGTATTTACACTGTACACAAAAAAAAGACTACTAATAATACTTTTACCTTCCATTTTTACGATCAAAATATAAGGCTTGTACTCAATACCAGAAAATAACTTGTCCAGTCTAAAGCGGTATCTACTTAGGGCGTGTTCGCAAAGCCTTCAGTCACAGGTCCTTAGAAAAATATTCAGAAGCAGGAGTGTGGCACCTTTACTTTGACTCTGAAAGGATGGCGTTGGCAAATTCTTGAATATTCTGTTAAGCATGTGATATGTGAAGCTTGTGAAATAATTTGAGCATGAATTTTTTATACCGCTTATTGTGAACTTCTAGGAGAGTTATAGGTGCTAAGTTGGTTGTAAATTGAAAATATTTTAAGTGCTACGCCGTAGCTGACAAGGTCGTATATTTGCTATGCTTGTAATTTTGTAGCAGATGATCAGTCATTAAGTTATTGTCAAAACATTACAGTGATTAATCACTGTAATGTTTTGACAATAACTTAATACTTGGCAAAAAATTACAGAGATTAATCATTATTAACCGACTTCTAAAAAAGGAGGAGGTTCTCAATTTGTCGGAAACATTTTTTCTTGTAAGTTCCCCGATTATTCAAAGACGCCTGGACCGATTTGGAAAATTCTTCTTTTGTTTGAATGGGTATAATTCTCAGGTGGATCCATGGTCGTCAGGTCAGGATCTGATGATGGGATCCTGGAGAAATTGAGGGATATCCTCAAATATTAAAGGCACATATACAGCGGTTTTGGTATTTTCATCAACAATGCAATCATTTGCACTCAGAAAGTATCATTTGGTGAAGCAGAACTGATGAATAAGACCACAGATGGCCACTAGAACTCCTTAATGCTAAGTATTTCACGGATATAAGCCGGGTACCATGATGAAGCAAATACTTATAAATAAATGGTACTGATGAAAATGGTACCATCGAACTGTTCTGATTTTGAACCTGGAAGTAGGCACTGGAACTCCGAAATGAAACAATGTATCTTATGTATCGTGTATAATGCATCGTGTTTGGGCTTATTGGAATTGGCATGAGATGTACTTTGGCTATAAATGATAGTGATTTTTTATGGCAATCGGAGATACCTGGTGTGGGGAAATGTTTAAAAAAACAAAACAGTAACTGAGTAACACTTGCCTACTCCATGTACAAAGCTTAATCATTTGTCATCCATTAAATCCATCACCACTAAATGAACAACTGCTTATTTATACTATACCATAACACTATCATATTCAAGCCACCCCAAAACATTAAGAAAGTTCCAAATTGCCACTGCAAACAAACTCAAACTACATTAACATTTTATTATAATTTTCATTTTACAACGGTCGCCAAAGAAACCGTAGTACCGCCAAGCAAAACCACTAAAATTTTAAAGATTATAACTTATATCGCAGTTTTCACAGCTTCATCCCGAAGGGGTTGTATGCAAATATTAGCATCGAGTGACCGGGGGTGAGCTGTAAACGTCTCAGTCCACGACATGGCCAGATAAGCCAGTAACCAGCCAGCAATTTGCTGTACAAAATAAAAAATATGCAAGGAGTAACTGAATAGACACTCACGCGTGGTTGTGAACTTATTATAAATGGGGACTTTTTCTGTAATTTTGAAGCTGGTTGGTGAAATGGATGGTTTAAAAATGGAATTTAATTTCTGTGAGAGTAAAAGTTTATTTTATATTTTCGCTAGTTGATCATATCTTCATAGTAAATATTCACGTTTTCTTTGTAATTCAATTTTCTAGAACTTATGTTAACGACAAAATTAACAACACTGATAGAAACGCACTGCCTAAACTGCTGATCTGCTGCTGTTGATATTGTGAATGGGACAGAGCGGTAAATATCTAAGTGAACGGCAAGGCGAGATAAACCAGTAACCAGCCAGCTATTTGCTGTAGAAAATAGAAAATATGCATTGAGTATCTGACCGGCCAGTAGCCGCGCGTAGGGGAATATGTGGAAACCCTTTTTATTATTAATTTTTAAGCTGGATACTGTAATGGGCTGTTTAAAAAGGCATGTTAGTGGCCAGGAATTTAATTTTTGTGTTATAAAAAGTTGTTTTGTAACCCTTACCTAATAACTAAACATTCGTCCGGGATCCCTTCTTTTCACATAATATTTTTTTTTCCAATATACTTTGGCAAAACTATTTGAGCATGTTTTTTTGGTATAGTTATAGTTTGCCATAGTTGTTTTTTGGTATACAGTTTATTTTGTCATAATTATCTTATAAGTAATTTGTTATAGCATAATTTTGATTCACATAATGTTACTAGGCATAATGACTATTAGCCTTATAGTATTTAGGCATAAAACTCAATAGAAATAACGGCAGCAAATTTGAGGTATTTTTACGTATTTATATGTCGTGTCATTCATTCCGTCCCTCTTGTAGTTCATGACACTTCGTAGCAAAAAATAGATCAAATCTGATCCAAAACCGAAACACGGCCTGGTAGCAGCCAAAAGACTACTTGAAGTCCCCAACTTTCAAGTTCAATAAAATTATGCAAAACAATAACGTTATGATCACTTTGTGACTAGTTTAGAAAATGTATATTTTAGAAAAAAAATATTTAAAAGAATCTAAATATTAAACACAAAATCTATAAATGTTTAAATATCATCCGAAACATTTGTAAATAACCCCTTCTTTACAAATGTTTCGGATGAAGTTTATATAACTTAAATATCATTGTTAATTTAACATATTTAAATAATCAAAATAATTACCGTTATTATCTATACATTGCTGCTATCTAATAGGAAAGTCATTTATGCCTTTGCAATAGAACTCTGGTGATCTAGATTCGACAAACTGTGTGAAAGCATTTTGTAATGCCTCCTGAGAAGAAAACTTTTTATCACGTAGAAAATTGTCCAAATCACGAAAAAAATGGTAGTCTGTTGGAGCAAGGTCTGGCAAATAAGGAGGGTGACGAATGTTCGGAGTTCGGCACAGTAGACATTTGCCGTTATTGCTTGATCAGATCGGAGAAAGCTATAATGAATAACACCATGCTGAGACCACCAAACAGTTACCATTACCTTTTTATTGGTAAGCTTTAGGACACTGTTGCGGCGTTTGACCTGGGGTCAGCCATTGCATTTTTCGCTTACGGTTACCGTAAAGAATCCACTTTTCATCACATGTCACAATTCGATCCAATATTCCTTCATTTCTGTATCGATTCAACAAGGCAACACAAGTTTCAACACGCATTTTTTCTGCAGATCAGTCAAATCATGAGGCACCCATTTTTCATATTTGTTTATTTTATTGATTTTACGCAAATGAGTCAATATTGTTGGTAAGGTAATTTTAAACCATGGCACTAATTCCTGGGTAGTTGGCTCGGATCGGCTTCCACCATCTCTTTCAATTTATTGTTATTCACCTGTGTGGGCGGTCTTCCACGTGGTTCGTTCTTCAAACCAAAGATTCCATCACGATAGCGTTTAAACCAAAATCGCACGGTGCGTTCATTAGCAGTCGCCTCTCCAAACGCAAAATTGATATTGCGAGCTGTTTCTGCCGCGTTAGTTCCGCGTCGGAACTCGTATTCAAAAATCACACGAATTTTCGAAGTATCCAGCTTCCTTGTCTAAGCTGAATAAAACAACTGAATGTCGATAGTCGAAAGTTGCATTTTTTTTAATAGAAGAACTTCATAGGCACCATGTGATAAGAGTTTCACTCAAAAATCTAAAACCATGAAGGTTCTATGTCAATTCGAAGTACCTATTACAATGAAACGGCAATTTCTATTTTTCTTTTTTCACGTAAAAAAAAAACGACGAGACAGTGCGTTACAATATCGTGTGACGTGCTGTACTTTTACTCACAAAGTGACGTCACAAGTCCCAGTACCTGAATTTTGATTAACCTTATTTTTTACTATTTTTATTTATTTGATAAAGCAAAAAATACAGGTGCAATATTAATTGATAATCTCACTGACGGACATAATAGAATTATCATTTTTCTACCCAGGAAACATCCCTATTATAAATTATAATCAGTGGTATTATTTGATTTTTTTGGAAATAGTAGACTCTGCAAATGTTTAGTTACTTTGTAACTCTAAAATATGATTTAGTTATCTAGGGTTGGGTGGGCGCGTGGTTTATCCCAGAAAATGCATAACCTTTGTAAAATAGACCGCGAGAGCAAACTTGTGGAAAAGCTAGTAGCAAATATTTACTTAAATTCACATTATGATTGCTTTAGGTATATTGTTCTAGAAAAGGGATCACCAATTGCTTTCATGTGCAGTCCGAATTTTTTAATAATATCGTCGCGGGCCGTAAGGTTTGAAGCCCCCTCGACTTTGACATCGTAACCTATTTTTACTTAGATTGGCTTTGTTAAAATTTGAATAATTAAAAATATAAAAAAATATTTAATAGTAAACTGAAATATATACTGATACAATTTCAATGATGATTTTGGTGATACGATCCTTCCGCTGTCGTATTAAAGCACGTACTCAAGTATCAAAAGTATCACTAGCACTTCGCCCCTGACTTCGTTCGCGTGATCCGTATTTTATCTTACAGATGACTTTTTAGTTTCACCCCCTTAAAGATTGAATTTCCAAAAATCCCTTCTTAGTGCTCCCCTACATCATATAAAAAAGTGCTGTACAGTAAAATCTTTAACACCTCCTAAATACTCTTTAAAGAGTAGTTTTGAAAAACTAATAATTAAAACCTTTTCTATTTACTTAGGTAAGCATTATGCCAAGTTTCAAATATATAAGCCCAACAAATTTTCAGCTTTTCACCTCCTTAGGGGTAGAATTTCCAAAAACCAATAAATACATGAATTCTTTTGATCAACCAAAAGCGTAAATCTAAAAGTTCAGGTGTCCAACATACAAACTGTAGAAATTTCATACAAACTTTTAACCCCATTTTTACTCCCTCACGGGTGAATTTTCCAAAAACCAATAAATACATGAATTTTTTTCATCAATCACGAGTATAAATCTAATATTTCACGTGTCAATTTACAAACTGTAGAAATTTTATACCAACTTTCAACCCCCTTTAACCTCCTTAGGGGTGGAATTTCAAAAAATCCTTTCTTAATTTGCATTTACGTCACTTGACGGAAGGTTTCCTACTAAATTTTATCTTTATACGTCAAGCGGTTTTCGATATTTCGTGATGAGTGAATGAGTGACATTTCGCTTTTATATATAGATAGTACTACTTACATAGGGTCAAAACGAAACAGGTTGGCGGTCCGAATGCGGACCGTGGTCCGCTAATTGGTGACCCCTATTCTAGAATCTAGTATGTTTAAAAAACATACCCAAAAAAGAAACATTCTCTAGTGAAAGCAATCCAAACAAATGCCCAAACAATGAATTATGTGAGCGTACCAAAAATAGACCCAGACAGATTTTGTAGCCTACATGGCGGCGGTAAAAACATCGCTATTTTCTTCTTCACAAAACATACAAAGCTTACAACTACAGCGTCCATGAACTAAATCTGTATGTTAACTAAAAAGGGATCAAACGAAAAAATTGGGGAACTTATTTAATCTACGTAAACGGACCACCACAGCCTCCCTATATTACAGCTAGTTAATAAGCCTCGGCTTGAAAAGAAGTTATCGATGCGTTACAAATTAAACGCAAATGTGATTGGCTTTCGAAGATTCGTTCAACCAAACACAGTAGCTTAATTTTGACAGAAACTTGGGCCAAATAACTCAACTACAACTAATCCTAATCGGGCGAAAGTAAACGAGAGCAATGCACACAGTTTAAGGTTCTTACATCGTGTTCCTTGGTAAGTACTTCAGAACGCAGTTTACCCATGGCCGGGCCATTAGTTTGCGAGGATGTTTGCGCTGCGCCCTCTAATGGGTACGGTGTACTTGCAATGTATAGCCTGGCCGGCTTTTATTGCACTCCGAGATTATTTAAACGGCCGCAGGGAGAGCCTCATAATTTGCGAGCTCTTCTTCTTCCAGAGCATTCATTCGACCGTAACGAGATGTTGTTCTGTTATTTTAAGGCGTGATTTAAAGTCGGTTTGTTTTTTTTTTCTTTGTTTATTGTTAGCTTCGGACTTGTTTAAGGATTCGTTTGTAATCGATATGAGCGTCTGGATTAGCTCTTGCAGTAACAAAAGTCTTTTCAAATGCGTAACTTTCATAAGACGATCTAAAACCCCCACGGTTCCCACTTAAAAAACTATTAAGATAATAAAATATTTCCGTCGTTACGGTCTCTCTCGACGCTAAAGCGACATGACAGTGTAAAAATATCTCATATTAACACAAAGTTTCCCTATTTAGCACGGGCCTGGGGCAAGTTGCGAACTCTTGCCATTTACTCGCTCTTGTATTACCATTCGAGACTATACTCCGAAATATGGCAGAAGTTTTATTTAAACGTCACTGGCATACGTGCCTCGGCCGTGGTGAAGATTAGCTTTCAGCTATGATTTGTGCAAATCTGGAATGTGAACAAGATTAGGAAATAGAATACGTAGGGTTCTAATAATGATATTTTATGAGTAAAGGTTCCTATGTCTGGAAGCTTTAGCAAGCATGTCACATGATTATACAGGGCCAATCAGAAATTGACAAATTTCAAAAGTCATCATCAACATAAGGAAAATCAGCTGTCCAATAAATCGGTAGCACTACGAAATCCCCCTCTGACTTTTATAAACGAACTGCCATATATTTGAACACGTAAAAGTACTACAGTATGTAGACTGCTAAGAAGTTCAGCTAAACACATGAATTTCAATGTTATTCCTCCATAAAACGTCTAGAAACTTAAGTTTTATATCAAAACTTAAGTTTAATTCCTCTTTCCATGAAACGATTCCCCATTACGGATTTCTTAACACTTCCATTCTAGCTACTTAAAGAGTTCTTATCTAACATTTTACTAGAATTTCTACGCTCACCTCGGGTGTTAGAATAACTTTTGAAGGAATACAAGGAAAGTCAATTATGGGAAGACGGGGTTGCCATGCTTGCGGAAGCCACAAACAAGCCACTTGCGACTTACCATCTATCGGATAAATCCCACTTTAAAAAATTCTCGGGAATCTTTTAAGCCACCATTTTACGCCTTTTTCTTAAAAACAATACTTTAAGATATTAGCTAAGTGCTAAACTGCGGATTTACGAAAGCATAAAAGTTCTTTAAAAATTAAACGATTTAAAAAAAAAAGAATTCTATACTTAACACTCTATGACTTTGCTTAAGTGTTATGATAAAGCTAAAAGTTATATTAGCATAACCTTGACGTCTTTTAAAAAAGATTTTATTGATGAATTATAAATAAGCTTCTTTTCCAGATTCAATTTCGATTAAAAACAATCCCCTATCGGGGTCTGCATCGGGGCTAATCTTTCTCTGCCAGTTAAAAGTAACGTTAGAACCTTACCGTACAATTCCCGCGGCGAACACGTTCATTTCCCATCTCGTCCCGCTACCCGATAAAATAAATTGACCACCCCTTTAAAGATCAGCTTAATTACTTTTCTATTAAATTCAATTGGCATGTCTGTGCAGTCCAAACCATTCGCTGCTCTCTGCTCATTCTGGTTGCAATCCCATTCTGTCCAGAATCCAATTCTGGTCCATTGAAGCTTGTCATTAATAATTGGTAAACGGTGTCCGCTTCAATTTTATGCCCCGATAATCTTTGTGGTCGTCGTAGAGTATTATCGTGTTCAATTTAATGAAAGCACATAATTCGGTGCGACTGCAGTAAGTTTATCTTTTCATTATAATTTCATTTTCGTTAATTGGCATAGAAGGCCGATGGATAATTTTGGCTCGCATTCAGTTACCAGCTGTTATTATAATAATTGGTACAAAATTATGATTTTTCCTTGTTATTGCCGGCTATTGTTTTCGTGCATCCTGTTGGTATAAAATGAGGCTCTATGTTCTAGCCATTGACTTTACTAATGGCTTTCTTTTTGTGGAAACAACTATCCAATTCGTAAGTATTCTACAAAGTTAGGGCAACCTTCAATATGCTTTAGCTTACAGAGATTCTCGTGGTAAGCAAATTTCTTATAATTTAACTCAGACGAAAATTGTTTACACGCCTCAAAACGGTAAAACGCTTAAATTATTCAAATACAAAGCAAAAATTAAACCCCCAAAAACATTTCTCACCGATACTGAACAAGAAAGTATGTCACAACACGGCAAGCATACAAAAACCCTAGAGGCGGAAACAAATACCTACCGTGGAAAAACAAAAGAGAGAAAGGCAAAAACAAAAGACGGAAGGTAAATCAAAACGTGGCGCATATTCTCAGTCACGCGGCAAACGAGAGTAGCATTTAAAACGTCAGGAGTCACGAAACGCGACGCGCCCTCGTTAATCAGTCCCCAATGCATTGCCAGTGCAAAAAATCCAACGCTTATTTGCTCCTCTGAAAAGTGACTGGATTCTGAATTCGAAAATTTTTTTTGCGAACTAGATTTATTTGAACTGTACTGGCTGTTACGAATTCCCTGAATGGGATCTCAATTTTTGAATTTTGAAAACGGGCGCTGATTACATTTTGTTTTAGGATTTTATTTGCCAACAGTTTTCGGGTCCTGAAATCAATATTACAAACAGGTTGGTAGATATGAAACCATCTGTAAATGGAAATGAAAACATATCAATAGAATAGCAACATACCAGCGCAGGTTCAATCAATATCCAAGGTGGAGCTTATAGGTGCTGCCTCAATCCTGAAATCTTGTTCGGGACGGATACAAATTTGATGGACACCTTTACATGAAATATGAAGGTAAAGCGATAGGTGCATGGTCCGGATATTGAGCCAGTCGCTATCTCCGAAGGATGTAGGAGATTGCCAGCCACATGCGTCGGGTCTCGTGTACTAGAAATATCTATCTACCTACAAGTCAGTTAGCAGGTTATTCCAAGAAAATTGGTTGAACGAGACGTGCAATTTGATGTCAAAGAGTAATGGAGAGCAATTTATTAAGTTTCAATGAAGGTGAACAGGTCTTTGTCTCAGTCGAGCATTATATTCAATAAATTTGTCAATAACTCAATTACCTAAACGTGAGGTACCAATCAAATACCAACGTTATCCAAATCAAACTTTTGCCAAGAATGGAGTTAAATTTTTTCCAATATTGAAACGGAACACCAAAAAAGACACAGCGCCTGTTCCACATGCTGGCAATGATTGCTTAATAAAAACTTCGCATCGGTATAAAGCAAAAATAGCCAATATGCTCACTTAACAAACGGGAATCTCTTCGTTTTTCTATTTCTTTGCAAGCAACAAGCCGTACGTTCAAATAAGCAACATACTAGTTTGGTTAGCAGGGGTTCAAACCTTTGGTGTAACGCAAATTGGAGCGACACAAGCCTGGAAAAATGTTTGTACTGTGACAGTGCAAACAGCTCACACGGGGTGGATAATAAAAATGTAAATTGGCAAAGCAAAGCGCTCTGGAATAGCACGTTCAATGCGCGCCGGAGCCGCTCAGTAAATCTATTCATAAATTACCGCAATACCGCTTATCTGCACGCAATATATTTGGATAGGAAAGTTTGCAACTTTGCCGTATTAAAATAATTATGCTACGGGTAACGTAAATTCGTGCAGATTTTATGTACTATTTTTCAAATTTAGTTAGAATTATCGTGTTATTTTTGGGATGTATAATTGATATATTTTGTGATGGTTGTTTTGTATACGAAGCAAAAGGAGTTTGTGATTATAGTAGCAGGTGTCATTTTGTAGTTTATGCCATGCCCCATGGGAAAATGGCATGAGTTTATGTTTGTACGAGTTTGTGTATAATTGTTTTATCATTATGTTACTCAAAACTCAACTTTCCTACAATATACCGTCAAAAAGGACGGCATTAAGTGAGACTACTTCGGGTTCGGGTGTCGTGCGAACAACACGTACCTCAGACTGTCTGGAAGCTATGGCAGAATCTAGCCTTTAACTGGCTTGAGAAATATACTTATTTCAACTTTGTCCGCAGTGGTCGCAGCTGTGAGATTTTTAGAAGTAATACAATCCGTAATAATGTAAAGTGCAATTTGTATCTGTCGATAAAGATAAACCTATTTTCGCTTTGTTGAGTATATCAATCAGTCTTACCAATAAGTATCGTATTTATTAACTACGGTAGTGATTGGGTTTTGAAGGCCGCATAAGCAGTCGCACTTTGCAAATAGGCTAGCTGCATTCGGTCAGAAAAAAAACGGACCTCAACATATATAAAAACAGCTAGGCAGAATAATGAAGAACGGACAACATTACAACAGACAGTTCCACATTATTACCAACATAACAAAGACACTGGATATTTCTAACCAAAAACTTTTACTATAAAAATGCCGTATCAACTTCAGAACTTTTTAACCAAGAAAAATAAACAAAACAGTCTCATGCTCGTATGTAGCAAGAAATAAAACAGCCGAACGACGCGACAAAGTTAATCGCGAGGTTCACAACAAAAAGATATTGGATGAAGTTTGTTCCGCTCAATATTTGTACGAACAGAAGTTCCGGACGCTATAACTTTGCGAGGGGGTATTTATTTAAATAGCACCCTGCTTTGATATTCTTTATGTGGTAGGTATTTATAAAGGATACATTGTTGTTCTGCAGTAAAAAAGTTTAGATATTTTATAATAGTGTCAATCTAACAAGTCCGATGAGGTTTCTCATTTTACATGCCACGATAACTTTTTGCGTAAGAAACTGAAAAATCAAATCAAATAATAACGAATATCATTCGTAAGCAAAAAGTTTAATTATTATTAAGTATTTTATAGCTGTCAAATCCGACTTCTTAGATTGCCAAGACTATAATTTTATTTATGCCGATGTAACATAACACATGAAAAAAATACGTGTGGGTGTCTCCACGTATTTTTATTTCATCTACGGCTAATTTCATCTTCAGTAGGCAGAATCAATCTTACCGTTGATGCGGACAATATCTATCATCATCTCATCGTCCCATGTCAGCTGGAGTCCATTGAACATAATTTTTCTTTCATAATCTCCTATCAACTGTCACGACATCACCGTTGTTACGAACATACGGAACCTAATATGACTACACAATTACCTAAATAACCTATTCAAATAATGACAGATATTTCATGCCTGACGATTTTCCTTTGTTTATCGAAACATAATGGACAATTGAATCGTGTATTGCCTCTGGTTTTAAGTTCTCAACCGCAGGCAGAATGATGTTCATGAATTAATTAATTTATCAGAAACAATAAGCGGATTTTTTGAAAGGCTGCATTTCATTGGCTTGGAAGTATTTAATAAAAATGAGGATTCTGTGAGCCATGGTACTGTTAACAATGGACATACACGCAGACAATGAGACCACACTTCAGTATGCGTGGCAGATAAGTTAAACAATACACTGATGGATTTCATTCATTTGTTGATGTTTATTGTGGCTTCATGACTGTTGATGATTTACCGATGGAAAAAATATGCCTCGTTTTTTGTGCGACTTTATCATGGATACTGACCAACTACGGAAAACTGAGCGCATAAAAGGAATTGGCTTCTGGATAGTCCTGACTACCTATAAATTATTAATTTTTACCGACTTGAAAAAAAAGGAGGTAGACATTTCGACACCTGTGTATGTAATATTGTTGGAACTGCACAATGTTCACATATGTCATTCTATGTGGGCTTCAAAACACCTGTGCCAAATTTCATAAGTGTATGTATACCACGCATTCCTCCGAAACTACGTATCAGATCATCATCATTCTATTGGTGTTAGATTGTGGGGCTCTCAACTTAGGGAACAGTGCAAGTTTTATCAAAATCAGTCCAGCAGTTTTCAAGATATGGCATACACCCAAACTCCTTAGCGACAAACAGCACTAATGTGTAAATTGAGTTATTATGGGTATTTGGTCAATGCTTTAGGTACCGTACTTTAAAAAATGTTATTTTTTAGTGATGGTGTAGAAAAACTTAAAAAGAGAGAAATAAAAACTTTTTCACAAAAAATAAACCGTCTTCAAAAGAAAAACACTAAAAAGGGCAAAATATGCGCGTACAGCAACGGAGTGGAATTCCCTGCCGGAGTCTGTATTTCCTGATAGCTACAAACTGGGAGTCTTTAAGTCAAGAGTGAATAGGTTTTTTCTAGGTAAGCGTGCTACATCGTCGACCACTGCATCACTTACCATCAGGTGAGATAGTGGTCAAGCGCGAGCCTACCAATAGTAAAAAAAAAAATAACTTTCATTTCGGAAGTCGGTGTCCAAAAATGATAAAAAAGCAAGAGGTATCAAAGACAACTACTTAAGAAACGAAACGTTTTCTTTTGAAGTCGGTAAAATTTTGTGATAAAGTTTTTATTAATTGTCTTATATTTGTCATCAACAGCCACGTCATTATATTTGTCTATAATGTGTATCTGTGACTTTGTGTGCTTAATTATTTTGAATAATTAATCCCTTTTCATATAAAAAGGATTCGGTAGTATAGTTTTGTACTATTTTTTTTCACTTTTTAGTTGTACCAACCTACTAGGCAAGTTGTTTAGTAAGTTACCTTAACGCCAGAATAGATTACCCGAATATCATAAAACTTGAACATTATCGGTGAAATGAGAGATCTGCGTACCCCTTAAGAGCGTACTGGCATGATGTTATGTTATGAAATGGTAAAAACAATAAACAAACATGCAATTGCAGCAATCCCGAGAGATTTGCCAATATTTATTGAAGAGTTCTGTTATACATCTTCGAATTTCTTCATCAGATCTTTACCAAATTAAATTTCGAAACATACTCTTTCAAACAAAAAAAGAATTTTTAAAATCGGTCCACAATTGACGGAGATATCGTTGAACATACAAAAAAAACGTTAAGTCGAACATAGAACCTCCTCCTTTTTGGTAAGTCGATAAAAAAGTTATCTTGTTTCGTGGAACTAGTCCAAAACAAGGTGTTTCCTGTAAGAGCTGCAGTCTCCTAACGACGAGGTATACCAAATACATTACACACCATAGCCGGGCAAACAGTTTTAAGTTAGTGACGTCACTAAAGCGTCGGCTTCGGCTCGTAAGACTTCCTCAAGCTTTTCTTATTTTTTATACTCTATAGGTTCGCGCTTGACCACTATCTCACCAGATGTTAAACGATGATGTGGTCGACGGTGAATCACGCTTGCTAAGAAAAAAACCTATTCATTCTTGACTTAAAGACCCCTAGATTGTAGCTGATGACTCCGGCAGGGAATTCCACTCCTTAGCTGTACGCATAATAAAAGAGTTCCCAAAACGTTTTGTGCGTATGGGTGGGATGTCCACCATATAACAATAGCGCATCGCCATACGTCAGGTAGTCCGATGATGAAACGGGCTAGTTGGAATTAGATCATGCAATTCCATGGCACACTCGCCGACATAATATAACCGATAAAAAACCGTCAAGCTGGCAACTTGGCGACGATGTTCAAAGTGCAGGAGCTTTGTCTTGACCAGTGCTTCATCGCTGATGAACCTTTTGGCCCGCTTTTTGATTGACTCTAGTGCATCAAGCTGGTATTTGGCAGATCCGTCCCAGAGATTAGAACAGTACTCCATGCATGATCGAACTTGCGCTTGATACAAGTTGAGCAGCTGTTCCGGCGTGAAGTACTTTCTCACCTTTGCAAGGATCTGAGCCTTTGCCTCAATATATGGGCCAAAATTGAGAGTCGATGTTAACGTAACGCCAAGAAGCTCAAGATGGTCCGTTATTGGCACGGTTACATCTCGGCAAATTGGAGCGGGTTGAAATTGCTTTGGTTATTGGCTCTTTTTAGCGGAAAAAAGACACGCCTGTTTTAGTAGCATTAAACCTGACTAGATTGGCATCGCCCCATTCGGAGACTGCCTGCAAAGACAGGTTCAAACGCTCCACCCTGGCCTCAAAGAAAGACTGGATCTCCGGCCCGGTAGCTCGTGCGTCGGAAAAGTATCTCTCAGCAACGGTGTTGTCTTCTTGGGACAATCCCACCGCACTATTTCCAAAGCCTTAGATCAGTGCTAAAATGAAAATGGTAAAAAGTAATAATACTAGGATGAAACCCATTGGAAAAAAAATAAAATATAACAAAAATAATTTACAGGCGATCTTAGGTCGGGAAGTTCAAGGGGGTGAGTCTTTAAGGGTAGAAAACGGTTTATCTCGATTTCTGGCAAAACTATAAGTCCTATGGAAAAAACATCAATGGCAAAGTTATAGATACTAAAAAGATCTACAACTTTTGTATTTACACTTTTTTTCACATAACCTCAAAATTTATGTCAAAAATTCAAATAACCAAATTTTTGTTTTTTTTTTTATTTTTATCTATTACAAAATAGTATATTATGCAACTAGTGAATAAAGGACGGTTTTAAAGCGAGGGCCATAGATGAATCACGAACAAGTGAAGGATTCTAACAACTGAATCACAACCGTGGGGAGTGATTCATGATGATTGAATCACGAGCATAGCGAGTGATTCAAGTGTTAGAATCCTGAACGACGCGAGTGATTCATGGCCCTCGATATAAATCCGTTTTATTCAAGAGTTGCATACTATATTTTATACCATGACTTCGAGAAAAAGAAGGATTTAAGCCAAAAGCACAAGGAATAATCATAAATAAATAAATAGTACCTTCAAAATTTACAGAAATTGAGAAACCTTAGGGCTACACATTTTTTGTAAATTGAAGCTGAGCCTTTGAGTTTGAGTTACCTAAACAGCACCTGTGTTTCAGGGGCCAGTGACCATCTCCGTTAAGTTACATAATAGAATAGAATAGAATAGAATACTCTTTATTATGTACACCATAAAAGTTACAGAAAGTATAGTAGAAGTAAACATTACACTGGGTGACACAATGGGCGGCCTTATCGCTAAAAGCGATCTTTTCAAGACAACCTTTAAAATTAAATCGACGAAGGAGTTTGAAATTCGAATATTCTTTGTTTGCACAAGAAGTTTGTATCGAGTATTTTATGCGCAAGTAGGTTGTATTGCATTGAGATGGAGGTCAAATATATATTGGTGTGTTCTAAATTCAAACACCAAAACAGTGATTAAAAGTGCTTTTTATTCACTGTTTTCAGTGAATAAAATAAGCTTTTTAGAGGGGGAATGGTATAAAATATGTTTTATACCATTCCCCCTCTAAAAAGCTAAAGAAAAGAATATTCGAATTTCTAACTCCTTCGTCGATTTAATTTTGAGTTTGTTTATATTTAGGATTTTGATAATGATTTTATTTTGGTCTAGGATGTTTAGTGAATACTTATTTGGATTGTAATTCTTATATTAATTGCATTGGTGTTTAATTAATTATAATTATGTAACTTAACGGAGGTGGTCACTGGCCCCTGAAACACAGGTGCTGTTTAGGTAACTCAAACTCAAAGGCTCAGCTTCAATTTACAAAAAATGTGAAGCCCTAAGGTTTCTCATTTTCTGTAAATTTTGAAGGTAATAAACCATTTATTTATTTATTATTATTCCTTGTGCTTTTAGCTTAAATCCTTCTATTTCTCGAAGTCATGGTATAAAATATAGTATGCAACTCTTGAATAAAACGGATTTATATCGAGGGCCATGAATCACTCGCGTCGTTCAGGATTCTAATACTTGAATCACTCGCTATGCTCGTGATTCAATCATCATGAATCACTCCCTACGGTCGTGATTCAGTTGTTAGAATCCTTCACTTGTTCGTGATTCATCTATGGGCCTCGCTTTAAAACCGTCCTTTATTCACTAGTTGCATAATATACTATTTTCATGGAATTTTGTGAAACTTACCTTTTTATATTCCAAACACACTGTATTTTTTTTTTATTTAAAATATTTAGTTTTTCACCTTATTTTGACTCATCGAAAAAGCACCCTAATTTTCAATCAAAAATTCTCACGTCAAAATATCTGCTGTTTTTAAAAAGTCGGTGGGCTGTTTGTTCGTTGAAATCTCTACTTTCTGATGGTGTAAAAAATGTACATTACTTTGCTACTCTGCCTTGAGTGCGTTTTCCTTAAAAAAGTAAGCAAGTGGATCATTATATTTCATGGCCAGGTTGTTAACGAAATTCTGAGATTCATTAGGTGCTTCCAGACAATTCAGTGAAACGTCCGTAAATTAAATAATTTTATTTAATTTATAGGTCGGGTAAATATTTTCCTTATTGTCCTTTTTAAATAATATAAAAGGTAGAGTTGTTTGATGAAAAGGGAGGCCAAAGAAAAGATGGTTCGATTGTGTAAGGTATGATAATATAAAATAATGGCAGGAGATACGGGTTAGAATATCTATACCAATATTATAAAAAAGGAATGATTTTTTTGTTTGTTTGTGTTTGTTTGTGTGATTGTTTGTACCGAATAGGCTCCGAAACTACTAGACCGATACTAAAATTTCTTTCACCTTTAGAAAGCTACGTTATTCCCGAGTAACATAGGCTATAAATTATTTTCAAAAAAAAATTGAGATCCTTATGAAAATTGCAATAATGTAACCCAAAGTAGCAAAATTTCGCCTATAAAATTCTTTATTTGGTAGTGGCAAGGTTGGTGGGTATGTAGGTGGCTAGGTAGATAGGATAGGTAGGTAGGGTAGATAGGTGGGTGATGGGTAGGTAGATAGCCAGTTGACGGGAGCGAAGCCGCGTCAGCTAGTAATGAATAAAGACAGTGTCGTTTATTCATCAGGATCCACAGATTAAGACTGAAGAGTTACTCATACTCTTTTCTATGTCTGTCTACCCCAGACAGACTCTACAATACACCACCTGTTACGATCTTTTCTTATATTTACTTCGTTTACATTCATACAATTTTATTGATCATACACGCACGCCGGTAATGAATATTACGCACCTGGCTTTTCTGAAGAACTTCACCAATAAATTTCGATAACGTTATTATTTAACTTGTCTGCTTGATGAAACAATATCAACGTTGGCTTACCTCTAAATTAAAAGTAAAACCACCTCAGTTTTCCTATTTAGTCGAAAGAATTCCTAACTTTTTGCAATATCGGTTCCCTGGACGCCAAAAGCGTGCTTTGAAGTAGCAGTCGCTCGGAACATCAGGTTTTGGGAAGTTTATTCTCTGGACTGAGGAACTATATTCATAACTGTAGTATCCATTAGATTATCAAATACTTGGACGCAGGCAAAATATGGCACCAAAGTGGTGCTCTTTTTACCCGACTAGGGCGAAGCCAAAAGAAAGGGATATGATTTTAGCAGTATATATGTTTATATTTACATAATAATATGCTCCGAAGCGCCTAAAATATTCATCCGGTTTTGATGAATAAGGTGTCAATCGATTCGTTATTATAGCCCGGGTAACATAGACGAAAAAAAAAACATTTTTTTTGTTAATCTTTTTGATATAATAAGTGTTGGTTTCCCCTTTCAAATGATAGCCCTCATAATCCTAGCAGACGCGTCGTTTTTTTTATTATTTGTGTTCAAAGTTACGTGAAATGCAACGACATTATGCGTTTACGTGTTCCTTTTTAAAGCTTTTTCTAACTTTTAATAAAGCGTTTGATTTGATAAATCTGTATGATTATCTATCTCAAATACATATTAGGTAGATAGGTAGCATTACCAAAGCAAGGCCCCATTATAAAGTTTTAGTTCGGAATAGGCTTTGCAATTTTAATTCAGTCAAAAAATTATTAAGAACTTGATGTCCCAAACTTATTTTTTAATCTTACTACGCTTAGTAGAGCTTATCTAAATTGCTTTGATTTAGGATTTGTTAAGTTCAAAATTACTCAAAATAAATTATGAAACAGATATTTTTTTAAATGTGTTGACATAAAAATACGAGTATTTAGATAAATGTTTAGGCGCTTAAAAATGTGAACATGTGCAATAAATACATTTTTCATACCTGTGTATATATTGTGATATATATTCGAACACAAAATAAATGGGATTATATTCTTGATACTTAACAAAAACTTAACGTCTTCATAATCTGATTGGGGTAACATAACACATCAAAACCTAACATCTGTTAAATGTTGACAACCTGCAATCTTCACAAAATTAAAACAACACCTCCCTTTTCAAACCTGCCCACAATCTCACTTCGTCTAAATTAATTTTCGTTGCAAAATTACTAAGTCTCGGCTAATCAAAGTTATATTAAAACCAAAGTATAATTTGGAAAACGTTTACGTGTTTAACCTTTCCCCGTACGCCCATTAAAACTAATTGCTGAAAAACAACCGTTTCATATTTTCTGAAATGCCCGTTTTTGTTTACCTGCCTTGACGAATTGTGAAGCTTTAACAGGATTAGGCAGACTGAAATTAATTTAAGCAATTTGCATTGATGTGACTTTTATATTCATGAATCATATTTTTTTTGTGTCGTTCGTTTTGTCAGTTACAGGTTGTTCGTATTTTGAATTTTATGTTGCTTTGCAATTAACGTTTTTTTGCTTTTGTTACATCTGATTGGCTCGCGTTTGACTTTTATTTCATCTGATTTTAATGTGGTGGACTTCAACCTTTGTTTTCATTGTGGGTAAAGGCCTAATTCTAATTAAAACTTCACTTATATGCTATGTAATAGTTTGTATAGTATAGTATAATCATCATCCTTCTGATTATTATCAATTTATTTGTGATCAATGCTTATTTTTTTCTTCTTATTGCGTACGCATCTCCACCATTTTAACCCTAACATGGTATAATATTTATATATAAGACCCTTTATTATAGGATCTTGTATATAAAAATTTCGGTAATGTTAAGCAACTGGTAGGATGATTCTTTATTCAAATTTTCAATAGAACATTCATTAATAGAATACGTTAAGTAATTGCTAAATCAATCTTGAGATTTTTATGAATAAGGGTTTTTATCTTTTATACAAACCATCCATTGTTTATCTAATATTCTTTATTTTTCCAAAAGCATATTTCTCATAAAAATTAAAACATTTCTTTATTAAAACTGCCACTGCAGGCGCAAAATACAATTGTACAAATTAATTTCCTCAGTAGCTAAAGAAAACAACTTAAATGATATTCGCTGAACTGGACCAAAAGCCGTCATAACCAACTGCGCTTCTGGTGGGGACAAGTTCTCCAAATTCAGGAGATCTTGCTCTTTGATAAGATGTGCATTGTTTTGTATATTTTGAAGCAAAATCTAAGAACATCTTAACTAGAATAGCGCTGTCGTGTCGTGGTTGTATTATCGTCTTCGACCGTAAAAAAAGGAGTGTCGTAAAAAAAAGGTTGAAATAACCTAATTCGTCTTCATTTTCTTTTCCCCGACATCACATATCGTTGTTTAAAGATTTGGAAGACAATTTAGTCAGTTTAATATTTTTGATGCACGGAATGCATGGAATAATCGAAGCCCACCAATTGTTTTTTTTTTTAATTCTTTCTTTTGAACCGTTTCCCCAAAAAGGGGGAGGTTCTCAATTCGGATGTTTATATATATTTTTTATGTATGTTCGGGCATATCCGTCACATAATAGGTAGGGAAAAAAGTTTCTTCGCATTTTTTAAGAAAATTCAAAACATTTTTTAATATAGTTTATTTACATTTAACTAAAGTATATAGGTACCATTTTGTTCGATAACTTTTCCATCTTGTAGGTAGGGACATGATCCCATTGCTATAGAAATTTTGGGACTTCTGATCAAAATACCGCGACAAGTGGTTTTGGCAGTCCTCCCGTGATGTTAACCTGACACTGCCTAAAGAATTCTGAAGAGACCGAAAAAGGTGGAAATCTGAAGGTGCAAGGTCAGGACTATACGGCGGATGCATTAACACCTCCCAGCCAAACTCTCTTAATTTTGGCTGAGTGGCTAAAGATGTGTGAGGTCTAGCGTTATCATGATGAAAAACCACACCCCATCTGTTGATTAATTCCGGCCGCTTTCTCTCAACTTCTTGCTTTAATCTCATCAGTTGTTCGCAGTAGAGTTCAGAATCGATGGTTCTGCCTGGTGGGAACAGCTCATTATGAATAATGCCCTTCCTAACCCACCACACACACCAGCATCACCTTGTTGCGAGTTAACCCGGGTTTCGCCACAGTCTGTGAAGCCTGACCGGCCCTTGACCACGACATTTTTCGCACGTTCTTGTCGTACGTGATCCACTTTTCATCACCAGTTATCAGCTTCTTCAAAAATGGTTCGGTTTCATTACGTCGTAATAAAGAATCACAAATGAGTACACGGTTCATTAGATTTATTTCAGTGAGCTCGTGGGGTACCCAAATATCGAGCTTTTTTGTGTACCCAGTTTTTTTCAAATGCACCAAAATTGTTTTGTGGTCAATTCCCAGTTCTTCAGCTACGTCGTAACTACTGATATGCCGATCTTGCTCCACTCTTTCAAAAATGGCATCCATTTTATCCGTAATAGGGCAACCAGAGCGACGTGCATCTTTGACATCAAAATTTCCGGATTGAAAACGCTTAAACCAAATTTGTGCTACTCTCACAGACACTGTACTAGGTCCATAAACATCGCAATTTTTTTTCGCGGCTTGCTTTGCATTTTTACCTTTTTTGTAGTAAAATTTTAAAATGTATCGAATTTCTTCATTAAATTCACTCTCAAACAAATGAAAATCACACATTTTCCTAATTTGAATTTGGAATTATGTTCTTTAAGATTTTAACTTTCAATGATACCAAAACCAGCCAGATACAAATAGTAATGCAAAGAGATTTTGTTTCAAGTTCATACATACTATAATGCGAAAAGACTTTTTCCCCAACCTAATATTTAATAAACGGATTTGCAAAATTTTTCTTTTGTTTGAAAGAAGTTTATTCCGAAATGGTCGCATTTAAAAGTAAAGATCTGATGAAGAACTTCGAACATATACAACAGAACTCTCAATAAATGACGGCAAATCTCTCGGTATTGATGCAATCGTATGTCTGTTTATTGTTTACACCATTTTATAAAATACCATCACGCCAATAAGCCCTAAGCGGATACGTAGATGTATACGGTTTACCCTGGAACACTCTCATTACACCGGTTATGTTCAAGTAACATGTTATTTGGTTAATCTATTCTGGCATCACTGTGGGTATTATTGGTTATAGCTATTAGAACTTGCCCATTATGTACCAATAACAAGTGAAAAATAAAAAACTGTTTAACGAAAAAATTAAACCGACATCTAAAGCAAAACTACAAAACGAACGAAAAATAACTTTTTTTCCGAAGTCGGTGTCTAAAAAAACGAAAAGCAGTAGGTACCAAAGACACCGACTAACTTAAATAAGAAGTCAATTACGTATTTATTTTATTTTTATAACTTCAGTGTTTTCCAATAATGACGGCTCTTACAATTCGATTCATAAGATTGTTGTATTCTGAAAACTTTCTTTCAAAACCATTTCATATTAAACCGATACGATTCCAGTAGGCTTTTTTTTATTTTGTTTATTTTATTTGTTTTAGCCTGTCAGTCGATTTTAAACTTTTCTGCATAAAAGGCAGCTTACTTTATAGTCTGTCCGTCTGTCTGATTGATAGAATAAAAAAGAAAGTTCTAGTCAATTTTGATCCGGTTCCTGTTAGCCGAATGCGTGCAAAAATCTTTGCATATTTTTATTGAAAGGCATGACCCCAGTTTCAAAAGGTCACTGAATTTAATCAGTTTTCAAGTTTCACGACAAGTAATTTGATTGGTTGTTAAACTGTAAAACCAACCACATCAGTTATGTTGAGATTTGATATCGTATGAGATAATTTTAGAATTGATTAACCTCTCCGAATTCGGAACCAATTACTCTAATAAGGTCTTTACCTATGAAATTGCCTTCTGCAGTACTGTACTGGCCATGTCAAATCAAAATACTTTAACCTATTTCATAAAAAAACCGGCCAAGTGCGAGTCGAACTCGCGCACAAAGGGTTCATGTATCGCAAAAAATGGCAAAAATCACGTTTGTTGTATGGGAGCCCCACATTTATTTTAATCTGTTGTTAGTATTTGTTGTTATAGCTGCTACAGAAATACATCATCTGTGAAAATTTAACTGTCTAGCAAACACGGTTCGTGAGATACAGCCTGGTGACAGACAGACAGACAGTCAGACGGACCGTAGAGTCTTAGTAATAGGGTCCCGTTTTTACCCTTTGGGTACAGAAACCTAAAAAACGGCAATTATATAGGTAAATACCTAATATTTTCCAATAAAAGACATGAGTCCCACGCATAACTAAAAATATACACATAAACTACACATAACCACATAAATTCAGTAACTTTATCAAGATAGATGAGTCTCTAACTGTCAATTTGGCAGCTAAACGTCAATCTGACAGCGGAGAAAAGACTGGCCAGCGATCCCTTTTCAATTACTGGCGCAAACTCACCTTTTACCGAGGGTGGGCTCTGACAGCTATCTGGGTCTTGTTGAAAAGCGAACTGCCGAAGAAATAGTTGGAATGTTCGTAACATAATATTGTACGGCAGCCATTTTATTGGCTTTTAGATAGGTACGAATATAACGTGTGTTTAGATTTTCTTTATTTTTTAGCTAGTACGTAGGTTGAGGTACCCTTTTTACTGACGGGGGGGAAAAGGCGCAGAGCCTCCAAAAGGCGCCTGGACTTTTGGGGAAAAGAACGGGAGTGTGGGCTTTTACCTCTCTGAACCACCCTGGTGATCACCATCAGCACTTGGAATAAAAGACCACCCCGAGTTAAGGTACACCCCTGGGGGTCTGTGGTTGAGGTACCAACCTATGTGTTTTTCCAATGGTATGATCTCGTTCACTCTCTGGCAGAGACGTGGCCTGGCTGCCAGCAGTAGGACCATTAAAAGACTGGTGATGATGGTGATGATTTAGTAAATCACTCGTCAAGGCAATTTCTTAAGGTAACACTAGTCGATCATTCTTCCATGCAAACGTAGTCTGGCGATTACTCCACTGTTTCACTATGTTCGTTCAAAATTAAAAATGATATCAATTTGTCCCAACATTATCTAGCCCTGTACGGAAACAAAAAAGTAAAAAAGGGGAGTATTTGAAAGTTATGAGCATCGAAAGTTCCATATTTCAACACTAATTTTAACGCATCTTTGGGCGGAAATAAATACCATAAGAAAAGGAAAATTGCAAAACGGCCTACATACAGGGATAGATAGTAGTTCAAAAATGCAAATAATTTTAATTTTATTTTAATTTTTTTCATGATATCTAACTGACTACCTATCTCTGACTCCCAAAGGTCTGTTTATAAAATTTCGCGCGCTCGTTTTCGTCCTAAATCATCATCCATTTCGCTATAAACTTGCAAAAGTGCTAATTCGTACGCGAACTAACTTCTTACTGCTCATCACAGCATCGAGATAGATGCTGTGATGAGCAGTAAGAAGTTAGTTTTCGCAAGTGTTGTCGTATGAGATAGCGGGCATTTTAACTCCGCGCACCAAATAGTTCGTGCCGTCGACTAGGGCAACCTTAACTGCTGAGATGTTGCCTGTTATAAAGTCTCTAAAGTTCTCACCATCATTGTTTTTGACTGAAACGGTTAGGTACAAGTCTTCCTCAAATTTTGCCACATCTACTAGATCTGTGCTTCGCACGCCCAATCCTGCGACCTTCACCAAATCATCGGCCCACCTAGTGGTACGCATAAGCGAACCATAGATAGTTGATAACAACTCAGTGCCTTCTACGCGATCTCCATGGCCTAAAGATCTATGTGCTTTTAAATCTCCACAAATAGTTAAATTCATGCATTCGCTTCCACTTTACAATTTCATCAAAACAAACCTTTACAATTTCATATCCACAGTTATCAAACAAATGTTGATAGGAATGATTGAAAACTACACACAAAACTGTTCCGACTGGCATTCCAATCTTTGAGCTGGATTCAATAGAATCCATCAACGTACACAAACAGACCACAAACAATTCTGGTAATCTGTATTCGTTTAAAAAATGCATCAAAATAAAAATAAACCTAACAGTTCGATCAAAAATATGCTGTGTGTATTATTGATCGAAAACCTAGCCATGGGTTTCTGACGTTGTTATTTTTACCGCCATCGGAGTTCGCTCTCATTTCTCTCCCTTTTATTGTAAAGGCACTCCCACATCACCCGCTCCCCTGCATCAAAACAGTTTAACTTCATTTCCCATTTCCATACAATAACGAATGAAAATTTTGACATAAATCACGTTAAAAAGGTAAAAGTCTTTGTTCGCAACAAAAAATAACTCCGGTAACTTTGTATGCGGATAACTGAATAAAAAGAAGCAAATGAAATAATTATTATTTTGTGCTGAAGATAAAACGTATTTTTCCAGTTTTTTGTAAGATCCGATGTTCACGATTGTTGGAAAGTTATGGAGGGATGAATAATGCAGGAGTGGCAGTGAACTATTCGTGGATACTGAACTGGAATGTCTCTATGTTGTACTAGAAGCATTAGGAGTGATGACGTACCTGAATAGCTGTTAGATGGTACTCCTGCTACATAATGACGTGTTGTAAAGTACCTTCTCGTGTGAAGTTTTCACAGGTTCTTACTTACTTACAACGGGTAAAGACAGTTGAATGATCACATTCCGTCATATTATTTGAAGAGAAGAGCAGTATTTGAAACGTTATAAATGCCCTGATCGTTAAATATTTCTGGTAATCTTTATTAACATAAAAAAATAATACAAAGAACTTCAAAGTGAACACGAAAATGTTTTACCTAGAACTCGTAGAGGTCTGATGGTTCTCAGTTTTTAGGGTTGCGTACCCGAAAGGTCCAAACGGAACCCTATTGCTGTCACTCAAGTGTTCGTCTACCCGTTCGTCTGTCTGTCTTCTTTTTCTTCTTCTTCTTTTAAAAAAACTTTGCCTCACACTAGGAATTTCTTTCTGTATCGTGGGCGCGTTTACAAACATATAAACTCACATACAAAACACCCAGAGCCGGAACAACTATCTGTAGGTCATACAAATATTTTTACCGTGCGGGAATCGAACCCGCGACACGCAGCGCAGCAGTCAATCGCTCAACCACTGCGCCAACCGTGCATCTGTCTGTTGTCTGTTACATTGGTTTTATAGACAAACAGCTACAGCTGCAGTCTTCAAATGTTCACTGTATAAACATCTTGTTGACCCAAAGCCATACTAATGATGACAAATATTTTTGAAGGTTTTGAAGGTGCCATACAGTTAAAGGGAGGCGAAAAAAAATTAGGGTACCCCATCGAGTGGGGTATAGTTGTTTAGAACTCGTTGAGTAGATAAATTCTGTACTTTTTGTTTTAAAAAATATTGGAAAACAAAGGAATGAGAAGGCACCAAAGTCAGCCTTTTTTTTCAAAATTTGGTTTCGGGGCTTTTTTTTCTTACTCATCTTTACGATGATCTTACTCATCGACTTATGAACATAAAATTTGGTGGTAATGTTTACTGCTACGTATATTTTACTAACAAATAAAAAAATTATGACTCAGATTTTTCTTTGAAATTGCCTATTAAAACCAACTTGTTTTTGCGGTTTGGTACGGTACCCTAAACGTGCTAAGTCCGATACGCACTTGGCCGGTTTTTTTTTTATAGTAGGTAAAAAAAAAAAAAGGAAATATTAAATTTGACTTTTCCAAAAATTTAAGCAGTAATTATGTAAATTTTAAACAGTATTAAAACATTTTATTGTACCTCTTTTCCATTTAAAACCTTAAAATATTTATTTCTGAAATTAAAGAAACTCGAGCACTGTAAACGTTATTATCTCACTCGGCTCAATTTATATTTTCTCATTTCATTTCTTTGAAGTATTTTCTTACAGACAGGTAATGTAAATCAATCTCCCAGAATTTGTTAATCAAAATATTATGTTTCTCTGCCGCATCATACGATACTTGCGAAGTTGTGGAATATTTTTATGATTTCCATTTAAACATTATATTTCTTTCGTGGAATGTGCTTTCGATTAGTGTGCAAGAAGTGGAAAATGGTAGCGCGTTGCTGTTAGTTTCGCATGCAGCATGTTTGCAGGTAAACTCAGGTAATATAAATATAAATTCACTAAAAGGAAACGTAGCCGGGTGCCATCGCCAATTGTGCTAGCAACTTGCAACACGGCGCCCATATTTTAGCATTAAAAAAAATGTTGCGTAGCTACGGTGAATGTTGTCTGCTGAAGGGAGCGTAGGCTGGTACTCATAGATAAATAGTCCTGACAGGATTTGAACACACCTTTAGATTTAGAATAAATAACAACAAAGAGACATATAGCTGTAGGCTGACAGGTGTGTTTTATATAATTTAAAAGTAATTCTAGAGTAAATTATACGTCTTTAGATGTAGTGAGTTCGATCTCGGGCCTACCTGGATTATTCGTATGTGATCGTGCGCGGCCTATGTCCAGCAGTAGACGTCTTTCGGCTGATATGATGATGATGATCGTGCGCGGTATTTACATATTCGTCACTGTTCAGTTTACTCAGGAAGTTACAAGCGGTTGATTGTTTTAATTTCAACACATTAGAAATCAAAGACCTTGTATTTCTACCTATAAGAAATAGTTTATGGTGCAGTTTCGGCTGCGGTTGACCACTGTTACCACCATTTTCGTCGCCGTCTTTTCTTCCTTGTTTCTTTTGCAATAAGTCGATACACATTAAATAGACATAAAGTCATAGCTGTCATTCGCACGTCATCATGTAATCCCTATGTTCACTGAATATAGACGAATATATTAACGGGTCTTTACGTGGTCGTATTCGTATATAAATTGTTCGGTGAGTTAATCGGCAAATTGTTCACCGATAATCTAAATGAGGCAATACAGTAACTATTAACGACACCTTTAACTTATTCGAAATAAAAGCTTTGGCTAATGTTAACTACGAAGAAACCGCTAAGGCGATCAAAAACCCTATTCAAAATGATTATCTGAGTGAAATGTTCTTCAGGTGTGTACATTTTAAGGTCTGAACCATCATAATCCTACAACTGTCTTAAATATTCTTCCAACATTGTATAAAAATATTTTAGAAACAAAATCAAGTTAAAAACAAAAATTTGACGGACCCGTTGTCAAAGCAAGAATAAAAATTAAATAAAACCGTTACCTTCAGAGATTTGCACAAGAGTATCATAATTTGAATTTGGAGCAAAAACAAAGCTGAGAGAGAGCTGTTGCTTAAGACAGGGATCCAGTTATGAGGGTGAATCTAATAATAGAAAAGATAATAACGTTTCCACGCTGATGGTAATGAAAGAAAACAAAGAGGTCCTGTGACTGCCTACTCGCACACAAGCTGCAGATCTAGTTTTTATTTTGTTAATATTAAAGAAATTCTAGGCTTTTCTAGGAGTAAACTAAATATATTCGGAATATAGAGAATTAAACTAAATCGCATACAAAGACATAACACTCATCCCTGGTCTAGAAATATATTATCGACAGCTCACCATTTAAACGCAAGTGAAGTATAGATAGGTTGCGGGACTCCGGTGGATGCGAGACGCACGGAATAGGTCGATGTGGTGACAGTTGGGTGATGCCTTTGTCCAGCAGTGGACGTTTTTTGGCTGAAATAATGATGATGAAGTGATACATATGCTGTTGATTATATTTTATTCAACCAATCACAGCAGCTAACGCGCGTTTGACAATTTGTGACATTAATTCTGCGATCATTCTGATTTTCGAACCTAGGCCTAATTCGAAAAAAATCTTGTTTAAATAGCTAACAATTTCCAATTTTTAACCGACTTCCCAAAAAGGAGGCGGTTCTATGTTAGACATTATGTAGGTATTTTTAATGATGTTCACCGATATCTCCGTCAATTGTGGAGCGATTTTGAAAATTCTTTTTTTGTTTGTAAGAGTATGTGCCGAAATTGGTCCCATTTTAGTTTAGTGAAGATCTGATAAAGAACTTCGAAGATATACAACAGAACTCTCCAATAAATAACGGCAAATCTCTCGGGATTTCTGCAATCGCATGTCTGTTTATTGTTTATACCATTTCATAACATAACATCATGCCAGTACGGTCTTAAGGGGTACGCAGATCTGTCATTTCACCGGTTATGTTCATGTTTCATGATATTCAGATAATCTATTCTGGCGTTATAGGTACCTTACTAAACAACTTGCTTATTAGACAGGTAAAAATAAAAATTGAAAAATAAAAACACTACCGACTTCCAAATAAAAAAACTACAAAGTGAAAAATAACTTTATTTTTGGAAGTCGGTGTCCATAATGCAATAAATTGTTATCTATGAAAAACACCGACTTCCAAAAATAAAGTTATTTTTCATTTTGTAGTTTTTTTATTTGGAAGTAGGTAGTATTTTTCTGTAATAGGTTTTTTTTTACGTATAGGTAGGTACATAGACACCGTCACTAAGATCAGTAATAACTGTGACATCTCTCCTTTCAACTACCAAGTTGATCGAAAACAAACACCTTCTGATAAAACAAAGCACATGAAACGTTTTTAAGAGTTTTCTAATTTCCGAGTTCATTTTCAAAGTTACTATTTAGTTATATACTTATTTTTTCTTGTTTTGTTTTGAAGAAACTAGTTACGAACATTTCGGACAAATTAAAAAGGTGATTGTCAAACTCATTTCGTTTATTTTTTTGGGCGATTTTTGAAATTTTAATTATTTTCACTTGATTCGCAATTCCACATTCTAATTCCTTTCTTTTTTTTATTCTGCACATTGAGAGCGATGCGGACTTAATTCTTTGATGCCCGATTAGATCTTACCCTTTACATTTTTATACCCGCATGTACATAATTATTTTTATCAGCTTGTGGATACTATAAAATTTATTAGTATTTACGTAAATTTTAATAAAAGTATTCGCATGTGAGATAAAAACTTTCCCTAAACAAACTTAGTAGTACGGTTCAGTGATTGTATTAAATCCATGTCTAGCTTGTTTTGATGTACCAACCTAACTATTGATTTAATTTGGCGTTCATATCAAAGCTCTCATCGCAATATGCTCTAAACAATCCTCATTAACTAAACCTATTCACTTCAATAATTAAAGTTAACACTCCTCTTAGGCCGATATCTACCAGACACTTAATTGAATGTTCGTCGATATAGCGAGTCACTTAAAATACCTTTAATAAAACAATTATTTGCCTTTTAGACAATTTAATGTTCTAAGGCACTTCGCAGACCGAGTAACTTTAGTTGAAGCCACTAACAGTTGCCTGTAGTAACAACCTAGTCCTACCTGCGCTGCAACAGAAACGCTCAGTTTACGGTTACCGCCATTGACTTTGAGCTGAACGCGTTTCGGTAACTGGTTGCAGAAACCAGCAACTTGGCACGAGAGGTATAAGGTCAGTTGATAGTTGCATTTTTTTAAATGGAATGAACAACTTAAGTGGGGCGGATATTAGGTAATTTCCTCTAAAAGTTACATGAAAATCTTCGTAAAGGTCTCATTACGAGTTGCCAGTTGCCGTAACTCGCAGACCAAAGTTATTGGTTCTGCGGCGCACCTTAACTAAATAAAGATAGGTACCTAAACTTCAAAAAACAGGTGATTTTATCTTAAGTGAGTGTCTTTAAGGAATAAACGTGACTGTAAGTGCAAAGGACCTTTATCTCACCGCCAGAGTTGTCTGAACAAGTCTTTAATTAAAACTACTTCCAACAGTTGAAAAGAAACGGGTTGAAAATGCATGCAATTAAGATTTTTTAATAACATAAAAAGAACAAGCATTCATGAGCATAAATTTTGAATAAAGAATTAAAGCTACAGCTAGCTCACTACTATTATAAGCCAATCATACTGGAGCATACTTTTTAAAAGAAAGGAATATAGCGGTGGCTGGTCTCCTACTACGCTGTTATTGAATGTAAAAATACAAAACAATACCTATCGAGTTATTTTCGCCTCAAGGCCCCAAGGTCCCAAGACCAACAAAGCAGAAACAAGTACATGACGAAACAAGACTGAAAGACCAACTTTTATAATAAAACAGAAAATACTCCTTAACGTGGTAAAGTAATTAATTTTGCCTCACGTATGACTGGTATTATTACAACGATTAATGGCGTTCATAACTCTTTTAATTATTTTCAGAATTCCTTTAAAACATTAAGGAATTTAGGTGCAATTTTACAGCTACGTCTCATGTGGAAAGAATTTTAATGTGAGCGAACAAGAAAATTTCTCTGTTGTAATTTGAAGCGCTCGTGTTTTTTTATGACTATTACAGTGAAACTGTTTTAATTTTAAGTTCGAATGTTAAATGGTACTGTTTTGTAAGTGTTATGTAGCGTACGTTTAAATCGTTGTTTATTTATAGCTTGATACTTCCTTCTACACCATTAAAGAGATTTTTATTACTTTTAGTATTATAATTTATAATGACAATAACAAAGTTTTGTGATTTTGGTGTTTCAAGTCAATATCAACATGGCATCATAAATGGAATAATCAAAAGATAATCAATAACAAAAATTATTCATTAAACAGTACGAAATAAACTTTATCAGTCTTATTACAAAAAGTGGTTTAGACAAACATGATATTACAAATCGTGTTTTAGCGATAAACCATAGACCATATATCTTGGTCTAACGCTAAACCTCGGCGGGCCCTAGTTTAACGTTGGTCTAAATCGTATCGGTCAGTTTCTTTTTTAGGTTATAGCATCTTTTTCATTGTGTTGTGTTCTTTTTACCCGAATATGAATATTAAAATGGTGGATTTAATTGATATTGAAAATATTACTTTTTCCTCGGTACTCCAATTCTCAGATCGTCCATCACAATATGTTATTATATCTATTATTAACAAAGAGGCAATTATTCTATTAGAGACTTATAACTTAAAAAATCCAAAGCATAATGAACTTTGTTCCACTTTGATGGTTTTGTTTAATGATATGGTTTCATATAACGCGCTTGAATGTTACGTTTCGTTACAAGTACGTAGATGTATTATTATTTATAAGTAATTAATACGATATTTAGTAATGTGCGTATACCTAAACAAAACTAAAATTGATAAATAACTAATGTTTAAATCCATGCTAAATAACTAAGTCTCAATATTTTTAACACTCCTAAACATCATTTAATCCTTATCGTATTATCAAAACGTTTTCTTTTAGGGCATATCGAACGTTGCAATAGAATGATATTATCGTGAACGCATGATATTTGTAGTAATCTGTGGTTGATGTATAGACAATGGATGAAATGATAGCACTAAGAAGACCACGACTTTTTTAAGTTTTTTAATACGTGAAAATTTAAACCATCGTTCTGCAGATAAGCCTGGACTTGATAGTACAGGTTTAAACCAATGTTTATTTAATTTAGTTTTTTGTAATAAGACTGAAAAAGTTACAGAAACATTTACAAAAAAAAACGATCAAAAGCGATGCCTGGTTTACAAATCATTTTAGAACCACATTCGAGAACGGTCTTTTTGTCCAAAACAAAGAGGCCACGTTTATAGAACCTTGAATACATAAGCACTAAATATGGCTCTCTGGTCCTGAGAATGGCTTGGAAACATTCCAATAGCAATAGATAATAAACTCAAATGAATAGTCGGTGCAATTTAGTTGAAATTTATAGATTTCCTAAGTGATTAGAGCCATCGTTAGGGGTATAATTCCATATTTTGAATAGATTGGTCCTCTTGGCATGGAGTTAAGCCTACGCTTAGCGATATTTAGAGCTATAATATTTCACAATATTCTAGTCTGGATAACCGCATTGTTCTCGGGTCAATCCTTTGATTTGGTGAAATGGGACCATCTGTATAGTCTTATTTATTATGCGCGAGTGACTGTCTCGTTAGTCGAGTGCTCGTAATTGCTAGAGAAAAGTAATTAAATGTAGGCTAGTGCTTTAATATGGGCAAGTAGCAATTCTCGAAATAAATAATGGAAATCTAACAGATTTCATAATATTTCATTAACTTGCCCTAACATCACATTAACTCTATCTCTTCGGTTTGGTGCAAGGTGCCACCAGGGTAAGACTTTGTTGTGTCGCCGCTTTCAAAAATCTTCCTAAGGTACGTAATCATATTATTTTATTCAAAGTCAAAGTCAAAAATATTTAATTTCAATTAGGCCACTAAGCGGCACTTTTGAACGTCAACAATTAAAATTTACAAGTAATAATGATTGATTCTACCTTCTATTCGGAAAAGTCGCTTGTTATGGAGAACAACGGACAAGATACTGCAAACTTACTCTTTAAAAAAATAAGAGTTTTACAATATTTACATAAGTACATACATTAACAAATTCTGTGTCATGTGAGGACGATGCACCCAGAATAATACTACTTACTATACTACGTATAGGTATAAAGTATTAAAAGCATTAACAGGTAAATGCATTCATTTGATAAATAGGAACATGGTTCACACATACTTACAAATATTGCAAACATAAGTAAAATAACAGTGTGCGAGTCAATTTGTTATGAAAAAAAACAAAAAAGGAATACAATAACTATGAATAGGTATATACATTAACGAATTTGATTTTTTCAACACTAAACATTGCCTTATGGAGCAGAACCAGCATGTTTATAAGCATTCTTATCTTGAATATAGTCATGTAATTTGAAATATGCTTGATTACAAAGCGTGCTTTTAACAAAAGTTTTAAATTTTCTTTCATTTAGTTTCAATATATCACAAGGTATTTTGTCATAGAATTTAACACAGTACCCGTTGTGTGTGTGTAACTTAGCTAATCAATAACTTTACTAAAGATATGTAGATATATTTTCCTTGCATACTATTTTCATAAATTAATTGTCTAGAAAATATCATAATATAAATCTTTTTTAACTAGTTCCCTAAAAGATTCTCGATAACTTAACTAATAAATGGCTCTGACAGCTCTCTATTGATGAAAATTAGGGTTAAATAGCGTAATATACTTTTAATTTTATGGTTTTGGTTGATTATAGGCTTGTAACATATATCTTCAAACGTTTTAGGTCAAGATTAACTCAGTCAACAATTTCAAATATAAGCTATGACTATGGTCCTAAATATGGGCCAGCATAATTTAGGTACATTTGTTTCTAAAGTTACTTTTTTTCAGAATGCAACCGTTCACTGTCGGAAGAACGAAGGAAAAATTGGGAATGAGGACAAATGCTTAGAAAAAAGTAGCCGTAAAAGTGGTTGAAGACAATGGGTACCCTGAATATGGATATGTGATTTTGCTAGAAAAATATGTAATTTCTTACACTCACCACACTGATTTTATACAAGATAAATATTGATTATTGTCTAAGACGGTAATTAAGTATTAATGGTCATTATTTTTAATTCATATTTATAACCCATTTTTGGATCCCGTTCCATATGGAGCGTCTTTTTGCATTTTTTTTCAATGCTCAATTTTTGTAATACAGCTTATCAATGATTATAAGACTGTTACTTTGTGTAAAAATATTTGTCAAAATATTACATTAATTTATTGAAAAAAGTTCATTTCTAAATATTTTTTTTATTTATGACCCAAAAACAAAATGGTAGCCCATATTTGGTTACTTTCCTCTGCTGCTGAGTATGGTTCAATTTCGGATCGGACAAAGTTCTGATGGGTTTTTCCATCTGGATTTTTTCAATAGCACGCCCGAAGTCTGGATTTGTGTTCGGTTGATGGCAATAGGGTCGCCCATTATTACATGAGACCTAAACATAACTGGTGGAATGTGGTTGTGCTATAGGTGCACCCCTGCTTTATTGTGTTATGTAATAATCACTTTTTCATTTAGACTCTGAAATCGTTCACGGTCCAGGCTATGGTATTGTGGAATGAGTCGCCGATGTCAGTAAGATAACCCCATCTTTTAAAACTCTTGTTAAGAACCATTTCCTTTCTCTTTAATATTTTTCTGTTTCTATCTAATTTCGTCTTTCATTGTTCAAATCTTCTTGGAAATTTTGTTACATGTAATATTCTGCATGTATGTTTATTTGTAAGTTTATGTATATGTCGGGTTTAGTCAATAGTACGGACGTCAAAAAAAATCACGAGCACGCCACCTGTCGGCAAATCAAGAACAACTACGCTGTGGCGCGCTTTCTCTAACGACTTGCGTGGTGGAGATAGCAGAATATAGGAATTGAGTACTGACAGCCTTGGAGCTAAGACGTCGTAGAATCAGTGTCGATCCGTAATTTTAGTAAGCAGGATTGTAACTGTGAATTATTTAAATAAACCCAGTGTATCGAATAATTTGTGTGATTTCATTTTCACGACTGTACCCACCGACCTGCCCACACACGATGTCTTAACCTAAGGGAATACATCCTGACTTCCCGATGGTTTGCATCTATCGGCCAGCCATGATGCGACATATAGTATTTTATGAAGCTATATAATTTGTATGGATTAATATTTCTAATGTAGCAGTACACCGTAGGCTACCTCCTGTTTTATTTTAAGTTCATTAAGTCCATACATATCGCTATCCTTTGTACCTTTGCATTACGTTGTTGTAAGATATATGTGTTATTTATTTTTTTGGTGTAGAATAATGTATATTGTATTCTATTCTGACACCAGAGGTGGCCACATCCTCACGTGAAAAGAAGAAGAAGATTTAGAGATTCAAAAATTGAAGATATTATACATCTTCAAGTTTTAAATATTAAGCATATTCATGATACCATCTCTCAGCACAGTCACTATTCAACGTATCTTGTAACTAAATTTAGTTTATAATGAAAGTGAATATTCATGTGGGTTAGACAAATATACTTGAAAGAAAAACGTTACTTGAAAGGTCATATTTTTGAGTAAAGAAACTCAGATTGCTGAAACCTACGGGTTATGGAAATAAGTCTCAGCGGATGCCAATCTAAGGGTTATAACTTATAATAACTTATATGAGCGATTTCTGTATTATTGTGTCATATACTTAGTACGGTTTTATTTTCACAGGAAGAGGTTATTATTGATTAACCTACTTTATTTTATTCATGATTCATTTCTGCCTAAACAACTTCCTAATTTGAAAGACGTTATGGTTTATTTACATAAAAATCTGTCTTTTTTACAAGCTGTGTGTGTGATAGTATAAACAGCATTTTTTTAATTTTTAGTTGTATTAAATCATTATTAGCATTTTCAAAATTCTTTCAATTAAAGGATATGGTATGTCACAATTGAACGAAAATCGAAAAACCTTAGAAAATCTAGAAAATAAAATTACCTAAGGATACAAGTATCTTTATCGCTACTCTCAAGTGTGTACCCGCAACTTCCACGTCCGTATTTAGGCCCATTATATATTTCTCCGAAGAAGAACGTGGGATTTGCCTATCGCAAGCAATCGCGGACTGTAAGCCACTTTAAGTATTTCTCTAAATCCGACCTCAGGGAATCTGCAAAATCTTTGTCCTTTTCAATGAAATTCAATTTCATTATATGTGAGCTTTTGTTTTTGTGTGTGTTATTGCTTATTTGTTTCACATATTTACCTACCTAAGTTGGGGCTTTGGATATTGTGTACGGAATTTTCTTGGCAAAAGTGACTTTATAATAAGATGCTCGTCTTGGTTGAAACAAAGTTGGCCTGAAGTTCGGTGTGTTATCCGAAAGCGATTGAAAAGATAACTATAATTTGATTTGATTCCAACCAAATTAAATTCTCTAGTATCTTGTTCGTTTTTGTCATCGATTACAACTGCACTTTTCCCAAGGTTCCTGTCTCCTCATCTAGCTGAAGTTAGTTTTTGCCAACTCTCATTTTCGATTGATCTATCAATTAGCTGATTTGAAAGATCTTTGTTTTGTTTTCTTTGTTATCGCTTATTTTTACCTTAGTTTTAGCTCTAGATATTGTGTTTGGAATTTCTTTGGTATAGGAGACTTTATAATAAGATGGTTTTGATAATTGGTCGGTAATCGGTGTGTTGTCCACTACTAATATCAAAATTATCTAAAAGATAACTAATATTTGATTTGATTGCAACCAACTTAAATTCTCTAGTATCTTGTTCGTATTTGTATTCCATTTCAACCACACTTTTCCCAAGTTTCCTTTCTTAAAAGTTTTCAAGTCTTCTTTCTTCAGCTAAAGTATACTTGTGTCAATTTTTTACTGATCAATCAATCAGCTCATTCGATAGCAGCTTCTTTTTTTACAGTGTTATCGGTTATTTGTTTCAGTTATTTATTTAACAACAGGGATAGTTGGGGCTCTCGGTATTGTGTTCGGAATTTCTTTGGTGAAGGTGACTTTATAACAAGATGCTATTCAAGAGTAGAAATTGGTCGGTAGTTCGGTGTGTTGTCCACTTCTAATATAAAAACGATCTAAAAGATAAACGTAATTTGATTTGATTGCAACGATACTGAAGTGGTTCTATTGCACCCTTTGTCTTTGGTTATTAAGCTAACAGTTGCAGGGTGTTTTTTTTTTAGTTTTGCCAGGTATAGGAAAAGAATAGCCGGTAAAATATGAGGCAGGACTAGTATTTACTAGTCCCACTAGCTAAATAGTTAATACAATACAGTCAGTGGGACATAAAAAAATTAAAAGAAAAAAATTCTGCCAGCTGCTTCGCCCGCGTGAAAAGTGTTTTCTTATCCCAAGGAAACGTTATACCGGGATGAAAAGTAGCCTATGTGCTATTCAAGACTATCTCTGTGCCAAATTTCATCAAAATCCGCTCCGTAGTTTTTGCGTGAAAGAGTAACAAACATCCATCCATTCATCTTCACAAACTTTCACGTTTTTATTAGAAGTAGGATTTGTGGAAAATCATATCCGTAATTAGAGGAAGTCCCTATACCCCATTAGCTTTGTCTTAAGACATTAAATGATTTTGAATTTTATGTCCTTCTTAATTATACTCTTTTAAGAAAACCCTATCCATCTCTTATACTGCCCTCTGGACGACCAGCCTCATTACGATAGTAGGCGGCTTGTAAAGCACCAAAGCAAACGTAAACCTAAAGTTTTACGATCGGCCATTTTATTGTGGCCATAAACGAGCCAGTCACAGCTTCGCGAATAAACAGGGACCGTTCAACTGGTAATTGCATATGTGAGCAATACTGCCGTCCGAAGGAAAATGGGTACATCTTAACTTTTATACAAAGTTTATAAATATTCGGAATCAATAGAGTAATTTATGTATTTTTAAGGAACTTTTACATTCACGTCGCCGTCTCACTCTATAAAAAACAGCCTGTTTATCAACAATTTGACATTGATTTTCGCCGAGATTCTATTGACACTTGAACGCTTTTTAATAACAAGAATAAATTGACTTTCAGAAAAACAAGGCGCATCTAAATATTTTTTAATTTTCTACTAGTTTCTGTTCTCAAGGGTTCACTAGTGAAATCTTATTATGACGCGTCATTATAACAACAATTTTCACGTTAGCGTTTCAAATAATTTATTTTGTAGTTTGCTCAGATACGCCACTTCTGCTTATGGCGGCAGAATATGCGCCGTAACAGTCCTTTGGGAAACATTACACGATTAGTCGGGTGGGGGATTATAACCATTGTAGTTCTTGAAATTGTTGTTAGTGATTTTCAGTTTGTTTACTGTTTTTGTTGAAGTTTCGTGCGAGAGATTCTTGCTTACAGCAAATGGTTTTATTTGCGTTGTAACGGTCATGACGGATTTGTTACCAGAGATATCTCTTTTGAAAGATTAGTTTAATTGCTACTTGTTTTGACTTTGAGAACATTTGCTGTCATGTCTCATTGATTTGATTTGATTTTTAAAGGTCTTTGTTAAATTAAAGGTATAAAAAGTTAACAAAAAAGATCTTATTCTAAATGGAAACGGGTGTTATTCACGAAAATTGTACATTTGCTTCCCTTTCCGCGTCCAGCTCGATTATTTTTTATTTGCCATTTCAATATTAGCTCAATTTTATTCGCTCTAATTCTAAAAGTATGGAACTATAGTTTATAATACTCAGTAAAGTAATCGAAAGTAGAAGATATTAAAATATTTCAAATTTTATATTGTGTCCACAGAAATTTCATAAACAAATCATCATGTCCATTTTTACTTTAGTAACATTAAAAATATATTTAATAAAATCTAATCGTGTTAGTATAAAAATTAGTATTTTTTTAGTATGTTAATCCATTAAAATTGATTATTCTTTATAATAAATAAAACAAAGAGTATTTAATATATTTTATTTACATAATTAAATGGAAGTCCAATATTCTATTCATCTCTGTTTTTCATCTCGGTTACAGTATTACAACATTATTTCCAACTTAGAAATAAAATTATTTACTGGCAACATTACACAACAAACACTGTAAACAGATGGCGTGACTGTGAATTCGGCCATTTTGTTTTTTCACTCAGTGCGATCAATTTTGTGCGTAACGTTATAATTCGACATTTATTTGTGATATTTGTTTTCGTGGTCTATCTTAATTCGGTAAGTACTTTCCAGGTTTTATATTATTATGAGAAAAGAATCGTGATTGCAGAAGTGAAATCGGTAGAAGGAATTTTTTAAAACTAATTAATGACGATTCTACAAAGTAGTTTGTAAGTTAGACACGAGCTAAATGTTCATATATGTTATTTCTCCGTTACTTTTCTCTGATACGTAACAGATATGAAAAGGTAAAGCTGCATATATAAGGTGTTATAAAATTAACTCTCAGAAATTTAAGGAGTTGCATAATCACGAAGAAAAATTTAAAAAAACAAAATAATAGTTTTTTATTAACCACCTGAATAAAATGAATGACGTTAAGACCCATTAAATTAAACAAAATTTTATTTTTATACGTATTATGTACTAGTCCTTACAATTCCTATCTGTTATCTTTTCTGTTACATTAAATTTGTTTTCATATTTTTTTCATATCCGTTATGTACAATTTTCGTGAATAACACCCAAACATCGAATAATGTTAAGTAGGCTAGATCGCCTCGTTTAACATAAAACATTAATAATATTTTATGTTGACTGTTTAACAAAAACCCATTAACAAAAATACATTATACAAAGTAAATTATGTAGGGTTTGCAGACCCACATTTTTAAATTAAAGTTTCACACCCACCCCCATTTTTAATTTTATTTTATTTGTATGATTCTATACAAATAAAGCGAATACTTAAAATATTCATTTTTATGGTCTTGTAGCTGATATTTAATCAGTTCAATATTATCAATACAAAACAATGTCTCATGTCTCATTAGATATGATATGAATAGGCATTCAATCAAACAACTCGGCCTATCGGTCAGTTCACCGCAGAACGTGCGCCTCTGAGCTGCTTAAGAACCTTCAGCATCCAATCACATCAGACACCTTTTTAAGGTCTTCAATCTACCAAGCTAAGGGATATATGTAATGCACCTTAAATTACAAAAAATCTACACACGAAAACTCCAAAATCATCGTCCAATATAAACCAAATTACCAATTTTTGCCGCGTCATGACTCATGCTGTCATTTTCGTCATAAAAGGCGTCATTATAGTACAGTGAGCTAAGGTGGCAATACATCAACCGTTGTCCGGCGTAAAAGAGTTCAGACAGAGTGAGAAGTTTGCGCGGGTGTTAAAGTGGGCGTGCGAAGTATCAAACATATGAAACCTGCGCCTTTTGCATCTATACTGAGGCTATAGACAAATGATAAATGATTTTATTTCAGTGAGTAGGTTTGTAAAACACTTTTAAATGTCGATCATACTTTTTTAAACTAGATGAAGTAGACAAGAAACATTCTGTCAACAAAAGCGTCGCGATAGCAATTGGTAATATATCAGAAATACGGAATACGATACGGAATACGGCGTATGGAATTGACGAGCGCTATCGAAATGTAACGTGATGAATCTCTTATCGGCATTTCGACCATCGTCTTTCTAGAGATCTCTGATGACTTTAGCGGGCGCAAAGTGCGATATAATAGAACGGCCTACCTAGCGAGCGATCGTCTATTGTTTTACCACGTCTGCCCGCTACCGCACCCGCCACCGCCCACGTCATCGCGGGTCCACTCTGAACGACGCCAGAGGTCGGTTAACTGCCGGACAGGCACTACGGCACTCGACTACAAAACAGGACCCTTGTCAGAACTGATACATGGCCCCCAAAGATTAAAATGCTGTGTGCATTCGACAGCTCTGTTATACTCGTGTCAACGGTATGTAGTCCACTTTAGTTTTGTAAGAGAATGGCGATAGATTATTGTGGAAAAAATGGATATCCTATCTTATTTCTTTTGTTCAGTATTAATAGGTACTCTAATCTTACTTTCTTAATTACGATTGTTGATACAAAGAAGATGAAATGATACATTTCTATTGAGATCGGTTATCTCTAAAGCTTGTCCGACTGAACTGTACAACATGACTCAACAGTACGATTTTTCTTTCTTTCTTTTAAAAACACAGAATGTATCCTGTATTATGAGTGCGTTTACAAATATAAACTCACATCAACAACAGCCAGATTCGGAACAACTATTTGTAGGCGTTTCTTCGTAAAACTCATTCATCGTTTTCAATCAGACGTGATCAAGCTCAAGAGAGGGATCATACGTAAAAAAGTTGCGTCGGTAGTGCGACGAGTACGGGGAGCCCGAATAGCGTCCTAAGAATGATTAGCGAGAAAACCGATACTGTTCTGCTCAGTAGGTTCATTGGACTCCATGTGTTGCGAGACCGATGAGCCTACTGTGCAGGGGTAGACGGTGTGTCTAGTTTATTCTTATATATGATTCTTTCGGGGTTCCATTTACTAACAACCCTTATTAAATACTAACCTCATCATCATCTTCCTGCCCTTGTCCCATGTTACTTGGGATCGGCGCAACACGTTTTCTTCGTCCATACCATCCTATCCCCCGTCACGCTATTACTGACTCCCTTTTCTTTCATATCACTCCTCACACAGTCCATCCATCTTTTCTTTGGCCGTCCCCTCCCTCTCCATCCATTCACATTTATATTTATAACTCTTTTAGTAACATGCGTTTCATCCCTCCTCATCAGATGACCATACCAGGACAAACGGTTTCCTTTCAAGTTTTCTGTCACTGACGCCACTTTCAAACTTCCTCTAATATATTCATTTCTCACTTTATCCATTCTCGTCACTCCGCACATCCATCTCAACATTCTCATCTCTGCTACATGCAATCTGTTTTCATTCATCTTTTTCACAGCCCAACATCCTGATCTATACAGTACGACAGGTCTAATCACAGACTTGTAGATTTTCCCCTTTAACTTTAGGGGCATCCGTGGGTCGCAAGTTGTTCCTGTGACCTGTCGCCATTTCATCCATCCCGTTTTCATCCGGTTTCCTTATTAAATAGTAACATAGTTATTAAATTCTTGTTACTAACAACCTTGTCCTGTCTGTGGACTTTTTTGTCTAAAATAAATGTTTTTTTTATTGGAAATAAATAAGTAAAATTCCAAGGAACTTAAAGAAAAACATTTCTTATGAATGAAGCCTATATACCAACAAACCATCCACCCATATACTCATTTATTATTTTTAAATTAACTGAAAGAGCTGCGTCATTTTTCAGGCTTCAAGAGAAACAAATTCCGCACACAGTTTTTATTTGTCTTTTTACTTCCGAGTAGTAAATATAAAACGACGTATGTGAAACGAAATAAAATAAAAAAACGGTTTAGTAAACTTTCTGTTTGATTGTACCTCTGTCATTTTCAATTTTATTGCCAAAGGTTTGAATGTATTAAATTGTTTCAACGACAGTTTACGAACTTGTTTGCGAATGCGATTGGTACAGTCGGGGCGAAAATGCAAATAAAATAACATTTTAAATGGTGTTGCCATTTACAAACACTATTGCATTTTAAACTACGAGTACTTGCTGCTGTCTTTTATAGCTTCTTAACGCAGTATTTATCCATCGTAGTTTTTTTAATAAGTAAATTTAAGATTTAAAGAACCTTTTGAAACTATCAAAAGTAATAACTAATCTTTAAAACGAAATAAAATTTTAAAACTCTTTGAGATTTAAAATTGAATCTATAACATAATATCAAGCTTCTATCTAATAAGATGAACAGGCCTTTAAAAAGCTATTTAAACTTGATCACCGTTTACTAGAACAGAAATATTAAAGGCTCGGATAACGATATTATGACGTAGACAGATGGCCATTTAGAATTTATTTGAAAATAAAGGTTTTTCTGAGGACTAAGAGCGCGTTCACACGACCGCAAAATTTTTTGGTGTGCTACAGAGCGCGCGTAACCCACGTGCCTTCTTTTTTTCAGACACTTTGGAATTGACACACAACAACTTTGAGTATTTGAGCAATGCTGAAAACTGGCAATCTTCTTAAAACACCGAAGGGTGACGTATTTTGTTAATTTATTTAAAACTTTAAGCACACTAATTTATAGATGCGGACTTACCCTCAGTTTCCCAGCTCAAAATTATCGCAGAATTAATGTGACAAATTATCAAGCATGCGTTATATGCTGTGATTGGTTGAATGATTTTTCAACAGCCAATCACAGCAGATAACGCGTGCTTGACAATTTGTCACATTAATTCTGCGATCATTTTGAGCTGGGAAACTGGGGGTTAATGCCTTAGGCATTTTCTACCAGTCAACCTTTACGATAAAGGTTACGTCATCTAACGGCATTACCAGAACCAGTACACAATGTTATGTGCATTTTGGTCCGTGTTTTGTGTACGTCATGTATCAGAGATGGCGCTGTGTTTTCAAAACGTATGGGAAAATTATTCCTTTTCCTTCATAATTTTATTTTTCGTTAATAATTCCGATATTTTAATAGTTATTCTGTTACATAATTTTTCAAAAAATAAAAAAATAACTACGCCGTAGACGTCGCAAACTAAAAAGTTGACAATGCATCAACTAAACTTGCTACGTATGCATAGCACCTTAGCCTAAACTAAAATATTTTGATAGTTAGTTCAAAAAGGGTCGTCTTTTAAATCGGTGATATCATTATTTAGATCACTGACATGATCTTCAAAAGCCTCAATATCTGGACAACATATAATATTGCAGCTAATTCCATTGTAGATGCGTGGATGGGGTACAATTGAGGGACCACTATTGTTGTGATGACAATGGCTTGGGCATGTACAAGATAGTTCATAGAATAGTTTCCAAACCCAAATCAGGTAAGTTCACCTTCATTAATTTTAGGTCCGTGAACATTTTGAGAGCTCATAGATATTAAACCGAAGTTGTAAGGGTGTACCAAAAAGTGCACCTCTGTCTAAAGCTTCAGCGATACGGGCGCGATGTAAGATGTATGTATGTATTTTATGCGAAACGGTTTATATTACACAATTACCTTTTTTTTTTTCGAAAATCTGTTTTAAGCCGATTTCACAAAAAGGAGGAGGTTCTACGAGTATGTTCGACTGAATGTATTTTTTTATGAATGTTCACCGATTTCTCCGTCGATTGGGGACCGATTTTGAAAGTTATTTTTGTGTAAAGTTTGAAAGATTATACTCCCGAGGTAGTTCCATTGTCTCCAGGTCGGAATCTGATGATGGAATCCCATGAAAATCGAAGGCTCTCCTCAAATATAATAGGCATTCATATAGCGATATTGGTATTTACATCAACAATGTAATCATTTGCACTCAGAAAATAGCATTTGGTGAAGTGAAACTGTTGAACTACTTAAAGATAAATATGTTACGGGTATAAGATATTTCGAATAAATAACCGACTATGCTGAAGCAAATACTTGTAAATAAACGGTACTGATGAAAATGGTACCATCGAACTGATGTTGAAGCCAGCAGGTAGACACTAGAACTCCGAAATAAAACAATGTATCCTAGTCGTATTTGGGCTTATTGAAATCGTCATGAGATGTACTTTGGCTATAAATGATTTTCATAGAAATTTGAGGTAACAAAACTAAAAAGAGAAAAATAAAAATCTTTTTTCCAAACAATTCAATCAAAGTCGGTGTCGAAAACGAAAAACAATAGGCACTAAAGACAAAGACTTCGGAAAACAAAGTTATTTTTCGCTTTGTTGTTTTTGTTTTTGGAAGTCGGTTTAATTTTTTTGTTTAAAAGTTTTGTTAAACCTGTGTTTTTATTACTCCTCAATTAAACTCTTTGGATAAATTTCGTTCCGGGATCCAAGAGAGTTGAATCGTTTCTCCGAGACTCGAAAGCTCGAAACGCTTCTTTGAGTCTGCGCTTTTCTGCAGTTTGCCACTGTTGATTTTGGCATTCAGGAGTTGCAGTGGTTTGAAATGGTGCAACGAGCTTGCCATTTTAACGCAATTAGTGCTATCAATATTTATTAAAAAATATTGTGTGCATTTATGTACCGTTTAATTATAGTACATCATTGAACCGACCAGTGTTATTGCCAACACGCAACAGTAATTATTTTTGGAAGTGTGCATATAACCATCCAACATTGGGAAAATATGAAATGAAAACATAGTTCCTGTTCCGCAGCATTGCACTTGACTGTACTCACTCAAAAACAACAATTGTTTCGAAATAAAATAACTGAATTTATATTTCAATTTGAAACCTACAAAATAGTTGAATTATCAAAACAATGTTTCAGCGAACTCGTAATGTTATTTGCATATTTTTATACATTTCAACTCGGCTGCAGTGAAAAAGAAAATGACATTACCAACACGTTAGTTCAAATAAAATTCAACGATAAAAAAACAAGTTAAAATACAAGCACGTATTACAATAAATTCCCTGTCAATAGCTATTTGAGCTTATTAGAAGGGAAGGCCCGTACCAACAAATTTTAAATTGCTTTTAACATGTTGAGATTCACCTCATTTATTGGCACACAGTGTAAATATTGTTGGGCGTTTATACGCTTATGTGCAAACGAGTCTACTTGGAGTACGGCACTCTACTTGGAGCTAATAATGTTCAAATATTGGCAAATGAAAGCGGAGCGTTTGACTTGATTTACGTCTGTTTGTTTTATTTTTGTTCATTATATGTAACTTGCCATGGTTAAGAATTTAAAACGGAACTCTATATTTTCATTTTACTCATAGATTTCGTTTTCATGATATGTTTTAATACCAAATTACTACTGTATTGAGATCGCTCATATCATCTTCATGGGAAGATTAAAAGTCACCAACGTGCAATGGAGAAGGCTATGCTTGGGGTTTCCTTGCGTGTTAGAATCAGCAATAAAGAAATCCGCACGGGAACCAATGTAATCGGCATAACCAAAGGACGTTGTACATACAGTTGCAGTGAAGCCTCACCCCCTAGAAATATTTAAAAAGTGACATCTATGGACAGGAGGATATACTACGATTTAAACGTGGGCCGCGTGCGCGCCATCTGTGTGTCATCAATAAAGTTAGTTTTCTGTAGTTATTGACATCGATTCCACATGTTATGCAAATTTCATGCGCTAACCAACATCAGCAAATTTAGGCAGCACTGTATGGCTTTAGAGGGGTGTTGCGGGTTGAGGAGAAGTAGATAGGTGCTTTTATGGCGTGTTACGGGCCTGGCAGTTAAATGAAACTCTCGAAGAGAGGGTAGATACAAAAATTTGTTAAAAATAAATGTATTATTGGATACCACATCCCTAGCCTCTCGCCAAGGATCACCTTGGGATCAACATCGACATAGTTGCCATTCTGTCCGTCTGACATTTTTCTGCTTACCCACTTGTGTAATTTAATGGAATATCTGGAATATCCCGGATTAGGCATTTTAGGAAATGACCCAATTCGTACAACTGACTGCAACATCCTGAAAACCGTCGAACATGGAATCTACGGTGGAAAGTGGTGATCTAGCATCAATTAGCCATCGAGATGAAGCAGTCTAAGCAGCGTGGTACAATTGAAAAACATGATGAAACATAAAAATAATGACATCTAATGATGTCAGGTAGATGAAAACAATAACAATAATGATTTACAGAAAATTACAAAACAATCACTTCCATTGACTTAATACTCACCAATACTACTTTGAACAAGGAAAATAATAAATGAAAGGATGAAGATAAGTAACCGTCATGACCCGTTACACCTATATTACGGTCATTCGGTGAAAACATAATAGTTAAAATATGGTGTTTAATTAACAATCAACAGTTCAAGTGAATTGAATTGACATTATTACAATTAGCGAAATTTTAGCAAGACATGCAATGAATATGTCAGGTTTAGTCAATAGTACGGACGTCAAAACAAATCACGAGCACGCCACCTGTCGGCAATCTAGAACAACTACGCTGTGGCGCGCTTTCTCTAACGGCTTGCGTGGTGGGGATAGCAGAACATAGGAGTTGAGTACTGACAGCCTTGGAGCTAAGACGTCGTCGAATCAGTGTCGATCCGTAATTTTAGTAAGCAGGATTGTAACTGCGAATTATTTAAATAAACCCAGTGTATCGAATAATTTGTGTGATTTCATTTTCACGACTGTACCCACCGACCTGCCCACACACGATGTCTTAACCTAAGGGAATACATCCTGACTTCCCGATGGTTTGCATCTTTCGGCCAGCCATGATGCGACAAATACTTAAATCTAGTTAATATAAGTTTTGCAACACTCACCTAATCTGGGTTTACACTGAGTACAATTACTATTGTGCAGACACTGTGAAACTGCTGGTGCGTAGTGCCAAGTGACCGCCGGTTGAGACAGTTCCACGAACCGCAGGAAGTCCGCGAGCGTAAGTGATACGGTATTGAGAAGGTTAAAAACATCAACTGCTAGCGTAAATATTTATTACTTATTTTTCTCATTTTGCTACTCGGATTCCGATGAGTTGGCAACCACGTACTTTTGTACGAGGATAGCAAACTCATCGGAATCCGTTACAGGCGATCTTTCAAAATAAAGGAGATTCACTTATACAGGGTGGCTAAAAAGTCGTGGATCAAACGAAACAGGGAGACAAAGGAGGTAATTTCCAACAAAAAATGTTTCTCCAGCATGGCCATAACTTCATTGCACGAAAAGATATGAATTATTTTTGTTTTTTCCATGAAACTACCGAGATTTTTTACAATTTAATCAGTAGAAAATTAAATTGATTAAAAACAATAAAACAAAAGGTGTTGTATTATGACTCGATTATGTATCAATAGTACTACAAAAATTGTATTGCAGCTCTTGGTATCAAACTTAACGAGCAATGAAATTTTTTTCCGTAAATTTTGAAGCGTTACAAAAAATTACTTCTCACTTTAAGACCACCATTTGAAAATAAAATGTATTACGGAAAAGTGACCCTGTATTAAAAAAGCTTGCTGGTTTAATGCTAATTCGAATGAGGTACAACACTTTACTCTTTGATCTTTAGTTTTGGTTTTACGGTCGTTTTTTCATATCAAGGTGCAAATTTAATAAAATAGTAAATTTAAAGGAAAGTTTAGATTTTTTATAAAAACAACGATTATGCCTTGTAATCATCGTTCATAAGGTATCAATTAATATTAGTAACCCAACTTAGGTTAACAAATATGTATTTATTGATAAAACAGATAGTTTAGTTTTGAAGATTTCACAAGTGAACCAACATTTTACTCATGTTTGAAACAAACAGAACAACAATTTACATCTCTCGAGATTTTTCAAAACTGTTTACAAAAAACAACTAACTTAAAACTTAACTGTAACTTGGGGATCAAACGTATACTAATAACGGAGAGGGTTTATTTTCTATAACCTCTTCTAATCTTGATCTCATTCCATTTACCATAATTATTATAAAAACAAATTGCTATGGTTGCAAATCTTATCCTGGCTTGACGATGAGCTTCGGTTAGTATGTTTTTTGGCAGGTTTATAATTATGCATCCCAGCTGCATGTAAATGTCTTGCGACAGAGGTAAGCGAAATGCCATGTCTTATAACAACAGATCGGGTAGTTGTAAAAGAATCCGTGGTTTGGCTATTCCCAATATCACGATGACGGCTGGATTGTTTTGTGTAAGCAATCGGACGTGGCCTTTGGCTGTTACACTTCACCAATTTCTTGATACCATCGCACTCATAAACGAACTGTGATTCTCTATAAGGAAATAAATTAAAAAGTTAGAATTCAAAAAAATAATATAAAAATATAAACTGATTTTATTTTAGATTACACTTACGTCGACATTTAATTCTCGAGCAATACTCGTTAAACTTTGATTTTGTTAGCTAAGGACAATTATTTTCACATTTAAAAAGTTACTCAATCGATACATAATTGTATTTTAAATTGTAAGTTAAGTATTGAGTCGTTATTCGAACAACACAAGCAGAAGAGTAATTATGCTATGATGCGATGTTATGTTTTCCTTAACAAAATCATAAGCATGCCCTGAATCTTCTTAATTTTCTATTTTATAATATAAACGACACGGCCGACATGAATGAAGTGATGGATGATTCATGACCATATCGATGAATTTTACTACCCTGTCAAGTAACAGATTGGCACAGCGGTATAACAGCTTGACTCGTCAGTTATAGGGTCCAGGTTCGATTCTTACTTAGACCTAACGATTTTGTTAAATTTAAAAAATCTGGTGTGAGTTTAAAGAAATCTGACAAAAAGTGTTATGTTTGTGGAACACGTTTGAAAGTTTAAAATACCAATAGGTAGGATGTGATGGATACTATCCAGCGGTCGCTTACATGAGCGCCATCAATTTTTATTTTATTTTTAGTTAGAATATTTTAGCAGTTTCATTGATGTCACAGAGATGGCGCGCACGCGGCGCACTTAAACATCGTAGTATATCCTCCTGTCCATAGATGTCGCTTTTTATGCATATTTAGGGGTTGAGATTTTTCTGGAGTTGTATGTACAACCGATGCTGGTGTCACCTTATTAAAACATATTTGACACGTGGGAGGAGGCCCAAGATGCCATAAGTATCTTCTGCGACCTTTTGATTGCGTTAATCATGAAACATTGCTTTTGAAACTTGAGCATTACGACTAGGCCAATCAGCATTAAATTTAGTAAAATCCTATTCGAATGACAGACAGCAATTAGTTTAAAAAAACGGTGTCAATTCATCGGGGTTAAACGTGAAAATGGGAGTACCCTAGGGCTCAATTTTAGGTCCTTTCTTATTTTTAGTTTACATAAACGATTTATCCCATCTAATAAAAAACAAATTAAACATGGTGTTATCGCTGATTTTTAAGAATAATAGACGTACGAGTAACTTTGCCGAAGTAAAAAATGCCTTACGGCAGGTTCAAAATTGGTTCACTGCAAATGTTTTAACTTTAAATGCAAAAAAAACAGTGTGTAAAATTTGCCTTGCCGAATGTCAAATGTTATGATTGTGATATTATATTAAACAAGGAGTGTTATAAAATAACAATATCGAGTTAAAACCAAATGTTGGCTTTATTCTACTTTAAAATATAAAGAGACATTAGGATCATATAATGACAACTTCAAACACTAGAAAGCATAGACTCCTAATGAGTCTGAATGTGGCGACTAAGAAGTTCACCACATTCTCCTCCGCTGCATTTTAGCTTGAGGTGTCGTAGTCCTGCAGATAGGCCGGTGGTCTTCTATTCCTGGTAGTCTGTAGAATTGAAGAAGTATCATGGGGCAGCAATACTTCCTCCTGCCTGCCCGGCGGCAGGGTTAGTGCACACCGAGCCCGCTATTACATTGCCGCTGTGCGTCTCTGCTTAGAGCGCAGAGGGACACACGTTGGAGCGTTCTTCCGACCTCCAACCTCTCTGACAGGATATTGGCATGCGGGCAACGAGACCCCTTAGGCACATAGTACCTAATAGGGAGTCATTTCCCGTACCCCAGGGTGCACCATCCCGGAGACTGGCCTTCCCCACAGACGCATCCAAAAGGAAACTCCAGCCCACGGGCACAGGGGGAGGTTTCCTGTCCAAGAAGCTAGAATTCGTCGAAAAAACGGATTTTCCTGGGGATCAAGCTAGACTCAATGTTACATTGGGGTCCTCATTTTATATCACTTGCGGGGCGGTTAAAAATTCGTAAATTTACTGATGTAGATACCGTGAGGCTGGTCTATTATAGTTACTTTCATAGTATAATGTCTTACGGTATATTACTATGGGGAAGGGCTGCAGACATTCAGTAAATTTTTATTCTGCAAAAACGAGACATCAGAGCGATATACAATCTTCGCCGGCGCGATTCTCTAAGGGAACTAGGACAGGAGGAGGGTTTTAGGACATTAACATCATTACGGTGCCTTGTCCAATATATTTACGAAAACATCATGTACGTTAGAAAGAATTTACATATTCTTAGTAAAAACAGCGATAGACATAATTATGTTACTAGAAATAGGGACCAATTAATTCAACCAGGTTTCAGGCTGGCTAAAGTAGCGTCTTCTTTTGTGGGGTACTGTATAAAATGTTACAATAAAATACCTCTCCACATTCTAGAACTGAATGAGGTGAAATTTATAACTTGTTTAAAACGCACACTATGCAGGCAGGCATATTATAAGTTGGGGGATTACATCGCTGATAAAATGCTTGGCTCAACGCTAGTCCTGATTACATCCACTAGGGCGCAAAAACAAAAGATGAGTAGAAAAGTTATGAAGTTTTGTTGGATCTGCTGAAGACTGTATGAATGTATTTTTATTGTATAAACGCAATTTCTTTCTAACCGACTTATATAGTATTATATAACTGCACGGCACATATCTGAGTATTACATATACGTATTTGGTACATACCAACTGTAACACTACCATTTACTGTACCTTTATGTCATTCGTTGACTTGTGTGTGCCCTGCCAGTTGATAGTGTGTCATGCTCTCTCTAATGTCTTTCTGATGGTGGCACATGTTGAGCTGAGTGATGCCGATCCATGTGTCATGTTCGTGAACGGGCACCATCAGTTGGGATAGGTCATAACTTAGCTGCCTCGCCCTGTTTTTAATTACCTATTTATTTTATTTTTTAATTGTTTATTTTACTTTAGACGCTTATACGTGCACGTCTTTTTACATCGTTCTCACATATATGTATTATTTCAACAAGAATGATGTAACTAAATGCATACTTGTAAAACACTTTATTTTTTTAAAGAGTAAGTGTGGAGTTTCTTGTCTGTTCTTCTCCATAACAAGCTACATTTCCGAATGGACGGTACAATCAATTATTATTACTTTCTCGTTCACATTGCCGCTTAATGGCCTAATATATACTTCATAAAAGATAGCTTGATCTCTGCGACAGCTGTCAGTATCAATATAGTAACTGTAGCGCTTGACAGGCTAACAATAACGTATACGTCAGTTTGACATAATATATCGCAGAGATCAAGCTATCTTTTATGAAGTATAATAAAGAAATCTTGATTTGATTTGATCTGATTTGAACCCGATGAATCGCCAAACTTGAGTGGCTTTGGGCAGGACATTGCTCGTAATTCGAAGTAACACGGATGGACATTGGGGCCAAATGATTTGCAGCCTTACTGCGTAATGAATTCGTCAAGGCAACGGGCAAAGAGTATGAAAAATCGACCAATCACATAGACGGAAATCCAGTTCGCGTCTTACATCTCGCATGAATTTATTACGCAAAGACTGCTGGTGAGGGCTGCATGATTCGCCTGGATGAAAAAATCACAAGGCCGGTCGATGTGACAACACTATTCTTGTCACATCGACCGATAAAAATAAAAATCGAACAATAAAATGGCCTCACCCTATGTGAGGCCATTTTTATTGTTCAAGTCAAGCAGTAAACTTGAGAGATTTTCAGCTGAATTTATGATAACACTTGAACACATAAGAAAACCTTATAATTCAATTGAATTACCCAACCATATATGCAATTAAAATTAAGCCTACCATTTGAAATACAAATAAAATAAATTCTCTTTGAAATTATAACATATTATAACAATAACTCTGCCTTCTACTAAATTGTGAAATTGTTTATTTTAAAGTCTACATCATTCAAGGAGCTGTAGAATTAATATAGTGGCATTAAACCCCTGCCAAGACTTATTCAGAGTGGTTAAGACCTTAAATATAAATAATTATTACCATTTATTTCTAACTGGTTTGTGTTACCTATTATTATTCATTCTCCGAGAACACTGAAATAAAGGAAACATTGCCAGCAAAACTTTAAGTTAGTTTGATGAATAATTTCAGGACGATCTGAGTTTTGTCCGACTTATGCGTCTAAAAGTCGTCAATAAGATGGCGTAAATTAAAAAGAAGAATTTAAGAGGTACTTTTCCGGTACGCATCTAATACAAACATTGTCCACAATCAAGTAAATATGTGTACTACTGGTGGCCAGCTCTGATACCATGTTAATTGAGCCGCCTCTGTGAACCCCACAGGCCTAACAGTAATAGTGGAGGGTAATTAGGTGTTTCAATCAAATTGACTAAAAGAACGATGTCCCGTAACTTCCTACCTATATTAATTAGTAACCCAACCTAAAAACTTAAGTCAGCTTAAAAATAAACCTTAAAACTAACATCCCCTTATACCGAACAAATGCGATTCAACAAAAACTAATACAAGGTGCCACTAAAGCTAAAACTTCAACACCCAAGGGTCAGAAAAGTACAATAAATACGAAGTATGCAATTCCGCCGCAATCTGTATGGGCGCTTTAGGGTGCTTTTGAACCAGAGTTGTACGAGGTAGCTGGAGGGTGAACGAGGAAAATATCCACCAATGGAATCACTTCATATTCCTAGCCTAGTTTTGCGCTGGTAGAAAAGTAATAGCGGAGCTAGGTATATTTGTATTTATATACAAATAAGTGAGAGATGTGCGTGAGTGGTGGAGTGATGCGAGGGATGAATGCGTGCGAGCTATTCCACGCGATGTGCGAGGTGGTGCGCGATGAAAATTTAATTAATGGGATGACTTCATCTTTCTTGTCTGGCTTAGCGCAGCTCTAACGGAAAACAGCTAGTTACGAGTAGATTTACAATAATGCGAGAGATTATTGTGTGCGAGGAAGAAGAGCGAGGAATGTGTGTGTGGAAAAAAAGCGGCGGGCTGTGCGCTCTCTGTCACCTCCGCTCACTCCACAATTTCGTACTGAGTTAGAACACAGCTGATAGGACAACGGTATGCATCTTCGCACCTCTCATGTACACACCGTTTCCCAATTTCGCTACAAATCCTCACACCGCGCACACTCCTTGCAAACAAAACTATAGCGGATACAATCAAACATTTTAACAGCGCCGCTACAAATCTTTGCACTGCCTAGCTACCTCGCACAACTCTAGTAGAAAAGCACCCTAATTTCGTTGTACCGAGCGTTCGAGCAAACGGTTTCATGTGAGCCAAATGCGGCACATAAGACACATTAGATGCTCAGTGGGCAAATTAGCGGTCACACGAGACAGCTGCTGGAGACAGGAGACGGAATAATAGTGACGGCACAGATAGGACGGCGTAATTTAGAGTATTGATAGCTTAGGTTGAATAAATTGAGGAAATTCGTCGCTTTAGGCTGATTTTCCAGAATAATCGTCAAGTACAAAGAAAAACTTGCAAGTTTTTTAAAATCTGTTATTAATAATCTTCGCAAATTAAGTTGTTTATCGTGATTCATGAATGACCTTAATTCTAGTTTGATTCGGTTTGGGTAATGCGCTTAAGTCTGATTTGCATGTATTGGATGTTGTTTTGACATTTTCAATTTCTTTCTCCTCATCATTATTTGTCTAGCCATTTCCAAACAATATTTAGGCCTGGTCCAGTGTTTTACATGAAGCGACTGCCTATCTGACCTCGCAAATCTGACTTTCGGTCTTCTGACTGCTCGTAACGACTACAGGATTCTGCCTTTTGATTAAAAGGAAAATAAAGAACAGAAATAGGATTTGATTAGCAGGAAATATGTATATAGCCTTTTTCAGTCTGCAAACAACACAATAACAACCAAACAAAGACACTTTAAACAGAAAACTGCAACACAAAATCATAAACTGGACCAATTTTAATTCATTACGGCCGTGTTCTGTCTCATTTGTGCGCAAGATAGGTAATAACAAAAGACTTGCAGGCATGACGTAATTGTGAAACTTACAAAATCATTCTATTTTACACGAAAAGCTGGGTCGAATTGGAATACGTGGCGACTACGTCTGAAGGTCACTCCTTACTCAGCTCTTAGAACACACTAAATGATTTTATTGTTGCATAAACTCTGAGTACGTATATTTTGCTTCACTAGGTCTGGCACTGTTGAATTTAATGAGGCAGTACACCTATACAGTTTAGTTTAAACATTTGTGTGCAAAGTCGGTACTAACAAAAGGCGGTGGCTAGTAGACGGGTGAGCACTGACTGTCGTACAAGCAGCTAACGAGGAGGACAAATGCTGCTAATGAAGCGGGCTCCGGGGACGGTCTAGTACTGAGAAGGCAATGTGATATAGAGAATTGAGGGAGACTTTATACCTACTAGCTTTTTCCCATGGCTTAGATTCAATACTTATCCCATAAGAATCGATAATTTTGCCTGGATAAAAAGAAGCTTATTGCACTCAGTAATAGTGTAGATCCGAAATCGGAGCGGATCAGCACTGCCAGACCTTTTACTAATATTTAAACAAACAAACAACCAATTTTACTTACAACTTTATAATTAGGGTTCCGTTCTTCAAAAGGAAAAAATGGAATCCTTATAGGATCACTCTGTCTGGCTTTCTGTTCGTGTGTCAAGACCTTTTTCTATGGAATGCCTGGAGGTATCAAGTTGAAATTAATATGATATACTCAAGTCTGTATTCTCTTGGAGTTGTAATAATATCAATCTTCTAAATCATCGCAATCAAAAGATACACCGTTTGTGTCGCATATTTGAGGAATTACAAGGGAATCGTAAACTTATAGGTTGACCTAGAATTATGAAATTTGGTAAGCAGCAATGTCTTTTAACACAAAGGAAAAAATCTGAAAACTGTAAATTTGTAACTGCAACAAAAACAAACGATTTTTAATTAATTTGCTGTTGAAAAATTGACCGCGAAATGTATCGATGTATGAGACAACAGTTTTCCAACGGCAAACACCGATACAATGAAAATTGTTTTTGAAAGCACCGATCATTGCTCTAACGAAGTATGTCACTTCGTCAGAGCAATGTTCGGTGCTTTCATTGTTTATGAACATCTGTAACGTTACCTTATTATTTTGTTGAATGCAGCTGTTCACACGGAACCCTTGGTCCGCGAGTCCGACTATGCCAGTTTTTTTTCTTATAGTTTAGCCTTGATATGCCTGTTAACTCGTGTATGGATCGTTTGCGTACCCAGTTAGGCCGCTGCAAAGAAAATTTAACGAAATGAGGTTTTATAGACTCGTCTGACACACAATGTGAGTGCGGTGTCCCTGTGCAGAATATGACACACATGCTGGAGTGCCCCAAGTGCTCATACACCTGCACTTAACAGTACCTCATGAACGCCACTGACACTGCTATTGGCGTGGCTGCCTACTGGTCCCAAAATATATAAAGAGTATATCATCGACTCTAAAATAAGAAGAAGAACTCGTGTACAAAATATAGATTAGTTACTAAATGAAAGTTTTAGAAAATATTAAGGGTTCACTGTGACTCCAAATAAATGCCTCCACAACTAGGTATTTAACTTTAGCGCAGCATGTTTTAATAAAACGAAATTCTCTAAAGTTTTGTCCAGTACCTACCGCAATGAAAGCTAAAATTACGAAAACGCAAACCCGCATCCAAATCAGATTTAATTTTAAAGCACTCAGTTGTTCTCTCCACATTAATTTATCTCATATATTTTGCATTAAAAGTTATCCTTAACTTGGAATTATCGTCCACTCCAGTTTACCGCCGCCATGACAACTGAAAAAATCCTCGATTAGAATCAAGAAATATAAAAAGCTAATATCTAACTGTCAATTTGATTGAGCCGAGTGAAGGAAATTACTTAGAACATAGAGCACTTACTTACCGCGGCAGCTAGATTTGCAATCCTGTTCTTAATGTAAACTAGGTACCAAAAAGAATTTGAAATGTTCTAGAATGTGAACCGTAAAGGTGTTTAAAAATGGAACAATTCGATACTGAACAAAATCCTTATCGAGCCCGTAATGGCAGCTAAATAATACAAAACAACATCTTTTATCTGGATCTTAGACAATGTGAGCGTGGAAATTCAGCGGAAATGTATGGTGGCCATCTTTGTTGGATATTTGAAGATTTGTCCTGATTATATTGTTCTGTTTGAAAAACGTACAGTTGCGGAATGAAAGCTTTAAGCGTAAATTTTCAAATACCTTCATTCTGTTTTCCCATGGTGGACACTTTGTTCAAAATAACTGTGCACCTCGCTAGGATGCGACCCCACCCCCGCCTACCCATGCAACAACCCGCGTTTACCGCGTGCGCCAATAGCGAGGGTCTAACGTCAAACTGATGTGACAGCTCCAATTGCACAGTTATTTTGACCGAGCCGTACCTTTCAAACTGTAAGTTTTATTGATAAGTGATTTTATTTCTGTAAGTTGGTTTGTACAAACACTTTTACATGACGATCATATTTTTTAAAACTAGATGAGGTTTCCTATCTGACTACTTTGAGAAAAAAGGCCGAAACAAACTCAGAGGTCACAGTCTCTTTTAAAGTTCAAACATAATCTTGGTTAAATCATATGAAGACCATGTAAATTGATGTCTGAAATGGTCTTTTGAGGAAAGAACCAGCCAGATTGAGTAGACCTGTCCAGTCAGTGCACACATTTTTCAATAACCGTGCAGCTCAACTCAGAATTGAAGGAGCTCAACGATTTGACGAACAATGCCAAAGAAAGGACATTCGGGTAGGCCGCATGAACGACTCAAACTGCCAGACCATGATTAAAAACTAACTGAGATAAATTCAAATTAAAAACAAAAAAAAATAAAAAGAATGATCCACATAGTCTTCACATTCACAATAATTAAAATGAAATAATATAATACTTTAAAAAGTAAATATTCTTGACATTGCAAGAAGACCAAAAGAAGAAACAAAATTCAGGATGCAAAAAAAAAAAAAATTAATTGGATTAGCTCAATCCCAAGTCTTTTTGTCCTCAACGTAATATGTAACGATATAAAACGCTTTCTGGCACAACTTACCTTTATTGAATGATTTGAATTTATTAAGGCTTAGATCTTGTACGTAGTTTGGAAGCTTATTATAATATATATATATTGACAGAAATAATAAGTCATACTCGTAGTCATCATGTTTCAATAAAGTGATTGACCTTCACATTCTTTGACTGTGCCCATCGATCATCAACATCTAAAATAAATTTGAGAGACAGATAGTGCTACAAATTGTGTCTCACCCTAGTTAGTGCTTCCAAAAGAGACTGATATTTACCATTAATATGACGTCAAAACATTTTCTTGTCTGGCAATTTGACAAAGTAGGCTCTCAGTAACTGAAACGATGCCTAATGTACTTCCTTTGCGAACCGGAGTCAAATGACGCGTAAAAAATACCGAAGCAAAATTGTAAGTAAAATTTACTTACGTTTACTTCTATATAGTGTGGTGTGATGTCACGTACATCAGCACGTCACGTACAGCACGTAGTATAATATGCTAAGGTTGATAGTATGTGAATACGTGATTATAGATTATCGACATAACATCACGTCGTAACTATGTATATAATGTTGCTAATTAGGTGGAAGAGTAATCGACTCTTGGAGTAGTAACTAACATGTAGTTTACTTTGACCCCTCCATCTCCTCGCATCGCATGGCGACCCTGCCAGTCGGCTGGACGGCGTTATAGTTGTCCGACCAGGAGCTAGTCACGGTTCGTGGTTCGCGGTTTGATTGTCTTCGTTGAGTATCACGTCAGTCGCGTCGCGTCACAGGCCATGGGGAGCACGACGTCCAAGGAAGAGGTGATTATTGCCCAGGCGTCTACGAGTGGTGCAAATACCGCAACGGCTACGCAGGAGCAGCTGGCGTTTATCAAGACCGTGTTGCTGTTTATGGCTGTGGGTATGGCAGTTGTCATCATAGGTTTGGCGGTTCGCATGTATCGGAGATGTCACCACAACTGGATTGAAGAAAAGATGAGACAGCGGGAAGTCCAGAAGGCTGTACAGATGGTTTGACCAGGAGCCGTCGGAGGAACGAAGTGAGTGTTTCTTATGTGAATGTGAATAAGTGTGTGTCGGTGCTTGCGGTCATCGTTAAATTTGGAGACATTGATTTAAATGGAAGTGGAGTTAACGTCGCTATTTGTACAACTTAAGTTATTAAGGGAATCTATTGTCAAGTTAGGCCCTAGTAGGCGAAAAGGCAGAAATTTTGATAGTAAGATCAGTGAGGTGAAAGCGCTCTATCGTAAATTTAAGTGTATAGTTTCAGAATCTAGTAAGTTCTCGGAAGAACTGGCTCAGTTGGTATGTAAGATAGAAGCGTTATACGTGGACACTGTTAAGTTTGAGAGCGGAACCGGAACGGAACAAAACATGGCGGCGGAAAAGTTTTCTTTGAGAACGGCAGTTGGCCTACTCCCGAAGATGAGTGGCGATGAACAAGTTACGCAAGACTTGATTGATGCCATAGGATTATATAGTTCTATGTTAGTGGAAGCAGATAATGCTCTTTTAATTAAATTTGTTTTGACAACACGACTTACCCAGGGTGCTAGGATTCGGTTGTCCTCTACTTACGCAACGGTAGATTGTCTGTTAGCTGATATGAAGAAGCATTTGTTAACAGTAGAGTCAGACGTAGCTGTGCAAGCGAAGCTTGCTCGCGCTAGGCAGAATGATAGGTCGGTCGCGGATTTTGGGGCTGAGATAGAGAAGTTAATGGTTAATTTGACTATCTCTCAAGCCGGGGAAAGTTCGGAAGCATATGAGATTTTGCGGCCGTTGAACGAAAAGTACGCGATCAGGAAGTTTGCTGACGGGCTTCGCAATCAGCGTTTAGGTACGATCATTACGGCGCGGAATTTGACTTGTTTGAAGGATGCGATCAGGGTAGCAGAAGACGAAGGTTGTGCATCGTCGGCACAGGTCATGGCGTATCAGCGTTGGCCCGCGAGGGGTGGTTTTGATAATAGAGGTCGCGGAAATGGTTGTAGGCGGTCTACAGTAGGAAATGGATACGCGCAACATAAGACAGCTGTTGAGCGTACGCGCAAAAATGCCACCGCATGGCATAATCGTGGAATGCGCGGTCGTAGCAATAATGCTCATCGTGGTCATTCGACTCAACAAGGTCGGAGGCGTGTAGCGTATTTCGAGCATGCGCGTAGTGATGCTGACTCAGGCGGAACGTCAATGTCACGACGTAATGAAGCGACTAACCACCAGTTGCAGTTTTTTCGAGACTAAGCGTATTTTAGCTTGCGATAGTATTAATTGGGTTAATTTTCTAGTGAATAATATAAATGCGGAATGGTTAGTAGATACGGGCGCGTCGATATCGGCTGTAAAAAGTGGTTTCTTGTTGAACAATACTTTGTGCTGTAAGGTAGTTAAGGAAGAATTAGTGATTAATGGTGTAGGAGGTAGTTTGAGGGCTATAGGTTATGTATATTTAACGTTGGAGTATGGACGGTGTTCTTTCACGCATAAGTTTTATATATTTGATGATTTGCCATGTAAGTCGGTTGGTATATTAGGTCAGGATTTCTTGCAGAAGTATGGTGGTATTATAGATTTTTCGGCGAATAGGTTTTCTCTTAGGGATCGTGGACGACGGGTGGTTTCGATGCCACTTAAGTCCTATGATTACTTGTTGACTATTCCACCGCGTTGTGAGGTGGTTAGGTATTACCCCGTTAACAGAGCGGAAGATTGTGTGGTAGTTAGGCAAGAATTGCGGAAAGGCGTTTTCTTGGCTAGTGTGTTAGTAAGGCCTAAAAGCGGGATGGTCCCCGTTAGGATTTTAAATACGAACTCCGAGGAAGTTGTGTGTAGTATGTCCGGTGTGGAAGTTTGTCCGTTGAGTGATTTTGATTGTTGTAATTTCGTGAAGCCAGGGACGGACGTTGAGCGTGTAGAAGAGGTACTTTCTTTACTTAAACTCGACTATTTGAACGCCGAGGAGCGGTTGTCGGTTGAGCAAGTGTGTGCAAAGTTTTCGGATGTTTTTCATCTCCCGGGTGATAAATTAGCTGTCACTAACGTATATGAGCAGTCTATACGCTTGAAAGAGAGTGCTACTCCGGTGTACAAGAGACAGTATAGGATACCTTATGCACAGAAGAAGGAGGTTGATAGGCAAGTGCAGGAGATGCTGGAGGGTAATATCATTGAAGAGGCGGTTAGTGAGTGGTCTAGTCCTGTTTTGGTGGTACCCAAAAAGACGGATCGTAGTGGGGAGAAGAAATGGCGAGTGGTTATAGATTATAGGCAGTTGAATGAAAAGATACAGGATGATAAGTTTCCATTGCCGAATATAACTGAGATTTTGGATTCGATGTCAGGCGCAGTTTACTTTAGTCACTGTGATTTATCACAATCTTATTATCAGTGTGCTTTGGAGGAGAGTAGTAGGAAGTACACTGCTTTCACAACAGACAAGGGGCAGTATCAAATGTGTAGGTTACCAATGGGTTTGAAGATAAGTCCGAGTTCGTTTAGTAGATTAATGACTGTGGCCATGTCTGGATTGAATTACGATAGGTGTCTGATTTATTTGGATGATCTCATTATTTTTGGACGGAATTTAGATGAACATAATCGGAACCTAATATCAGTATTTTCACGCTTGAGGGAAGTAAATCTAAAGTTGAATCCGTCTAAATGTGAATTTTTGAAGAAGCAAGTGCTTTATTTGGGGCATGTAATATCGGCCGAAGGTATTTCACCAGATCCAGAGAAGGTAGAAGTTATTAGAGGTTATCCGCGTCCATCGACGGTTGATGAGGTAAAGCGATTTGTAGCGTTTGCGAATTATTATAGGAAATTCATACCACAGTTTGCTGATATAGTGGTACCTATGAATAAGCTGTGTAAGAGAGGTGTTGTATTTAGTTGGTCCGATGAGTGCGAGAAGTCGTTTTTGTTGCTTAAGGAAGCGTTAATGAGTCCACCGGTGTTGGATTATCCTGATTTTTCTGATAGCAATACTTTTATATTGCAAACCGATAGTTCTGGATATGCTATAGGGAGTGTGTTGTGTAATGGGAACGGAAAACCCATCGCATATGCTAGTAGGTCGTTAGGGAAGAGTGAGTTAAATTATCCGATAATAGAGAAGGAGTTGTTGGCAATAGTTTGGTCAGTTAAATATTTTAGACCGTATTTGTACGGACGGAGGTTCGTTGTAAAGACGGATCACCGGCCATTACTGTATTTGTTTAACATGACAGATCCATCTAGTAGGTTGACTAAGTTTCGTTTGTGTTTAGAGGAGTATGATTTTGAGGTTGAATATATTAAGGGCAAAGAGAATGTACTAGCGGATGCACTTTCTAGAATAGTGATAACGAGTGAGGATTTGAAATTGATACGGGAAAAGACGATATCCGTAATGACGAGGGCGCAGTACAAGCAGTTGGGAAAGCCAAATGTTTGTGATAGGGACTCCGTGGTATCTGGGACTGATCACCCTAGGATCGTGGAAGTACTTAAGAAGCAAGGAAATGACATTGAGATTTGTTTAGATGATTGGGAGAAAATGTTACGTAACAATAATAATAACAACAATAATAATAAAGGTTGTAGGGAGATATTTTCAAAGTCGCGCAATTTAGTGTATATGCCAGAAAACTCGAGTATTTATGTAAACTATGAATCTTTATCGGGAATTTCGCGAGACGAGTTATCGAAAGACATAGTCAGTTTTTGTATTGAAGAAGGCATTAAAGAAGTAATTATTATGAAGAATCGTTATAACGTTGATTTTATTACAAGAATGGCAAAATATTTAAAGGAAAATAGAAGTTCGATTTGTGGGGATTTTAAACTGTGTGTAGTGAAGGATTTACGGAGAATAGAAGGGAAAGATGAGAAGAAGGTTATTTTGAATGATTTCCATATTTTACCCACGAGTGGTCATGCAGGAATACGTAGGATGGTGAATAATATAAAGAAGTATTATTATTGGCCTTCTATAGAGAAAGACGTAGTGGAGTACGTTGGTAAATGTGATAAGTGTTGTAAGCAAAAGTATTCTAGGAATACTAGGGAACCCATGACGATTACGACTACTGCATCAACATCGTTTGAGAAGATTTATTTAGACATAGTAGGACCCCTTGATAGGGACGAAAGAGGCAATGTTTACATATTAACTCTTCAATGTGAACTTACGAAGTTTGTAGAGGCTTATCCGTTAAAGAATAAATCCGCAAATGAGGTAGCAAAAGCCTTGGCAGAGAATTTTGTTTTGAGATATGGAATACCGAAAACAATAGCTACGGATAGGGGTAGTGAATTCGTTTCGAAAGTAATGATAGAGCTATGTGATATCTTGAACATCAATAAAGTCATGTCGACGTCATATCATCATGAGAGTATAGGTTCTTTGGAGAATGTACATAAAACATTAGGTGCATATTTGAGGATACAGACAGATAATAACCCATCATCATGGAGTTCTTGGATTCCATTTTGGTGTTTTTCTTATAATACGACAGTTAATACTGTTACCAAATATACACCTTATGAGCTAGTGTTTGGAAGAAAATGCAGATTACCAAGTAGTCTTCAAGGAGAAAGTGTTGAACCATTGTATAATTTTGATAATTATCCTTTAGAATTTAAGTACAGATTGCAAAGGGCACAAAATGATGCAAGGGAGAATTTAATAGCGAGTAAATTAGCTAGGAAACATTGTTATGATAAGAATCTTAATTCTGTAACCTATAAGGAAGGTGATTTAGTATTGATTAAGAATGAAACTGGCAATAAATTGGAATGTATTTATAATGGACCTTTTGAAGTTGTAAAAGACGAGTCACCAAATGTTGTGATTAAGTATAAAAATAAAATAGATATAGTACATAAGAATAGAACAAAATTGTATTGTAAGAGTTAGAGTAATAGTTTGTAATGTGGAAAAAAAAAAAAAAACCTTGTAAAAAAAAATTTTTTTTTTAAATTTAAGGGGGTGATGTGGTGTGATGTCACGTACATCAGCACGTCACGTACAGCACGTAGTATAATATGCTAAGGTTGATAGTATGTGAATACGTGATTATAGATTATCGACATAACATCACGTCGTAACTATGTATATAATGTTGCTAATTAAAGGTGGAAGAGTAATCGACTCTTGGAGTAGTAACTAACATGTAGTTTACTTTGACCCCTCCATCTCCTCGCATCGCAATAGATAGAATAATAAAAGTCAGTCTAATAGTAGTCACTTAGGAATATTAAGGACTACTACGACACGTACTACTGGTACTTCCATTTTGTCCAGTGTCTATAAATGCATAAACACGGTCATAAATTAAGTATCAATCAAATCTTTAGGAAAAATTGTTTAGTGAATTTTATATAAATATCCTTCAACACGTGACTATGTAATGAAGACCTGACATAAAGAAGTATGTGACGTCCTGTAGTTTCAGCCTCACATGGGAAAACGGCGTGAGTGCATGTATGTGTGTAATATTGGGCATTAAACAATCCTTTTTTTTTTTTTTTTTTTTTTTTTTTTTTTTTTTTTTTTTTTTTTCGGGGTGGAAAATCCTCATTGGATGTCCTCCGCCCTGGGGAGGGGCGGAGGGGTCTGTCAGACTTATACTGACTAAAAACCACCCCGGTGTTCCATCTCACACTTACGCCGGGGGTCGCGGGAACAACGATACTTCCGCAACCCCCGGCTAGTGCCGACCCGCCTCCGGGCCTCAATCTCGGGTTGGGGGGAGTGAGGTGTTTAACTCCCCCCGCAACGTCTAAGAGGGGCGCGCGTGGAACACTACGCGCCACCACCTCGGGTCTGATGAGTGGGGGACGACGGACGTCCCCGAGTCCGCCGCCCCTGGACCCTTTTAGGGGGGCCGGAAGAGGGCGTTGTCCGCCCTCCGCCGACGCCCGGCGCGTCTGCTGCGGTTCGGGTGAGTAGATGAAATCTCCCTCTCCCTCTCCGCAGCCTCCTTCTGCGAGACGACTGTTTCGCAGAAGGACACCACCGCGTCCCAGGACTCCTCGCTGCCGACCATAGACTCGACTACGGCCGGCAACGACAGGTCACTGCCTACTTTAGAGATGAGGGCACGGCGTGGCTCCTCCCAAGCGGCACACTCTGCCAGCGTATGCCGCGCCGTGTCCTCCCGGCAGTCGACGCAGTGGTGACACCGGGCGTCCGGCTCCCTGTTTATGCGACACAGGTACTTCCCGAAGCAACCATGCCCCGAGAGCACCTGCGTCATCCGAAACGACAGGGAGCCGTGCCTCCTCCCAAGCCAGCGCTCGAGCACTGGCCGGATCGCCTCGATGGTAATGAGGCCGGCGGTAGGGCGTGTAAGTCTGTTCCGCCATTCCGCCACCAGGACCTCGCGAAGCTGAGACTGACGCAACAGCATATGTCGCTGCATCAGCCCCTCACCCAGCGCCCGCGCTTCCTCGCGCCACCGATGCAGTGACGCGAGAACCTTCGCCTCCAGGTCCCAGGGTGGAGATCCAGCCAGTGTACAAGCCGCCTCGTAGGAGATCGTGCGATACCCCCTGATGACTCTGACGGCCATCGCTCTCTGCGGCTTTCGCAGAACAGCGATGCTGCCGGCCGTCAGGTCAGCCGCCCAGATCGGGGCTCCATACAGGGCCATCGATCGCACGATCCCCACGTAGAGCCGCCTACAGGCAGCGCTCGGGCCCCCCAGATTGGGAAGCAGCGTTGACAGCGCCCCAGCCGCGCCCAACAACTTGGGCGCCAGCCGCCGGAAGTGGGGGCCGAATTCCCACCGGCTGTCGAGCACCAATCCCAGGTACTTCATGGTTGACTCGACAGCGATTCGAGCCCCTCCGACGACGATGTGGGCATCAGGCGGCGGCGCCCGCCGGGGGCCATGAAAGACCATGGCCTCCGACTTGTTGAGGGCCACCTCCAGGCCAAGGCGCCGTATGCGGCTCACCACCTGTGAGACCGCAGCCGTCGCCAGCAACGCTGCCTCCCTGTACGAACTCCCCCGGGCGGTGACCAGCGTATCGTCCGCGTAACACGTCAGGTCTACGCCCGGTTGGAGTTCGCCTCTCAGCACCCAGTCGTAACCGATGTTCCACAGGGGCGGGCCCAGGACCGAGCCCTGTGGAACACCGCACGATATGCGGTGCTGGTTTCCGACGCCATCACGTCCCACGTAGGTGACACACCTCTCCGCCAAATAAGCCCCGACGATGCGGCGGAGGTAGGGAGGCACTCGATGATACCGCAATGCCTCCCGAACACAACTCCAGGGCAGGGTGTTGAAGGCGTTGGAAATGTCCAAGGACACCGCCAACATCACCCCACCCCGGGACACCGCTTCCTCCGCCAGGACTCTCACCCGCGATATCGCGTGGATGGTGGAGCGCCCATGCCGAAAGCCGAATTGGCTTTCGTCCAGGTCCGGCCCCTCTCTATACAAGTGGCTGACAAGGCGGGCAGCGATTATACGCTCGAAAAGCTTACCCACCTCGTCTAGCAGCACTATGGGCCGGTACGCGGACGGCGAGTCCGCAGGGCGCCCCGCCTTCCTGAGCAGGACCAGACGCCCAGATTTCCACAGAGTGGGAAACTGGCCCCGCTCAAGGCACGCTGTGAAGAGTCCTCTCAGCCAGGGCTCTAGCTCCTTCAAAGCGAGGGCTAGCACGTTGCCATGGATTCCGTCGGGCCCCGGAGCCACGTTCTTGGCCCGGAGCCGCATTACGGCCGCCCCCATCTCTGCCTGTGTCACCTCTGGGACGCTGATGGCGTCCTCCTCTGTAGACTCTGCGGCCGTGGGCAAAGCCATCGGCGGCGGGATATGCTCCGCTCTCACCGGGAAGAGGGCTGCGACTACCTCCTCCAGCAGCTCGGGTTGGAGACTCACCGTAATTGGAGGCGCGGCGGCTCGAAGTTTCCCTCGAACAGCTCGATAAGGGCGCCCCCAAGGATCCCCGTTTAGAGTCTCCAACATCTCCTCCCTGGCTCGCTTCTTCGCCTCGCCAATGGCCAGCCGCAGAGTCTCCGTCGCCGCGCGGTACACCCCATAAAGCGCGGCTTCCTCGTCAGGGACCCGACGACGTCTCCTCCGGTATCGGGTGTACGGGCGTCTGGCCGCTACGCACGCAACACGCAACTGTGCGATCTCGGCGGACCACCAATACACCTGGCGCCTTGCTGACTGCGCGTGGACCCGGGGCATGGACGCGTCGCTGATTTGCGTCATCGCCCCGCGGAACCATAGCGCCTCCTGTTCGACGTCGACGGGTCCGGTCGTTGCCGACTCCCGGATCCAGGCCTGGACAATGGTGGCCTCCTCGAGAAGTTCCCTGTCGATGCGCTTGCGCGCCCAGCGTGGACCATCCACTCGCGGGGCCGGCGTACCACGGCCGCCGGCGGTCTGGGTGGAGACGTTGAAACGAATGTATCGGTGATCCGATAACGTCTCCACCTCCACGGCGACATGCCAATCGCGGACACGGCTCGCGACAGCAGGGCTAGCGAACGAGACGTCCACCACTGACCCGCCCCGCTGTCGCACGCACGTGTAAACCGAGCCCCGGTTTAAGATGACCAAGCCGGTGGTTACAACCCACTCCTCCAGCGCCTCACCCCTAGCATCGGTTACCGGAGATCCCCACGCCGAAGACTTGGCGTTGAGATCCCCTAGTAACAGCACAGGGTGAGGGTGGAGTCGGCCTACGACGGCGCCCAACTCGACAAGGAAATTCTCGAAGTCGGCGAGACTCTTGTTGGGCGAAAAATACACACCAACTATGCCAACGCCGTCCGCGAGGGCGGCCACCCAGCCGCGACCTCGGGACGGGCTGACAAGAGCCCCGCCAATAATGGCCACCAAACCGTCTAGGTCTCCAACCCAGTTATCTCTGGGTGGGACGAAATACGGCTCGGCGACCACAGCCACGTGAATCGACCACTCTGCCATGCTCTGGAGCAAGAGATCCTGAGCTCTGGCAGAGTGGTTGATATTGACCTGGAGGAAATGGTAGAGCGCCATTATGCGCAATCCATTCCCTCCACTCCATTCCTAGGCCGGGAGTCGGCCGAAGAGCAGCCAGACTGACGGGGGGGTAAAGAGTCCCCCGGAAACTTGCCCCTCCTTCTCCTCTTCTGCTGCTGCGCGGGTGCGCCACAGGCCTTTCCACCCGCTCTGTGCCCAGCGGGCCTCCCTGCAGCTGTACAGAGGCTACAGTTTGGCGCCGCGGAGCACTGGGCCGCCTTGTGGCCGGGCTGACCGCAGCGATAGCATTGCTCGCTGCGGTCTGTTTCGGCGGTGCATCGTGCCCTGACATGCCCAATGTCAAGGCAACGATAGCACCGCAATGCCCTGGGTTGCAGTAGCTTCACTCTTGTTGAAACCCACCCCACCAACAGTCGCCCACCTTCAGCGACCTTGTTCGCCACCGCCACCGGGCACCGCACCCAAATCATGCCGAGTCCGGTAGCGTCGGCGCGGATCTCGCCCGTCCGCACATCATCGGACGGACATCCACCGGCTCGGGTAATGGCCGCCACGACCTCAGCTGGGGTCGTTGAGTCGTCCAAACCGTCGATACGCAGCTCAGCTGTCTTCGTCGGCCTGGATACCCGGACATCCTCAGGGTTGAGGACCTCCCGCAGCTTGGCGGCCAAAATGTCCGCCTTTTCGGCGCTAGAGGCACCCGACACCTCGAGCAGCCGCGCCCCCGTTATTGCTGGCCTCATTTTGAAGCCGGACGATGTTCCAAGGTCAGGGAACGCGACTTTCGCCTTCGCCTCTGTCAGGACCGACTTGTAGGAGACGCCCCTTTCAACGGCTCCGGGCTGCAGCGTGATCACTACAGCTGCGGAGCGTGGGGCTCTGACCTTAGGGGGTCCCGCGGCCTTCCTCGATGCCGATGCGGTTGCTCCAGCTGGTGGTGCCGGCAGCGCCGTCCTCTTCTTGCGACGACGACCTTTCTTGACCACCGTCGTCCATGCCTCCGTGAGGGGGCCAGGCGGGGTGGTCGGTGGCGCAGCCACTGACCGGGAATTGGGCGCGGACCTACCCTCCGCGGGCTTATTGGGCCCCTCCGTGGGCTTTTTGGCCCCCTTCCCGGCACTTCTCGGCTCAGCCGACGCGGCTGCCGGCCCAGGATTAGCGGGCCCCTCCTGTCTCCGCTTATCTGCAGCGAGTGGCGGGCGGACGGTTTTGGCTAAGGGTAACCTCGACTCTATGGCCTCCATCCGGGCACCCACCATTTGCCCGCACTGCATCATGCAGATGCGCGCGATCCTCTCGATATCCGCATCCGCAAGTGCTGGGGCCGATGATGGAGCCGAAGATGGGGCCGAATATGGGGCCGAAGATGGGCTCGTGACTGCAGTAGCTGCCTTCTGGGCGGCAAACTGCCGCTTGAGGTCCTCCACCTCAGATCGGAGACGGCTGTTCTCCTCCCACAGCTTCGCCGTCTCGTCCGTGGTTGTGCGGTTTATGAGGATCTCAACCGCCTCCTGTATGTCGCTCACCGCCTGCTTCAGGACATGGGTAAATGTGCCCTTCAGGTTGCCTGATTTGGTGGCAACCTTTAGGACGACCTCCAGCCCGTCCGTCACTTGGCGACTGAGCTCCACCGCTGACATGTCCTCACCGGCAGCCGTCCGAGCCGAACGCCGCTCTCGGGCCTGTCGGGCCAACTCGCTGACCTCGTCAGCCGCGACAGCCTGTCGCTGCGCCCGCTTTGCGGCGTTTGCTTCCGCCTTATTTTTACCTAGCAAGGACATGGTGGAGCCACCGCTCTGTTCCGCACTCATGTGCCCAGGGTCACTCTGCACACACTCTGTAGGGCCAGGTGTGTCGGGCCGAGACAAAAAGCGACCACGCGCGTCGCGTTCCGGCACCCGACCGGTGGCAAAACCGGCCACTGCGCGACCCCGCCCTCGCCGTCCTGTTGACACCTTCGGGGCCGACAGGTTCTCCTCACTCGAGGAGAGACCCAGCGACCCCGAGTCCCTGCTGCGCGGACGCTTCCTCCAAAATTTGGAGGTGCCACGCGAGTCCTGGTCGGACAAATTGTCTCCATGCCTTGAGCCTCCTCGGCTCTTGTTGCCGTCGGCGACGGCAAGACGTACGTCCACATGGGGACTTGAGCCTCCTCGGCTCTTGTTACCGTCGGCGACGGCAAGCGGTGCGTCCACGTCGCGCAGTCGCTCCTGGTGAACCTGGAGCTCCTTTTCTCGCTCGTGGCTCTCTTGCTGCAGGTCGGCGGTGGTCTGCCGGCCCGTGAGACTATTGGTGCCCCCCTCAGATACGATGGGGCTGCCCTCTAGGAGATCCCTAGAGGGGCGGGATTCACCCTTGCGTTGCGCAAGGGTACCCGCCTGAGGATTTTTTTCCGTTAGTCTGTGTTCCATGTTTTATGTTCCTTTTTTTTAAGGGTAAGGTCCCTTTCCCAGCGCTAGGGACCGGATACTAACCCTCCGGCCATTCATCCCCTCGGCACGCGAGACCTTGGGATTGGGTTCCATATCTACTCCACGCCCACTCAACCTACCCTCTGTCAGCAGAGGGGGGAGTAGGCGTTAGATGGCCACCGCAGCGACGGACTTGCCGTCCCGCCTCTAGCCCGGTTCCCTTTACAGACCATCATGGATGATGATCTGTATTTGGAACCGTGACCTTTCCTCGTTTGTTGAAATTAGCCGCCCGCCCCAACTGTCCAACCAACGCGGGTGGGCAATTGGAGCCGACGTTGCCCAGGGTGCGCCGCGTGGAGGCTTTCAACTTGCACCCCCATTAAACAATCCTAACCCAACCCAACAGACCATGTCTACATCGTTCCCACATTACTCTGCAACAGAAATTTCATACTTACATAGGCCACGCAAAATCCCGGCCTCGCGACAAAGCATGGCGACCGCATGAACGTCGTTACCAGACTGCACCTGTGAGATAATGGAATGGAACTACCTACTTAGCCCCCTCATGCTCTTTCAAATATCCGACTATGTGAGTTTTGTCTTAACATGTGTGCAGTAATGTGGTGATGCCTCTATTACCTGTTCATCTCCTTTGAAGTTCTTTACAAGGATGCTGTGGTACGTTGTTTTATCAACTTGAGTCTTGTGTGTTGTTTGATGTTGAAATATTAATTACTAGCGGACGCCTCGCGGTTTCAGCCACGGAGTTCCCGTTCCCGTAAGAATACAGGGATAAACAGTAGCCTATGTCACCTGGGGATAGTGTATCTTACCAACGGTGAAAGAATTTTTTAAATCGGCCTAGTAGTTTTTAAGTTTATTCGTTACATATAAAAATACAAATCTTTCCTCTTTATGGTTTTAAGTATAGATTTAACCGTTAGAATACGGATTACGTTAATATGCGCATTAACTAGGTAATCTGCAAATTACCGGGAACAATCTGTTAAAGTGTGAAATTTGTACAGTAGCAGATATCTCCACTTTACCTAGTTAATCTGCATATTAACATATGGTACACCTTTACATCGTGAAAGACTGTGAGCGAAACACTTTTGTCTCATTTTCTGCCCCCCGCGCTTGCGCCTGTATCCAGAACAGCCGCGCGTGAGTCCTCAAGTGGGGGTACTGTGTTTCTCTGTCCGCTTTAAACGCGTATTAAAAGTATCGCGTGTGTTTTTTTACCTGATTACCGGTAAAAATGCAAGCCGACATTGAGTTGCAGAGTAAAATGAAAGAGAGATTCTAAGCGATTCTTTTTAGTAAAGAGTAAAGTATGATAGTGCTTTGTTAACAAAAGCAAAACCCGATTCCACCGTTGAAGATAAAAGTAAACAAAAAGAAAGATTCGTCAAGAGATTACCAGATAATTGAGAATTAGAAAGTTTTATACAAGCATAGAACCTATTTTATGAACTTAACCGTCAGTCTGCAGATTACCTAGGAAGTCTGCAGATTATCTAGTTAATATAAGAAAAAACTCAAACTTTTTCCACATTAACGGAGTCAACTAGATAATTTTCAGATTGTCAAGTTAATCTGCACTCTAACTGATTTACGCACATTAGCGGTACCTAACATAGATATAGATTGAACGCCACTACGTTTTGTTGATAGAGTGATTAGCATTTTAAATTGAATTTGGGATGGATCAATGCTGTTTTGAGCTTTTATCTGTTTTTTATTTAATCTTTGTGAATGTAATATTGTGAGTGGATTACCCAAGTCTGAAAATAAATGAATTATTATTATTTTTTATTTTGTTAACGAATGTTGAATGACTGTTACCCATCTTTCAAAAATTCCACCAAAACTATTTTAGAAAAGTGTCCTAGAATTTGGGAACAAAACTATATTGGCTCCAAACTAACCTACCTATTAAAATAGTAATAAAACTATTACAATTAAGACCTAGAATAGGAACAGACAAAAGAGGTTAATAGAAGTTCCAAAACTAAGACGCAAACATCATAAACGAACTTATCAGAATTTGCGACTAAGAAACAAAACTAATAAACTGTTGAGATTTGAAATTAGAATAAAACTAGGTCTTGACCTTTGAACTTACAACTAGTTTGAAAGGACAGTCTTTATTATGGAAATTACCTTTCTCAAGTAGTACAATACAACTCAGATCGGTCAATCAAGCCACCAGCCCCAGTTCTCTCCAGGGGTATTTAATATTCAACCAGAGGTAGTTGCTGTGCTCTTTAAGTAAAGAGCTGTAAGTCTCATGTTATTGAAATTTGGGGATCCCTTCTTTTCGCATAATGTTCTTTGTCCTAATATACTTCGGCATAACGATATTGGCACAATTTGTTTTGGCATAATAATACTTCGGCATAATTTTTTTAGGCATACATTTTATTTTGGCATAATCATCTTAAAGACTAATTTGTTTTGGCATAAATTTGATTCGCGTAACGTTAGTAGGCCTAATGACTATTAGCATAACGTTAGTAGGCCTAATGACTATTAGCATAATAATATTTAGGCATACAATAAAATTAATATAAATAACAAAAAAAAAAATCATGCAAATGATTTATTGTACATAACATTATGTAACTAAAACGATTTTTTAATCGCGAGATAACTTTTATCTGAAGAATATATTAGATTTTTGACAGTTTTTGTCTAAAAAAATATGTCAATCAGTTAACTTCTATTATGAGAAATAAATATGGCGGTTATTCCGCAGATAGAAGTTAACTGATTGAAACAGTGGTCCTTAATTATGTATAATTATTTATTTTAGGAGTATATTTTTAGCAATTGCTTGTAAATATGCTAGTTTAGAAGTATACTCAGCTTTTTTACTAATAATTTTTTTCAATTCTTTTGGTTTTGTCCGTGTATTTTTTCTTTTTTTTTGGTATAAGTGATGTTCCAACATCCATTTTATCTATTTCAATGGTTTGATGTTTTATTTCTTGAACGATCTTTTTTGCCAAAAATAAAATCCAGGATGGTGTTTTACCACAAAATGTGCAAATCTATTGTGCCATGCCTCTGCATGATTTTGTGTCCTAGGTCTATTTTCCTTTTCTAGTAGATACGTACTCCAGACTTTGGGTGGTAATGGTGGTGGTGAACTTGTAGAGCCCCATACCTAATTCTGATCAAACCAATTTGCTACAGTTTCTGTAACAATTTAATAATATTGTTGGGTAAAAATTTAATATTATGTGCAACAAAAGTTAGTGACAGAACCGAATTGCTGCAAAACCGACTCTACGTAATCTTGTTTGTCCTACCCCTAGAGTGTAATTTAAAATCGCGTAGGCGCGTAGGGGCGAGGCGGCCCACGGGCTGAGGAGCAGGCGGCTGCGAGCGAGGCGCCGCGGCTGAGGCTGGCCGGCGAACAAGCCGAAGCTGCGGTGGTGAGCGAAAGCCGTCTGTGACGATTAGCACGCGTGGGCCGCCGGAAGCTCGCAGCGCCAGAGCCGAGACAGAAACCCTGCCTGCTGCATGTTGCCTGATCGCTTGAATGCTGCATGCTGCATGCTTGCTTGCATGCTGCATGCTTGCTTGCATGCTGCATGCTTGCTTGTTTGCTGCATGCCTTGCATGCTATATGTGTAAATAAATTTATGCTTTAGGATATTATGCTTAAAAAAGTTATGCTTTAGAACTTTATGCTTAATAAATTTATGCTTTAGAATATTATGCTTAATCATTATTATGGTTAGAGAAATTATTCTTAAAAAAATTATCCGTAAGCTGTTATGCGTAATTATATTATGCGAAAATGTAATTATGCCAAACAAAATTATGCTTAGATATATTAGGTCTTAAAATTTATGCAAATGGATAGGGAACCTGAAATTTGACCTACTTACTAACCCCTTTTAGTGATGAAAACCGAAACGATATTAATTTTCAACGACACTTCTTTGGGAAAGTAGTTTGAAGGAAGATTAGTTCGGGCTTTGAAGGACTTTACCGTGATTTCCAACTCGTTGAGATTAGGACCGGAATTACTTGTTTTTTTTTTTATCATATATCTAACTTTAGATCATAATGTTACCAAGCTATTAAAAACACAAAGTCTACTTCAACGTCATATTCCTACAAATTGTTATCAGGAAGAATACAGTGATGTCTTTGCGTCAATATCAAAACTATTTATACCTTAGCTTGCTAAAAAAATGTTGTTCTCAGAGCATTTTTAAAATTACCTACCAGTAACGATACTCGATGTCGATTCGAAGACATGTGCCATCTATCAATCCGGACTGGGTCAGCGTGGTGAAGGCCTGGGTTCCAGCAGTGGGAACTTTAAAAGGCCGATGTTGATGATGATGAAGAATACTCAACAGACAAACAAACAATCTATTATAGAAAATACAAAACCGCCCAAATTGCTATGTGCAACTTTAATTAAAGTTTTAAAGCAACTTCACAAGAAGAAAATTCATAAAGTCTTCAGACCTCGTAATTACTTTTAAAATCTGGCACCACAACCGCCAGAGAATGATAAGCGGGCCATTGCTCCCCATTGTCCTGTCGCAGCCTCGCAACGACTTCAAGGCTCCCGCTTCGACTTACAAAAGAGAGCCAAACATAATTTTGCCTCAATTAAAATACGCCCGCATTACGCACACATATACAACACCTACTTACATCCAGGGTTAGCAAAACAGAAAAGCCTTGTAAAAAATGAGGTTTCCGAACCTAACAAAAGAAAATGCCAGCTGTCTCAAATGCGCAATGCCAGTTCAATATCGCCTGGATCGAACTCATCAAAATTTTGAATTAAGGAAATCTACTTCCACAACTGAAAATGAAAAAGGAACTAAATAAAAAAGGTTGCCTCAAAAATATTGCAATCAAGAATCCGCCTTAACATGGATATTGAGTTCAAAAGGTTCATTGAATATCTGAATCAGCATCATCCGGCAGGCAGCCCTACCGTTACCGCCGCCATTTAATGACAGGCAGTTTTATAAGCCTCGCATAATTCTAGGTCGTCTGTTCAGGTCTTAAAATCCGCGAAATCTTCGTAATAAAATCTATAATGACGTGACATCAAACAAATCGTGGTCTCACCTAATCTTACGACCACTTTAATACGTCTGAAAATTTCATTCTGGCGATGGCACTAAAATAGGTCGTAAGTTAAACGATCCTGTTTTTCTCCCCTTTATGAAAACTCTGGAAAATGAAAATTCAAGAGGCACGATCACGTAACACGAAATTCAATTCTCAATTTTATAAAGAGCTCTCGGCGAAGTAGGAATCTGCATTTCCCGAAAGACAAACAAAGGTGGCCAAAATATATAATATGATATTTTGATTAGCGCTTGCCTTGTAGTAAAGTTGGTGACCACCAGCGCCGCTGTGAACTTGTATAAAATAACATTTCATTTAGCAAGAACTGCGTCATAAAATAATAATTTATTAAAACGGTCAACTCAAAATGGCGTGAGCTTTGTCAGGATCGTAAAGTCCCAGTAACCACAACCGTCACGTTCAAAAAGCATTTTAGACGTGGAAAATAGAAATTAACTCGCCGGTCATTCACATAAAGCTGGGCACGTATTCTGGAATCAATACGCGACGTCGAGGCTCGGCGTGATTTCCCATTATTGGGCACATTCTTGGGAATATTGTCACGTTGTCGACGCCGTACTGGCAAATGGCCTATTCCGTGCATTCCCTTGAGCGGGCGCGGACAACATTATCAACGTTTGTTACAGCTTTTGCGCACGATAGTGCTGAAGTTAAGGCATCTGGGGGTCCATTCTACAAACCGCGTAGTACTTACAAGACTGAAAGACGTATTAGACTTTACGCAAGACTCCTTTTGTCTAAACTTACTTAGGTACTTCAGAGCAATGAAATGAAACAGCTTCATTTCGTATCGCCCGTCGCACTGTTATGACAGCGGGGGTTTGTTTTATCTGCCACATTCAGATATAACATTTCAAATCGATTTTAGTTTTCACTAAGAATACTCTTAGCTCTTAGAACAACACCCTCGAGACGAGTTCATCTTTCAAATGTATTTTAGAGCGCATTGAAATTGATGGCTTCGTGTATAGTAGAAGATATTTTCATCAAACTACGTAAACAAACCTAATTGGATTCTGTTTTCTCAACGTAATATTTCAGATGGAATTTGTTTTTTTTTTTATTTACAACTAACCATTATACTCAAATAAATATTTCTATTTACAAGCATTCTTGAACTGTCAATGAGTCGATCAGAAAGAAAGAAAAATCAAATTCTTCATCCTGTTCCACACCAATTTTACTAAGAAAACTGTAAGAGTACTTGCCCAGTATTTTCAGTGATTTAAATATTCTTTCATACTAATACCTACTACTTCACGGTTTACTGAACCTGTTACTTGGCTTTGTAGCTCGTACTTTGTCAGAGAGAATTTATTTAAGCCCTTTTCTACCGCTACGTTTCAGGGTGAAACAGTTTCCTGGGAAATATTCATGTATTTTTTACGATTCAATAAAATTGTTCTTTCGAGTAGCATTGGAACATTTTTTTTGTGTTCTGTAATAAAATTACTTGGATCATTTAGCGTTCATGTAATTTTAAAGGAGAAAAATTTCCATAAAACTGAAAATTCTCGTACTAGTGACAGTGTTTTTAACTGTCACATTGCAGTCGCAATGTCATCTCAGTGACAATCCATTCCTGAAATCCAATTATTATTTATTTATTAGTTTATTCTCGCAATGGAACGCCTTGCAGCAATTACAACAATGGAGCACAAAAACAATAAACTTGTTGTGAAGTATTTTTGACAGTTCGCAATTGAGATGCGAATGCGAAATTACCATAGACATTTTTTTTATTATTATTATTTTTTATAGGCTCCCGTTTGACCACTATCTCGCCTGATGTTAAGTGATGTTGTGGTCGAAGTTGAAGCACGCTTGCCTAGAAGTAACCTATTCATTCTTGACTTGAAGACCCCTAGGTTGTAGCTATCAGGAAACAAAGACGCCGGCAGGGAATTCCACTAGAAGGTAAATAGATAGCATACCATTCTGGTTTCAAATACCCTTAATATAATAAAATATTATTACCTATACTAAACACTGATTTAAATCTCACGTACCGTCAAGAATCCATTGTCAAAGCCACACTGAAGGACATTGGCACACGTAGCGACAAACATTCAAAGAACGTAGTTTCCAAACCGCTACCGCTACGAATAGGTTTGGCAAATCCGGTCCAAGGATTTGTCAAACAGTGGCACAGAATTTGGACTAGTTTCACACTAAAACTGTCGAAGTGCTGCAGAATCTTTAGAATGCAGGAATTTGGTCTAGTTTATCACTGAGGCTGTCGAAAGGAATGTAAGCACTGTGCTAATCTGGGAAGTTTTTTTAATACGTTCTGTTGCTTCCCACTAAATTTTTAATTATAACTTATTACTTTGATAAAAACGTTGCCCCACACTAGGAATATCTCTTGTATCGTGAGTACGTTTACAAACATACAAACTTACATACACAAACACCCAGAGCCGGAACAGCTATCTGTAGATCATACAAATATTTGTTCCGTGCGGAAATCAAACCCGCGATACGCTGCGAAGCAGGCAATCGCTCAACCACTGCGCCAACCATGCACCCATATAATGTAAACATATTAATCTCTGTTAAGATGTTTGTTGATCAATCACGCCAAAACGGCAGTAAAGATTTGGATGTGATATGCTACACGGGTAGACTATAGCTTGGATAGGATATATCAAGTTTTATTGCGTTTGATAGTCCCTTGGAATAGTTTCAAAAGTTCAAAGCCGCTGATAAAAGCTCCATTTATAAAGTTTTAACATATAGAGAAACACATGCCATTTCTAAAAATACCATCACCTAAAATAGACATCTCCTTAAGTCCTATACAAGATTCACATCTCTTCACAAACTCACCGCAAAACTTAAGTAAAACAAAGTGTCTACGTCAGCACAAACACGCTCTAAGTGACATCTAGCCCTCGAGAGTAGAGACCATCACGCAGAATTCAAACATGCTCTGTGCTCTGAATTAAAAACAAAGCTTCGTCACGCTTCGAGACTAGACACGTGTATCTTACAATGGTAGCCTTGTGTTTTATACATGTGTATAAACTACAAACATAAACGTCTAAACAGTAAATAGGCACTTAGAGAATGTTTCAGTGTTATGTTTTATGGTAAAGAACATTAAGGAAACTTCATGGAGATTTTTTGTTTCCTTTGCTATTAGCCTTAATGTGCCGCCATTCAGGAACAAACTCTTAGGCAAAGACCAATTCTCTATTTTTTCTCGCTGTTGTGCGACATGCATTATACCATATAACACCATACATTTCACATACATACTCACTTTTGGCACTTAAGTTTTCACTGTGACATTTTTATAGAGTACTCGCTGACCCCCGCGGCGTCGCTCCCATCAACTGGCTATCTACCTACCTACCACCTACCTATATACCCTACCTAGCTACCCACCTAACCTACCTATCTACCTAACCACCAACCCTACCTACCCTACCTACCCTACCCTACGCTACCCTACCATATCTACCCTACCTACCTACCTAACTACCTACCAATATGTTAAACTATTTATTTGAATAAGAATTAATACCATACTACAATACGAATGTAACCAACTTTTACGTAGATTTTTACGTAGGTAATAATAAGTACTTTAATCATGTAGTACATCATTTTTATGTATCATCCACGATTTACTCAGTGCACGCCAAGTAATGAATTTTATAGGCAAAATTTTGCTACTTGGAGTTGTATTATTGCAATTTTCATAAGGATCTCCATTTTTTTTTTCATAAATTGTAGCCTATGTTACTAGGGAATAATGTAGCTTTCCAAACGTGAAAGAATTTTTAAAATCGGTCCAGTAGTTTCGGAGTCTATTCGGTACAAACGAACAAACAAAAAAATATTTCCTCTTTGTAATATTGATATAGATAAATCTATTCTGTTGTATGTTCTGTTGTTCTTCTGTTGTATGTTTTAGTATTAAGTTTTTTATTTTTCTTATTTATTATGGTATACAAAAAAAGTGTATATAAATAAATAAATAAATCTATTCTGTAAGCATTTCACCGTGAATATTTTTTGAAGTGTGTTTGAAGTTCACTTCATTCATTTATTCTTCATTCAGTCATTTCAGCCGTTCCATGAAATTGACAGCTCACTTCAAATTCACTCCGCTTAAGTTTTCACGGTGAGACACGTTAAGTTAGTAAAGTTAGGATGAAGGACGTTTTCAGTGGAGCTTCGTTTAAAAATTTTCATTTGGCCGAGTAAAGTATTGATTTTTATTATACCCATGTTGGCGCTAGTTATAGGTAAGGTGGTGGTTCATACCTATTGCTGCCGCCAAGAAGCGCTTTTATGTTCAAAAACCGGTAAGGTTAAAATTAATCGAACCTTTCATTTCTACGGCATTATTACAGAAAGAAAGAAAATATATTTATTTGTGGCCCACACAGAAGATAGGGAAAAACACAAAAAAAAACAATAATAAAAATAAAAACCCCGTGCGAGACCAAAAAGGCTCCTATCTCAGCATGTGAAGCGATATTTAAAAGATAATAACGCTGCGCTGGTATTCTTATAAGGCCCACTGTTGATGCCACAGATACAAGAAGCTGTGTTCTTTCATATAATCATCTTCTCATTTTGATCGAAAAATTGGTTAAATAAACTTTAACATAATACTTACTTTAATGATACTCAGATATTTGTTCAATTACATTTCCGTAATAAACCTCCCTAATCACTTCACAGCTCATAATGACGTAGCCTGTACCTGCATATTTTCATTTTTTAAATGTCAAAATTCTATGACGTCACAGCAATGTTTTAAAATGAACGCCTGAAAGGTCAAAGCCTCATTAATATTGTATCGAGTCTAATAATAACGCCATCTTTAATTTAGTATGGTGGAGATTCGTAGGCGTTAAAATTATTATAAGGTAGGCGTCATGGAAGTGGACAGCTACTTAAGTAATCATAATTCAGGCAGTTAGCTATTAGAATAGGTTTCATCTTTATTACGTCATATTAAGACTTATGGGGTTTTTTTAATGAATAGCTTTTACCCGCGGCTTCGCTCGCAGTGAAGCCATATTTTTTTTTTAATAAAAAGTATCCTATGTTACTTCTAATACCTCCAAGAATATATGTACAATGTTTCATGATAATCGGTTCAGTAGTTTTTGCGTGAAAGCGTAACAAACAAACTTACATTCACATTTATAATATTAGTATGAAGTATGATAGTATAGTATAATGTTCACCAAGTATCGGCACTGAGATGTCAGATCCAGGCACCTGTTAATGTGCTTATGTAATCTAAGATTAGTTAAATGAGGACTTCCGTTTGTGTTCCCACTGGTTGGAGAGTAAGATCCTTAAACAAAGAATATATCGATACATCTACAGAGAATTATATAATTGAAAACGTTGTAATAACGCGCACGGAAGGAAAGTTTGAACTAAAATAACTTCTAATGCCGAAGAAGTGCGATATAAAATCGAGTATGGCGTAGTTTTGTGCAGCCCCCTTTTTCGAAAAAAGGTGGGTACAGTTCTATTAAACATAAAGCTCTATTAAAGCAGTGGTTGGTAAAACCCGTACCTATCTTAATCTGCCATATTTGCATAATATTCACAATAATATTAAAATAGTAAATAAAAACTCACGCTAAAAGCCAAACCAAAATTGTCATTTTGAAGACCTAACTCTACACCAGCGCCCCTAGTGGCAAAATCAAACGCGGTAGCCCCCATTGACATTAAAGTTATGTTGATGTCATAAATCACGTTTTCCAAGTGGGGGACCTCTCGAAAAAGTGTTCGTAACTGGTGGCGTGAATATTCCTGAAAAACCTCAATTTTCGGGCACGTGGAAACTGCTGTAGTTAAATGAATATTATCAACAGCCAATCGCATCACTTGACTTGCGTTTAATTTTGACGAGTTGATAATTTCGTGCCAGGAAACTGGCGTAGGCACGTAAACCTTAAATGACTGCAAGGTTAGGGGGTTCCGGGGTGGTATTTTAAGGGAATCTCCCTCTTGGAATATTTTTTAGGCATAATGTTGTTTGGCATAACGTTTTCGCATAACTTTTATCAGCATAATAATAATTTGGCATAATGCAAAGGTTAGCATAACTGTCTTTTGGTCTAATTTGTTCTGCCATAATTGGGAGTTGCATTAATATTTAAAGCATAATATTTATTCTTCTTAATAATTTTATGTATACGTATTTGAACGTCGAAAATTAAAATACCTACGGGTAAAATGTCAATTTAAAAATATCTAAAATTTGAATATCAATTTGAATCGATTGAAAATTGTTTTACCTAAGCTTAAATATATTTGATATAAGGTCTCAAATTAATTAGTTCAAGGTGCTCAATTTATTAGGCTCAAGGGTGGCCCTTGGGCGAACATGTTTGTTTTATTCCAAAGAACATTATGTGTAAATATCATTATGCGTTTATAATTATGCTTTGTAAGATTATGCATCATTATTATTATGCCAACAGTATTTATGACAAAGCATTAATGCTTATAACATTATGCGTAATTATAATTTTGCTAAATTTCGTTATGCCAATGTAAATTATGGGAATATATTTAATGCTTATCATTAGTAAATTGTCTTTTAAGACGTTACGCTCACGGGTCGTTCCGTGTGCTGTTGGTGATCAACGGGGTGGTTTTAGTGAGGTTAAAATCCGACACTCCCTGGTATTTGCCCCAAAAGTCCAGGCGCTTTTTAAAGTTGCCCACCGAAAACAAAAAAATAAACGAAAGTGCCCTCTGTAGGCGCGACGACGCGTTCGTGTTTGCCATACAAATAAACGCGACGGTCGCGTGTTCGCGCGATGATTGCGTTGTATTAGGATAGCGCCTTAGAGTTCAGCTATAGGATCACAACTGTGTCGTGTTGTAACGTAGCGTGGGATACACCAAATAAACGAATCTATTCAAGCCTAGGCCATGTCACAACGATTTTTGTAACCAATCAACTAAGTCAGCAGGCGCCACAACACGACACAACACAGTAACGTGTACCCGACTTTACAATTTATTTCAAACAACAGAAAAATAAGCCTCTACATTTTAATGGATAGACAGGCAGAATATTATTTTTTATTGTCCCTACAGTACACCTAAATACAATTATTTATTAAAAAAACTTTTTCAAACCAGCATTTTTGTATTCTTCTCAGCAAACCCTTTCATTTGATACTCATATCATGGCAGTGCTTAAAAAGTAACTAGTCCGCCATCTTGGGCCGCCCTCCATATTGGATTTAGAATGACGTCACTTAGCTAACCATGTATTGTCATCCAAACTAAACGTGTATGCAAAATTTTATCTTAATCGGTTTAAGATAAAAAAAGAAAAGCTTGTAATTACCCTAAATACCCTTTCGTCTACTTTTCTAATTACATTTCAATGAATCTGCATTTTAATTATTAATTTTCACAAAAATACTTAGCGCTAATCCAAACGCTGACAAAGGGATAAAAGCCATACAAATCGTTATTAAACCCGACTTAATATTGGTCTATCTCTCGCAAGCATTCGTCTAAATAAATAATTTAAAGCTATATTTAACACGATTTAATTACAACCAGCATTCTGATAATGCCTTTACCATCAATTATAAACAAGATAAACAGAACTGCAAAACATTTACAACAGTTAGCGAAGTTGACTAACACTCAACTAAAATTTTGTTTACAAAACTAATTCAATTCGAACTATTCGCTTTTGTTTCATAATTATTTTGTGAAACATTTAGTCCCAGGAGAATAAACTGAAACAGTGTTGCCTCGAGAGAATAATTTTGTTTCAAACACTAACGAAATATTTCTTTTGAGACTAACCAGCCTAATATTGCCTTGAGGCTGAATACTGTGCGCAACGGGTTAGATATCACAATCCATACTAAGAGCCTATTTCACCAATGAAACTAATCGCGATTAGTTCAACTAAACTCAGTTTATTCAAATACAGCGTTCTGATTGGTTGAGAACGCTAAGAAACTACCAATCAGAACGCTGTATTTGCATAAACTGAGATTAGTAGAACTAATCACGATTAGTTTCATTGTTGAAATCGGCCCTAATCAAGTAGGATTAGACGACTACGAGTATTATAAACGTGGAAGTTTGTGAGGATGGATGGATGTTTGTTACTATTTCACGTAAGAACTACTGAACGCATTTTGATGTAACTTTCCAGAAATATAGAATTATACATAGGCTATCTATACCAATATTATAAAGGGGAAAGAATTTTTTGTTTGTTTGTTTGTGTGTTTGTTTGTTTGTTTGTACCGAATAGGCTCCGAAACTACTACACCGATTTTAAAACCTATGGAAAGCTACATTATTCCCGAGTAACATAGGCTATAAATTATTTTCAAAAAAAGTTGAGATCTTTATGAAAATTGCAATTATGTAACCCAAAGTAGCAAAATTTTGCCTATAAAATTCATTATTTGGTAGTGGCAAGGTTGGTGGGTATGTGGGTGGGTAGGTAGGTAAGATAAGCAGGTAGGGTAGATAGGTAGGTGATAGGTAGATAGATAGCCAGTTGACGGGAGCAAAGCCGCGGGGGTCAGCTAGTAATTTGTAAAGATATTGGGCGAAGTACTAATACGACGCGAACGGAGCCGCGGGCGGCAGCTAGTATTATAAATGCGAAAGTAACTCTGTTTGTTTGTTCCCTTTCCAGGTTTAAACCACTAAACCGATTTAAATGAAATTTTGAAACATGGAAGGACATAGATTAGTTTTTACACCGAAAATCATCCTTAAAAGGATGGAAAATTGGAATTTTGTATGGTGAACCAATAATTTCTCAAATAAGGCGGCCTAGACACTTACAATTTTATTGCGCAATATTGAGGATTGCGAAGCACTAATGCTACGCAAATGAAGTCACGGGCAAAACCTAGTCTTTAATAAAAGAGATTTTGTGTTCATATTGATGCATAAAATGTCGAGCTTGAAATAATATCCTTTTGTCTTTGAATATTCTTGCCGAGTAGGGTTTCTTTTTATATTAAAACAATAAAAGACGGTCTTACCCCGCTGTTCTTGTTAATTAAATTAAAATAGATGTCAAGAAAGTAATATGAATTTTATATTGTTTTAGTTAATTTAGTATTTTGGTTTTTTGATGATTAATTTATTTTAATACTGATTCATGATTTATAATTACTTAACTGGCGCTGTCTGGCTTTTTTTACTGGTTAAATTAGAATTAGCTATTGCCGTCGACTTTTGTTTGCAATCAAAGACCAACCAGCTCAGTAAGTATTGACCAACTCTTAATGTTTCTAAATCGTTTTGGCGCTGTGCTGTGTGCCAATAAGATCTAATAATTGATTGGTACCAACAAACAAAATGCTTATCGTTATTAAGGTATTTTCTGAACAAAATACTTAACAATATACAAGCACACAAAACTTACCGGCAGGTTCCAGTCTTTCAAGTAAACAGTGACAACCACTCAATAAATCAGATGAGCAAGTATAAGAAACTTGCTATACTCTAAAATCACTGATAGCAGCACAAAGCAACTATTTCAGAATCCCACAGTCCCGGAATCCCGGAGTCCGGGGTCCGGGAATCCCGTCTTTATGTCCGGGACAGGCGCGCATTGTTTCGAATCATTGTTAAGTAACCGCTACGCTTGAATACCGATTTAGTGAAGCTTGGTTTATTTTGGTGGAGTGCTCTGGCTTTGCATTTGAAACTATTCTGTATCTGGGTAATTATTTGAATATACCTCATCATATCATCATCATATCAGCCGAATAACGTCCACTGCTGGACATATGCCTCCCCAAAGCGTCGCCACTTTGACCGGCCCCACACGTCTCGCATCCAGCGGATTCCGGTAACCTTCACCAGGTCACCGGTCCACCTAGTGGTAGGCCTTCCAATGCAACGTCTTCCGGTTCGCGCTAACCACTCCAGAACTTATCTGCCCCATCGGCCATCCATTCTGCGACCAATGTGCCCTGCCCACTGCCTCTTAAGAGGAAATGGCGTCGCAGAGCTCCGATTGAATTTCCTTAGTAAAAAGTCATAATTCGAGGTTTGGCTCTCGCCTATTTCCTCCTGTAATATTGGACCAATTTTAAAAATATTCTATTAACTAAAAAAGTCCTTTTTGATGATACATTACGAGTATCTTCAAAAGCTCTAGAGCCCTCAAACAATGCTCAAAATTGCGCTGTCAACAGATTCCTAGTGTACAAATTTGAGGACTATAAATGAAAAAAAGAAAACAAAGGAACATAGTATATATCTTCATTTTTCAGTTGATGGATGTATCTTTTAAATTGGTCCATTATTGGAGGAGTAAATAGGCGAAAGCCAAACCTCTAATTATGTCTTTTTACTAAGGAACTTAGTAAGGAACCGACTTTTCAGTCGGAGCTCTGCGACCCCATTTCCTCTAAAGTTTGATAATTATTCGGGCTATGTCGGTAACCCTGGTTCTCTAGCGGATCTCTACATTTCTGATTCGATCACGTAGGGAAACTACCTAGCTATGTTCAATTTGTTGTACAACTAGTTTTTGCTATTGAATTCGTCCGCCAAAATTAGCACAAAAGAACGAAGTACCAGGACAATCACGTATATTCATAGTCAATCGGTGTGCTAAGTTTCTTCCTCATCCCTGCATTCGTCAAACATACAGACTTACACATTTACAATAACAGTAGCAGTACATAGGTATTTGAGAGCCTAATTTATAAATTATGCAGTAATATACAGCCCTGTTTTACACATGTGAACTTTATTTTAAACCGAGAAAGAGCGATGTTTGCTTTTTAGATTATCATGATGATGTGTTTACCTAAATAAGCTAGCAACATAACTAGAGAAACCGCCTTGAAATTCTAAATAGAACTAAACAATAAAGGCCTTTTAGACACCTGCGACTGAATGCAAAAACGACGCGACTAAGCTTTTTCATAGAAATTGTTTTAAAACTGCACTACAGACATAAACAGCAAGGTCATATTATTCCTTTGCGCCTGTCTGCGGCAACCTCAACAAAAACACGTTTAATAAGTGAAATATTCCATGTATTTTCCACTTTTTATGACACTTTCATGTTTCGTTCTAAAATAAAAGGATGGTGTTTCGCTCATAAAAATGCATTTTACATTGTTATAACAGCGGGGGTTGCTGATGTTCTCACTTTCCGAGACACGCGATTGGCAGAAAATGCTGCAATTTTTCTGAACACGTAACATGCGGCTGACCTGACCGGATTGCTACGATACCGTTGTTACTGGATTTAATTTTTGAAATTATTTTGCCTATTTGTAATTTTTTTATTAATTTAATTGTCGCAAAGTGAATCGATGGAAACCAAGGGGATTGGCAATTTGGCGACACTTGGTTGGACCTATGTCAGTAGTGGGTGCCTTTCGGCTGATGTGATGTGATGATGAGTTGACATTTACACTGTCATAGAAACAATAAGGACTGATTTCAAGGAAACCTAATATGATGATCTTACCTTTTCAAACATGTATTTTTGCTTTACACGAAATAGGAAGCGTTAACAATCCCACCGAACTATTCCCAAACCACTGCAACACCTGAAAGCCAGAAACAATAGTGGCGACCACCAGAAAAGCGTCGAGGCAATGAAGTTCGACGAAGACCCGGTGAATAAATTTAATCTTCTTGGATCCCGCAACGAAATTAATCAGAAATGAATAAAGCAGGCATAGGAAAACAAAAAAAAAACGCGTAAAAAGAAACATAAAGCGCGTAAAGCGTTTGAAGAAACTATCTACTTCAGAGACGCCATGTCTATGCTTAGGCCTAGGTCATGCATTACATTCTAACAATTCGCTGATCTAGCCCATTACCATTTCTTACAGTAACTAGGTATATTATAAAGTATTTTTCGCACGCAAAAAAGGAAAGAAGGGCTGTGAACAACAAGAGTCGAGAAAAAGTTTCAGGCAGTCAAGAGGCTATTCATCTTGTTTTAAACAACGCCTTATAAATATTATTGTTGAGCGCTTTGAGAAAAAAAAAGAATTTGTCAAGTGAACACCATCCTTGTTGCCTCTTTAATTAAATAATTTTGTTATGAAGGATGTTTGTGAATTTTATTATTTTCCATTTTTCTGAATGTTTTTAAGCCCCGAAGGAAGTAGTTATAAGTTTGACGTGTGTACCTGTGTGTTTGTGTATTTGTATATCTGTCTGTATCATCATAGCTCCTCAACGGATTAATCGATTTTGATTTCGTATATTTTTTTTTTGTTCGCGAGTCCGACTCGCACTTGGTCGGTTTTTACTTATACAGTTTTGAGAAATAGATTTCGTCCTCCATGGTTGTTTATGTGTTAAAGGCAGTTTTATAAATAACTACTTTACTTTGGTTAAAATGGGAAGCGTAAGCTGTTGGGCCCTGTTCGCTGCCAGGCGTTTTAGGTCATATCAAATAAACCCATATAAGCATAACCGAAAAATGCCCAGACTCTTATTTCCCTTAAGTTCACTTACCTTATTTCAGGTTATATCCATACTAATATTATAAATGCGAAAGTAACTCTGTCTGTCTGTCTGTTACCTTTTCACGTTAAAACCGCTGAACCGATTTAGATGAAAGTTAGTATGGAGATAGTGTGAGACCCAGGATAGGATATAGGCTACTTTTTTTTCATAAAACACGAAGGGGGAGAAATGGAGGGGGTGGTAGTTTTGTATGAAACTTCTTAATAGGGCTTAAACCGATGAACCGATTTAGGTGAAATTTGGTATGGAGATAGTTAGAGAACCTGAAACATATGATAGTCTACTTGCATAAAACACAAAGGGGGAGGAATGGGATCATACAATTTCTTCTTATTATGAACCGATTTAGATGAAAATTGGTATGGAGATAGTTTGAGACCCTGAGAAGGACATAGGTTACTTGTATAAAACACGAAGGGGGAGAAATGGGGGATGGAGCGTTAGTTTTGTATGAAACTTCTTAATAGGGACCCATGAACCGATTTAGATGGAATTTGGTATGGAGATAGTTTGAGACCTTGGATATGACATAGACTACATCTTTTTGCATAAAACACGAAGGGGGAGAAATGGGAGTGAGGGTTAATTTTGTATGTAACTTCTTATCATGCAACTACTTCTTATTATGAACCGATTTAGATTAAATTTGGTACGGAGGTACTTTGAGACCCTGAAAAGGACATAGTCTACTTGCATAAAACACAAAGGCGGAGGAATGAGGGTTAATTTTGTATGTAACTTCTTATCATGCAATTTCTTCTTATTATGAACCGATTTAGATAAAATTGGTATGGAGATAGTTTGAGACCCTGAGAAGGACATAGGCTACTTGCATAAAACACGAAGGGGGAGAAATGGGGGATGGAGCGTTAGTTTTGTATGAAACTTCTTAATAGGGAGCCATGAACCGATTTAGATGGAATTTGATATGGAGATAGTTTGAGACCTTGGATATGACATAGACTTCATCTTTTTGCATAAAACACAAAGGGGGAGAAATGGGAGTGAGGGTTAATTTTGTATGTAACTTTTTATCATGCAACTTCTTCTTATTATGAACCGATTTAGATGAAATTTGGTACGAAGGTACTTTGAGACCCTGAAAAGGACATAGGCTACTTTTTTGCGCATAAAAATCGAAGGAAGAGAAATGGGAGGGGTTAGTTTTGTATGAAACTTCTTATTATGGGGATGGATTCACTTCAAATTTTGCGAAAATAGTTCCGTAACAAATAATTAAAGTGGTGGGTTAAAGAGGTGGGTTTTAATTACCCCTAAAAGGGGGTTGGGATTGTAAAGATAAAATGTACAAATTTTCTTCAATGAGCAGAATTTTGGCAGGTGGTAGTATAATAATAATAAACGATGATTAAGAAAGGATTTTTGCAAATTCAAATTTTAAGGGGGTAAATGAGGAAAGCTGAATTTTGTACGAAACTTTTTATTGCGGATTCCGATTTGTTTGAAACTTTGCAGGCTAACAAATGATTGAGATCTAAATATTTATTTAGATTATCTAATTGGATGAGGCTTCGAATTACACAATATGGGCAAAATATAATAGGTGCCAATATATAAACAGGTATGATAAAGGGGAAAGCGTGTTCATACATCAAAAATAAACAATCTCGATAAACTTGAGCGGCTTCAAAATTTTTGTATAAGGTTCATATTTGGTTTACGCAAATATGACCATGTTGCCGAATTTCACGTAAAGCTCAAGTGGTTGCCAATTCACCTTCGCCGGAATGCTCATATTCTTTCTCTTTTGTTTAATGTGCTCTTTACTCCTTCCACTCCTCTTTACCTCAAGGATCGTTTTCAGTTTATCTGCGATTCCCACACGAAATCTCTAAGGTCATCAGATAACTTGCGACTTAAAATGCCAATGCATTCCACAACTTTCATGGATAAATCTTTTACTGTCCAGGCTGCTCGTCTATGGAATGCATTGCCTGACCCAATAAAACGTGCTCAGTCGTTGCCTGTATTTAAAAAACTCATCAAAGAACATTATTTATCGCTGTGATGTGCTCTTGGTTTTTAGACATAATGTGCTATGAATGTCGTACATCATTTATTTTCATTGCTTATATATTAATGATGTATGTATTTATGTATCTATTATTTAGCATATATATGTATTTGTGTTATTGTATGTATTATTGTATGTAGTATTGTTAGTATTATTCTATTTTGTGTTCATTGTTAGAATTGTCGCACCACTGACAACCCCATGTCATGTCCAGGTAATCTTTGTCCATTCCAGGTTGCCTGGAAGAGATCGCGGAATGCGATAAGGCCGCCCATTGTATGTTTTAGTATTAAGTTTCTTTCTTTCTTGTATATTATGGTGTACAATAAAGTGTATATAAATAAATAAATAAATACATCGAATCCCGATAATCCCCACTGACCTATCATTTCAATTCATAAGACTACAGTTTTTAATCAAACTTAGTTTTGCTATTACTATTAACAAAGCTCAAGGGTAGCAGGGGTGCATTTGGAAAAGCCATGCTTTACGCACGGCCAGCTACATGTAGCTGCTGATGTTCGCGCATGTCCAGGGCCCAGAATGTGTATGTATTGGCATCAAATGACAACATAGTATATAGTAGCGTCTTAAAATGTTGTACCCATGATTAACGGCATAATTTAGGAATGTCAATTAAATATAGATACAATTTATGATAGATTGGTATCTTCAATTTGCAGCAAAGCAGCACTTATGAGCATGTAGTTTATTTGTTTCCTTTTGTAACTATTTAACCTATACCTGTATCGACTAACGTCTTCAATTAAATAAGTTAATATTTTTTTACGTTTTTGCTTCCTTTACCTAAACAGGCTGAGTTTTCCTAGTGGGCGTGGATGGCCAAACCATTACTATGAAGAATAGCACAAAACAAAGGAGTCAAGGGGCCGATTTTGATTAAAACTAAAACTGCACTATTTTATTAACATTGATTTTTTCTCACCCTTTATGTCGACAACCAGAATTGATGGTCAAAATCTATATTAACGTGGGCGAAGCTGCGGATAACAGCTAATTTGGTTGTAAATTCTTCGTCGATATTTCATCTCATTTCCACCATAGGCTCTATATAAGAATACTAGGGGCCGTTTTCACCAATGGAAAAAATCGCGATTAGTTTAAATAAAATCAGTTTATGGAAATACAGCGTTCTGATTGTTTCTGAATTTCTCATAGGTCTCAACCAATTAGAACGTTGTATTTGCATAAATTGAGTTATTTGAACTAACCATTGGTGTTATCGGCCCTAAATCGAAAATACACATCAAAACATACCAAAAGCTTTGACATGGGACGTATTCCAAATAAAACGAACCCTAATGCCATAATGAAAACTAGAAGAGGGTTCCACGGCCACCGAACACATATTCTGAGGGTAATTTCCTTACCCTTTGCGTTTACATCTAGAACGAGCTTCTATTTATGATTGCCTGTTATACTAGTTGCTTCATCGAACCTCGCCCGTCTTTTGTTTGGTAATCTGTGAACTTGTGCATTAAAAATGCAAAATAATGTTTTTAAACCGTCTTCAATAAAGAGAAGGTTCTCAGTTCGAGTGTGTTTTTAATTTATTTTTATGTTTGTACCTCAGAACTTTTTAGTAGGTAAACCGATTTTGATGATTCTTTTTTATTTGAAAGCTTCTGTGTGCCATTTAAAAACAAACACTAAAAAAGTTTTAACAAAAAAATACAACCGACTTCCAACACTACAAAGTGAAAATAAATTCAATTTCAGAAATCAGTGTTCTTGTTTCTTCGTATTTTGACACCGACTTCCGAAATTGAGTTGTTTTCAGTTTGTAATGTTTTTATTTGAAAGTCGGTTGTTTTTTTCATTTAGATGTTCTCTTAATGTCTGATTCGTGAAAGACGTGGTAAGTGTAATGGACAAAACAAGAAACGCTACAAAAAAAAATCCCCATTTTCAATTTATATGGAGCTGGCATGAAATTTCTACTTTTTAACCGACTTACCAAAAAGGAGAAGGTTCTGTGTTCGACAATATGTACGTTTTTTTTTCTTTTTTTTATGTCTGTTCACCGATATCTCCGTCAATTGTGGACCGATTTTGAAAATTGTTTTTTTGTTTGAAAGAGTGTTTTGGAATTGGTCCCATTTTAATTTGGTGAAGATCTGATGAAGAACTTCGAAGATATACAACAGAACTCTTCAATAAATAACGGAAAATCTCTCGGGATCCCTGCAATCGTAAGTCTGTTTATACTATTTAATAACATAACATCACGCCAGTACGCGCTTAATCGGTACGCAGATCTCTCATTTCACCGGTTATGTTCATGTTTCATGATATTCGGGTAATCTATTCTTGCGTTATAGGTACCTTACTAAAAACTTGCCTATTATGTAAGTTCAACTAAAAAATGAAAAATAAAAAACTTTTTCCAAAAAATATTACCGACTTCCAAATAAAAAAAAACTACAAAGTGAAAAAACACTTTATTTTTGGAAGTCGGTGTCCATAACGCAATAAATTGTACCTATGAAAGACACCGACTTCCAAAAACGAAGTTATTTTTCACTTTGTAGTTTTTTTATTTGGAAGTCGGTAATATTTTTATCCTTTCTCAGTCGAAACCTCAATAGTCACTCCGTTCTCTTGTCATTTCATCTTTTACGCTATTAAATTAAACCAGAGCAATCCTCTTTAAAGTCTCCATTTTACAACTAACATACAAAAGTTCCATCCGAACATTTCTGAATCACAATTTTACAATGCCAAGATGGAACCGTCTTGAGCGCATAAAGCGGTGCGGTCGACGATCAGGGGCGAAGGGGCACAGCCTATTCAAATCCTCGCGGGTCGCCATATGCTTCCGGATCCCCGGATACTCCCGAAGACATCTGCGGCCATCCGCAAACCCAATTTAATGCCTCACGAAATCTTCACAAAATAAATGGAAAGAGTATCCTTCGCACAATACTAAAATGTAGGCACTTATAAAACGGACGACGAAATACTGTTTACGCTACGAATGTTAGGTTTGTTTGAAATGTGGTTCGATTAGAATTTTATGTTTGAAAGAATGAGATGTTTTATTATTGTATTTTCCATAGAGTATAAAAAACGCATAATTATTAGGGAAATTGTAGACAATTTCTTTCAAAGAGCACAAAGAACAAGCGTGTAAATGATGTTTCGAAATGCAATTAATTTGCAGAAGAAATCTTCGCAATCAACACAAAACATTTTAAGTATGATACAACAATCTCGACTCTATTATAACAAGCAAGAACCGTTTAACATTATTAACAACAAACGTATTCAAAGAATCCCAATCTAATCTGTTGTTTCAAAGAAGTCGGTAAAACTGGGCAGGAAGTATTAAATGAAATTTCTGAAGCGTAGGAGCGTATCATGCAAGCGACCTGAGCGGAGCCCCAGCAAATCCATTCCGCGGGGATTTCCGCAGCGGCGGTACTCAGCGAGACTTACGAGAGTATGCACGCGAAAAATTTAATTTAAAAAATAACTCTGCCTGTATTTGTTGCTTTATTCATTATTCTAAACGGACTTGGAGAATGAGTCTTTTTCTACTGAGGGAATGAAACACAGCTCACTAGCTTTAGACAATTAAAAACGCGGTTTTCGAATGGAACTTTTCTATCAAAGTTAATTATTTAGCTTCAAGGTGATAGAAGAACGAAAAATAGCTTGCTTTTCCAAAATCGGTGTCTTTGGTAATTATAGTTTTCCGTTTTTCGACACCGACTTCGGAATAGAAAGTTATTTCTCGCTTTGTAGTGTTTTGTTTTGGAAGTCGGTTTGATTTTTTTTGTTAAAATGTTATATATTTATCTCTTTTTAGTTTTGATTGGTAACTCCAAATATCATGAAAATCATTTTTATAGCCAAAGTAAATCTCATGACAATTCCAATAAGCCCAAACACGATTAGGATCCATTGTTTTATTTCGGCTTTCCAGTGCCTTCCTTCCGGCTTCATCATCAGATCAGTTCGATGGTACCATTTTCATCAGTACCATTTATTTATAAGTATTTGCTTCTTCATAGTCGGTTAGCTATTCGATATATCTTATATCCGTGACAAACTTAGCATTAAGGAATTTCAGTGGCCATCTGTGGTCTTCTTCATCAGTTCTGGACACTCCTGAGTGTAAATGATTGCATTGTTGATAAAAATACCAAAATCGCTATATGTATGCCTATAATATTTTAGGAGTTCCCTCGATTTCTCTGGGATGCCATCATCAGATCCTGGTTTCCTTATCATGGTACTATCCTTGAGATATCTACTTTCCAACAAAAAAATCATCAAAAATTGGTTCATAAACGACGAAGTTATCCGCGAACACACATAAAAAATATATATACAGTTGAATTGAGAAACCTCTTCCTTTTTGGGAAGTCGGTTAATAAAATAAAAGAATTAGCTTATTTAGTGACGAAAATGTAGCGGGCATTAGATGGCACTTTGTTGCCAGGCTCTTCTACACCTTATGGCGGGGTATCATACGAAATGCGACACGTCACCCTCATTAATATGATAACAGCGTGATAGGTAACACGCCCCAACGTACCCAAGACGTAACACAATAAGGGTATTTTCCACGCGAGGGAACTCCAAATTCTTCATTTGTCCCCAATACTCTGGACTAAATTGATAACGGTACTCCAATGTAACTAGCAATGAACGGAAATTGGATTAAGGTCTCAACAGACCTAGCTTTCAAAAGAACCTTTTTATTTTTCTAAAATGAAGCACTGGCAATTTCAATGCGACTAGATAAATGATTCCCAATAAAATAAATGAGACAAAACCTATTTTCTGATGACGGTATCTTGTTAGATTTAGTGAGAACACATTTTCCCATTCTAGATCTTTTTATTGTGAAAAACTGGTGTTTCTTTTCATAACTTTTCGGTATCTTTACAGAATTCCAGCCATTGCTATTAATTTCGAAAGTTTGAGCAAAGATAACCGCCATTTCAGCTGGCCCACCGCAAACTTTACTTGATTGAATTGCCCCCTTCCCCCTCTCAATTTAAAATGCTATGGTTCACTTACGGCTTTTTAAAACATTTAAAAAAAATATTAATGTGCTTGAATAAATTTTAGCAATCTTTATAGAACTTGATGAATAGTCAAATTAACTTAATCTCGAGAAAAGTTCAATGATGATTTAGATAAACGTTCAAATATTCAACAGTCTGTAGGGTTAATGAGTTCATTCATTAGATAATTTGCAATATACTCGTAACTTAAGTAAATAATATAGTAATTAGCTGACTGGATGTGTCGAACGATGCCAGCAAACTATGCAGACAGTATTACCTAAATTGAATAATTAGTTATTACATTTACATTACTTAAACCAGACGAAAAACCTAATAAGTAACAGATAAAATAAGGTTATTTCAATACCGAATAATTGCCTCCAAACTGTTTGAATTGAAATTGGTCATAACTTATCACAAAGAAATCCTCCCAAATCAAAAACCAACTTTTGGGCAGAAAATCAGATTAATATATTTTGGGTCAACTTTACAGCGCCTACAACACACAGCTTAAAAATATCTCCTCCAAAGTAATCAATGGATGACAAAGTTGCTTACTTTCTTAAAACTCACAATTTTAGTTCTTTTTCTTTTGTTATACACTTAAAGTGGGAGCAACACGTCCTACCTAGTGTTTTGTTCGGCTTCTCACTAGTTGAACAAAGTACCTATTTCTAATATGAGCTCTGTATGTCCTAATGTTAGTTTGTAACTGTTTTATACTGGTAAGGAGTAAGGTGTAAGGTTTGTAAGGTGCAATGGTTGAAAAGATTAATTTATTAAAGGATTTAGGTCAAAAGAATATTATAGAATATTTATTAACAGATATCTTCTATATAAACTTAAAGCAAAAATTAGATGTCGCACGAAAGACTAGTGTAGGATGATTCCAATTTTTTTTTAATCCTTAGGCTCGCGTTTGACCACTATCTCGCCTGATGGTAAGTGATGATGTGGTCGACGGTGAAGCACGCTTGCATAGAAGAAACCTATTAACTCTTGACTTAAAGAGCCCAAGTTTGTAGCTATCAGGGAACAAAGACTCCGGAAGGGAGTTTCACTCCTTAGCTGTAAGCACAATGAAAGTATTAGCAAAATGCTTTGTGCATATGCGAGGGATTTCCACCATGTACCGATGGCGCATGGCCGTACGTCTTGTAGTCTGATGATGGAAAGGGCTAGGTGGAATCAAATCGTGCAGTTCCGTCGCACACTCCCCGAAATGTAACCGATAAAAAACCAACTGACGCGACCAGTGCATCGTTACCAAAAAGCCTCTCGGCCCGTCTGTCAATCGACTCTAGTGCATCAAGCTGATATTTGGCAGATCCAACCTAGAGGTGAGAGCAGTACTCCATGCATGACCGAACTTGCGCTTTATACAAATTGAGCAGCTGATCAGACGTGAAATACCATCTCACCTTTGCAAGAATCCCCTACTTTTTTGCAGCTAAATGAGCTTAATGAATGTATGAAGCGAAGTTGAGGGTCGATGTCAACGTAATACCAAGAAGTTCGAGATGGTCCGTTAACGGCGCGGTTACACCACGGAAAGATGGAGCCGGGTGCAATTGGCTCTTTTTAGCGGAAAAAAGACACGTTTGGGTCTTAGCAGTATTGAAACTGACCAGATTGGCATCACCCCATTCGGAGACCACCTTTAAGGACAGGTTCAAGCGTTCAACCACGGCCTCCCGGAGAGAACGAATCTGAGAACCAGTAGCCCGTGCGCCGGACACTTATCTCTCAGGAACAGTGCTGTCGTCTGCGTACCCAAAGGTTCCGGGTTTTAGCAGATCATTAACGTGCAGGAAGAATAATGTTGCCGATCAAATATGATTATTGACACCTGTAGTGCTTGCAATACTTTATATCTATACGTAGTATAGTAGTATTAGTTTGGGTGCATCGTCCTCGCCTATATTAATTAATGTATGTTTGTAAATATTGTAAAACACTTTTTTAAAAGAGAGAGAGAGTTTCTTGTCCGTTCTTCTTCATAACAAGCTATTTTTCCGAATGAATGGTAGAATCAATTATTAATACTTTTGAATTTAATTTTTTGTCGTTCAAAATTGCCGCCTAGTGGCCTAATTTAAATAAAGAAGTTTTGATTTGAGTTGACATTCCTATTTCATTTACAACACATAACAGCAAATCATTTCAAATTCAACCCGGTAACACATTTCTATGTAAATAGAATTACTTTTTGTCACACAGAAAACGCGCCATAAACACGGTGGCCGAGTCTTTTCACACCGCTCCATCGCCATTTTTCTTTCTTCATAATACTTAGAATGATTTATTCTTCGTCCAGGAATTTATTATTCTCATTACAGTACCAAATTTTGTTGGAGTACGTGACGCTTGAGACGTGGGACACACCGGCGGGAAATAAATTTTGAGCATCTTTTAGATAACGCTCTTTGGAGAATAAACAATGAAAGAAAATAATTTGAATTATTCGTCCTTTACTCCATTGGTCATTTGTCGGAAGTGCTAAGACTCTTTCGGGTCTGGAGATTAATGATTTATTTACAGGTTGAGACAAAAATGTTTGTCTTTCTGTAGAAGTTTTATAAATAGCAGCATTATGTTAAGAATAAGCCGAATTCATCACGACAGAATAGTATCAAATAACTTTATTGTTATTGCCTGTATCAAAGCTTTGATAATTAGGTTTACCAACTACTGAACCAAAATAATTTGTCAAAGACAGAAATTAAACACACAAATAATACAAAAAGCTGCACCTTTCCATTCATTCAACGTAACATAATCTCACAAAATGGTTGCTTACATAAGGACACTACCAGTCACGGGGACCACTCAAAGCCAAGCCACTGAATAAACATAGATGAATATACTGTTAAAATGTGTTAGCTTTGAAACTACGTTATTTTCAGATAAAAGGACGATATGAATCCCGAGCAAGCTGATGTGTGTACAGTCCATGATATTGACTAACTGTCTATTGCATGAGGATATGGGAAAGCGTGGATATTCAATTTTAAAGGCAAAAGGATACAGAAGTTCAAAAAGGTTTATACTTTAATTGGCTAGTGAACAGAGATTAACGTTTTATAGAGAAGAGGAATTTACAGTTTGAAATTTTTTTAATGTACAGGGGGGTGACCATAAGCTCTTAGAGTAAGGTTATTTTGAGATCGCGTAAGTGACAGATGTATACAAGTCATATACATCTGTGCCTTACACACACTCAAAATAACCTTACTCTAAGAGCTTATGGTCACCCCTCAGTTAATTTTATATGTTTGGTTTTGCCATAAGAACCTATTTTTAAATTAAGATTTTAAAGTTGTAAATTTCTCAAACTCCAGTTTAGTCTATCAAACTTTGTAAATTTTGACACGTTCTCAATTAAGAAACCAGCCCTTAGTATTTCAGTTGTTTTTAAAGTCTTTTCTAAAGTATGTATTAAAATGCTTCATTTTTTCTTTTACTGTACAGCCAGTTTTATACCAACACTCCTGACGAAAGTCGCCACACCATATTTTTATAACCCCAGCCTGCAGTACCTACAAAACTTTAATGAAACATCACAGCTTACAATAAAATTTTGTTTTACTCCACAGACATGCAATAACGCGCACAATGAAATGAATAGAAACAGCTCGGGATCTTCGCGAAGGAAGATGAGCACTCGACTACGGCACACATTGGCAAAAATGTAATTTTAAAATAGGTCATGCAACGGTACACTGTATACACCGGCAAATTGTGAATTATTCGGACAGTGTTTTGAATATTTCGACAATAACGTTGGTGAAATGCATTTTTGAAACACAGGCCTCAATAAAAGCCTATTGCTTCTGCTATTCTGGTACTTCTTAAAAATAAACTCACTACCTATGTATAGTAAGATGTCGGTCTGTCAAAGTGTTTGTCATAATGATTGCTATTTGAGCTACTCCTTGAAAAAATTGGCTTTTTCTGAACTACGACGGCGAGCTACCCATTACTTGCGTCCGCAAGCCCGCGCCTACGGTGTCCGGGAATCGGCTTGCGACTCCTGACGCCCGGGGTGTCTTCTGCAGTGGTTAGGGGCGTGAGGGCGTCTCCGTAGCACAGAAAGCACTCTTGGTATGACAAACATATCCGAAAAGAAAAAAAAAACCAAAGTGATTCATACTACACTTATAATGATCGAAAGGATGCTTCAAAGGTAACAAGAGGTATGCCTATTCAAAACAATTAAACTAAGCAAATTCTTGTCAAACCTGAGGACCATAGCCCACCACAGCTTAAACAAACATTCATTAGGCTAAGAGAATATTCCAGAGAATATTATGCAGAACTAGCGTTTGACAATTCTTTAATTCAGATTATACACGTAATACATCTATGTATATTCCAAGGTATTCCCAGGTATATTGCAGTAGCGTACACGTGCTGAAGTATCTATTACGTGTCTGGTGTTGGTTGGGTTATTGTGTATATCTTAGACGAATATGGGATGAAATTGTAATACTATCTGATAGACAGAATTGATATCTACTGTACTCTTTATTTGTATGGTTATTTTTGTTTGTATACGTTTATATGTTTTGAGTTAGTAAGTTACAGATGAGATATTTTTAAATGTCCTTGCAAATGCTTGTTGTCTTTCCAAATGTTAAATAATGGGCTTTCGTGTTGTCTGTTGGGCTTAATCTACAAAAACAATATTTGGTTTAGATAAACCATTGCAGAACATTTACAATGCTCCAGCTTGTTGAAAAAATATCGTTGACAAAAATAACATCTTCGTAGGTTTTCCCCGGGACAAGCATAATTTCAAAGACAATTAAACGCATAATTACCATCCTCTTACAAATTCCATACCATTGACACTCGACTGAAGATATAAAATTCCGAAAATCCTGCATACCGCTAATGTTAACATCAATATTGTTTCCTTTGATACAAATTTCCGCAAATGTAATTACAATAAATTATGTTTGCAAATGTCGACTGTCGCAACATTTGGGATTATTGTGAAAGGAAAATAATGACGTATGCCTCAGGGTACTACAGTGCCATCCATTAGTGAACGAACGTATTAAAAGCTGAATTGAAATCCAATGTAGCTTATTATTCCTGTTAATGGATATTAGCGGCATTATTTGGTTTTGGTCGTATGATTGATTAATTTTACGTAATCCGTCGATGTTGACATAGAAAACTGATTTATTAACAACTATTTAAATGAAAAGCCATTGGTTTGCTGGTTTCTGATAGGTTGGTTAGCCACTGACAAGCTTGTGTTGTGCCGCTGAATTAATCAATCAACATTAAATAATTATTAAAATTTACTGTGTTGTGTTTGAATAAAATTTTTTCAAATGACCTGAAAACAAGGGGCCTTGTTTTGTAGTTTGTGTTGCTAATAAAACCCTGTGAACAATGTTTCATTTGTTTCAAAACAAATTCTTTTATATTTTTGTAGGACTTGTTTTCATTCCTCAGGGGAAAGAATTTAATATACTGAAAATATTAATATCCTGTTACGAAAATAAAGATGATTCGAATTCGATGTAGCCTGTATAATGGCAATTTTTTATTATTGACTAAAGAAGATATTATTTTAATATACTTTGATTGATTTTTACAGTACTTATTCGTTGATTTACTTGATATTAAAATGAATGTAGCAGAAGATTTCGAAAAGCCACGGTCGGCCCAAACTCAGATAGGTGGATGGCGTAGAACAAGATTTGAAAACTCCTAGAGTAAGAAACTGTACAGAAAAAACCGTGAATCGGTAACTATGGAGAAAAACATTTAGCAGGCATGCACACCGATGGCTGTAATGTCTAAATGGTGATGATAATTTTCGATACGTCATAACAAAACGAAATTTGTGCCTTCTGAAATATAAATGACTTTAAATAGAATCAAAACTGAATCAGTCATAAGAATTAACAATAACCCAGTGCCACAAAATCAATAATAGTACAAGCCAGTGCTCGGTCAAAGTAAGAGGCACGTGGGTCGTATGTAGGAGCTTAAGTAGTCTCACATCAAGTATGCTAAACTCGATGCACAAATAAATATAAATTGTAGGGTAGGAGAGAGCTCTTTGCATAATCCCTAGAATTTAAAGCACTTACGATCCCTTTCATCTCACTCAGAAATAAATATTAATAATCCTCTTCAAAGCACTGGTAAATATTATTTTATATTTTACTGATTGCTAAAACAAGTTTTACTGAACCCTTGGAAATCATGGGAATTCAATTATTAGGAATCAATATGCACGAAATTTTCATGATTTTTGGCGTTCACTGAAATTTGAGGTAGTTTTGACTTCATTTTCATAAGTGATGACAAGCAAATAAATATTTTACTAGGCTAATTGCTTAATATATAAATCTATGGAATCGATCGCTCAAACTTTCATCATTTCATTAAAACAATGGATTAGAAAAAAACTATTTTCAGTTGTGATGAAAACTCTCATTTTCGCAATAAGGGTGCTGCACTCACAAAGATAAACAAAATCTCCTACATGCCAAAACAAATACATAATAAAAGGCCAATTAAACAGAACTTAATTACATCCCTGATTGCCAAACCCGACGAAGACTTTTTTTGGTTTTAGAAACCCGACAAAGCCTGCAGTTGAAATCGACGCACATGCAAGCGTCGGGCCAGGGTCAAGGAGGCCAGAGTCAGAGCGGCTACAGCAGTCAGCAGCAGGGAGGCGGCTACGGAAGCCAGTCGGGCTATGACGCTTAGGTACGTAATGCACAAAATATGAGCTGTATTTGGCCGATCGGTTCACCGCAAATTTCCCCCGAGGTTGGCTCAGTAACCGCGCGCACTGAATTTGTTTGCTTAACTCGACAGTTTTGAGCTTTATATTATTCATAAAATATCTACTTATGAAAGTATCAACAACATTTGATTTAATGCCAATCTAAGATAGAAAGATAGTGACATTGGGTAATGGTTCTGGAGTGATGACCGAGTACCGTAAGATGCTAATGGTGGAAGACCTCTCAAAAGGTGGAACGATGACCTGGTGAGGTCCATGTGAGTCCAATCTATGGGAGAAGCACAGGACCGATTGAGGGTCACCTATATGTAGCTGTGATTATATTTCTATTATAGTATGAATGATTATGAGATGGATATAAGAACAGAGGAAAAAATGGCACGATGGATGGTATGCTTTTAATTCATAGCCCAGAACCTCTCTAAACTGCCCTGAGTTACTATATTAATAACAATGCTGGACAATCGAATCTACAAAGACATTTCATGATAGATGAATTTCCACAGCAATAAACCAAATCTCACACAAAACCGTATTGACGTTTGTGAGCCATGAATTCCTACGTTCGAGAGTTCCTTTGAACAAAAGCCACTACAGGAAAATCAAAGCCGAAATCCACTGCCATGGAATAACTTTAGTTTCACCTTGCTTTACTGTCAAAACAATATGGATGTTTCTTTGTTTTTGTTTATCTTCCTTCACGCACAACTTCATAAGGAAAAGGTTGTAGGCGTGTTTCTTAAGGCGCTGAGTACCGCAGTTAGTAATTTCCTGATCCGTTTTTTTAGCAGTTGCTGTTGTGATTGTTAAATTTTGGTGGTAGGTATTGTAGTTCAGAATATACTCTATTACAAACACAAAAATTAATACAATTAAATAATTATTAATGTATTATTTATACCTTTTTTCTGTTATATGCCTTTGTTTTTGTCAAAAATGATTTCAAAGTGTCCTCGATTTGATATTTCGGACTCGTTTTCATTCAGTGTGCGTTCTATTTTGTAATAATAATAACAAATAAATTATTTTTTCCCCCGAAATTCGTCACCACGTTACCTAGCGCCTTAAAAGTTGAGTTCCCGTGCACCGTATTTACCTTGAATGACGTCATTTTTGGGTCGTTATGTTGTTTTATTATATTTTTCCTGTTCATGTTGTCGTTGTTCAGATTGAGTAACTTCCGTGTTTAAGTTTCGTGGATTTAGTAACGGAGGTTTTCCCTAGTAAACCAACCTATGTAGGTACATCAGAAATCATTTCAAAATTTTCTCAGATTAAATTATCGATACATTTATTTTGTTATTAGAAACTGCCTATCATATGTAAAGTTACAAAGGATTTTCAATTTCACTGCTATAAATAAACCATTCACTATTCAAAACTAAAGCTGCAATTTATCAGAGTATTAACTCAACCAACCGTAACACTGAACCAGCGTTTCATCAAAACATCGAACGAATAGTTGATTTTTGGAATTCGAATAACACAGACAAATTACAGAGCAAATTCAAAGCAAAACTGAATCCGCGATACAGCAGCGTTCGAGCCATAGAGCAGCAAGACGCCTTGTCGGCCACTACTAGGGACTGCATTGTCATAACTATCCATACAAGCCAAGCTTGACAGTGAGTGTCACCGTTACTCATAGGAATGGAAAATCAATCCGCCTAGCGTCTGCCCAACTAGGTTTAGGTAGACTTGAGCTGTACCTAGTTAAACTGGCTTACCAAGTGCAGCTGAATACCGATATGTTACAGGGAGTAACTCGATAACACGACACCTATTGGCAAGGCAAGTGTGACATTTTCTGGCTTCTATCTTCTCATTAAGTCTGTTAAAGATCTTCAAATGACAGCCGGGACCAACAGGTTAAAGTGATTTCCATGAGATGGAGGAGTCTCGGAGTTTACGTATGGATGGTCAACCATACACGGATCAACCTCGGCAAGCGTTGTTTAACTTGAAGATCGACCCATGCGGTTCTTATTATTTAGGCACAAGCTACTTGACTCATACAAATTGATGGCCCGTTACAATTCTGACTATGGTTACCCGGAACACAGTTTCGTGCCACAATTATTTTTCTAGCCGCCGTTGTCGTGCGTGGCGATCCTGTGGTCTGTGGTTCGAGTAATGAGTTTAATTTGTAATCGTTAGGAAGTTCGCGAACACGGGCCGAAGTTAGCTGGCATCCGCTATTATACACTATCACTTACAAATACCATTTTGTAAGGCAAGGGGTACAATTGTATGGTAAAAATAGTGATTTAATTTTGGTCTAGAAAAACAGTAAGTTAATGAAAATTTTGACGTCCTGACGCACGGAGCCAGTCAACTAGTCGACACTTGGAGATAGCTATGTTCAACAGACAGTCTTTCGGCTTAAATAATGATGATCAATGAAACTTTTTCGAGAGCAGTGGTGGCCCAGTGGTAACGGCCCTGACCCAGACAGGTGCGCATTACTTTGTGTAAATTATTTCATCACCACTACTCTATAAACGGTGAAGGAGAACATCGTGAGGAAACCGGGATGTCATTCCCTCGCACACAGAGTGGAGGCCTGTGCCCAGCAGTGGACTCATTAAAAGACTGATGATAATAATGAATGAAAATTTTACCGGAATTAGTGGTAAAGAGCTTAGTTTCATAGATAGATTTGAGTGAACTGCGGTAAAACTTCTTGTCATCATTGACCCAAAATATTTTGTTGCCCAAGTACGGTGCGTACTATTAGAAGGACCCATCATAAGTATTTAATCACAAATCATAATTGTTCTGACACCTGAGATAAAGGACATGCCCAAGTTTGGGTGTCATAACTTTCTAGGTTTTTGCATGTACTTATGTAGCCTAATCATGGTACTTCTTCTCGTAAATTCTCTCATTTTGTATTAGGCTTTGGATTAATAAATTATTATTTATTTATTTGTGGGGAAGTCAATTCTCTCAGTATCTATCTCTATTTCATTACACCTTCCTACATTATAGCCGAGTATTTCCTCACAACAAATACAATCAAGTAAAAAAATCCACAATAATTTACCGCCTATATCAGCTGAAAGGCCTCACTGGATACCTGCAACAGCAAACAACAACAACAATACAAACACGAAAACAACTCTCCTTCGATTGGAACGAACTACTCCATCGAAATAACTTTAAAATAAACATAACACTCACAAATCGCAACGAAAAGGTTACTAAAGCAATGCTACAAGTGTAAAGATATATTTTTCATACGACAAATGACTGATTAAGACAATGACAGTCACCAACGACCTTGAGGGAACAAAACGCGCATACGTTTCACACCCGCGCGACCCAAAATTCAGTAGTTTTTCAAATTCAAATATTTTATTTCAGACTTACATCCATATATTTATTTTTGTACTTTTCTTATGTAAACGCCTTAGATCAAAATGTAGATAATTAAGTTGCCTTTGAGATGGTAACACTTTCATTCAAATACGCCCGGTGGTTTTGGTGCGATTGTCGTGTTTCTGCCCGTGTTAGACATTACTTTACAAATTATTACACTATGTTATACGAATAAAATTCAAAATTTTCTTAGATCAAATAATTAAAAAAAATAGTCTAATGTAACATATATTTCTTTTAAAAAATTACGACTGGCCTACTGAGGGGTATCTGCGGCTTAATAAAATCTAATTAAAAATGATTTTGTCACAATATAACATCATGTCTGTATTACCCAATGGGTCAGGCAGAGTTGTACCTACCTTTAGTATATTTCATTTCAGCCGAAAGACGTCCACCGCTGGACATAGGCCTCCTTCAAGTATCGCCAATATGGTTAAGTGCCGTATAACAAAGAAGAGCTTGTGACTAGAACCGGGGACATATATAAACTTGGAGCTGCTGCTAAAAAAATATCACACTAATATACAAAAGGCGAAAGTTTATGAGTGTGTTTGTATGTTTGTTACTTCTTCACCCTCAAACGGCTGGACGGATCTGGATGAAATTTGGTACGGATATAGATTATAGTCTGGAATAGCACATACGATACTTTTTATACCGGGAATATGTTCCCTTGGGATAATTTTCGACATTCACGTGGGCGAAGCCGCTGGCAGAAGCTAGTCATATCATAAACAACATAATCAATTACCCTTTGCCTTACCCATGATCAAACCCAGGATCTCATGTTCAACAGTAGCGTTTGAGATCAGTAGACTATCGAGGCAGTCTAGAAATGTGTGTCATTGATTTTTATACCGTGTTTGTTTCACAATATAGACACATGAAGAGAAAAGAGCAATGGTAGCCCATTGGTAACGGCCGTGACTTACAAGTTGTAGGGCATGGGTTGGAACCCAGGCAGGCGCTTTACTTTTTGTAAATTATTTCATCACCACTGCTTTCAAAATGGTGAAGAAAAACATCGTGAGGAAACCGGCATGTACTAGAACCAAAAATTCGAAGTCATGTGATATCCACCAACCCGCACTGGGCCCGCGTGGTGGATTACGGCCCATTCCCTCTCACAGCGAGGAGGCCTGCACGAACAACAGACCAAATGCGAGCCTAGTCTAAGTGCGACAAAGGGGTCCATCTATCCTATCATATCCTATCACATATGAAAACAAACTATAATGACGTAACGACTATTCACAACGCAACATTCCAAACTGCAGACAAAAACCGTTTTATTTAACGAATTCCCAAAATGGCCGCCACGGGTCTCATTAAATGAAAACGTTGATTTCAGTTCAATCCAACTTCGCAGACGGAAACTCTTTGCTAAGCAAAAATGTATTTAGTTACAGGAAGAGAATTAAATGCTTGTCTATGTTTAAAAGTTTTGCAAGCGAGAGATTACGGCGTATAAAGTTGTTGCTGTATTTAGCTTGGCAGTTAAGAAGATAACAGGGAACTGCAAATAATTAGTAGTGTAAAGTTTTTTGTTATAGTGACAAATTCTCTGCGCTGAGATAGTTAACAGTTTGTGGTAAAAGAGTATTTTAAAGCGTAAATAAAACCATTTTGTTTTAACGCTGCTGTTCGGCATTAGGTCCGGGGTTCTGTTCCCAATTTGAGTAAAATGTTATTGGGTTTTTCCAGCTGGAATTGTTGAGGCCACTAGACCAACGAGGTAGTCTAAAAATGAGTGTTTCGTGCGGTGTCGGATTTGATCAATAAATAAGGTATGTCAAAAAAAACACACTTAAATTACCCAATGACATACACAGCGCAATATTAAAAACTGCAAATTAGAACCGCTTTTTTTAACTAATTCCCAAAATGGTCGCCACACACGTCTCAATAAATGAGAAAGTTGATTTCAGTTCAATCTGACTTCACAGAGGGAAACTCTTTGCTAAGGAAAAATGTATTAAGTTAGTGACAAATTCTTTGTACTGAGATAGTTAAAAATTTGTGGTTGCAGAGTATTTTAGAGCGTAGATTAGACCATTTTGTTTACTACGGTACTGTGAGGACTCTGCTCATTTAAACGCAAACTCCATGCCTATATTAACACTGGCAACAGATAACACAGTTTTGAAAGGCAACTGAAATTCGAATACAAAAATAAATGAAGATGTTTTTGCTAGGCTTTGATTGGGAATTCGATAGAAGCCGCCTAAGGACAGACATGTTGTTGAATTAATATGATTTAAAAGTAATTGCTGCGTATCATTCGTAGCACACTGGCTACGTCTCCCACAGTACTTCTGAGTATTGTTAGGTTCTATTCCTGGGTCGAGAGTATGGTGTTATTGGGTTTTCCTAACCGGCATTTCTCAGTAGTAATTCAGAGTCAGGAATTGTGCACAGTTGATGTAAACAGGCTCGCCCTCTGCCTAACCATTAACGAAACACAGGCCTGATGTTATGTGTATTTTAATTTGCTCAGACGTGCACAACAATCAAAGTTCAAATTTACTACACTTATAGGTTATAAAGTTGCTATTTCACCAGATCGAAAGCCTGCAACAAACCGTGAATAGCTGATGGGCTATCAATCACCGTGTAACCGGTGTGTCACTGCGTATTGACTCGATGGCCGATCCACGATCTCGATCCACGTTTCCGCGCTCTGATTGACAGGTAATCACCGGGAAGATGGTACGGTAACAACGTGTGTATCCATCGTTTTTTATGTTAAAGTTAAAGGTATTTTTTTTATTTATTATAGGCTCGCGGTTGACCACCATCTCACCTGTCGGTAAGCGATGATGTGTATTTGTGTGTATATAAGAATCTAGAGGATTATATTAGCAAATCCGGTTACATCAATCGAAAGTTTGTTTGATGGGAATTATGACTCCCGCAGACATATGCAAGGCGACAATAAAACAACGATAATACGACAGGGTATTATAAAATATCTTTCAAAATTGTTTTATCGATAGAACAATACACCCGACAGATGAATCTTTTTTTTTGCCTGTGTTTCCCAAGCTATAATAACGACTCGATTGATACCTTATTCATCAAAATCGGATGAATAATTTAGGCGCTAAGGAGGAGGAGGAACATAAGTAAATACAAACATACATACATATACTGCTAAAATCATAAACCTTCCTTTTGGCTTCGCTTTATTCGGGTAAACAACGTCTTCGCAATGTCGCATCGCACCTTTCAGCGGAAGCCTTTGCGAATTGTATATCTCAAAGACTTCAAGTTACCTAATTTAAAACCGTTCTAGAGTCATAATTTAGATTAAACTGTTTGAGAGCTCAATTGAGTAATCTTTTATTTGCAGAACGGAGCAAATTATATTTCTTGAAATTACTGCTAATATTGCAAATTGAAATCCCAATCCCAATCTACAACTAAGCTTAGATTAATCACATTCCTAGCCACTCAGCTGTCTCTTAGTATCTATTATGTTCTCAATACAACCACTATACGACAACGATTAATCACAATAAGAAACCTTCATTTCTACTCATAGTACCATTTAGTCACACAAAACGCCAACTTTGTATTGTTAAGTTAAATTAATGCGAAGAATGTCGGCCATAATAATTGCCACCGCGTTTGACCAAATATTCGCGTTTAGGCGGTGGACTGCAGCGCCATCTTGCGGTAATTACGACATTAATTGCCATGTGGAGATGATACTTGGTTCATTTACACCTACTGTACTGTACGCTTAAGGCTTGTATCTACTGACTACTGAGACAACGATAGGTATAGGGAATGCCGATCTCATCGCAAATTACTTTTTATTAAGTTGTTTTTGTCCCACAGCTATTATTATTTTATTATTTATTTATTTATTTATTCAAAATTATGTAGATAGCACCTTTACAGCTATACCGCCAATACGATGTTACTACCACACAGATATTATAACTAACAGCAATACAATTAAAAATACAATCAAATATTACAATTAAAATACAATCAATCATCTCATTATAAAAAACAATCAAAATCCCAGTATCAATTAATTAAACAACAATTAAACACAATTAAATACAATTAAAATACCATTAAAATACAATTAAAATTCAATTAAAATACCAATAAACTAACGCATATAATCCAATTAAAAAAACATTACAATCCAATTAAAATACAACTAAATTCAATTAAAATCCCTTTTCCACATTTTCAATGCACTTCAGTGCTACTCCTGTGAACTTCATCAGGCTACATTGAAATATAGGGATCCCTTCTTTTCGCATAATGTTCTTTATCCTAATATACTTCGGCATAACGATTTTGGCACAATTTGTTTTGGCATAATAATACTTCGGCATAATTTTTTTAGGCATACATTTTATGTTGGCATAATCATCTTAAAGACTAATTTGTTTTGGCATAAATTTGATTCGCATAACGTTAGTAGGCTTAATGACTATTAGCATAACGTTAGTAGGCCTAATAACTATTAGCATAATAATATTTAGGCATACAATTAATATAAATAACAAAAAAAAAAATCATGCAAATGATTTAATATACATAACATTATGTAACTAACTAACCTAACCAATTTGCTATAGTTTCTGTAACAATTAAATAATATTGTTGGATAGAAATTTAATATGATGTGCAACAAAAGTTAGTGACAGAACCGAATTGCTGCAAAACCGATTCTACGTAGTCTTGTTTGTCCTACCCCTAGAGTGTAATTTAAAATCGCGAAGGCGCGTAGGGGCGAGGCGGCCCACGAGCTGAGGAGCAGGCGGCTGCGAGCGAGGCGCCGCGGCTGAGGCTGGCCGGCGAAGCCGGCCAACAAACCGAAGCTGCGGTGGTGAGCGAAAGCCGTCTGCGACGATTAGCACGCGTGGGGCCGCCGGAAGCCCGCAGCGCCGGAGCCGAGACAGAAACCCTGCCTGCTGCATGTTGCCTGCTCGCTTGAATGCTGCATGCTTGCTTGCATGCTGCATGCTTGCTTGTTTGCTGCATGCTTGCTTGCATGCTGTATGCTTGCTTGCATGCTGTATGTGTAAATAAATTTATGCTATAGGATATTATGCTTAAAAAAGTTATGCTTTAGAACTTTATGCTTTAGAATATTCTGCTTAATCATTATTATGGTTAGAGAAATTATGCTTAAAAAAATTATGCGTAAGCTGTTATGCGTAATTATATTATGCGAAAATATAATTATGCCAAACAAATTTATGCTAAGATATATTAGGTCTTAAAACTTTATGCAAATGGATAGGGAACCTGAAATATATCTACCTCATTTGAAATAATATTTAAAAATCTTATGGCGCGTGACAAGGGGGCAAACTTGTTCAGGTTAGTCCTATAGGATGGCTCCAGTAGCGTTGGCGTGGGGCGGCGCGCACCCCCGCATCCGGGCGGCACGCACAGTCCCAGCTCCGCTAACAAATCGGGGTGATGAAGCCAGCCGCGCAGCACCCGAAACACGAAACTACACAGAGCGATGTCCCTCCGCACCGCCAGCCTGCTGTACCCTACCATCCCTATTACAAAGAGACTCGGGTACATGAGTGGGAAGATGGGAAAGACACCGTACAGCTTTAAAAACAAAAAACGAGTGAATTTGTTTTGGATTCTTTCCACCATGATACTGTATTTAGCCTCATGGGGCAAAGCTGGGCAAAGTAACTTTATTAATTTATTTATTGAAAATACTGCCACCTATATATCGTCGCATATATTGCACATAAACAGAACGATCTTAATTACTACGAGACCAATGCATATGCCAAGAGAGCCGTAGATAGCACTCAATAACTGTAGCCTCTAATATTAATCTATATATAAATTAATCCCTATTTTCCTTGGTTACGCTATAGCTTGAGAACTGCTTTACTGATTTCATTAATATTTTCTTTTAAAGTTTTGCAATACTTTGTAGAAGGTTCTTACGGAAAGTAAAATTAAGAAAAATAAAAACAAAAAAGTGGTGGGTAGTGTAGGCAGTTGACGGGAGCGAAGCCGCGGGAACAGCTAGTTCAAAATAAAGTTAAAAATACTTCCTCTCCAACAACATACAACATAGTGAAAAATGTTTTATGTCAATTTAGAAGTTTTTTTCAGAATAATTTTCATGTTGCGAGATTAGTTTTTCAAAACAAAATATCTCATGTTAAAGACTTTTCAGAAAGTAGCTCTTTGCTGTTCCTTGTGACTGAAGAAGAAGGTCTGAACAAACATTACATTCCATTTTTTTATTTATATTTATGTTCAATCCATACTATTATTTGCGGGGCTTTATTATTTGATTGCAGAGATCCGCTGGATACGAGACACACGGGACCGGTCAATGTGGCGACGGTTGGGGAAGGCCGATGTCCAGCAGTGGATGTCTTTCGGCTGATATGATGATATCATTATTATAAAAGCGAATGAAAAACTGTCTATCGGTTCGTTACGTTTTTAATTTTGGTATTGACAATATTTGACTTTAGAGAAAGACATAATATAATATTTTAACCCAGGTGTAAGTTCCCTAGGAATAATTTTCGAATTTCACGCTGACGAAGCCGCTGGTAGAACCTAGTTTCGGAATAAATCTTCGTGAAACACCGTAAACATTATTAACAGCCACGTCTGTAAGCCACAAGTCCTCGCCATAATATTATTATCAAGATTCATGTTTATTGCTTTGTCTTTGTGCGCCGGCCATTTTCTTTGAATCATGGCTTTTAAACTTTATATCAAGAGACTTGGAAGTTCTTATCTGTTCCTAGGTTAAAACTCGTTTGTTCCAGGTTCAAGTATTCATGATTATTATCGGAGAAAACTCGTCTTAACTTCAACCCTTTGTAAATTTTGTCCCTTTGTTCAATATTTATTGGAGTTCTACCGCTCGTTTCTTATAGGTTTTTTTGTAGGAAATCAAAATGTTTTATTACTACACTATTATTCAAACCAATCCCTATCAGAAGTTTTCAATATAACGCTTGTTTATATTTGATAGTCATTGTTTATAGACCCAGATTTAAAAATAATACAATCTACCATCAAATATTCATGAAAACCAAAGCGCCAGTAAAGCTGTACTCTGATTAGCCATACTAAATGACAAACGCTAATGGCTATGTGAACCATTAAATTTTGTGCAAAATTTTCAATTTACATAATTAGCAATTTTGATGTAATTCCAATCGCCATCTGCCTACAGTGTACATTAAGTCACAAAATTCCCATTAACAACACAAATGTACACAACTCACGACTTAACTGTGCAATTGAACGAAATCACTCCGATACATCGATATAATGAGCAACAAATCGTTCAATAGAAGGCCCTCCCTCCATTAGTGGTTACTAAATGGCGTACCGAAATTAATAAAACCTTACAGATAGCTCATTAATTTAATTAAGCGGCGATCATTACTGCGGCTAAAAGAATAAGGCTCTAATTTGGTCCATGCCACACTATTGCCACCTCGGGCACGTCGCTACAAATTGATACAGACTACGTGAGCCACTCAATTCGATGACGCTCATTTTGGGTTCCGTACACAGAATGACTAAAGAGAATTTAAGAGGAAAGTGATAAAGAACTATTTTGTCAAACTACATTTACCCTCATGTGCACTTATGACCCTGATGAGAATAATAAATAACGTCGGCTAGCTCCGGATGGTAGGTGCAGTATTATTTAGGCATTGGCACTGTACTCATTGTTTTCTTAATATTTTACTGATACGATATTGGTTACCCTTTTTCCAGGAAAGCTTTCAGACACGGGTCCGCATAAATATTGGTTGTAATAGCCTATCCAAACCACTATTATTATACCAAAGTTATATTTAAAATTAATAATGATGATTCTTTATAAAATGGGTTACACTGAAGTTTGTAAAAGACAAGACCGATGAAATTAGCATTACAAGTAATGTGCGTAGCTCGGGGAGGCATCGCCAGAGGGCGCGGCGCGCGAGGGGGGCTTGTCGATCGTCAGACATCGTTAAAAGCCGCTTGCCCCGTCGTTTGTTGCGAGTTTTCACAAGTCCCACAGTAAATGGGCGCCGACGCTCCCACCAGCTTCACAATTTACTTTTTCATCTCTCACGAAGGGCTCTTGTTGTTATTTGACATTAGGTACACTTTCACGAAACAAGCTTTTAACCCTGTCGCGTTTGAGAACGCTTAACGTCATTAAGTACACAACAGGCGAACTCCGAACACCCTCATCGGAATTTTTCACATTACACAAAATTGTTTCGGACGTGTTGTACCTCCTGTAGGGGTCAGGTACCGCCATTACTGTAACTTTATTGATTCCTGCACAACGACGCTCCACTCGTATAATTCCAGTTCGAGACACTTGTAGTGGACAGTGATTATGTAACTAGACCTTCACAAAAAGGTCTTCAGGTTGGGAAACACCTTCTATTAGGAATAAGTGACCCAATCCACTTGAGTGGACGCAATTTTGCGGAACCTCTATCAAGTGTAGTGTGTACAGATTGCTTATGTGGGTCACGTATTATTCAATAAACCCAAAATTAATACTAAGTACGTGAGCTGCGTGGGTGAATGGCACTTTTCCGTTATTTTGCTCAAATAAAGACAACGGCCGAGCGCGCAACTATTTACTTAACTTTAGTAGAACTCGCTGCTGTCATTGGGGGATAATTTATTGGAGTATAATTATTTCATTTCTGCGAAGTCTTGCAATTTGGTAGGAAAGTTCCTGGCGGCACGTTATAATTATTTAACCGCTATAATTAATAAGGCGCTATAATTTGGGAACAGCCGGACGAACGGAGCGAGTCGTCATAGCGGGCGGCGCGACTCGGTACGCGACGCACGTCCTTTATTAATTTTCAACGAAATAGAATCAAATTAGAGAAATTGTTTGCCGAGACTAAGTTTCAATTATGGTTGGACCCTGTCTTTAATTTGAAAGGAGATTCTTTTATTTAATTTTGGTGTTGATTTGGGATCTTGGAGGTGGTTAGCGAAAATCTATCAAACCAAAGTTTGAGAGTGATGAAATAGTTCATCGTTCTTCAACTTGTGTCCCATAGGGGAAAAGTATTATTATTGACACTTTGATATCTTAAGTAACGGAAATAGAGTACTTGGGTAGTTCTTCGAGGTCCCTCAAAACGCGGTCAAACGGTCTTAATTCCTAACCTATTAAACATTCAGTCTTAGGACCAAATACAGATTTCTCTCTATTTATTTAGTATGTGTACTTTAACATTGAACCTCTAAAGTTAGTTATCTATACTACATCTATACTGTAATATTATAAAGCTTAAAAGAGTTTGTTTGTTTGTTTGAACGCGCTAATCTCAGGAACTACTGGTTTGAGTTGAAAAAATCTTTTTTTGTTGGATAGTCCATTTATCGAGGAAGGTTTTAGGCTACATAACATCACGCAATGACCAAAAGGAGCGGAGCATAAATGAAAAAGTTTGCAAAAAAGCGGAAAAAATTATAAAAAAATCCTTTTTGAGAGATTCCGTTGTGTGCGCTGCGTAAGCGGTTAAAGTTACGCAACATTCATGTATGTAGGGTAGGAAGGGTAGGGTAGGTAGGGAGCCAGTTGACGGGAGTGAAGCCGCGTGGGACAGCTTGTAATATAATATTATAAAGCTGAAGAGTTTGTTTGTTTGTTTGTTTGAACGCGCTAATCTCAGGAACTACTAGCTGGAATTGAAAAATTATTGTTGTGTTTACATTTATCGAGGAAGGTTAAAGGCTATATAACATCACGCTACGACAAATAGGAGAGCAGCATCAATGAAAAATGTTGCAAAAAAACTTAAACTACTCTCTCTCTTAGTGACGCAGACGAAGTTGCGCGGGTAAAGCTAGTAATGTTTATAAAAAAAACATATCTAATGTCGAAAACGGGAGCAAAATCGATTTTCTTCGCGCGTCACACTCTGTTCGCGCTCACGGCAACCTTTGATAACCTTTGTATTCAATTCACACGCATATAATTTACTACATAAAATTATTCGTGTTTTAACTATGCATCATAATTACCGAAGAAAATTAGTTTTATCTCGTTACAATACTTAATAGGCATTATGTCTGTCACACGACTTTGCTAGTTGTACATAATGTACATAACTACATCTATGTTTGTAGTACATAATTATAATAAAAACTTTACTTATTATTTTACAGCGTCTTAAATCAGCGTCTTAGCCCATTTATGTGAAGACAACTCTTAAAAATAAAATTCACCACTTTGGTTACGCGGAGAATACTTTTTAAGAACTACCCACCTAATGATTACTAATCAAAATCAAAGATGAGTTTTCTTCTATTTTCATTTCAATAAAAACCAGACTTTCGAACTTCTTGGAAACCATAAACTTTATTCTGCAAGTCTCAAAGTTACTAACTAAATGATCCCTGCTCCAATTTATCGGGAAACCAAAAAAGCGTACTGATAAGTGGATGACGGAGGAAATCGATGCTGGCAGCCTCTGGGAAACATCTCGGGGGATAGAATTACGGGGGTCTGGCAGACTGCGAGCCACTCTCGATATTATCCTACCCAAATTGATTGCGGCTAACAACCTACCTATCACTACACAAGTAGGTATCTACCAACATTCGCCAAGGCAGAATTTCCGCTTATTGCGAGCCGCGAATTGAAAATATTTGAGAAAATACACCGACCGTGGAATAGAAAATGCGGAATAGAGTATCTTCGCTGTGGGTTTAATCTAGGATATTTTATTTTCTGAATATTCCAGAATTTACATTTATGCCGCCATCTGAAAATAAGTTTATATTATTTGGGGGAAAATTGTCTATTTACAAAGTCTATTTAATTTCTTGGTATGTCTTTAGGATATTTAGAATACAATACAAGGGATTCTGAATACGATTTAACTGCACACAATTACCGTATACGTAAATAGGCACAGTTGTTAGTCAGCCATCTTGTTAAAATCATGCAAAGTACAGTCGCGAACAAAGATTTCAATCCCGCTCAAATCAAATAGTGTTCGCGCTCATTCCGCTTAACTCTGGGCAAGTGCTCAAAGAGCTCTCTAAACTTTATAACATTGTCTTAGAGTCTGAATGCATAAGCGAACAGTTCCGAATGCCCCGTGTGCTAAACATAATTTTCTTTTATCGTACAAGTTTGTGCATAAGTGTACGAAGACGAACACAAAATAACGCCTGCAGTTGTTTTAGACGATCGTACTTGTAAATACATTGTTATGACTTGTTGTAGATTGCTGTGTGCTTACAATGTTTCTTAAAGATGAGTTGTATGGGTTCTGGCAAAATTTGAACAGATAGTTTATTACCTAGCCAAAGCGGTCGACATCTGGGCTTGCAATATGGGACAAGCTGAATTTACTGATGGAATAGAGTTCTATCTTTGTAAATGAAAAAAATAATTAATTATTTATAATTATTATTTTTGCATCATTTTATTGTGATATTTATTTAATTTTATTGTAATTTTGATTTTACTTCATTCAGATTTAATTTAATTTTATGTAATTTTAATCTTAGTTTGAGCATTATTTTTAATATATTTATATTGTCACTACTATTGTAAACAAGCGTCAACAATGGGACTGACTTCTGTAACACAGGTTTTACCTAGCTCGGAAGTCAGGGCTTCAATTATTTTGGTGTAAACAATTTATTTGTGAATAAAAAATATTTAATTTGAAATATTTGATTTGACTATATGAGATTTCGATGAAATCCTTACAAGTACACGAAAGGCTTGGTTAAGAAAATCAGCTTTTACAATATTTTTCCATGTCATATCCATAAAGCCAACAGAGGAGGGACAGGTCTTATAAAGATGCACAGTATAAAGATGGAAAAACAAAACGGAAACTAGCTTAAAACGCTCGAAACGGCACACTCACACAAAAATACGCATCGACGAGACGCCTAAGCGATTGTCGCGATGCTGTCAGCAGAGCGAGCCGCTGGTGTTGTCGATGCGCAATTTTGATGTGTGTGTTATGATAATTATGTAGAAAGGGAGTCATTGATATCGTGACGTTGATAAGATGGAACGGAAGAAAAAAATGTGTTGCGCCAACCCAAAGTTACTTAGGACAAGGGCATAAAGATGATGATGATTTTTGTCCATCATGAAGACTAAGTGACCTTCCTAATGGTTCACCGAGTTTTGAATTAAATCATACGGATAAGCGATTTTTACTAAGTGAAATTGCTAGGACGTTCACATTGACTCAATACGATGCAATTTGACCGATTCGCACTTGTTTTTTTTTATATATATGCGATATCATCTATGGACACAATTTAAATTGCATCCTCCCATCAGAAATGTCCCTAATTCCTTAAGAAGAAGGAATCTTTTAAAAAAAAAAACAACTCACAAACGCTATATTTTCACAATTTTATTTAATCGAACATTTTTCACTTTACAACTTTATGTTCATACATCGTCGAAATATTTTAGTTCACAAATATTGATCTATATTGCTACTATCTACTATATACTGTTGACTAGTGAGGTTATAACAGGAATATGCAGTATATTATATACTTTGTTTTATTCTACTGGCTCCATGGTGTAGTCTCCCCGAGGACTCTCGGTACTGAAACAAATATGAAAACATTTGAATTGATGTTACAAAGAGATGAATGTTTTTGGATGACATGTCTGGCATACGTAATTGGGTTATATGTATCAAATGGCGGTGACTGACTTGCAATGTTTATTTGTAATGTATCAAGATTTTGTAACGCGTTACAGTAATCAGTGGCGCGAGACGAGCCACTCCATGTGACTCAACTATCGGTTTTTTTTTGTGACTTCCATTTAAACGCGTTACAGTATCGATAATGAAGTTTTATATAGCGCCGTTTTACAACAAACTTCACCTCGTTCGAATGATACATTACAATCAAATGTTGCAAGTCAGTCTACGCCTTTAACTACTTATAAAGAAAATGCTTGACGTGTACTGGACGTGACTGTACTCGTACAGGGGCGGTTATTTTTTTAACCCGACTGCAAAGGAGGGTAATGTGCTTAAGTTTTTACTAGTTATCGCTTTGAGAAATAGCTATTTTGCAAATAATTTTTGGTTTTATTCATAAAAAATGTATTGCTTCAAAAATTCTAACTAACTATTTTAGTTGGCAAAATGTTTGTGCTCAAATGAGCTGAAACAGTAAAATTAATGTGGTTTAGTTCCAGATTAACTTAGTAGCTAGTTCGCTCCACTTTTCTAACTTTCGCTTTCACCATTATCTACCAACAGCAAAGAGGATTAGTACTTTATTAATATTAACTTTAGCAAAACAAGACTTACTTCAAATCATTCTGCAGTGTTCAGTAGTTTTAAAGTAACACAAATGGCTTTTTCTTGTTAGCCTACTGACATTCTTATTGAGAAAGATCATAATAAATGGATATCTATTACAATACTCCAAAAATCCAACATTGTAACTAGTTCAATACATCTCTGCAAGCACTCAGTGATCTCTCAACAATCTCTTAAATAAATTCTAAGAAAGCAGACTCACAAAAGCGCTCAACCAACATAGAAATTGAGGAAAAAGTCTGAATTACCTATCACCACCAACCCCTCTTGCCGTACGGACAATAGTGTCCCTCTTCCCTGCAATGTACACGATAACATGAATTGAGTGGAACTCCTGAATTATAAATAACTTCGGGAAAATCTTAGAAACGTGAGGAAGTTTTAAAATTTTCCTTTTAGCAGATTCTTTGGCTCTATTCTTCACTTCCTTCGCCACGACAGTAAATGTTGCACACAAAAGGTTGGATGTTTGTATACACTGCTTTTAAAAAGTTTAAAATGAAGTCTTATTATAATCCTCTTTGGAAAATAGAGAATGCAACATCAAATGGTTTTTTTACGATAGTTTTCGACATTTTATTGTTTTGTGAATTTCTATAAAACTAAAACTAAATCCCTGGTTCCATTAGAATAACACTTTGGCAAATAAAAATAGATAAATTTTATGTATCTTATAATCTGACTAACTAAGATTTTTTATAGTTTTTTAGTTTATCTGAGGTCACTGAGTAAAGCAAAACATTGTGAAACCTGGACTTAAGGCGATATATAGGTACGCCGCAATGTAAACGCAGTACTGGCCGTGCGCCGCTAGATGCCAAAATATCAATATTGAACCTCCTTTTGAACAGTTTTGTCTGCAAAATATTATTTGATTTACATGTGCTGTGACAGTTATGAAGAAATTCCAGCCATCAATTTTTCTGTTTAAAAATATTTCTAAAAACATCCAAGTCGTTTTGGAGGAGTATCCAAAAGTTGCGAAAAATATCGTGTTGCTAATTATTTTTTTAAAGCAAAACTATTTGTTATACAAAAAAACCATGTTTAAAAAATAATATACATGAAACAATAATAAATATCCATTTAGCCGTTACTAAGGAGTATGCTTTAGAAAGTTACCGTTTTACAGCACTTAAGCGGATGTAGGCCCTTAAAGTTAACATAAGTTTGAGATAACAAACCCACTTTGAGCAGGAAAATCTTAATCAAATGCTTGCACAACTAACTCACTAAACACTACACACTACACACACACACACACTACTACACTATCTTACTCGTTATATTCATTTTTTTTTAGTCTAGCCTTAAGTTCGCATATATTGGTCATTTCACTAATATGTGCTCCAAGCTTTCATTCTGCCCCCTATATTTTATATTTTTAACCGACTTTCCAAAAAGGATGAAGTTCTATGTTCGACTTCATGTTTGTTTTTTTAAGGTTAAAGCTTTTATTTCTTAATTTTTATTTCTTTATTTAAAATTAATTGTTTTGTTTATTTCATTTTATTAACCCACCAGTTTTAATATTTACAAAAACTTGTTGAATACACATGTCCATACAAAAGTTATTTGATATATTAATGTAATCACAACTTAGATCCCCAAGATACAGGTCCCACCTAGTTTGGGAACCACCGACCGTACAAACTGATTGTTATAATAGTTACACACTAGATAATTATGTAATAGAGATAAGACTCACTTTTTAACACCGAACAAATAAACTTATTCCTATTCTAGCTAGTGTGGTGAATAATGCTCGTGTCTTCTCTGTATGGGAAGCGGCATTGTCTTGCACTGGGATAGTAATAATTCGAATGGTGCCGCAAGATTTCGCATTTGTAATAATAAAATAAAATTCAATACTCCAACTAAGCACGAAAGACATAGATATTCAGCAGATGAAGCTAGCTGGCTTACTAGTGGCTTGTTGAGTGCGATAACAATGCAGTCGGGTTCCGTACGGAATTTGGTCGTGCAAGCGTGCAGCTATACTAGAACGATACAAACAAACGCAGTGCTATCTCAAATGTGTTTTGAGCTTGTACTGACTGCGTTTGAGTGAAATGGTTCTACTGTCAAGTGGGTAGACGGTCTTTGTCTGACCATTTGAAACGTAGAAAGAAAATGTTTGGAAGCTCTGTGAGGTTATAATCTGCATCTATGCGTTGTTATAAGTCACCTTATGGTATGTATGTACTATAAGGGTCAAAAGTGCAGTCACACTCTACCAAAACAGAAAAGGCAATATTTTGAAGGCAGCAGAATTTTAACTTTTCGCGGTTAGTAGGAATAATCTATACTTTAATTTCTATATAAAATATTAAATCAGTTGTGGATATTTTAACTTCTTCTACAAAAACTAGCAATTTGAGTTTTGGGAGAGTATGACTGCACTTTTGACCCTTGACTGTACATATGCACTTGTTTAAGTGTTGGCCTCATTAGTAAGACTGTCCACCGAATTGAGGATTTACACAGACTGATATTCTATCAACAATAAACATTGTCAAAAATAGAATATTGAACAAGTGACATTTCAATCCCTTAAAGAACAATGACCACGCTCTTTACATGCTTGGAATAATAAAATATAACAAAACGTCCCTTGATGAAACATACGTTGTTTCATTAGCCTATTTAAATGTAACTAAGTACGGCCTTCAATATATTTTTAAAAGATGGGAGATTAGAGAATTACTTGAAGTTATAAAGATTTTTTTTTTGTGGTTAGGTGGTATATTATTAATCTGTGGAGTTTGAATTGAGAGGTTTTCACATGTTTTTTTTTTACATATGTTACAAAAGATATCGAATGCAAGCCAGATAAGCGTGACGACTCTGTGTTCTGTGCGTGTCCAAGATCACACAGAACACAGAGTCGTTGCCGAAACTACAACACGGTCTGCGCAGAAAACTGTCAATGTCAATCTTTCTTTGTTTATATTACTTGTCAAAAATAGGCAGGCCACGTAATAGATCAAGAGCCATGGCATCCTACAAAGTGAAATCCAAACTTGTTCTGGATTCTTTCCAAACCCTAAACATGCTTGGGAAGCACAACAGAATAAGACTGATCTCTGGCTGGTCCCTGGGCACACAGGCATCCATGGTAATGAAATGGTAGATAAACTGGTAAGAGCGGGCTCAGCAACTGATTGTGTGGGTCCAGAACCATGTGTAGACGGCGTGTCTCGTGAAATTCACATTCAGGGAGTTTGCAGATCACAGACAATAAACACAGTGGCTGTCTAATACCGGTCTAGAACACTCCACGAATACGTGACACCCATGTGCAGGTTGTATGGGGAACATACGGAGCGCATGGAGCACCTTCTGTGCATTTGCGATACACTGGCAGGTAAGCGAATGAGTTTCCTAGAGGAGTTGGATATCCAAAACCAGAAGATTGTAGGCTCATATCTCCTAGTCTCTTTGTAAAACTCATGAAGAGAGTTTTCATCGAGATTGGGGAGGAGTAGATTATCTAGGGGATCACAATAAATCCCAATGGGTCGTAGCTCCGAGTTAGTTCAAGGCCCTTCCACAAGATAAGATAAGATAAGAATAGATCAATTGATACAGTATCGATTGTTTCATGTAAAGTCATTACTTTCAAACAGTTGACATTGCCTGGGATTTCATATTGATTAAAAATAAAATCGATTTAAATCTAAGAGTATGGACTTCTCGAGTGACGTTAATAATTACAGATGCGTTCAAAATCAATATTTTAGACTGCGTTCTGATAAAGTGAAGTTATATTTATAAAGATACAAATAAACTATATTAAAAAAAATATATAAACAGATAATTACATTAAAAATGTACTAAATTTTGGTGACAGTCTCATCTTGGGACAAAATTCTGTTTGTTTCTTAGTCCAAAATGACCATCCTTTTCATGACAATCGTAATCACTGATAGAATATCACTTTCTCTAAGGCCTAAACTCTAGGCCTTTTGTTCTGCTTTCTTTCTACATACGATTTTGCTACGATTTATGAAGGAACAGACATCGTTAATTCTTGCTTTATTATAGATTTTTCAAACTTTGCTCACTACAGTATGCTTAAATTAAATATATAAGATGTCGATAGATAATTTAGTAATACATCTTACGCATAGTATGGATGTTTTCCTTGCATGATGAGTGAGATAGCAGTCTTGGTGCCGCGCTTGCCCAGTGTGTCACCAGCCCACAGCTCCTTACTTAACATGTGATCTGAATATTAAAGAAACAACCTATTTACAATAACTGAAGAGAAACATAAATACACAAGTAAATCACGCCTAAGTAAGTAGCTACATGTGTCACTATAAGGAGCGAGAGTTTTGCCTTAATACGGGCCTACCATAAGCTCTTAGAGCAAGGTTATTTCTATTATGCGTAAAGGCCTGATCCAGCTGGTACTTGGCAGATCCGTCCCAGAGATGAGAGCAGTACTCCATGCATGATCGAACTTGCGCTTGATACAAGTTTAGCAACTGTTCTGGCGTGAAGTACCGTCTCACCTTCGCGAGGATCCAATTTTTTGGCAGCCAGCTGAGCTTTTGCCTCAATGAACGGACCAAAATTGAGCGTCGATGTCAACGTAATGCCAAGAACCTCAAGATGGTCAGTTATCGGCACGGTCACACCTCGGAAAGAAGGAGCCGGGTGGAATTGGCTCCTTTTAGCGAAAAAAAGACACGCCTGGGTCTTAGCAGCATTGAACCTGACAAGATTGGACCTGACCAGATTAAAGCAACATGTTTAATATGTTAAGCTATAGACATCGAGTAACTTGTTGAGTCTATTAGATTCGTTGAATTGTAGTTTTGATCAGTCACAGCAAATGTCGGAAATGTCTGCACACAGGTCGGTCCAATAGATGGGCTTTCTTTAGAAGTGCACAACTTACTGGTTTGAAAGGACACGGCAAAGAGAGCATTACCATGGAAAAATGCTAATTAACAATATTTTTATTGGCTTCTCTTCCTCTAATAATAGTGTAGCGACACCAACGCCGCCACTTACGAACTAATGACATGACGTCACACAAATCCTGCACCTCGAAAGTAAAGTTTTCCGCGCGATTTGAACACATACAACAGTCAGACAATAACCGTTGAGCAGTTGCCCGGACCAGACACAACACCCGGTGCCGGGTTGGAGGATCCTCCCTTTTCTATGGAAGTTTGTGGGACTTTACACCCTGTTCCACCTACCCCCTAAATATATTTTTTTTAAATCCTTTGATGCAATACCGAGAGTTTCAATAAATACATTTTCTCTTAAGTATTCCAACCACCGCAAGCTAAACCAACCACATAAATGCAACCCGCAATGCCGCTAAAGTGGAAAATTTAGAAAATAGCGAAGGTGGCAAAGAATCAGTTATATAAAATAAATAAAAATGCGGGACCTTAAGCCAACACTTATAAATGGTGCAAATAAACGCTGACTTGAACTGCAGCACTTTTATAATAAAACGACTGTAGTTACTCGTATAGCGTTCAAACCGTGATTATTGCACATTATTTCTCAAGCGCGAATGTAGGAAAATATGTAAGAAGATGTCGTTTTTTTTTCATTCAATTTTAGAACTTCCCATTGCTTATATTGATCATCTTTTATTTATTTTAATTAAATTACAAAGGTTTCTTCATTTTTAATATCGGTCGTGTTCCTTCCTAATACATTCATAGTTATATTGATCGCCTTTTATTTTTGAATGAGGATTTCTCAATATTGGTTTTGTAAAATATTTCTTGGAAAATAAATCAAACGCAAGTGTCCCATATTTGTGCACTTTGATTCAATTTCCTTTCTTTTCTTGATGTTGAACCAGATCGACGTGAAATCATATAGGTAGCTGTATAGTGGTGTATTCGGACTGAATTTTTGTTTATTATAGCATTATTAACTTCTTGGTATTCTGCATGCGGTTGAATAAGAAGCTGACCCCAAAATTGTTGGAAAAAAACTAGGCAGCTGAATTGCATTATAACATCCTGATTTCATCATTTAGATCCTCCTGTTTACTATCATCTTGATTATTAATCACTTCAACATCATTGAGATGGAAGACAATAATTGTCAATAGATGTGTGGAAGAAAAAGGCATGTTCCACCGACCCCAAATAAATGAGGGCTATAGCATTTGAATTTGCCGCTAGGGCACTGTTTTAGAGTCATCATCATCATCATTTCAGCCGAAAGACGTCCACTGCTGGACATAGGCCTCCCCCAAGCGTTACCACATTGATCGATCCCGTGCGTCTCGCATCCAGCATTTTCCCACAACCATAAACAAGTCGTCGATATACCTAGTGGGAGGCCTTCCAATGCATCGTCTTCCAGTTCGCAGTCGCCATTCCAGAACTTTTCGGTCTCATCAGCCATCCGTTCTGCAAGCAATATGCCCAGCCCACTGCCATTTAAGTTTCGCATGTTTCGGGCTATATTGGTACCTTTGCTTCTCCTGCGGATATCCTCATTTCTGATATACACAAGGAAACTCCGAGTATAGCCCTCTCCATTGCTCTTTCGGTGACTTTAAGCTTTCTGTTCTGGCCCATTGTGAGCGACCACGTCTCGGTCCCATAGATGATTACTGGCAACACACACTGGTCATAGACTTTTGTCTTGAGAAACTGCGGTAAATTGGACGAGAAGATACCGCGCAACTTCCCGAACGCCTCCCAGCCGAGTCGGATTCGTCGGTTGACCTCTTTCTCAAAGTTAGACCTACCCAATTGGACCATTTGTCACATGTAGACATAATCGTCTACAACTTCGCGTGTAGAGCCTCCGATCTTGATAGGAGTGGGTGTTACACCCATTCCTATCAAGTTCACCTTGCATGCATGACCTTGGTTTTGTCCATGTTCATTTTAAGATCTACTCTTTCGGTAGCTCTACTGAGGTCATCGCGCATTGTACTGAGGCTCACCATGGTCTCACTCATGACCACTATGTCGTCGGCAAACCGGAGGTGATTGATGTACTCGCCAATAACGTTGAGGCCTAACCCCCTTCAGTCCAGAACCTTGAAGACATCTTCCAGCGCAGCAGTGAACAGTTTAAGATTATTTTTTAATGTGACATCTCCCTGTCTCACACCGCGCTGGAGGACAATTGGTTTCGAGGTCTGATCCTGAAGACGGACAGACATGGTGGCGTTTTTGTGCAAACACTTCAATACCTCAATGTACCAGTAGTCGATCTGGCACCGTTGGAGAGAATGCAGTACAGCCCAAGTCTCGATCGAATCGAAGGCTTTCTCGTAGACCACAAACGCTTAACAGAGAAGTAGATTGTACTATTTGGTCTTCTGTATAACCTGCCACAGCGTATGTATGTGGTATACGGAGCTACAGCCTTTTTGGAATCAAGCTTGTCCAGGAGGTTGGAAATCGTCAAATCCGCGCGCGAGACGATTCGTGATGATTCTTGAAAACAAGTTATAGACATAGCTAAAAAGTGAGATGGGCCTATAGTTATTCAGCCATTGTCACCCTTCTTGAAGAAGAGTACCACCACACCCCTGCACTAAGCCTGTGGCGTTTTGCCCTCAAGTAAGACGGAATCAAACAGCTTCTGAAGGGCCTTAAGGACTGGTTTCCCACCAGCCTTCAGGAGTTCGGCCGAGATTCCGTCATCACCCGGTGCCTTGTTGTTTTTAAGCTGTTTCAGAGCCATCCTAATCTCGTACAGGCTGACGTCCGGGATATCTTCGGTAAAGTGTCGGGTCAATCTAGCTCTTGGGTCGTTTGCTAGATTCGCAAGGGGCTTGCTGTTTGATGTGTACAACTGCCCATAGAATGTCTCGATCTACATCAGAAGCTCCGGTTTGGCGGATACGATACGGCCATTGTCGGTCTTCAGTTTCGTGAGCTGGCTCTGCCCAATAGTCAGATCCCTTGAAAACATCTTGGATCCTTTATTTGGCTCAATCACAGAGATATCATTGAACATTTGCTTCTTGGTTTACATGATGAAGTCAATCTCATTTTTTGTTCCACTATCGGGGCTCTGCCAGGTCCACTTCCTGTGTTCACGCTTTCTGAAGAAGTAAAGGCCCTCCACTTCTATAAAACTGGCCAGTAGGTGACCCCGGTGGTTCATCAAACCAGCTCCAAATTCCTCCACTTGCAACTCATCATCCTCTCGTTTACCCAGTTTAGCGTTAAAGTCCCCCATGACAACGGTGAAGTGAGTTTTAAAACCATGCAGGGCTCTAGAAATATTCTCATACATGGTCTCCACCTGGTCGTCGAGGTGTGTCGAGGTCGGGGCGTAGACATGTACGACTTTCAGCGAATATCTCGAGGATATTCTGAGTATAAGGTACGCCACCCTGGTTGACACACTCTCGATCTTCACGACGTTGTTCACAAGGGACGATAACCCGACACCATGCCTCTTACGACACCCTCGGGAAGACATGGGATGGTGAAATTCTTTACGTCCGACACCGTACGGTGTTCGTACCGTACGTGTTGTAGAGTACGGTCTTCAAAATATCAAATCTCAGCGTTTTTTGGCTTTTAGCGACTACTTTTTCATTATTGTCAATATTTTCCAAATATGGCAGATTAAGATAGGTACGGGTTTTGCCAACCATTAGTTTAGTGGTTTTATGTTTCGTAAAATTTTATAATTATTATTTTTCCAAAAAAAGGTAGCTGTGATACTCGATGTTATATTTAATCGCAATTCTATGGTCTTAGAAATTCAAACTTTGCTCCCGTGCGGGTAATCACAACGTTTATCATCTATATTTATGGAACTTACTCGACAGTAGTGCCAACTGGTGGCCACAAAAACGGTAGCCCGCGTTTGGATTACATCTTCATTATTGACTGAAACTTCTTGTGAACATTAGATATGGGTAGAACGCTTGTGGCAAACTATTTCTAATCTGTTGTCTTTGTGATGATTAACAGAACCGTCTCATGTCGTAACAATTCGTATTGTCTGGAAACAACGGAAATGGAAAAAAAGGCAAATTTCATTTCAATCTCGTTATTTTATAATTGGAATATTGTTTCAAGACGCTTTTATTTTGTCTCAAAAAGATATCGAGGTCGATCACCCCGTCATCTAGCCCTGGGGTTTTGTCAGGGAAGATTTGGTTTGATAATAATAAGTCAAGAAAATATTTGTCAAAATACTAAAACTTGAAATTGGTACTACTAATAATACAGTTTTAAATGGAATTTTCTTTTTGTATAGTATCCGCAGCAACCGTATTTCTTTTATTACAAACTTTTAATTAATTTGCAATGTATATAAGTGTGTTCGGATCAAACCTTGCAATTGAATTTTAAAGCAGTTATCCTCCATCGATTAAGATGAAATTTTGCATGCACGTTTAGGTTGAATGAAAATGCACGTAAAGCTAAGTGACGTCATTCTAAATCCAACATGGCAAACGACCCAAGATGGTGGACTAGTTATTTTTTGTGCACTGCCATGATATGGGTATCAAATGAAAAACTGAGAAAAATACGAAAATGGCTAGTACTAAAAAAAAAAATTGAATAAATTATAACGACCAGTTATAAAAAAGATGTATATTTAAAGTAGGTTGTAGTAGTAGTTGGGTAAATATTAAGTAGCTACATACTTCAAGATCATACAAGAATAATAATTAATTAGATATATTGTAACGATAAGATGTAAGTTCTACACGGTAGGTGCTTCATATATTATTGACCTAGGATGTATCAGGCTAGACAGAAAATGGAGAATGAATAAATTCAAAAACTTACTCTTGAATGCGTTCCCTGTCCTCTTCCTGTACTCCTGTTCGACTGCAGGCAGCAGACCAGGGTACAGTGACAGGGGTGTGCGGTAGAAGTCTGGCAAGATAAAGAAACATAATATTATATAAGACATCATGGCCTTTTATTCCTAAAACACCTTAAAGCTCACCGAAAAAGATCGGTTGAGCTATTTTCAACCGACTTCCCAAAAAGGAGGGTCTATGTTCGACTTTATTTTTCATTTTAGTAATTTTTTGAATGTTCACCGAATACTCCGTCAATTATGAACCGATTTCGATCTTTTTTTTAAATGTTTTTCTCTTGAGGTGGTCCCATTGTCACTAAGCCAAATTGTATAAGCATACATATAGCGCTTTTGGTATTTTCATCAACATGGCAAGCATTTGCATTCAGAAAGTATTATTTGGTGAAGTGGAACTGATGCAGAAAACCTGGAAACCTTAAAACCTTCTCAATGTTAAGTATGTTTTGGGTATAAGATATCCCGAATAGTTTAATTACTGTGATAAAGCAAATTTAAATAAATGGTTCTTTTGAAAATGGTTCCATCGAACTGCTCTGATGATGAAGCCAGAAGGTAGGCACCGGAATTCCGTAATAAAACAATGTATCCCAGTCATGTTTAGGCTTGAAGGAATTGTATTGAGAAGCCCTCTGACTGTAAATGATTTTCATGGTAATATAAGGTCGAAAAACTAAAAATAAAAAATTAACAATAAAACCAAACCGACTTCCAGAACAAAATACTACAAAACGAAAAATAACTTTTCGGAAGTCAGTGTGAAAAACGAAAAGAAATAGGTACCAAAGACACCGAAAAGAAAGTTATTTTTCGCTTTTTAGTATATTTTTTGGCATTCCGTTAAAGAATTAGATGAATACAAATGGATTTTTTTATAAATAAAAAAAAATGGTTTTAATTTAATATAAAGAAAGAAAGAAGAAAAAAAAGAAAACACATTTTTTTGACACAAGCCACTAGAGCACACAATATAAACATAAAAAAGAAAACTTAGAATAAAGAACAATAAAAAGAGAGAAAACAATATAAATGTAACATTGTGTGTCCCACGGCTGCGCCAAAAAGGACCAGTTCAGCAAAATTTCGGGCAACTAGTGTCTGACACTACGGTGCTATAAGAAGCTACGTTATTACCCAAACAGTTAAGTCTAAACAACCCTTAATACCTACTAGTATGAAAATATTTAGTGGTCTCTTTGGTGGACCTCATATGGCTTTATAATTAATTATATTACCTAAGGTATAAATTATACCTTTATTTGAATTGACAACTCAGGGGAGCAGTTCGCCACAATGAGTTCAAAATAAATTAACGAAGCCTCATAAAAATAACTTTAAAACAAATAATATTGAAATAACTATTGTTATGTTTTCATTAAATTATTCAGGCCATGTTTTTCAGCGCCTGTTAGGCAATTTTCTCGTTTTATAGCATTCAATAATATGAAATCAACATAATGGCTTGGCAACAAACATAATTGAAACTAGGTAACAAGCAACAACTCAGATAAATGAATTTAGGTAGGTTATCACGGAAAATCGACAAATTTTTATCGTTAGTTAATCATGAAGACATAGACTAGCACTATCATTGAAAAGAATTTGCTATTCCAAACTCTATAAATCCTTGATTTTCAAGAATATTTATCTTCAATCAGTCAATTAATCCACTATAAAGATATACTTACATAGCATGCGCTCTCCAGCCGCGGGTCCTTCAGACATGACGTCATCAGTTCGCGCACGTAAATAATCTGAAAATGGGAATCACTCATAGAAGGAAGAATTCCACTACACTACACTACCACTAAAAAGAGCAAAATACATTTCGGAAATCGGTGCCGAAAAATGATAAAAAACGAGACATTCCAAAGACACCGAATTCCGAAACGGAAGTTTAGTATTTTGCTTTTTAAGCCGGTTTATTTTTTTTGTGAGAATGTTTTTATTTCTCTCTTTTTAGTTTAAGTACACCATCACTACAAAAAAGCAAGTTCCATAGGTACCTAAAGGATTGACAAAATACCCATAACAACTCAATTTACACATTCGTGCTGTTTGTCGCTAAGGAGTTCGGTTGAATGCTCCATATCTATTTATTTATCAGGAACAATTTGCTTTGTGTTTGATACATTACTTAACAATACATTATATTCATCATTATTAATAATATTAACATAAATTGTAAATGTAAATGCAGCAATACTATTAAAAAAAAAACATGAAAGCTAAAAACAATAACAATACATAGCATTTTTTTTTTATAGAAAATTTCAATATTTTTATTAAATTACAATTCTTCTATTGAGTACAAGTTTCTGTCTAAGAGAAACGCTTTGAGCTTAGTCTTGAAACAGCTAGTGTATGACAAATTAGTTGAATCCGCCGGCAGTCTATAAAATATTCGTACAGCTTGCTAGCTTGACAATGTTGAAATTAGGTACGTACTACTTTATTTTTAAAGTCCTTTCTATGAGTGTTTTCCCTAGCTATTCTTTCTTCCCCAGATTCGTATTAATGGATATATATTTATATATATATATATCCATTAATACGAATCTTTAAACAGAATGAGACCTAATATGGAATCCTGTAGTACACCAGCTGTAATATTAATCACGGATGATTGATATGTTTGCCGTTTTCCATTCTGTTCTATAGAACAGAATGGAAAACGTTTTTAAATACATTTTCCTATTCCTTAAATACGATGTAAATAGTTGCAGGGCTCTGCCTCTAACACCATAATAATTTAGTTTAGCAATTAGTAGTTTGTGATCAAACATATCAAAAGCAGACGACAAATCTAAAAAAAATACCTGCTACCTTTAATTTATGATTTATTTTGCTAATCACATCATCTAAAACTTACAAATAGCATTTCCAGTGCCAATTCCTTTCTGGTAACCGAACTGTCCATCACGTAGAAATTTATTTAAATGAAGATGAGTCAATAGCCGAGATTTAAATAGTTTTTCAAACATTTTTGATAGTTTGAATAGATGCGAAATTAGTCTGTAATTGTTAGAATCCTTTTTTGAAGAGTTTTCAAGATAAAAAGTATCTTGAACACTCTAGATCGATTTTGATGAAACTTGCACTATTCACTAAGTTGAGAGTTACTCAATCCAACACAAAATAATGATCACGATCGATAAGTAGTTTCGGAGAAATGAGTGGACAAACATACATACATACAAACATACATACACTTCTGAAATTTAGCAAACGTGTTTAAAAGCCCACATAGAGTAACATGTGAATATTGTGCAGTTCCAACAATATTACTTAGTTACTTAAGTATCGAATTGATTACCTCCTTTGAAGTTGGTTACAAAAGTTATTTGAAAAATAAAAAACCCGACTGCATAAGAAGCAAACTAAAAATGTAAACAAGAAGAAAATCATGCTGTGCAGTTTGAGGAAACATATAAGCAAGCTGCCTGATCACCTACCCTCCGACTGCACAGCATAATTTTCTTCTTGTTTATTTAGTTTGCTTCTTATGTAGCACTAACTTTTGCCACCAGCTTCACCCGCGGAAAAGCCTGAAATTAGCCCAAAGGAGCGTACTACGAGGATCCAGATCATGGGCTACCCGTTTGCGAAGTTTCTAAATTCAGCCATTAAGAAGTTCTTGACAAACAAACATCGAAACATACGACTTCCACATTTATATTACCTAAATAGTACGTTAATACAATGTTGTCCCCGTACTCCATCCCTAGAGTTATTATTCCTTACTAAGTAGAACAGCACTAAGTACAAAATTGGCCATGACGTTGATAAGCATTTCGGCCAGTTAGTCTACAATTGGTCCAACACAACAGCGAATTCCGAGAACTCAACGTTGAAAACCCCTAACTATCGTGGTCAACCCAGTTACCACCGAGACACTTGTAAGTTCTCTACCTGAAACGCTACAGGATCAAAACATGACTTTTTAATAAATGTCAGACAATTCTGAAAGCATAAAACCTCAATAGAACGCATTCATAATGAGTTGACGCTGGCACAAAAATTTAAAAAAGCCTTTCACGCTTTCCACGGCCCGAATGAAGAAATTGAAAATAATAACGTATTCCTTTTTTCGAATTCTCTTTCAAATTACGAAGCTGAAAGGATGTCTTCATAATAAACCTTCCATCTTTTATTTTGACCGCCGAACGAAGAAAGCGAAGAATGAGGCGACCCGTAAAGTGGATATCCTACGTTGTAATTAAAATTAATTTATATAGGAAACAATTTTATCTGTGATGTTAATAAATAATGATGTTTTGTTGTGCTGCAAAAATTTGAACGGTAAATTAAATAAGATGATACAAACTAAAGAGAAAAGAGAACGAGTTTCTAATACGAGTATAGGTACCTAATTGTCCATCACTTATTGTGAGTACCTCAATTCTTTACTTATCTAAGTACGTATGTTTATGCACAAAGCATACAAAAAGACGACAAAAAGCTCCAAGCCCTAACAAAATTTTAGACGACCACGAAAGAACCGCAAAAAGAACAAGACTAATAATAGAGAACGTACCTTTATAGAAATTGAAACCGTGTTTGCCGACGTCTGAGCATTTCGCGCAAGGGGCCACGACGAGCAGCGCCAGAATTGATATAAATGTTTCCCGCATTTTTGGCCGTTTATTAAGACTAATGAGCTAGCAAGACATAGGATCGCGGACGGTGGAGATTTATTGCCGGTTTGTCCGCCACTGCTGCCGGGTTAACCCGCGTATCCCCTTTTTATAATTTCTATCTGATATGGAAGGGGTAGATATGCGTGGGTCGGCGGAGGAAGGCGGTTCGATTCTGTGTTGGACATTTTGGATTTAAAATGTATTTCTGAGTCTAAAGGAACGCGTATAGGTGCTTAAATGTAGGCTTTCCGGCCGCAACAATAGGTAGATATTGGATCACTAAGGACATCAAAAAGAGTTTATGTTCCACAAGTATGGTTAAAATCTAGGTATGTGCATTTGCATCTTTGCTCCTGTAACCTGTTTGTTTAATTGTAAACGTATGTATAATATTAATCTGAAAACATATCTGTAGACACTAATCATATTCAAATAAAAAAATTGTATCACAATTCAACTAAAAAATGTTCAATCGACATCTCTGAATAAAAATCGCAGAAATGGTAAAAAGGTAAAATCTGAAAGAGTGAAGCTACTTGGAAAAAAGGCCGGGATTGTATGAAACTGGCAATGAAGTGTCGTAAAAAGGCCAGGCTCTGCCACATCATGCAGCCGAGATACTGCTGTCCTCTGTCCCGGCTTCCCGGGACTTTCTGATACTTGCCTGATTTATATCCCGGGTTTAGTTTACTCAGCGAATGATACAGGTGCAATTATAAAGATGTTACAATAAGGATAGGTTGCTTCTGTAGACGTTCATTTATCTTTACCGACTTTGGTTCTAAAAACGAGAGAAAACGACTTTGCAACTTTTCTGTTCTGTTAAAGAATACACTTCATTTATCTACTCTATTTTAAAGAATCCTTTGTCAAAGCCTGAATAATAGACATATATAAGAAAAAAATCCTGTCGTTTTAAACTCTGTTTAATTCTCAAAGCCCTGTGTATGGTACTAATAATTGCCCACTTAAACCCACAATTTAGACGCTCTAAAATATTCACATCCCGTTTCAGTCCCGTTCTCGGATATCGATAGTTACCAGCACTATACGTCCCGCCCGACGGGGTGCCCACCGCGGACGCCACAACCTTATGCAAATGACGTCCCAGACAGAACCGAGATATTCTTATATAAACGTGATTGTTGCGATTCTAATGGCTTCCTCTGCAACTGATGGATATCAAGGCTTTATTTACGTAAAAGGTTATGGATATAAATAGATGGTTTGTTTTGTAAATGTCAATTTAAGAACGGTTTTATTTGTTTTCGATTGTTTTTTTGTATTTTTTCGTCCTTCCGTTGTTTGCATCTTACACTATTATTTAAAAATCTCTACATTGTTATGAATTGCTTGGCACATTATATTTAAAATGTCCTATAGAGAATTCGCTAAGCAGAATAGATTAGAGATTTGAATGTGCTAAGCACTATTACTCGGTCAAAATGACTGTGCACTTGGCGCTGACACATCACTCTGACGACTCTCGATATTGACGATCGAGACGAACGCCGGGGACCGCGCGGGTAGGCGAGTGGGGTCGGTGTGCACAGTTATTTGACCGTGCTGTGAACACCTCAGAGATTTTTAAGGAGGGCTTTTGCTTTGAGATTATGAAGATTACCTACTTCGTTTAAAGAAGAGTTGAGTGTGTCTATTGTGAACTTTTATCTCTTGCATATGAGAAAACTAACGTTCGGTTTGAATTTATTTACTAGTTGTAAATAATTTCAAACCGAACAGCCACTGCAATGATCTTTAGCGAATCTCACATCGTACTATCATCTGCCCGAGATCTAATACTGCCACATTCTTGCTATCTAGAAAACTAGCACACTCCTTTGCACTGTCTTGATGACCCGTTAGCCTTGCAGAAATAAATGAACGAATCCTAACAAGATTGGCACATTCTCTTGTTAAAAAGACGCTGCGCAAAAACTTCTCTACCTACGTAAGTATCTATGGGTTAACTTACCAGTATTCTAGTAGGATGTTGTTTAAGCCATACTTACATTTTATCGTCATTTCCGTAAAACCGTTTTTCGCAAATAACTGATCTTGTAATGATAATAAATAAAGGTTGAAGGTTGTTATTTGTTTTATTGTCAGTGAATTAAGTATTTTATTGAGAAATGGGAACCTGATAATTGTTGTAATATTGGAGATGATTGCCCAAAATTGTTCTATGAGTTATGCTGCTTTAGACGGTGGCAAAAGCAGAACCTGTAATAATGGATAAACGTCATCATAGAGAAAAAGACCAGATAAAAACTTACCTTCAAAGCTACTACAATATATGACATCGACAAAGATTTTCTAGAAGACAAAGTGTGAATACATTACATTGTTAGCGAAGATTGTCATAAACTCCAAAATTTATGGAATAGACAAGCACTGCCAAGATGGCATGTTGACCACTGGACCACCACCAAACCGGCACCAAACATATTCACTCTTATTTATATTTTACCTACTTACTGATTTGTCAATTCTAAATTCTCTATAGAAAATTCGAATTCAGAATCTGGTAATCAATCTCTAAACAGCTCAGAGATTTTTATAATTAAGGCAAAATGACATTCTATCAGAGCAGTGTTGGCCCAGTGATAATGGCCCCAACTTACGTCTCGTAGGTCCGAATCCAGGCAGCCGCTTTACTTTGTGTAAATTATTTCATTACCACTGCTCTCAAAACGGTAAAGGAAAACACCAAGAGAAAACCGGCATGTCCTAGAACTGAAAATTCGAAGACATGTGGCATCTACCAATCCTCACTGGGCCCGCGTGTTGGATTAAGGCCCATTGCCTCTCACAAAGGGGGTCCTGTGTCCCAGTATTGGTAACATTAAAAGGCTTATGATTATAATGACATTCTATCAGCGAAAACGACTACAGGCTTTTAAGCCCACGTATAGGCTGCCAATTGTCAAATCTGGACTAATCGAAGCTTATGCAAAGCTACTTCGAAAGCTGAGGTAAGCCTCAGCTTACTCAGTGCAGTTAAGATCACCCCATCTCAAGTGTTGAAAGAGGTAAAGAGGTAGATGAGATACAAGAACTCTTTTCTGCTTGAATTCTGTGTCAGATTTTTTTTATGATGATATTCTAACCTTTTTGTTTTTACGTGTGACATCTGAAAAACTCCAATGATAATACGAAATGACAATAATATGATGCAAATGAAGAATACGAGATGCTAGCGAATAGCGCCCAAGTCGCTAGATGGAATGAGTTCTGCTGAAAACAGGATCGGGAAGGGGTATGGGAGGGAATCTGCAGGGTGATTGGTAGGACCGTCAGAAGACAGGAGGAACTGACACTATGCAGCGATGGTGTATTCCTCAACCCAAGTGAATCGGCCGCCCTACTTGCAGATACGTTCTACCCCGAAGACAGAGAAGACTAGGACAACGCTGACCACAGGCGAATTAGAGAAGCGACCAGTCGAGTAAATGAATGGGTTCATGATGAATATCATGATCCACCATTTACCTCGCTGGAGCTACAAACCGCCGTGGCTGGTTTCAATCCAAAAAAGGCACCAGGAGAGGATGGACTGACGTCTGACATCAGCAGTCGAGCGCTCCACCAGGACCTGGATGCGTTCCTTGCCCTCTACAATAAGTGACTTGAATTGGCACACTTCGCGAACATCTGGAAGGAAGCCACAGTCGTAGTCCTCAGAAAGCTGGGCAAGGACGATTAACTAAACCCCAAGGCATAGAGACCAATCGGTCTATTGCCGGTTCTGGGGAAGGTCCTGGAGAGGGTGGTAGTAGCGCGTGTAAAATGGCAGCTTGTACCGCGGTTTAGTACTCACCAGTTTGGTTTTATGCCCCAGAGAAGCACTGAGGACGCCCTCTATAAGCTAGTGAAGCACATACAGGACAAGTTGAGGCTGAAGAAGCTAATTGTCCTGGTGTCGCTGCATATAGAGGGCACCTTCGATAGTGCTTGGTGGTCAACCATCAAGGTCAGACTGGCTGAAGAAAAGTGCCCGGTGAACATAAGAAGGCTGCTAGACAGCTACCTCGACAGTAGGAAAGTCAAGGTTCGTTACGCTGGGGAGTAATGCACGCGAGTGACTAGCAAGGGCTGCGTTCAAGAGTCAATAGGTGGTCCCATCCAATGGAATCTTATTCTAGACCCACTATTGCAGGAACTGGAACAGCGCGGCATCTTCGGGCAGGCGTTCGCCGATGATATTGTCTTGGTTCTGGATGGGGACTCAGCGACCGAAGTTTCAACATCTGCCAATGCGGCCCTCGCCCATGTTCAGAGTTGGGGCGTCAGAAATAAGCTGAGGTTTGCACCGCACAAAACCTGTGCGATGACCATAACCAACAAGTTTAAGTAAGACACTCCAATACTGAGCATGGCCGGGGTCGACATCGGTATGGTCAAGAAAATGAAGTTGCTGGGTCTAACCATAGACAAAAAGCTAACTTTTAATGAGCATGCCGCGAAAGTCTGCAAGAGGGCAGCTGACATATATAAGCAGCTGTCCCGAGCCGCAAAGGTGAGCTGGGGATTGAACACACAAGTGATACACACAATTTACACAGCAACGATTGAGCCCATAGTAACATACGCAGCTGCCGCCTGGGCACCCGCTGCAAAGAAGTTGGGTATACGGAAGAGGTTAGGCTCGGTTCAACGAGGATTCGCTCAGAAGCTCTGCAAATCTTACCGCACTGTCTCATTGAACTCGGCACTGGCCTTGTCTGGGATACTACCTCTAGACCTGCGCATACAGGAGGCAGCCGCACTGTATGAAGCGAGGAGAAGGTCATCCCGGTTTGTGCCAGGAGACAGGGAGATCGAGAGTGCGGTGAGGTTAGCGGAAGCTCCTCATCCGGCTGCGCAAATGCCCCTGGAATTCATATGCCTGGCAGACCAAGAGTTACTAGATAGTAACAATGTGCCAATGTGAAGTAACAATGTGAAGATTCGCACCGTCTGGTGCGAATCTTCACCGACGGCAGCAAGATTGAGGGGAAGGTTGGAGCCGCATTATCCATTTGGGATAGTGAAGGCGAAGTCCGGAACCGCAAACTTAGCTTAGCCGCGTACTGCACAGTCTACCAGGCGGAACTTCTGGCCATCTGCAAAGCGACGGACATGATCCTCACGCGGCAAGAGACGAGCTATGGTTTGTACAGTGACTCAATGTCAGCATTGCAGACGCTTGCAAGCCCTGGCTCTCTCCATCCCCTGGCAGCTCGCGCGCGCGCCAATTTGGCTCAAGCCCTGGGCCAGAGCAAAGCTGTGTCTTTGTTCTGGATCAAGGCCCACGCAAGCCTGCCGGGGAATGAGCGAGCGGACGAGTTGGCAAAGAAGGCAGCATTGTCGTTTCGGAGGAAGCCGGACTACGACCGATGTCCGGTGTCATTTATTAAGCGACAGATCCGTTTGGAATCGCTTGATGAATGGAACCAAAGATATGTGTCGGGTGAGACAGTCTCTGTGACGAAAATGTTTCTTCCGGATGCCATAGCGGCTTTCCGTATTATAAAACAGGTGCGGCCCACAGGCGTTCTCACGCAGGTTTTGACGGGGCACGATGGGTTCTCTGAATACTTGAATCGCTTCAAATGTAAGGAGAGCCCATCGTGCGTCTGCGATCCAGGCGTGGCAGAGACTGTTCAGCACATACTTGTAGATTGCCCGTTATTTATCAGGGAGCTCTACCAACTCGAATGTGAGCTGGACAGGAGATTGACGAAGGACAGCCTGCATGGGCTCATGAGTAAGCAACACAGGGAAAAGTTCCAGGTGTACTGTGTTAATGTGGCTTCCACCGTCATTGCACGAAACCGAAGTTGAAGCGGCACTATGCTTCACTAGTATTACCCTACCTACCCTGCCTACCCTACCTACCCTGCCTACCCTACCTACCCTGCCTACCCTACCTACCCTGCCTACCCTACCTACCCTACCTACCCTACCTACCCTACCTACCCTACCTATCCTACCTACCCTACCTACCCTACCTACCCTACCTACCCTACCTACCCTACCTACCCTACCTACCCTACCTACCCTATCTACCCTACCTGCCCTACATACCCTACCTACCCTGCCTACCCTACCTACCCTACCTACCCTACCTACCCTACCTACCCTACCTACCCTTCCTACCGTACCTACCCTACCTACCCTACTACCTACCCTACCTACCCTACCTACCCTACCTACCCTACCTACCCTACCTACCCTACCTATCCTATCTACCCTACCTACCCTACCTACCCTACCTATCCTACCTACCCTACCTATCCTACCTACCCTACCTACCCTACCTAACCTACCTACCCTACTAACTCTTCAGCTTTATAATATTAGATGTAGATAAAACTCCTTCGCAAATGAACGAAATTGATTACCATAAAAAAGGTTATAGTGAGTCAATCTTAAAAGATAGACATAGCATATTATCTTAAAATTAGATTGTATGGAGAATACTAAAACATAATAAACATCGACATAAATACGTTACATATAACACTACATTCATTTGTTTATTACCCATGTCTTAAAGTGCCTTACCCTATGCAGCATACTTTTTTTTTAGAACGTTTAAAGAGGAACAAGTCCATCATACATGATATTTTCGTAACTTAAACCGTTTACGTAGCGCACGCAACGGAAGCACTCAAAAAGGAAGATTTTTGCCCGTTTTTGCAACATTTTTCATTTATGCTCTGGTCCTATTGGTCGTAGCGTGATGTTATATAGCCTTTAACCTTCCTCGATAAATGGATTATCCAACACAAAATTAATTTTTCAATTCCAACCAGTACCTAGTTGCTTAGGTTAGCGCGTTCAAACAAACAAACTATTCTGCTTTATAATATTATAGTGCTCTGCTCTGCTCTGCTTTATAATATATTATGACGGATAGAGTTCGGATGTTGTGCGTAATCTTCCCTAACTGCCCTAAGGGTGCACTTGACCTGCATGGAAAAAGATGTAGTGTCCACAAAGAAAAACCTTTTTTATTAAACATCTCTTAGCAGAAGCCACTAAAAATGAGCTTTAGTAACAGCCATCTTTTTTTCAGCAAATTGTTAGAAAACGGCTTTTTAAAATTCAAAACGAAACAAAAATGGCCGGAATTCTGACGACACTTCAGGCCGGCTTTCAGCAAATGAGCGACGGCCTCCAGCGCTCCGAACGACGCGGACAAAGGAGCCCTTCTAGCGTCCTCAGGTCTTACCACTGACCAGTCAGCCCTGACCCGTCAAGCTACAAGAACTACTCATAAACAACAACTCACAAGCTAAGGCCACGGCTCTATTTAAATTAGTCGGTGGTACGGTAAAATCTCTGGCGTTCCGTTGCACATTTCACTTGGAAGCACTGTACCTTGTAATTCTACCTACCTATTTGCAGTTTCTTTTTTCACTGCACGAAATTTTACCGCATTTTCTTTTATTGCTGTTGTTAGGTTGGTAGTTTGTGTACCAACTGTAGCACGCGACGTTGTGTGTTCGCTATATTTTTAAACGCTCCCGCGTGCGAGATAACACAAGTTTACTTATTGAATTTTCTTAACAGACATGCTATTTGACCATATGGTATAAAATTGTCGTAGAGTTACTACATTAACCACTGCCGTGGGTATCGTAAAGCGACATTAGAGTTTACAACATTTAGAATGTGGTTTTGTAGTTGTTACAAATTGTATCCTCGATGCTAGGCGATTATTAAGGGAGTTTTTAAGACCGTACCCTGACCAAAAAATCTTGAGCATTCCTAGTGCCCTAGCGGCACACTTGTAGCGCATGAATTTACAGTAGTGAATACGCCCAGATTTCAGAATAAAATCTTTATAAAATCGAATATTGGTCATTTGAAAAAAAAAAATTACAAAATGTTCGTTATCAAATTGTCTATCCATTGGTGATAGTACAAAAATTTATTAATGAACACTTTATGAGGAGATGCATGCTATCAATCATTATTACTCATTTTTATGGTTTTGTTGGAAGGAGATTAGTGAAACATAAACATCTTTAAAAAAAAAAGTATACTACCATTTTGGAATCAATATTATGTAGAAATTTAATGTATTTTCATAAATTGATATTTGTTTTTAAATAACGAGTAGATAGCTCTTAAAAACTGCACAAAAACGGCTAGCGCGGCGTTTTGCTCGGGGAGGCGCGGGCGCCTTAAACAAGTAGAAAACTTCTTGATCATCAAACGTCCTAAAACTTCTAGTAACCGTAGATACCTATCTAGAGACGTAAAGCTACAAACTTATTCTAGTTAGTGAGTTTTAGAATGTTAACAAAGTTTTCTAGGATCCAGCAATAATTTACACATCCCTACCATAGTACCTACAGTCTTGACGTTCAATAAGACAAATCAAACAAATTTGGTGCTCTAGAACTTTTTCAGGATTTTTTTCTTGATTAGAAATTCGTTACAATCGAAAGCTGTCTTAGTCAAATCACAACCTTTACCAAACGGAATCCCGGATTCTTGAGGATGCATGGACCCAAAGAAAACTAGAAATTCTCTCTACTTAAGTAGGTGTCTACTCATTTCTGTTATGTTTTTCTTCTTATTATTCAGAGCTTCTGTACGAAACCTGAATTAAAGAAACAGTCTTAACTAGGACATAGTAAAGGGTCTGCTGTTGTCCATCACATAAAATCTCTTGCGGGTCGGCTGAGCTCAGTCGCTTATGCTGTTAGAAAGATAGGACAGTTAACGGATATAGAAACCGCGCGTTTGGTCTATTTTAGTTACTTTCACAGCATTATGTCATACGGTATTTTACTGTGGGGTCGGGCGGCTGACATTGAAACAATATTTATATTGCAAAAGAGAGCTGTCAGGGCCATATATAATTTGAGTCACCGAGACCCTCTTAGGGAGCTATTTAACAAGATTAATATTATGACAGTGTCTTGCCAATTCATTTATGAAAATATTAGGTATGTATGTAAGAAAAAATATAAATCTCTTTAGTAAAGTTAGTGATAGACATAATTGTAATACTAGAAATAAAGATAAGTTAGATCAACCATCTTATAGATTAGTTAAAGTACACACATCTTACATGGGGTACTGTGTTACATTCTATAACAAAATATCTTGTGAGATATTAAAACTAAATGAAAGAAAATTTAAAACAATAGTTAAAAGTACACTTTGTAAACAAGCATATTATAAATTAAATGTATAATCATTTAATTTATAATATGCTTGTTTACAAAGTTCAGGATAAGAATGCTTGGAAACATGCTGGTCCTGCTCCATAGAGTAATCTTTAGTGTGGGCAAAGTCAAACTGGTTGATTTGTATTAAATTCATAATTATACTAACGCTTCATTTTATATTTATCTAATCTTTTTGTTTAAAAAAAAATATGACTCGCACACTGTTCATTGTTGGTGTTTGATGTTGTTAAATTAGATAATTTACCTATGTTTGCAATATTTGTATGTGAGAACCATATTTCTATTTTTCAAGTGAAGGAATTTACTAGTTAGTGCTTGTAATACTTATATGTAGTATAGTAGTGCTAGGTGCATCGTCCACACGTGTATGAATTTATTAATTTATGTACTTTAATATTGTAAAAGCTTTTTTTTAAAGAGTAAGTATGTAGTTTCTTGTGCATTCTTCTCCATAACAATCTACTTTTCCGAATGCACGGTAGAATCAAATTTTATAACTTGTTGATTTTAATTTTTAACGTTCGAAAGTGCCGCTTAATGGCCTAGTCGAAATAAAAATATTTGACTTTGACTTTGACCATCTTTTTTTAACAATGTTAACATAATATAGGTACCCGTAACCATATGTGTGATCGGTCAAGGACACGCGGCAATAAGAAATAAGATTGTTGAGTTAAACACCTAGGCAATCACCATTACAGGGTTTCAAGAGTCAGATATTGCAACCCCAGGATCACGTAGGATAAAAAAATTTGAACACGATCACTAATTCGTAATCACAATAAACGCCAAAATGCTCTGACGGAGGTAGGACGGAACCCTGACTCGCATTTACAGACAAACAATTTAATTTGTATCCAGATACTGTCGGCTTAATAGGTCGTTAGTCGCGACGTCACTCATTGTGGAACAACAATGATTTATGTTTCCCCAACCAGCTTGTGATCTGTCATTCGTTGTACCCTTTGACGAGGTCATGTCATCATTTGTACGACAACTTTCGCTGAACAAATTTTTAGCTGATGATCGATTAGATTAGGCGTCGTTTGGAGTTGTTTTTCAATTTCGCTAAAGGCTTGTTGCTATTCATCGCCTTTTGAAATATTGAGATGGTGGGAAGTTACCTATTTATTTACCGATATTCTTCTGTATCTACCTACGTTATTATCTTATTCTTAATTATGTACCTGCCTTAGTGGCTTATGGGATACTAGCTGTTCCCCGCGGCTTCGCTCCTCGTGGACCACCCCACGGGACCCATTTTCGGAATTAAAAATTACCTATGTCACTCAGGAAAAATGTAGCTTTCTATTGGTCAAAGAATTTTCTAAATCGGTCTAGTAGTTTCGGAGCCTATTCAGTACAAAAAAACAAACAAACAAAAAAATATTTCCTCTTTATAATATTATATTATACTATTTACTTTAACACTATATTATTATACATTATATTATAGTATATAGTATAATAGTAATAGTATATAGCATAGAAGTATAGATATAGATAGTATAGATATTGGCTCTTCTAACAGTGATGCTCGTATCTACTTCTACCGAGAGAAGCCTAGAAGAAGAAGGTAAACCATCATATAGATCCTCTTCTACGCAAGGAGCTGGTTGATTTCCGCTCGAACTGCTTTTGTACGGACCAGATCACCGCTCACCGTATCATACTGGAACAGCCATCAGAATGGCAGAGGGAGATTTATCTAACCTTTGTAGACTTACTTTACTCCTGTACTCATGACGGCATCTAGCGGATGACGTAACAGTACACGCGGGTGTTCGACAAAGCTGTCTCCTGTCGCCGCTCCTCTTCCTAGTCGTTCTTGACGGAAATATGCTTCGCATCTATAATAACAGGCGCCGCGGCATAGAGTGGGGATTTTCCAACGTCTTGGAAGACTTGGATTACACCGGTGACCTATGCCTGCTGAGTCATACCCACGCAGATATGCAAGCAAAGCTGAACGATCTATGTCAGGAGGCGGCAAAAACGGGGCTCAAAATAAACATTCGGAAGACCCAGGAAATGAGAACTGGTGTGAAGAACCACTCATCGTTACTGATTGGCACAGAGGCAGTGGAACGCGTCCACAAATTTACATACCTCGGGAGTGTCGTGTCAGAGACTGGGGGTAGTGAAGAGAAAATCGCTTCACGGATCGCCAAAGCCCGAGCTACCTTCGCGCAGCTGAAACCTGTTTGGCAATCTCGGAAACTGACCCGAAGGATTAAAATTAAACATTTCGGATCCAATGTCAAATCCGTGCTGCTCTACGAGTGCGAAACGTGGAAGGTCATAAAGGAAATCTCACGCCAAATACAAGTTTTCGTCAACCGCTGTCGCATTCTCGGAATTTACTGGCCTGAGACCATCTCCAACGTAGAGCTATTGGAGAAATGCCACGAGAGCCCGATCTACCGCCAGATCAAGCGCCGCAAATGGAGATGGATTGGCCACAGGCTTCGAAGGGGTCCCTATCACATACCCAAGCAAGCTTTGGACTGGAATCTCAAAGGGAAAAGAAAGCGCGGCAACCCCGTCAAACCTGGCGTCGCAACGTATAGCCAGAAGCGACGAAAATCGGAATGACATGTAGCGAAGTGAAGCGTGAAGCTCAAGACCGATCGCGATTGAGGACATCTGTGGACGCCCTCTGCCCCATCTAGGTGTTATAAGACATTAAGTCAAGTCAATCAGTAAGTAACTGACTTCAAAAAAAGGAGAAGGTTCTCAATTCGTCGGAATCTTTTTTTTGTATGTATTTTCCCCGATTACTCAAAGACGCCTGTACCGATTTGAAAAATTCTTCTTTTATTTGAAAGAGTATGCTGCACAAATGGTCCCATGGTCATCAGGTCAGGATCTAATGATGAGATCCTAGATAAATAGAGGGAACTCCTCAAATATTATAGGCATACATTACAGCGATTTTGGTATTTTCATCAACAATCTAATCATTTGCACTCAGAAAGTATCATTTGGTGAAGTGATGAAGAAGACCACAGATGGCCACTGGAACTCCTTAATGCTAAGTATGTCACGGGGTATAAGATATCTCGAATAACCGGCTATGATGAAACAAATACTTATAAATAAATGGTGCTGATGAAATTGGCACCATCGGACTGATCTGATGATGAAGCAGGAAGGTAGGCAATGGAACTCCAATATAAAACAATGAATCCTAATCGTGTTTGGGCTTATTGGAATCGTCATGAGATGTACTTTGGCTATAAATGATTATCATGTTAACTGGAGGTATCTACCAAAACTAAAAAGAGAACAATAAAAAACTTTTTAACAAAAAATCAAACCGACTTCCAAAACAAAATACTGCAAAGCAAAAAATAACTTCCTTTCCGAAGTCGGTGTCGAAAAACGGAAAGCAATGGGTACAAAAGATGGTTTGATTGTTTGTTAAAAAGCATTTTTACTGACAATCATTATCGCCACGCTTTCGATGAAAGAATGTCACTGGTCTAGGGCCTCGGAACAACATTGATTGCAACAATTCAAGCTTGTCTGTTTTATCGACACATTAACAAGTATGGAAATCACTGGTTTTCCGTTCCCATTTTCCGCTCAACCGTCCAACTATGCATTTATCGGCACGTACGTAATCTCGCATCGGGCAACGCGCTTGTCGTGCGTGACAAATGACGCGCGACGTGACGCCAACGGATCCGATGTGACAACGACACGGCGACGTCACGCAAGCCCGATACGACATGCGCGTAATCGAATTTCGGCTGAGTGAAATCTTTTATTTATTGCCAGTGTCACAGTTGCCACCTACGACGATATTTCTAGAGATTTCAGTCGCAATGTTCCTAATGGATTTTTTTCGACGTGTTGCATGCATCAATCATGCATGGATGATAGATAGATACAATTTGATTATTATTTAAATGAAAAATATTGGAAATTGGAATGCACCTGAACTCAATAGTAGCTACCCACTCAAAGGAATAAGAAAAACTGCGCGGTGGAAGGTACAAGGGTTAACTCTAACTGACGTGGATTTTCTAGAACATTTAAAAGTTACTTAATTCGGCAGAGATTGGATATAAAAAAATCGAATTGTGAACCTCCTCCTTTTTGGGAAGTCGGTTAATAAGAAGGCAGGAATAGGATATCATACTTATTAAGCTCATAATTACAATACTATCAGACAATCCTAATCAGTGAGTGTGGGTGGCGCCCCGTCAGAAGATCCAGCAGGTCACCCCAAGACCAAGGCAAACGATAAGCACGTAGTTACTAAGCGGTCAAAATTCTTATTCAAGCCATTCATGTTGATAGATATTATGTTCGCATAATAAAGTGAGGAGCAGAAGGGATTAAATCATCATTCCAAATAGATACTTATTGAACGTCCCAACCAAACGAGCTTATGATGGATTATTTTTAGAAAGTCTAATAAAAATAAATTGAGGAGATCCGATTAGAATTTAGCTGACGTTCCCTAATTGGATGGAACGAAAGAGCGAGTGCAAATTGATGCGGTTTTTTGTTATGAAAACGATGGTTTGTTTAGAACTGAGGCTGTAGATATATCAACTTTGGGGCTGAGTCCAACGTTGAAGGTCCTTCAAGTGACTTCGTGTGCAAACTTTCAGGGGATACAATATAAGGAACAGCTTGGATAATTAAAATACCGAAATACAATTTTTTACCTCACTAAAACCTCCCCGGTGATCAACATCAGCACGTAGAAACGGGCCCCGTGACCTCTTACAAAACCACCCCGGAGGAACGCAACTGCCAGGCCCGCCGAATTTTAGAGGGCCGAGTCACCCACGCATCGCATCCACTATAGAACGCTACTGTCGGAAGCCATACTGGCAATCAGCGAGATCGGGAATAACCCGCGACAGGTGCCCAATGAGTCTTTCGGCAATTATTCTTTTGAATAGCTTAGAAACCTCGTCGAGTAGGCAAATGTGACGGTATGCAGAGGGAGACTGAGTCCCTGCTTACTTTCCTCAACAAGAACAATCCAGCCTCCTTCCAGTAGGAGGGGAACCGCACGAAGACAGTTGTTATACAACTGTCTTGTGCGGTATCTCAGAGCAGCCACAGCCAACTTCCATCTCCATGGTCCCCCTGTACGCTCTATAGGTTCTGGGTATTTCTTCGACTGTAGCTCTTTGCTGTCTTCTGCGTCGGCTGCGTTGATATTGGCGTCGGGACCGAAGACAGGAAATGCACATCTGCGCGATGTCTTACGACCACCAGTAAACCGCACCCGGGCGCTTGGCTCCTCCAGAGCAGCCATAGCCAACCCCCATCTCCATCGTCGACTATCTGTACGCTCTATAGGTTCTGGCTATTTCTTCGACTGAAGCTCTTGGCGGTCTTCTGCGTCGGGTGCATCGGAACCGAAGACAGAAAATGCGCATCAGCGCGATGTTTTCCAACCACCAGTAAACCGTACCCGGGCGCTGGGCGCAACTGACTCGGGGCATGGAAACGTCACTAATCGACGTCATCCTGTCCCGGAACCAAGCTGCATCTTCTGCCGGATCAGGCGAGACCCCTGGGAATGGATATCTTCTGGCCACGACACGACTTTGGCAGCTGCAATGAGCATGTCTCGATTGAGCCGCTTGAGGGACCAACGTCGCGCCGCCGGTGGGCTGGATTCTGGTCAGCTTGGAGTATTGGAGGGGTGCACTGTCACTTCAAAAACGATGTGGCAATGGTCGGAGAGTGCGACCATCTCCTCCCCTATCCTCTATCCCGACACCATGCGCGCAACAGAAGGACTCACTCACAATTGACTCTCCCTGCCACCGCACGCATGTGGATACGGTCTCCCGATTCAAGATACTAATGTCCAGCGACGCCGCCCAGTCTTGTACCACGCGCCCCCTCGCTGTTGTGAAGTCACCGAACGGGGTGGACATTTGTACCGAATACAGTTCGTAACCCCGTCCAGATATCCCTCGAACAGGAGTTAGGGAATCCATGTATTTGTTTGTTTTCTGATGTAAATAAAGTTATTATTATTATAATTCAGCGAGAGAAATGTTGGGAGACACGTAGTAGCCCACTACGGCCAGATATTACCATTCCACAGAGTATACCTACCTTCAATGCGAAAAGATTGGCAATGAACGAAGTCACCCTGTATTGTGTGATTACCAGACTTTAACAAGTTCTTCATAGATCGTTAGTTAGGTACTTACGTACATTCTATTTAGAAGAAATAATAACTTTCAACTGAAACATAGTTACCAACCAGCAACTTTGTAAGACGCGCTGTCTGGACCTAACTTCGCTGAAATACAGTCGCTTGCCGTCTGACCCGTCCCCTTCTTTATAGTTTCAATATAACCCTCATTCCCACAATCAGTATGTGACCTAACGTCTAAGTCACAATCCGGTTTGTCCGAGTCCATTTGGTCCGTCCTAACTGAAACTAATGCACCATATCTGTCCAACTTATTACAGTTTACGCCCCCGAGACGTGGGCCACGTGTCGAACAACTAAGTATTGTGTGTGCAACTGGGTGTATATACGCTAACCTTTAATGTGATTGTAAATCTTGTTTTAATGGTGGCAACGTGGTAACTTTGTTGTACCTATGAGGGACAGTGTTGATTTATTGCTTTGGTTTTGTTACCAAGGATGTTTGCAGTGAAACGTACAGGCGTCGACGATACTCAAACGTGGTTGAAATCCACATCGTGTCAGCTCATACTTCAGTCTGTCTCAGTCCGTCTCCACTCCGCTACGCGACGCTCATCTTTGCTTGAAATTGAGATTAGACAGTCAACTCGATTTGTATGAGCTAAACCGCCCATTAGGACCTCTGTTGGGGTTTTACCCCTTGCATTATGTAGTGTGGAGGCTGTATCCAGGTCGAGTATTCGTGGTGGAATTGAAAACTCTTGACTTTCACAATTAATTAATTTTTATTGCAAAGTTGCACACAGAACACGTCGTTACAGTTTCGTATTCAGATGCCCAGAAAACCATTGAAATGCAATAAGCGAAGGTAATTTCCCATTTTTTTTATTTTAAGAGAACAATATAGCAATTATACCTATGTTTTCGCTATATTATAAAAAAAGTTATCTAAAATCCTATTACTGGCATGGAAATGCCAAATTTGCGTAATCTATGGTTTTCTTATTTTAGTCTATAAACTCAGAAGTGCCAACAACTGAGGGGGGGGGGGATGCCAGCGATAGGGTGGTTTACCCTACTACAGGTAGGTACGACGATTAGTAAATAAAAATCTAAACTTTTGTACATACTTATATTTCCATACAAAATATCGAATTTAATTTTAAGTCATTTGAGAATTACATAAATACTACATCTACTTTATAAATACAAGGACATTTTACATCTGGCATCATAAAAGAACACCAGACTTTATAATACTTTTTTACGTTACAATGTAAGACAATTCTATAAAACAAATATACAACATCGAAAATAAAAATTATGCGATTTTATCATGATCTTGGGATTTTAATAAAATACTTTTCTAAAAAAGTTTGAAGAAAATATTTTAGAAAAATTGAGTAAATACATTTTTCAAAAAGACTAGTTTTCTGTACTGTAAACACATAACCAAACTTATTTGAATTGTGGCAACTTAAGTATGTTATAAAAAATATATATCAAATTCGGCACTTACAGAAAATAATGTAAAACTAACTTAATTAAGATCATTAAAGTAATTGGTTACAGATTCAAAAAATAAACGTATTAAGTCTTAATCTATGCAGTTAAATACTTTTAAGCGGTTAGTAAAAATGCACCCGAATACCTCTATCTAAATTGATTTCTTTTAAATATAAACAAACACTTTGTCGCAGTCAATAAGGCAGTGATATATATGGCTAATAAATATACATTTTATTAAACAATACGAAATATATTTCTATGTAGTTATAGGCACATAACACTTGAACGTGTGAACTGTAGTAACATAAGAAATGATGATTCTGAATGAGATTATACAGCTTATTCCTAATGTCAGCACAATGAGGAACATGTACTTTAACATCTATAAAACCAGCGTTAATTCCTAACCTACTAAAACAAGAACCATAATAAACATAGACTTTTGTAATACATAATGTCTAATTATAATTTGTGCATAAAACCTCAAAAGAGGCCTTTAACAAATACCAAAGCGATTTTTTTTTTAAAACATTCTATACTTTTGGATAATGATTAAGTTAATCATTTTGTAATGTATAATAATAATAATTTTGTTTTTCTAAATGAGTATTACTTATCACTAATTTGAGTTTATAATAAAATATTTTATCTTAAAATGTTACCATTTAGGCAGAGTAGCAACAGGCGTCGGACTTATGTCGGTGGAAATGTACTAAACCGAATTACAGTATAAAAGTTGCCATTATAATTATTATGAAAGTACATAGCACTAAATTATTTAAAACTATATTAATCGGTAGTATTACTGGACGAAATAGAGAGAAAATATGTTTCTAGATCGTTACTGCCATCGCCTGTTCAGAAACTCCGTCCTAAATATATTGTCAGCCATTATTCTCCTGCTGCAAAACACACAACCCTAGCACGGCGCGTACAACTTTCAAGCACACGATGACGTCACTACTTCAGTAACGAACAGCAATACAACAGGGTTGCCACCTGATGCGAGCACCATTACATTTAAAAATAGAAATTTTAAGTGACCAGTGTTATCTTGTATTATATCCGGCTTTTATGAGAAACGCACGGCAATTGGATTAACTTAAAAGCAGAACACTTTTAAGTTAATCCAATTTCCGTGCGTATATAATATTTTCTGGTCACATTTTAGTAACAACCCTTAATATCTGTAAGGAATATAACAATTAAATAGCTTCACTTCCATGAACAAACTTGTTAACCTTCTAATACTTATATATTCCAATACTAAATTCATCTCACAGCTCCCGTTAAGGCTAATTGGCCAATTTGAACACATCACTTTAGAGTGGAGTTAGCTTTAAAAATATCTTTTTCTCAAACATGCTTGGAAATTTGAGCATTATTTTGATAACCTTCATCGAGATAAATCGAAATTGCTGTACTGGCCAAATACATGAGAGCAGCGGCCAAATAATTTACATAGTAAACTCATATCTGTAGTGTAATTTAAAAATAGAAAGATCTTTTTCTCCGAAGCATGGTTACCAAGGAGGTAACTTAACAAAGGTTTTATTTAAATTTCGAACTGGCTTGCAAATAGAAAGCTGTTTTTTGATTGAAAAAAAAACGAACACTTTAATGCGGGAAAAATATTGTTGTTCGTTGTTCGTCATTGATTTTGAAAAGTATTTGACAAAATGAGATGTAGGTAATACTTACTTTTAATTTCCGCTCATTATTTGAGAAAATTACTATACTAGCCTTGGCCACAACTAGGCATTGATGGACTTACGCATGTGTGCCTCGGCTTCATCTCGGCCCACATTTACACGTTCGTCCATCAATGCCTCTTTTGCTGGCCGCTGAAGTAATGTACTATAGCTACATCTTGAATTGGACGGCAAATTATTATGTCATCGAGACAAACGGCTCTGATGTTGAGAAACGCTATACCGCCAGATATTTTATCACCATAAATTTTTTTCCAGGCTTTCGGTATCCATCAAAGACACGAAATGCGAAATATGTCTCTTAACAAATAAAAATCAGCTTGTTTCCTTCATCGTGTCTAGTTAAACGACCAAAAAAGTACAAAACAGCTGTCTTTTGGAAAAATCGATGCTTGGGATTTTATAAATAATAATAATCATCTAGAATCTGTCCACACTCAAATAAATAACTGCTTAATGTAACAATAACTTAAAACAGCTGCCATATTTCGAAGCTAACTCCACTTTACAAGGACATACGCATTGGATAATTCTATCAACAAGTATCAACATGTTGTAATGTTATTTACAAAGACAGAGATTCAATAGTATCCAAGAGATGGAATTAAAGATGACAGAGTGCCAGTGGGACAGAAACACGGAGTAGTGAGTAAATGGAATGCAAACGAAACTTGATCACTTAAACAAGAATATAGTTTTGAGCATATTTGACCGTAAATGCATCATCATCATCATCACCTTATTAAAGTCCTCACTGTTGGGACACAGGCCTCCTCTCTGTGAGAGGGAATGGACCGTAATCCACCACACGGGCCCAGTGCGGGTTGGTGGATGTCACATGGCTTGGAATTTTTTGGTTCTAGGACATGCCGATTTTCTCACGATGTTTTCCTTCACCGTTTTGAGAGCAGTGGTGATGAAATAATTTACACAAAGTGAAGCGCCTGCCTGGGCTCGAGCCCACGACCTACAACTTGTAAGTCGCGGCCGATACCACTGGGCCACAAATGCTTCAAAAAAAAAAGTAAATGCATTATGATGCTTATATTGTTGCAGTAAAAGACAACACGTCGCATTTAAAAACATAAAAGTGTGTGGAGAATAATAATTCTCATTCCCGTATTTTTACGAAAGTTCACATTCTATTCTGCCAAAATAACCACTCATTTACTTTGAAAAGACTACGATAGATCAAATTTAGAACGTTTTTTTTTTGTTCATTACGGCATTTGACCTTCTTCTTACGGACATTCAATTCATCCACGTGATATCAAAGTACAAAGTGTGTATTGTGCACGAACGTCTTATATTATCACTCCATTCACTTATTATTCCGTGTCCTAGTAGTTTTGAAAGTTATAATCAGAAAGCCTAGGGACAGTAAGATGAGCACTTGTGGTGTATATAAATAATCTGCACGACATAAACATTAAACTATTATGCAAATAAATGCATGTTTTATTTTATTTTTAGTTGATGTGCGGAATTTGCAATATTTATTTTGAGAGTGACAATGGGGATGTACTGAGGTTATGGATACGTTAAAAGGAACATCGTTTCATGGAAATAATTCCTTCCTCTCATATTTTTTTTTAACTCAACTAAATAACCGGCTTCAATAGAATTGAATGTTATTGTTATTTATGGAGCAAACGACCTCCACAATTAAACAATGACGATTGTTTGTTCCGTATTCATTCGTTATTCTTTTTTTTTACTTGGTGTTGTAATATTATTCAATTAAGGCTTTAAATCTTTGCCATTAAACTGACCCACATAATTTTGATTTAATTATTATTTCAGGTACACTTACAGTGAAAAATCACGACAGTTTCCCCTTCATCACAAGAAAAAGCAGCTTAAAAAAAATTAGAAGGTACAAAAACCTGGAAGAATCCAAGTAAAAGTTCATAGTTCATTTAAGTTCAGCACATCAACTGTCATACAGTCCTCTTCGATAGTAGTGTGTGTGTGTGCTCGCGAGTGCGTGTGCGCATGGGGGGGCGTGGTCGCGCGGCGCGGGCGCGTCACACGGCGGCAGGAGAGGCTGATTGTCAGTGCCACTTCGCCTTCTGAGCGAAGATGTCGGCTCGCAGGTTCTGGGCGAAGCAGATGCCTAGGATCTGTGGGAATTATGGATTAGATGAGTGGCTTATAGCAGTATAAAAGGGCTCAAAATTCACTATACGCATAGTTTATGGCTACTGCATAGCATTTAAATACTTTCGGTAAATGTAAAGTTAAACCACGTTTAATACTCTGTTTCAGGAGATTTGTGTTCGGTCGAATATATCTAATAAACCTGTTAGCCTCAAAGTTAATACAGGAGGATATCCATACGAAACAAAAAGTAATAATGATCATAAGTTTGGTATTCATTCAAGTAATCCTGGACTGCAATATTTGTAATTTTTTTTTATTTCTTTGCATGAAGAATTCATCTCATGAAACAGAATAAGTATAGTGCATACATCAAAGCTTAACAAAAAGCAAATTAATCAACAAACAACAAATATATACAAAAAAGTGCATCTACAAACAAAAACTTACTTGTGCAAAAGCGGTACAAACAGCGGACGTGGCTACTATCAACAGGTTGTGGTCGAACCACTCTTCCGCGGCCTCTAAACAGCCCTTGTCATATATTATCTTTGTTCTATCATAATTCTAAAACAAACAGAAACGAGAGACATCAACGGGAGGCCACTACATGCTAAGATATTGGACACACCTTGTAGCAAGACATGAAACTCAAGCCTTTATGAGCATTAACCCACTTTGGCCCCATTTTTTGACTATATAGTCAAAAAATGGGGCCAAAGTGGGTAATTATCGGGATGAGTCACTAGTTGTAAGTCTCCCTTAACTATCAAAGTGTTATTATAATGATGTAATTGAAATATTTGATTTGACTGAAATAAATGAGCCCACAATTGTCCATTAGTCAAAAGCGATTTTTTTTATTGTGTAGAAACTTATGTCTTGTTGCAAGGAATGTACCAACTTCAACATACGCAAGTAAGTCATAGCAAAATAATAATAATGATGTGCGAAACTACCAGAATTAAAAACAAAGGATTGGGAAAAGGTAAATAATAATGCCTTACTGGCATTACAAATACAGCGAATTCTAATTTCACTTCTCTCCTTTTCCAATGCGCATTTCATTATCATTTTCCTAAATTACCAAAATACAACTCAACAAATACAATAGCAGTATCTACCAAAAGACTTAGTTATAAACCTTAAGTGCTAGAGGACCGAGCAGCAAGGCGGCCACTGGCGCGAAGTGTCTCTGCAGCCAATCCTCGCCCGCCGCCATACAGCCGCGCTCGTGAATCACTCGCTCGCTTAGTTGCTAGTACAAGTAGCAAGTTAAAATTACAGCTAGAACATATTCGAGTTCCTAACTTGAATACGAATAAATAGAATTCTTTTTATGACTTGAAGACGTTGGCAGTAACTTTTTGAAAGGATCTTTAATTTTATTGAATAATTTTTTTTATAAGAGGCGATAGTCCCTAGAAGCGAAGTCTTTGCAGCCAGTCCTCGCCCGCCGCCATACAGCCGAGCTCGTGAATCACTCGCTTGCATAGTTGCTAGTACAATTGCCAATTAAATATATCAGCTAGAGTACTCCTCGAGTTTCAAATTTGAATACGAAAAATAATAATTCGATTCAGGACTGCTAGACGTCATCAGTAACTTTTATGAAGGACGGAGCTTTCATATTGCCGATGTCCTGGACTACAAATTCGTACTACTGCCCGTCTTTGCAACCAACTCTTAGCATACCGCAATCGTGTAGTAGATAGTGGAACTATAGCGAGTCAATTATACAGTCTTTAAAACGGTATCAACCTACACGCGTTATCTTCCGAACAAGATCGACAACCGATGAAGTAAATCGATTCACTTCGTGCACATTCATAGGCCATGACACTCGTTCTACCTATGGATATGGATCCTATAAAATATCTTCTGGAATCCATTCCAGAAGATATTTTGTAGGATTATTATTTATATTTATAGAATTTATTATTGACTCTTAACGGCTTAGCAATACGAGATACACGACACAAAACGTAAGAAAAAGAACATGGACAAAAAAAAAAGAAAAATAAAAGTACTCACATAAGTAGGTTTCCTAACATCGTATCCGCACTGTTTATTCCGGATGATATCTTGTGGCTTGTTCCGACAACAGCTGAAAGGAACCCCGCATGCCTCGCGCGAGCCCACCGCTCCGCTAGAACAGTTGAAGTACGCGTTGCGGTCCCAGTCGCGAGGACCTTCCACGCCGCAACATTGTAACTGGTAACGGAGAAAAGACAATGAGCTAAAGAGGTACTATTGAGATGTAATATCAATTACCGACGAGACCTGCTGTCGTACCATGACGTGTTAAAATTATCATGGTTCGACTGTGAAAAAGGGACAGATGTATACAAGTGATACACATCTGTCCCTTGCGCACTCAACATATCCTTGCTCTAAGAGCTTATGGTTACCCTCCTGTGACATTAAATAATCTATTAAATAAGGAGTAATTTTCACTACGACACTAATTAAAATGTCTCATGTAAAATTCAGTCGCGTAAAAAGACAATTCTTAAAAAGTTATGTTTATGTATGTTTTTCAATCACTTAGTACGCTGTGTAGCTTTAACAGCTAGATTCTTCTTACAAATTCGAGTGATACAATAGTATCACTCGAATTTCGAGTTATACAGATCCGTCGACTATGTTGCCAAAGTACTAATCAAGTCGCTGTTTTAAACATTTGTATTCGCCCAGTGTTTGTCGCCCACTTAGTATTTCAGTAAGCCATATTCAGTATTTTTTACATCTTTTACTTGAATTTATTGTCGCTCGTTTAAATACTACCCATTAATATTTATTATAAGTATTAAGTTCGTGCTGATACAAGACTAGAAATATTTTCTGTACAAATAAAATAAGACTTGCAGCAACAATATTTACGACGATTAGACTTAGTTCTGTCCATACCGATTTCATACGAAAATCCCATAGAAAAATATATGTTTTATCGAATTAATATATTTTCCTGCAATTTCTACTTTCATTTTGGAAAAAACCGGCCAAGTGCGAGTCGGACTCACGCACGAAGCATTCCGTACCCAGGGTGACGTCAACTATGTATGTATGGGGCACCCTTTAATTTTCAACTTTTTTTATTCTTTAGAATTTTTCCTTTATTTGTTCTGTAAGACCTTACCTATTGCTAAATTTCGTTATTCTAGGTCAACGGAAATTACCACATAGGTTGTCGACCCAAAACCTGTAGGGTACTTCCGGCCTAGAAGACTAGCTAGCTAACCTAGAATTTTCAAATTTGGTTAAAAGCAGCACAAGTAAAGGGGCAATGCCGAAAAATATAAAAGTTGAAAATTAAGGTCAATTTTGGTACTTACAAGTTTTCGCGTTGACACAGGACCTTGATTTTTATACACCTAATAGGAACTATAGACCTCAGAATAATTTATAACTTGCTAGGATCACCCGTTCCTAAGAAGATCGGTGGTGACACACGGACAGACGGACAAGTGAGTGATCTTATTAGGGTTCCTTTTTTACCTTTTGAGGTACGGAACCCTAAAAACCGATAAAGGAGGGCACCGCGCAAAAAAAAATCGCATGAAGGGTCATTGGGCATCTTAGTATGGAAACGTAGCAGAATGTATTGATATATGACTCTAGATTTACAAATTAATCACATTTATGTGAGTCACGGGAATGTCTACTATATATACTAATTATCGTATATAGAATGAGTTTTTCATGTGCGCCAAATCCGAAACTATGAGGAAAAGCACCAAACACTGAAAGGAGTCTCGGGACCGTTTTGTTGAAAAATAAAACTGCATTATAGGATTTTTGAAAACTCAATATTCTTAGCCAGGAATTGAACCCGTTGATTTTGAAAATGTGAACACGCTGATTATAACACGATCCGATAGTGTTTCTAATAAGGATCAAATTCTGAAAAGTAATGACACACGACAAATATAAGGCCAATCTATTTTAATATTATAAAGCTGAAGAGTTTGTTTGTTTGTACGCGCTAATCTCAGGAACTAGTGAAAAATAAAGACCAATGTTTTTTTTTAAACGTATTGCCTTTTTCCCCATCGATTTTGAATCGAATAAATATATGCAATACGAGGTCATATATTCTCTTTAGTTTAAAACTATTTTGCCCCATTTACGCCCGCCGTGCCCAACGACGTCCTCGTTTTACCCTCAATTTCCTCATTATTATCGATTTGTGTTATTATAACAGTTCTTGTGTGAACTGCAGTAGTTATGCTTCGTGTAGAAGCCAAAACTATTATACAAAAATAAATAATAGTTATTTCATTGTTTGTTTCATTTTTATTATTGAAGAATAAGGTGTTTCTCAAAAGTAAGTTTTTTTTATTAGTAGTTTCAAATATTTACAGTATTTAAATATTCGTCTTGATGAATGTCATTCCGCATGATATAGCTTCCTGCGAGTTGAAGTATTTGTAAACAGAAATGACTTTGACTACTGAGATAGTAGTGATGAGGAGCCATTGACTACTGCTGCGGCTAAGAAGCCGAGATTGAATATGGAAGAGCCCCGCTGGCGTAAATGTGATCCTATTTATGAGCCTATTGGATCTCTTGAAAGCAATGTTCAGGCACGGTTAGAAAATTCATTGATAATCTCAAAACTCAGAATCCTGTGAGTATTTTTGAAAAATATTTGATGAGGATTTGATGGGTCGGTCAAACAGGTCGTTCGATGGCTTGTTTACAGTGTCTGTACAATGGGCACTAACTATAACAGTGTTCTTCCTTTGGTAAAAGTAAAGAGATGGGGTATTGTATATAGCAGATAGTTGATGTAGGTTTTCGACCAACCTGACCAGACGATTCCTTTATATCGAACCGCAATCTAAGGGAGGAAGTGATGGTGGGTTTTGTTCACCTATATTCTGGACTTGTCAGTAGCTAATGATTGGCGTTTGAATCTACTGACTAATGAACGAAGTTAAATCAACTACAATTTCGTCGGCTTTATAGCTCGCCACTACTTGAGACAGATCAAATCTAAAAATACTGGTCCAACAGCTTCCTTGGTGCCTAGCCTGCAGTTCCATGGTGTTGGTCACTACCCTCAAAAAGTAGCTCAAGAATATGTTTTGAGCTAGCTTTTGTATTACTATGTGCAGTATGTTACAATAAAGCACGTTGGCAGTGTAAAAAAAGTTTGAAAACTTGTGTTCAGAAACAATGTTTCGAGAATTTTTGTTACTGCATGAGCCCAGTGTCTCCATTTGAGGACGCCATTAATTTTCATACTGAATGAGTCCAGTGTCTCCATCTGAGGACGCCATATTTTTCCTAATTTATAAAAAAATATTTTATTGTAACAAAAATTAAAACATTTTAATACGAATAACATCCTACACGATAAACAGTATGGTTTTACCAAAGGACGTTGTACGACCGACGCTGGTGTCACCTTATTAAAACACATCTTTGATGCGTGGGAAGAGGCACAAGATGCTATAGGTGTTTTCTGCGACCTGTCGAAAGCGTTTGATTGCGTTAATCATGTAACATTACTTATGAAACTTGAGCATTACGGGCTAGGCCAATCAGCGTTGAGTTTAGTAAAATCTTATTTAAATGATAGACAGCAATTAGTTCAAATAAACGGTGTCAATTCGTCCGGGTTAACCGTGAAAATGGGGGTACCCCAGGGTTCAATTTTGGGTCCTTTCTTATTCCTAGTCTACATTAACGATTTACCCCATCTATTGAATAACAATTTAAACATGGTGTTATTTGCTGATGACACTTCGTTGATTTTTAAGATAAATAGACGTACGAGTAACGTTGACGACGTAAATGACGTCTTGCGACAGGTTCAAAATTGGTTCACGGCTAATAATTTAGTTTTAAATGCTAAAAAGACTAAGTGCGTAAAATTTGCCTTGCCGAATGTCAAAAGTACTGATTGTGACATTATCTTGGGTAGGGAGAAGCTAGAATTTGTCGATAAAACGGTATTCCTGGGGATCACGCTAGACTCAGGGTTGCAATGGGGTCCTCATTTAATAGCACTTGCAGGGCGGCTAAGTTCGGCAGCTTATGCTGTTAGAAAAATTCGTCAGTTTACTGATGTAGATACCGCGAGGCTAGTCTATTTTAGCTACTTTCATAGTATAATGTCTTACGGTATCTTACTATGGGGAAGGGCTGCAGACATTGAGTCAATTTTTATTCTGCAAAAACGAGCCATCAGAGCGATATACAATCTTCGCCGGCGCGATTCTCTAAGGGAACTGTTTAAGGACATTAACATCATGACGGTACCTTGTCAATATATTTATGAAAACATTTACATCTAAAAAAAATCTAGAAAAAATTTACATCTTTTCAGTAAAAACGGCGACAGACATAATTATGTTACTAGAAATAGGAACCAATTAATCCAGCCAGGTTTCAGGCTGGCTAAAGTAGCATCATCTTTTATGGGGTACTGTATAAAATTTTACAATAAAATACCTCCCCACATTCTAGAACTGAATGAGACGAAATTTAAAACTTGTATAAAACGCACACTATGCAGGCAAGCATATTATAAGTTGGGGGATTACATCGCTGATAAAAATGCTTGGCTAAATGCTGGTCCCGCTCCGCAGCCATTAGGGCGCAAAAACAATTAGTGATGGGCAGAAAAGTGTTGCAGTATTGTTGGAGCTGCTGAAGACTGTATGAATATATTTGTATTGTATAAACTCAATTTCTTTTAGTATTATATAACTGCACAGCACATGTGTGAGTACTATGTTCCGACTGTAAATCTACCTATGTGTCGTTGGTTGACTTCTGTGTGCCCTGGCATTTGAGTGTGTCATGCTCTCTCTAATTTCTCTCTGATGGTGGCACATGTGTTGGATCATTCGGTTCCCTCCATAATGGTTGAGCTGAGTGGTGCCGATCCATGCGTCATGTTCGTGAACGGGCGCCATCAGTTGGGATTGGTCATAACTTAGCTGCCTCGGCCTGTCATTGCATTTTTATGTTGAAATTGTTTGTTACTCTAGACGCTTTTACGTGCACGTCTTTTTGCATCGTTCTCACATATATGTATTTTTTTTTTTAACAAGAATGATGTAACCAAAAACTTGTAATTGAAACTGATGGAAAAGAGTGTCCGTGGAGTTTCTTGCAAATTCTTCTCCATTGAGATCTACTGACGTTTGCGAATTTGCAACTAGAGTCATATTTTTTTTGTTGTTTGACAATTCAAAAGTACCTTTAAGGTTTATTTGAAATAAACTATTTTGATTGATTTTGATTTTTGATTTTGTGAGTATCCAACTCTAAATAAAGAAATTTAAAAAAAATCCCGTTGTTTTTATTTGGGCGTAAATGGGTTAATGTCCACCACTCTTCGCAAAGCAGGTCAGATTATGATGCCCAATTAGCTTTGTACTGTACTAGGAGTTTGACCCGGACGAAATGGCGGGCAACAGAGAGTAATAAATAATATAATCTTCTAATTCATAATTATTAAATCGAGGAAATAGCGACTAATTAACGCGTGCTTAGGCAGTTACTGTGCATATGACTGCTTCTAAGAATGCCATGAATGATTATAAACAAATCGGTTGCTTGCAATTCCGAAAAACCAGTATGAATAATCCTCTAAAAATAGAATTTACCTGTAAAACAATATCTACCATATTACCAATACCTATCTAAAGACTATAAAAGCACATATGAGGTAAACTGAACATTAAACTATTTAAATAAAGGTTTGTAAAAACCGCAAATGGACACCGGGACTTACTAGGATCAAAATTTGAGGAAGATTATGTAGGCCACAACCATGTTATTTGTTCAATAGTTACTAAAATAATCGGTTGTTTCCTTAAAACGCAGAAGTACGCGATATCGAATACAGAAAAGGCAAATAAATAGGCAATCATAAAATATAATTAATTTTAAACATGTTATTTTTACTTTTATTGTTTGGGTCGAATGCGACTGTAAAAATATTTTCCTCCTTGGCAAATGCGTTAATATCAAACTAATGCCATAAAATAATTAGGTAATTAATTTGATATCACTAATCTATTGCAATTTAATCTTTGGATTACCAACGGGAAACATTAATTATTTATGAATCTGAATATTGCCGTGGTAAATGATAATTTATTAATTATTATTTAGACAACATAATTAATCCTATTTTATTAATACACTAATAATATAATATTAACGTGATTTAGTAAGATAGTAGAAAGTATGGCGAAAGTTTGTATGTTTGTTACGCAAGCAAAAACTATTGAACGGATCTGGATGAAATTTGACACAGAGTTAGGTAATAGTGTGGAATAGCACATATGATACTTTTTGTCCCGAGTAAATGTTCCCTTGGGATAATTTTCGACATTCACGCGGGCGAAGCCGTTGGCAGAAGCTAGTTGTATTATAAATGTGAAAGTCAATCGAATGAACGGATTTGGCAGGAACTTGGCACACGACGAAGGCACATCATGACCTAGATTATGTCAAAGTATACTCATTTATCCCGGTAGTATAGTCCCCGGCATGTAACTTGGCAAGGATTTGGTGCAGTGGAGATAAGTACCAAACGTTTTGGGGACACTTTCATTATGCGTACAGCTAAGGAGTGGAATTCTCTGCCGGAGTCTGTGTTTCCCGATAGCTACAATCTAGGGGTCTTTAAGTCAAGAGTGAATAGGTTACTTCTAGGCAAGCGTGTTCACCGTCGACCACATCATCGCTTACCATCAGATGAGATAGTGGTCAAACGCGAGCCTAATAATAATAAAAAATAAAAAAATTCGTGCTTAGTGAGCGAACTGACCAACCACTATATAGAGCGAACGGAACGTGGACGCGACGCGATTGGTCAATCGATCCTTGTGTCAACTGATCAACCAATCGCGCGCTCGGAACGGTGCTAAACGTTACCCGCGCCCCGTACGGGTAACCAAAGAAACCTAAAAACGACTTGTGCGCATCTAACGACTCTTGCCAAGTTACGAGCCGACAACTAGTTTACGTGGAATAATTTTCAACTTTCACGCGAATAAAAGCTAGCAATGACATAAATTTATTTACCCAGTCTTCTTGTATCCAATCAATCAAGTTTTGTTGATCAGGGTCTTCACGGTAATGAGTGATGAATGTTTGGAAGCCAGTCGTTGCTTGTTGTTTTATCTGTAAAATACGAAAACCTCTTTGATTAAAATGTTCTACAAAGTTAAATATGAATCTCTTTGGTTACAAGTTTTCCGTACATCAACAAATACCGAAATTCACTGGCGAAGCAAGTCTTGGACTGTATTTTTTTTTCAATCTATTTTGTAGTTCTCCCCCATAACCTTCTACTCTTCCCGGTCTGTTGCGTTTGCAGGCAATTCAATAGTTTTTAATACAAAACTTTCTACTTTTCTCCAGACTTAAACCTATTTTCTTAACGAAAATTATCTCTAAGTTAAAATTTGACCGATTGCCACACTCGCATCAGCTGTAGTCATTAGATGAACGAGTTTTCAAAAGTTATCGCATCACTTGACTTTCGTTTAATTTTTGCAGCGTCGTTAATTTCTTTCCAGAAACCATTCAGTCTGAAACCAAAGTTGTGGGTACTTACCCAATCTTTGAATACAAAGAAAAGGATGCCAGTCGTCATCTCCGCCAACAGCAACAAAGCAAGGAAAACGGCGTACTGAAACATACAGGAAGTGCATTATTAACCCTGATTAGATTAGGAATAAATCACACTAAAATATAATAATTTGAATTATATAATAATTCAAATATAATTTGGTGTTTTATCTCGCATGTTTTGTTTTCAACATAAAATACCTTTATTGGTCAGTTTAGTAACAGTAATGAGTTGAAACATCCGGTGCTGGCTATCAACCCGTACCTACTGAGTTTGTTTTTCAAGCCATATTTCTGAGTATTAATTAAATTGAGTATTAGGTTCTTTTTTACAAACTGTAGGTAAATGCAACGGCATAATTCCTGATAAGGGAACAGGATAATTTTATCATAATTATGAGTACAATGAACCCTTTCCAGGAATACCCATTTCATTTATGTTTGCATAGCTCGATAAACTGAACTGAACCGCAGTTTTTTTTTCGCGATCTCAAATTTGATCCTATGGTAAAAGTTGTTCATAATGATAAGTATCTACAGTAATCCCCAATCTTTTTGACCGGCCTGAAGTTGGCTACAAATGGCTACGCAGTAGTCATCTCATACTAAATGTGAACGCGCGCCGCAGGAGCCGCCCACACCGCAGTCATAGCATTTTATAAATCTTTATATGAAATCGTATGAAACGTCGCGCACCTATCCGCGCCGCACGATCCGCATTTCCGTAAAATGCTGTAGGTATACGGATTTTACCAGCGCGGCGGATGACGTCGTCAAATTGAGCGCGTTCGATGCTTACAACGAGTGCGGTGCGGGCGGCGAAGAGATGACATTCGTATCCGTCTGGTATCCGTATAGAAAATATTGATTTATTAAGATGTACAGAAGTGGATATGATGCGTGCGACGTGTTCGGCGCGGTACGATGCAGATTGCGCGAGACCATGAGAAAATGCGATGCTGCGGCGCGTGCGGCTCCTGCGGTGCGTCTAGGTGCGCGTTCACCTTAAAACAGCAGTGAGCCATGTAATGTGCATCGGCAAGCCTAAGTTCGGCCCGGCCAAATAGATTGGGGATTACTGTACAATGACCCTTCTCAGGAATTGCGTAAGTTCTTTGTATACGTTTGACGAATCGGTCGATGGTGATGCAGGCTTGCAAGTACCTGACTTGAAGTGTCCCAGGTTACATCTATCAGAAAACACTAACTACAGCAGGCATATTCACGGTTTGTCTTTTAGCCAACGACGAACCGTGTTATTGTTCTTATCTTTCAAATTGTGAAAGAATTAAATTGGCAATAAGTGCAGTGGTTCCGTATATTACCCTCCTATGTGGAGAATATCTCACAACAAAGTCACAAAGGCTCCCACATTTTGCAACCGAATAAACAAGATTCTAGCAATATACAAATATACAAAATAACTACGCATAGGGTCAAACAGAACCTTAAGTCATGGCTAATGTCTCTCAGATACGAAGAAACAGCAGATTTTAATAACGCTCTTGTGATACCAATCCTTTCCTCAGTACATACGATTGATGTAGGTACACACCACATACACAACACACGCACACACACACTCACCATTACAGTTTATTTCTAACAAACCTTTTTGTTTTTCTGTGTTTCTTTTTCCAACATTGGTTTTGATTTCATTTTGATAACTATTGCATAAGATTGAACTGTATTTGTTGCCGGGAGAGGGCACTGGCTCCTGTAACACAGGTTAATCACCTAGCACAGGAGTCAGGGACTTCACTGAATTGTATTCTTTTTCTTATGTAAATAAAGCTATTTATTTATTATTAAGGATATCTCACAACATTGTATCTCTCTGTCTTTATAATATTAGTATTGATATAGATAGTACTCTACGAGTACAAAAGTCTGAGTAAGTATCCATATAACCCTGTCACAATATCCCACGCTTATTACACTTCATATTATCTAAAATAATCGACTAGTACCTACGGCAACAAACGCCTTTGTTCTGCAATCTAAGTGAAGGTTCATTAAATCTTAACAAGCCTCACATGCGAGGGTAATGATGATAATCAAATTCCGATTTACTTTAGAACAGACATGGAATAACAAGTAAATGGGGGGATAATGGGCAGACGTTGCAAAAGTATAAATAAATACCTTCTGCACGCGGTTTTGACCGCGAGGTATGTTTATAAAAAAGTATCTTATGTGCTTCTCCAGGTCGTTAAATCTATGTTAAATTTAATTAAGATCAGTAAAGCAGCTTAAGGTTGCCCTAGTCGATCATTCTTACATACAATCGTAGTCTGGCGATTACTCCACTGTTGGACGGTGTACGTTCAAATAAAAAATTACATCAATTTGTCTCACCATTATCTAGCCCTGTATGTAATCGAAAAAGTAAAAAAATATATATATTTGAAAGTTACGAGCGAAGAAAGTTCCATCTTTGGGCGCAAATAAATACTATAAGGAAAATTGCAAAACAGTCGCCATACAGGGATACATTAGTAGTACAGATACATTTAGTAGTATTTTCATGATATCCATATTCCCAAAGGTCTGTTTATAAAATTTCGCGCGCTCGTTTTCGTCCTAAATCATCATCCATTTCGCTACAAATTTGCAAAAACGTGTATTCGTACGCGAACTACCTTCTGACTGCTCATCACAGCATCTATCTCTTTCGCACGTGTTGTTGGATGAGATAGCATGCATTTTAAACCCGCGCACAAATTCGTTCGTGCCGTCGACTACAGCAACCTTAAACTTGAAAACATGGCAAACGGATAGAGTTACTTTCGTATTTATGTATATTATTACATAGTTTGGTAGAATGGATACTTATTTTATTTACTTATCGAAATTGCACAGAACCATAACTAACAGTTAAGTTGTTAGTTGTGGAAAATCCGCTTTTGATATTGGCATTTTGGCTTTTCTTATGGTCAAAATGAATAGTCTGGCGGGTTTAAATGAAACTATTTATATCGTGACCCAGTCCCCAGACTCTTATCATCCAATTAAACACGTGAGCTATCGTCTGGTGCACCATAAACAATCAATAAAGCATGGTTCGAACATAATCAGATTTGTGTTCTGAACAGTTTTTTTGTTTTAGCCAAATACAAAATATTTTAATAAATGAAAGTCCATTTGAACGTTGACATTCCAGGTTAACATATACACCCTCCTCAATGCATTCGCTCTCCATTCTATAATTATTCTGTGTCTACTACACAAATACAACAAAGATAATACTCACGCATGCTAGCAGGCACGTGTTCTCACGAAGAGCGCCGACGCAGCCCGTGAACCCGATTATAAACGTTATTGTGCCTGCAATCACACCATCACGCAATTAATACCATATTAGGTACTGCATAAAAGAAGAAATGAGTCACACTGACGAAGAATACTAAATTCGTCTAAATGGTACAATCATGGTAACACTTATGTACAGTACGAAAAACTGCCTTATTGCTACGGCATACAGGGGCAACCAATGTGAAATTGTTAACATTGGAAGCATCGGAGTTTCTTTTCCAGTAGATTTACGTATAGCAATGATAGTTACATTGACCTTCTGATAAAACACGACAGTTGACTCTTACACTATTCAAGGTTAGGCAGGCAGGGAGTTTCCTTTTTTGGCCCCAGGGCTAACTAAGAGCAACAAAAATGATGTGGCATTTATTTAACATTTTGGAGGATACCTAGAGTCTACTCTATGACTTTTGTAGCTCTGAATGACTTTTGTGAACAAGGCGTCTTTGTGTACCTACCCCACACCCAGAGATCATAACGACCCGCTACCTAAAGTACTAACATGTGCAGGGCCCGATCTAGAAATTTCGTCGCTCCGGCCATAGACTATATTTGCCGCCATCGGATAAAGTCGCTTTTTTGACAACTTCAAGCGAAGTGTAAAAACATTTTCTTCTTTACCAAGTGAAAACAAACAAAGTGGGCTCTAAAATTTCAAGAGAGAATATTTGCTAAGAATTTTTGCTACATTATGAATGTTACGTTATTTAACAGTGGGTTTATAACAAGAACCAATAAAATTCGACAGCGAAGCAAACTTGAAAATTTAAGCACAACACCACAAATAAGTTAGGTTTTCTGATGAACAGAAAAGGGCAAGAGCAGTGTGGCTGCCCCTCATTTATGCCACTCTGGAAATTTGTCCGGCTCGCCCCCCCTAGATCTGGCCCCGAACATGGGTGAGCTCTGTGACTGCCAGTAATAAAACGACAGTAATAAAGCTACTATAAACAATCAATGACGGGTCATGTTTACAATAAGGAATTAATGTGGCAACATTTATTGCAGTTTGCAATTTAACTTACAGAGCTGGGTATTTTTTTGTTAAGCTGTTATAGTGATCGTTGAATCTGTGTAATAACTTTGCCCTCTGTGTCCTTCCTAAATAGACAATGACATCAATGGTCAATCTATGAACAACTGAAATATTGTTTTGCAAGACCAATTATATAATATCATCACATACCAAAATTGTCCTAAACGCCTATAATTTTTTAAACACAAGATAAATAAAGTCATGTCTAGTATTGTTATTTACTCACCCACACATATTAATATAAACGCTGGATCTAATGCAATGTTGGTGAGCCTGGACAAATTGTTGAATGTGTCCTTCTCTGTCCATGCCCAAATTCCAACTGCTAGCACAATCAGACCAAGGAACTGAAATGGAAGAATTTAAGATGAGTCAACAGAAAAATGAACATAAGAAGTACCTTGGTAGATATGTAAATGTAATGTCTCCCAAATGTTTTTAGGTGGCAAGCTTAACAGCCACGGTGCAGATAAATGGGATCCATTTATGAAACCTATTCTGGAATCTGTGTTTCTGTCACATGGCTGTACCTTTTGCACCTAATTATGATCTATTAAATTTATAAAAAGAAAAAGTTTGTTTCTTTATAAGATTGTAACAGATGGGTAATTCTTTAAATGATAAAAAGATTCACTTTTGCCATATTTTTAATACCAGAAAAGTGCATAGTAGCCAATATTTAGTTTTTCTATTAACGCCATGTTTCATTATGGTACCTCCACAATTATATGATGATGATGAGGTTGACTGGTAGAGAATGCCTTGCTGCATTAAGTCCGCCTATGTATCACCATTGTACATGAAGTTTAAATAAATAAATAAATAAATTAGTATACCTTGATCATAGTAATAAATCGCAAATTAAAAAAGTCTGCATAATCACAGTTAATCATTTATTCAATTTCGTTTCCTTCCTCGTAAACTATTTTAAAAAAAAATATCCACCTAATGTTATTCAGAATCCGATATTCTGATGGGATAAATGTGGGTGTTTTCCTCATAACTCATGATGAAATGTATTCATTTCCTATAAAATGCAATGGTTATAAATATATTTTACCTGAATTTAGATTAGCAGGAAAATTATTTGGGATTAAAAAACCCCGAGACTAAATCAGTTTCAGTTATGTATTGGTGTTCTAATTTACATTGTTACTTATTGTTATTTATATAAGCAAACAAATATTGTTTTTTCTTGTTTTTAGTTAAATTCTGATTCTATGGCTTTAACTTTAAAGACTTTATATGACTTTGTATGAACAGATTCTTGCACTTACTGTGCTGTGCAAGTAAAATATTCCAATGTTCAATGTAATTTTAATAGTGTTACTACTGCACAGGATACAGACTGATAAATCACCTGTTTTTCCTCATGAGTTATAAATACAATTCTTTACAAATTGATAAGATAAGAAACTGTTTCGAGTTCTTAGAAATGAGTAAACCATCTAAAATTTTTTGTTAAAACATTTGTGCCAGTTCAAGGCTATTTTAATCACAGCCTCAGAAGAATTAAATCTTTAACATATTGGCAGGATGCAGACAGTTATGGTACAGTTACTTAGCAATAAAATTATGTTGTAGGTGCCTCTAAACAAGTCTAAGGTGACCCCAATTGCCTGGCAATTGGCACAGGTGAGATGAAATCGATACCCACTCAGACATTGCGAGTAATATGAGTGCAATGCATCTCATTCTCCAACTTTTACATCTCTATAATGTGCAAATTTTAGGATCACAACAAAAACCTTGTCAAACAAGATACGTGCAAATGTCAGTCCCGTAATTAATATGTAAATTAAAAACTAGATACTAATAAAAGGTCTCCACTTACCCAGAACAAAACATTCACACCAAAAATAACATATTTCAAACAACAGCTGACTTCGCTGGTATCGCGTCGATATTTCCTTATACCAGGCATTTTAAGTATCACATAATCATGTTACTGTAATAATAAAAGTAGGACTTATCACTACATTTAAGAAAATTAGAATTAAAATCTAATAAACTTAGCAACTAGGCCAAACATCGGGCAAATCAACGAGAGCGAATGGATGGAGTGAACGACCGTCAAACAAAAGAAAGGAAGAACTATGAGGATAAATTATAAAATGCTTTGCAGCCTTGTTGTAAACGTCAAAATGATGAGGCTATTCATACGTCAGAAAGAGACAAAGGATGAAACGGAACATTGCAAATGGTTCTCTCAGTGTTGGTCGCATTTAGTTTCGAACAACGTTCCGATACTCGCAGAAATTAAACAATTTATAAAACTTTGTGTCGAGTTATTTAATTTATTATAAATAAGTTGTAGAGTTTTCTCGATAGTTTAACTGCAAACTTAATTTATTAGAAAATAAATATCTCAGCCAACATGGGTTTCGTTTCAAAATATTCTTTTATTGTAACCATATTGACCTCGGATATTTAACTAAAAAATTCCTAATTACTTACTAGACTCGGGAGGTCGAACAAGCGTGCGATCCGATATCACAAATGGGGGCAATTACCATCAACCACCAAGATGTAGCTCATGCAGTCCGTCCGTTGCTTCACTGGAAATCTCCAGAGTCGGACGGACTGCACAAGTTTTGGATTAAATGGTTCCAAAGGTCGCTGGAGTTGTATAAAATTGATGCAACTCTGCGCACCTTCCCGAAGTCGTGTATGGGGCAGTGAAGAACGGTCCTTCGCTATCCAGGATGTCGACAGATTCAAGAGAACAGCGAACCTATAAAGATCGAGCGTGGAATATTTCAGGGCGATAGTCTGAGCCCTCTGTGGTTTTGTTAAGCCCTGATCTCTCTTAGTACACTGCTTGTTCGGGCCTGGGCTATCGGTTAAGAGGAGGTCAGGCCATATCACACCTCCTTTACATGGATGTTCTGAAACTCTTTGCCCTCAACAACTTGAAACTGATGAAGCTACTGAAGATAACAGAAACCTTCAGTGACGCCATCAGGATAAAATCGTGTGGACAAATGTGCAGTCATGCATGTAAAGCGAGTGGAAATTATGCAATCTGTAGAAATACAACTCTCGGATTCAATACACCTTAGATCCCTTTCCTCAACCGAAACTTATAAATATTTGGGTATGTCGGAAGCACTAGGCATCATACTACTGACGTAAAACAGTCGTTGAAGGAGCGCTTCCTTGGCCGCCTGAAAAATTACTAAATAGTCTTATAACAGGCGCGAACAAGGTGCTCGCTTTCAACGGCTGGATCATGCCTGTCTTAATGTATTCTCTATGTATACTCAAATGGACTCAGGCAGAACTTTGACGCCCTGGATAGGAGAATCCGCACATTGCTTAACGCAAATCGTATGCAACACCCACGGTCATCGGTTATGAGACTGTATATCCCTAGGAAGTGCCGAGGTCGTGCCTTTTTAAATGCTAAGACCCTGCACAACCGCGAGGTATGCAGTCTTAGGGAATACTTCCAGGCCGCCGACGTGGGTATGCATCGAGATATGGTAGCGGTGGACAAGGGCCTTATCCCGCTCTCCTTAGCTAACGAGAACTGGCGCAAACCTATAGTATTAGATACTAATGACCGCAGGGAGGTATGGCAGAGCAAGGAGCTTCACGGACGCTTCTACCGGATCCTACGTGGGCCCGATGTAGATCTTTTAGCTTCCATGGCCTGGCTGCGGTTTGGTGACCTGTTTGGGGAAATCGAAGGTTTTGTGTTAGCGATTATGGACGAAGTTATGATGACGAACAACTACCGGAAATACATTATGAAGGACGGCACGGTTGACATCTGTCAGGCATATCACTGCCCGGGTGAATCGATCCGTCACATTATCTCCGGTTGTTCTAGTCTAGCTATCGGAGACTATTTGCATAGGCACAACCTTGTAGCCAGGATTATCCATCAGCAACTCACTCTTAAATACAATCTTGTGGCATCGGAGGTACCTTACTACAGGTATGTGCCCGACCCAGTTCTCGAAAATGACAATATCATATTGTACTGGTAGACGATTGGCAGGACTGGCTCAAGTTCTAAGTTAATCATAACGACATTACATGAGCATTAACATTTAACGACATTACTGATGATGTGTATATGGATCTACTGAGTCCTATTTTTCGAGATGTAATATTATCACATCATGTATTGTGTGACTTATCATAAACATCGATTTAGAATGGCTTTACCTTTATTTCTAGTTTTTAAATTAAGAATGTCAATAAATGTAGTTGATCAATGACCATAATTACTATGCTAAAATGCAAAAGCACAAAGAGCGCAGTTGCTAAAGCTAATTTCCTTTTTTGTACCCCCCTCCCTCTAGCAAAACTCAAATGGAGGGTTTTTGTGAGAGATACTTTAATATAATGATTTAATAAACCGATTTCGAAAGTAAATTTTGCTCTCATCTTTTATGCTGTTTTAAATTATCAATATTTTGTTATTAAGTCAAGGTGCACTTATGCCCTAACCTTTGCTGATCTGGAGGACTTGGTTCTCCATGTTATGTACGGAGCTCCGTGCCTATGTTAGGTACGGAGGTTACCCTAGCATCTACTAATACATCTGTGGCTAATATGGATGCCTATTGTCACAGATAATATAAAAGTAGCATACCGCACAATTACTACAAAACTACCAAGATGGAACCACACTTACGTGGCGTGGCGTGTCGTGGCGCCTTCCGATGCAGTTGATTGGGTACAAAACTCGTTGCGTTATGACGTAGGCTGGAACAGAGTCGTTTGATTGGTGGGTCCCGCGCCAGGCCACGCCACGACACGTAAGTGTGGTTCCGCCTATTAACCGCATGAAATCTTCGTCACACATAACAATAGTTAGGTACCTACACCTATAGGTAATAAACCAGCAAGCTTTTATGTTGCCTTCTTGTCTTAGCTAGCTTAATCTAAAATATAATACTGATAAGTATTATTACCCATCCCAGTACCCATCTACCTACGCCTACCATGATTGCGTTTACAGATGAAAATATATATCCCGCTCTAGCTCATTGTAACACTACAAAAAAAAAAACAGGAACCACTGTTTTGAAAAAAAAGTTTTCTCTGTGAGGGCATCGAACACAACAACTATCTACTAATACTTTCAGCAGCAAACCAGTCATCCACCGCTCCATGATGTAGTATTATTTATAATAAATTCATGCACAGCTCCAAAAGTGAAATTGCTCGTTGAGTGACTGCAAACTAGTAGTTTCCTTCGAAGACTTTCAATAAATCAGTTGAATGCGCAGTGTCAAACTGCAGCGGTGAGCAAAATATTTGAAGAAGGCACCTATATTGTACATTAATTTGAAGACTTGGTTAAGCTAAATGGTGTACCAGGAGGTTTATGTTATGGGTTTAGGTAATGAAAACAATGGGTAGATACTATTACAATTATTTATTTAATACATACAATTTTGAACTATCTACAACATTTATTAAGAAGAATTACATCTGACACCATCAGCCGTGTGCTGACCGATCCAGTCAATGTAGTCGGCGACCTTAGTGTACACACCTGTAATAAATAAACAGTTCTGTGAAAAACCAATTAAGTAATTATTTTATCTCCTGCATTGATTTGCATTATCATAAGGCCACAAACTTTTTTGTGGCATAATGTGCCTCCCTGCATATAGCTGAAAGCACGTACGCACGAACGTGCGTTTAAAAATCTGTCTACTCGAAAACGCAATGCATACTGTTGAATTGTCAAGATGAAAGAGTTTGCAATGGATTCCATGAATTTACATGTTACGCAATCAGGCTGCAGGTGTGTAGATACCTCGTTAACTTATTTTCTTTCGTATGTCCAAATCAGTTAATTCTTCACAACATTCAAGCAGTCTTATTGCGTAAGTGAATTTGGCAAGGCAAAGGGCAAAGAATATGAACAATCGACCAATCAAATGTCAAATTTTCTACACCTTGTAGTTCTACAGATTTACTGAAGTTTTCAATGTTTGACCACGGAATCTCATCAGGGCAATCACTCACTCAGTTTTTTTTCCCATGTTTAGAGTTGGAGTTCTTAGATTCCATCACTAATCAATCGGATAAATAGTTCTGGGTTTTTAGGGTTCTGTATCCAAAGGGTAAAATCGGGACCCTATTACTAAGACTCCACGATCCGTCTGTCTGTCCGTCTGTCACCAGGCTGTAACTCATGAACCGTGATAGCTAGACATTTGAAATTTTCACAGATGATGTATTTATGTTGCCGCTATAACAAAAATACTAAAAACAGAATAAAATAAATATTTTAGTGGGGCTCCCATACAACAAACGTGATTTTTTACGGAACCCTTCATGGGCGAGTCTGACTCGCACTTGGCCAGTTTTTAATCGATTTATCTTTAAACTGAAGGTTCGATTGCTTCATCGTTTTACCATGTCGTTTTTAATGTAGATTGTTTGTGTGTCGCACAAGCGTGACACCACACACGCTGCGCTCATGTGACCGAATAAATCTACACAGCTAAGAGGCGACGCAAGCGCAGGCAATATTTTAGAGTGAATTATGTAGGACTTGATTCGTAAAATATACTCGCCCTATTTTTTATGCCGTATGTATTGTGTGTGCTCGTCCTAACCTACGGTGGTCTGGTTGCTGACCGAGTCGTATAAGTTCCGCCTTGTGGTTTGTCAAAGAGCATTGCTCTGGACGTAAAAAGACCGCAGCATTCTGGGCGTAAAAGGACCAGACAGAATAAAAAACACTCCGATGCGCTCTGAAACGGGGATCATAGACGTGGAAATAAAGTCTGCCAGGCTAGGGCCAAGTTTCTTACCTTTAAATTATCGCAGAATTAATGTGACAAATTGTCAAGCACGCGTTATCTGCTGTTCCTGACAAAATCGGTGGTGACACACGGACAGACGGACAAGAGAGTGATCTTATAAGGGTTCCTTTTTTAACTTTTGAGGTACAGAACCCAAAAATATACTTGGAAGGATTTGGGGAGATCTTTGCCCAGCCGTGGCATAGGCTAATATAAAAAGAAGTGTGTAGTTACCTTAGTAAGAAAAATAAAAAACTTTTTTACAAAAATTACAACCGACTTCCAAACAAAAACACTACAAAGTGAAAAATAACTTCAATTTCGGAAGTCGGTGTTCCTGTTTACGTTTCTTCATTTTTTGACACCGACTTCCGAAATTGAAGTTATTTTTCACTTTGTAGTGTTTTTGTTTGGAAGTCGGTTGTAATTTTTGTAAAAAAGTTTTTTATTTTTCACTTTTTAGTTGTGGTACATAATGGACCAGTTCTATAGGCTAGGTACCTACGCGTATAGTGCCCAAAGTGAAGCTAGAATAGATTAATCCAATAACATGAAACTTAAACGAAACCAGTGTAATGAGAGTATACCAGGGTGAACTGTTCACACCTGCGTACCCCTTAAGAACGTACCAGTGTGATGTTATGTTATGAAATGGTGTAAACAATAAACAGACATGCGATTGGATCTATCCAGAGTGATTTGCCGTCAATTATTGAAGAGTTCTGATGTATTTCTTCGAAGGTCTTCATCAGATCTTGATGAAAGTTAATATGGGTAATAGGATTAAGTGATAACTATAATGTAAACATATCGGCAATCGGCAAAATTAGCGGAACATGAAAAAAGATCGAAATCCTTCTTTGTGCCTAACATTGCAGAGTAGTTTTTCTTTCGTTGTATACAGGGTGAGTTTTCCAAGTCGGCGTGGATGTTCAAATTCGAAGATATGAAGAGCAGCGAGAAACTCGTTACTTGCGTACGTAAAACCACATCATTGGATTTTTGAAAATCTAGTCAAGAATAGAACATAATTTTGAAAAAGCAAATCTGTGTTACACCTTCCGAAAGTGTCTCTAATAAAGATCAAATTCTAGGCAGTACTAACATACGTCAAACTTCGGGAGAGACCTAATATTCATCAAAATACCTTTTTATTTTTCGTAATCCACGTCATCCGACCGTTCCAGCAGTGCAGAAATATGACCTTACGGTACAAAGAAGCTGGTTTTATGTCGTTCGTTCGTGTTCGAATAACTCTGCTTTGTCTTTGGTCCGCTGACCAATAGTGTAAAATATTGTTTAGTGATTAGTGCAGAATCATACTAGTATTATTAACTAGCTGAACCAGCGAACTTCGTTCCGCCTAAGATATTTCTAAAATAAAAGATTTTTTCTAAAATAAACGTAGTCTAAGTTACTCCTTATTACATCAGCTACCTGCCAATAAAAGTCCCGTCAAAATCGGTCCCGCCATTTCAGAGATTAGCCGGAACAAACAGACAGACAGACAAAAATTTAAAAAAATGTTATTTTGGTGTATGTACCGTATATAGGTATATTCATATACATGTAGTAAAAAACGGTTATTTCAATATTAAAAACAGACACTCCAATTTTATTTATATGTATAGAAGATGTGAATATGAGTTTGTTTGTTACGCTTTCACGCAAAAGCTACTGAACCGATCATCATGAAACTTTGTACATATATTCTTGGAGGTATTAGAAGTAACATAGGATCCATATAATTAAAAAAAAAAAAATGGCTTCACTGCGAGCGAAGCCGCAGGTAAAAACTAGTTCTCTATAAAGTTGGCGGAAGGTAATTAATGTGCATCCAAACTCAAAGGAAAACGACGCTTGGTACAGGGTAAATAATTAATGCAGGAAGAAGGATATGTTTGGGAGCACAAACGGATATGTTGTTGTTCGATAGAGGTAATCTGATTACATACCGCAATTGAACGAGGAAAACTGTGATACAATGTGACCGTTTATCAGTGACAACATTGTTTTAGGCAAGCTAATGCTCGGCTGCTTTTTGAAATCAAGCATATCTTAATACGTCAACATCGAATGTTAAGGAATGGTCCACGAGATCTCTAGGTACTTAATGATATGCATATGTCTGAGACCTGCTAAAACGAATAGCAGTATTCATAATCTCTGCTACTGTTAATGGGGGTGAACCGCAAATCGCCTTTGAATCGGAATAGCAGAGACTACCACAAAAGACAATTACTTATTTATAACGAGAGTCTCATCGTGACTAAGCGTGTGAAAAATTTAGTAAGAGCATATAGAGATAAATGATTTTATTTCTGTAAGTTGGTTTGTGCAAACAGTTTTACATGTCGATCATAATTTTTAAAACTAGATGAGGTCGGCGTTTCCTATCTGACTACTCTGAGAAGAAAGGCCGAAACAAACTCAGAGGTCACAGTCTCTTTTAAAGTCCAGACAAAATCTTGGTTAGATCATGTGAAGACCATGTAGACTGTAGTCTGAAATGGTCTTTTGAGAAAAGAACCATAATCAAAACCCTGCCGTTTAGTAATATTATTTTTATTGTAAAAAATATTATTTATTTGCCTTTTCAGTTTTCCTTACAATGTGAATTTTTGTTATAGTAATCTCATTAGTATTTTAAAATATTTAAACAGTGACAATATTTGTTTTAAATGAAATCGCACTAAGATATCGACCTTTCTTTATTTTTCGTTCATTTTACTGGTGTACCCTAAATTAAGGGAACTTCTGAAAATAAGTTATGGTCCAACGGTCACGCCTATCTTAACTTGTGGAGGGGCCGAGAAATAACTCGGACACTTCGACCCATTGGAATCTATTGTGGTCCCCTAGATCCCCCATATCGGTCACGCCTAGGTAAATTGCAAGTAATTCTCGATATTGTTTCGAAGCGAGAATGAATAGTTATAGTTCCCGCCAAACTTCTGGGCCGCCCTGAAGTTGGCTACAATGGCTGCGCAGTAGTAAATCTCATACAAAAACATCAACGATCCGTGCCTTTTGCATCGGAAAGCTAACTTAAGGATGGCTAAAAAGTTTGGCAAGAACTATACCCAGACAATTTAAAATAAACAAAGAAATTCTAAAAAAAATTACAGCCTACGGGTTCTTTAAGACCATCGGCTTGATCTACATAACCACCTTTGTTGTAAATAAAAATAGGACTTCATTCGTGTCACCTCAATTCCTTCCATCAGTGAGCTAAAAATAAGACCAGAAACTTACCAGGATACCTGGGATCCGCACATCCTATGCCCCAAGACACGACTCCTGCATACAAAACAGAAAAGACTCAGTTAAAAAGGTCAAGGTTCGATTGACTGCAATGTACATGCCTCGTGCATGCAAATTCATTAATTACGTCCTCTTAATCAACTTACTAATTACTTTCTTTTTTATTATTTGCAGCCAACCGGATACAGCAGGCTTATTACCTACTTATAGGTAGAAAGGTATGCCATGCGACTCAGTTAATCAACAAAATTGCAGACGCTTATCAATTACACGTCAACCACATAACTGTAATTCAGAAATGAACCAATTAACAACGGTTTCTTTAAGAGGCGTATCGAAATGGTATCAAGATGAATATCTCAAGATATTTTCAGCTTGACCTTGCAGCGTCAAGCAAAATAGATTATAATTATCCATGAGGGTAACTAGCACATCCGAAGTAGATTCCTACATTCACTGATTCACCCTAAGTTGGAATGAAACAAGTCTTGCAGCGGATTGACATCTGTTTTTCCTAAAACATTGAGGACTTGATTTTCTGTATCTACTGGGACTTCGTAAGACTCAGCCTAGGGCGCGGTCCAATTTAGAGCTATAACGAGTAGTTTTGTAGTTCAAGAAGAGCTGCACTTCAATAATTTGTACAAGGTTAGGCAGGAATGCCTATATAATAGGTTGCTAGTTTAGAAGTACCTAGCGAAAACTAGCAAATAGCTCTCGATGGGAACGCGCCTTTAGACTACAAAATTGTACAGCCAATCCCAGTCAAAATTGTAGTCCCAGCTCATACAATCCAGCGCTCTATTTTGTAGGATTTTGAATTCCAAAAAAAACGATTCGATTAATAGATTCATCAAGTGTTAATTTTTTCCTCAGTTGCTGTCAAGGTTTCCGCTGCCAGATCATTTGTTAAGACGAAATTTTGATTAATTTTGGCTGTTTTTTTTTTAAATTACTTACTGTTCACTTAGGAACCTAAACATCAGATAATATTAGATTGGCAGCCCAGTTAGGTACTGATCTGACTCTCTGGATTCGAGAGAGTCAGATCAGTAGAATAAATGCAAATTTCATAAACTCCCTTAACCCTGAAGATATTTGAACGTTTGTGCATTTATCGTATCATTCGATTCGTATTCGTTTTTTTTACGACCATTTGCTTATTTGTAAAATGATTCAGCTTATCATAATGATCGTTATGACAGGTTGCGAAAATATACAACTTTGCCTGGCAAAAGGGGACGATTTTTCAATGGCGTGATAACAATTTCAGGAATAAAAATAACACTTTGAGAGAACTTGTATAGAAAATGTATCAAACCGCCATGATAATTCTCCAGATAAAAGAAATTTGACTATTGAAATTCAGCCCTAACTTCAATTCTTAACCAAGCCTCTTTAATGTTGTACATTGCAAAATTAATGGCTTTGCGTCTTACATCAATAATAAACTGATCGAAGCTTTGCGTCTTGTAAGATAAGAAAATAGGTGATATTGAATTACCTGCTTGAACATATTTCCCTTCAGGCTGGAAAACTAGGAACGGCCCACCGCTATCGCCCTGAAAAGTACATTAGTTTTTTAGGCTATTGTTTTATTTACGTGACTGGAAACACCTGGAGGGGACATCCTAGAAGGACATACTCAGATCTTATTGGTTATGTTCTTCAGAAAGGCCAGGAGCACAGTACTCATGACCGGCGTGTATGTATGACTAGATGTATAAACGTGAATGAAGCAAAAGGAGTATGTATTCAAGGAGCAGATACCCCTCAGTAACTGATTTTAAAACGAGAATAACGTCTAAACGCCTAGTCGTAGTTTTTTGGAGACAAATTATGTTATTAAATTTTTAAGAAAATGGTCTAATGTATAGACCATTTTCTTAAAAAATTGAGTTTTATTCCTTTAACATAGTGTAATTAATCTGTAAAGCTATGTCTAACACGTACAAAAATACGAAAATCGCACCAAAACGGCCGGGTGTATTTTAATAAAATTGTCATCATCTCAAAGGCTTTTTTTAAGACGGAATAATAAGGAAAGTACAAAAATCTACATAATTTTGGGTCGCGCGGGTGTTTCATAAGTGCGCGTTTTGTTTCGCTCAAGGTCGTTGGCGACTATCGTCGACTTAAGTAAGGATCGTAGCAAGTGGCGTTCTATAGTCTCTGCCTATTCCCATGGAAAAAGGCGTGAATTTATGTGTGAATGGATTATCTGTAGTTGTGACTTTTTATCCGGCCACTGTTCTTTTCCTACAACTCAAACTTGTAAAATCCCAAACCATTAACTGTTTTTCATTTGTAAAAAAACACTTTTTAACAAAAACAAACAAACTGACTTCCAAAACAAAACAGCTTCTTCGCTTTGTAGTGTTTTGTTTTGGAAGTCGGTTTGATTTTTTTGTTAAAAAGTTTTTTATTTGTCTTTTTTAGTTTTAGTACCAAATTACCATGAAAATCATTCATAGCCTAAGTACAGATCATGACGATTCCAATAAATCCAAACACGAATAGGATACATTGATTTATTTAGGCGTCCCAGTGCCTATCGGTTTCATCATCAGATTAGTTCGATGGTACCTTTTTCATCATACTATTTATTACTACTACTTATTTATAAGCATTTGCTTCATCATAGTCGGTTAACTATTCGAGATTATTTATTATCTTATAAGCCTGACATAATTATCATTAAGGAGTTGCAGTGGCCATCTGTGGTCTTGTTCATCAGTTCCACTTCAACAAATGATATTTACTGCAAATGATTGCATTGTTGATGAAAATACCAAAATGCCTGTCATTTTTGAGGAATTCCCTCGTTTTCCATGGGTTCTCATCATTAGATCCTGGCCTGATGATGGGATCCCGTGGGACTACCTGGAAAGTATACCCTTACAAAAAAAAACAATTCGGTTTAGGCGACTTTGAGTAGTCCAGTAATTGAGCGTGCCCAGGCGTTCGCGGACTACTTCCATTCGGTTTATGGGGCGGTGGCGCCGCGGCAGGATGCGGCTGCAGCCGGGCAGATGGCGTCCGAGCGCGGCAACCGCGTTCACGTGGGGCAGCTGTCTTTCGGCAAGGTTGGTGCCGCGCTCACGCGCCTAAAGCTCACGCGTTCGGTTGGGCCAGACGAGGCCGACCCTTCATTGTTAGGGATTGTAGGAATGTACTAGCCCGGCCGCTCATGCATCTGTTCAATAGCTTTTTACGGGAATGCTCGTATCCGGACGGCTTGCCCAGGGTCACTCCAGTACTGAAAGGGGCCCCTAGCTCAGACGTTAGTGGATATAGACCTGTAGCAGTACTGTCACCGTTTGCTAAAATCTTTGAGTCTGCGTTGTGTTTGTCTATCCACTCGCAAGTAGACTCACAGCTCAACGACGCACAGCATGGTTTCCGCGCGGGCCGCAGCACGAATTCGAATTTAATGTGTTTCTTAGACCAGGCCGCCACAGTTGTAGACTCTAAGGCAGATGTCCAACTAGACGTCGCTTACTTTGACTTCAGGAAGGCATTCGATCGTGTGGACAATGATATTCTTCTAAGTAAACTTGCGAGGGCTGGTTTTACCCCAGCCCTTTTAAAATTCTTTTCGAGCTACTTGGGCAACCGCAAACAAGTGGTGGAATACGCAGGCTACACCTCTGACCCGTATTGCACCCTTACGTGGGTAAGCCAGGGGACATATTTAGGACCCTTGGATTTCATTATCATGGTCAATGATCTCCCGGAGGTCATTGAAGACGCTGGCTGCCTATTATTTGCTGACAATCTGAATTTGTTCATGCGGATAACCAACGAGTTGCATTGTGAAAAGCTTCAGCGTGACATCGATCGGGTGGTGGCATGGAGTGTGGAAAACAAGTTACACTTCAATGTGGCGAAGTGTAATGTAAAGTCCTTCACGCGGGCCGTGGTACCCCGACGTCACGAATATAGTAGTAGTATTATATATATTTAAAGTATTTTTAAGTTTTTTATGTAAATATAGTATTGTATATATTGATATGGGCCTTGATGCCTGAAATAAATGGATAAATAAATAAATAAATTGTATGGGCCGTCACGTCATACCGCGGGTGGGTCGGTGCGAAATCTTGGGGTCGCCTTTTCGGAGGATCTATCATTTCGAGCTCATGTCGTACAAGTGTGTAAAAAAGCCTTCAAAAATCTTGGGTTTGTCATGCGAGAAACCCGAAACTTCACTGCGTCTTAACATGGCAGCAGTGAAATCACTTTGTAATGCGTTGGTGCGAAACTGAATATTCTCAGATGGTGGAAAAGATGCAGGGCAAGTTTACACGATACCTCTATATGAGGCAATATGGCGTCTACCCGTTTTCTCCGCTTATGTACCCAACTCTCTTTGTAAAAGGAATGGTTGGGTACTATAAGTTGGAAGTATGGCGCAATCTTGCTCTGGTAAAATATGTGCAAATCTTACACTCGTTGGGATTACTCATTCCAAACAGTAGGCTTCGGTTGGGGCCAGGGAGTGTCTGTTTAAAACTCCGGTAGCCCGTAAAACCTATTAAAGTTTACACCCGTATATCGGGCGTTTACGATCTTTAATAGCATCTCTCAACGGTTAAATTCCTAGTGTGAGGCAACGTTTTAAAAAATAAATAAAACGAAACAAAACTATGTTCGCTCGTATTATTAGGTATTGAATCACGCTCATTTATCGGATTTTCAGTAGTTCCATACGGCAGCTACAAAATAACGTTGAACTAAGAAAATAACGTATCTGTAGGTAATAATCATTAAATAAAAAACGTGTAAATGATACAAAAATAAACAACAAAATCTTTCGCAATAGCTATAAAGTAATCGTTTCAAGTCAAAGTATTTTGCAGTTTCCTACTAATTGAATGGCAATTACCAGCAAATACTTACTTAATTACACGGCATCTTAAATTATAATCGTGACAATATAAAAAGTCCGATGACGTTTCTCATTTTATATGCCGCGATAACTTTCTATGAACGTCGACGAAAAATAAAATTCATGGTTATTATTAATTACTATGTTACCCATACACTTTAGCAGGCGAATCATTCGTAAGCATCAAGTTTAATTTATAAAAAAAAATGTAAATGTCAAATTGAGAATCTCCTCCTTTTTTTTTGTCGGTTAATTTTTAATTATTTTATAGTCGCCAAATCCGACTTCTTAGATCACGACTTTAGGCATAAAATTAACATTCATAACACAATGGATTCCGAACTTACTTGGCAGCCATCCTTTCCTTTCGAGAAAGCGCACATCATGGTTGGTTTTAGATGCTGCGACAACTGTGAATTCATGCAGTCTTCATCCGAAAGAATCCGAAGACTGGCTTTTAATAAAACTTTTGATGACGATTTTTCTACGCCGACTCGACCCCATCCCACAATAGTTCCTATTCTATTTGTAAAATCTTCACCTATAAGCATTTAACAAGAATGGAAATTTTAAATAAAGAACACAAAAAAGGAACGCATTAAAGATTTCTTTTTATATAATGCAATTTCGTTTTTTCCATGCATTTTAATTTGGTGCTTATTTAAATATTTTTGTGTTGTAATGTTTATGGCTCATTAAAATAAAATTAATGTAACTTCTTTTTATTCTTGCAAAATAAATATAACACAAGATAAAATTATACGTTAATAATATTAAGGGCTACTAATCAATCATGGCATGATTTTCGAAAAAAAGCTAGACCGATGCCATTTAAAGATAAAAAACTATTTCTTTTTTATTTAATGACCATAACCATTATATTTTTAACTTATTTGGCCAGCAATGCTGACTAATGGAGCCTAGAGAATAACAACTTTTAATTTTTTAATTTAAGGCCTAACATAAATTCGATAATTTTGTGTTGTTATGTGCTCCAAATAAAATGTATGTAGTTAAGGAAAATAATTGACACGAAAGCAAAACAAAATATCTAAAATAAATAAATAAGCGTCACTCATCAATCATAGCATGATATTCCAAACAAACAGATTCGACGTCATTTAAAAATAAAAACTGTTTCGTTTTTTTTCAGCCATGACAAGATATTTTGTGCTTATTTAGGCCAGTGATACTGATCCATGAAGCCAAGAGACTAAAAAGTTTTTTTTTTAAATCGTAGCCTTGATATAAATTCATAAGCTATCTTTGTGTTGTAGTACTCATAAGCTATCGTTGCGGTTTTACAATATTTTTTATTTACACCGCATAGTTTGAATCACTACGTATTATATAAAGCCCAAACAAACCATAATTTACTTGTTTTACCGACTAAAATGGTGATAAATAACTACAAACTGTTGTTAACAATAAATACATTACCGTGGAAAGTGTCTTTGGCACGAAGAAAGCGTTATGTTCCAAAGATATAGTGTTATTTGGAAGGTAAAAAGAAGAGAAAAACAACAGAAGAAATTGAGAAATCCAATGATATAAAGGATATCTACTTTTAAATTATTAAACATACCTGGTTGTGGTAAACAAATAGGCACAATAGTATCACTAAATGTTACTGGTTTGTCCAACGTTGCTATTGCAATATCATTCTCGTCTCTAACCGCAGTCGACGTGAATAAGTCGTGAATGACAACGCCCGAAATATTTCGCTTCTCAACATTCTTTAAATTGTCCATATTGTCTAATCCTATTAATACTTCCATGTTTTGATAGTTATCCCTGAAATCAAAAATATGTAAGAAAAGTACCAAAGTGTTTTACTATAGATGCCTTATGTTCTTGAATGCAGTGTCACCATTGCCATTGTTTTCCAGAAACCATTAAAGTTGCACAACAATCTTAGTACCTATGAGCACGGTAAAGATGTCTAACAGTATTCTATCTTCATAAAACGGTCGGAACGCGAGTCATACCTACGCATCTCGAGTTCAGCCAACACTCGATGTGTCTGCAGTCGCAAACAATCACAAACGGTGTGATGGTTTTGTAAGCAGTAAGCGTGCGATTTATGAAATTTGATTGAAATAAGTACAAGTATTTAATATGGCAGAGAACAATAAAATTATAGACTATATTGTACTGTGTTTAGTTGCTTGAATTCTTCTTTACCGCGCCCAGAGATTATTTTTTTTAAATTACCTGACACTTCCGAAAGGCAAGACTATGAAAAAAAAATAGAACCTAAGAGTACGTAATTTGTTTATTTTTTTAATAGGTTGGTATTTCGCTTTTTCCACCGAGTAAAATACCTGGCTTAATAAATAAATAATTGGATAGGGTGACAAAGTGACTCACGAGTGACCTATCTACGCTCGCGTTAAAAAGAACTAGTCGGTAGTTGCCTAGGCTAGGCTATATACTTACTAATGTACTTAGCTTCTTACATATATTATTGAATTAGACGAATTAATATTTGAGGAAACTTTTACGTTTATCCTATATATCCTATATAATATATTATAATGGGAGTTTTTGAATGGATGGATGGATGTTTGTTACTCTTTCAATCAAAAACTCTAATACCGAGTTGGATGAAACTTGGCACACGAGTTAACCATGTCCTGGATTAGCACATAGGATCCTTTGTATCCCGGGATTATGTTGTGAGTTTATGTGTTTCTGTTTTTCTATCGCAATTTAAATATTCATGGGCTTTAAGTCCTAAAAGCAAGCAATTAAAACAGTGCAACCAACACCTTGTATATTCTCCGAACTTACCATTTAAAGCAGTGACCCGCACTAAGGACGTGCTTGTCAGTGATCATCGCTCCCCCACAATGCATGCGTTCGTTCTTCAAGATGGCCACGGTCCACGGAAACGAATGCGGTTCTGCTCTTCTTCCTCCCACTATCCTCATCGACACCACATTGTCTGAAGGCTTGCCACATTCTGCTCCAATCACAAAAACATTGAACCTGAAGATTCTTATACTAATATTATTATTTATATATTATTACTCATGAAGTGTCCTTTCAAGAAGATTTGGCCCATTAAGCCCCCGTTTATGCTTCGCCGTAGTTGGATAAAAATCCATGCTCTTAATCCATAATGTTGTGTTATGAATACCTTAAGATCATATTTATAAAACTGAGTTGAGTTTAATTTTCTTGCCATTTGTCAGCTTGGTAGTATCATCCTCGCGTGAAGATATATATAAAGCATGCAATGGTCCTATTATGAGCCAAAACCCTAAATTCAATACAGAGTTAAAGATAAGAGGTATAAGTTAGGTAACTAATGTGGTGAAATTGATTGTTGATACATCAATAAAATTCTTGACACCATAATCACACATGTATTCTCCGAAGAATCGGATATTCTTGAATCGCTCCTTTATCTGAATTTTACATTTGAGGTACAACAAAATAGAAAGTTTACGCACCGCCGCTTACGTACTTTGTGTTTGAGGTGTTGATTCGGATATTGGCAGTTCTTGTTGGTATAATGGTACTTTTTAGGTGATCTTTTATTGGAGACACATTTACATTCATGCTTCTTTTTTTTACAAAACCTAAGATATCTACTGTAGTTTCGGCTTACTAATGACTATTTCAACCCTTTATCAAATGGCAAGTTTAAAACAAGCTATCATACAGATCTTAGATTCACCCATGTACTGTTCAAGAAATATTGTAACATTATTGTCATTCTTATCGGACGTGGTAAGTCGTATTTATGATGGAAACGAAATTTGGAGCAAATAAAACTTCAGAGCATAGTGAACTACAAAACGCACTCAGGACATGGTTATTATGTTGATACTCAAGATGACAAAGCACATTTCTGGTCGTTTGCATGTAAACTACACCACCTAACCTTGAATCTTTAACTGAATTTAGTGTTGCCCAATAACGGAATACCTACCTACTTTAGGTACAAACAGCATTAAAACCTTTTGATGAGTGCACTTATTGCGTCTTTACATGCTGCGGTAGCTGCATCGACAATTTGGCACAGAGAAAGTCCATTAATTACAAAATAAGTATCAGATCATTCGGACGGCTAACTGTTCGGACACAATCGAAACGGGTTCGAATGACACGTTTATGGGGCGTCGCCGCTCCTGTGAATAGCAACGGTGAGGAGCGCGTGCGTTGCACATCCAATGCAAGTGCGCCGACTGCACCGAACACGTGCAACATACACACATAGATCCCTACGTAGGCACAGCATTCAGAAACACTAGCTTAAGGTAAGAACCACCTCCAAACAACAAATCAAGCAAAAATGAGTCTCCAATTTTGAAAAAGGTACACGAAATCAATTCCAGTAATTTAATCAAGACTGCACTCATTATTTTCGTCTCAGTTTTACATTATTAGTTCCGATGATATCGACGTTCACATTTTTCCGCTAATTATTATGGTATGACAAAAGTATTTATTTAAATTCTCACATAAAATCGCTCACACGTTTTGGACAATTTCAATCTCATGACGATAAAATAGTTATCAATTGACTTACGACATTCTGAGCCTCGCACCAGCGCCATCTAAAACATGATCACTTTGTGATTTTGCGTGTACAGTTATTACGACGATAATTTTGAATAATTATACAGACCTGACCGATCCCGATCAACAAGTAAATAGTGCTTAGTATTGTGAACATTTTAGTATGTGTGCTGGACACTGCACTCACTCATAGCCCCTACCACCGCAACTGTTTTCTGCAACCGATGCTTGCTTATTTACGCTCTACACGGATTTAAAACGCAGAAATTATACACGCGATAATATCCTTGTAAATTTATCACGCTGAAGGTTATAAATTTTATAGTGAGCATTAGAGCTATAATTTCCAATTGACATAATTAAATCAAATCGCTACCCATTTAAAGCTTTTACTTAGGCCCGCAATAATGTATTGTAATATCCAAACAGCGTTCTATTCCCTCCTTAGTATTTCGGTAAATATGTTTTCTTAGGTCGTAAACTTGTCAAATCGTATTCACGATGCAATTTGTTTCTGTAGCCAATTTACCTATTTTCTTATCGCCAAACCGATACGTTCTCGCAGAACTAACAATGAGAAAATTCTTCATAATAAACTTTATGCATCAAAAACGAATATGAATTAAATCGTGTTAAATTGCTTCTACAAGGAATTAGGCAAGGAATATTATTTATTGGTTTAATAATAGTATATTTTTTCATTTTCATTCTCCTTATGTTACAAAATGGTGACTTCTTATGACTATGCGCAGTACGTTCCCTTCTCCGTCTGTTTCTTGATCCAGGGAATGTATTTACTCACGATCGTGTAGACACCTGAATACATTATTTAAATTAATAAAAAAACAATGTTAAAAGGTTAAAACTTCTGAATGATTTTTACCTGGATAATCTGGCATGGCGCAATCTATTCCCCAAGATACAATTCCTGGAACAGATTGTTTCACTTATTATGTCATGTCTTTTGGGGATCAAACTCCAACAAGAGATAACCCGAATGCAAATAATTTACACGGAAATAATAAACTATTTGTCCTCAAAACTCACCAACTTGATACCATTTTTTGTTATCACTTATTTTGTGAGTAGAAAATAATGGTCCACCGCTGTCTCCCTAGAATGAATGTTAATAAGTTAACGAACACGGACAGTACACTGTACAGCCTCCAAGATTCTCAAGGCATTTTGATTTTCAACTCTCTACTCGTAAATTACAAATGATTACCTGACAAGCATCTTTTCCAAGACTGTAGGCGCACATCATAGTATCAGTGACCAAATTTTGTCTATAAATATTAGATTTTTTACATTTGTCGCCGTCCACAATTTGTACTTTGGTTTCAAGTAAATATCTTGATGATGTCAATGCGCCTTGTCTCGTTTTGCCCCAGCCAGCCACCGTCAAAGGAAGCTTTCTAAAATCCATTTCTAGAAAAGAAAGCAAATATTTTTTTAGCTGTTTTTGGTCTGAAAGCTTTTCCGTTAAAGTAGTAAAATGAAATCAATTCATGTATATAGCATAAAATACGAGATTAAATCCTGTTTGGGTGTTTAGAAGTCGATGTTGCCTTCAGCTTGTGTTGATGATGCTACACGATGCCAGAAACTCTTACTCAGTAAACCTAATAGATATTTCATCCTTTATCATTACGCATGCGCTCTGGCGACCTACTTACTTGGGTCTGGCAAACATATTGGCCGAACATTATCTGTGAACTCGAGTTTCCTTTCGAGAGTCAGAATTGCAATGTCGTTGATATCTCTAACGGCATTAGACGTGAAGTGAGGATGTTTGATGCCGTTTTGGACACGATGCGTTTTGTATGACGAATCCAGGCGGTCGTGCATGCCCACATATACCGTCAATTCACGGAAATGGACGCTGAAATATACAACAATAGTAACCAAGGAAAAATATATAAAAATGTACATGTATGTAGTAGGCCACCATGTAACGGCTTTGAAAATTTCTAACCCGAATGTAATGCAATGCCCCGCTGAGAGTATGTGGATGTCAGTGATGATGGCTCCACCACAGTGCAGCTTGGGTCCCAGCATGAGGGATACCAGCCAGGGGTACGCGTGGGGCTGGACTGTGGTGCCACCCACGATTCGCCGGTTGGTCCCGGCAATACCGCACTCTAGGAAAATGAAAACATTTATAAGAAAAGTCTGACTACTTGAAAGGAAAAGAAAATATTGAAAACTTACCACATGATTTATTTACGCCTGCGTGTGCCTTAAAATAAAATCAGCCCAAATGAAATGAAACAATACAAACATAATAAGAGACATGAATTTCAGTTGAGCGTGTCACAAAAGAAAAATATTGTTATCTAAAGGCACTTATGAAAAATTTAAAATACTTTCATTAAATACAGAACTTATATTTTTAAACACAGTATTATAAATTAAAATTTATTTACTCACCAAACTGATTACAAGAGAAAGTACAAACCATTTGTGTATCATTTTATGGGCGTACTTATCCCTAGGTAAACAGTCTTCAAGAATTTTATCATCATCGACATCGTTGGAAGGATTTCTTTGTCAATAAATTATAATAGAAGTACATAAGAAATTAATTAAATTTCTGTTTGGATATCGAAGCTCAATCGTGCGTAAATTACGGTCAGGACTTGATTGAGTTTTCCTTTTTTCATTATTTCGACAAGAGCACAGCGTTGCAGAGTGAAACATTAAAATTAAACATTCACATGATTTACATAAGAGCATAAATCAAGTACAATTTTTGTATAATTTTATTCCGGTTCCAATTAAAGTGACCTAATAAAATTTAACAATAAAGGGCACAAATAAAAAAATATCGAGAAGTATTTTTATTCCAAAACTGACCTTTGCTTTTTCTTTAGTATGTCCACGTTTCACATAGGAATTTATTTTTATTTTGACATTTCAGATTTCATCATGATGTTTTTTCGTTACCGTTATAAAACAGTGGTAATATCGCAAAGTAAAGTGCCTGCCTGGGGCCGAACCCACGGCCGTAGTAAAACATAAAGTCGCAGCCTTAACCACTGGGTCACCACTGCACATAATCACATTGTGACAATCTTATACAATAAGTATTATTCATAGCAATTTACCGAAATATTTTTGGTCTGAAATATTTTTCGTATACACTATGATTTCAGACAAATTGTGTGTTCTTTTGGGGATGAAAAAAGAAATAAAAATTAAAATAAATTATTAACAACACTACTTAAAAAGTGGTTGCTATGTGGATTTTAACTAGAACAAGTCTTGATCTTGTCATTTCATAACTGAGGAGCCGTTAGTCAATTTACTTTGCGCCATGTAGTGCCGCCGTCGTCTACAAACGTTACAAAATGATTGTATACCAGGTTAATTTTCAATGAACAGGCAAACTTCTAGAAGTTGCAAAAAACAACACCCAAAAATGTTGGCCTACTGCTGGGCGAAGGTAGCTTAAATCAATTATTTATTTTATCTAGAAGTATGGGCTCAAAACACTGCCCTGTGGTACTCCAAACGTACCTTCTCATATTGACTTGTTAGTCTGGGTAATCCGCAATAATTGATAAAAGTATGGCTTGAATGACAAAATTCTCCGTCTTTTTAAGTAGTATGAGGTTTCGAACGTCTTAGGTAGGTTTAGACCACTCCAAATATTTTTCTGCCATACATTTACGGTATTTAGGTTAATAGACTGTACTTTTAAAACTTCAGCGTTAAAACTGTTATGAGTGTACCCCTTGTCCGTCTCGTTTTTAAAAAAGATACGGCTGTTATATGAGTATATCCAGCTGTATTTCAATTGTTTCATCTGATTATGTGGTCTCCAATTTCTTTATGATCAGAGTAAAAATTTCTTTTCCACTCTCCTCAAAAGTGTGCATATGCAATGAGTGAATAGTCTTTGAAATGGAATGGATATTTATTTATCCGAAATGATTGTGTATACTATGAAAACGTAAGGCGGTGTTTTCTTGAATTCAGTAATACGGCACGTGATAAGTGCTAATTAGTGTTATCTTATTTAGTTATGGTCTTTGATTACTTCGATTACGGTTTAAATTAGAACAGCTGTTAAATGTTGTGCATATATAGAAACATATTATAGATTTCTTTTTATAATATATATATGTACAACATATACGACTAGAGATGGGCGTTACTGTTATTTTTCATCATCGATGCGCATCGTTATTTAGTTACCGTCATTCCTTGTCAACGACGGTGTCAGACATCCAGCTAGCGTACTGAGTAATACGAATATGTTGTTACTGTGGTGTTTTTATCAATGTTGATTTGTTGAAGTTTGATACGTTTTGTTTGTTATTATGTTCTGTGCGTTGTTCGGTCTCAGTTGCACTTGTTTGCTCGTTAGCCATCGCCATATTCTTATTGACATCGGTCGTTGTCTATTATGATTGTCGGCAACTCGGCATTATGCGGTACCACTGATCGCGTTGATATTGGTGTCGTGTCACTTCCATTCGTTGCTAAATATTTCAGCATCGGATGTAAAAATATTTATTTGTTCATTTCATTTATTTGTTTACACTCGTACTGGAACGCCTTGCAGCAGTTACCCCAGTGGAGCACAAACTTACAAATACTAACTATAAGTCCAGGTTTTCTCACGATGTTTTCCTTCTCAGTTTGTTAGCGATGAATAAACTTAGAAAGTACATTATGAATTGATAAAATGACACTGGTACTTGCCCGGATTTGAACCCGCAACCTCAAGCACGAGAGGCGACGTCTTCGCCACTGGGCCACTACAACAGACACATCACAGACTGACATCATTGGTCAGGCAAGATTTTTTAAAAAACGGCATTAGTCGTACTCGTGTATACAAGAGTACGACTTTTCACAATAGAGGTGAGTGAGGAAGTAAAGATGATCCTATTTAGCTCGACAGTTGATTGAGTCAGTGTGCCTGGCTGGAGGCTATAGTTTTGTCTCCACAGGATCGCCCGATTAAGCAGTAGCCAATAACTTGACCTGCGAGACGCGCCGCAAACAAAAAAAAAAGACTGACAGTCGCGTCACATTCTTTGATTAGTAAACATTATTTTAAGCCAAATTTGTTTCATCGGGATTTGTAACTCTGTCTTGTTTGCTGTCTCCCACTAATAGTCGTATTTTTTGAAGAAACTTTCCTCCTCATAGATACTCAACTCAGGACGCTATGACAAAGCATAATGTTTTTTTTAATTCAAAGCAAAAATAGGAGTACCTGCAACATAAATGCGTAAGCGAATTCGGCAAGGAAAAGGGTTTGACCCCATGAAAGAGTATGAACAATTGACCAATCATATGAGAGATGAAAGACGCGATGTGGATTTCCGTCTATGTGATTGGACGATAATTTATACTCTTTCATGGGGTCAAACCCTTTGTCTTGCCAATTCACTTACGCATTTAGGCTGCTGGTTACCAACAGCGCCCCCTCGACAGTGCCATTCAAGCACCTAGAGTAGTAAGTAAGGTTGATAGAGAACTTTTTCGAAACGGCCTTCTCTAAAGAAAACTCTCGAATCGGAATAAAAAAAAAAACTAGAACTGTCAATTTGACTGAATTACAGTAAAACCTGGCAATTCCAAAAGTGGCTTGAACTACATTACGGGATAACCAGATTGGGTAGTAAAATTATATGAAAGAAGAAAGTGCGAACGAAGATTGTGTATCTTGAAAAGCTGGGCGGTACTTCTATTCACAAGGACGCATCCATGAACTAGTCAAAATATTAAAGACCAAACAGTACAGGCTAATTTTAAATCGTGGTCTCCTTGCTTATTACGTGTCTGACGAAGAAAAAATTCAATAAAGACACTAAATAATACAAGTTCATTCTCCCGAAAACAATACACTTATTAAAATACAAAAAGCCCTTGAGCAAGCCGCATATAAACGTAGATTCTTCATAATATTCCATTAGCGAAATTACTGGCGGAGCGTAGAGTCAAGTGAATAAAAAATGACGGCCAGTGATAACCCTCGTAAGAAATTAAAAGCAAATAGTGGAAAGGATTCTAGCCAGAAAAACAATGTTCACGAAATTAATGACAAAACTGATAGTATTCCGGGCAAAAAATATATAGGTACTGATTACTCGTATAAGCATCAATTAGTTTGGAAAAATGCAATAGGATTTTTCATTTTACATTTTTTTGCATTGTGGGGAGTGGTTTTGATGTTTACTGGTACAGTTTCATGGAAAACCAGTTTATGGAGTGAGTGATAATTCGTTTTTGTTTTATTTGTTTAATGACGCTTCCGTAAAAAATAATACCATTTTCTTATTTATTATTCCAGCGATTTTTGTGCTATACGTGGGCTCGGAAGGTGTAACTATTGGAGCTCACAGATATTACACGCACAGGTCATTCAAAGCCACGCCGCTTTTGAGAGTGATTTTTCTAACTACACAGACTCTTTCTGGACAGGTACGTACCTAAACTATTTGTTCAGAAATTTTTATTATAAGATTGTGTGTGACGTTAATCAGATCATAAATAGAATCGCCGGATCCTAGTACAACCGATCCAAAAAAAAATAAGGATCGTAAACAGCAAAACGGCTACAATCTAGGGGTCTTCAAGTCAAGAGTGAATAGGTTACTTCTAGGCAAGCGTGCTTCACCGTCGACCACATCATCACTTAACATCAGGCGAGATAGTGGTCAAACGCGAGCCTATAACAAACACAAAAAAAAAAAAACGTAGTCTTAAAAACTAGGTAAATCTATTTTAATTTAAAAGCGAAACTGTAGTGTCGTTGACAAAAGAAACGCAAGTCTAGAAAAATATGCTTTGCGGTAGGTATTATAATACTGCGCAAATGATGAAATTATTAGAGATGTTTGCGGTTAATTTTTTACAGCAGTGATGTTTCCTAATCCTAAACATAACGACAGACCAAACTCTAGGATAAAAAATTACCTACTTAATTTACTTTGATTGCAACTTTGTACCTTTGCTAGGAATGGTGACTTGACAAAATTATCGAATCACTCCTGCCTCAGATTTATGTCCAAAAATAGACAGTTACTTGAAGTCTGTAAATTGATATTATCGACCAGAATTCAGACTTCGTTGTCCTTATTTATTATAACTCATAATTTTCACAGAATTCCATGTTCATCTGGTGTCGCGACCACCGGCTGCACCATCGTTATTCGGATACTGATGGTGACCCGCACAACTCCAAGCGTGGCTTCTTTTTCTGCCATATGGGGTGGCTCATGTACAAGAAGCACCCCTATGTCATCGAACTTGGCAGGAGAATCGACTTGAGTGATTTGCAGGCAGACTGGATGGTCATGTTTCAGAAAAGGTATTATTGTGCTATATTTTACTTAGGTTCTATATAATACAGGTGAAGGGCTCATGTACTAGTTTAAAATTTATGTCTTTCATTACTATAATGTTCTGATAAGTGAGGCTCACCTTTTATATGACAGTTATGCTCCATTTGTTTTTAGTAAATTCTTCGCATGTGATGTTAACAATAGCATACTATCAATTACTTCCAATGCAGTAGGAAGTTTAGATATATCAGCTGTGAAATTTATTACCGGTGCTGGATCCTTCCAATCATTTGCCACATCCTTAATTTTTCTGCGTCTAGCGGTAACTTTCCATTGTCATGGAAAGATGCGCAGATAATTACTTTACCAGAAAAGTCCAATTCCACATCCTTTTCTGAATACCGTCCAATATCTGTCTTACCATTACTGTCCAAATTCCTAGAACGGTTAATCCATAATCAAATAAGCACTTTCCCATCAAAAATAATCTCCTCAATCTCTTCCAATCCGGCTTCCGTCCTGGTCAAGCACCACAACTCTTCTCAACATTACGGATCATATTCGGTCAGCCATGGAAAGAAGTAATCTAGCGGTCTTGGTATTGCTGGATTTCAGTAATGCTTTTAATACTGTTGATTTCGATGTTTTGCTTGGCATTGAATGCTCTCTTAATATATCTCCATCGGTGGTTGGCTGCTTTCATATTTACCTGTTTGGGCGCATTATCATCGGAGAGAACTTGTCTTGGTATAGTACTTATGGTTACCATAGGGTGGGGTTTTATCTCCTGCACTTTCCCCCTTACTCCAATGAACTAATTAATTTCTACCTTCTTTATGCAGATGATCTGCAATTATACTCCCGAGCAGGAGCTCGTCGTAAAGCTGTTTGAGGCTATAGCTACCATCAATCTTGATCTGGCTCGCATTTGCGATTGGAGCAAGCATTATGGGCTTATGGTCAACAATAGGTTAGGATTGACTGGACTTGTCTTCCTCAATCCTTCATTTTGAAAATTTAGTAATTCCCTTCAGCGAGAAAGTTATAAAAAACTTTTTTACAAAAAAAATACTACCGACTTCCAAATAAAAACACTTTTAAGTTTTAATTTTGTTCTCTTTTTAGTTGAGGGAGAGAGCGTACTGGCGAGATATTACGTTATAAAATGGTATAAACAATAAAACGACATGCGATTGCAGCAATCCCGAGAGATTTGCCGTCATTTATTGAAGAGTTCTATTGTATATCTCCAAAGTTCTGCATCAGACCTTCACCAAATTAAAATTGAACCAATTTGCGAATATAATCTTTCAAACAAAAAAAATCATTTTCAAAATCGGTATACAATTGACGGAGATATCGGTGAACATACACAAAAAAAACACATAAAGTCGACCATAGAACCTCCTCCTTTTTAGATAGTCGGTTAAAAACTTGGGAATATTCATCAACAAGGACTTCTCTTGGACTGCCAAACTGCAGGAAGTCAGTCGCAATTTGTTTTAATCTGCTGTAATTTTGCCGAAACTGCGTAATTTTCTTTCGACTGCTACCAAGATTGCGCTTGCACAATCTCTTCTTATTCCCATCCTTGCGTCCTTGAGTAAGGTCAAGATAGCTGGCATCAGCATAAGCTGATGCCAGCTATCTTGACCAAGAAATTTATTCAAGAACAACTCGATAAACTTGAGCGGCTTCAAAATGTTTGTATAAGGTTAATATTCGGTTTGCGCAAATAAGACCATGTTTCCGAATTCCGTGTAAAGCTCAAGTGGTGGCCAATTCGCCTTCGCCGGGATGCTCATATTCTTTCTCTTTTGGTTAATGTGCTCTTTACTACTTCCACCCCTCTAACTTAAGAATCGTTCTCAGTTTATCTGCGATTCCCACGCGTAATCTCTAAGGTCATCAGACTTGCGACTTAAAATGCAAATGCATTCCATAACTTTCATGGATAAATCTTTCACTATCCAGGCTGCTTGTCTGTGGAATGCATTGCCTGACCCAATAACACGTGCTCAGTTGTTGCCTGTATTTAGAAAACTCATCAAAGAACGTGACCTATCCCTGTGATTGTGCTCTTGGGTTTTTTCCATAACTTGCTATGATTGTCGTACATCATTTATTTTCACATTAACTATGTATGTACTTATGTATCTATTTAATAGCATGTGTATATATTTGTATTTTTCGTAAGTATTAGTGTATCTTATTATATTTATTGTTAGTATGTCGCAACACTGACAACCCCATGTCATGTACAGGTAGTCTATTCCAGATCGCGTAATGCGATAAGGCCGCCCGTTGTATGTTTAATAGTTTTAAGTTTATTTTTGGGGATCCGTAACCGAAGGGTCCAACGGAGCCCTATTCCTGTCACTCACGTGTCTGACTGTCTGTCGTCTGTCACTTAGGTTTTACAGCTCAGGTTTTATCGGCGGTCGGAGTTACAGTCTCGAAATGTGCGAGATAGCTGGGAGATGCGAAAATACGCCACGAGGCTGTGGAATGGTGTGAGTGTTTCCACCAGAAATATGCTAGGCCACTGACCGGTGCGAGGATACGTAGCGGACGCTGTGAAACGGTGCGCAGGTGCGAGTATGTGTAGCGGGCTCGTTTCAGATGAGGTGTGGTGGGAGCGCCATTGTCCGAGTGCCCACCAGTGTTGCCTTTCTAGTACACTGTTATCTTTTAATTTATTATCAGTTACAATTACAAAAAAAAGCTAGGTATTAGTACTTGTACCTACATTACAAAATCAAAAGAAATGTCAACTGGATATGGCACTGGAAGTTGCAGCCTCTCCAATATCTCCCAGCAGGTTTTAGCCTTGTTTTGCCCTATGGTTCAAAAGTCGCTAGAAATCGTTGAATTAGGTTTTGTCGCAAACTCATATTTTTTTGTCGCTAACCACTCATGAAATCCGCTAGAACTAGCGACAAAGTCGGTAGAACGGCAACATTGCTCGCCTCCATCCCTACACATCAAATTTAACCTACCGAATTGGGGTATCGTTGTTTAGTACTCATTGAGTATATAAATAATGTAATAAAAAGCTGACTTTGGTAGCTTCTCAGCTACCAAAGTCAACTTTTAACAAAATTTCGTTCCTAAGAATTTTTTAACTTCTCATTGACCCATGAGCTTGAAATTGACTGATAATGTTTATTATTACGTCTATTTTACCAACAAATACCTACCAAAATATTTTTCTTTGAAATTTCCTATTTTTTTCAATTACAACCAATTTGATTTTGCGGTAAAGTACGGAACCATAAATGTGCGAAGTCCGACAAGCACTTGGTCGGTTTTTTATTCTTGTATATTTTGGTGTACTATAAAGTGTATATAAATAAATAAATGTTCACAAGCCTTGTCCTCTTTAATTTTTGTCCCTGAGTCATGAAATATTTTCTCCAAATTATTATGACCAGTCGTCATAACAGTTCTTATCTTGAAGAACACTGAGTGTTGAAATACTCATAGGTAACTATTCGACCTAGTGGAGACGATTCCAAAATCTGTTGGAGACATTTGAAATGTATTTATAGCTCTAACAAACTACCTAATAAAGTTAATATTTGTTTCAGATATTTCTACGTTCTATATCTGGTTCTGGCGATATTCCTACCCGTATCGGTGCCAATACTTTACTTTGGAGAGTCGTGGTGGAACTCTCTTCTAGTGAGCTACTTCGCTCGCTATGTTCTTGAACTGCACGGCACGTGGTTCGTCAACAGTTTCGCGCATCTTTATGGGACCAGGCCTTACGATCAGTAAGTGTCGTAAAGAGTAATAAGTACAGTAGTATAGCTGTTACCTGACCCACCCTAAAAACGAACGAATTTGAATCCTCTGCGTGTAACATCAAGGATTATTCAATTTGTATGAGTTCATCAGACTAGCGCTACTCGATGAGCAAATACAATAATAATACAGACACGCAAATTTGATCTTTAAAACGTTAGCGTTGGGATTTTTTTAATCAAAAGCGTAAACTTACAATTTCAGATGTTTTACCTTCTTAGGAAGGTAAAACATCTGAAATTGTAAGTTTCGGCGAAGAAAATTCATGTAAAGTATCCACCCCTATTTTATCCTCTTAAGGGTATAATTTCCAGAAACTAACAAATATATGAATTCTTTTTATCAACAAAGAGCTTAAACCTAAAATTTCACGTGTCCAACTTACAAACTGAAAATATTACAAACAACCTTTCAATCCCCTTTCTACCCCCTTAGGGGTGAAATTTTTATAAACCAATAAATACATTAATGCTTTTTATCAACATAAAGCGTAAATCTAAAATTTCACGTGTTCAACTTACAAAACATAGAAATTACATTAAAACTTTCAAACCCCTTGTTACCCGTTACCTCGAATTTTCAAAAAACTAATAAATACATTAATTATTTTTACCAACCAAGAGCGTAAATCTTAAATTTCACGTGTCCAAATTACAAACTGAAGAAATTACAAACAAACTTTCAACCCCATTCTCACCCCCTTTGGGGTGGAATTTCCAAAAATCTTTCGTAGTGCTCACTTACGTCACTTGAGGAACCGTTCTGCTAAATTTCATGATTTTAGGCATAGCGGTTTTGGCTGTGCGTTGATCGATCAGTCAGTCAGTCAGTTTCTTCTTTTATATCTTTATATATATATATATATATATATATATAAACAAGTCCATCATGGCGGCAAAACAGTATTTAAAAGAATACCTTCCCTAATTAGTATTAGCCTAACTTGAAAAAGTCGTTCTAGTTCGATAAGCTCGTACGCATCGAATAACACTTATCTACTGCTACATTGCACATTGCAGAAGGTTTAAAATCATCTATCATATATTGTTCTATTCATTTAGTGGGTCAGCTTACGGCAGGGTGGGTCAGGTAACAGCTATTACCGACTGTACGTGCTCGAATATAATCTTCCTGCCCTTGTCCCGTGTTAGTTGGGGTCGGCGCAACACGTTTTCTTCTTCCATACCGTCCTATCAACCGTCACGCTATCACTCACACAGTCCTCCCAACTTTCTTTCAATATGTCACCGGATACTTGTAAAAATTGATAGAATATAAATAACGCGAGATTCCATAAGGGTATAATTTAGACGGTCATCAAAAATATTTTTAAGACTCTAAGCTTAGGCACCAAATAAAATAATTGGTTCCCAAAATGGATCAACGGTCACCAAATTCTATCCAACTCAAAGATTAATATACCGGGTGTATTCGTGTTTTTAACGAATTAGTCCAAGAGCGAGCGAAGCGAGCTCAGGAGCTTAGGGCACCCCGACACGGACAGGTTAGGTTCGAACGAGATGACGGGAGCCGAAGTGAGCGAGCAAAGCGAGCGAACTCGGCTCCCGTCATCTCGTTCGTGTTAGGTTACTTTAGACCCTGCGGACGGAAATAGGAGCCCCGCGCAGCGGGGCTCCGTCGACTTTAAAGGCGTCCATATATTTTTTTGGCAGTCAATAATACGAAAAAATGGATTTATTTCATAATATTTTAGGAAACGTTATTTGGTGACCATTTATCCATTTTGGTAACCGTTTAGAATTTTTTTGGTAGTAAAATAGGTACTTTTTTGGGCGGTGTTTAAACACAAGCCATTCCATAAACTATCGATAAATTGTGAACTGAACTTATCGAACAGTATAATACGACCAATCAGTGCACCAGTCTATAATCTATCTGTTTGATATAACCGTTAAATTGTACACGCGTCCCTCATTAGTCGGTTTGCCAGTATTTCTTACACAGCTCACGTGAATGTCATAGAGCAGAGGCTCACCATATGGCGGACCGCAGGCCAGATTTGGACCGCCAACCTATTTTGTGTGGACCTTAACACTTAATTTTATGTTAGGTCCCTGGGACTCCGCCCAAAGTAAATTTTTGCTCTAAAAACCTAAGTATCGTAGTTTTGTTTTCGTGCGTCCCAGTACCTTCCTGAAGTAAAGTGAGATATTTCATAATATAACGATTGTTACAATTATCCGGTGACAAATAAATACTCGTTGATGAAACTACACCAGCGAGTTATCGTCTAAAACGAAGACTTCTAAGAATCGACACAACGGCAACGATCAGTTCTGCGTTGCCCACGTCTAGCAAACTAGTGCAACCTTCTTCACAATTTGGTCAGCCAACATTATTTGATCTACATACTTACTCTGTACCTTTGAGGCTTTCAGTCAAAGCTCTTCGAAGATCATCTGCTCTCTTCACTTCTTTTTCAACACTTATAAACTCAATGTTAAGTATAGGTCTTCTCCATATTGCACGCTACTTTTCCTGATCCAGGGCCTCCCGATTCAAACGATTTTCAGAAATTTTGTCCTGGTCGTCGGTCCACCTGATTCGTGGTGTCTACGCTCCTATGGCCAGATATGATGCAGTCTTCAAAATCATATCGGCTTCCAACGATAAAGACATTCAGTGCAATATTTATTTTTCTCAGAAACCTGCAGCCTGTGGAATCATGGTTCGTCTCCTTCTTGAGTTTGGGCGAAGGCTGGCACAACTACCACCACGCATTCCCCTGGGACTACAAGGCAGCTGAGCTAACCATGCACTTCAACTTTTCTGCGAGTATCATCAGGTTCTTTGAAAGGATTGGGCTTGCTTACGATTTGAAATCGGCTTCTCCAGATATGGTAAGAGTTATCACGCTAGATAACAAATTCCAATTTAAGAAAAAGTAGGTCTAGTTATTCCATCATCCTTGCTCTCAAAACGGTGAGGTAGGTCATGGGACATCTACCCAAACTATACTTGACCTGCGTGATGGACGGCTCACTCCCTCTTACAGAGAAGATGCCTTTTCCCAGTTGAGGAAACATTATAAACTGATTATGCCGATGCTAAGTGATAACCAATCATATTTTCTCCATGTAGGTAACTAATAGGATTAAAAAGGCTGGTGATGGTAGTCACTACAAGCTGGGAACGGAGGAAGCGCGCGCGGCTGTGACCGCGTCGGGACCACTGCATCCACTCAACCCCACCTACAATACTAAGCTGAAGGCACCAGATGCTATACTCAAACCTGAAGGACTACCACTCTACCACGAAAATGACGTCCTTAACGGCGATATTAATAAGTGAACAAACAATTTAGGATAAGTTTATCTCTTTAGTCACTCTTTATTTAATCTTAAGAGTAAAGAATTTAGAATAAGTTATAAATCTATGTTTGTTAACTTTAATTTAAATTATATTGTCCTCGACTCTTTATTTATACTAAAGTGCAACGAATTAAGAATAAGTTATTGGAACTGTCGACTCGAATTTAAGTTATTATTGTTTTCGTCTACGTACGAGCAAAGAATTTAAAATAAGCTACAGATTTATGTTCACTATAGACGTGAAATTAAGTCAAATTGTTTTCCTCTTTTACCGTAGGTTGATTTTTTTATAAAGTTGAAATGACGATGAAATTGATTTATTTGCCAATTATCTACTTTCAAATGGCAGTATTTAGATTTGCACACTGAAAGCAACATATATAACAGTACGCAGAGTCATACCCTCGACCCTCGGTTTTGCAGAACACCTAATTATTTAGTGTTCTCATTTTGCCCATCCCAAATTTTTCGGATTTCGATTTTGTGAGCTCACTTGAAGCAAAGCTACCGCCGGCAGAGCATATGTTTAATGAAATAAAGGAACGTAACTTGTACCAGCAAAAACTACCGCCGGCTGGGCCCTTCTATGTTTAAGAAAATAAAGAAACGTACCTTATACCAGCAAAAACTACCGCCGTCGGGGCCCTTCTATGTTTAAGAAAATAAAGGAACGTAACTTATACCAGCAATGTCTTAGAACCCGTGTGCCTGAACTGTCTCCGATCATGAAACGCCTATTCCGCCTTTCATATAAGGCCGCGGCAAAGAATCAGCGTGCGCAGGGCGGCGGGGGCGCGGGGATCGGTGTGCTACATGCGTTGCCGCGCCGCTCCCCGCACCGCCGCCGCCCCGCGCCCGCTGACTGCCGCTGTCTACGTTTCGGCTGGAAAAGTGCCGAATGTTTGGAAGCAAGCTTACATCCAGCCCGTGCCCAAGAAGGGTAATCGAACTGACCCGGTCAACTACAGAGCCGTCATCCGTAACGTACATACGTGTGTAACGTGCATACGTCCGTCCGGAAGTACGTGTACTTAACATTAAGCTCCTGGCATACCTAGAAGCTCACGATGTCCTTAGTTACCGCCAATAAGGCTCCCGGGTACTTGCCCGTGGTCCCCCAGACTATTGGGACAATCCCACCGCACTATTCCCAAACCATTGCAACTCCTGAAAGCCAGAATCAACAGTGGCGACCACCAGAAAAGCGCCGAGGCAATGAAGTTCGACGAAGTCCCGGAGAATGAATTTAACTGTCTTGGAAGCAATTTACGTCGTACCGCCACTATTGGGGCCCTATCAGCCCAAACAGGCGCTCCATAGCAGATTCAACCCAAGTTAGTAGTAGTAAATAGTTTTTAATGTCGAAAAAGACAGACCCCACGTAGATTTAGATATTATCGTTAAGGCACAGAAGTTCTTTTTTGCTTTTTCACCGACTATTTTAATATGATCTATAAATGCAAAATTCCTCTCTAACACTAGACCAAGATAGCACACGGACTGCTTCCTTTTTACCGGAACGTTATTAAATTTAATAGTAGGACACGATTTATTACCTTTCAAAATGAGTTGATAAGTTTTGTGCGGAGCAAAGGTCAGGCGGTTCGATCGCCCCACTGAGATATTAATCGTAGGCAAGTGTCAGCCAAGTTCTCGAGTCCAGCTCGAGTACTTGATTGTATTAGCAGAAGCCCGTCGTCCGCGTAACCGGTTAATGAACAGCCGCTTGGAAGCGGAATCGCGAGGAAATCATCAAAGCCTAAGTTCCATAAAGGCGGACCAATAACGGAACCCTGAGGACATCCCATGGTGAGAGACTTCTATTTTACCCATGGTACCCCCGCTAGGGTAACACGATAGTTTTGTTCAGAGAAAAATAATTACTATTATTTACGTTATTCTCCATTACATAATATGATTAGGTCTACGGTTTCGACAAATGATCACTGAGCCATCGGGAATTTGGTCGCATGTTTATTGATTTTTATATTTGTTTTATACGTTATACACATACATACTGTGACTAACTTTCTGTGTACATGCCATTTTGATATTTTATTCCTTAAATAATGTATGTTCCGTTTCCGTGAATGTGTCCGTGGCATCAACAGTGGGCCCTATCAGAATATCAGCGCAGCGTTATTTACTTTTTAATATCGTCGAAAAGTGTTGCAAAAGTGTAATTGGCTCCGGCCGTTCTATTTTAATTTCAATAAATAAATAAATAGCGTATAAGATGTACGTCGAATCTTGACTAAAAGGTCTCAGGTAGTCAAAATCAGCGAATATCAAATTGAAACGCATGATATCACGTTTGGAGTTCCCCAAGGCACAATGTTAGGTCCATTATTCTTCCTAATATATATCAATTACATCCACAAGGTTACACTACACGTTATATATATATCGCTATTATGCAGATATGATGTGTAATGTATGGTATAATAACAAATAGTTTAATATCACTTGAAATAACGATCACATGATATAATTTTCATATGCTATAAAAACAAATAACCTAATTTCATGTGCTCTAGTGTTATATTTCATACTAGCTAATTTTCTAAGACAAACACATTTCTTAAGAAAAACAAATTATTGTGACCTGATCTCAAAACACTAAAGTTGCTTCTGCATCGTCTCCGGCGCTGCGGGCAGTGCAACCCCTTCGCCCATACTTAACAAAGCATTGGCACCCGTGTGAGCCGCGTTCGTTGTCACTAGTACCATTAACAGTTCCATGATGGAACTACTGACTGTTTAGTGGCTGAGAATGGGCGCCGGAAGCAACCAGCAAGCCGAAGCTGCGGAGGTGAGCATGTGTGCCTGTCCTTTCCCTTCACGACTCCGGTTTTTATAATTATACACTCTAGGGATAGTAGCCACAAAACTGCGGGAAGTTGGATTCTGCGATTCGGTTTTGGAGCAGATTCGAAGAGAGCAAAATAAAAAGTATCCGTCCAGCCACATAAAAGCCAACTAATAACAAGCAATATTTATGTGGTGCTTGTTTTTGCTAGCACACGAATGGCAGGCGTTTAAAATCTAATCAGTTTTTGCTAAAATATACAAAACAAAGTATATGTTTGTAAATTATATTAAACGTTAATTATAGATTTTGATATTATATTAACTGAATACTATACTAATTGAATATTATTTCAACTGTGTATTATATAAAATTCTGCCAATTCCCAAAATACAAAATTAGAAAATTCAAAATTGTGCCAAAATTCAACCCAATTTTGAAAGATTTCGAGCAAAAGTTGTTTTATATCATACTAATATTATAAATGTGAATGTAAGTTTGTTTGTTACGCTTTCACGCAAAAACTCCTGAACCGATCATCATGAAATTTTGTACATATGTTCTTGGAGGTATTAGAAGTAACATAGGATACATTTTGTTAAAAAAATGGCTTCACTGCGAGCGAAGCCGCGGGTAAAAGCTAGTTTTGATATAAAATTTTGTCTCTTCTTGTTAATTTTTAGTTAATACTAGCTGTCCCACGCGGCCTTACTCCAACTATTATTCAACTGGCTACCTACCTACCCTTCTAAACCGTTTACGCAGCGCACGCAATGGAAGCTCTCAAAAAGGAGTTTTTTTTTCCCGTTTTTGCACCATTTTTCATTTATGCTCCGCTCCTATTGGTCGTAGCGTGATGTTATATAACCTATAACCTTCCTCGGTAAATAGGCTATCCAATACAAAAAAAGAATTTTTCAATTCCAACCAGTAGTTAGTATAGATTAAACTCACAAGCTTAAATGGGACTTTAATCTGATTGTAAACTAAAACAACTTAATTCCTTGATATTACTGTTAAATGCTCTAACTAGAAGCATATGCTTTTTTAAGTGCAATGTTTGCATCAAATAAACTGCCCCCCAATATCACAACTGTTCCCCAGTATCTTGTACATCCGTTGCTTTATCCAGTATTGACAATTATCATTATAACTGTAACTACCTAAGACAAATATATCGGAGAGTTCTAAACTGTAGACGTGTAACATTTAACTAAATCGGTATTACCACCAGTGTAATCCGAGGAAACATATAGTTTAATAATGCTACTAATTTCATGTTCAATACCAGGCAAGATCATGGCACAAAAATTCTCACGTTCCAAAATCTCAAGACTACTATTAGTTTTTATTAATAAATATTGGGCAATTCAGTGAAATTTTGTCCAACTAACAAAGGTACATGTAGTTGTTCAGATGCAACAACATAAGTTGTGATTAAAGCCTCCATCCCATCTATGGTTAGCAATATTTCAGTTTAACTTATAGGTACAATATGGGTCTCTCCTACTCCTTTAATGACAGGTAAAGAACTATTACTAATCACTAAATTGTTCTGATATGCCAACGAGTCTCTAATAAGTGTGCATTGACTTCCGAAGTCTATAAAACATTGAACCATATTAGAATTATTATTAATCAAAATCTTCTTGTAATATTTTTTTTGTGAATTTTCTGACTCTGGAGTAGTGGTCATCAAAACCCGTTTATCTTGATTATTTTGGTTTTTAATTTTGTTTGAAAAGCAATCTTCAGTTTTATGACCATAATTTTGGCAATTTTCTCATTTAAAAACTCTATGGCCAGTTTGTTTACAATTAAAGCACACAGATACATTATTGTCTTGCCTGCATTGGTTTGCATGATGACCACTTTTTTTTGCAAATGTTACAAATAATCGAGGAACTATTTGGCACAGAAGTTTTAGATTTATTTTTAGGCATAAAGCCACTTTGACCTCGACACATGTCCTTAAGATATTTTAGTAAATTTTCAGGTTGAACAAAACGGGCTGAAGATGCACCTGCTCAAATGGTGCGGTCCTCAAGACCATGAATAATGTAATCTACTGCTTTCTTGCCTCACATATGCATTCAATAGAATCATTTTACCATAATAGTACTCATCAAGAGAATCACCTATTCTGTATTTTCTTTCTACGAGTAGCATTTCAAATAACAAAGCGCCATAGTTAGTGTCAGCAGGAATTGCACGTTTTAAATTATAATGCCATTCGGACCACGTATATTTAATAGTTTTAAGTCCTTCATACCATTTTTGGCATGACCTATATACCCATGAATCGGTGCATTGCAAATTGGGTTGTTTGTTGATCAGACCAACCATAAATATGAGCACATTCATTGTCTTTAGTAAGCCAGGTATCTATTCTGTGATTTTTAATGGACGGGTCAAATTCAGGAATTATATTTTTATAACATTTTAATGAAGAAGACGCAGAATAATCAGGTTGCTCACAATAAGTAATAACGCTCACTAAATCATGCAAATTGATAAGCAAATTCAAATTATTTGGGTTACTCCCCATTCCTCCAGCTGCAACCCCTGAAGGTCCTGTAACTGAGTTTCGATCAGTCTCAGCCGCACGGCATCTATTTGCTTCTGCGTGACATGGTTCAGGAACAGAAAAGCAATCATCGACCGCCACAGAAGCAGAAGTTTCACATGATCTGACATCGTTGAAGGTTCTACTAGAACTTCTGCTTCGCTCCCTCGTTCGGCGCGTTGTTTTAGATTTCTTCTTATTTTTATGGGTACGGGTGTGATTACTAGAATGTGAAGGTCTTTTATTTCTTCAGCGTTTTGAATGTCTCTCTCGATAGGAATAATCACTTGCTTCAATGGATGAAGAGTCACTTGGTACACCTTTCGGCATAGTTAGGTTAACCACACCGTATTGTTTATAATAATGTCTATATTTAACACGAACATACACAAGGGAATAAAAAAAAACCGGCCAAGTGCGAGTTGGACTCGCGCGCTGAGGGATCCGTACAAACCTCAGTTTAAAGGTATTATAGACCTGAGTATTTGATATGAATTTAAATTTAATAACTCTACGCGTTCATGAGGCGGGGTAGAAATTTTAAAATTATTAAAAATATTTTTATTATATAATGTAACAAAAAATTTTCAATTTTTGCAATTATTCCTTTATCTGGGGGGTGACCATAAGCTCTTAGAGTAAGGTTATTTTGATATCGCGTAAGTGACAGATGTATACAAGTCATATAAATCTGTCCCTTACACATACTCAAAATAACCTCACTCTAAGAGCTTATGGTCAACCCCCTGTTCTATAAGACGTTGCTTCGTACCAAATTTCAAGATTTTGAGTTCACGGGAAGTAGCCTGTAGGCTTTGATTCCCTTGCGAGTGTCGAAAATTTGCGGCATAAACGGCTGTATCTTTTGATTGCGTTAGCTTAGAAGTTTGATTTTTTCCCAGCTTTAAGGGACAGTAGACTTGAGTATTTGATATAAATTTCAGCTTGATACCTGCGCTCGTTCCTGAGAAAAAGGGTCTTGACAGACAGACAGCCGGACAACAAAGTGATCCTATAAGGGTTCCGTTTTGTCCTTTCGAGGTACGGAACCCTCGAAATGACCAGAAATTAACCTGTTACTTGAATACTAAGTCCAATTGCACTTTTGGGCACTTCATTCCACTTCTGATATTAGAAATCGGAGCCGGTTGTGACAATTAAACGAGCAGAGTATCGTTATTGTTCTTTATTCCACACGGAATTCACTTTAAAATGTTCAATAGGTGCTTTTAAACTAATTGTCTGTAGCTCAACCGCCAAAAAAAAATCTCTACCGTCCAACTTTTTCTGAAGTAGGTTTTTAAAAATTATTCTATATAAAGTTTGCAATCGACTTCCGTTTTAACAAAAATAATGATGACTACAGAACCGCATTCAATTTCCAATGTTGCCAATACAATTAAATATTCTTAGAAAACGTCTACAAATTACACCACTAGGTAATCAACTATATTCACATCATAATATAAAGCTAACATTTATCATTGATTCATGTTCATTATTTGTGAAACATGGTTTTTCCGTTTGACTTATAGTTTGCCTTAAAAAAAATATTTAGCAACAAGCTATTCTATTCGCTATTTTGCATACTCCTCTTAAACGGCTATGATATTCAAAAAAAAATACACAGACTAATTGATAGTTAGAGTTACTAGGTCTGGATCGATGCGTTTTGCAGTCCAAGGTACTCTTAGCATTCGTCTCCAGCACTACATCTCGAATGCATTAATAGAATAGAATATAATAGAATACTCTTTATTATGTACACCATAAAAGTTACAGAAAGTATAGAAGAAGTAAACATTACACTGGGTGACACAATGGGCGGCCTTATCGCTAAAAGCGATCTTTTCAAGACAACCTTTGGATGGATTTTAAAAATGAAAGGAAAAACAGTACTGTAGGTAGTCTTTGGTGTACTATTTATATATAAATAAATACATATACATATATATTATATAGACAAATATATACAGTAATATAAGTATGGAACAAAAACAGAGAAATCAAGAAAAACAACTATTAAAGAGAGAGGTAGTGATTCTTTACCATAGTTTTAAAAATGGGCAGAGATTGAGCACGCCTTATTGACACGGGCAAAGCATTCCACAACCGCACCGCTTGAACCGTAAAAGATTTGTCATAAAAGCTGGTGGAATGCATCGGCATCTCTAGTCTCATGTTTTCCGATGACCTCAGATATCTATTATGTGTGTCATGAAGGAATTGAAACGTTCTTTGAGATAAGAGGGGGTTGTAGAATTGTATAGAATACTGTAAAGAAGAAATAAAATATGAGAATCCCGGCGAAGACGTATGGGAAGCCACTTGAGCTTTGTCCGAAATTCAGAAATGTGATCATATTTGCGCAGGCCAAATATAAATCTTATGCTAAGGTTTTGAAGACGCTCAAGTTTAACTAGTTGTGCCTGGGTGAGATCGAGAAAACTGACATAAGCATAGTCAAGGATAGGAAGCAGAAGGGACTGTGCCAGCGCAATTTTAGTGGCAGTGGGAAGAAAGTTTCGCAATCGTCTAAGGGACCTGGCAGATGCAAAAATTTTGCGGCTTACGTCCTGAAGCTGCGGACCCCAAGACAGATATCTGTCGATCCAAACCCCAAGGTACTTAACCTTCTCACATATTGGAATAGTAGTTCCGTTAAATTGTACCAGAGGAAGTTGTGTCCAATTTACTTTTGGAATCATCCCAGAGCTGCCAACAACTATGACCTGAGTCTTCGACGGATTTACCTGAAGCCCATTCACCTTACTCCATTCACAAATTGTAGCCAAATCCTTATTTATTGCAATAATTGCATCAGCTAACTCTGTAAGGGCAGCTTGTTTGTAGATTTGTAAATCGTCTGCATAAAGGTGGTAGGAGGAGAGAAGTTTTTTGGAGATAGCATTTATAAATATTGCGAAGAGTAAAGGAGATAAAACGCCACCCTGAGGTACACTGGCAGTTGTATAACACCAAGAAGAGTTAGATTCTTCTATGCATATACGTTGCCGGCGGCCATACAGGTAACTACGAAACCAGTCAATCGCCGTTGGAGATATGTTAAGCGAGCGAAGTATGCCAAGCAGGATATCGAAATCGACAGTATTAAATGCATTACTAAAATCTAGCAAGCAAAGAACCGTCAAATGTCCTCGTTCCATGCCTAGCCGTATGTCATCCGTAACGTTCACTAAGGCAGTAGCTGTGCTGTGACCAGGACGAAATCCGGATTGAAAAGGATTCAACAGACTATTCTTACAAAGAAAAGCACTAAGCTGATTGTGGACAAGGCGTTCAAGGACTTTGGAGAGGAAAGGCAAGATGGAGATAGGACGGTATTCGGAAAAGGAAATAGGATTCGCCTTTTTGGGTAGAGGAGTGATTTTGGCCTCTTTCCAAGCTGATGGAAAGACCCCATGGGATATTGAGTAGTTAAGGATATAGCAAAGGACAGGAAGGATTTCGTCGAGGACAGGGAGTATCATTTGTCGACTGACACAATCACTGCCAACTGCGTTAAAGGTTGACACTATGCTCTTCTTAACATCACAATCAGAGAATTGACCAAAAATAAATGGGGAATGATCCGGAGTTGGAAGGTTTGAAAGATGGATCAAAGTAGTTGCTTTCAGGGTCCCATTACATGAGGACGAAGACGAGAAGTACTGATTTAGTTGATCAAGATCAAGGTCTTTAGGAATCGATTCTTTGCGAGATTGCCCAACTCCTATGGATTTAAGAAATTTCCAGACTTTAGCTGGGTTTCCATTTTCAACCGAGGTGTGGATATGGCGACTTTGGGCGTCCCTACACACCTTATTGCAGCGATTACGTGCGTCCAAAAGTTTCTCCCGGTTCGGCGACGAGGGACGACATTTAAATTAAGTTTTGGTAACAGCTTTTCTATGGATTAACTTTTTAATGTCGCCTGTTAGCCATGGCGCCGGAAGATGTTTAATTTTTATTGCACGTATGGGAGCGTGAACATCATACAGCCGCAAAAGGTTGTCCGTCAACACGTTCACTTTGTCATCCATTGACTCAAGGCTGACCAGGGTTTCCCAGTCAATGTTGCTGGCATCCCTTCGGAGATCATCTGTACTCATTCCACCAAAATTGTGCTGCAAGAGGATTTTAGGTTTTGGCTTAGGAGGTCGAACTATTCTATTTTTCTAAAATCTAAAATTCTATTTTTCGCAAACCTGGTCCAAGTGTGTCCCGTGACTCGCACCACGTCGTCGCTCCAGCGGCGGCGTGACTCACCACGTGGCCAACAGTGTAGCACACGCTGGCTCCAGCGCCCGTCATCAGCGCTCGTCGCGTGACCTACCCAACGCCATTTTAGCCGACAGGCTAATTCTGCTACGTGAAAACCAAGCTAATAGTAGCTTGCTTTTCACTCTAATTTCATCATTTCTTCTTCTGTCTCTCAGTTTCACTCCTCACATACATCGCTCGACGGCTCGCTGGAATACTCGAAGTCTGTTCAGTGTTTCTTTAGTAAGTGCCCGAGTTTGACATTCGTAAAGCAATGCAATTTCAAATGCTCTTTTCTTTAGTGTAGTTGGGAATTTAAATTTAATCATGTGTTTTAGAGACCAGTATAGTTTCCAGGTAAGCTTAATTCTGCGCTCTTCTTCATCCACAGTTTGTTCCATGAATGTGATGTTCTGTAATACATAAATATGCTCTTCTACGTACTCTATCTCTTAAGATGATATTTTTACTGCTATGTTTTCCGCGTTGGTCATTAAACGAGTTTTCTCCAAATTCATATTTAGTCCACATTTTCTACTCTCCCTACCCAAGTTGCAGCACGCATTCCAAGTATCTGTGGCTGTTGCAGATCAGCACGATATTATCTGCGAAGCGTAAATCGTTCAGTATTTCACCACTGACGTTGATCCCTACCGAGTCCCAGTCTAAGTGTCGGAAAATGGTATCGAGGAGAGCAGTAAATAGGTTCGGTGATATCGGGTCCCCTTGCTTGACTCCACGTTGCACTTCGAAATGTCTTCCTTGCGTCTCTAGTTTGACATTGGCTTTACCCCTTTTATAAATTTCCTTTAGTATATTTAAGTACTTTTACTTGTTGATCCAGAGCCTTCCACAGAGCTAAGAGTTCTATCGAGTCAAAAGCTTTCGAATAGTCAACGAAAGCAATGTAGAGTCTCTTTCCAAATTCTTCGTACTTTTCGACGACTTGCGTCAAAGCGAATATGTGGTCAAACATAGAGTACCTCGGGTGGAAACCGTCCTGCTCTTTAGGTTGATTCAACTCTGGAGTCGGCATGATTCGTCTAAGCAATACTTGCGTAAAAAATTGTACGTATTAACTTTAAAACTTTCGCGTTTCGTAATTGAAAAACAATATACCACGGGAAAAAAAGGTAAATTAATAATCGAAATCATCGCGTTAAATGCCAGTGATATATTGTTTTTCAATTTGTACGTAGTCTGTAACAAGCCTATAGGCCTATAGTTACCAATGTCCTCCGAATTTCCTTTCTTGTACAGTAATTTGTGATGATTAAAGTCTCCCATTCCGTATTTATATCATTCTTGTTGAAAAAAATACACATATGTGAGAACGATGCAAAAAGACGCGCACATAAAAGCGTCTAGAGTAACAAACAATTTTAACATAAAAATGCAATAACTGGCCAAGGCAGCTAAGTTATGACCAATCCCAACTGATGGCGCCCGTTCACGAACATGACGCATGGATCGGCACCACTCAGCTCAACCATCGTGAAGGGAACCTAATGATCCAATACATGTGCTTCTTGTGATTGTGGAGGTCCGACAGGCAGTCGCTCCATGTAAAACACTTGTACTCTGCTGAATCCGGTGAGACTGAATGCTGACCCCAATATAATTGAGAAAAGGCTAGGCAGATTGATTGTTGATACAAATCGTAATTCAATACGAGTAACACTTATCTACTGCTAATTGCTGAAGGTTCAAAACTTTAAGTGGGTCAGCTAATGGCAGGGTAGGTCAGGTAACACCTATTACCGACTGTAAGTGCTAGGGGTCGGCGCAACACGTTTTCACCATACCGTCCTATCAACCGTGACGCTATCACTCACACAGTCTAACCAAATATTGTTTCAATAGTGACCGGATGATAATTGTAAAAATCTTTAGATTTTGAAATATCACAAAATAGCCCTAAATAATTAGGTGGTTTGCAAAGCCCTAGGGTCGAGGATCCCACTCTGCGTCTCTCATGCGTTTGTTTACAAGTTTGACAAATACTCAACTTCAAATTCATAATTCAGGAATCGGCCATTAGGGTTAATGTACTTTAGCCTGAAAGGCAGTAAAGTAGGCTTTGATACGTTCTTAACGCCAAGTACTCAATTCAGAAATCGGCTCCTTGACACGTTTTTAACTCCAAATACTCAATTCAGAAATCGTCGTAGCATATTGACTCATATCTCTAACATGTAATGCACACAATCTTATCAAGATTATTCTGTTTATCTTGATACAAACCCTACAAAATTGTATGCGTCGCTTCGCCTGGACTTTATGTTGTGGCTATAGGGGTCAATAAGCTATGTACATTTTAGACCGACACTTCGGCTTCGTTCCGACTCTGTTTTAAATGTACTTTGACCCTTAGCTTCACTTGAGAAGTCATATAATTCTTGAAAACTGATTTGGATATTTTTATTATGAATAATTCACATTATTCTATTCCAGTGATCCAAGCCAGCGCTTTTTTGTATCTGCAATAATCAAAAAAAGCACTGGAATAAAATGCATTGAATCCAATAGGATAAACAATAAAGTAACTGGATTGACCCACTTTTCAACCCAGCACGTCCATTCCAGTACATCTGGAATCGTGGTCAATCCAGTGCCATTTCAGTTCTAGCAGAAACACTTTTTTAACTGCTCACTATTAAACGATACCATCCAGTCCAATGCAGCGCTGGATTGATTCGACGGTTTACTGGACTTGATATGTGAATTGTGGTCTTAATATGGATCGCTCATAACCAAGGTCATCTGAAATTGTAAATGATTCAAATACGATGAAATCAACCTAAACTAAGCAATGTCAAACATAGTCGCAACTAATTTTATTAACATACAAGAACAAGAGTTCAAGTGCTATCATCTATTGCAACACTGAATACAATGCAATTTAACGATGCCTAAGGTTTGATACATTTTGTTTATAAGACTCCGTATTTTATAGAGAAGTATCAATAGTGATAGAGCATCAGAAAAGTAAGTACGCTTGAGCTCTCGAAACGGTGGGCAAAACTTTACGGAATACATAACAAAACAAGATGGAAGTCGAACAGGAAAAAAATAAACAAGCAAACAACTTGCCTCTGAATGCCAAAAACATAGGCACAGATTACTCATATAAACATCAAGTATTTTGGCCCAATGCAATAGGGTTTTTGATACTACATTTGCTTGGACTGTGGGGATTGAAAGTGCTTCTAACAGGAGGTGTCGGTATAAAAACTGTGATATGGAGTAAGTGGAACCCCAGATTTATTTTATTTTATCGATCCTTTCAAGTATTGGACTCATAATAGCAATCTTTTCAGCTATGTTCGTAACTTACATTGCGGCAGAGGGCATTACTACCGGAGCCCATAGATACTATACTCATAGAACATTCAAAGCTACACCACTCTGTCGAGCTATTCTACTAACTCTGCAGACTTTAGCTGGACAGGTAATCCTTACAAAATTCATTATTTGTTCTTTAATGAAGTGATTTTGATTTTATTCGAATTTGTATTGTATTTTTAACCGCTGTTCGTGGTTATAAGAGTCCCGACACTAGGGAAGATCTATATTACTCTTAGAGAACTGAACACTGCTCTGATTTTTCTAAAAGCTCCCCAAAACATCTATCAAACCTATCGCTACACTGCAAGACTGGTAGACAAGGGCTCTCCATCAGTAAATTCTAAGCCATGTTATTTTACAGAACTGCATGTTCATCTGGTGTCGCGACCACCGACTGCATCATCGCTACTCGGATACTGATGGCGACCCTCACAACTCCAAGCGTGGGTTCTTCTTCTGCCACATGGGATGGCTTATGCACAAGAAGCACCCTTACGTCATCGAGCTCGGCAAAAAGATTGACATGAGTGACATGCAAGCCGACTGGATGGTCATGTTCCAAAAGAAGTAAATGTTTAAGAATAAGAATTTAGAAGAAGAAGAAGAATTTAGGATCTTCAATTCTTTAAGCTTTTATTTGGTTTTTAGGGTTCCGCACCCAAAGGGTAAAAACGGGACCCTGTTACTAAGACACCGCGGTCCGTCTGTCTGTCTGTCACCAGGCTGTATCACATGAACCGTAATAGCTAGACAGTTGAAATTAACACAGATGATGTACTTCCGTTGCCGCTATAACAACAAATACTAAAAACAGAATAAAATAAATATTTGAATGGGGCTCCTATACAACAAACGTGATTTTTTTGCCGTTTTTTGCGATACTGGTACGGAACTCGTCGTGCGCGAGTCAAACTCGCACTTAGCCGGTTTTTTTTATTATTAGCTGTACTGTTGTACTTTGTACTGATGATTTTTTTTTTTTGTTTCAGGTACTACTATCCGTTGTATATCTTATTTGCTATATTTATCCCAATGTGGGTACCAGTGCATTTCTTCGGCGAGCATTGGTTGGACTCGCTGCTTTTTTGCTACTTCTTCCGATATGTATTTTCACTAAACGCGACGTGGCTTGTGAATAGCGCGGCACATCTTTATGGAACTAGACCTTACGACCAGTAAGTATCAGTAGACATTTCCGGAAGACAGAAGGCGCTAACGAGACCAACTCAGATATATGAGGCAAGATGATTGGCCGCGAAGGAAGGATTTGTGGGAGCCTTCTGCTCACAGTGGCACAGCAACTGCTAGACAAAAAAGAACTACACAGTAGCTTATAATGATATCATTTTTTGTTCAGAAACCTGCAACCCGTGGAATCATGGTTCGTGTCTTTTATGACATTGGGCGAGGGTTGGCACAACTACCACCACGCGTTCCCCTGGGACTACAAGGCAGCCGAACTGAGTAGCCTTATCAATCATTCAGCAACGTTCATTCACTTTCTCGAGAGAATAGGACTAGCTTATGACTTGAAGACTGCTTCACCAGAAGTGGTAAGTTCTACAAATTTACATTTTTTTAGAAGGTATAGGCCTCTCACGATGGCAGGGGGAATTAATTGTGGACCTCTCATGGGCGACTCCCTCTGTTGCCCGCATGGTGTCGGAGTCGGAGTGGAGGGTAACGGAGGAGATAGTCACACTTTCCGACCATCGCCACATCGTTTGATTTGACTCTGCGCCCCTCCAATGTTCCGAGCCGTCCGGATTCCAGCCCACCGGCGCGATGACGTTGGGTCCTCAAGCGGCTCAATCGAGATGTGCTCATTGCAGCTGCTAACGTCGAGGCGTGGTCAGAAGATTTTCATTCACAGGGGATCTCGCCTGATCCAGAAGAAGAGTTGGCTTGGTTCCGGGATAGGATGATTTGTGAGGCTTCCATGCCCCGGGTCAGATGCGCCCAGCGTCCGGAAGCGGTTTATTGGTGGTCGGAAGACATCGCGCGGTTGCAAGTTTTATGTCTCAGATCTCAACGCACCCGACGCAGAAGACAGCCGAGTGCAACGGACGAACAAATTGCCCGTACCTATAGAGCACACCGGGAGGCGAATATGGAGCTCCAACACGCCATCGCGAATGCCAAGTCACTGTCGTGGAGAGAGCTCTTTGAGGGGCTGGACGGGGATTTGTGGGAGAGACCATAAAAAAGGGTCTTCAAAAAATTGTATTTTTGGGTTCCCCCCTCTATGAAAGTTTGAATCCGTGTCTACTGGAGAGATTTGTTAACACTCTCTTCCACTGCCACAGACCCTTGTCGCTCTTGCCACTTTCGAACTGGCCTGGCTAACTGGGGGTCACTGAAGGTAACCTGGACCGGACTGTAAGACGTATGGGGGCTCGAAACACTGCGCCAGGCCCGGATAGTTTTCCTGGCCGAGCGTGGGTACTGGCTATGATTTCTCTGCGGGCCCGCCTAAGACGGTTGTTCAACAGCTGTCTCCGTACACCCGTACGGAGACCCCCTCTGATGGAAGGAGGCTGGATTGGTCTTATTGAGGAAGAAAGGCAGGAACTCAGTCTCCCTCTGCATACCGTCCCATTTGCCTGCTCGACGAAGTTTCCAAGCTATTCGAAAGAATAATTGCCGAAAGACCCGTTGGGCACCTGTCGTGGGTTGTTCCCGACGTTTCCGATTGCCAGTATGGCTTTCGGCAGCAGTTCTCCACAGTGGATGCAATTCTACATGTCCGCTCATTGTCAAAGCAAGTAGTGTCCCGGGGTGGGGTGGCGTTGGCGGTAAGTTTGGATATCGGCAACGCCTTTAAAGCCCTGCCCTGGTATGCGATTAGGGTGGCACTAGTACATCAAAAAGTGCCCCTTTATCTGCAGTGCATCGTCGGAGCTTACTTACGCGGCCGGAAAATTTGCTGTATAGGTCGGGATGGTAGCGTACATCGGAGGGAGATTACGTTTGGGGTTTCACAAGGGTCAGTTTTAGGTCCTGTGTTATAGGTACTCACCGGGCGCGGTTGCTTCGGTGAGTACCTGAATAGGATTGGGCGAAAGGCCAAGGCAAATTGCCACCATTGCGGGGGCAACTAGATCGGGCGAGACCTATCTCTCACATCAGTAGTGAGGGCTATGCTGGCAGAGAAAGAAAGCTGAAGAGAAATGACCACCTTCTGTGAGACCGTGATGGTCCAGAAGATGGCCGCCGAGCGGGATCGTGACAGGGCCACGAACCCACTCGGAGAAGAAGATGTCGTGGAGGCAACCGTCTTGGCGCCGGCAACGCCGAAACCCCGTATGCATTTTGATACAGGCAGGTGGGTGTCCGGGGTCACGGGCGTTCAGATAGGAGACACTGTCCGACCAGTACGTGGCGGCACAGTGATCACGTGCTGCCGTGCACAGCGAGGCTCAGGAGTGACGATTTTCAGTCTCCCCAGAGATGTGTCCTAACAGGCGTTGCACAGAGGGGGTACACGGGGGCGTCTTTTAAGAAGTCACGGCTTCCCTTCCATGTGCTGATGATGATCATCGGGGTAGTTTTAGTGAGGGAAAAATGCCACACTCCCTGGTCTTTTCCCCAAAAATCCAAGCGTCTTTCGAAGGTTTCCACCCGAAAACAAAAAATAAATTAAAGGTATAAGCCTCTCTCATCTTACTAATATTATAAATGTGAATGCTGCGCCGGAGCATGAGGTTCTGGTTACATTTCTGTTGCTGAAATATAAACCTGATGTGTTATTTGGTTTGTAGCTCGCCGTCCGGTAAGGAGCAGGCCCGAGTTTACGGCGCATTTCACGCACGCCTCAAAGAGATATCAGCAAAAATGACGGAGCCCGCTAGGGCCGATGCCTGTCTGGGTCGCGGAAAGAGATTTACCGCGACCCTGGCACAAGCGACTGAAGGAACACGGGTGGGTTTTAGTCAGTTAAAGTCTGACACGCCCTCCTGCTTCACCCGGATGATTTCCCAACCCAATAAAAAAGGGTGTTATTTGGTTTTTCTATGTGTAATTTCTCAGTAGCATGAAGATTGGCTTTGTGCCCAAAGGATGGCAATAGACTCGCCTCCTAACTCCCATTTAATGGCTTAAGTATAGCTGGGGTAATGTGGATGTACTTACTGTACTCCTGTACCTAACCAATCAGTCTGCCTCTCCTTTGCCTGGGGTTGGCTTCAGTTTCGCCGGATTCAGCTGAGTACACGCCTAACCAATACTTCCATCTACCTAACCATTCAGGGAAAACAGACGTGATTTTATGTAAAAAAACTAAAACTCATATTTAATGGTGCTGTATTGAAACCTTTGTATACAATTTACAGGTAGCCAACAGGATAATAAGGACAGGCGACGGCAGTCATTACAAGCTGGGCACGGATGAGGCGCGTGCGGCGGTGACCGCGGTGGGACCGCTGCATCCACTGAACCCTACCTACACGACCACGCTGAAGGCACCAGATGCTATACTCAAACCTGAAGGGTTACCGTTGTTCAATGAAAAAGATGTTCTTAACCTTAATGTAACGCAGAGGAACACCCGAGCTGCTTGATCGAATTATTAATCGTAGAACTTTTTCTTCATTCTCAGATTTGAATATTTGAACCATGAGGAAGAAAGTCGTATATAGGACCTATTTTTTTTATTTTAATATTGTGATTTTAAGACATTACTACTGTGTAAGATTACTATGAGAATATTTTGAAATATATAATTATTCTTTAAACTCTATTTATTTAACAATGGAAGCCCAATAGCAATTAGTATTTTATAGGTCATTATCACGACCATTGAATTGTTAATCTGTAGTTGTTTTGCATTACTATGTTTAAATTTATTCAAGGTAATTCTGTCTTAATTTAAAGTCACTTTTCTTCAATTTGCCGCATTTCGTTTCTCGGCAGGGACTATGAATTTACAAAAAAAAATAACGTGGACAAAAATCTACAGCAGTTTAAACTTTAGACTACATCGAATTATCTGTTCTCACTAAAAGAATAATATATTAAAAAAAAGAGACTTGGTCCTGAGAGTCTAAAGCACTGAGTCATTCGGATAGTATATAAGAAGGACCACACCCGACTACAGTGAAGACAAAAGGAGGGTCATAAAAATCCTTTTAGGTGAAATTATTGTAATCTATTAAAATTTTATTTTTTTATTCATAACTTTTTTATTTTTATTGATGACGGCTAGAGGGCGCCATATCACTTTAAGTACGTACGTCTTACATCTTTTAACCAGCGGTCAATCCAGATGCTTCTAACGATACCTCAATTCTCAAATTGTGATAAGTAGTTAAGAGGTTATGAGGGAAAAAAATAATATAAGTGCATACAAAGATTGTTTATTATAAATAATAAAGGTAACTTCTTCATTATTCATCGTAATATTTATAAGCCACCTGCTGTGGCATAAAATTGCAACGCCTAATTTTACCAGCATGCATAAATAATAATGATAATATGATTCTGTCATAATATATCAAACAATATATAAGTACGTAAACATATGAATATTCTAATAACTTATTCTGTGCACTCAAACATTGATCATCAAAATTCTTAGGATACTGCCTGAAGTTCTATAAAGCTGAAATTAGGTATATAAGCTAGTATTAGTACACAAACAACAAAAAGGTCTAAAACTTGGAACTTTTACCCTCCAACCCCTTAAACTAGGGGATGAAAGTTTGTTTGAGACTTCCGCAAATTTTGATGCCAGACGTCTGAAAATTGATCTAGGGACTCATAGTTTCAAATAATAAAATACATATTTCTGGATTTATAATAAATCACCCCATCCTTTAAATTAGGGGATGGAAAAAAATAACAAAATAAAAAAAAATATTGTCATAAGCAACTTACAAAGGAAGTTAAATCCCACCAGAACCATTTTCATCAAAAATGTTACCAAGACGAGATCATATGGCTCGCACTGTCAAAAAGTTATCAGATCTCATCTAGAGCCAAGCTTCCAACTCTACACGCCCTAACTCTACAAGACTTAACTACACAAACTCTACATCTTAGTCAAAATATGTGGCTTAGCCGTTTCACTACCGTTACATGGGCATAAGGTAAAAAATTTATTCAATGTTTACTTTTCTGATAAACAATAGTTCTTGTAGTAATGAAAAATGGCGACGAGCAGTTGCGCATACGGAATACGTGAAACCTATAAATGGCGACTTCTAGTAACGGGGCATGTGACGGTAGCGAGACGGCCAAGCCACATATTATGACTAAGTTGTAGTTTGTGAAGTTAGGGCTTGTAGAGATGCGGCGTGTAGAGTTAGAAGCTTGGCTCTATATGAGATCTGATAACTTTTTGGTAGTGGAGCCATATGGTATCGTCTTCGCAACATTTTGCATGACAATGTTGTTGGTGGGATTAGAGTTGTCTGTGGATAAAGTCTTTCATTAAGTACCTTTTTTTTGTTTTTTTTTTTTAATTAAATTTATGACATTTGAGTAGATACACGTAATTTAATTTGATTTAAAGCTCCCTCGTAAACTATTCTGCCAGGGTTTGAGGCCCCAGTTTTCCGGCGACCATCACCATCATCCCTATACATCATCTGTAAGCGGAGCGGGATCCTTGACTTAGGGCATTGCAGACCATCTAATTATTTAGTGCTAATTTTAGCCTCCCTAATTATTTGTATTTAGATTTTAATTAATAATGAGCTCACTCTCAGCAAAGCTACCGTCTAACGGCAAAAATAAAGAAAGGATTCTTACTTGACCCATATTATTTGGGGCACGTTGAACTTTCCCATATTGTCTTAATTCTTAATTCTTTATTGTACACAAAAAAAGAAATACAAATACAACTTGATTGATTATAAAGTTGATGTACAAAGGCGAGCTTAACTCTAAGAAGAGTTTTCTACCAGCAAACCTTAGAGTGATAGAGAGAGTTTACAAAAGGAAGAAGAGAAGTAGTCCAGTGTACAATTTTAGAATAATATAAAATAAATTATAAATATATTAATATCAATTATACATAAATAAGCACAAAATATATATATGTATACCTATATACATATACTAATATTATGTCATTCCGAAAGATAAAATCTAGGTAGTCTTATGGACGTCTAAATAAAAAATTAACAATTAACTTTTACTAAAAACATTAGGTACTTTTAGGAACAATCAGTATCAATTTAAAAACTCTCCAGCACTTTTGTATTAAGGACGGAAGGCCGGATTGGTCACTGATGAGCGCTCGTTACTAAAAGATAATATTTCGCATATACCCGCTGTAATATTTTATTCTTTTTTGTTGTTACTTTTTACCTAAGTATCTACTTAAGTGGTTACGAGTATTATTTTGTCTAAATTATATAGTCGACGATTTTGGTGCACGGTAAACCTCTAATGAGCTTATGTTGGCATCAACTTAAATATATAAAATGTATGTGTGTACTACTGAATAAATAAATAAATAATAAACAAATGTTTCTAAAGGCCCTTATGGTCATTCAGAAAATATTTATAAGAGCCCTTACGAACTTTTTTTAAATGACTTTTATTTTTAATGAATTAGAACTTTAAAAAAAATGTTATGAAAGATTTGGTATAAATTAATCGATTCCTTTTCAGCTTGGACACGAGCTTGTTTGGCAGTAGAAAGACAATAGCAGGTACTTCATTTGTATTTAGGTCATTATCACAGTCATCAAACAATGTAATCCACAAGTACCTACATCACGTAGACGTTTTGCATCAATTTGTTTATTAATTACTTATTCAAGGTTTCAAAGGGTTAATCACCTTTACTCAGCTTATTACGCCAGTCGGGCCCACATGGCGACTACTTAGAACGAATCCACAGTGGATTTTTTTTGTGTTAATAACAGTGATGGTATAGCTGTAAGTCTAGAAAATCTTCCAATCTCAATTGTAATATCATCCAGATATCCTTAACTCAAAGACTCGAGTCGGAAACTGGCAACATCAGTCTGGCTGTGAACAGAGCAAAAACAAAAGTAATGATAGCAGATCGAGCCGGAAAGCTTGCAAATGTCACCTGCAGTATTCCTGACATTAATATCGTCGAGCGTATTATATACCCCTAGGCATATGTTGCGGCTGATTCCCAAGTCGGCAATGACGGCAGCTGTGTCCCCGACATAAAGAGGCGAATCGGGATGGCGGAAGATGCTATGAACCATTTAAACAACATCTGGAAGATAAAAGTAATGATATCAAAACCAAGAACAGATTGATACGAGCCCTGCAGTCTAATTGAGTAAGTTAATTCGGCAAAGCAAACGATTTTGACCACATCAATCGACCAATCACATGCGAGATTAAAGACGCGATGTGGATTTCCATCACACACATATTGTCCGATTAATGGAGTCAAACTCTTTGCCTTGCCGAATTCACTAATGCAATTAGGCTGTTGGTATTCCTTACATCCTGTATGGAGTGGAAACGTGGACAATCCTAGCCCAAGAAAGACAAAATATTAATGCATTCGAGATGAAGTGCTGGAGACGAATGCTAAGAGTACCTTGGACTGCAAAACGCATCGATCTAGACCCAGATCCGAATAAAAACTCGCTGGTCCCCCATATCCCAGCAACACATTCCTTCATATTTCGGCTACACAATGCGCAGACTTATATTTCCCCTCACGCTGCGAACGATTGAACAAAATGGAAAGAAACAGCCCACAAAAACAAAACAGACTAAGTACATCAATAAAACAAACACATATGATACGTCTAAAAACATTGATTCCAAGGGGTTCGAAGGGTAACCCTTGGAAATCCATGTTGGCAACAATATTAATACCCACTATTTATCAATTATGTATGTATGTATTAACAATTAGCTTTTACTAGCGATTTCGCCTGCGTAAATGTCGAAATGTAACAACACACGGGAACGTGTGATACACTAACAAATGTCCAAACATACAGACTTTCAGATTTACAATATAAATATGTAAATGCAAAATGCTCCGTATTTTGCTTTAGGATGAAACAAACGAAAATGACTAAAGAAAAAATAAATGAATGTTGCAATTATTGCACCCAAACATATTGCCGATCCATATATAAATATTTATTGATACCTATAAAACTATTTTTCTTTAGTATTACAAAATATCGCCACACATACTCAACACAATTTTTCAAGCCATAGAAAGTTTAGTGAAACTCAATTGGTCTTACCTGTTCGTCTCAAAAATAAAAAGTACTTAAAACAATATAATGGTTGAATGCGAGTCTATTACAAATCAAAAAACCGGTCAAGTGTGAGTCAAACTCGTGCGCTGAGGGTTCTATACCTACCTATTATACTGCCATTATAAAATTGGTATAATTTTTATTGGTGGCTAAGTTTTAAGAGTGTCTGAGTGTGTGTTTGTGCTTTAATTGTTGAGTTGAGTTATTTGAGGTTGCTGCTAATTAAGTTCATCCTCTAAATTGTATGATCGCCCATACAACTCAGAGGACTATCGTAATTGGCGTCAACTATGTATGTATGGGGACACCCTATAATTAACAACATTTTTATTTTTTGGCATTTTCCCTTTATTTGTGTTATAAGACCAGGGTTGCCATCCATCCGGGTTTCCAAGGATTTGTCCTATTTTAGAAGGCGTCCGGGGAGCATCCGGGTGGGGTTTTATTTGTAGTCCGGGTTTTAAAGTCTTGAAATCACCAACGGTAATTTTACACCGATTCCTCCGTCAATTGTGGACCGATTTCAAAAATTCTTTTTTTTTTTGGAAGGGTATGATCCCGATTTGGTCCCATTTAAATTTGGTGAATAGCTGATGAAGAAATTTGGAGATATTCAACGGAACTCTTCAAACATTACGGCTCATCACCCGAGTTTGCATGTCTGTTTATTGTACACTAGCTTTTGCCAGCGGCTTCGCCCGCGTGAAAAGTGTTTAATCATCCCAAGGGAACATTATATCGGGATAAAGAGCAGCATATGTGCTATTCCAGACTATAATCCATCTGTGTGCCAAATTTCATCTAGATTCGGTTAGTCGATCTGGTGTGATTGAGTAACAAACATACCTGTATTTTATATTTCTATGATACATCCAAACATACGTATTTATAATACTAACACTTCGCCCGCAACTTCGTTCGCGTGATCTATATTTAATCCTACAGATGACTTTTTAGTTTCACCCCTTAAAAAGGATGAATTTCCAAAACTCCCTTTGTAGTGCTCTCCTACATCATAAAAAGCCCTCTACAGTAATTTTTTCAAAAATCTTTAACAAAATCCATCCCCAAAAGCGTCTTTTAGAAGTAGTTTTGAAAAACTAATAATGATAACCTTTACTATTTACTTAGGTTAGTATTTATGCCAAGTTTCAAATATATAAGCCCAACAAATTTCCACCTTTTCACCTACTTAGGGGTAGAATTTCCAAAACCCAATAAATGCATGAATTCTTTTTATCAACCAAGAGTAAAAAATCTAAAAGTTCAGGTGTCCGACTTACAAACTATAGAAATTTTATGCAATCTTTCAACCCTATTTTTACTCCCTTAGGGGTAGAATTTCCAAAAACCAATACATACATAAATTCTTTTTATCAACCAACAGCGTAAATCTAAAATTTCACGAGTCCAACTTACTAAGTGTAGAAATTCCATAAAAAATGTCAACCCTCCTTTTACCCCCTTAGGGGGGAATCTCCCTGCCAAATTTCATCTTTATATGTCAAGCGGTTGTCGATATTTCGTGATAGATGAGTGAGTGACCTTTCGCTTTTATATATAGATTAGTAAGAAGTAAGATTACTACAGAAATTGCCCACTAAACGAGACAACAATATAATCAATGTCGCAAATAAATAACTCAGTATGCATTCAAAGCCAAATTCAGGGCATTCAATTACTCAAACATTCATTATTTTTTATGTGAACAAGGTTTAACTATTCCTTTTATAAGTAGACTCATTCTCTGGATGCACCAGTTGTGAGTTGATCAGCTAGAAGCAAGTGTCAAGCAGAAATACAAAACATGACTGCTGCAAGCATGGAAAGCAAAGCTCCTGCTTTAAATACAATCGATGAAACTAGCCCAAAAAATGAAAATAATAACACAAATAAAGTAGAAACAAATTGTATAGCTAAAGTAATTGGGACAGATTATTCTTACAAGCATACAATCGTTTGGAAAAATGTTATCGGGTTCTTGATAATGCATATTCTTGCTCTCTGGGGAGTCGTTCTTATGTTAACGGGATATACCAAATGGCAGACTATTTTATGGAGTAAGTTACTAATTGCATCAGTCAAATTTTCGCTTTCTTGTGGTTGATGTACATGATTTCTAATAAATTTTGTTTTAATTACAGATTTCTTCGTCACATTTCTGGCAAGTGAAGCAGTCACAATCGGGGCGCACCGATTTTACACTCATAAATCTTTTAAAGCAAATGCTTTTCTGAGGGCCGTTTTTGTGATTTTCCAGACCATCGCTGGACAGGTTATAAATATTAGTACTCTATATATAAAATATACAAATAATATTACCCCAAATTCAGCTTAAAGTCGCCCAAGGGGCAATGGAGAGGGTTATGCTCGGAGTTTCCTTGCGTGATCATGTCAGAAATGAGGATATCTGCAGGAGAACCAAAGTAACCGACATAGGCCGAAGAATTGCCAAACTTAAGTGGCAGTGGACAGAGCACATTGCTCGCAGAACAGACGGCCGATGGGGCCGAAAAGTTCTTGAATGGCGACCGCGAACCGGAAGACGATACGTTGGAATGCCTCTTACTAGGTTAACTGATGACCTGGTTAAGGTTGCGGGAAGGCGCAGGATGTGAGAAGAACGGGATCGGTCAATGTGGCGACGCCTGGGGAAGGCGTCCAGCAGTGGACGTCTTTCGGCTGTAATGTTGAAATGATGATATGTATGCTTATAATATTTGAAGAGTTCCCTCGATTCCTCTAGGATCCCATCATCAGATCCTGACCTGATTACCATAGGACCACCTGTGAATACCCCTTTCAACCAAAACAAGAATTTTCCAAATCAGTCCAGGCGTCTTTGAGTAATCGGGGAACATACATAAAAAAAAAAGATTCCGACAAATTGTGAACCTCCCCTTTTTTTGAAGTCGGTTAAAAATTATTAATAACGTTGTTCTAAATTCAGCTTCCAAATCATCATTAATTTACAGAATTCTATGTTCATCTGGTGTCGCGATCACCGGCTTCATCATCGCTACTCGGATACTGATGGCGACCCTCACAACTCCAAGCGTGGCTTCTTCTTTTCTCACATTGGCTGGCTCATGCACAAGAAGCACCCCTACGTCATCGAGCTTGGTAGGAAGATAGACATGAGTGACTTGCAGGCCGACTGGATGGTCATGTTCCAAAAAAAGTATTTCTTTGTTATTAATCATTTCTTCCTATAGTTTATTGGTGATTCAAATAATATCTTTATCATTTCTTTTTCAGGTATTATTACCAATTATACTTTTTATTGGCTTTTTTACTGCCTGTATGGGTACCAGTGTATTTCTTCGGCGAGCCTGTATTTCAAACCATCTTGACTACTTATTTTGCTCGCTACATCCTAAATTTAAACGGGGCATGGCTCGTCAATAGTGCTGCTCACCTATATGGGACTCGGCCATACGACCAGTAAGTATGCCTGCGTTGGTAAACTTAATTCGATCATAAATTATGACGTTATCTGTATGTTAATTCACTATTTTCGTTATGACTACAGAAAGCTGCAGCCAGTAGAATCATGGTTCGTGTCAATGATAACTTTGGGTGAGGGCTGGCACAACTACCACCACGCGTTCCCCTGGGACTACAAGGCAGCCGAACTGGCCACGCATTTCAACCAGTCTGCGAGTTTCATTCGATTCTTCGAGAGGATCGGAATGGCTTCTGACTTGAAAACTGCTTCGCCTGAAGTGGTAAGTGCTACAACAATAAACAGTTCATAATTTTAAACAAAGGCCTTTGCCAAGCGTCGCCACACTGACCGGTCCCGTGCGTCTCGCATCCAGCGGATCCCCGCATCCTTCACCAGGTCATCGGCCCACCTAGTAAGAGGCCTCCCAACGCAACATCTTCGGGTCTGGGGTCACTACTCCAGAACTTTTCAGCCCTTTTGGTAATCCGTTCTGCGAGTAATGTGCCCTGCCCACTGCCACTTAAGTTTGGCAATTCCTTGGGCCATGTCGGTAATCTTTGTGTAACTTTAAGCTTTCTGATGGGGCCCATTATGAGCGAATAAATAGTTAGATAATCATGTATTATACGGGTATGAGGAACAAGGTGTAAAGATCCTTATCCTCCATTGAAAAGGAAAGATGTATCAACGCGACAGTTTTTTTGTCTGGCATCATTGTCGAGCTGTTGTATAGTTGTCACGCAGATCTAGTTCGCTTGAAACATAGGTCTTATGTGGCTGTTTTGGCAGCGTCATCATCATCCTTAGCCTTTTTAATGTTCCCACTGCTGGGACACAGGCCTCCTCTCTGTGAGAGGGAACAGGCCGTAACCCACCACGCGGGCCCAATGCGGGTTGGCGTATGTCACATAATAATATATTCGATTTTTCGTTTTTATAACATGCCGCTTTCCTCACGATGTTTGCAGCGTCACATTGTTTTAATGTTTTATTTTTATATATTTACAGGTAGGGAATAGGATAATTAGGACAGGCGATGGCACTCATTACAAACTAGGCAGCGTTGAGGCGCGTGCGTCGGTGACCGCGGTGGGACCACTGCACCCTCTGAACCCTACCTACACCACCACGCTCAAGGCACCGGATGCTATTCTCAAACCTGAAGGATTACCACTAAACCATGAAACGGATGTTCTTAACCTTAATTTATCGAAGAGGAATACTCGAGCTGCTTGATCGAATTATTTAGTCGTGGAACTTTCGGGTTTTAATTTTCAAAGATTCCGCTACATCATTAACGGGTCTTAAGACCCGACCTTCAACTTGAGTTACAATATATTTTTAATGATTCTTGGTTTGAATGTTTGAATCGTGAAGAAGAGGGTCCTAACTTAGTATGATTGTGTTAGAATTTAAGAAACAGAAACTATTTTTAATTAAATAGACCTTAATTTTTAATTTTAACATTGTTTTTTTTAAGATATTTTAAGACTTTTTTTTGTATAAGATTACCTATAAAATATTAATAAACTATTTATTTAACTATTTTTTAACTTTGCCCACTACACTAGAAATTTCTCCTATACCATATATTTTCAAATTCAAATTCAAATAGCCTTTATTTCTGATGCATTATAATATCGTTATTACATTATTATCACATTTTATATTATTACGTTAAATATTATTACATTAAATAAACGCATGCATTATGCATGCGTTTATTTAATGTCAGGTTAGTAATAAAATTCATAAATTAAGTTATTCTATGTAGTTCAGACAAATAGTAATTGCATTTGTTGAATGTCAATTAAGTTTTTAAATTTCTGAATAAATTATTTATAGTATACAAATCAATTGTCACAGTTAAAATATAAAAAATAAAATAAATTGCAATTATATAAATTTAATTTTAATTTAGTAATCAAATTCATGAATTAATCACCTATCTTACACAAATCAATTGTTACGATTCAAATTCAATTTTTTTAATTATATATCAGTTATTGACTTCTAATTGTGACATCAGTAATACTTGTATCATCAACGTTTGTATCAGATTGCCCTTTGGCAAAGGCCTCCCCCAGACTTTGCCATACTCTTCTGTTTGTGACTATTCTTCTTCATAATGGTCCTGCTATTTTTCTAATGTCTTCTTCCCATCTTTTCTTCTGTCGCCCCTTTTTTCAAATTCAAATTCAAATCGCCTCCCGTGTGGGGACAAATCCGGGCCAAAATGGAGTGTTGCTTCAGAGACGTTAAACTGCATACACTCATCAGCTCAGCCACCAGGATCCCATCATCCTCCCGTACGGGTTCCCGCGCACGGCACGAACACGCGGGAGGTCATTGCTATCCATCACCTGATCTTGTTCGATGGTGGACACCCAGGGGCATGACCTTGCCAGCCCTGTGTAGTCGCCCGATGATTTCTGTTGCGTCTATTTCATAAGGAATTAGACCAATAACGGGGCGGCAACCTCGAGAAGGAACATCACCGCACTTGCCTTGAGGATCTACGCGACTGTAGCGCTCTCCATCATGACCACGCCACCTTTCCATCTCAGAAGGAGTAAGGCAAGGTAGGTCTGCATCTATACTACCAAGCCAAGCAAAGTGAAACTAAGAGGAGCAAGTTAAAAAATTATTTTTAAAGCATAGATCCAGCCCCTCCCCCTACCTACCACTACCTGCATAGGGAAGGTTCTTTTTGCCTTTTGGCGGTCCTACCAATGATCCTGTAGATACCCTGCCAATCTCCCTCACCATCCTGCTGCCGGCAAAACTCCTTCCAACTGGCGATTTAAAAGGAGCATACTTTGCCTGCATCTCATACTCTTCTTTTGCTTTCAGGTACTCGCCAACGACCTTCGCTCGCCGGACCGGTGCGGCATTGCGGGTGCGGTTCTTCTTCGTCATGACCTCTCTCTTTCTCATAGTGAGTTCCTCAGACCACCACGGACATTTGTCACACATTTGTTCATTTGTTCATTGGACATTTGAACAAAAGTAAAAACAGAATTATTTTCTAAAAAAAGTGAACAAAATTGTACTGGTTCTCGAAGCCAAACTTGTAAGTATATGATGAGTAAACACTTAAACAATTGGCTTCAAGAACCAGCACATTTATTATTTTTAGTAGATATTTAATTATAACATTTACTTCCAGAATTTTAATAATTAAAATTTTCACATATACCTACATTCACTTACCTATAATGTACTGCTGCGTTTTAACTATATTTTTTTGATATCCCTAGTCAGTTAAAAAGATTCTTCATTTATTTACTATAATAACTCAGTGCTTAGACCAAACCAAACTTTTTTTGACAAAATTTATATTCTTTTAGCAGGAAAAGGTAGTTCGATGTAATCTAAAGTATAAACTGCAATACATTTTTGTCCATGTTTTTTTTCTTTCTTTTCCAGGAATGAACTGTGGCAAACGAATTTTGAGTTTTAGTGGGATTGACGTATTTTTTATAATCTCCTTTAAAGACCACTAGCGTTGCCATGCTGTATTCTTTCTGTGTAGCATTTCCTTGGACGTAAGGTTTGTAGGAGACATTATCAGGCCCAGGTAAGTACTAAAGTAAACATTTCCATTTCAAGTTTTGCCGTATTTTGTAAAATTGAGATCGCACACTTCTCGTTAATTTTATTTTTTTTATTGTTGATACTCGTAGGCTTGCGCTTGACCACTTTCTCACCTGATGGTAAGCGATGATGTGTTCGACGATGAAGCACGCTTGCCTAGAAAAAACCTATTCACTCTTGACTTAAATATTCCCAGGTTGTAGCCAACAGGAAATACAGACTCCGGGCTAGGAGGAATTAGTTAATATTAATTTATTCGTTATAATTCACTACAAACATTTATTGTTGATGTTTTGTTGCGTATTCATTAAGTGTTTTTGAAAACTAGAACCGATGCCTAACTGCTGATAGATTAAATCAATTAATCGAGTCAAACGAGCCAAGAATAACAACATAAATTATTCATTATGCATATAAAGCCGAATGCAAGCTCATTCGATTACTCAAACATTCATTATTTTATTAGTGAACAAGGTTTAACTATTCCTTTTAAAAGGAGACTCATACTCTCGATGGATCAGTTGTGAACTAGTCAGCTAGAAGCAAGTATTTAGCAAAAATACAAAAATTACTGCTTCAAACATGGAAAGCACAGGTCTTGCTGCAAATACAATCGATGAAAGCAGCCCAAAAAATGAAAATAATAACACAACTAAAGTAGAAACAAATTGTATAGCTAAAGTAATTGGGACAGATTATTCTTACAAGCATACAATCGTTTGGAAAAATGCTATCGGATTCTTGATAATGCATATTCTTGCTCTTTGGGGAGTCGTTCTTTGGGTAAAGGGATATACCAAATGGCAGACTATTTTATGGAGTAAGTTACTAATTGCATCAGTCAAATTTGCTGTCTTGTGGTTCATATACATGATTTCTAATAAATTTTGTTTTATTTCAGATTTCTTTGTTTCTATTCTGGCAGGCGAAGCAGTCACAATTGGGGCGCACCGATTTTACACTCATAAATCTTTTAAAGCAAATGCTTTTCTGAGGGCCGTTTTTGTGATTTTCCAGACCATCGCTGGACAGGTTATAAATATTAGTACTCTATATATAGTAAAAAACTTAAAAAAAAAAAATCAAACCGACTTAAATAAAGCGTCTTTTGTACTCATTGTTTTCCGTTTTTTGACACCGACTTCGGAAAAGAAAGTTATTTTTATCTTTGTAGTGTTTTGTTTTGGGAGTCGGTTTGATTTTTTGTTAAAAAGTTTTTTATTTGTCTCTTTTTAGTGTTAGTTGGTACTTCCAATTAACATGAAAATCATTTACAGCTAAAGTACATTTCATGACGATCCCAAGAAGCCCAAACACGACTAGGATACATTGTTTTATTTCAGAGTGCCAGTGCCTATCTTCCGGCTTTATCATCAGATCAGTTGTGTATGGTACCGGACGTGAGGTTCCGTATGGTGCCGGACGTAAAGAATTTCACCATACCATGTCTTCCCGTGGGTGTCGTAAGAGGCGAGTAAGGGACAAACCAGAAAATGGGCAGCAGCGTTCTCTGTACATCTATACGACATGGCAAGAGGTGCTACGAACCTCCGGACGAGATCCAGCTACCCCAATAAACACCGAAAACTGAACCTGAACAACGTACAAAACGCGCACACTTCGGACCGACGAGAAGATCACCAAACTCGTATAGGAATTGAGCCGGTTACGATGGAGTATTGCAGAGCTATCTGAAGCCCGAAGAGAGGGTGAGGGCTCGATAATTCTCAAATCCGGTAACTTGCTCTATTTCCGAGAGGGTGACCGGCAGTCCTAGGGTGGTGTCGGGTTTATCGTCCACAAGTCCCTTGTGAATAACGTGGTGAAGATCGAGAGTGTGTCGATCAGGGTGGCGTACCTTATACTCAGAATATCCTCGAGATATTCGCTGAAGGTCGTACAGGTCTACGCCCCGACCTCCAACCAATATTAAGCTTGAAGGGTCTCGACTGACGAAATCAACCCTCCGTCCAGAACAGATCCAGGTCCAAAACCCCGAAAGCTTTCAGCTCGAACTCCAGAATCGTTTCGAGTGCCTAGGGAGATGGGAGATTCGTGGACGAATACAGCGATGGGCTCGTGGAAGCTGTCCATACGGTCGAGTCTAAGTTTTTCAGGACCCGTCGTACAGATAGAAACAAAAAGGTCTCTGATCCTACTCTCAAGCTCATGAAGGAGAGACGTGAGATGATCCAGCTCTCTTCAGATGAGGCGTGCAAATACCGGCAGCTCAATAGATAGAGTGGCTATTGGGCAGAGCCTGCTCACAAAGTCAAAGTCAAAGTCAAAGTATTTATTAGTGTGTTTTTTGGTGATACAGGAGGTCTTATAGTTAGGTTTTGGTGACTCAAAAAACTACCCATTAGGGCATACACTATTTAACAACATAAGAATTTAAAATCGATATTTCATACAAATTAACAAAATTTCAATATTCACAATACAATCAATTTTTGAATAAAATATTTAGAATACAATTAATTATTATAACAAATATACAGAATACTTAAGTCAAGTTTTTTAATTCACAAGCATAAATAAATAATTATCATTTAGTTTATTACATTTTGTCAAAAAGGAATTCGTCAATGGTATAGTAGCATTTTTCATTTAAAAACTAAAGTAACATTAGTTTTTATTATTTAGTAAGTAGCATTTTTCACGAAACTGAAGACCGACGATGGCAGGATCATATTCACCAAACCGGAGCTTCCGAGGGAGATCGACACATTCTATGTCCAGTTGTACACATCAATCACCAAACCCGTTGGGAGTCTAGCAAACGACCCAAGAGCTAGATTTACACGACACTATACCGAAAATGTACGAGATTAAGATGTCTCTGAAACAGCTTAAAAACATGAAGGCACCGGGTGATGACGGAATCACTGCGGGTGCCGAACCGGTCCTTAAGGCCCTTCAGAAGCTGTTTGATTCCGTCATACTCGAGGGAAAAACGGCACAGGCATAGTGCAGGGGTGCGGTGGTACTCCTCTTCAAGAAGGGCGATAATGCCCGGCTGAAGAACTATAATCCCATCTCAATTCTTAGCCATATCTACAAGCTGTCTTCAAGAGTCATCACGAATCGTCTCGCGCACAGGTTTGATGATTTCTAGCCTCCCGAACAAGCTGGATTCCGAAAAGGCTTTAGCACCATAGACCACATACATACGCTGCGGCAGGTTGTACAGAAGACCGAAAAGTATAACCTGCCCCTCTGTTTAGCGTTTGTGGACTACGTGAAAGCCTTCGATTCGATTCGATCGAGACTTGGGCAGTCTTTCCAACGGTGCCAGATCGACTACCGGTACATTTAGGCGTTGAAGTGTTTTTACAAAAACGCCACTGTGTCAGTCCGTCTTCAGGATCAGACCTCGAAACCAATCCTTCTCCGGCGCGGCGTGAGACAGGGAAACGTCATTTCTCCGAAACTGTGCACTGCTGCGCTGGAGAATGTCTTCAAGGTTCTGGACTGGAGGAGGCTCGGCAACAACGTTAACGGCAAGTACATCACTCACCTTCGGTTTGCCAACGACATAGTGGTCATGGTTGAGACCATGGAAAGCCTCAGTACAATGCTCTAAACCTCTGTATAGCTTCTGATAGGAGTGGGTGTTACAGGGACATTCACCATAACCTTGGTTTTGTCCATGTTCATTTTAAGACGTGGGTCTTAAAATGAACATGGACAAAACCAAGGTCATGGTGAATGTCCCTGTAACACCCACTCCTATCAAGGTCGGAGACCCTACACTCGAAGTTGTAGATGGAAAAGGGGTCCAGTTGGATAGGTCTAACTTCGAGAAAGATGTCAAACGTCTAATCCGACTCGGCTGGGCGGCGTTCGGGCAGTTGCGTGGTATCTTTTCGTCCAATTTACCGCAGTTTCTCAAGACAAAAGTCTATGACCAGTGTGTGTTACCAGTGATCACCTATGGGACCGAGACGTGGTCGCTCACAATGGGCCTTATCAGAAAGCTTAAAGTCACCTAAAGGGCAATGGAGAGGGTTATGTTCGGAGTTTCCTTGCGTGATCATGTCAGAAATGAGGATATCTGCAGGAGAACCAAAGTAACCGACATAGGCCGAAGAATTGCCAAACTTAAGTGGCAGTGGGCAGAGCACATTGCTCGCAAAACAGACGGCCGATGGCGCCGAAAAGTTCTTGAATGGCGACCGCGAACCGGAAGACGATACGTTGGAAGGCCTCTCACTAGGTTAACTGATGACCTGGTTAAGGTTGCGGGAAGGCGCAGGATGTGAGAAGAACGGGATCGGTCAATGTGGCGACGCCTGGGGAAGGCGTCCAGCAGTGGACGTCTTTCGGCTGTAATGATGAAATGATAATATGTATGCTTATAATATTTGAAGAGTTCCCTCGATTCCTCTAGGATCCCATCATCAGATCCTGCTTGATTACCATAGGACCACTTGTGAATACCCCTTTCAACCAAAATAAGAATTTTCCAAATCAGTCCAGGCGTCTTTGAGTAATCGGGGAACATACATAAAAAAAAAGATTCCGACAAATTGTGAACCTCCTCCTTTTTTTGAAGTCGGTTAAAAATTATTAATAACGTTGTTCTAAATTCAGCTTCCAAATCATCATTAATTTACAGAATTCTATGTTCATCTGGTGTCGCGATCACCGGCTTCATCATCGCTACTCGGATACTGATGGCGACCCTCACAACTCTAAGCGTGGCTTCTTCTTTTCTCGCATTGGCTGGCTCATGCACAAGAAGCACCCCTACGTCATCGAGCTCGGCAGGAAGATAGACATGAGTGACTTACAGGCCGACCGGATGGTCATGTTCCAAAAAAAGTATTTCTTTTTCATTAATCATTTCCTTCCTAAAGTTTATTGGTGATTCAAATAATATCTTTATCATTTCTTTTTCAGGTATTATTCCCAATTATACTTTTTATTGGCCTTTTTACTGCCTGTGTGGGTACCAGTGCATTTTTTCGGCGAGCCTGTATTTCAAACTATCTTGTCTACTTACTGCGGTTGCTACATAATAAGTCTACACTTTTCATGGCTCGTCAATAGTGCTGCTCACCTGTATGGGACTCGGCCATACGACCAGTAAGTATGCCTGCGTCGGTAAACAGCTCGATCAAAAATTATTGCGTCAACTGTTTGTTAACTGACTATTTTCGTTATGACTTTACTGAAAGCTGCAGCCAGTAGATTCGTGGTTCGTGTCAATGATAACTTTGAGCGAGGGCTGGCACAACTACCACCACGCGTTCCCCTGGGACTACAAAGCAGCCGAATTGTCCATGCATTTCTACCCGTCTGCGAGTTTCATTCGATTCTTCGAGAGGATCGGACTGGCTTCTGACTTGAAAACTGCTTCGCCTGAAGTGGTAAGAGCTATAACAATAAATAGTTCATAATTTCAACCGAAACCAAAACTGAAAGAAACCGCGAGATTTGTGCTTAAAATACAGTCAAAGTGTAGATAGTGTTTATGCTAGTGTGATATTTTTTCTATAAAAATCTTAAAAATAACAAGATAAACTTTCAACGTCACTCAGTCAAAATTTCTACCCTCAATATATTTATTAAAGTCAACTCAAAAATTTCCGTTCCTGTCATAGCCAAATGACAGCTGCTGCCAGTATCATGTCTGTCATGGGCTAGTGTTGAAACGCCTCGGGCAAAAAACTGCCATATAATGGCATGCCATCTCAACATGAAAAACATCAAAATAACATATTAACTCAACTAATTTTTCATAAATATTTTTTTAATATTTAATAACGCAGTCCCTGAAAAACCTCGATGATGGAGATTCGGTTACAAGCATCCCTCCAGCCGACAGTTCCAAATGGACAAAAGAATCTGAAAGAAAAACAATGTGAAAGGCCTGAAACAAACTAAGTCCAAAAATTTAAGAAAGTTGATACCTACTGGCTGAGCCAACCTACACCAACCTCAAACATTTTTTCCGAGCTGGATAACGATACGCAAGACATACAAATAATTGAAATTGGTGAAAAACCTGCCAGGGCTCCACCCTTATACATAGACCGGGTCAGTAATAACCAGCCATTACTGAAAATGCTGGACGAGGAGCTGCAGATAACTACAAAATGCAGATTCTTACTAATGATCAAGTAAGAATACAACCTAAGTCCTCAGAACTATATACTAAAATAGTTCAAACTCTGTAAAAAACAAATACTGAATTTTATACCTACAAGCCTTAGCCTTACCTGGGTTGTGGAGGTCAGATAGGCAGTCGCTCCATGTAAAACACTGGTACTCAGCTAAATCCGGTAAGACTGGAAGCCGACCCCAATATAGTTGAGAAAAGGCTAGACAGAAGAAGAAGAAGAAGAAGCCTTAACACGATCGCTGTTTCAAGGTAGTCCTAAAAAATCGTCACCCCTCCACTAACATGGAGAAATAAAAGCTGAATTAGAAAAGCTTGGACATAAAGTCACTAATATCTGGAACGTCAAACAAAGAAGTATCAAGAAACCTTTACCAATATACTTTATAGATATAGAATCCAACAACAACAACAATAAACGTATTGTTACAAGATAAGACAGCGCCATCTAGTGACAAAATGAAGAACTAAGTAGTTACTAGTAACCGTCTAGTATCGAATAGCGGAACTAATTTTCTCGCTCGAAAACTCGTGTCGAATGGAATTTTCCAGAATGTTCGAGCCGAACATTCTGGAAGTTTCTAGTAGCTTCGGGAACAGCAATTTCGAAAGTCGATCGTTCTGGAAGTTTCTCGAATTATCTAGAACAGTATGGAACGTTCTAGAAACATCTTCCGTGCTATATAAAGAGCGGTCGGGTTCATGTGAGACAGTTTTTAAATTGGAAGTGACACAGAGCGATCGGAAAAGGAAAATATTACGAAGTAATAGAATTGTTTAATAAGTGTTTTTGTAACAAAATTTCATTAATTGAAATCTGCTGTTTAAATAATTTATCCCTGAACCCCAGCTCGTAACAAATTTGTATCAGAAGTGCGGGATAAATTATGCCGGTCCTAACAAAGGAAGAAACGGAAGGGATGCGCACCAGGAGTCAGCGCCAGCAAGATGTAGACCACAGGCGCTTTGGAAACGTTCCCTCACTGTCATCAGGTGGACATCGAAACTCCGCGGCTGCAGCGGAACTAGCTCAATCGTAGCCATCGGTAGGGAGATGAAAGAGGTAAAGGGCCAGGTCCAGCAAAATGAGACCCGCATTGTCGAGATGGAGAAGACAATAAGTTCAAGTCTAGAGATAGGACCGTGGCAGCTGCGGTAGTGGCGCCTTCGCCTCGTGGTTTTAAAGAGGCATCATTCGATGGGTCTTCGTCATGGTCTGCCTACAAGATTCAGTTTGAGGCCGTGATGAAATCTAATGGGTGGACCAACGAACAGACTTTGACTACTCTAACTTTGGGCCTCGTCGACCAGGCCTTGTCTGTATTAGAAGCGCTTGGACACGACGTCATCTCTGAGAAGCTTCTGGAAGCATTAGAAGCTAGATACGGTGACACGCACCTGGAACACGTGTTCCGGGCCCAGCTGAAAGACCGATCGCAACGGGTTGGTGAAACTCTTCAGCAGTGGGCTCTTGAAGTGAAAACACAGGTCCGGAAAGCCTACCAGTTATCACCCGTACTGATCGACGGGAAACTCGTTCAGGCGTTCACGGATGGGATCCATGACCTGAAGGTTAAGGCTGCTGGAAGGCTAAGCCATTTCAAGAACCTTAAGGATGCCCTAGCCCACGCTTTGGAGGTGAAGGCAGTACGGCGGGACGAACGAACTCACCGAATCAGGGAGGTTGCGACTTCACCCCGATGTTATGGCCACATCCGACTGAGCTGCCCGGAGCGAAAGCCGACCCGCGGTACTAAGCAGCCGTCAGTTATAGAATCACTAGACGTCCCTACTGGACAAAAGCAGCAGGGAAATGAATAGACGCCAGGACTAAGGGGCGGGTGCTGGCTGGTGATGGAAGAACCTCAAGGATCTCGATCTCTCAATCCTGTGACGGGAACAGCCTGGTCATCGAGGGCGAAATTAACAGAACACCTTGCAAGCTGATATTGGATACTGGAGCTTCTCGAACAGTTGTCAGTTTCCAACTAGTAAGACGGTTTCTTGGGGACTTCTTCGGGACCAATGAAGGTGTACATTTAATAACAGCCACCGGTAAGCACATAACCTTCGAAGGAGAGAGGGAGGTAGACATGAAGTAAGGAAACAAAATTTATCACCACAATGTTATCGTTGCCGACATAGTGGACGACTGCATTCTGGGTTTGGACTTCATGCGAAAATATCACTGTGAGATCGACGTATATCAAGGAGTATTGAAGTGTGGGTTAGAGGAAGTCATCATGGAAGGTGCATCATCAGAATCGGAAAGGTGTACTGCTTGGAGAAGGTTATTCTTCGTCCAAGGTCAGAAACAATCATACCAGTTTGTTTATCAAGGAATTCTGGTCAGGAAAACCGATGTGTACTTATAGAAGGATTAGATAATGATGCTTCATGGAAGATTGCACGCACCTTGGTGAGGGTAACTAGAGTTTCATTGGTACGTGCACTCAACACAAGTGACAAGCACTTGGTGTGCCAGTGGCACGGGAGCATGAAGTTGCCGACATGATCAAGGGTATGGTGAAAGATGCCGTGATTAAACCTTCATCCAGTCCATGGGGTTCACCGGTAGTGTTGGTGATGAAGAAGAACGGCAGCATGAGCTTCTGTGTAGACTATCGCCGACTAAACGACATCACGAAGAAGGACAGTTATCGGTTGCCAAGGATCGACGACACGCTGGATACGCTAACGGGCATGAGGTGGTTTTCTATCTTGTATCTGAAGAGTGGCTACTGGCAGGTCGAGATAAACCCTTGAGATAAGGAAAAGACAGCATTCTCTACAGGCAAAGGATTGTGGCAATTCAAGTTACTGGACGGGGGATTACTCTCCCCTGCATCGACGAGCTGCCCCGTATCCGGGTCCTATCCCCGAGGAACACACCCGAAACGGCTGTTCGTTCCTTAGAACTTGATGTACACCGAGCGAATGACAGTCTGCGCTCGGCGCCCATCAAGACCGGGATGTGGTCCTCGGGAACCCCCAGCACCACGAACCTGCCCGCCTTCTGCCTCTCAGAACGCAGGAGCACCCACTTTTTGATGTCGACAAAGGGGTTCTGTTACCATAGGGTTCTACCCACTATGGTCACATCTTTGTACCTCTCTGTCGTCAGGGGCCGCGATTCCGCACCGCACCTGCTTCTGTAGCTCAGCGTGTCTCTTGACGACTAGCTGGGTGCTAGCCGAGACCGTCATGCTGGAGACCATCCTCTCGAGCCAAGCTTAGGTGTAATCATCGCTACACCGAAGCTTGAACGCCCCATTGCCGAATTTCGGCCTGGCGACGAAGGACGGTATCTGCCGCTCCGAAGTCTCCTTCGCGGGGACCATACCTCTTCGATTATCAGTCTTTGGATCTCATCATGGACCTGGTTTGACACCTCTTGGCTGATAATCTCTGTATTGGCACAGGTTACCGCGACGCACAGGTGGGCGCTAGCAACTCGGACATAGCTCATAGCATCAGTCCGCCCGGACTGATCAAGCCGCAGCCACTTGTGCTCTCCTCGAGGCGACATGATCTCGTTGATAGATCCCGCTTGACCACGGCCTGACCCTTCCAAGCGGCCTGCTGCGACGTGCCAGTCGTCTGCGCTGGCCCTCTTGCCACTGCTGCTTTCGGCCGCTGTCTGCGACCGCTTCCCTTTCGAGAAGTTCAGGTTGCCAGTCTCAGCAGCCGGCCCTAACTGGGAGACTTTGCCCTTGCCTCTTCCCAGTTGCTGACGCCTCTCTTTCCGCGACAGGCCATCCAGTTTGATACCCTGGGCTTTAGGGGTTGAGGGTACCAAAGGATTTTGGGCAAGGGTCTAGGTTTTGTTTTTTTCTTTTATTGCCGCGGTGTTTTTTCTTTTGCGGCCGCCGTCCCCGTTTGACTGGTGGCGATTGGCGCTGGCCTGCGAAGTAGCAGTCGAGGAGGGATGAGGAAAAGGGAGCTTAGAAAGGTTGGAACCGGCAGTGGGATGAGTTATCGCCGGCCCCTTACCTTTCGCCAAGGGAGGGTAAGGATCAGTGCTGGTCCCTTTCAGCCCTGATCCCTTATGCCGATTATGTAGGGACTTCGCATTGGTCTTACCTGCGGTTCTAGCCACAGCCGGACCGGTGCCCGCACTGGAGCCCGCGGTGTTAGTCGCAGGTCCAGGGGCAAGCGGAGTGCTAGGTGCAGCCCGCTTTGGGGTATCGTCAGCTTTCACCGACTCCACTCCGTGATATTCGAGGCAGTAACAAAATCCATTGAATATAGAAAGACGATTCATCTCTCCGGCTCCCACCCTCCATAGAGCCCGCAACTGAGAACGCCCCACCATTTAAGGTGGGCCGTTAGGACTACCATCGAGATATAGGTGCACAAGGCTGGCTTACAGTGCGACATCAGGTGCTTGTTTGGGCTGGCTTGAACAGAATAGCCCTTCCTTACACCGTCAGCGTGACCTTCACCACCACTTCAGCTATCCAAGGACGACATCAGTGGACCCCACGCGAGATGCGGATTTATACTCTCAGAAGGAGAGCTCAGCGGATTGATCGTGGGTAAGCTACTCCCACGACCTCACGAGAAGGAAAATCCCCGCACTTGCCTTGAGGATCTACACGACCGTAGTGCTCTCTTTCAAGACCACGCCACCTTGCCGTCTCTGAAGGAGCCAGACAAGGTAGGACTGCATCGACAAAGCCAAGCCCTCCGAGGCTTGTCGCTAAAAGCTCCAAGCGTAAGTTTGCTAACACAGACCAGCCCCTTGGCTATCCTGACAATGAAAATGAATTCATAGTTGACACAGATGCCAGCAATACTGGAATCAGCGGGGTGTTGTCTTAACGAAAAGGAAATCACGAGAAATCCAAACATGAAAGGAAATACTGTGTCACTCGAAGGGAACTTCCAGCTGTAGTAAAAACATGGCAGCATTTCAGTAAATATTTGTTGGGCGGAAATTTCTCCTACGAATGGACCACGTGCACTGAAATGGCTACTACAGTTTAAGAACCCAGAAGGATAGGTAGCAAGATGGATTGAGCTACTGCAAGAGTTTGATTTCGTAATTAAACATCGTAGCGGAACGTCGCACGGTAATGCTGATGCTCTCTCGCGAAGACCGTGTCCAGACCAATGTAAACATTGTGCGAGACAAGAAGCCAAGCAGGTAACGCTAGTGCGGGTTTTGAGGACGGATCTTAGCGAAGAGTGAAAGCAAAACTTGCAAAGTGCTCAACAGGAAGACATAAACATTAAACCGATCCTTGAATGGAAAAACTCAGGTGCTCCTAGGCCGGAGGACTGGAGTGATGTTTCAGCAACCAGTTCCATCACCAAGAGTTATTGGACACAGTGGGAAAGCTTGGTTATCCAGGATGGAGTTCTATTCCGAAAATGAGAGATTGCGACCAGAGAGAATGCGACCAGTGTCATCTACAAATGGTCGTACCTAAAGTTAAGGTGTCAGAGGTCCTACAGCTCAATAAGAGGACTTTAATCAAGATCCGAGAACAATTTTACTGGATCCATTGTCGGGAGGACGTTGAGGCATGGTGCCGCAAATGCACAAGTTGTCCGGTTGTGAAGGAACCTGTAGCAGAGGGGCACTAAAGGTTTACAATGTTGGTGCACCGTGGGAACGTATAGCATTAGATGTTGCTGGGCCATTTCCAGAAAGTCAAAGCGGGAACAAGTACTTCTTGGTCGTGATGGACTACTTCACAAAATGGCCGTCAGTGTTTGCAATCCAAAATCAAGAAGCCGTTACGATGGCTGATAAGTTAGTCCACGAAGTCTTTTGTCGGTTTGGGGTACCCTTGGAAATCTACAGTGACCAAGGTCGGAACTTCGAGTCAGAAGTGTTCAAGGAGACGTATCGTGTGATGGGTGCTCACAAAACCAGGACGACTGCTTATCATCCGCAATCAGATGGGACGGTTGATCGATTCAACCTATCGCTGGAGAGGTATCTTCCAAAGGTTGTGGAAAGCAGACAGAAGGATTGGGACAAAAACATTCAACCATTTCTCCCGGCATATCGGAGTGCTGTTCATGAAAACACAACAGTAGCGCCAGCTTTTGCTAATTTCGGACGAGAACTACGATTACCTGCAGATCTAATCACCGGTATCCCACCTGAGTATCCATGATATCAAAAGTCTCTTCCACTGTAGAGTCATCTTCGAACTTCCAAGACTTGAACCTCCAAAAATAAAAAGTTCTGAGGTATCAAACATAAAAAAATACAGTCGAATTGATGACCTCCTCCTTTTTGCGAAGTTGGTTAAAAATCATACCTGGCCACCATTTTGGATTTAGAAAAAAACATAGCACGATAGAGCAGGTGCATAGACTGGTAGTAGAAATCCACGAAGCTTTCGAAAACAAGAAATGTTGTTGTGCAGCTTTTCTGGATATTTCCTTATGTGGGCCTATTATCCAAAATAAAAAAACCTTCTGCCGACAAATTATTTCAGTTTTTTAAAATCATACCTTGGCGACAGGTTTTTCTATGTAAAGCAGGGTGAAGATATAACCAAACTTCACAGGGCTCATGCAGGAGTACCACAAGCAAGTGTCCTTAGTGTCTACCTGATTTTCATCTCAGACCTGTCCATGACAGATGGCGTTGTGATAGGCACTAGGGCCATCGGCCCACCTAGTGGGAAGCCTCTCAGGGCAACAGCTTTCGGTTAAGGACCCACTACTCCAGAACTTTTTGGCCCCATTGGTAATCCGTTCTGCGAATAATGTGCTCTGCCCAATGCCACTTAAGTTTGGCAATTCCTTGGGCTATGTCAATAACATTAGTTCTCTTGCGGATGTATTTATTTCTGATTCAATCACGCAAAGAAACTTCGAGAATGAACCTCTCTATTGCCCTTTGGGTGACTTTAAGCCTTCTGTTGTATGGTTATCACGCAGATCTAGTTCGCGTGTAACATAGTTCTGTTTTGGCAGCGTCATCATCCTCATCGTCATCATCAGCCTTTTTAATGTTCCCATTGCTGGGACACAGGCCTCCTCTCTGTGAGAGGGAATGTGTCGTAATCCACCACATGGGCCAATGCGGGTTGGTGGATGTCACATGTATTCGATTTTTTGTTTTTAGAACATGCCGCTTTCCTCACGATGTTTGAAGCGTCACATTAATTTAATGTTTTATTTTTTATATTTACAGGTAAGGAATAGGATAATTAGGACAGGCGATGGCACTCATTACAAACTAGGAACCGAGGAGGCGCGTGCGGCGGTGACCGCGGTGGGACCACTGCACCCGATCAACCCCACCTACACCTCCACGCTCAAGGCAGCGGATGCTATTCTCAAACCTGAAGGATTACCTCTAAACCATGAAAAGGATGTTCTTAACCTTTATATATAATGTATCGAAGAGGAATACTCGAACTGCTTAATCGAATTATTCAGTCGTGGAACTTTCGAGTTTTAATCTTCAAACATTCCGAAACATCATTAACGGGTCTTCAACTTGAGTTACAAATCTTTCTGATGAATCTTGGTTTGAATGTTTGAATCGTGAAGAAGAGAGTTGTAGAATTTAGCGCCTGCTTGGTTTAGCGCTAAACTCTCTCTCTCTCTTTGGTTTGTTTGGTTGACTTTATATTAATGACTAGCAATGATTTGATTATTGGTTTACGACCACTGGTTTAATGATACGCAATAATATAGTTTTAGTGGTTATAATGAAAACTAGTTAGCAGTTAACTTTTAAATGGTAAATGGGTAATCTAAGCTAAAGAAGCACTAAGATGGTTTGATCCGAGTTACGTGAATAGTATCCGAACACGCACTAACTAACGCTAGTTGCGATACATGCATTTATGGAAATGCACGCAGGCAATAGTGCTGAACTGTTCGTTTGCAAATATTGTACCGAACATATTCCCGAGCACAAGATGAGATAATCAGAGGGTAAAATACTCATCAAATCATCTTGGTTTTATAATAATACAAGAAATAAACAAGAAATGGTAAACAAAAGTAAAGTAGGTAATTATAAAATGGATAACAATTTAGTTGTTGTAAAATGGTAAACAAAGGTGTTGGGCGAGAAGATACGGAAGGGCCGGGCGAGTTGTGTCGTAGTTCATAATCACGTTTTGTTTACCTCTGCGCCGGTCCTACAAAAGGTAAAAGTATAAATTACGGTTGTCCTTAAAAACATGAATTCTTTAAACTAATGAGTCTTCCACTGTAAGCACACGTTCTTTTCGCACTATAGGCAACGTAGCCCTTTCCTTTTATCCGCACTACGCATAGCACTGGGCCATCGGTTGGCGCCGACACAGCTTTTTTTTGCGTGGAGAACCGCTCATGCATACTGCGCTACCACGGGGGGATAAAATTTTCTTTTAAAGAAAATCTGGAGGATGTGGCAGGTGTTGATGAGATAGTGAAAACTATTGAAAAAGAAAATAATTTAGAAAGTTTAATTAAGAATGTAGGAAACAGTGATTCCTGTGACTTATGAATCCTTTCACATGATTCTGGAAGCCGTCGCGTAAACCTAAAATTCGTTAGACTTATCTCGAGAGATACAAGAGATTATAGAACGTGGATAAATCTCAAATCATTGATATGACACGTATAGACGGACGAAATGAATGTGAAGGAAAGATCCAGGAGGAGCTGAAGCAAGCAGGTACGCTCGTGGGTACAGGCTTCCAGAAAGGTTGAAGTACTGCTCGAAGATCTCGTATCGGAAGCTCCTGTAGAGTTGGCCACGTCACAAATGTTCCTGTGTCATGCTCTGACCAATGCTAATAAATCTTTACTGTGGCTAGCCCAACAAAAATTGCGGCCAGAATACAAACATGTATGGTTCAAAGATGGAAAAGTGCTGTTACGTAAAGAAGATAGAGATAGCCTACAGTTGTGAGGAGTGAAATGGACATCGAAAAGCTCTCGACTACAATCGAGAAGGTTCTTGCCTGAACAGAACATCCATTGGTAATAGTTTTGAATACGTTATCCCAGCTCTCTCCTCAGATCACCAAGAGATATTCGACTGTGCAGACATTGCAGAGATTAAGGTTCTACGAGTATCTATAAAACTTGTCTAAATATTGTTCAAATAAATTTTAGATCCATCGTTTAAAAACTTTTGTTATATGGCACAATTCATTAGTTCCTCCAACATAACTATATATGTTTTATTCCTAACCGAAGCTAATATAAACGAAACCACTGTTCAAATGTACGATATGAATGGCTATAAAATTCACAGTAAACAACGTAAAAACACGAAAAGCGGTGGTAAATAATATAAGAAAATTTTGATTTGGCCTCGCATTTACAACAAAAAATCAATCAGTATCGCACTGTGAATGTATTTTGGACAAATCAATACTACAACTACCACACTTTATACATAGACCAACAAGCGAAACTGAACATCTCTCCTCTCTTAAATCATGCGACACTTATATGCTAAGAGACGTTAACATAGACTCTAAAACATACGATAACAACCGAGAATACCACGTTAGTAGCATGTCCGAGTGTGGTCCAATAAGCGACATATCTGACCACACAAGAATTGAAATATGCGGAATAACACTACACGTGGCTGCATCGATCAACATCCTCCCCCCCCCTCTCCCCGGTGGGTTCCCGCATCGAGGCGAGGGGCCTCAGTAGCCGTGGCTTGGAGGGGCCGCTCGTTAGGGCTTTTGCCGATAAGCTGACGACGTAGCGGCTAACAAATAGGTTGCGGTGCCCCTTGGTAACAGAGGCAATATCACAACTGAGGTGGGTCGCGATGTCGTATGGGAGGCATCGTGCTTGAGGGTAGGGTTGCGCGGAGGGCGAGGAGTGCCGGTATTGTGCGCCGCTCTCCCTACTTCCTACTCCGATGGCAGACGCAGCGGTGGGGCCGCATGAGAGGAGGAAGGTAGGTAACGGGACAGTCACAGGAGGACCAAGCGGCACAGGAGGACACCCTAGAGTTTTAGTGGGTTGGAGTCCCACATAAAGTGGTATTCTGCTTCGCAGATCCTTGCATCCTTTTAGTCTACTCATGTTTTATAACACACCTTCATATCTTCATACAAAACACACCTTCATATAATTATATTTTATATTGTATCAACTCATGACTCATTTTTATGTATTCTTTATACTGTTAGCACCTGAAAATCATACTTTTAGTTATCTCTGATTGTTTTAAAATGCCTCAACTTAATTTATATTGTTAATTTGTAAAATCTTAGAATATTTTATACTCTGACATTTTCATGTGATCTGACGTCTGTCCGTCTATTTTATTTTCTTAAGCCACAGACATAACGTATCATGGACTAGACCTTCCTTAAGCTAGTTGTACATTATAGTAAGGGCAGCGGTGGATTGCCCCCTCTGTAAACCGTTTTTTATTCGTTCTGGTCATATAATTGTGAATTTGAATTTAAAATTTAGAAGATATGACAGAACGAGGAAAAAACGGGCGTCAGCTTTTTGGGTCAGATTCGGACAGGGTACACCGAAAGTCGGTTGACTACTGAATACTACCAAGGGTACTATAGTATCTGAAAAACTCTTGAAACTGTATCTTCTGCCTATTAATATTTCTGTGTGTGCATTAAATATTATTTATTGTGAGTGGAACTTGTGATCAATTTTTCTGACTTTATTAACGTCATCGATCAACGCTACATATTAAAGGGCTTGTTGAAGGGCGTATGAAGCCACAGCCCAGCCTCCACACCTCTTGTTACCTGCGTTACTGCCTAACTGCCCGTTAGCCTGACTACTAGTTCAGCTGCCTTGACCATCAACCTGTGTGCCTGCCTATCCGTCCTGCTGCCTACTCTAATGCCTACATAACCGTTTGTCTGCTTGTCCGTCGTGGTGGCTGCTCACCTGCCTACCTCGGGCATACCACGTCTTCCTGTCCGTCCTGATGCCTGGTTAGCTGCCTAATTCAAGAAACCCACGTCGTGCAAAACCGGCCTTTAGCTCTTTTATTTACTATATCCTTTTTCTTAGTTTTTTAATTTATAAACACTCATATTTTTTATTAACGTAGCTTACGTTTAGCTCGCCTGAGCTAAACGAAACGTTACAATAACTGCGCTAGAGTCTGGAAAACGAAAGTAGAGACTGAAAAAGCGCGGCAAATTTTAAAAATATCAGTACAACAACCACAAAACTAGTATAAAATACCTGGAATAACCTAATAAGTCTGAATAATAGTACTATAGGTAATTTAAGTAGGTAATACTTTAGATATTATACATCAATCTGAATAAATAATAAAAACAAGAGTATTCTATAAAAAAATTGGTTTATTCACTACCATAATCAGAATGTGAGTCTAAGACATACATGTGAAAAGATTCATAAGTCATAGGAATCACTGTTTCCTACATTCTTAATTAAACTTTCTAAATTATTTTCTTTTTCAATAGTTTTTATTATCTCATCAACACCTGCCACATCCTCCAGATTTTCTTTAAAAGAAAATTTTATCCCCCCGTGGTAATGCAGTATGCATGAGCGGTTCTCTACGCAAAGCTGTGTCGGCGCCAACCGATGGCCCATTGCTATGCGTAGTGCGGGTAAAAGGAAAGGGCTACGTTGCCTATAGTGCGAAAAGAACGTGTGCTTACAGTGGAAGACTCATTAGTTTAAAGAATTCATGTTTTTAAGGACAACCGTAATTTATACTTTTACCTTTTGTTGGACCGGCGCAGAGGTAAACAAAACGTGATTTTGAACTACGACACAACTCGCCCGGCCCTTCAGTCTCGGCCCGGTCGCGGTCATAGAAAAAAAATTACTCTAGCGAGAAGAATGTCAAGTACGTACAAAAAAAATGGCACGGTTTTGGCGCCACCTGGTGGATGCCCCCGAAAACTCGCGGAAGCGGGAAATTCAAAATCGGAATTCTTCCAGATAATTATTTAAAGATTTGCCCACGAAAGCAGAACTGGGAAACTGCAACCAATTTAACATCGGTTACAGTTGCCCAGTTCTGCTTTCGTGTGCAGTATTGTGCAATTTCAGTGGTTAAAATTTCCCAGCTTCGCTTTGGTGGTCAAGCAGCCTTATTATAAAGTGAATAGGAGACAATTCTTGCTTGTAGAAAACTTTGAATTTTAACAAAAATCACAAGTTTGTGGTTTATACGTAAAAGTTAAAGCTTCTTATTTCTAGTAATTTTATAATAAAAACAGTAGTGTTTGTTTCAGAAGAACTTTATTATAAATTACGCAATAGGTATCACAGACATAGAAACTATAAATGGGCAGCCGAATGTATATCTAACAAACAACAACATAACATAAGTAAACATGAGTGATGTTTAAAAATTCCTCCTTTACTGTGCTTAAGAGTGCCCAAAATACCCACAAAAATTTAACATAATATACCAATGCTAAACAATAACATTAGCAAACAGGTCAATTAGTTACCAATACAACAGTAATTTAGCATCAATAATTATTTTATTTTATTGTGTTTGAGTTGCTTACATCTATCAATACAGAAATAACTGTGAGGTAATTAAAGCCACCACAATTAGCAATACAGTGTGTGAACTACCATTCTGGATATAACATCCGCCGTCACAGCCGCGTCAGCAGTTATTTGACCTGTAATAGAACATAATATTGCATTTTATTATGATGATTTAACATATAAGAATATATCAATTTACTTACTACTGCCTTCCGCCCGTGGCTGAATACAACCCTATGTCATTCCCCGGGGTTCAATTTATGTCCATACCAAAAACAAATTTGGTTTGGTGGGTTTTTGCTAACAGAATTATAGAAAATGTAATAAACAGTCAGATAGATAGAGAGACTGAGCTACGTTCACATTTGCACTATTATACGTAGTAGGTTTTTAGAACAAATAGCTTTTCAAATTATTTAGTGCCCAAAATCTCAAAGCAAAATGGCTGTGACTTACGGAGAGATGAACAGTGAGAAATTATAGGGTTCCATTTATGTCGTTTAGAGTCACAGAATTCTAAATCTTATCTAAGAATCCCTTAAATGCATAAATATCAATAAACCAAGTTACCTTGTGATATTTTAGCAAACATGCCAGCAGCAACTGACGTGTGGCTCAGCACTTGAACAGCTAGTTTTACCCTCATCGTCATCTTTTGTTTAGTATTGGGATTCAGATGTTCTTGTCTGAGACAGGGTGCAAACACAAAGTTTGGATTTGAGTTGTCCAGTTCGTAGAATTCGACAATGTGACGCCATTTGGCTACACCTGAAACAATTTATACATGTCCAGTTTAAATACATTGTCACATTGAATAGGTTTCTTCTTGAATCAAAAACTGTCAGTTATCTATAAAATGTAATGTTTACCTGTTCCCTGGTTTCCATCAGCTGATGTTATATTTGTTGAGCATTGTATGTCATACTTTAAAAATAAATTTCTGAAGCACTTTATTAAATGAGGTGTATCAAAAAGTGCAACAATATATTTATTATTTATTTTAAAACTTGGACAGGTAGCAGTTGCCCCTAAAATGCTTAATGCCCTTCTGTTAACTTCATCCATGTCACACACACTGGCCGCTATATTAATGCCTTGTTCATGACATTGTTCAAGCACCTGTAAATAAAAAATAAAAAATTGTCAGCTATATTGGGTAAGTTTAGGCAAGGCAACTGCAATATAGAGTAAATTTATAACATTATAAATTCATACAGTGACCGTAATTACCTCTTTTATTAGGACTGCTAATCTATTAGCAGTGACTGAAGAACCCGATAAATAATAGGCCATGGGTTGTTTTATTTTCTTTCGAATCCCAGCAACCATGAATACTAGTGCATAAGACACTAGTTGTGCTGTTCTACCCTGCACACCATGGTCTTGAAAGCCTTCAATGCTATCTTGTTTCACATTATATTGCAAATGTTTTTTTAATGCTATTTCATCAAACATTAAAACATATTCATTATTAACCGCTTCTTGGGCTGATGAAAACTTTCCAACAATTCTAAAGAGCTCTTTGTTGATGCCAACATTAAGTTTACATTTTTGTAATAGTACTTTTAAAGTTGATTGAGCCGGAAGGCAAAACATTCGCCTTAGTAATCTGTAGCATGTGGGAGATCTTTTATATAGCCTTAATGCAGTAATTTTATCTTAAGCAGTCCATCTACGCCCCTTAGCACTCTTCTTAAAATTTCTAATTTGTGCTTGCAATAATAAAGCAAAATTCGGGCTTATTTTATTACTGAGTTTCATCACAGCATCACTGATGCTTAATTTTTGCAGATATTTCTTATTTTTCATCTGCTTCAATTGCTTTTTCAATAGGCAAACTTTTCGCAAATATTTCTTGCATTTCATAAAATTTTTGTTTTCATCGGGAATTTTGGAACTAATTTCAGATTGACCAGGGAGAATAACTTTGGAAGGGTAACATCTATTAGATATATCCACAAGAGGCCGTGATGGACCAGCTACAGGTTCTGTAATAATAAAATCTTCTAAAAACGGCAAGATTATATCCTGCAAAGAAAGTATAGCATTAGTTATATATAAAATTCTAATGTATTAGTAGAGGTTTTTATTTTGAGTTGGCATAAATGTCTATCAGCTCTCAGCCCGGGTCCCGTTTTCGGGATAAAAGAAAAGCTTATGTTACTCAGGAAGAATGTAGCTTTCTACTGGTGAAAGAATTTTCAAAATCAGTTAATTTGCTTTTGATTTTATCCAATACAAACTATGTTTAGCTTTAATAGATGTTATATATTATATAGAATGCACAAGAGAAGCTCCTCTTCTGTCTGGTAACCCACGACACTTCACACCATTTTTACTTTAAATTTCGTTCTCATTGGGATTAGCTGACCTGACATCTGGTGAAGCAAAACGTCGCAATCTCTTTGATGGGAAATCCACAAATGCTGATTCACTAAAATGCTGATGACATAGCATTCTGTGTTCAGTGTGCAGTTTCAACTGAAATTCCTTACTTGACCAGGACTTGTCCGGACAGCAATATTTTGCCCACAATTCACAACTGAAATGAAAAGAATAAAGTAAATTAAGTACGTACACTAAAATTATATTATGGATCACTAGTCCAATCACAAATCTGGATGAGGCGGCATAATTAACAAGATAAACATATATTCCATAGGTCGCAGAATGGGCGAAAAAAACGCGCGAATAAAAATCGCGTTGCAGGATTTCCAGTATTAGAGGCGGCACTTACCGGAGAATATTCGTAGAACCAGGTTTTGGAAACCTAAATAATGTGGTTTCGGGGTCATTGACAGGCGAAGAACCACACTTAAAACATTTTCTTTTATTTTCTTTCGTAGGTATTTGAAAACACAAACTAGTCAGTCACTATCTCGTACACAACACAAGTGTTTCAGCACACAACAGACGGAGGAACTTAGGCTCTACTCAACGTCGATAATGGCAAGGATAACACACAGAAATTAGGACAAGTTAATTCACAAGAAAACAGAAATTCAAAATTTCAAATAACATGCTCATAAGCCGGCAATCAAATTTCTTGTAAAGTGGGGTTGCCAAGTGCATTAAACAAAAGCCTACTCAAATAATTTTGAAAAAATAATAATTTTTGAAATTAAGTAGCCTCTGTATGATCGCGTTTCAGTAAATTAAAAGAATTATTTATTCATCGGCTTAATTGCTAACCTATTTGTTTATTTATTGTTAAAACCTATGCTATGCGAGCGTATATCTATTATAGTCTGCATGAATTATATTAAATTTATTCAATTTCAATAATATTAACATTCAATTAATTAGCGGAAACATTATAGCTGCAAATTTGTTGATTAAAAATTTAAACAAAAATGTTGTTAAAACTACCAGATGGTAGCTTTTTAACATATAAGCAACTTTTCAGTTTTACCTATGTTGCCATCGTAGAAAACGTCATTATTAGAGACCGAAATCTTTAGGTCTCACATAATAGAGTAGAGGTTGGCAACACAGGTCTAGCCCCCGTAGGTATGCCAAGATTTACCCAATGAGTCGACCCCCCCTGGTCGCGGTACTGTATAAGTGTATGTGTATCCAATGTAAAGGAAATTAATAGACATTATCTCGATAGAAACTGATTAATTTATTTAACCCAAAACCGACGCCAAAAAGAACCCAACACCTTTGTTTACCATTTTACAACAACTAAATTGTTAACCATTTTATAATTACCTACTTCACTTTTGTTTACCTTTTCTTGTTTATTTCTTGTATTATTATAAAAACAAGATGATTTGATGGGTATTTTACCCTCTTCTTATCTCATCTCGTGGCGGGAATATGTTCGGTACAATATTTGCAAACTAACAGTTCAGCACTATTGCCTGCGTGCATTTCCATAAATGCATGTATTGCAACTAGCGTTAGTTAGTGCGTGTTCGGATACCATTCACGTAACTCGGATCAAACCATCTTAGTGCTTCTTTAGCTTTACCATTTACCATTTAAAAGTTAACTGCTAACTAGTTTTCATTATAACCACTAAAACCATATTATTGCGTATCATTAAACCAGTGGTCGTAAACCAATAATCAAACCATTACCAGTCATTAATATAAAGTCAACCAAACAAACCAAAGAGAGAGAGAGTTTAGCGCTAAACCAAGCAGGCGCTAAATTCTACAACTCTCTTCTTCACGATTCAAACATTCAAACCAAGATTCATCAGAAAGATTTGTAACTCAAGTTGAAGACCCGTTAATGATGTTTCGGAATCTTTGAAGATTAAAACCCGAAAGTTCCACGACTGAATAATTCGATTATGCAGTTCGAGTATTCCTCTTCGATAAATTATATATAAAGGTTAAGCACATGCTTTTCATGGTTTAGAGGTAATCCTTCAGGTTTGAGAATAGCATCCGGTGCCTTGAGCGTGGAGGTGTAGGTGGGGTTAATCGGGTGCAGTGGTCCCACCGCGGTCACCGTCGCACGCGCCTCCTCGGTGCCTAGTTTGTAATGAGTGCCATCGCCTGTCCTAATTATCCTATTCCTTACCTGTAAATGTACAAAAATAAAACATTAAATCAATGTGACGCTTCAAACATCGTGAGGAAAGCGGCATGTTCTACAAAAAATCGAATACATGTGACATCCACCAACCCGAATTGGGCCCGCGTGGTGGATTACGACCCGTTCCCTCTCACAGAGAGGAGGTCTGTGTCCCAGCAATGGGAACATTAAAAAGGCTGAGGATGACGATGATGATGACGCTGCCAAAACAGCCACATAAGAACTATGTTACACGCGAACTGGATCTGCGTGACAACTATACAACAGCTCGACAATAATACCAGACAAAAAAACTGTCACGTTGATACATTGTTCTTCTTTTTTTTATCCGCCAGGTAGTTAGCCATTCCGTGATGTTTACTAGGGAGCGTTGGAGCATGTTATTTGCTTGGCCCGGTTCGTCATGGGTAGTTAAGGCTGCTTTGTCATCAGCGAAAGTGCCTATCACAACGCCATCTGTCATGGGCAGGTCTGAGGTGAAAATCAAGTAGAGGATCGGGCCAAGGACACTTACTTATGGTACTCCTGCATGATCCCTGTGAAGTTTGGTTATATCTTCACCCTGCTTAACATAGAAAAACCTGTCGCCAAGGTAAGACTTAAAAATAAACTGAAATAATTTTTCGGCAGAAGGTTTTTTTATTTTGTATAATAGGCCCACATGACAAACTCTGTCAAAGGCCTGGGAAATATCCAGAAAAGCCGCACAACAACATTTCGAAAGCTTTGTGGATTTCTTCTACCAGTTTATCACCTGCTCTATCATGCTATGTTTTTTTCTAAAGCCGAAATGGTGGTCAGGTATAGGAGTATAGGTGTAGGAGGTTATAAATTCGACTGTATTTTTAACCGACTTCGCAAAAAGGAGGAGGTTATCAATTCGACTGTATTTTTTTTTATGTTTGATACCTCAGAACTTTTTATTGGGTAAACCGATTTTGATGATTCTTTTTTTATTTGAAAGCTGGTGTGAAAGCTTGTCATATGGTCCCATTTTCCCACACTTAAATAATTACAGGACAAAACATTATAAAGATCAGTGTACTATGGGCGGTCTTATCGCACAAGGCAATATCTTCCAGACAAAAACAAAACAAAAACTAAATTAAATAATATTTAAGTAATATTATTTAATACAGTTTTTGTACACTGATAATGATACAACATAAAATACATACATACAAATAAAATAATATACTAATAAATCTATACTAATATTATAAAGCTGAAGAGTTTGTTTGTTTGTTTGAACGCGCTAATCTCAGGAACTACTGGTTGGAATTGAAACATTCTTTTTGTGTTGGATAGTCCATTTATCGAGGAAGGTTATAGGCTATATAACATCACGCTACGACCAATAGGAGCGGAGCCTAAATGAAAAATGTTGCAAAAACGGGAAAAATTATTCCTTTTTTAGAGCTTCCGTTGGGTGCGCTGCGTAAGCGGTTAAAGTTACGCAACAATCATGTACGTAGTGTAGGTAGGGTAGGGTAGGTAGGGTAAAATGGTATGTAAAATGTGTAGGTAGGTAGCCAGTTGACGGGAGTGAAGCCGCGTGGGACAGCTAGTATCAAAATATAGGGCAGAGAAAGGAGAAGAATAGTTACAAAGAAAGGAAATGCTCCTTCACCATTTATTTCACTTTGTAGTGTTTTTGTTTGGAAGTCGGTTGTATTTTCTGCTATTACTATATTTAATCGGTTTAAAAAGAGTATTTCCATAACCTTAGAAAGAATGGGTAGTAAGATGATTGGTCTGTAGGAATACACGTCTTCAGGAGCTTTACCAGGTTTAAGGATCATTTTAATTTGGGCTACCTTCCATTGTGGTGGGAAAATGCCTCTAATCAGTATGCAGTTGAACAGGTGTATCAAAAACTGAGTTGCTATTTCAGGTATTTCTCTGAGTATTTTTACAGTTATTAAATAATATCCTGGTGCTTTATTTTCATTTAAATTTCTTACTCGTATTATTTCTATGACCTCATGTTTCGTGTTCCTTTCAAGTGGTAGATCGAGTTGGTAATGTTCATTGAGGGAGTTAATAAGTTCTTCGCTGTTGGTTTTCGATGCGTTCTGGGCAGGGTTTGGCACGAAGATTTCAGCTAGATGTGAAGCAAAGGCTTCACCTTTCTCTGCGTCACTTTTTGCCCAAGCCCATCCTTTCTGCATATTTTTTGGTTGTTTTCCAAAGAAATAGTCACTAGCAGCCTTAGCATCTAAATTACGCAGGTGGTCCTGTACATTTTCATTTCTTTCAGTGTGCAGGAGTTCTTTTTTAAGTTAAGACATTAGGTAGTTCAGCCGTGTTTTATCTCTGGGGAATCTAGTGGTTTGCCACAATTTACGAGCCTGTCTTTTTTCGGCTACTAGTTCACGAATGGGCTTCGAGCAGACTGGTTCCATAAATTTCTTGGCAGCACGTGTGCTATCCCAGGCAGCAATTTGGAAGCAGTCGTTGAAATGTTCAACCACTAACACAATGTCCTCTTCGGTTTTAAGGGGCAGGTTTGTGTTAATAGTAGACTACTATAGAACGAAATAAATCCCAGTTGGCCCTACGTCCTTGTTACCTTGCTGTAGGTTTAACATGTACAAATTCTTGAGAAACCTCTAGTAGAACGACAATATGGTCCAATGAGAGGTCTTGGAGGCAAGTGCATTTTAAATAATTAATAGGAATCCCCTGAATGACACTGAAGTCGACCAAATCTGGGATTTTTTTGGGTCAGTCGGCTAGTAAGTTGGTCCCTCGCTCGATATTGTATCTAGATGTAGATTATTTTTAGCTGCTTGCAATTGGTGTCCTTTGGGGGTGGTTAAGCATGAGCACCAATAAGTATTTTTAGAATTATAATCCCCACCCGCTATAAACTTGATACCTAGCGTTTTGAAGAAAATGTCGTAGTCTTCTTTTTTGATTGCATGTTTTGGAGGGGAACACAGTGCAGTGACAGTCAAGTGTCCCCGCCAATCCTCAACAACAACACTTGTGGCTTGTATCTCAGGAGTCTTAAATGGTTCCGCCTCGTGATGTTTGATATTATTCTTAATAAGAATTGCGGATCCTCCGTGGGCCGTACCATCCGGATGCATCGTTTGGTAGAATTTGTAGTTCCTGATTTCGAGGTGTTTTTTTTTCGTAAAATGTGTTTCCGGTACCAGTAAGATATCAATTTTATTTGTTCTTAAAAATGTCTCTTCCTCTAGGATATGGTGTGAGAGCCCATTGGCATTCCATGTGGCTATTTTTAATGAACAGAATTTGTCAGTTTGGACATGATTTCCATAAGGAGATTTGTTATTGAGGTTAATTGTTGCGTCAGTAGTGTAATACATATCAGGATATCTTTCGTGTCATTGTTGTTTGGTTGGAGATTTCATTGCTTGTAGGTGCGTGTGAAGGTTTATTGGACATTAATTAAGGCTTGCTTGGTAGTCTTGTCGCGTAGTAGTGTCTACCTTGATTAGACGGTGTTTGATGCTCGTTATCTGTTGGTGTTTTGGTGGTTGAGTAGAATATTTGATTTTCTGGAGCTCCTTAAATATTGAGCAACCTTTATAGTTTGAAAGATGGTTGCCGCCGCAATGCACACATTTAACTGTATCCGATCTGTCTTTACGTTCGAAATTTAACGATGCATGTTCTCCAGCGCATTTTATACATTTGGGCTTCCTAAAGCAGTATTTTCTTGTGTGCCCATATTGTTGGCAATTGCCACATTGTGGAAGCTCTCCTTTAGGTCTTGGAGGTTCGAAGATGACTCTACAGTGGAAGAGACTTTTGATATCATGGATACTGTTACGAGCTGGGGTTCGGGGATAAATTATTTAAACAGCAGACTTCAATTAATCTCACTTTATTACAAAAACACTTATTAAACAATTCTATTACTTCGCACTATTTTCCTTTTCATTCGCATAATCTGTTACACTGCATGGAGACTCAGGTGGGATACCGGTGATTAGATCTGCAGGTAATCGTAGTTCTCTTCCGAAATTAGCAAAAGCTGGTGCTACTGTTGTGCTTTCATGAACAGCACTCCGATATGCCAGGAGAAATGGTTGAATGTGTTTGTCCCAATTCTTCTGTCTGCTTTCCACAACCTTTGCAAGATACCTCTCCAGCGATTGGTTGTATCGATCAACCGTCCCATCTGATTGCGGATGATAAGCAGTCGTTCTGGTTTTTTGAGCATCCATCTCACGACACTTCTCCTTGAACACTTCTGACTCGAAGTTCCGGCCTGGGTCACTGTGGATTTCCTAGGGTACCCCGAACCGACAAAAGACTTCGTGAACTAACTTATCAGCCACCGTAACGGCTTCTTGATTTTGGATTGCAAACACTTCAGGCCATTTTGTGAAGTAGTCCATCACGACCAAGAAGTACTTGTTCCCGCTTTGACTTTCTGGAAATGGCCCAGCAACATCTAATGCTATACGTTCCCACGGTGCACCAACATTGTCAACCTTTAGTGCCCCTCTGCTACGGGTTTGTGGTCCCTTCACAGCCGGACAACTTGTGCATTTGCGGCACTATTCCTCAACGTCCTCCCGACAATGGATCAAGTTAAATCCTTCTCGGTTCTTGATTAAAGTGCTCTTATTCCCCATGTGTCCCCCTGTACTTCTATTGTGGTAGAGCTGTAGGACTTCAAGCACCTTAACTCTTAACTTTAGGTACGACCATTTGTAGATGACACTGGTCGCATTCTCCCATTTCCGGAATAGAACTCCATCCTGGATAACCAAACAGTAAAACGCCAATAACTTTAGAACGGCCGAACCGATTTTCATCAAATATAGCTACTTTCAAACAAAATAACCTTAATCAAAATCGGTTCATCCGTTTAGGAGCTACGATACCACAGACAGATACACAAATGCACATAAACGTACCGTAGACTCAGTATGTAGCAAAACTCAATGCAAAAGATACTTGCCGTACGTCGGAGCGGATTTATTCGTCGCTTCTCATTTCCTTAATCAGCCCATTGCGTGGATTTTCGGGATCGCTAGAAGCGGCAGCCATCCAATATCGTGTCTCGCTAAATAGTGACGATTTAGCATTGCCTACAAATTGGCTTGGTGTGGTTTTAACAAGACACGTTCCCTAAGCGTCTTTAGACGATGTAGTTTGGGGTTCTTTGTGAAGCCTACCGTTGGAAGCTTACCCCCTCTCCGTGGATCTGAGCGACAGCAAGTATTGCGCAAAGTGTTCTGAGCTAGAACTTCTATAGGAACCAGTATTTGTCAACAAACAATTGGTTGTCCTACGTTCCCAATTAAAGGAGGCTATTTAGCCTATTTTATACAAATTGTGAATATTAGCGGATCCGCCTGCCATGTATGTAATGTCAGTTAAAGGTCAATAATAGTCCATAGTCAAATGAGTAATTGTGTAGTGTGACGAAGGACTTCACCACTTCCCTAGACCAAATGCTAGTGACAAATATCTGCCAAGGTGTAGAATAGGAGATAAATACAAGGTCTCACCATGCTAGAATAAAGTGTACATTAGTGATTTGTCCCTACCTACATTATACAAATATTAAAACTTACCCAATCATTCCGGCACTCACTCACACAATACTATTACGAGATAAGACTCAATTATAATTAACTTAATAATTAAACTCGTTACCACGATAGTTACAAAGACACGACTTTCGCTTATTGGTTCCAAAGCTAAACTCTCTGACGTCCTAACACTCTCGTATTACGACCAGTACCCGACTTCTCTCGATCTCTCAAAATCAGTCCGTACTGTATCCATGTCTAAGGCCAAGTGTCTCCTCAAACCTCCTTGGGTTCGCTACCTGCCCTAACCGTCTTTCCGTCTCACCACGTTCTCTGTTGCACGGCTTGCAGCTCCTTGTCCACATCTTATTATTTGTTTTGGGGTTCGTGTAAGAAATCGGATATTTAAAGTCTCTTTAGGATGTCGTTGGCATATTACTTTTGTCTTGACAGCTTTTACATCAAGAGGCAATTTACTAGTTTCTTTAAAAGGTTTTTTTGTTTTAAAAATGTATTTTGTTCCATAGTTTATGACGTTGCTTGTCAAACCGTACTTTAAACCCAAGCGTCCGTGCCTCAATGTGTGCCGCACATATGGTGGCCACGCGCAGTTTTAAATATAAAATAATATTCGGTAACCAAAATATAGAGATAAATGGCGTGTAGTCACAATATCTTATACCCATGACATATTTAGCATTCAGGAGTTCCATTCGCCATCAGTGGTCTTCTTCACCAGATCCATTTCACCAAATGATACTTTCTGAGTGCAAATGATTGCATTATCGATGAAGATACCAAAATCGCTATATGTATGCCTATAATATTTGAGGAGTTCCCTTGATTTCTCGAAGATCCCATCATCAGATCCTGACCTTATGACTATGTGACCAATTTGGTAGTATACCCTTTCAAACAAAAGAATAATTTTTGAAATCGGTCCAGGTGCCCTTGAGTAATCGGGGCACAAACATAAAAAAAATGGTTTCGACGGATTGATAACCTCCTCCTTTTTTTTAAGTCGGTTAAAAAGTGATTTTAATCATAGAAGTACTCACGGCCAGTCGGGGTTGATTAAATATTACGTAACTACTTTTGTTCCTACTAAGAAAAATTTTCACAAGGTCAAAAACTATTTTTCTTAGGATTATTACTCTAGTTGGGCAAATTCACCATGGGTTTGCGTTCTAGCTATAGCAGTTTTCAATCTCAATTGCGGTATTATCCAGATATCCCCAAATTTGAATTAAAAATGTCTTCTTTAGATGTAACTGAAAATTACAACAATACAATAAACTTATTTTTCTGCTCACGCTGCGAGCGTTTGTACAATATGTAAAGAATAATCCCAAAAAAACAGGATACGTGTTCGTATGAAACACGGATTACAAGTAGGTATAAAAACAACATTTGCCCAACTATGTTGGGGTCGGCTTCCAGTCTAATCGGATTCAGCTAGTAGCTACCAGTTTTTTACATGGGGGTGACTGTCGATCTGACCTCCACAGCCCAGTAACTGGGTAACACGATACCCCTTGGCAAGACTGGTGTCAGACCTTCGGCTTCTGGCTATCCGTAACAACTGTCAAAGATCTTCAAATGACAGCCGGGGCCAATGGCTTAACGTCCTTTCCGACGCACGGAGAAACTAGCTACCTATGTAAAGATGGTCGCCCATTCACAGAGCGACCTCGGCAAACGTTGCTTAACCTTGAAGATCAACCTTCTGGATGTTTTTATTTAACCACGAGCTCCTCAATGATTTATCTTAGGATCTATTTATCACTCCATTAACCAACTATAACAACTACATTGTACCAGTGAATTCGCCTGCGTGATGGATAAACAAACGTCCAAACATACAGACTTTAAGATCTACAATATAAGTAAATCGTGGAAATTCTGTAGCTTGGTAAAATAACTATAAGTATGATCCCGACTACAGAAAACTCTGCTTGGTCGGACATATTATGTAGTTACAGAAATTTCGTCGAGTTCTTTCGCCGCGTGTACCACAATACCTTAAAACTAAGGTAGACGTGTACTTGGTGTACTTGAGTGGTGGTAATTGGTAGCGGCAAAAGTAATGTAGGAGGACGTCAGGTTATATGGAGCGAAAGGGTGACCGGTAGCAATCAAAGGAGCGTTGCTAATAATTGAGACCAATGGCACGCGATTGGAAAGACCCTTACGCAGTGGATGGCTGTAGCTCGAAAATGAGGAGCATGCAAAATTGACAGATTTTGTAGATGTTACCTTCGGTTCTGCTTATGACACTTGCACTTGATTTATTTGGTAGGATGGTACAAAACCAGGAAGAATAGGCAGACTGTAGCAAAATAACAAAAGAAAAAAAAAGATGCCAAATGTTGGGTGAAATACCAATGCAAAACATTATGTTTGCTGTTAACGCGCAAAATAAGTGAAATTTTTAGTCTTACCTGAACGTCTCAAAGTTAATTACTTTTTAATGAAATAAACAATTCGATTTCCAGGTTTTCCTTATTATTTTGTTACATTCAGACAGCACACTAATCCATTTAATCCACTTGAAATTATTTTTGCAGATGTTTTGTTGCGTATTCAGTAAGTATTTCTGACAAACTAGAAGTAACGTCTAACCACTCATAGATAGAAATCAATAAATGATATCTGAAACAACTCAACACTGCAACGTACAAACTAAACAATAATATAATTAATTACGTAAATAACCCATTGTAGGCCTACAAAGCCGAGTTCAAGGTTGTTCAATTAATTGCTCAAACATTCATTATTCTATTCGTGAACAATGTCCAGCTATTTCTTTTAAAAGTAGGCTCGTACTCTCGATGGAACAGTTGTGAGTGGATGAGCTAGAAGCAAGTGTTTATCAGAAAACAAAAATGACTGCTGCCAGCATGGAAAGCAAAGTTCCTGCTGGAAATACAATCGATGAAACTAGCCCAAAAAATGAAAAAAATAACACAGCTAAAATTGATTCAATTTCTATACCTAAAGTAATTGGGACAGATTATTCTTACAAGCATACAATCGTTTGGAAAAATGCCATCGGGTTCTTGATAATGCATATTCTTGCTCTTTGGGGAGTCGTTCTTTTGGGATATACGAAATGGCAGACAATTTTATGGAGTAAGTTACCATTTGCATCAGTAAAATTTTCGCTGTCTTGTGGTTCATATACATGATTTCTAATACCTACATTTTGTTTTATTTCAGATGTCTTCGTCACATATATTTCTATCGAAGCAGTCACAATTGGGGCGCATCGATTTTACACTCATAAATCATTTAAAGCAAACGCTTTTCTGAGGGCTTTGTTTGTAATTTTCCAGACCATCGCTGGGCAGGTTAAAAAAAATTAGTTCACTTTACTTAAAATGTATAAATAAAGTTTTCCCAAAATCAGCTTCGATATCATCATTAATTTACAGAATTCTATGTTCATCTGGTGTCGCGATCACCGGTTGCATCATCGCTACTCGGATACTGATGGCGATCCGCACAACTCCAAGCGTGGCTTCTTCTTCTGCCACATTGGCTGGCTCATGCACAAGAAGCACCCCTACGTCATCGATCTTGGCAGGAAGATAGACATGAGTGACTTGCAGGCCGACTGGATGGTCATGTTCCAAAAAAAGTAGTTTTTTTTCATTAATAATCTCTTCCTTTAGTTTGCCGGTGATTCTTATAATATCGTTATCATTTCTTTTTCAGGTATTATTATCAATTATACTTCTTATTGGCCTTTTTACTACCTGTGTGGGTACCAGTACATTTCTTCGGCGAGCCTGTATTTCAAACTATCTTGACCTGTTACTTCGCTCGTTACATCGTAAGTCTAAACGGGACATGGCTAGTCAATAGTGCTGCTCACCTGTATGGGACTCGGCCATACGACCAGTAAGTATGCCTGCGTTGGTGAATTTAACTCAATCAGAAATTATTACGTTAACTGCTTTTTTAAATTATTTATTTTCGATTTAATTTTATGACTTTACAGAAAACTGCAGCCAGTAGAAAATTGGTTCGTGTCAATGATAAGTTTGGGCGAGGGCTGGCACAACTACCACCATACGTTCCCCTGGGACTACAAGGCAGCTGAACTGACCATGCACTTCAACCAGTCTGCGAGTTTCATCCGATTCTTCGAGAGGATCGGACTGGCTTCTGACTTGAAAACTGCTTCGCCTGAAGTGGTAAGAGCTATAACAATAAACAGTTTATCATTTTAACCGAAAGACGTCCACTGCTGAACAAATGCCTTTGCCAAGCGTCGCCCCATTGACCGGTCACATGCGTCTCGCATTCAGCGGATCCCCGCAACCATCAATAGGCCATCGGTCCAGCTAGTGGGAGGCCCTCCAATGCAACGTCTTCCGGTTTGCGGTCACTCTAGAACTTTTCGGCCCCATCGGCCATGCGTTATACGAGCAATGTGCACTACCCACTGCCACTCAAGTTTGGCAATTCTTCGGGCTATGTCGGTAACCTTGATTTACTTGCGGATGTCTTCATTCCTGATTGGATCACGCAAGGAAACTCCAAGCATAGCCCTCTTCATTGCCCTTTGAGTGACTTTAAGCATTCTGATGAGGCCCATTGTGAGCGACTAAACAGTTAATCATGAATGATACAGGTATGAGAAAAAAGGTGTGAAGATCCTTATCCTCCATTGCAAGGGTAAGATGTATCATCTAGACAGTTGTTGTGTCTAGTGTTGTTGTCGAGCTGTTGTACAGTTAGTCGTGCAGATTTCTAGTTCGCGTGTAACATAGTTCTTATGTGGCTGTTTAGGCAGCACAACTTTGTTAAATGTTTATTTTTTTATATTTACAGGTAGGGAATAGGATAATCAGGACAGGCGATGGCACTCATTATAAGCTCGGCACCGAGGAAGCGCGTGCGGCGGTGACCGCAGTGGGACCGCTGCACCCACTCAACCCCACCTACACCACTACGCTGAAGGCACCTGATGCTATACTGAAACCCGAAGGACTACCGCTGTACCATGAAAAGGATGTTCTCAACCTTAATGTATCGAAGAGGAATACTCGAGCTGCTTGATCGAATTATTCGGTCGTAGAATTTTCAGCTCATCTTTAAAACCTGACCTTTAACTTGAGCTACAATATCTTTCTCATGAATCTTAGTTTGAATGTTTTAATCGTGATGAAGAGAGTCCTCAGTATAAGTGTATTCCAATTTAAGAAATAGGTAGTTTTAACTTTTAATATAGTGATTTTAAATATTACTATTGTATAGGATTATCTAGAAAACATTTTGATGTAATAATAAACTCTATTAATTTAACATTACTTTTTAACATTGCGACACTAGAAATTTCTCGTGTACCATGGGTGCATTAAGAAACATATAAACTCACATAAAAAATACCCAGACCCGGAACGAAACAAATATCAGTAGGCCATACAAATATTTGTTCAACAATAGCAATCAAACCTGCAAACCGCAGCGCAGCAGCCGAACACTGGAAAGGAATTGAAAACATCTACAAGAATATGACAGCTAAATTCGAAACTGATCGGATGATGATGATTCGGAATTGATCTATGGGAAAAAAGTGTGAGACCTTCTATGTCCCAAAATGTTTTCGCAACTTAGACTGGACAAAATATGGAATAAGAGTAGACGGGGCGACGCTCAACCATCTGCGATTCGCCGATGATCTTATAATAATCGCAGATAACCCTAACCAACTGCAGGTCATGATCAAAGCAATTGTAGGAGAAAGCGAAAAGATTGGCCTGCAATTGTCAGTCGGTAATAGCTGGTACCTTAGCCACCCTGCCGTTAGCTGACCCACTACAAGTTAAACGATTTTGACCTTTCTGCAATTAGCAATAGATAAGTGTCATAGAAAAATACCATACTTCCCGACTACCCACCGAAGATGTTCGTAGCTATCTGTTTTACCGATTTTGGCATTAAAATCACTTAAAACTACCGTTATCTCCCTTTTAGGTATTTCTTGGAGAGATTTTCCAAAGCACTATATAAGATCACAATTTCGTCCTCGCTAGATTGGGCGGTAGGCGCATATACCTGTGTAATGTTCAGCTTACAGGGAGTTTTGTTAACTTTGATGGCAATTATTCGGTCGTTAATCGGCTTGTAAGCGCTAACATACTTATATATGCTTATTGGTACCACAAAGACAACACCTTTCGAGCTCTCATTCTCAGGTCCTGAAAAGTAGACTTTATTCGACTGGTCAGTCGAAAAGTAACCAGAATTTCTCTAGTGTGTTTCGCTGAGTCCGAGGATAGTGACTCCCTTCCTTTGCATTTCACTCTCTACTATCTGAATTTGGCCCGGTTGGTTTAGGTAGCGTATATTCCAGGTGCCAAGGCGGTGAGGCTGTCTAACTGATATCGGTTTATCAGTAACATAGTTTCCATGTGTTACCTGATCTGACACAATCACATGGCCGGTAGCACATTTCACACCACCATCCCCGGTTTGGTGGCGCTAGGCGTCAGCCGGATCGCTCAATAGATCTACATCGCTATGCCTGAAATCCATTGTGACTCTCATGGGAAATAGTGCAGTGGTTTCCCGTTGCCTTCTGCACCAGACGTTTTATGGGTTATTTAGATCCTAAGGCCGCTGCAGCCTCTTTCAAACCAGTGGCCCGGATGGGTGTATAGTTGGATAACTATACACCCATCCTATTTTTAGCTCACCATAGCCTCGCTCTTTATCTAGCAGGGAGCACCACAGCTGTCAGATGACAGCCGCCGCTTTGCAGCGCGTGCAGGTGAGGTTGACATTTGGGGCCGGAATGATGTTATGTCCGCTCTCTCCCTTAAGAATAACATGTGTGCTAGTGTGTGTAAGATTATTTAGAGAATATTTTAAAATGTTTAAATATTCTTTAAACTCTATTTATTTGACGGGGGGCGGGCACGTGATGGCGGCGGTAGGAGCCACTGTGCGGCTTTGTGTGGGGTCAGCAGGGACCACTGGGTCAAGGATTGGGATGGGTACTGAAATGGGGTGCCACACTTTTGTGCTTTAATTACCACGGAGAAGCAAACAATTTAATATATCCTTAAAAAAAAAAATTGCCATTTACAACTTTGGGGAATATACGCCTTAAACTTAAGTGGATAAAAATGTGGGCGTACTAATAGGTACACCTCTGCTTAACTACTTCGGGTATTGCAGGATTACATGTTTAACTTGGTTAAATTGAATTCCGATCTAAATTACCTTTTGGTACGAATTGATTTTGTGCCCCATTCGCACAAAACTAAACTTGCAGAAGCTGCCATAATGCTGCTTATAACCACAATAATGTGCAAAGACTTTTTACGAAATGACATACAATAATAATGAGATCGTGAAATGTGGCCACCCGTTGTGTTTTTTTTTTACTTTTTATTCCTTTAGTTTTTTACAAAAGAAATAAACACAAAAATAAATAAATTAAGGACATTTTTTTTTCGTTTTTATTAGCAGTACTTAATTTTCAATTAAATATATTAGCTATAAATATTAGACAGAGTATTGTTATACATAATATATAACTTACTGTTAAGTACGAAGAAAAACATTATACTTAAGTCAGTCAATGCAAAAGCATCCATTGTCAGCATTTTGCTGTATCCAGTTCAGGTACTTGGTGACCCGGGTATAAACCCCTGGGTAGCCAGGACGACCACAACCGATGCCCCAGGACACCACTCCTGAAATGTATATATAAAAATCAATTGCTGTTCGTTATTCTCGCTTAAACTCAAAAACGACTTGACAGATTGGTTAGGTCGGGTAGGTAGGGTAGGCAGAGTAGGCAGGTTAGGCAGGTTAGGCAGGGTAGGCAGGGTAGGCAAGGTAGGCAGTGTAGGAAGGGTAGGCAGGATAGGTAAGGCTGATAAGATTATCTACTTGTGTGTTCCGGTCGCAAAGGAGATCAGAGGCTCTAGACAAGTGTCATTCGATGTAAGCGATGGCGATGGTCAAAATGCCAAAATGTAAGTGATTGATCATGTGACATTACGAAAGCGTTTGACATTCCTATACGTTTTTGACATTTTCTTCTAATCGATATCGCCACACTTTCGATAATCGAATGTCATCTGTCTAGGGCCTTATAGACCAACCGGGCTCGCACAGTACCTAAGAGAGGCGACTGATGAGGCTCAACAACAGTACCCTTCCGCCCAATTGATAATACTGGGGCAATTTAAAGCCCTAACTAAAACTTGCGCTAACGTTAAATCTCACTCAGCTGGTCCAGGGAGCAACGAGGGTGCCGGATGATGTTTCACACAAGGCCACTTGCTTGGATCTTCTACTGACAACAGATCCAGACCGTTATTCGGCGTTGATAGCTCCACCTTTGGGTAGTTCTGACCACTGTCTGGTGAAGTTTGTATCCTACTGCAGCCCGACCCCAGCACAAGAGGCACCTGGCGGTTTGGTGATTTAAGTCAGTAGATTGGGATGGGATTTAATCTTTATTCGCATGCTATCCTTGGCAGCCTACTTGCTTTTCTTCGACTGGTCCAACGTCGTGCGCGGTAGGGAATTCATTCGGTCTGCCCGGTGGTCTGTGTGATTGGATTGCAGACTTCCTGAAAGACCAGCCCATTAGAGTGGTTAACGACGGCTGCTTTTCGGATTAATTGGATATTAATAATGGGGTCCCTAAGGAATCGGAACTCTTAGCAAAATTATTCTTGCTAAACATAAATGAACTACTAAAACCTTTGGTTATGCAGACGATAGCACTGTTGCTGAGAGATAAATATATGAGTTATATATCAACAGTGCTGTCGTCGCAAGTCTCCGCGAGGCCATGGTGGTGCGTTTGAACTTATCCTTGGAGGCAGTCTCCGATTGGGGCGATGCCAATCTGGTTAAGTTTAATTCCGCAATCAATAAAATAGCGTATCTTTTCTTCGCTAAAAATAACCAATTTCATTCGTCTCTATCTTCTGAGGTGCAATCGTGCCAATAACGGACCATCGAGGGCTTCTTGGCGTTTCGTTGACACCGACACTCAATTTTGGCCCATACATTGAGGTAAAGGCCCAACTGACTGCCACAAAGTTGGGGATCCTTGCGATGGTGTGACGGTACTTCATGCCAGAACAGCTGCTTAAGGTGTTTGATACAAGTACGAGCATGTATGAAGTATTGTTCTCAACTCTGGGACGGATCTGCCAAATATCAGCTAGATGCACTAGAGTCGATCGAAAAACGGACCAATTAAGAGGCTCATCAGCAATGAGGCACTGGTCGAGTCAAAGCTTGAACATCATCGCCGAGTTGCCAGCTTGTGGGTTTTTATCGGTGGCATTTCGGGGAGTGTGCGATAGAATTGCAGAATCTAATTCCACCTAGTACGTTTCATCATCGGACTACAAGACGTACGGCGATGCGCCATCAGTACGTGGTGGACATCCCATCCATACGCACTAGCGTACAGCTAAGGAGTGCAATTCCCTACTGGAGCCTGCGTTTGCCCGTTGTGGGGTACCCCCCATCAACTCAAAGCATTTCTCCACAAAAAAATTAAAAATAAAAAGCGATCTTAAAATCAATAGTGAATAGGTTACTTCTAGGCAAGCCTGCTGCACCGTCGACCACATCATCGCTTACCATCAGGTGAGATAGTGGTCAAGCGCGAACCTATCTATGTATATTAAAAAAATACAGACCTAATTGCTCGTGTCGTTTGTCACTCCTTTCAGCTGAAAGAGGACCACCACTGTCGCCCTGTGATACGAAAAAAAAGAGAGCATTAGAATTCTCAATCCTTGAAATCATCATACCAAATCCATGTTTTGAAAATTTACAAATGTATAATGTGTCAGCCAATTGAACAATTGATCCAAATTGAATGTTGAAGTCTGGATCTTAACTTTGAATGTGACCCATCATAGAATAGAATATAATTTATTGTACACTATAAGTCACCACCACCATCATCATCCGCACCTGACTTCGCCCACTGCTGGTATAGGTCTCTTTTTTCTTCCAACCAAACGAATGGGCTAATCCTCAGTCTCCTGTGCCACCATTATCTAGATTCGACCTGCGATAACTGGAATTTTGTCGTCCCATCTCGCTGTCAGACGCGCATTGCCATGTGTTCTGCAATATAACCTACCTGACAAGTATCCTTGTTCCCTTTATCAGGATAACCGGCGCACAGCATACCTTCACCAATCATATTCGGAGTGTACTTGGCCTCCTTGCACGCCTCATTGCTCAAGACTGGCAGTTCCACCTCCTGGAGAAAGCAGGATTGGTTTTTGCCCTCGGCTACCGTACCCCAACCAGCTGCTATTGCCTTGACTCCAGTGTACGCCATATCTACAAAATAATTGAATTATGATATAATTGTAACAGTGCTTCAGAAGCCACTCTTAAGCCTGCTATTCAAACAAAATCAGCATCTATTCTTGCTAAATGCTAAATGATGATTGCTTTAGCTTTAACATTAACATTATAAGCGGGAGATTTACCATGTTTAATGTTTGTTGCGAGTTTCCTATATTTCGGTGCTGTTGCAAGCATCATGATCATCCGTGATCATCCGTGATCACTGTAAACATGGTAAATATCCAGCTTATAATGGTAATGTTAGTGTTTTAGCTTTTTCTTAAAATATATTAAATTTAACTATATTTTAAAATCTCATGGGATCGTTTAGGGGTCGTGGTCCAACTATAATGTCCAACTAGTTGGACTACGGGTCTTCAGTAGGGGCAGTTGTCCAACTAAAATAATAACTGCCCCTACCGAAGACCCGTAGTCCAACTAGTTGGACATTATAGTTGGACCACGACCCCTAAACGATGTTACTCACAAAAATTGTACTAGATGCGATCTCATCATTATTTTAAATGGTGTATTTTTAAGCAAGGAAAAATGTCTTAATAAAAGTTTTCAAAATTAAGTCTTTTTTTAATTTATTTATGTAATGTTGTGTAATGTATATAATAATTTATTTTGTTCTGCTAATTTTGTCGGCGTATGTATTGTGTTTTGTTAACCGACTTCGCAAAAAGGAGGAGGTTATCAATTCGACCGATTTTTTTTTTTTTATATTTGTTACCTCAGAACTTTTTATTGGGTGAACCGATTTTGATGATTCTTTTTTTATTTCAAAGCTAGTGCTTGTCATGTGGTCCCATTTAATTTTCATCAAGATCTGATAAAGAACTTCGGAAAAATACATCAGAACTCTTCAATAAATGACGGTAAAGCACTCGGGATTGATGCAATCGCATGTCTGTTTATTGTTTACACCATTTCATAACATAACATCACACTGGTACGCTCTAAAGGGATACGCAGGTGTGAACAGTTCACCCTGGTATACTCTCATTGCACCGGTTTTGTTTAAGTTTCATGTTATTGGGTTCATCTATTCTGGCTTCACTTTGGGCACTATACGCGTAGGTACCTAGCCTATAGAACTGGAACATTATGTACCACAACTAAAAAGTGAAAAATAAAAAACTTTTTTACAAAAATTACAACCGAATTCCAAACAAAAACACTACAAAGTGAAAAATAACTTCAATTACGGAAGTCGGTGTCAAAAAACGAAGAAAAGTAAACAGGAACACCGACTTCCGAAATTGAAGTTATTTTTCACTTTGTAGTGTTTTTGTTTGGAAGTCGGTTGTAATTTTTGTAAAAAAGTTTTTTATTGTTTGAATAAACCGTTATGTAGCCTGCAAGTCAAATTGCATGCATGGCTCCTCTATTCAAACAAATATTCTCAGATATGTAACAAGGACGAAAGTTAAATTGCAATACAAATACATAAACAAGTAGTTTAAATGTTTGTAAACGAACCTAGGATACAGGAAGAAATTCCTAGTGTGGGACAACGCATAAAAAAATAACAATACTATTAACTAATTAAAGGTCGACAACCATAATCAAATAAGTGATACTTGGAAGTTCCAAACCCTTGCAATGCACACTGGTTGGGTATATTTAATGACTAAAGCGGTACACAAACATTCTTACGCTGCTACTGAGAATTGTTTTTAGGCACTGTAAAAGCAACAACCTCTTTCGAATCAAACTTAAGACATCCACTGCTGGACATTCCTCAAGGACCGGATGTAGTAGATTCCGGTGAACTTAATCAGAGGCTATATATTAATGACAGTACCTGGGTGACAGAGCTCTACTCGAGTGAAAATATAGTCTTTTATATTCGACGTTTTCTAAAAGTGAAACATAGCTAGATCGATTTATCGATAAATATGTTACGAGTATAAGATATCTTGAATAGTTAACCGACTATAGTGAAGCAAATCCTTATAAATAAATGGTACAGATGAAAATGGTACCATCGAACTGATCTGATGACGAAGCCGGAAGGTGAACTGGAAACCATGTATCCGAGATGTTTTTGGGCTTATTGAAACCGTCATGAGATGTACTTTGGCTGTAAATGATTTTCATGGAAATTTGAGGTACCTACCAAAACTAAAAAGAGAAAAATAAAAACTTAAAAAAAATCCGATTTACAAAACAAAACACTACAAAGCGAAAAATAACTTTATATAATAAGGTAACTACTCGTAACTTACTACTTTTTCTTTGTAACTTTATCTTCCGAAGTCGATGTCTTTGGTACTTATTGTTTTTCGTTTTTCGACACCGACCTTATTTTTTGTTCAAAAGTTTTAAGCGATAAAGATTGTCGAAAAGTCTTAAATGTGTGTTTAATGGCACGTGCCATTTCGGTAGCGCATGTCAAATCATTTCTACCTTTTTGACAATTGGCGATAGCTGATTGAATATAAATTTGTCAAAAGACTCTTGCCATCGGCGTTGATCCACCTAGAGCAGAATCCAACATAAGACTATAATAATATTAGAGAAACCACCCCCGCTTGACATAAAATTTTTAGGCATAATATTATTTGGCATAACGTTTTCGCATAACTTTTATTAGCATAATAATACTGTGGCATAACAATACTTTGGCATAATGCAAAGGTTTTGCCATAATTTGGAGTTGTATAAATATTTAAGACATAGTATTTATTCGTTACAATAATTTTATGGGTACATATTTGAAAGTCGAAAATAAAAATACCTACGGGTAAAATGTCAATGTTTTAAAATATAAGAATTATCGAAAATTATTATACCTAAGATTGAAATGCCGAGTGATTTAGATATCGAATAATTAAACATGTCAATAGTCATTATACCTAAGTTTAAAGTGTCAACATTTAATATACTTTAGTTCATTATATTTGCATTAAAAATACAAGTGAAACTCATTAAATAGTTAATAAGTTAAAATAGGTCTGATCTGTCCAAGAACCTAATTGGGGCACCCCGACCGCACATATTCTTTTGGCTACTACCTCTAGAGTGAAAATAAAAAAACGGAGGCACGAAGGCAGGGCAACCTTTGTGACGTATAAGGGTGAAGGGTTTGCACTTCCCGCAGCTCCAGAGAAGTTGCAGAAGCAACTTTAAAGTGTCAGAAGCAACTTAAAAGTGTTTTAATAATGATATTTAGGACATTCGATACTCTGTACTTCAATATTTTGTTTTTTTTTTAATACGTTAAATAATGGAACTCAATTGAATTAAGTAAAGGTGCGGCGGGGTTGGCCGTTGGGCCGCTCTTGAGCCACGAACATGTTTGTTTTTATTCCAAAGAATATTATGAGTAAATACCATTATGCTGAATTTCGTTATGCCAATGTAAATTATAGGATTATATTTTTTTTATCATTAATAAATCATAATATTATATTATAGTCGAAACTCGTGTCTTAAAAGCCACGAGCCTCGACAAACACCTTAGGAGGCTATCGTAAGGCATCTGCGTCTAGGGCTAAATTCAGAAAGCTGTACTTCTGGACGGGTTCCCTCTATCTGGCAGAATCTTGATGCTCCAAAATTTATTTGGCTGTACGCTTGGCATAATCTTCTTTATACAAATATTTTTAAGGCATAAAAAATATTTAATATAATTAATTATCGTTTGGCCGAATGTTTATATGTCCGAATTTACAATGGCAGAATTTCATTTGGCATAATTTCACTTGGCATATTATGAAGATGGCAGAAATTCATTTTGAATAATTTTATGGAGCAATATTATTTAATCTTCTAAAATCTAATTGATCTATTGCAAATGAGCACTTTTAAAAATAAATGATGTAGTTTTTTATGTTGAATCGGTAATATGTAATATAATATATATAATAAAACGTAACGGTTGTGCAATTTGATAGTTTTGGTCAATGAATCAGTCCAAGGGCGAGCGAAGCAAGCTCGGGAGCTTAAGGCACTCCGACTCGGATAGGTTAGGTTAAAAGGAGATTACGGGAGCTGAAGTGAGCGAACTCAGCTCCCGTCATCTCCTTCATGTTAGGTTATTTTAGACCTTGCAGACAGAAATTCGACTTGGTTGCTTAAATACTAATCTTACTTACCTATTCTATATTAAAAACAATGTCAACATTAAAATAGTTTAGAAAAGCACATCTTTTTATTACCCGGCCCAATAAGTAATGGGCATTATTCAGAAAGCCCGGTCAATTTAATTATTTCAATAGTTTTTATCATATTGCCTACTCATATTGATGAAAGAACAAAAAAAAAACAAAAAAATAATTTACATAAATCGGATTATATGAAAAAGTGTCGAAATATGAGATATGCTCATTTCTCTTAGTTTTGGTGCCCAATAAGTAACTATCAGACGTAATTTCTACATCTAAATATTTTTTTGCGTATTCTCTAAACAGATTAAAATATCGTTTGGTTTGATTTATTTTATGACTCAAAGAAAGAGGATTTATTTGCTAGCCATCGTTACAAAAAGATGACCGTTTAGATTTATTTGATTGCCATTTTTGCAAAATTAAAACGATCGTTTAAATACATGTCTAATTTTATTAGGCATTTCTATAAAATAGTTTTTTTTTAAATAAACTATGTTTTTTTTGTGATAAATAAGTAGGTATTTCAATTACTATGTATATGAAATGTATGCCAAAACACGATTCTGACTGTGAACTTTCTGCGATATGATAACATAAAAATGTCTGCTATATAAAAACTTTTTTACAAAAAAAAATCTACCGACTAAACTCTAAAAAAGTTTTATTTTTCACTTTTTAGTTGAATCTACCTAATAGGCAAGTAATTTAGTAAGTTACCTTAACGCCAGAATAGATAACCCGAACATCATGAAACTTGAACATAATCGGTGAAATGAGAGATCTGCGTACCGCTTAAGAGCATACTGGCGTGATGTTATGTTATGAAATGGTATAATCAATAAACAGACATGCGATTGCAGCAGTCCCGAGAGATTTGGCGTTATTTATTGAAGAGTTCTCTCGTTTATCTTCGAAGTTCTTCATCAGATCTTCACAAAATTAAAATGGGACCAATTTCGAAACATACTCTTTCAAACAAAAAAAAGAATTTTCAAAATCGGTCCACAAGCGACGGAGATATCGGTGAACATACACAAAAAAAAACATGAAGTCAAACATAGAACCTCCTCCTTTTTGGTAAGTCGGTTAAAAAGGTAGACTTCTTCTGGACACGCCTCGTATTGTTAGGAGGGTTCTCTCCCTGGAACCCTACCCTGTAGCTTGGACCCCATTCCCGATACAGGTGGGTCACTATATTTTATATTTTTAATTGTTTCATTTTAGATTTTTTATCAAAAAACATTTCAAAAATTGTAGAAAAGGAAATAAACGGAATACTTATACTACCATCATTTTTCGGCAAACAGATCGGCTTCACGCTATCTGTAACACGCACTGGCTTATTCAGCTTCAGAATAGCGATATCGTCTGTAAAATTGGCGAAGGTGAAGTTATGGGCGACTAGCTGGATGACGAAGCGGGTTACTGGTCGGTGCGTGGTGTTGCACCGGTTGTGTTCACCCAGGGTTACTTTGATCATGAACCACATGAACCTGGAAATCATAAACAGTTGGTAAATAAATATCAAATAATCAGATAATTATACAAGGTGAAATCATGAATCACTCAGTGTTTTATTCAAGGAAATTGAGGGATGGAGGTGGAAGTGATTCATGAGCTGGGAATAGAACAAGCTCCAATCGTTCCCATCTTTCCTTGATCAATTTCTACACAAAAATAAAGTAAAGAACCATTAATAACCTAATTACATGAATTAATTTTGATGGAATTTTTCCTACTGATCTCTCATTCTTTTGGTCATTAAAGAAGGTTGCAGGGATTCAAAAAGAGAGAACAAATTCTTCTAACACGTTGTACATACATTTTAACACAATGCGCAGCTGTGAGCACATATCGGTAATTGATGAGTGAGCCGCCGCAGTAGAACTTGTTGTGGTACGACAGTCGAGCCACCCAGGGGAACTCGTTCGCTGATGTCTCCACACCACCAACTATTCGGGAAGCTTCGTTGCGTTCTCCACAACCTGCAGGAGTAACAGTAGCAAGTATATAGGGCAAATTCTGAGAAGCAAAAACTCTTAAACCTAAAAATAGATCCGACTTCTAAATAAAAACACTATAAAGTGAACTCGGTATTTCGGTTTTTGTTTCATCGTTTTTTGACACTGACTTCCGAAAGTCAAGCTTTTTTTATTTTATAGGTAGTGTTTTTATTTCGATGTCGGTTGTATTTTTTTGTAAAGATGTTTTTCCTTTTTAGCTGTGGTACAGCACATAATTGGGAAGTTCTATATTAAGGTATCTATAATTCCCAAAGTAACGCCAAAAAAGATTACCGAATAACATGGAACTTCCATATAACCAGTAGTTGTACACATCTGCTTACCCCTTTAGAGCATACCGGCATGATGTTATGTTATGAAATGGTGTAAATAACAAACAGACATGCGATTACAACCAATGGGACCAATTCGGGAACATACTCACTTTCAAATAAAAAAGAAAGTTCAAAATCGGTCCTCAATTGACGGAAATGTATAAAAAACATACGTACAGTCCAACATAGAACCTTCCGCTTTTGAAAATTCGGTTAAAAATGGTTATAGGATTAATCGGCATTTTGTGGCACATGTTTTTTTTTTCAGATTTTTATCCTGTTTGGGATTTAGAGACCCTTAATTAATATTTTACAGACTAAAATATTATTAAACATTTTTTTAAATTCTCTGATTAAAAGCTGATTCATAATTTTCAACACCAGGAAAATTTATTTAAAGTACTTGACTCAGTCTCGTGACTCAAAAACTTGTCGAAATTAATAAAAGTAGCAGTAAACTTTTTAATACCTATATCCATAAATCAGTTGGTTTGCATACCTTATGCAAATCATATCCTAAGTAAGCGGTGTTTAGTTAAGAGTATCCTCGAAGCAGAGACAAAAGACAGAAGCTCATTATTTTAATATATCTAAATCTTTGTGCCCGCGTGAAATTCGGAAATTAGCCCACGGAAATGTATAATATTATAAAAAGTATCCCACGTCCTAATCCAGGTCATGCTCTTGGTCTATCTGTGGGCAAAGCAACATCCAAGTCCGTTCAGCGGTTGAGGTGTGATTGATTACCAAATATCCAAATTCATACGCCTCTAAACATACTCACTTTTACATTTATAATATAAGTAGGGTTACTACTTACGACAGTTGCACTTTCGTCCGAATTCTTCATCATCAGGAGTTGGTTCCGTTGAAGGTTCAGTGTCATTATCTGCTCCCACCTTGAATAATTCTATGTTTAACATAACTATTTCTAATCATTACTTTAATTCGTTCCATTTAATATTTTTATAAATAAATAGTGAACTTTTTACTTTTTAAGTATCTCAAAATCGGAAGCACGATCAGGTTTTGCAAATTATTTTGCCTTGTTGTTATGCTGACCTAGTATTACCAAAATGGTTGTTTTAGACTTACCACATACGTCGTGCACACACAGATTATTATCACTATTATAACCTTCCACATATTAGAGAAATTAACCTTTTAATTCTCGAAATATTTCTAATTTGTATTCTGCACAAGTATTCGTAAAACCAGGCTAGACGTGCAGATCCTACAACGGGATGCTGTAGACAGGAATGGGGACGTTGCACTCCATCGAACCAGCGCAATAAACTTGAACTTGTACCATTCAGTATATACCAAACAGTCTACATCATAGGTACAGGTATATAGATTTAATCTAGGGAAACTGTTGCAAATTCAAAAGGTGCTATACAATGCGCCTTCACATCAAGAACCTTACCCCAGCAATTCGAAAAAGGTGCAATGGATTTGAAAGCTAACAACATTTTTGAAAAGACAGCTATCGATATCTTAATCCAATATTGTTATAATACTTCCCTCTATAAAAAATGTATCTATCAATACAGCTAAGAAGATGAGTAAACCGTTACTTGCGCACACGCATTGTACTAAAAGATGATGTCATGACGACATAACCACACCTCTAACAAAAAGGAACAAAAAAACTGAGTCAATAAAGAACCGTTGCTACCACAACAAAGTAATAATTAAGTATTCAAACAACCATTCTCATAGTAATAATCATGAATATTTAATGAAGTGAACGAAGCTAATTTACAACCGTAACGGTTTTTCACAATTAATGCTTCTTGTTCTTTTCGAATCGATGGTGATTTAAGCTTTAGACAGTTTGTGCCAGTAGGTCACGTAGGCCACGTTTAATAGTCAGTGGCATAAATCAAGTCCTCAAAATTCAGATGTCACAATTAAAGCTTAGAGGAAGGAAAATCATAAATGAAACGGTATGGTACTAAATATAAAATTTATTGCATTTCTCTGTCACAGTTTTTGAAAGTGACTAATAGTGAAGTTCAAGAAGAAGAAGGACATTGTATAGTGCTACCCGGAATTACGCAATTTCGTATGCAGTACTTTTTCCTCTTGACCAAGGTTTGCGATTTCTTTTGCCACTTGGAAATCTGTTGCTTCTAAATTGTCCAGGTCGTAAAATCACAGATCACACTCATTTTCTGTTCATCTTGTTTTTCATGATCATGAGATTTTATTTAGTCTTATTGACGTAACTCTTTAATATGATTATACAAAATAAGACGACTCACATGGCACAATTGTAAAACAGCTTTGTGCTCTATCACGGGTTCGACTCCAGAATATTTACAAAAAATTACATGATCTTCAAAAATTTTGAATCAAAATCTGGGTGTTTCGATTCTTATTTAAGCAACACACATGTTTTTATGTATTTTTATGACTAAAAGCTGTTAATTAACAATATTATTCAATATTTGCAGTAACATCCTTCTCGGGTGTTGTCTCTGATCCAGTCTAAGTATTTTGTAACTCTTGTGTATACTCCTGGATAGCCTTTCCTCGCGCATCCATACCCCCATGATACTACTCCTGAAAATAATAATATATCGATTATTATTTTCGGGGAAGATGAAATATTGCTTATTAAATAAACTAGTTCTAGGATTGAAAAACAATTATCTAAAATCTAAAAAAGTACCTACCGGATTACATTCGAGTCTTGTCAAACGCGAGCAAGTAAGCAAGTGATTGTTTTCGGGTACGTAATTAAAGTTCTATCAATGTATAGCAATTAATAATACGAACCTATTAGATCATACATGTGCTCTTCATTTTCTGCAACCAAAGGACCTCCACTGTCTCCCTGTAAAATGCCGAATAGTATCGAATTACATAATATTATCATAGTAATTATTGTTTCAAAATGATCGTCACTTAAAACAAAATGATGTTAAGATTCATTTTAAGAAACCTAAAAGACATAATCAACTGCTAGATATTGACACAAATGGAACCAGAGCTAATGTGTGAGACGAATCACTAACATAGGTAACGTATGTAACAGCAGTACAATAGGATCTCATTCTTAGAAAACAGAGGTCATCAAACTTGCAAAGTGGAATTCCCTGCCGGAGTCTGTGTTTTCTGTAAACAGCCTGGAGGTTTTTAAATTAAGAGTGAATAGTTAATTATAGGCAACGTACTCCATCGTCGATCAGATCAGAAATCATCACTTGCCATCGGACGTTATAGTGACGATCAAATGCGAGCTTATCTTAAGTTCTTAACTAATATTAGAGAGAGCACGAATTTTGCGAGTTTTTTCAGACGTAATCGAAAGAACGTGGGTAATCTCTGGAACCACTAGACCTATTTGAAAACATCTTTCACCATTTGAAAAAAATATTATAGATTAGATTATTTTAGGTTTAATTATACAGAGCGGCAAAAATTAATGGGCCTTGAAGGGAAACCACATTAAATTCTTAAGATAGATAACTTTACATAAAGGAACATTCCTTTATAATAAAAAAAATAACACTGCATTCACAGAGTTCTCGACAAGCTTACCTAAACCGGTAATCAAACCAGCAAAAAATTAAAAAAATAAACACTCTTCACGCTATTTTATTCCACTAGTCGATACTGTCAATATTAAAGTAAAAAAATCTCCAACAACCATTAGGTCTTACACTCGTCTATCGTGCAAGAAATTCATGAAATCTTATATTTAGTACAGAAGGGCTTTGATCAATTAAATAACCTATAGTAGAACTGTTCACTTTCAATTCCAACGATTAAAAGACACTTTATTATTTTCTTATAACTCTAGCATCCAAAGACATACTATAAAGTGCAAACTTAGTACAAGTTTCCTAGTTTACCTCTAAGAAAATCGTTTAATTGACAAAAATAATAATTCTCGAAACATTTCCTTCTTAGACGAGAAGTTAAAAAAAAATAGAAGGAACCTATAACATTATTTGCGGTGCGGAACTGCAATTTTGAAATTCGAACAAACGTTTTGTAAAGTTTTATCGTTTTTTTTTTCTTTATTTAAAGAAAAGTTAAAAAAAAATAGAAGGAACCTATAACATTATTTGCGGTGCGGAACTGCAATATTTTGAAATTCGAACAAACATTTTGTAAATTTTTATCGTTTTTTTTTTCTTTATTTAAAGAGAAGTTAAAAAAAAATAGAAGGAACCTATAACATTATTTGCGGTGCGGAACTGCAATTATTTTGAAATTCGAACAAACATTTTGTAAATTTTTATCGTTTTTTTTTCTTTATTCCATTTCTTAATTGTGTAATAATGGCGTATCATGAACAATTTGATATATTAAAAGCATAGTTTCAAATAAAAAGAATGCAATTTGCTCTACAATTTTATGTTGAGAGGTACCCAGACAGACAAATATCGCCTAGAAAAGTTTTGTCGTGAATGGTGAAAAAATTACTGAATATTATCAGTTTCAAAAAACGTTTAGAACGCCAACAACAACAAAATCTAGACTTTTCCGATTATGATCTTAACATTTTGACAGTATTTGAGTGTTACCCGAAAGCTTCTTGTAGAGCTGCTGAAGAGATAGGCATCAGCCATACTCGTGTACTTAGTGTTTGGGACTATGAGACTGTAGAAAAGCTAAGGGTTGATGTAGGAAATGTTATTAGGAGCATTCACCACAACACTTTGCAGAAGGCTACTCTAGAAGGTTACTCTTCACAAATTGTCAAGGCTGTTGAAAATTCATTCAACTAATCACAGCAGATAACGCGTGCTTGGCAATTTGCCACATTAATTCTGCGATAATTTTGAGCTGGGAAACTGAGGGTAAGTGAATTTCAAAAAAGACAAAATTTGTTCATCCGGAACGAGGGGAACAAATATAATGTCTTGCTAGGCAATTGCTAGGTAATAATTTTATTTCATAGTTACGTATCCTTCATATTAGAATTGATGATATAATAAAATTAATGTTAGATTTCATGATCTACTTTATTTCTAAGACCAAATGTTTATTAGAGAGATTTTATCCTGAACAATATATCTTATCGATTAGTAGAATAAAATAGCGAGTGTTTTTTTTTTTCTTTCTCGTTCGATTCCCGGTTTAGGTATGCTTGTCGAGAAATCTGTGAATGTAGTTTAGTTTCTTTTTAAAAATAAAGGAATGTTTCCTTTAAGTAAAATAATCAATCTTAAGGATTTAATGTGGGTTCTCTTCAGGGCCCATTGATTGATTTTTTTTGCTCTACGCAAGTACATTCGTTTCCCAACTCCATGATTGTTAAACTGTACCTCCGTTTCGCAGATGACAGAGTAATTTTTGCTCCTACGGCAGAGCAACTGCTAGAAATGCTCTAAGAACTGAGCACTGCAAGCTTCGAGGTTAGACTGACGATGAATCAGTCCAAGACCAAGGTCATGAACAATGCCGTCAAATATAGGGTCGAGATAGATGGATACGAAATACATTATGTCAATGAATATATTTTACCTGGGCCAGCTATTTTCCTCCCACAATAAAAAATACCAAGAAATCGACCATCGAGTCAAAAATGCCTGGAGGAGCTACTGGTCCATGAAGGCGCTCATGAAGGGTGACCTTTCAAATTCTTTAAAGCGTAAGCGCATCGAAATATTATTATGTTTCCTGCCTATCCTAACCTATGCGCTCTGACTTGGTCTATGACTGAGGCTCGGAAGTCCAAACTTAAGATTAGCTAAAGAGCGATTGAGTATAGCATTCTAAAAATTAAACTGACCGACCGGATCCGCAACATAAATATACGCTAAAGACAGGCATCGCTGATGTTGCAGAGAAGTCTGCGAGGCTAAAGTGGGATTGGGCTGGTCACATTTGCAGGATGCAGGGGGACAAATGCGCCAGGATCGCCGCTCAATAGGTACCTAGACAGGAAGACGGACGTCGTAACCGAGGCAGGCCTAAAAAACGCTGGCTTGACTATCTGGACTCATACCTGCGTGACTAGCCGGAGAAGGCAGGAAACAAAGTCGGCTGGCAAGATGTGAAGGAGGCCTTTGCCCAGCAGTGGGACAATGTAGGCTAACAAAAATATATACATTATAGGTTGTTATAGGCTATAAATTATTATGGCTCAGGCAAAGCCGGGGCGGGTTACCAGTCAATTACAAATAATCTTCATCGTCTCAGACTCACCGTGCAGGCATCCTTATGCGCCGTCTCCGGGAATCCGGCGCACATCATGACCTCCTTGATCTTGGAGGCATTGTAGTTGGTGTTGCGACAGGCCTCGTTGCTCAACACTGGCAGCTCGGCCTCTAACACGGTGCACGACCACTTGCCCGTCTCGTTCATTGCTCCCCACCCGGCTACTAACGCTGTTGTGCCCGTGTAGACGCTATCTGAAAGTCAGAAGTTGAAAAAAATTAAAACCTGGACATTATAGACGTTTTACAAGCTTCTAAAGAATCTAGAAAGTAGACGGGAACACAGTTTTTAAATAAATCTTTATTTTTTAATATTCCTATGAGCGTGTTTTGGTCCACTGCAGGCCAAATCAACAACATTTATATCACTATAAACATACACGCATAAACCCCGTGTTTCCCTTCCATTTGGTGTTTATAGGATCAGATGCGAAACTGTAAAAACCAAACCCAAATTGATAGTTGATTTTTACCAGTCACTAACGTTTGAGCTTTATACTGTGGGCGTATTATGCATGCAAACATTCGGATTCCAAACAACAAATAATTTTATACCAAATAATAAAGTCCAAAACGATCCCATAGCAAACAAAATTTTATATAATGCCTAATTTATTCGTCATTCAATTATTACACGTTATAAAACTGAACACCATAATGACACTAAATCGTAAAAGTCATCGAAAAAGAAGTTGTAATAAAAAGAAGAAAATCTTTTATGGAAATAAAAATGTAACATGCTGTATTAAGCTATAAAAAGTACTGATTTTGGTTCTTTAAATTATTTGCAATCAAACAGCGCTCGTGAAATACACCGGTTTCTTCAGATTTATTAGAATCTGACAAAGACTTGAAACCCGTAGCGATCATTATCTTTGTTTTTTCGCGCGAATCACGTCCCTTACGATTAGCCGGTATTCACTTTATGATATTTAATACAGGTAAGGGTCCTTAATGGAGACAAACAATTTGCATTTTTTATGTTAAAGTACAATTCCCAAAACCAGTAGTATCATGCAATTTGTTGAACGTAGCTAATGTATGATTATTCATCTTTTCTGATTGATGATTCATATAAAATTCTTCTGCCATGATTTCCCAGCCTTATAATGTTGAGAACATTAAAAAGCTGCTGAGCCGTAAATATGATCCGTAATAATGGGCCGTAATTCACTAACCGGTCCCAGTGCGGATTGATGGCTGTCACATGTCTTCGAATTTTTGGTTCTAGGACACCAGAACCTGAATCCACCCAGGATTGTTTGTTTAGTTTCTCGTAATCTTTTTAAGTGTAATCCTTACACCATATATGCACTTACCATCACTCTTCGGCAGACACACAGGTCTGATGGCATGGTTGTATTCCAAAGGTTTGTTGAGCATCAACAGCGCGATGTCATTTTTAAGGTCAGTCATCGAGAAGCTATGAGCGATTATCTTCACAACGCGTCGGGTCTCTGCAGAGTGTGTGTTTTCGCAACGGTTGTGTTCCCCGAATTTCACTCGGAACAGGAACCACATAAATCTGAAATTAAAGTAGTAGTAGTTGTCAATGCCAAGAATCTTTTAATTTTTGCTACAGTCGAAAAGTATTATATTATTGAAATGATTATTGTTAAATGAATGAACGATGATTATAACTTATATTAATATTAGGTATTATTTGATTATTGTACAGCTATTTTGGAATTGAATTTATTTTAATTATTTATGCATTTTAATGTCTTACTTAGGGAATTGTTTTTCTTGTTTTTCTGTGTCTGTGATGTCTAAGTAATGTAATTGTTGACTGTCTGTACGTTTTAGGTAACACTGTAAGTGCTTGTTGTGTTGTAATTGTAATAATAAATAAATAAGTGAGACATTTTTTTCAATAAGTCTAAGAAAAGATACCGAACTGATGAACTGCCTCATTCGCAAGCACTACTGCTAAACATGAGCTTCTGTTTCGATTCCGGGTCGAGCAAATTGTTATTAGGTTTTTCCGTACGGAATTTCTCAGAAGCAGCCCGGGGTCTGGATTTTTACCCGGTTAATGAGAATAGGCTCACCCCATATTTAACCATTTTTGAGTAAAAGTTTTATTCTATTATCACACTTCACAATAATATTATAAAGGCGAAAGTTTGTGAGTGTGTGTGTGTTTGTATGTTTGTTTAATTGTTTACGCTCAAACGGCTGGACGGATCTGGATAGAATTTGGCACAGAGATAGATTATAGTCTGGAATAGCACATAAGATACTTTTTATCCCGGGAATATGTTTCCTTGGGATAATTTTTTACATTGACGCGGGCGAAGCCGCTGGCTGTACATAAATACGAGGCATATCAAACTTGTGAGGTTTACGTTTTTAAAACAAGAATTAAATTTAATTAAACTGAGATAAACTAGTCAATCCCACCGCACTATTCTCAAACCACTGCAACTTTTGAAGCCAGCTTCAACAGTGGCGACCACAAAAAAGCGCCGAGGCAATGAAATGAAAAAACAAAGAAACATAATTTCCACTTTCAGACATAACTATAGATATACTTCCAGAGATATAATTCTTGCCAAACTCCTTGGCCGCCCTGAAGTTAGCTTTTCGATGCGCAAGGCCCGTGGATCAGTGCTGTTTTTGTATCAGATTTATGCAGCCAAGAAGTTTGGCGAGAACTATAATCCAGTCAGTAAATTGTATGCGTAAAGTTGAAAGCTCTTTAAAAATACCGGGCCGATAGCATAATAATGAGATCAATAAAGCTTTACCCTTTTACACAGTGCGCGGCTGAGATGACGAATTTGTCATTTATCAATGAAGCACCACAGCCGAAGGCCTTCTCATAGATCAGGCGACCCAGCCAGGGAAATGCATTTACGCTGGAGTCCGTACCTCCAACCACACGCCCCTCCTCGTTGCGTTCGCCACAGCCTGACAAGGTAAAAGCTAACGTCATTAATTGTTACTTTATGAAATGGTACTGCAGGGATTAACTATGCAAAATTACAAATTAAAATGAACAGACGGACTAGACAGCGTAAGGTACCTTTGCGTTTTAACGCGGATCCATCATCTTTATTCAAATTTTAATACTGCAATATTTGATCTTTTTTTTGTTGTCCGTTTGTTCAACGTTTAACAGTGACTTAAATTAAGTTTCCATGACATGATCAATTTATTTTAGCTACGATGATCAACTATGCTCATTAGCCCATTTGGCTGTAAGAATGACCACGCTTAGCAAATGTTTAATTCAAATCTTTACAGAATTCAGAATATTTTAATCAGTTTCTAATCATCGTCGAGATTTTTTGCTAAAGACCGTCGAGTAAAAATCTTTAACTAATAATGAAAAAAGATCGTTCCAAGAATTTGTTCAAGAACGTCCAATGAACCTGCGGTAAAGGTTTACACCTCGTTCACAAGTTACCTATCAGTCTGAAGTACTTACTCTCTTGAGACGAATCAACTTAGTCATACGAAACGGATACTTCGAAGTACTTACCTTAGTATTTTTTGCACCGATAACAAAATGGTACTTGATGTTCGAAAGGATCTTAAAGTGTTTGTTTTCTTAATGTACAACATAACTGCTAAGATTTTAAACAAACAATTTAATGGTTTATTTTTCGCAAAGATTACCAAGATTTACAGGAAAGATGAAATATAAAGATTTACCGATTATTATCTTCTACTTATTTTGACCAGTTGAAAAAACGACGGGCTTGGTGACTTTGGCTAAAATGTCTAAACTACTCGTAGTTTCATATTCTGCCATCCTCTTTGGCTTCCAGTCTGACTGGATAGAGCTGAATACTAATATTTTTCACGGACCTTACGAGGGCTAATAATTTAAGGGTAGTATTTAAACGAGCGACAATAAATTCAAGTTAAAGATGTGAAAAATACTGAATATGGCTTACTGAAATACTAAGTGGGCGACAAACAGTGGGCGAATACAAATGTTTAAAACAGCGACTTGATTAGTACTTTGGCAACATAGTCGACGGAGCCCCGCTGCGCGGGGCTCCTATTTCCGTCCGCAGGGTCTAAAGTAACCTTACACGAACCTAACCTGTCCGTGTCAGGGTGCCCTAAGCTCCCGAACTCGCTCCGCTTGCTCTTGTACCAATTCGTTGAAAACACAATTATACCCGAATTCCCGCGCTGCACAGCGATGTCGCCTTCATTTACGATGAAGAATAATATGCTAATATAGAAAAAATAGAACCCCAAATACAATTATAGTATGTCACAATATTATTACTGCAGCTCACAAAAACCTCCTAAAAGGTATTCCTCAAACCGGATAAATAGTTGCTTACTTAGTATAATAGTCGCCCATTCAGTATATTTTTCACCCGGTTAATTATTTCCCATAATTTAATAGGTTCACGATACTATCAGGATCTAAATTAGGTTTCGAAATAGGAAAATTCAAATGATTTGAACTACTTTTCGACCAGCTATTTTTCCGCATCTGAAGGGAATCTTTAGGTACAAGCTGTGAGTCTGATAGGGTTTCTCATCAGCAAAAATTTAGAACTTCCGTTCAATCATGCACCAGCCTTAAATCTTTTCATAGAGCCCACCTTCGTATAACGACCTACCCTACACAATGTTTGCATGTAGATTTAGATTTAGACTCCTGTCACTTGAAACTAAGTAGGTACTTTTCGAAGAGATTACATTGTCTTCCAAATGCTATTGTGAAGATTAAGAATCTATTAATATTAAGAAACAGTTTGAAGAAGCTGAGCAGTGTACGGAACGGTACACGAACGGCCTTCTTGTAGGCATTTCAATTGAAAGAATAAAATTGAAAAAATAACGCTGGAATGCCAATTCGCTCCAGTTATTAAAGCGAAAAATCAGTAAGTATATTCTTATTTGTGGAAAATTCTTGCTATGTGTTTCAAATTGTTTATTTTGATGGGGCTCCAATTAGGCCGAAAAGTAATCTTAAACAATATAGTTCATAGTTTTTTCAGGTAAAACCCGATAAAACCCTACTAACGAGAAAATTACAGATAATTTTCATGGTATTAATAACTATGCAATTATACATACCTATTTAGTTTCGAGAGCTATCACATGTTTAAGTTATCAAAGGTTGACAAAACATGATCTATTTCTGTTGCAAAAAAATTACTTGCTCAGAATAATTGCATTGTAATTCCCAAGAATTTTAGTCTCATAACTTACCGCAGTCTTCACACGGTAGCAGCTCTCTTTTATTAATATAGTGTGATGGTCCTTGGTAAGAATCTTCTGAAAGCCTGAGGTCATCCTATTGACACAGTAAACATTTAATACATACTTTAATAGACTCTTCTCTTCTGGGTGGGACCTAAACATATCTTGGTGAAATATGAGATTCAACCCTTTGGAGAATACAGGCATAGTGGTGTAGTGTTAAGTACAATGACTTTAATCATGGGAGAAAATGAAATTAAAGTCTGTGAAGCTTTCTTCTTCTTCTGTTAACCTTTCGTGTGCCACTAATAAGTGAAACATTAGAATAAAACAAAAGATCCTGCCGTGGATCCACGTCTCGAAAGGTTAAGGCAGAAAATCCTTAGACCCAATTTTTTTTCCGTAGTTAACTCAACCAATTGTTAAATTTGATAACCAATGGTTTCAAATTTCAGAAAAAGCGTTTATTCATCAATTTTTAGTCTAGCAAATGGTCAAATAAAGGGAGTTTCCTAGATGGAAAAATGATAATTCTATATAGTCCGTCAGTGACATTATCAAATAATACTGGATACGTATTTTTTGCTTTACCAAATCAATAAAAATTTACAAAGTTTAAGCGCATCAAAGTTATGGAGTGCGGGCTTGTGACGTCACTAAGGCAGTATAAAGTGTACTAGCGGCGTGACGTTTCACGAAATTCAAGGCATTATATCGTCGTCACTTTATGTTTACGTGTCAATAGAAAAAATACGTGTCCAATACTTTTTATTAATCTATCTGACGGACAAAAAACCGGTCAAGTGCGAGTTGAACTCGTGCGCCAGGGGTTCCGTACCTACCCATTACACCGCTATGATAAAATTGGTATCATTCATATTGGTGGCAGTTTTTTGTATGAGCGCGGACTATCTTAATTGGCTTCAACTGTATATGTATGGGGACAGCCTTTAATTTTGAACTTTTTTTAATTTTTTGGATTTTTTTCTTTATTTGTGCTGTAAGACCTTACTTTTTGCCAAATTTCGTGATTCTAGGTCAACGGTAAATTTTGGTTAAAAGCACGGCCTTAGAGAACAAGTAAAGGACAAATTCTGAAAAATAAAAATAGGAAATCTGAGGTAAATTTTGGTACTTACAAGTTTTCGCGAAAATCTAAATTTGCCCATATCTTTTTATCTTGTTGGGTCAGTACCTTGATTTTTATACACCTAATAGGAACCATAGACTTCATTATCTGGAATAAATTTCAACTTGCTAGGTTGGTGGTGTCACACGGACAGACAGACGGGCAGACGGACAAGAGAGTGATCTTATAAAGTTTCTTTTTTTACCTTTAGAGGTACGGAACCCTAAAAACTAATTTTCAGTAAACTACCCTATTAACTGTCCAACTTATTTCACTATTTGTGATGCTAACAATTGGAGAAAAATCGGATTTGAGCGAAATAAGAAACCATTGGTTAGCATATTTAAGTATTGGTTGAGTTAACTACGGTTAAAAAAACTGGGTCTAGGACTTAAAGCAGCAACATTTTGTAGCTATAATAATACTGTTATCATTGTATTTTGATCACTTCGGCTATTAGAGTGCCGTTGTTTTATGTTTCAAATTATACATGCTTTTATTCATAAAAATGAAACTAGGCAAAAAACATAACATGTTTAATTGTTTAAATAAAATACAAACACAAACAAATTAATCGTAAGTTCAGAACCTTGCCTAACAAATTATATATATTTATACGAACATATATACATAATGAATAATTTTATTACTACTTAGCATGCGTAACACGCATATCAGTAGGCTAATTATGTAAATAAGACATTTAAAACATCAGTCAGACCTATTTACAAAAACTCGCTCACTATAGCGTGGGGTAACACCGTTCGGAATTCGAAGATAAATATTGTCAACTACTGTTATTCAACCTACCTTATTTAGACTAAGCGGAGAACTGCTGGTCAACGCACATAGAAAACATAACGTGTAACACCACCACATTTTTATATTTTAAAAATTAATTTAAATCAAACAACACACAACTGAACTCCGTAACTTAAATATTGAACTCTCTTTAGAAAGTAGCATGTGCTTAGGGTTCAATGTTTTTGATACACTAAGTCATGTCTTCGATCTCGACGCACTTTATGGGTACAGGGACTTTAAAATGTTGCACCGACGCATTCGAAATTTAAACAACAATTCAAACTTTTAAGCTCGAGCCAATGTTTTGGACAGTTGTCCGTTACTCCCCGCTAGCCATGGTGGAGTAGCGAGTCTTCCGCAAAATTGTTATAATACATTAGACTTTCTGGTGAATATTCTAATGATGAGGTGCGTCATTTTAGCGTTCCGAGGGCTGCGCGAATGAGCGCTTTATTTGGCAATGACCTCCGCGTTCAATGACACCGCGGACCGTCAGACGTTAAACTAATGATCATTTTGAACCTTATTAACAGCACGACAAGAGTGTAATTACCTGCATGATTTCTGAATGCAATTATGTCGCAACACAAACCAATCAATATCTGGAATCCCTTCGCATCGATATTATTGCATACGATTATGTGAACCTTTACAGAGTGCCGAATCTTAATTACGGCGACGAAATTAAATGACCCCCGAATAAATTACGTTGCCTAATTATTTGTTTAAAAGAAAATGTTGCGAAGCAGTGTCGTTGACACGAGGCTATAAAGTCTCGTATCTTGCACCATCACTGATAAGACGATTTTATGTGCTGTTCAAAGAAACCAGAGCGTAACATTAATTCTGGCAAAAAAGTGATACCTAAATTTTTCAAATTAGTATAAAGAAATGGAAATTATCCGCAATAAGATAGACAAAATCAAACATAAGTCATCACTGTCTCCATAATTTGACGAAATTAAAAAGAATCCTCTCTAGATGACAATGACTACAAACCCTTTTCCCATTAAAGACATCAACGCACCCGGCACCCTTTATTTTTCGGGTGTGTAATATATTGCATAATAACAGATATTGAAATATCACTTGAAATACCGTTCACGTGATATAATCTGCATATGCTATAAAACAAATAAACTAATTTTATGTGATCTAATGTTATATTTCATATAACCTTCATTTGCTCTAATAAAATTTAGTACAATATAAATTTCACATAATTTTCCATTAGTTAATTAATTTTAATAAGCAACAAAATTTCCTTCGAAACTAATCTATCTGTGTCGGGGTGCCCTAAGCCCCCGAGCTCGTTTCACTCGCTCTTGGACTAATAAATCTAATGAATTGTTGCAACTATATACGAAACAAAGTAGACGTTTCTAAATTATATTTTGAAACGTCTACTTTTGATTGATTTTGAATATTATATTAACTGGATATTATACTAATTGAATATAAATTCAAATATGCCAAATGTTCATTAAACCATATAAGATAAGGTTAAATGAAATTATATCATTTAAATATAAAAAATGACATTAGGTCATAATAATCATTAGAACTTTTGTTATTATTTCAAACGTTACACACCCTTATTTTTCACGACTGAGAGTTACACTTTTTAGGTGAAGTAGCATTTTTGTCATTAACATTTAAAAACGTTATTTAAATATTTTTGTGTGAGACCTCCTTGACCGATATTCTTGCCAAACTACTACTTAACAGACGATTCAGTAAACGTTAGCTTCTTAAAGCAAATACTAAGAGAATCATATAACCGTAGCTTAATATTGGCTTAGCTACGGTAGGATAACGCCGCATCCTCCTAACCTGGTGCGGTCCGTTCCTAACCTTATTTGTAGACAAGAGTGAAAGTCACTATACCGAGGTTCGGCCTCCTAATACATTGAGATCGAACGACCTCGGACTTTGCGGCCCCGGACGCGACCGGCAAAGGCAGCACCTCTTCGTCTCCCGGCGGCCGGCATGAATCAGGCTGACGTCCGGCTGGACAATCTGGGGCGCAAAGAAAAAAGCGCCAAAAGCTGAGACAGCAGGCGGCTCAAGAAGGGACTCCTACGGGAGGACCATCAAAGAGACCGCGCGCTTTTATCAGCGGCGACAGCGAGGATATGGCAGCCAAGAGGATGAAGACCCAAGGTCAATCGTCCTCGACCGGATCCTTTAGGGATGCGGTGGTGTCTGTGAAACTCGCCGTCGTTTCAGTCAAGTACCCGGAGGAGTACTAGAAGGCGGTGGATCTAATGCCAATCCAGGAACTCATAATTGAGAAACTGGAAGAAGCGCCGGATCCTCTACCTGTCTTCACGCTTGCTCCCGGAGTTGTCGCAGATGCAGAGCATATATCCTGCGACGACTCTGACGCAGGCTCCCTGAAGCACAAGGTCGTCAACGCCAAGGACCTCCCAAAGCCAGTCAAATCGCATTGAAGAGTCACAACGGCGCTGCAAGACTCTGCCCGGGCCATTCAGTTGCTCCAGCGGCTTAACCCTGCCTTGAGGATGGACGACTGGAAAGTCGTGAATCCTCTCACTGAGCTGACCAGCATCCGTCGTATCATCCTCATGGACGGGGTGTCCGCTGGGGTCATCAAGGCCGCGGGCTACTCTCTTCCAGGAGGAACTGAACGTTACTCGTTTAAGCTCCTGAAAGAAGACAAGGGAGAGGCACCCACTGCGGAAGCAGGAGTGGAGCCCTCCGAGATGGACCACCGCAGTGTGAGAAGGCCATCGACGAAGTCTCTGCTCACGACTTAGCGCAGGCGTCAGAGATCCAGACCAGGGCGTTAGAGGCGGACAGGAAGTCATCCTCGAGGGCCTCGATACACTGGGGATTGGGTCGCCAACTGCTCTCGAGGAGAGCCAGGTGGACAAAAGCCTCTAAATATAAAAAAAAAAATACTTCTTTAAGGATTTTTTTTTTTTAATATCATCCCATAAAGAGGTGTTAAAGTTTGTAAGAAAAATAAATTGTTTATCATCAAAATTACTTGAATCTTAGTATTTCTGCTCTTCAAAACAATTAAAGAAAAAGGTATTTAAGGATATTTTGAATTTCATCCATAAAAGGGGTGAAAAGGGGTGTTAATGTTTGTAAAAAAAATAAATAGGTAGTTTATCATCAAAATTACTTGAAACTTAGTACTTCTGTGCTTCAATACAATTAAAGAAAAACGTATTTAAGATATTATGAATTTTATCCCTTAAATTACTTGAAACTTAGTATTTTTGCGCTTCAATACAATTAAAGAAAAACATATTCAAGGTTTTTTTTAAATTTCATCCCTTAAATTACTTGAAGCTTGAGAGAGAAAATAAATAAGAGACGGTATTATGTAATTAATGAAAATATTTAATTAAAAAAAGACATGTGAATATAAGTAAAAACTATTAAAAGCACATTTTTCGAAAACGTTTTCGCTCCTCCTCTGTTTTTCCATACAATGTAATTGTCATAGGCCCTTAAATGTTTCTCCAGGGATTTCGTGGGTAATAAGTTTTGTACGACGTTATTAAATTCTGTGGTTATTGTTTCAGTTGTTAATGCATTGTCACTTTCATAACAAAAATACAACAAAATATGTACTAATTACAAGAACAGAGATGTAATTCGCGCGCTTTTGTTTTTTTTTAGTTAGCGCGTGTCCTCGGATCACGTTCCAGCCAGTAGTAATTCATACAATTTTCGTTCGATTTCTATGAATGATATATGTTCCAAATTCAAATCTCATTTTCGCGCGCTAAAAAGTTCCTATCGGAAAAGATCTATTTTGCTGCCACTTATAGATGAACAAAGCGACACTTTTCGATTAAAAGGGATGAAAACGATTATTGTTGACAGAGGAGAAATTTTATATTCAACAATATTAATTCTGCCTTTTTGGCAAAGTTTGAACAAAAAGACATTAAAATTCAGTCAAACAATCAAAGCTTTTGACATTACAAATCCGTCTTACAGTGTGAAAATTCATGGGCAGTTTTTCAGAGTAACTTCTCATGAATATGAACCACTTTGGTTATGAGACCAACCCTGGATTCGTGACAAACTCAATTCTCTCCCTATTTTTTTGACAGTGCCGTTCATGGCTTCGCCAGAGATCAACTGAACTTCTTAACAATGAATGGTCACGGGCAACAGACTGTAGGCAGACATCTTTACCAAAAGTATACTCGCGACTAACTAAGCGACTTTTCAAATATAAATAATCTCAGAATTCTCAAAGGGACAATTAGGATTCACTGCCCAGTTGATGTCACAGATAATATAATACTAGCATACAGATGCCTTATCCCATACAAAGAAACCGTGCCGACGTACTCGTAACTAGCGTTTTTCGTCTGAGTCATACTGATTATTTTTATAGGTAGATCGATCGCGTTCGGTTCCTTTCCACAACTATAGGTGGTGTTAGCTGCGACTTGCAAGTAAAAGGGTTTACTCGGTTAGTGACTTTTTTTTTCCTTTACATACAGTGACGATTTGTTTTACAGTATTTTTTACACGTTTTTACAGTTTCATTGTACCGAAATGTGTTCCTATACAAATTAAAAAATCGAGTGGCATGAATCAGAAATATAAAACCGCGCTATTTATTGACATCAATTTTAAATTATCCGTTCAAATAATCATTGAAATTTGAATTAAGAGCCCAATATTCAATGAGTTTGTGCTTAGGAGGGTTTATTAAACAAGAATATAAAAAATGTATGATCAATTCTAGAAAACATTAATTTATACACATTTCAATAACAAATCGATGCATATCGCGCCATCTAGTGATATCTTTCTTTTTTTTAGTATATATATGCTCGCGTTTGACCACTAACTCACCTGATGGTAAACGATGATGTGGTCAACGGTGTAGCACGCTTGCTAGAAGTAACCTATTTACTCTTGACTTCAAGGACCCGAGGTTGTAGCTATCGGGAAACACAGACTCCGGCAATGAATTCCACTCCTTAGCTGTACGCATAATGAAAGTATTTCCAAAACATTTAGTGCATATGGGTGGGATGTCCACTATGTACCGATGGCGCATCGCCGTTTGTCTTGTAGTCCGATGATGAAACGGGCTAGGCAGAATTAGATCAAGCGATTCCATCGCACATTCCCCGATAGCTACCGATAAAAACCGACAAGCTGATGGCAACTCGGCGACGATGTTCAAGGCTCTGGAAGTGGAAAACCCGATAAAACTGCCCGACCCTGCCATCGAGCCCAGGACAACAGCGCTTTCGAGTTCGTCCACGACACTGACCAACGCGGGGCATTTATTGCATAGTCTATATAGTGAAATAAAACGCAAATTAATATTGAATCGAGGTACTTTATTGGTTTAAAATTCGTACAAAGTTATAAAATAAGACAACTAATGATAATATAAAATGTAATCATATATTTATGGCAATACTCTTGACATCATAATCGCATGTTTATACGAGTACCTACTTTGCTAGACATGAATATAAAACCCTTAATATTTACTAATTGATATTTTTGTACATTTCAAAACATGTTCTCGACATAAATTAAAATAAATACGATTTTTTTTTTCGAATGCTTAATTCATAGATTTTCAATAAATACGATTCTAAATAATTCGTCATGTAATTCTCCAAATATTTGGTTTTAAAATTACTTACAATAAAATCAAAATACACAATGATGATACACTAAACTAAAATATAACGCCATCTACCGGGATACCTACACAACAGGATACACACTTTCGTCAAATCCAACATAGATGGCGCTAGTTTGCTACTCTAAAATCGCAGGAAATAAATGCATGTATTATACAGTCAGTGACATACACTGATGCATCTTTTACGTCCTAATCGGTGCAGTAACACCCATCTTGTGTGTTCTCACGTATCCAGTCGATGTATTTAGTGACACGGGTGTAAACACCTGGGTAGCCTGCTCTTGCGCAACCATTGCCCCATGACACCACGCCTGCAAGAAACGTAGTCTTTAGAAAGCGTATTTCGAATTATGCTAAAATTTAAATACATAAAACATTAGGCAAAGAAAATGTTAACGTCTTTGTTCTTATATGTTTTCCAAATGGCACTAACTTAAGTAGCACCGTATGATTTATGAGTATGTTCTCTACTTTCGATACAAAGCAAGTTGATTTCGGCCGATAGCTAAATGCAAAAGATTTTGGTAACCGGCAATTAACCGACTATAGGTAAGATAACCGTCTAACGACACAATGAATGCCCTATTTTCGGAGTGAAACCGAAATCCTCATGGACGTTCCCCACCCGGCCCAGGATGTCAGGCTCTAACTGCCTAAGACTACCCCGGGTGTTCCCTTGCACACTCGTCTTGAGGGAGCTGCAAGATCGAATGTAACTTTCGCTGCCCCGGACTGGCTCGAATAAATACAATATTAATTCCTACTCCAATACAGAGAGACGGACTTTATCTCTAGGTCATGATGCTCTCTAGCTCAGTAACTATTACACCAAGATTGACCAACTGAAACTCGTTCAGGGGCCTTACTACGACGTGTCAACATCGTCTTGCCTTCTTTGTCAAAAAGGGTTTTTTTTTTTTTCTAAGTCGACGTCTCACAGTAAAATCAAAGTGCTACTGCTTAACCGAGCTACCCTGTGGAGACTAAACTATATGTAGAGCTTCCAGCCAGGCACAAAGTTCTAAACCTAAGGTCAAAAAGGGATCGTGCTAGACGTCTTATATAGCTCAGTCTCTCTCTCTGACACTATAGTCATGATGGCTTGAACACACCATATTAAGGAGTCACTGTAGCTTTAACTGCTTTCTAATTTGCAAAAGCATTGTCTCAACGTTTAGGCTGCCCCAATGGGACGGCACATTAAGCATACATTAGAACATATCTTTGTTCCTTACCAATCAGTTCGTAGCGCTTGTCGTTCTTTCTCTCAGTTATCAGCGGGCCACCGCTGTCACCCTGAAACATACAATATTACTTGCTCAAACGTTTGCCTTAAGGCATTTACAATCTGTCTAGTATTTTTTCTAACAATTTTAGAGTCGGCATCAAGTCCAACCGAATACAGCTGAATATAATATTTTATAATATAATATTTTACATGGAGCGACTAAAGATAAAGATAATTTATTGGCTCAATTATGAGATCACATTCGGCAGGCATGCAGGATGTTCAATAATTTTTTTTTTCGCACTGATATGTTTTGCCTAACGAGGCCTACAAATAAACTTTACAAAATTTATTATATAAATCATAAAATGGTAAAAAGAAAACGAAATTCTAAAAATACAATTTTGCAAAAAATCGCAATGGTTCATTGCATGTTTTCCATCTTGTGATTCGAGACAAAGACCGGGTAGTAGAACCCTGTACTAACATACTTAATTCTCATCTGATTATCAATTAATCGACCACTATTATTCTTATAGTCATCGTAGTAGCTTTGTGGCTTTGGCGTAGCGTTATCGTATCTCTGTCGTAGTGTTATCCAAGCAACTTCGTTTGCTTTGTCGTAGCGCTATTGGTAGCGTCATCATATACTCAATATTCTCATTAACTTTTAATTTTAATTTAATATATTGAAATAAAATAAATTCGTACAATCGTATATCGATGTTTCAAATATTATAATGTTTTAACGCGTAGTATATTTTTATTACCGTTGACAGTGATGCATCAATTGATATTCGATAATTTGGCACTACATTGGCATTAGAGCATCCAAATGGCCACTACGGAATCCGTAAACATTACTTTAATTATCTCTTTACGCTTAATTACAGCACTAGTCGCAATTTTCGTCCAATATACTACGATATTCAGAATAGAAACCATTGGAGTCAAAAGCGATGGATGACGAATAGTTTGTGCATTTGCAAAATAAATTAAGGCATTTAAGAATCTGGCTAAAAATATGTCATGAATGCCTAAAAAAGTGTATCTTAGATGACTTTTTATTTTGTCAAAAACTCAACTTATGTTTCACAAACTCTAATGCCCGTTTTTAGAAACTTAATGAATGCCAAAATATTACTGCACCGTTGGGTTTTCAATACTGCGGCTCCAACACTTCTGAAATAAGCGGCGAAGATAAAAAACCCCCTTTTATTTAGCCTTTTATTTATGATTCGTCTAGAGTTGGTGAAAATGGGCAGACGCAGATAATTACTATAACACGGTGATCGGAAGCACTGCTGCTAAAACTCTTAAAAATCCGGTTCCAAATCATCGAGTGTTTTTGTTTTTAAGAAAATTGCTGTAGTAAACCGGTTTAACTTCGCTGTTAGGCCTCTGCCTACCATCTTCACTTTAGTGCTTCGAATAAAGTCATTTTGCCAATAACTTCGCCCACATCTAAGTCGAAATCTTTAGCGATGGCGTTTTTCGTAATGACATATCGATAGCGCTTGCCGATTCCGTTTCATCATTCGATATCGCAACGCTTTCGTTGATAGAATGTCACTTGTCTATGGTCTAAAACCTCTGGCCTAGTATACTCGTGTTCCAAATTTTATCCAAATTCGTTGAACCGAGGCGTGATTGATTAACAAACATGGTTAGACCATAAAGATTTTTACATTAATACGGGTAGGGTAAAAAATCGTGGATCAAACGAAACAGGGGACAGTTGGGGTTATTTGCAGTAGGTCCTAAAGTACTATCTTTTTTATGTCTTACAGCAGATCACCGTGAAAACTATCGCCGTGTTTCGTTTGATACACGATTTTTTGTCCACTCTGGGATAATAGGATTGGGTGCCGCACCTGACAAGAATCCTTCTGCCCTGTCTTCGGGTATCCAGCGCACAGCATGTTATCTGTGATCATCGACGAGGTGTACTTAGTGTTGCGGCACTCCTGGTTGCTGATGACCGGTACTTCCACCTCCTGAAGAGTACAGGATACCTTGCCTTCCTCCGTGAGGGTACCCCAACCTGATGCGACTGCCTTCACGCCAACGTAAAGGTTATCTGTTGACACGGATATCACACGTTAATTTAAAAAAGGATGTCTTATCAGCAGCGGGACTCAACAGGATAGTATAGTAAAAAATTACTCATAAATATTTAAGTAATTTACTTCTTGTGGAGAGATTTTCTAAGGCGTGACGGTAGGATTAATGTACCTAAGTCAGGAAATAAGCGATAGTAGACTTATGCCCAACTATAAAACTCCCACTAATGATTTTATTTGAAAACTAATTATCCACTGTGGGTACTTTCAAAAATCTAGGTTCCAAAGACAAAGTTCTTAACGAAGACTTCATTCATGATTTTTTTTCTGGATTTTATATAACGTGCCACTTGCGTTTTCAAACTTACTCTAAAGAGGCCTCTGATTAGTTTTACGATTGCGATTACTTATTTTACTTACGAGCATTAGTAGGCAAGCAGATAGGCTTGATGGCCTCAGAGATGGGCACTCTCTCGTTCAGTCTTAGCAGTGCTACGTCATTGTCAAAGTTAGTGAGTGTAAACTTGTTGGCAATGGCGCGCAGGACGAAGCGGGTCTCTGGTCGAACTGTGGCGTTGCAGCGGTTGTGCTCACCGAAGGTTACTTTAATCATGAACCACATGAACCTGGAATATTATATAGAAATATATTAGAAAGGTAGATAGATGGGTAGTGTCTAGACAAAGTGACCTGAGGCGCAAGACATAACAAGCGACATTATATCAACAAAATCGGCGCGATGTGAAAAATGTTTGGGATTTCTAAGCATTATCAAAATGTCTTTTGAACAATCCCTTACATTTTGATATTTTGACAAACGGGGCATCGCAGTGTCGCTGATAGAATTACACTTTGCGTAAAGCCTCTGGGATCATGATTGTCAAAAATTTTAAAAATGTATGGGATTAACCATTACCGATATAGAAGGTGGTCATGCCCATATATTTTGAGCTTTTGGAAATTGGTATTGCTATATGTCACTTTGGCTAGAGCTTAAGATAGTGATACAGGTAACTACTGGTTCACGGTCAAGAGTCCTGCATCGAGGCGTTTTATGGAACGAAGTGGTCGTAAAAGGCCACGAAGACGTTTTTCGCTTTGACTTTGCAGCCACAAGATTTTAGAGGTGACGTTTTTGCCGTTAGGCGTAACTACTTTGTTATAAAATGTACTGCTGTAGGTATTGAAACTAGTAGGTACCTAAAAAGAGAATGGGATTCAAAAGGACACTCGTTAATGTTGTAGGTATTTAAAAAGAAAACAGCCATTTGCGAGTCTGACTCGCGCACTGAGGGTTCCGTATAAAAACACACGAATTCACTTTTCACCAAAACCAAAAATAAAAGTCATTACTAACATTCATACACAATGTAAGCCCCGAACATTGCTCTAATGAAGAGACACAATTAACTTTGCCGTTCGAAAACTGTTGCCCCGATACATCAATAACAAAAATTTTACTTTTCCAAGTAAGTTGGTCAACAATTACTCATAAACTTGTAAAGCCTACTTAGCAGAGACAGTTTTTCTTTTAATTTCATTTTATTTACTACTGCCGTACATTTTTTCGCATATCCATCCATGAGCAACCATTTTGCTGGCATACACTAGACTTGAAAAAAAATACCATTTATAGCTTTCATTTTTCGATTCAGGGATCCGTTTGCGTAAAATTGCAAACGGATCCCCCCCGGATCAAGATTAAGACCTGTTTTACTAAGTCGGCGTCGTACGTCGAAATCCTCAAAGAAAAAAATGTAGATCAAATATAGATAGTCGCATCTGCAGCTCACAAAAACAAACTCATAAATTGGTTTGTAATTACGATCTTAAGCTTTAAAAACCGCACTCATGCAAATAATATATGATAAGGCTTTTCGAATGTTTTCATCCCATCGCAGCCTCGTCGATATTATAATTGATTCTTGTGTTTTTCACTGGCAACAACGTGACAGCTTACAAGGGAAAATGATAGAATGAAAGAATTTGTACAGGGAAGAACGCAAGAAGAAAACGTGTTGCATCTATTCCAAGTAAGATAAAAGGAAAGGAAGATCAATAGTAAATACTTCTTCAAATTCAAACACAAAATTTTCCAATACCACTAAAAAGGTGTTTTCGTTAACTTTCCCAACGAATTGGCAATTCCACAATAAAACAGTCGTTTCTGTTACCGTGCCAGATCATAAATTCACCAGGTGAACATCTATTGTGTCATTGATTGTATATTTCTCTGTCAATTGTCCCTCGAACACTAACCAAGTCCAGATTGTGTCGCTATTGAGCGAAAGTGACGGCCAGTGTTTCGGCGGGCCACGGTCATGAATATTATTAATGTCCCTCATTTACGCTTTCACTTGCGTACATTAGTCCCCGCTACTGTCAAACAATGCATATGAACCGAGACGTTCGAAACTGGACACCTTTTGAACCCTCTGATATTGCGCATTTAAGGCCGTGCGAAAATGAGTTCCGTACCTGAGATGAAGCTGTCGACAAAAACAAAAAGCTATCACAAAGCGCCTAAAATGGTCATTTGTCGGGGATAATGAACTTTAAGTTTGGAGCCTGCTACTGGGCCGGTTCCAAGGTGAACGTACTTATCGATACTGATTGGTATTCACACGAATTTATTTTGGACTTGTTTGCCAATTCTTAGGTTATCGGACTCGTATACTGATGATTAACGATGTCATCTGCAGTTTGATCCGTTGTATTAGTCATAAAACATATTGAGAGCAATCAGAGCTTCAGAAATACATTAGTGGATTTGCATTTATTAGTTTTAAACAGATTTTATTGCTTTATAAAAACAAATATTAAAAAAATGCAATGGCTTCGTATATTTAGTAATGATTTTTCCTAAAATCATTCATCATCGTTATATTGTCATTAACCTACTTTTATATGTCAATAGCCTTTTAGATAATTCTTTTGTCGTTTTGTAACTAGTGTGTACGTCACCCTGATTCAATTAGCCTTAATTATAGTAACCTTTAGAACAGTTTCAATCTATGTATAAATTGTGATATTTTAATATGCCTATGAAATCAAGAGGAGGTTTAGGAAGTGTTTCGAGTCAACACCCTGCCAAGTGTTTCGTTGAACAAACACTTAACATACAAACACGTTCACGCTTCTGTGGCATCTCAAAAATCTTCGCAAATAAAACTGATTTATTTCTATAAACAGCTAGGCTTATAGCAAAGTAGGATTATGGAAAAATATCCATTATTTCTAAAATAATTATACTAAAATCTGAATAATAGTTCCATATAAAGCTCCTTAAAACTCCACGATTTATTATAAAAGTTGAAAATATTTCAAGAAATATGAATTTGGCTTTTTTTGCAGCTTAAATGGCCATAATGGACCAAGTTTGGTGACGCGTAGTCGATTTGTGAAATAATAAAAACTTGAATTGTTACCTACTACATGAATAAATAACCCTATCGAATAAATCTCAATAACAAAGCATAACAGATGATGACTCCTGCTTCATTGATTAAAAATAATGAATAATATACGTTAACGCATTGCCACATTCATATTTCTTCGAATAACCAGCATAAATCAGCACATAGACATTATTGCCGATATCCGTTCTATTGATAGAAGGCGACCCATCGCTAACACTAGACATAAAACGTTTAATAAACTCTGCTCACCCTTTAACACAATGCGCGGCAGTGAGCACATATTTGTCATTGATGAGCATCCCTCCGCAGTAGAACCGCTTGAAGTAGGACAGACGAGCCATCCAGGGGAACTCGTTGATGCCAGCCTCCTCACCGCCCACGATACGGGGCACCTCATTCCTTTCGCCACATTCTGAAATCATAATCAAGGGGAAATTAGATCATCCATCTTTTTTATCTGTGGTACGCCTCGCGTAACCATCCTGGTTACAGGGATATTTCGAATCTTTTGGAACTGTCCGCGTTCATGGTTAGTGTAAAAAATACTTATTTAATCATGCCTACATGTTAACAAAATTCTTCGATAAATGATGCAGTTTTACTCAATCTTTTTGAATTATCTAAAATTAGTTTGCTGGATATAACTACACCTAAGTTTCCTTTTCCATATTAGAGAACACTGACTCGTTTATGTTCCCAAAAGCCAGAGTTCACGAATAGCCGCTAATTGTAATTTGCTTTGTTTGCTAGGCAAAGTTTATTTATGCAACCACCTATAAAGACAGCAGTAAAAAATCTGAATATCTTAAAGAGAAAAGTTTTCGTTTTACTTATTCAGAGACTCTTCAAACTTCAAGCACATTGCTGAATGAGTACTCACAAATTCTTGGTCATAGATTTCCCCTATTCAAAATATCGTGTCATCATTCGGTGAATTTATAATGCTTTGAGTATTTAGATTGCTTGCTCGAGTATTTCTATGTATACTTTATTTTAATTACAATCTGCCGTAATTGAAATTTTTAGCCACCTAATAAGTTTAGATATATTTGTTTGGTGGCGTAATACCAATTTCTATCTGTAACTAAACCTCATTTTGAATGGTTTTTTTATTTCAATTTGCAATGCAAAGTGAACAGTTTATGTCCCCTTTAAATCAATTGTCCTGAAAACATAACAGCGGGTGCAATCTCGCATTGGGAAATGTAAATAACATATTACTATTCATTCTTATAAGAAATAACCATGAATCAAAATCGAGTCATATTGGACAGCTTTAGTGCTTACTTACCTTCCAATACTTACCCCGAGTTTCACAGCCCTAAATTATCGCAGAATTAATGTGACAAATTGTCAAGCACGCGTTATCTGCTGAGATTGGTTGAATGAATTTTCAACAGCCAATCACAGCAGATAACGCGTGCTTGACAATTTATCACATTAATTCTGCGATAATTTAGAGCTGAGAAACTCGGGCTTAAGTACTTACTTTACCAGGACACCAGAGTATGTAGAGATTATTAAAATGCTGAACATGGATAAGACTTGGATAACCATGTGCTATTTAACGGTTTCAACAAAGAAGATTTCATCAAGAGCCGATTAGACATTTTATGTTATAAAGAGATTGTACTAACTGCAAGAGCACGTGGTCCTCGGCAGGTTGGCTTCCATCATCGGCGGTCGGTTGCCCCACAGGCCGCCGAAGATATTCTTTGAGTAAATATCCCTTGCATCTTGAACGACATCTCCCTGTGTCAAACATACAACTTTCAAAATGGCTCATAGGTAAGAATCAGCGATAACGATTGTACAATTTTTTTTGTTTTTTTTTTTTTTTGCTGAAACTTCATGTGTTTTTTTGTAGAGCAAACCAGTAGTTGACAGTCTGTCTCGCTGTAGAAGGTCACTTTGTCTAGACTAGACCCTAAGGGGCATGTTGAAACGATAGCATAAGAATGCGAGTAGATATTGTCTTTACGAAGTTCGTAATTTCATTCGCATCGTGTTCTTACATCAGGCTGGAACAATATCATGCGTTTTGCCATCAGTTCCTATAACTTATCGATAGTTATTTGTAGGTACAACCTCCTGTTGCGTGTTAGTATTATCCATAATATATAGCATACATATTTCAAATATACTCGCGACGACTGCATTGCTTGCAAAGAATCGTTTAAATCGTAATCTACTGACGTTCAATAAAGATAAATCTCATCTCAAGTTGTGATAACTAAGGTGTGATAGCTCTCGCAGAATGCAGCACTTTCTGTGCATAGTCGTTAGCGGTATAGATCGGTTAAGTACGGAGTTTCATTCAGATTTAAATCAAAAAGCTCATCATCATGCAAACATCATCAGAAGCAAAAACTTTTGATGATGATTGCATATTATGTATATTGATTGGTAACCACAAATAGGCATTTCATTTGCCAACCAAATTGATTGACAAAGTAAATCAACCTAGGTAATATGCCCACTTCTGCAATTCAGATCCTGGTCTTTCTGTTAGAAGTACTGGGACATATTTACCTCGCAGGCCCAGTGTTGTTTGGCAAAAAGATCTTTCGATCATAGACCCTATTCATCTTTTAGGGAAACCTTAAGAATCGAGAATGTCCAGCTTAAGCCATCTATTTATCGTGATTAAGAAAAGCAAATGAAAGGTCGTTTGTCCTGACACCTGTCCAACTAGATTAAATATTTCAGTTGCGAGATAACTTCCCTTTTTATAACACTAGCTTCTGCCAGCGGCTTCATCCGCGTGATAAGTGTTTTCTTATCCCAAAGGAACATTTTACCGGCATGAAAAGTAGCCTTCGTGCTATTCCAGACTCTAATCAATTCCTGTACCAATTTCATCCAGATCCGTCCAGCTGTTAGAGCGTGAAGAAGTAACAAACATACACACTCACAAATACGTTAAATACAGCGAAACTTGGTTAAGTGGGACCTGGATAAGTGAGAAACCTCCATAACTGGAACTCATGCTGAGGTCCCAACACTTTGGCACTGAATTACCTCTGTTAGTGGGACGAGGTAAACCTCTATATCTGGGATTTGTTTTTTCGATTTATCATCATAGTTAACTCTATAACTAAGACAGCGAGTAAATTTTATATGCATAAACCTCTGTAACTGAGATAACATGGAATGGATAATATAAATGGATAACATGACAATGGAACCCTCTGTAAATGAGACAGATATTTATTTATACCTGTATATCTGAGACACTGGGTAAGTGGAATACCTCTATAAGTGAAACGACATTGCAGGTCCCTTGATGTCTCACTTAACCAGGTTTCACTGTAATTTTGATTTGGCCGTAAAAATTTAACTAAACATTACCAAAAAGGGATAGACTTCAGGACCATAAATGCCCATGGTCCTGAAATCCATCCAGCACCAATTTTATTGCTGCAGTACTTTTATTTGGAAAGTTTACTTTACTGTGAGGATGACCGATATTTTATATTTTGAACACTCCTCTTTTATAACAGTAGTTTATCGAATACCAGCAATCTAAATATTAGAAAAACCAGCCTAACACGCCTTCTATCATGAGTTTTACAGTTGTAAACAAACGATTTCGCAACAGGTTTTATAAATTAAGTATTCAATATTGGTGTCGCGTCTAGAATTGCCAAAATCTTGCTAATCTTGTAGTTATTAATATATTTGAGAAAGCATGTGAATATCAATTAATTAAATTTCGCCACAAACTGGATCAACAAGACGATTTTATAGAACATTATTTTGACTGCTAATTGGACGCCGTCTGATATCAAAGGATTAAACACGGCACAGGACTTTTTATGACCAAGTTTGAAACGAAAGTAAAAAATGCTACCAACCTCTGAGCAAGTGAAAGTCAATGTCACAACCACTAAAATAAATAAACACTTCCACATTCTGATTCTGGTTTATAAAAAATAAACAAAAAAAGTAAAAATTCTAAATTCGATTTCAGATTTTGGCGCTCGGCTGGCGCATGGTACTGGCAGGTGAACTTGTCGCGCGCGCTCAATACGGACACACACTGAGATGCGTTGCGTCCACACCGTGTTCAAACAACGGACGTGTTTGAATTCGTCAATTCGTACCCCACTAGTCCACTAGCAACTTAATGCTCATTTTACACGATAGTAAACAAATCAGGCGCAATGTCAATAAAGCCTTGAGTAAATTGAGCCTTGAGCAGCCTGCAGTCGGGTCTAACTTCAGATAACCTAAATTATTTTTGAAATATGTACGACATAGTTCAAAAGTATTGCCACACACATAATTTATCCTGGACAGTTCGGTCAGTCACCTTATAATAGATTCGTCATAGACCTTATTTTAAGCGTAAATTGAATTCGTGACCGTCCAAAAAATGCCTATCTATATTTCTACGGCAACATGACGAATTGACGATTGACTAGAATTTTCTTGCAACGTTGTGCTATGAACGTTAGTTTTAAAAGTAACACGCGCAATGCTTTTCAATTAGACCACAATACGGTTTGCTATGGTAAACTGACATTTCTATTGCAATGGATCATGCAGAAATTTGAGAATAAAGTACCCAGTGATTATACTTGTAAGTATAGGTAGTTTAGGTGTGGAAATATAAGAATAAGATTAAATCGATCTACTTTTGGCAAACTAGTTGATATTTATTTATTTATAAGTGTATCCTCGCACTGGAAGGCCTCGCGGCAATTACACCAATGGGGCAAAAATTTACCTATATCACACGATCACACTAATATTATAAAGACGAAAGTTTGTGAGTGTGTGTGTGTGTGTGTGTTTGTATGTTTATTACGTCTTCACGCTCAAACCGCTGGACGGATCTGGATGAAATTTGGCATAGAGGTAGATTATAGGCTGGAATAGCACATAGGTTACTTTTTATCCCGGGAATGTTTCCTTGAGATAATTTTCGACATTCACGCGGGCGAAGCCGCTGGCAAAAGCTAGTTAACTATAATTCTTTGTTTCGTCACCAGAGTGACACAAAAAAGAGGAAGAATGTCAGTCCAAGGCATTTTTCTCAGAATGTACAAAAAAATTCTTCAGGTCAGGTTCAAAATTAATTCTAGCTGCGAAACAGGATCAAGAAAACATGTCTGCCAAAACAGATGTAGGTATTCAACTAATGCGCATTTAAGTATTCTACACTTGATATCAAACAGATAGCTAACCAATTACTAATTCAGAGTATTAACGGTACTAATATTTATTACTGGTGCAACTTTTTGTAAATCGAACGGTTTCGACAAGAGAATTTACTTTCTGGCGCCAAGGCGAAAAAAAAATTGGAGAGTAAATGAAATTGAAATCAACTTCACCCAAATGTTTTCTGGTAATAACTCCGCCTCTGTACATTCATGTGCTTGAAGTTTTAAATAAACAACATGGATGCCTCAAAGTTGATCATTTCGTGGAAAGTAGGTATTAAAAGAACTTCAGAAGACTTAGGTGGAAAATTGGACTGAAGGTACCTAAACGCCAAAAATGACAAGCGATCAACTGCTCCCGACGATCGATATAATAATAGGTAACCTTCACGGATTTTTACTGTTAGTCCAGAAAAATAGACTTCAGTCTGGCAATCGTAATAAATACAAAGTGATAAGACGAGCCTACTCTCACTTATAAAGCCGCTAGCTTTTGCTAGCGCATTACACATTCCCAAAATTAAAAAAAGTAATCCATCGGGAATATACCCAAAGCATGGCCATGATCCACCCATCTTCCGTGTTCGTGTACCCCAATCAGCTGATAAGGCGTGATTGACGAGCAAATATATAGACTTTCTCATTTACAGTTCCTTTAAGTAGGATCAAAATCGGCTATCAAAAGGAGTCTTAACAAGTGATAAAGGAGATGGAGTGATGTGCAGTCGTTTCGGCGACCGGTCGGTGCCGCGGCGAAAGTGTCACTTTCCAACGCGTCACATGTCACAAATTCACAATGGTCGCGGTCTTTTAGCACATTCACTAACACTGCGTACAGCTAAAGAGTATTAATTATGTCAATGAGTAAGTAAGTTCTAGGTTTTAGAACTTACTCATAGACATTATTAAAGCTCTAAATTGTCATGTCTAGTTTGCAGAACACTAGACCATAAAGACTTTTTACTCCATTCTTGGGAGGATATACCTTTATGGACTTGTTTCTAAGTAAATATCTCCCTATTCCTCTATGTCTATAGGTACACTCAGTGTTGTAGGTATTTCCAACTTTTATAATGTCGACATGTAATCAGAATAATACTTTGCTCCCATAAGAAATAGTGCTATTTCATTCTCCATCGGGAGCTCAAAAAGTGTATCTTTATTTTCTCTCTTTTTCCTGTATGCTTTAAGTAGGAACACGACGCTCTGGGTTAAAACCGAATAAGTAAAAAATATCTGTGTAGTTGGAATTACGCAGCAGTTATTTTTGGGTCTCAACTGCTTCCATATCCAAAAAATGAAACCCACAAAAGCTTGCGGTTTTCCTTAATCCAAACTTTACCACTCGATCCAATCACATAAATATATCGACTTAGTCATAAAATTCAGACCCTACACTTAAAGTTTGATGATAATAACCTCCTTTTTTAAGTTGGTTAAAAATAAAGTCATTAAGAATGTTTTGTTAATCTGTTTAATGTATAAGAGCACCTCTATATCAATTTAAGGGTAGTTAACATCTTTAAAAAAAAAAAACACATTTTATCCAGATTATAACAAAGTAAATTGAATTAGTTATTAGAAATAATTTAAAACGTAATAATTAATATCTATAAACATTGTCTCATAAAACATCATATGATAAATCTAAAATAAATAACTATCGATATAATGATAACAATTTTATCGTGATAGGGATCACAGGCGTAGCCAAAAGAGCACTGCTTAATAATACCCCTTCAACAAAGTCGGGCGTTTGCGCAGACCAAGGTGCCCTTGATCGGGGCACCAACCAAAAAAGATCGGTGAAAAGGGCACTAACACGCAACAACCGCCCGACTGTGTAGAATGGGTTTAACCTATAGTTAAATCTAAAACGTGCTACATCTACATCGCTCATCGTGAATTTTAACCGCTAAGTTAGGCCCTTTCCTGCTGGCGCTATGCAATTCGATTTATATCACACCGTTAAGCGATTCTTACTAAGCGAAATTGCAAGTACTTTCATATGAACAAAATGCGATGCAATTTGATCGATACGCCCTTGAATTTTTTTACAAAATACGTGCGCGATATCGCCTATCGACGCAATTTAAATTGCGTCGCGCCATCAGACAAAGCCAAATTGTCAAGCACGCGTTAGCTGCTATGATTGGCTGTTGAAAATTCATTCAACCAATCACAGCAGATAACGCATGCTTGATAATTTGTCACATTAATTCTGCGATAATTTTAAGGTGGGAAACTCGGGGATAGAGGTAAATAATGGTTCTGCGTATTTAAAATAGATGGCGTTGCTGAAATCATGCTAAACTATTTCTTTTTTACAAGCTTTTATTATTATTTTTTAACTTGCAATGTATGTAAATGTGTTCGCGTCAAATCTTGCAACTGAATTTTAAAGCAATTATCCTCCACCGATTAAGATGAAATTTTGCATACACGTTTTGTTTGGATGACAATGCATGTTAGCAAAGTGACGTCATTGTAAATCCAATATGGCGGAGGGCCCAAGATGGCGGATTAGTTTTTTGTGCACTGCCATGATGGGTATCAAATTAAAGGGTTTGCTGAGAAAAATACGAAAAAAGCTTGCTTTAAAAAATATTTTTTGATGAATAATTTTCTTTTTATATTATCTTTTCAAAGCTTATTTAAACAGAACATCGATATCGAGAAAAACTTTAAAAAAATATTTAAAAAGATGCAAATGAGGTTTGGCGCCAAGCCTAAAGCAAATGTAGCGGTAACACGTCGTCAATACAGAACTAAATAAATTATTTGCGAACAAAACACCTACATTCATCTCCTTCAAACTTATCCTTTCACTGGACACTTGGCACATGCCACGTTATACAGAGACGTGGTACCGAGTCACGACCTGTCATTTAAACGTACATGCGAAAGTTTCGAGTCAAATTGATAAGTGCATAAAATGAACGAAATTTTTGTTCCAAAAAATATCATAACCCATATTCCAAGTCACTCTTACGGAGCTCAACTCTAACCAGTTGAAATAAAAAGACAAGTCCTGACTGACTGACTGACTCATCAACGCCCAGCCCAAACCCTTGGACCTAGAAAGCTGAAATTTTGCACAGAAGTTCTCTTTATAATGTAGACAAGGAATAAGGAAGCATTTTACGAAATTCAACCCTTAAGGGAGTTATATAGGGGATGAAACATTGTATGAAACTCTGTGATTTTTAATTTGAAATGAATGAAATATGGCATTTAGCTTCTAAATATAAAATAAAAAATACGCCTCCAAGGATTTTTTTAATTTCATCCCTTAAAGGGTTAAAAAAGGGTGTTAAAGTTTGTAAGAAAAATAAATTGTTTATTATCAAAATTTCTTGAAATTTAGTATTTCTGCTTTTCAATACAATTAAAGAAACACGTGTTTAAAGATTTTTTGAATTTCATCCCTCAAAGGGGTAAAAAAGGGTGTTAAAGTTTGTAAGAAAAATAAATTGTTTATTATCAAAATAACTTGAAATTTAGTGTTTCTACTCTTCAATACAATTAAAGAAACACGTGTTTAAGGATTTTTTGAATTTCATCCCCTAAAGGGGTAAAAAAGGATGTGAAAGTTTCTAAGAAAAATAAATCGTTTATTATCAAAATTATTTGAAATTTAGTATTTCTGCTCTTCAATAAAATTTAAGAAACACTTGTTTAAGGATTTTTTGAATTTCATCCCATAAAGGTATAAAAAGGGGTGTTAAAGTTTACAAAAAAATTGTTTGTCATAAAAATTACATGAAGCTTATTATTTCTGCACTTCAATATAATTAAAGAAACTCATGTATAAGGTTTTTTGAATTTCAACCCCTAACGATGTGTTAAAGTTTGTAAGAAAAATAAATTATTTATTATCATAATTACCTAAAATTTACTATTACTGCACTACAATACAATTAAAGAAAAACATACTTAAGCCTTTTTTTTAATTTCATCCTTTAAACGGGTAAAAAGGGATGCTAAAGTTAAAATGAATGATTACCTACTATATGTGCTCGGGGGTAACAAGTTTTCATGCCTCGAATACCACTGACCCTCTGACTTTGTCTTTGAGTTTCAACGATTACAATGCCCCCTTAATGTCTGCTTTGCAATGATCATAAATAAATCTCAGGGTCAGTCATTATGGTTGGCAGGCATAGATTTAAGGAAAGATTGAATCTCACACGGGCAATTCTACGTTGCCAGTTACAGAGTCAGTACTAGCACCCTGGCCATTTTAGCACCAGACAGAAAAACCACCAATGTTGTATACAAAAACATTATCCAAAAGCAGAACCAAAGTATTACATTTATTAAAAACAATACAGCCAATGAACATCGGGTGATAACTTTAGCGACAAACTGTCTTAATTTTCAATCGTGTCGGTAGTAGGATCCAGAAATTGCAAGCAAAGTGGTCTTTCACTATTTGTACCTTCCCGTGGAAATCGATCTCACAAGACCTCCAGAATGAAAGTCCAATGCTCTAGCTATTAGAACACGACGGCAGTTCAGTTTATGCTTTTATATTAATTTACATGTAATTTATGTAATTCAATAAAATAATGAAGTCGAGCAAATTTTGTAGTCTACGCGAACAATGACGCGGGCGGAAAGCTATGTTTGGATATTAATTTGCAATATCCCGCCAGAACTGCAAAAAACGAAACAGCCAAAATCGTGTAGTCCACGGCAGAAAGCTAGTTGTCAATAAATAACGAGGTGAACATGACTTGGAATATAGGGGTCAAGTTACATTACAAATAAATTAATATTATATACAAAAAAACGTAATGAACACTTAGGCAGTAAACATACGTTTAATACGTTTCATACGAACAAACGTCTTATTTTCTAATGGTAATCTGCACCACCGGCCTGTCCGAAGTCATTTAACTAACGATTAGATAAACGAGGTTTAAAAGTAATTAAAATATTAAACTTAATTGTCACGACTTTGTCACACAAGGCGATATTTTAAATCTCCTAAATTAATTTAAAATATCTATTAATTTTAGTCTAACATAAAAAGAAAGTTATATATAAATAATGAAGAATGTCAAGTGATTTATGAAACTAAAATAATATAACGAAACTATTGAATATAGCTAACGTTAATAGAAATCGAAATTAATTACGTTATGCGAAACACCGTAGAGAATTTTCCGTTTAGATTAATTTGTTCCTACCAAGAATTAATCACAACTAATGAGTTTCAAGAATTCTAGATAATTTAAATTAAATCAGTTATACTTTAGAGGTCTTTGAATCGATTGAGAACAAGGACTCAATCAAGTCTCTTTGTTTTTACTGGCCATGGAAAATTCACTTGTCTGTAATTTTTTATCAATTTTGAAATTTATTTCTCGTCATCATCACGAGAATTATATTACACATTATATTACTACTTCATAGTAGTAGTTACTATCTATGTTTATCTTAAATGTGATTCGCATTAGTTGTTAAATTTTTCTATAGTGCCAAATTCATACAAAATTTTCTGCAAGCATTTATAAAAGAGATTCATAATATTCTTCATCTAAGTTCTATTGTATTTCACAACTTCGACTAAAATATGAGGGTCCAAAAAAAGTGTAATACTATCAGCGATGGCGATGGTTGAAATGCCAAATTGTCAGGGAGATTTTAACAATCGCTTTTACACTTTCGATGATAGAACGTCACTTGTCTATCACATCTGGAACATCTAAACTACGAGTATTATTTCAGATTTGGCTCTTGACGCTAAAACAAATTAAATGTTAGGCACTCATCACATTTGAACATGTTTTTAGCTTGGCACTACAATTATTATTACATATATTGGAATACATATTTACATATATATAATAAGTACTGTTAGTTAAATTAATATAACTACGGAAACTTAAACTATAATGTCGATTAAAAGATCTTGTAAATTCTTTGTTCAGTTTTCTCGACTTATATGTACAAACATTATTATGAAATAGATTCCTATTTACTTAATATCTAAAGTTATACCAAACTCAAATTGTGTTTAAATAACCTACAACTTTCAGAAAAATAGTCTATTAATTCAGCAAGGTCACCATAATTTTGTCATTTTCTAGGTCTATAATAGCATAGTGCATGTAGGAATTAGTTGCCACAAAGGCAGGTGTCCCTCAAGTTAGCTCTAAGCCATGGTAGATATTTAGTGATCCTTGTGTAGACACCCGGGTAGCCCGGTCGACCGCAACCCACACCCCACGAAACGATACCTGGAAACAAACATAATATTATATTTACTTTTATTTTTTAAGTACAGAGGCTTTGCTAAGAACGTCGATGTTCATGATATAAGTTGTAGCTGTTATTAGTGCACCAGCGCCATCTATGTATGCCGCAGTATACTCGAATGCTTAGCCACATCCATATAGAAATGACGAAACTATAAAAGATGGCACTGCTACAGGAAAATCAAACAACTTTTACCAAACACAACAAAATTTTAATAACTATTTACTATTGTTCCTTCCTGGCCATGACTATAGCAAGATCATAGGCCAAAATATGCAAGGAGTTAACCTACATCCCTGTGGCAATATTTGGGGGTGTAGCTTTAATCTTTTTCTCTTTTTTCATTGCTTAATATATTAAAACTCTTACTACTACTCTTATATTCTTTTAGTCGCTGTTTAAGTACTCACCAACGATTTGGAATTTGTCTCCCTGTTGTAAAAGGAGAGGACCACCGCTGTCTCCTTGACACGAATCCGTTGATGCTCTGCCGGCACATAACTGTAAGCGATAAAATCCATTGGTCAGAAAATCAATAAAAGGAGTAAGAGTTCTGCAGGAACCCCACAAATAATTACACACTGAAGAATCAGAGGAACTCCTTATTTGCTTTTGGAGGATATCTTTAGGGCCAACTCAATAAAAAACCGCGATCCATATGCAAGGTACGCACTATGTATAATAACTCTGTACCTTTGGATATGGGCACATCAATAGCAGACATCATTGATTCTGAACTCTCAAATCGAAACTCACCATATTGTTAGTAATCCTCGAAGCCCTATACTTCATGCCCCGGCACTGGTTCAGCGAGAGGATGGGCACTCGCACTTCCTGCACGACGGCAGGCAGTTGTCCTCCCTCAGATGTCCTACCCCAACCCACCACGACACCCTCTTTGCCAGAAGGATCTATACCTAGAACGTAACAATTTTACAAGTGGTTAGTTTTATCTCCAGAAATGCAACTAACGGAACCGCCAGACGCCCGAATGCATCAAGCGAAATTGAACACATGTGTTTTTAAAATTTGGGTGGTGGTCGGTACGGAACCCAGGTTGTTTGGTAGAAGATACTAGAAAAAGTACAATGGATGAATGGAATGGAAATCGGCAATATTCAAGGAATAAACTGAAAATTGTCAAAAAAGTTAGATATTTGAAAGAAAAAGAGATCAACAGGAATCGTGCAATCAGAAGAGTTTATAGTTCTCAACATACTTCTGAGCCGCCCTGAATAAATGAACTATACATTGCATACCCAGACCATAGCAGAAATAAAATATTCCCCAAAGGCAATCCTTTGAGCAGCTGAGATGCACCTATAGAACACCCATGACAGTTATTTCGTGAATTAAGTTTAAGTACCATGTAACAGGGGGTGAGCCTATACAAACCCTGACTCCGCGCTGCTACTGAGAAATTCCAGATGGAAAAACCCAATAATACTTTCCCCGACCCGAGAATAGAACCCAGGACCTCATGCGACCACAGTAGAGCATGGTTTAAAAGAAGTTCAACTTACCGGTAGGTGGCAAACAAACTGGTTTAATGATCCTGGAGAAGTTGACAGGCTTGCGCAGCTTGAGTAGTGCAATATCGTTGTTGTAGGAGTCGGGATCAAAGCTGCGGTGACGGACGATGGCGGTGACAGCGCGCATAATGGCCGCGCTCTCGGTCGTGATGGTCTGGTCGTGGTCGCCCAAGATTATGCGAATCTTTGAACGCTTCAGTCTGGATCATGGAAGAAGAAAAATAATTGTAGAACATTAAGGGCCTTCCACCGTATTAGTGCCGTAAAACGGTTTCTTTCTAAAGCATCATCATCAACATCATTTCAGCCGAAAGACGTCCACTGCTGGACCTAGGCCCCCCCAAGCGTCGCCAAACTGATCGGTCCTGTGCGTTTCGCATCTAGCACACTCCCGCAACCTTATCCAGGTCATCGCTCCACCTCTAGGGAGGCCTTCCAAAGCTACGTCTTCCGGTACGCGGTCGCCACTTCAAACTTTTCGGCCCCAACGGCCATCGGTTCTGCGAGCAATGTGCCCTGCCCACTGCCACTTAAGTTTGGCAATTCTTCGGGCTATGCCGGTATCCTTGGTTCTCCTGCAGATGTCTTTATTTCTGATTCGATCACGCCAGGAAACTCCGAGCATAGCTCTCTCTATTACCCTTTGGGTGACTTTAAGCCTTCTGATGAGGCCCATTGTGGCACACTGGCAACACACACTGGTCATAGACTTTCGTCTTGAGACACTGCGGTAAACTGGACGAGAAGATACCACGCAACTGCCCGAACGCCGTCCAGCCGAGTCGGATTCGACGGTTGACCTCTTTCTCGAAGTTGGACCTACCTAACTGGACCGTTTGTCCCAGGTAGACATATTCGTCCACAACTTCGAGTGTAGAGTCTCCGACTTTGATAGATGTGGGTGCAACATGGGCATTCAACATCACCTTGGTTTTGTCCATGTTCATTTTTAGACCCACTCTTTCGGAAGCTCTACTGAGGTCATCGAGCATTGTACTGAGGTCCTCCATGGTTTCAGCCATGACCACTATTTCGTCTGCAAACCGAAGGTGAGTGATGTACTCGCCATTGACGTTGATGACCAGTCCTCTCCAGTCCAGAACCTTGGAAGACATCAACCAGTGCATCAACAGTTTCGGAGATATGACGTCTCCCTGTCTCACACCTCGCTGCAGAAGGATAGATTCCGAAGTCTGATCCTGAAGTCGGACTGACATGGTGGCGTTTTTGTACAAACACTTCAGCACCTCGATGTACCGTTAGTCGATTTGGCACCGTTGGAGAGACTGCCCAAGTCTCGATCGAATCGAAGACTTTCTCGTAGTCCACAAACGCTAAGCACAGAGGCAGCATACTCGTTAGTAACGGATACGTTAAAATGGTTACAAAAAATAAAAATATTACTGATTCATTTACATTATTTGTGAAACATGGTTTCTTCTTGTAACTAATAGTTTTGTTTTAAAGAAAAAAGAAAACAACAACACGATATTTTTATGGTCCGTACCCAAAGTGTAAAGAGTCCCTATTATTAAGACTCCACGGTCCGTCTGTCTGTTTGTCTGTCTGTCTGTCCGTCTGTCACCAGACTGTATCTCATGAACCATTTTAGTTAGACAGTTGAAATTTTCACAGATGATGTATTATTTCAGTTGCTGCTATAACAAAAAATACTAAAACCAGAACAAAGTAAATATTTAAATGGGGCTCCCATACAACAAACATGATTTTTTGTTGTTTTTTTGCTACGGAAATAATGGTAAGCCCGACTCGCACTTGGCCGGTTTTTTTAGCTACTTTTGGATATTCCTCCATTGATGGCTAAAATTTGTTCATAACTGAAATAGCATATTGAAATCAAAGAATAATTTGCAAATAAAACTGTCCAAAAGAAGGTTCAATATTGATATTCTGGCTCCAAGCGGTACTGCGTTAACATAGGGAATATATATACGCCTTAACATGATTAAAACAAAAGAATGAATGAAAGTAACAGTTTCTAGAAGTCAAAATATTCAGAAAGTAACAGAAATAAAAAATGGACCAATAATTGAATAAAATTAGGTGTGTATTGTAAAGGAAAATAGTGTATCGAAAAAATATAAAACTATGCACAAACGGGATTAAACGAGACTTATACGGATATGACGTAACAGGCTATAAAGACGAACAGATGTAAAGCTAAATAAAATTACTTATTACGTTTCTACTGTTGCTTCATTGTTACATGATTTTACTGTTATTGGAACTAATAAAAAGTTATATCAAAATGTTATTAATATTTTATGACAATGATCGTTTGTCATCCATGTAATTCTACGACTTTCCTCTTTCGACGTCTAACAAAAGACATAAATGAAAAAAAAAAATTACGAATTTGTAAATGTCGTGCCTGAAAATGATTTTGCAACTTTTTGCGCTTGATTATGACATTTATATGAGGGGCGTTAGTCAGACAAAAATTCATATTGCGACGAATTCAAATGATGAATTAACATTGGTTTTTTTGAAAGACTGCTTTATTTTACATATAAGAAAGCAGATAACATCGTATGAAAATGTCTCGTAAATTATCGCACTTCACATTTTACATGTAAGATTTATGAAAATGAAATCAATTATTCGTTTTTCTAGAGCAATATTTGAACTTCCTACTCGTTCCATATAACGAACCCACGTTACATACATATTACAAGGATAAAGGGTAGTAGAAGAATGATTAATTATTCTAACAAGTATATGCGAAATATCAACCGGAAAAATATGAGCTTGGTATTTGAATAGCAAATAGGCCTAATATTTAACATAATGCAACATTGCGTGTGTTTGCGCACGCGCCGTTCCACGTAGCAACGATATAACAACATTGTATAACTGTTTGTATTAGTTGCATGGTTGCATCTTAACTACTGTTTCGTATTAAGACGCTTGAGAATAAATAATGTCGTAACTAAGAGAACGATAGACGCAAGTCAGGCAGATGAAGAGGAAGACCGAAGAAATGATGGATGGATGGATGGTAACAATAATAAGAGACGTAGGCCGAGTTTCCCTCCTTCTTTGTAATGCAAGACAGAGACAAGGGCAAAGTAAAAGGTTACACAACGTATGATGTGATAAGTGAATAAATCGTTCTTGCTGAGTAGATAAAGATAAGAACTTATTAAATACAAATTGCTTAATTTATGCCGACACGCAATTGTTACCAAAGCTAATGCCTAATGAATGAGCATTTCACAGCAAACGCACTTTACGTAGGTAGTGGTATAGGCATAGGCGTAAACGAATATTGAATTTATATAATGCTTTTTTATAATACACTTTAGCATTTTTATGATCACACAAAAGTAAATGGATCACTGTTTATAGTCAGATGGAAAGTATGTCTACCCAAAATAGAAATATAGAGAAGTCACCAAGAAAATTCCAATCAATATCATGAATCTTCTCTTCATCTATTCCAGACTATTTAAAGTTAATCATCAATTGCCCGCCTTTGTCCCATGTTACTTGGACTCGGTGCAAAATATTCAGTCATTCACCCTGCTATCAATCTCTCCCTTTTATTTCACATAATTCCTCACACAATCTATCCATCTTTTATTTCATCTTCCTCTTCGTCTCCATTCATCAGCGTTTGGTCTATTGTAGGTAAAGTAACTCTCATTAACACTCCAATCTCTGAGCATGCATTGAAACACAGATCGATTGAACAACAAAGTTTCTCCCTTGAAGAAATACATAACTTGATCGTTTCGATTTCTAAACAGTAATTGGCTGCATCGAACCTATCATTTCGATTGCATATCAGCTAACTTCCTAGTTAAACTAGAAGCCGACCTTAACAAGTCTTTAATAAACATAGCGCAGGTAAAAGGAAAGGCTATGTCAATATAGGAAATAATGTTAGAGGAAGTTCCTCTAAGATGAAGGCCACTTTCTGAAAAAAATTCGTGGAAGTTGTTGTATCCACGTCAATGTTAAGTGTTTTATTTAAAAAATATAAGAGCACTGATGTCAAACTATCAACCAATTGTCATTGTCTGTAAATTTTTCATGTTAACAAAATCAGACAAAACCAGATGCAAGCACCAGATGAGCCAACATCAGTACATTGTCTCATGCAAAGGAAAATGTTAGAAAAAATAAGATGATGCACTTACTTCCTGACACAATGAGCAGCTGTGAGAACATACTCTTTGGTAAGGAGTGAGGCTCCGCAGTGGAACTGTCCATCGTACACGATCCTCGCCATCCAAGGGTACCGGTTGGCGCCAGCCGGCATCCCGCCGACGATACGGTTCTCCTGATTCGACCCGCCGCACTCTAGAAAGTGAACGCAGTTTGTTGAACCAACGTCATTGCTAGTAGTTGCTACAGATTTCCTGTTAGCGGTGGCTGTATCATTGCCTACTGATGGCTTGTTCTTTTTCTTTTTGTGAATGTTTCGCATTGTTTTCTTAGTTCAGGAAGACAGTTTTTATTTTGCTTTTATGAAGGAAATTTTTATAATAAATTTCCTCTTTCAACTCTTTTCTTTAATCTTTCTTGTTTTGTTAGTTCTTTCTTATATAATTTGTATTTGTTTTCTTAGATTCAGGAAAATTGTTTTCAGCTTTGCTTGTAAAACATTTAGTAATTACTGGCTTGCCTTTTATTTAAGGTAACCAGTAGTTATTTTTTTAATTTTTTTATTGAAATATCAGTCTTGTTACTTATGTGACTTAAATTTTGTCACCTTTTGTATAAAATAAAATAATTACTACTTTACAAGGGACCATATTCTAAAACAATTTAAAATACATAGAGTTATCAACAATCTATCGATGAGGTTCATTAATCATTAGTGCTTGATTATGTTTGATCAGTACAACCAACTGTGAATTGAGACAAGCGTGAAGTTAATGCTACGTGGTGCAATTAAGTTAATTACAACAAGCGATACTTAAACGTTATTTACGACTGTAGATTATCTAGTGATTAACCTTACATGTGTTCTGAGGAAATTACTTTATAGAAACCTAAACTATTCGTAGCGAAAGAAGATTTTGCTGCAATAGTTGACTGCCTTCGGAAGGGTATCATAACTTTGGTATTCGAGGTATTCGAACTAGATAATAAATGAATAGATAAGATAAGTAAGTAGTAATTAGTATACATGTCCCAAAGCGTTGGAATTCCCCTTCACGATTGCAAACTGGAATGCAGCACCTCAGATCTCAACCATGAAGGTCTACGACCCGTTATATTCCAACTTAAACATTCAGCCATTTGTCTTTAAAAGCAATTCTGCTACCGTCTGTACGTTGACAGGAACGGGAAATAGTAGTGTATAAATAACAAGTTATAGCTGTTAATAGCGAGTTGTTCGCAATCCGGTGCGAGCGCAGATCGAGTCCATTACACTTTCACTGTGATGAACGGCTCCGGAGGTTCAACGCTCAGAGCTACCCACTACTTGCACAGAACAGCTGTTTACGTGTAAACACACTAATGGCTCTTATTGAACTTTATTTATCTTTGCTCTTGTATCTACAGGAAGGAAGATATTTGAATTCATAGCAACCGTTTATGTAATGTATTTATAAACGATGCCTATCAAATTATGTAAGATTTAATACAAATATATCTTATCGAACCACATTACCTCGTCGAACATTGAATTATAAAATTTTCCATCACATTCTTTTATAACTAGACTAGAGGCGTCGTAGAAATTGTTAAAATTTGGTTGGTAATAAACCCAGAGCTCTGTTTTCTAATTATGAAATGGGTAAGTTACTAATCTGTTAAATAGTGCCTTTGTCGGTTTTGCCAATCATTAGATAGCAATTAAGAATCTCAAAAGTGTAGAGTACTAACCGTCTGCAAACATTTATCAATTGTAATAGATCTCTTATCGAACAAGATTTCTTCTCTGTAGACAAATAGATAAATGTATTGTCGGTCTATTTGAGTGATTAACATTAGTTAATGATAATGAAGCACATTTTTAAATACTCGTTAACGACTTGACACTTTTACTCTTCAAAATGTGTGGTGGCATGCCTAGACCTAATTACAGTCAACGACATAGTAATTAAATAACAATTAGGTACTGATAAAGTTGTTTTATGTTTTCACTTAAAAGAAGCAAGGAATTTTATTGTCCCTACAAACAATGATAAAGTGAACAACTCTTTTAAGATAGCATTAAGAAAGACATCGACAATTGATTTGTTTGATGATGACCAATATATTCATAGTTTTTTTAGGGATTTAATGAACCACTACAGCATCAAAGGTAAGAAATGGATAATAATCTTAAAAACATTAGTAATATTAAAGGCTACAGGGAACCAAACCGAATGCTTTATATATAACGTGCACGGGGATTTATTACACAATAAACAACACATAGCTAAAGATAAATTATTATTATGAGTACTACAGGATTGTTATTTGGAATAACTACAAGACAACTGTAAGTACAAATAATAAATACGGGATACATCGACGATCTTAGCAAACATATATTTTTTCGTATTGTTTGATGCATTAGGATGGTCCTCGAAATGAGTAGTATAGATGTTAAAAAAAATTACAAATTCAGAAATAGAGGAAATTATTTATAATGAAAGAATGATCGCCAACGTGAAAACTGCAGGGAAGATACAAGGGTGCTGTCTACTTCTACAGGTGAACATAATACGTACGTACAAATCATGTGCTGTACACAGATACAACTTACCCATCTTTCTAGGGAGTGGGTTTGCCCTGCCGCACTCTAAAACGTGAATGTGGATGAAGAACATTAGAATTGCTTGAAATTATAAGGACTCAGGCTGATAACCGAATTTTATACATAGAACAGATTTGTTGATATAATCAGTAGCGCCAGCGACGAAACTAGTAGACACAAACCTAGTAGTTTCGTCGATGGCGCAGCGCTGCGCTCAAGGTTGTATCCTTAGAGCACTACAGACTTGTACAATCATTGATTTAACTAAACCGATGATTGAATAAATTTGCTAATAATTATTTCAAATCATCGACCAATTCGATCGTCAGTTCAAGCCCTTACAGTGGCTAATAGTAATTGCAGTGCTAACTAGAATACTAGGATTGGAAAACTAGAAACTGCAACTTCTAACTAGAGTGCTGAATTATACTAATAAATTATACCAACTTACATCTGGCGTACACGCATAAACTTAAGAAATTAACAGGTCCACTTGTTACATTTATGCGATATATTTTGATGAAGATTCTCTCAAGTTTAAATCATGTTTTAGTGGAATTATCTGAGATGTGAACCGTCCTGAATCCTAAAATGGATTCCATATCTGCAGATTACGAACGATATGAATAAGACGTAACTTTCAAATATTTTGAATGTTTGACGGTGAAGATAATAAAAATGATGATGATGTTACATAAAATACTAAAACCAAAATGGTTTTGAACAACATTTTCTAATCTTACAGTGAAACTTAGGAATAGTGCTATATATACAGGTTATTGGTCTTTCTACATACCACAGGAGCACTCCTTGATCTGATTGTCCTCCTCATCATCTTCAACGCTCTGCTCCTCCAGGATCGGCACCTCCAGCCCGAATATGGCATCGAACAGGAACCGCTGAGTTCTGTTCCCTGATGATACCTGAAATTATTATGGAATAGTACCTACATTACTTTCAATGATTCACGGGTTGGAGAAAGCTTTCTTAATTCTTTATTGTACTTCCACCAAAAACAGTACATAATACAACGTGATAATAAAGTACATAGGTTATTTTTATATTTAAAGTTAGGCTCGGGTTTGATCACAATCTCGACTGATGATAAGATGTAATGGTGCGGTCGACGGTCAAGCAAGCTTGCCTAGACGGGTTACTCGGGTTAGGGTTTCGGTTTCACGTTTTTATGGCTATTTAAATTCAAGATTTTGAAGTCCTTACTATATAATTTTATTCACCCGTCATCCCTTTGCCCACTCTCGTAGCCTATCCTAAAGGAACCGGACTAAAATGTGGCCTATGACACTCAACGTTGTGTGGCCATATTAGTCTTTAGTGTGGCTCACAGAGTACATTTTTACATAGGGTGTGGCTTTCTATCACAGACAATGTTCGTAATCAGATCAGTCCCACCATTGATTATCTTCTATAAACAAATATTTTACCTCTTTAGAATTACTCGTATATTAGTTAATATGACCTACAGGTCGTTTCTTCCAAATAAAAACACTACAAAGTGAAAAAAACTTTAATTTTGGAAGTCGGTGTTTCTGTTTCTTCGGTTTTTGACACCGACTTCCGAAATTGTACAATTTTTTAACTTTATAGTGTTTTTATTTGGAAGTCACTTGTATATTTCTGCAAAAAAGTTTTAATTTTTCACTTTTTAGTTGTGGTTAATGAGCAAGATCGTAAGTTATAATGCCCAAAGTCATGCCTGAATAGATTACCCGAAAACAAAATAAAATTTGAACATAAACGGTGAAATGAGAGTGTACCAGGGTGAACTGTACATATCTGCGTACCCCTTTAGAGCGTTCCAACGTGATGTTATGTTATGAGATGGCGCAAAAAATAAACAGATATGCAATTGCAGCAATCACGAGAAATTTGCCGCTGTTTATTGAAGGGTTCTGTTATATATCTCTCCGAAGTCTTCATCAGATCTTAATCAAATTTATATGTGGTCCCATATAAATTTGATCAAGATCTGATGACGAGAACGCACGCACGAGAAGCGCCAGTTTACAAATAAAAAAAAAAAAGAATCATTGAAATCGGTTCTCTTAAAATACAGTCGAATACAGTCGAACCTACTCCTTTTTGAAGTCGTTTAATTTTTTTGTGCAAACTGAATCTAAGATTGACGGGGCACGGATGAACACGATTACTGTTTATGAAGATTGACGAGAGTACCCATATACCTACGTAACGTATCTTGCTAGCATATCGTTACATAATGTATTACTTTTCAAATACTCGTCGTCAGTCATTATTGCATGTTCACTGCAGTCGGAAGTAGGTAATCGTGCTAAATTTCGTAAAGGTTCATGTAAATTATTGTGTTGACTTTTGTGCATATTATGTATTATGTAATAACAAAACTGGTATCTGATGGTTCCGTCGGAAATGCACTTACATAAGTTTTGTTTACCACTTTTATGTTGGCAGCGCGGTTTACTTTCGCAGGTTCGTGCACGCCATGGTTGCGCAATACCCGATGTTAATTGGCGTCTAATGTCAATGTTGCTTTCACAATCTCAACAGCCGTGTTCCGGTACGTTATTATCCTTTTTTATTCCATTTTAATTTCAGAAGCACTTAAACTTTCGCTGATCTCACGAGTGCCAATGACGGGTAATTTGTAGTACATTAGGAAATCGTTAGTTTAGACGAATGTATTTGAATGCGTCACTGACTGAATGAATAATGCTTTACATATATTTGGTTTTGGAAAAGAAATCAAGGCCTTGAATGTTTTAATTAAGGATAATCTGTTTGAGTTTCTAGATTTGATACCAAATCAGTCTGTCATCTTTCGTAATTCTACCAAAATGGACACGAAATTGGTTTTAACCATGGTCCAATCTGGAAATTCCGCCTGCCTTATTCAGCACTGCGCCATTTGCCAAACAGGGCTGTCAGTCAAACCTGTACCTAAGTAGATATAGCAGACGACTGCATGTCGTCGCCAACTGATGAATGCGCATTGATACTTACTTTCCCTCTGGTGACCCACTCATGTAATGTTGTGACGAAACTGACACCGCGTGTTGTTTGTCGCTAGTTACCTAACAATATATCGTGACATAATAACTACTTATGAGGCTAAGGTTGTCCATGTGCCATGTGGACACTTCCACTTATACGGTCATCTGTGCCACTGTGTAGGAAGTTAGATAATGTTTGTATTCAAAAGCGAGTGCTGCGATTGATTTTAAATAGAGCAAAGTCACTAACAGAATTTGAATGAAAGACAATCATATAGAGCAGATGTTATAAGATCTGATGCATATGGTTACAGTTCTTGAGTCAAGGAAAATGTTGAGACATAACAGACGGATAAAATGGAAACATGAAATCAGGTTAACTATGATCAAAAGCAAGTCACGATAACGTCTTTAGAAATAAATAGCCAAAACATAATAGATAAAGCAGCAAAAATATCTATTAAATAACTGAATAATGTCAAGGTCCTAAATGAAAATAAATAAAATCTCGAAATCACTACACATTCGCCTGAAAGACTGATCCGTGACCCTATTAGTGATGAATAGGTGTCGTAATTGACCATGGCAGCGATTACTGGTCCAGTTGGCGCCTGAAGTTCAATGTCGGGTGGCGAGGACCGCGGACAATGGAGCTGAGACAATGACACGTTGCCTAATGCTGCACGCCGAATTAAACAAGATACAGCAGCCTTAGCCCCTGTTTCCCAGCTCAAAATGATCGCAGAATTAATGTGACAAATTGACAAGCACACGTTATCTGCTGTCATTGGTTGAATAAATTTTCAAGAGCCAATCACAACAGATAACTCGTAAATAATTTGTCACAATACTCTGCGATCATTTTGAGCTGGAAAACTCGGGGTTAAACATCACTGACATCGGTAAAGGAAAACATCGAGAGGAAACCTGGGGCCCTACCATGAGCTCTTAGCGCAAGGTTATATCCATTGTGCGTTTGGGACAGATGTATATGACTTGCATACATCTGTTCCTTATGCACAAGCTCATGCATGGTAGGGGTGGACTCATACTCATACTAAGTTAATATAAGTTTTCCAACCCACCTTTCCCTTTTCCTTGGTGATTAATGTTCGTGCCTTCTCTGTATGAGAAGAGACCTTTGCTCTGTACTGGGACTGTAACAGACCAGTTCCTATTCATTTAAGCGACGATCGAATGTACTGGTGGTAAGACATGTATATATTCATGTTTAGTCCAGTGTGAATAGTTTGGCAAAGGTATAAGGAACATAGGTCGTCAATCATGAGATCGTTTAGAATCTGTTGGCAAAATCTGTGTCCGTAGTTTTCCAACCTATGAAGATCGTGTAAAAAATCGTGGGTTTGCATTGCGCATCTCCTTGTGCAGTACATACACAGAAGCCAACAGTTCTGCTAATTTAATTATTTTAGTTTAGGGAATCATAGTTTCTGATTGTATCAGATAAGAGACTACAAAACTGGTCCTCCCTAGAGCATTTTCAAATTCTTGTTCATTTACCATAGGTATCTACTGAAATGCCTTTCCTTTTGCATAACAATTGCTGTTCAAAGCCCTCAGAGCTATTATGTTTAGAGAGGCTACACCAACGTAAGGTCATTGTACATCTTGAAGGCACGACAATTTAATTTCAAAGGTCTCAACGTCTTGAATAGAGATAATATCAAAGAGAACCATAATAACCGAACGTCTTCACTAAACTCTGTGAACTAGCGATTTGACAAAAACAACTTTAGCTGTTATGTTCAAACCAGTGCAGTAGTGTGAAAACATCAATACAACAAAAACAGGAAACAAAAAAACTATTCCGAATTCAATTTATGACATGCCATTGAAAATAAAATGGTGCATAGAATGTTATCTAAACCAAAACAACTGACTCTTGACACAATCAAAATCATCAAAGAAGGTGGTTACGGCTGACTGGCGTCATTTTCACCGCATTCGCTTTTATTGTGTGATACCCGTGAATTCGTAAGGTCAGCAAGTAAACTACTTTCCAAAGTATGATTGCAAGGTGCCTTTCACGAGGTAATTGTTGTGGTGCTCTCGTTTTTGTTATCCGTGGCCGTTTATCAAATTTAAGAAAGTAAGTAGCCTCGGCGATATATTTCGAACAAGGTGGATTTATAAGCTGGTGGTAAATAATAAGAGAAATAGTTATACCTTCAGCCATTGTATCGGTATTAGTAACTATAGTGCAGACAATGCGTGGTTTGAAAATTATGATCCAATTTATGGCGATTTTAGCTAAGAAGTTGTTTCTGGCAGGCATTCTAACAGTGGGGTTAACAAGAAATAAATCATAATCAGAACAATGTAAAACAGTACCTATATAGGTACTGAAATCAGAATAATTTCAAACCAAACCAAAGAGGATATTATGCGATGTGTAAGTAATCCACGTAAGAATATGATTGTGAAGCTGCTTCATTTTTTATAAGAACACACAAATGTTTCTTATTCTATAATACCTAATTACTATTATATAATAATATACCAGGGCACAAATGTAGAGGTACTTATCTAAGTACCTTTGTAGATACTTAGATGAACACAGTAGTGATGCATATGAAGGTTGCTGCAACCTTACAGCAAGCAGGTTGGCGACAAAAATCCTCTGGCTCCTTTTGAAGTAATACGCGAATTCAGAATAAGATTCGAATAATGAAGAATTTAATTTATTGTTTAGACCATCAAATTTAAAATAACTGCGAAAGTTGAAATAAAAATGGTTGTTTACATAAATCGAAGCCCCTCTGACACGGACCTGGTGATACAGAGTCCTGACAGTAGGTAGGTAGATACCTACTACCTACTCATGTAATAGGTATGCCTATAAGTCATGACATTTGAAGATGTAATTCCCAGCAATCCTAAAATGGTTGGTTTCAGATTGCACATATCGCATCGTCTCTTCGGAGCCAAAGTACGGCATTAGTCATACACATTCAAAACCAATTCACGCAATCATTTTTAAACAAAAAAACCCAAAGGTCACGTCTGTTTTTCATATGGGATGTTGTATTTCATAATAAGATTATGCATGTGAAGTTTGCTGTAGGTTTCTCAAAATCTAGATTATAAAACTGTGCATGTGCAAAATCGGATCTCCAATCGTTCCAACCCCCTTGTATGTACCTACCTTTAACGAAGGTGAGCAGCACCTTCATAACATAGACATACATATTCCAGGTACATACAAGTAAGGAACTCTTGCTCAAAACATTATATCATGCTTCTAGACCCAGCAAATTATGCGTGTTTGTGCGTAGTCTGTTTTTTTTAAAGAAGACGTGGCAGAAGACTATCAGAGGCTATTATTATAACTTGGCAATTATTTTCAACTTAGCTTAGTAATCGACATTATTCTCTAGATTGTTTTGATGGGTGCCCAAATTACCGAATTAAATATTACATAACAATTCAGAAACGTAATCGGCGAAAGTGTTGCATATCCGCGCCATCGGTTCATTTAATTACCTCAGCAGAAAGGAATTAGGTAGTTATGTTTTACATAATGACTTAGGTATACTTAAACGAGCTGATAGCTAATGGGTGTCATCAAAACATAAGCACACATTTATCACAAACATTTAGGAGCTTGTTTTGTTTCATCTACACAAGATTAAAAACGACGACATAACGCTTGAATGTTTCGGAAAAGCATAAGATTTTACTTGTAGGTACTTTGGTTCATCACTGATACTATAATGACATACAGAATACTTTAAAATTGATATGCTGACTGCCGCAAAGCCAAAGGGTTATAATTAGTTCGAAATATGAAGTTATGAACTTTGAAACGAAAACGGGAATATTCACCATCAGACTGCGCAAATTTTAATAGCAGGTTTCTTTTCCATTCATAGCGTGCTTTATGTAGTCTACTACATAATAATGAGTAATCGATACTTGATTGTTAACTTATAACTGTGTCAATCGGTCGGCAAAGACAGCGATTATGCGGTCTCATGCTGACCATGCCAATAACACCTGTTTTATAGCCTTGCATGCGACCGAAAGAATGCTGTAGCTACTCGTAATCGATGTTATTTTACACTTGAGTCTTGACACTAACTCCGAGTTTCCCAGCTCAAAATTATCGCATATATCTGCTGTGATTGGTTGAATGAATTTTTAACAGCCAATCACAGCAGATAACGCGTGCTTGACAATTTGTCACATTAATTCTGCGATCATTTTGAGCTGAGAAACTCGGGGTTACACAATTCTTTTATGAATTTGAAATGTTGCCAACATTTTCAACAAGAAAAACACCTGAAAACCTGCCTACCCGGTACCTACTTACTGTATTAGGTACCAACTCCAAAAAAAAAAATACTGAAACGGTAGATAGTTTTAGATCGCTTTTCGCGGTCAATTTGAATGTAACGCTTGCAGTTGCGGATGAACGAGTTAGAATATAGGTAGATACTCGAAATATCCGGCAAGAAATGTTAAATAAACCGTGAAAAATACAGTAAAAGTAGCTGAAGTAGGCAACTTCATTTCAACGTTTTTTTTCTGGCTTTATGTAGACCGTATATCAGGTAGGTTTAATTTACCCTCTAGAAAATAACGAATGTACATGTAACATCACAGAGTCATAATTAATGCAGACCTTATTACAAATACCTACTTAATAATTACACATACGAACTACTTCGACTTCGACGAATCGTATTGATCCAATGAAGAGGCGAAAATTCGTAGAATTTTGATTTTTTAAAGTTATCTTTTTTAGTTCCGCCCAAGGTACCTACCTACCTATTTTGTAGGGAGTTAATAAATATTGTTATGTTAAAAAATACATTATCTATTTGACCAAGTTGGAAAATACCAATTGATCCATGATTTATTTAGGTAGGTACACGAAGATTCAAATACGCTTTGATCAAACAATCGATTGTTGATAAACAGCAAACAAGAAATGCAAGAAGCACTAACTGATGAAAGTAAAAGTGCATTCAAAGTCATTGCACTGAAGTACATGCAGCTGTGACCGATACCTTGTGCACGGTCTGATAGTGACATTATTATAATCTGACCTCTACTCACATGGTTGTCAAGGGTGGCAGCATCCGGCGAACTGATCTCCCTGGCATCGTACGAGTTCAATACAAGGAGCACGTACGTTATAGTCACAATACTCCATTGGCACATTGTAGTGGGTATCCGGGGTCGAGAGCTCGTTATCATTGGTGCGCACCACTATTTATTAGCGCGTCATCTCCGCGCTCAGCGCGTTCACTGGCAAATTCGGCGTCAGCGATTCAATGGCATTATTTCGCAAACGGACTGCCCATGAAACGCCGGCCGAGTGTCGGCCGCGGCCGCGCGGAGTCCACCGAGTGCGTCGAGCAGGGGTCTTCGCCACCACCAAGCGTACTTTCTCTCCGCGCCAAAAACCTATTGCCGAGATCCAGCCCCCACTCGCGCCTCCCCGAACTGCACCGGTACTACAACGCACGTGCACTTTGCAGTCTTCTCAACAGCATGTTGATGACACAACCAATCTTTGTTGATGCTTTTATTGCATTACATAGGCACCATACCTTTATAGAAGGCGCTTCAATGATATGAGTTACACGGTAAGCATTTCTATTTAATATGGCCCTTAGAGTGCAAATGGTTTATAGCCTAGCATTCTCTGGCCTATATCTAGTCCATATCAGACTGGAACCTACTAACTAATCTTTCTACACATGACACGATAGTTAGCATAAAAAAACTAAACAAAACTAAGTATATTTTTGTTGGAACACTCCTCTTCATTTTATAACAAAGGCTCTTGAATAAGAGCGATTAAGTGCTTACTTAGGTATTTACCTAAGAACATATTCTGGTAGGCAGATTTCCAACCAGTCTTATATTGTCCCCACCAACTGCCACTAAGGTCTCTACTGGTAGATACACTTTACGTAGCTTAGGTTACCTTTCTTTCCAACAACCATCCACTTTACCTACAAAACAACAAAAAGCGCAATCTAGAGACAATAAAAATAAAAAAGTTACATCTGTGGGAATCAGCGGCGGATAACGCTGGATTTTCCACACTGATAAAAAGAAAGTGAAATCAACGGTCGCGCCGTTTCCGCAACGCGAGCGTGCCTCCCACCGACACGTAATCGCGATGTTAATACAACCAAGCAACCAACCACTCCAAGACTACGGGACGTCGTGAACTTTCAATACGTAGTACCTACTTTTTTGTTGTAGGTAGTTGTGGTAAAGTCCCTTTTGCTGTTGACAGAATTCGAGCTTTTTCATGCCTTTTCAGCTTCTAGTTTGCCAAAGAAAATCTTTGAAAGACCTACTTAACCCAACCTGTTCCTTGGTGAGATTTAGATCTACGAGATTGTTTTATGTCTTCAGCACTTCTAATGGGAATTGAAGACGACTATAACCTTTTATGAAAGCTTCTATTCGAAGTTGCCAGGATTCTCGTGCTCGTATACCTTACCTAGGCCGAGTTTATTACTCGTATAAAGTGATTACTTTAGACGAGTAATTTTTTTTTTAAGTAAACCTTGCCCCACACTTGGAATTTCTTCCTGTATCGTGGGTGCGTTTACAAACATATAAACTCACATACACAACACCCAGAGCCGGAACAACTCTCTGTAGGTCATACAAACATTTGTTCCGTGCGGGAATCGAACCTGCAACACGCAGCGCAGCAGTCAATCGATCAACCACTGCGCCAGCCGTGCGCCCTGGTACTCAGCTAAATCCAGTTAGACTTAAAGCTCACCACAACATAGTTGGGAAAAGGCTAGGCTGATGATGATGATGGATAACAGCTAAGCTGACCGCTTCAGGCAATCTGTCCCCAAACCCGAAATAATTTCCGACAAATACCTACCTACTTAGCTAGACATAATATGCCTCGTAAGTACGAGGTGTATTCAATAAGTACCTAGCCTCATCGCCAGAGGGCGCTGTAATTTCAAAAGAGTTTTACCACAGTGTAGCACATTCTTTTTTAATTCTTTTTTCAAATTTTCATTCCAATCCCTTCATTTGTTTTAATTTGACAACTTATGGAAGCGAACGTGTCGATCGGTTTTCCAAAAATGGAAAAAGAGCAATATCGTTCGGTGATTCGATTCCTATTTTTGGAAGGGAAAACGCGCATCGAAATCAAAGAGCGCTTGGATGCTGTGTACGGTGACTCTTCTCCATCGATGGCCACCGTCAAGAATTGGTTCAACGAGTTTGCACGTGGCCGTACGTCGGTTTTTGATGAACCACGTCCAGGTGCACCGAAAACAGCTGCTACGGAGGAAAACATTAAAAAAATCCATGATTTCGTATTGGCAGATCGCCGATTGAAGGTTCGGGAGCTAGCTGAGACTGTAGGCATTTCAGAGGAACAGTGCATCATATTCTTCACGAGGAACTCGGCATGAGAAAGCTGTCGGCGCGATGGGTGCCGCGTTTACTCACACCAGAAAACAAGCGCAACCGTGAGACCACATCGGAGACGTGTTTGGCGCTGTTTAAGCGGAATCCAGCGAAGTTTTTGCGTCGTTTTGTAACCGTCGATGAAACCTGGATCCACTGGTACACACCAGAGACCAAGGAGAAATCAAAACAATGGATCCAGACCGGGGAACGTGCTTCAAAGAAGGCGAAAACTGTAAAATCGGCCGGAAAAGTTATGGCCACCGTTTTCTGGGATTCACAAGGTGTGATCTACATCGATTACCTCGAGAAGGGTAAAACAATTACAGGGCTTTACTATGCCGATTTATTGGGCCGATACGACGCCGAATTAAAGAAAAATCGACCCCATCTGGCGAAGAAAAAAGTGCTGTTTCACCACGACAACGCACCGGTTCACACGTCTGCCGCTGCCATGGCCAAATTGGTCGAATTACGCTACGAATTGCTGCCCCATCCACCGTATTCTCCAGATTTGGCCCCTTGTGACTTCTTTCTGTTTCCTAATCTGAAAAAATCACTCGCCGGGAACAGATATGGATCGAATGAGGAGGTCATCGCCGCCACGGAGGCCTATTTTGCAGAGTTTGACAAAAATTATTTTTCCGACGGGTTAAAAAAGTTGGAGCATCGCTGGGCTAAGTGTATCGAACTAAAAGGAGACTATGTTGAAAAATAAATTGCCACTTTTCCAAAATTTTCGTTTACTTTTTGTAGGCTAAGTATTTATTGAATGACCCTCGTATGTCTAGCCAGAGAGTTATTGTCATACTTTCGTCGATTTTATAGACGCTGACCAGACCATGTCTAGCAATTAGTTGATCTACTCTACTAAATAACCCAGGCAAATGCCCTTGATATAACGGTCACATGCGCGGCTGCCAAACCTGGACCTGCTAAACCTAGCAGATTTCCAGGTTGGGACAGACAGTTGGCACTTTTTATGCTTTCTCGAACGACTTCTTTGTACCTTCCCTTTGTTGGATGACAATAGGCTCGTCCCTATATTAAACATACTTAGATAGCGGGCGAATTGAGAGTAGGTACTTCTACCTTCGTCAAAACCTCATGCGATGCGCATGTTTGTGTTGCCGTTTCGAGCGTATGTAGATAGTTTCCGTTTTTTTTTTGTCTACGGGGCGTCTCGCAATTCAATCAATGTGATTGTCTACTGCACCGGGCGATCCTGTGGAGACTAAGCTAGTAGCCTCCAGCCAGGCACAAATTTCTAAACCTAAGCAACTTCGCTGAGGGCTACCCCAGGTGGGGTCGAACCTCGGCTCAGGACGTCGCTGGGTGGACAACTATGGCTGGATCTTAATAAGTGATTTAACCACCCGTTCGGAAAATAATTAATTATTATTAATTAATTAATTATTATTAATTTTGTGTCAAGAGTGAATAGGTTAATTTTAGGCAAGCGTGCTTCACCGTCGACCACATCATCGCTTACCATCAGGTGAGATAGTGGTCAAGCGCGTGAAGTTGAAAAAAAACAAGTTCTTCTCATCAATATGTAGCGACTCAGGTTCGCAGAATGCGCTGCATATATTGCAACACGGATGGCCACGTGGTCACATCTTGTCCGAAGTTCTTGGAAAAGAACAGCAAGGAGCGGCGTGGAATCGCCAACAGCCGCAAGTGGTGCTACGATTGTCTAGGACAGCATTTGCAGCAGGATTGCCAGAGGTCAAATCCTTGCCCGGACTGTCAATGTAAGCACCATCGCATGCTGTGTCTGAACCAAAATGTTGTTAGTAGGCCTGATGATGCGGGACGCTCCCCCATAGGCGGGGGTCCGCATCCCCACCAAACCCACGTGGATCCTCGACGGGGTTCACCTCGTACGGGCGGGGGCACCTCTCCACCCCCTCCTCAACTGGAGGAGAGGTATTTAGGAATGGAGAGGCAAGCAGCGCCGCGGCGATTCCGGTGACTGGGCGAGTCGATAGACACCCTGGCACTCCGGTGGACCCCTACCATACTCCAACTGGTCAGCGTCCGCTTTGCCGGACGTCTACCAACCCGAGGGGGGTTATCAACAATAGGTAGTCACCTCCCTCTCCTCCACTACAGCCGCCCAGCCAGAGACAGTCCTTCTGCCAACTGTCTCTGTGAGGATCTGGGGCCCAAACGGTAAATCTTTGTTAGTTCGTGCTCTTTTGGATTCGGGTTCTCAAGGCTGTCTTGCATCCTTTTGTTTAGTGGAGAGATTGGCTCTCCCATACCCACCCTTCTGCTATATACGGTATAGGTGGTATTGAAGCGGTCAACGGGGAGAAGTTTAAATTTGTGTTTCGCCTGTTCATTGTGGGGCAAAAATCTTGGCCAAGGCAGTTGTTTTGAATGATATTATGGGCAGACACCCGCAGGTGAAATTAACGTCGGACCTAACTCCTGCCGAAACGAAGTGGTTTGTACCCGGACCCGTGGACTTGCTTTTAGGTGCGGATGTTTTGGGTTTGATTTTGTCCGGGACCAAGCGGGTTCTGCAAATGAATGGGTTAATAGCTATACCGACAGTTTTTGGTTTTGGCTTTATGGGTCCCGTGTTGAAGGGCTCCGCCCAGCGGATACTGGTCGCCTCGCGGATGGTCGTTTTGTCACTCCATTACCGTTTCAGGCTGCGCGCCCGATTTTTGTACCACATAGAGCTTTTGAACTAAAATGCCTCATCATCTTCATCATTTCAGCCGAAAGAGGTCCACTGCTGGACATAGGCTTCCCCCAAGCATCGTCCCCACTGATCGGTTCTGAGCGTCTCACATCCATCGGATTCTCGCAGCAATGATCAGGTCATCGACCCACCTAGAGGGCGGCCTTCCAACTTTGCGTCTTCCGACTAGTCACCACTCTAGTAGGTACCAACGTTTAGGCCCTATTGACTATCCAATCTGCGCGCAATCAGCCTTGCCCACTGCAACTTAAGTTTGGCAATTCTTCGTTCTATGTCGGTAAACTTGGTTCTCCAGCGGATATCTTCATTTCTGATTCAATCACGCAAGGAAACTCCGAGTCCAGCCCTCGTCTTCATTGCCCTTTGGGTAACTAGGCCCATTGTGAGCGACCACGTTTCGGTTCCGTATGTCATCACTGGCAACAGCGGCAACACACACTAGTCATTAGACTTTCGTCTTGAGACAGTGTTGTAATAGACGAGAAGAAACTGCGAACTTCCCGAACGTTGTTCAAGTCGGTCAGAGTCGGATTCGACGGTTGACCTCTTTCTCGAAGTTAAACCTGACTGGACCGTTTCTCCCAGGTAGTAGGTATATAGTTAACCGTCTCCGATCTTGATAGGAGTGGCTATTAAATCGGCATTTAACATGACCTTTGTTATGTCCATGTTAGGGTATGCAGTTTCGTAGATTTTCAATTTCGAAATTAGTTTACGAAATTGTTTGTCCACTCGGTGGCTATTTCACTCTAGTTTTCTATCTCCAGTTTTTTATCATTTAGTGAGGAATATGCTGGCGGAGATAGAAAACTAAAGTGAAATAGCCACCGCGTGGACTCGTGAGAAGGCCAACCCCACTCGGAGAAAGCATCGTGGAGGCAATCACCTCGATGTAGACACGCCGAAAACCCGCCTCTTTCATTTAAGTCAGGTGGAACTCCGGGGTTTCAGGCGCTCAGAGTGGGGACTCTGTCCGTCCACCGAGTGACCTCAGGAAATACAGTGGCACAGTGATCACGTGCTGCCGTGCACAGTGAGGCTCAAGGGAGACTCCTATAAATAACTTCCACTCTTCTTAAAATACCACATTTTAAGAAGTGCTGATGGTGATTACCGGTTTGGTTTTAATGAGGTAAAAATACCACACTGCCTGATATTTTTCCCCAAAAGTTTAGGCGAAGGTTTCCCCCCCGATTGCAAAAAAAAATGGGCATTGCCAGCAAACGATTGTATGTAGACCTTGAGAAAGAATTGCCCTCACTGGCCACCATAAAAGGTTTTTTTAAATGGCCGAGCTTCATTAACTCTTCTTTATTTACTTAACATCATGGTTAGCCTTGGACGGGATCGGTCAATGTGGCGACGCCTGGGAGAGGCCTATAACCAGCTGTGGACGTCTTTCGGGTGAAATGATGATGATGATGGTTAAGTCGAAACCACACTTACGTGGCGTGGCGTGGCGCGGGTTCCACCAATCAAGACTCTGTTCCAGCCTACGTCATAACGCAAAGAGTTTTGTAGCCAATCAACTGCGTCGGAAGGCGCCACGCCACAACACGCCACGCAAATGTGGCTCCGCCTTTAGTCTTTGTTTTATTTTGATGTTAGCACACATGGTCAAAAGGTGGCCAACGTAACGGTCTAATTACGGTTACTCGTATACACTCATTTTCCGATGATCTTTTGTTTTCAATAATAAATTTCATCTATATATATATAAAAGAAGAAACTGATTGACTGACTGATCGATCAACGCACAGCCAAACAGCCAGCCAGGGGATGAAACTAAAAAGTCATCTGTAGGTGTCACGCAGCCAGGGTTTATACGGGCGAAATGAAATCACGGTTGTGAGAGAGATGATGCCGACCGCATCGTCGTGTATTTGGAGGAAGAAAAAGGGGCGAGGCGCCCGATACAACTGCTTTTATAATAACCTTTGACCCTAGCGACATCTGAGGCAGTACATTGAAATTAGGTATACGGTGTCGCTAGCGCTCAAGCCATTTAGTACACCGTTCGGTGACTAGATGGCGCTGTCTCTGACATGCTGCGGGCCAAAAGTTTTACAAACTGATTATACTAAATTACCTAACTATGCTATATTTTTAGGCGATTATCACACTGCCTTACAATGATAGGTGTAGGTATGTTCCATACCATTATGAATTTAAATTAGAGTGAATGCATGTATTAGGTTTATGATTCTTACAGTGTACGAAATAAAAACAAGTACTCTGACCACCTGAAGGGTAGGAGAGTGTATTGTGTACCTATCCTGTGTTATTTACCACGACAAACAGGTGATACCTTGAAGTAAACGACAGATCCAAACATTATTTATTTCGAATTTAGGTTACAATTCAGTTTAGGGTTATGATACGGCTTATATACTAAGTAGATGCTGCTGATGTTGTTGAATGCTTCCTTCTTGATGATTCTTCAGTTGGGTTGATTACAGGTGATTGTCATCTAGTTGAGACTTCTGTTGGTTTGGTTATAGGTAATTGTAGATGATTATCTAGTTGAGCCGTCTGTTGGTTTGATTATAGGTTATGTCGTTAGTCGATACCGTTCAGCGGTAGTATGCAAATGTTGTTGAATGCTCGCTTGATGAGTCCTCTGTTAGTTTTTATGGTTGCCACTCTGGATACCTTGTCGCGTCCATCGTGAGTTTCTGTGATGCGTCCCAGCTGCCAGCAATACGGTGGTTTGTCGTTCTTGATGAGGACTACTGCTCCCACGCTGAGACTTGGTCCCTTCGCAGCTCGCCACTTGGTGCGTTGTTGGAGGAGACCTATGTAGTCTCTTGACCAGCACCGCCAAAAGTCTTGTCTCATCTGTTGAATTTGTTGATAGTGTGTTAGCTTGGTTGATGGTATGCCTTGGTAATCGTAGTCGGGCAGGCAGGTCATTGACCTCCCGATCAGAAAGTGTGCTGGCGTGAGGGTGAGGATGTCATCGGAATTGGAACTAGGAATAGGACAAAGGGGGCGAGAATTCAATATCCCTTCTATCTGAATTAAATAGGTTAAAAATTCTTCATAGGTTAATAAAGCGTTACCAACAATGCGTTTTAAATGATATTTGCAGCTTTTGACGGCTGCTTCATGTAGCCCGCCCATGTGAGGAGTATACACAGGTAAGAACTTCCACTGGATGCCTTCATTAGCATTGAAAGTTGTTATTTCGTCTGAATAGACCCTTAAAAACTCGTATAAGTCGGCTAACTCATTCTTTGATCCTATAAAGGTAGTAGCGTTGTCACTCACCAGTACCCGCGGTTTACCTCGGCGTGCTATAAATCGCCGTAGAGCCGATATAAATGCTTGGGAATCCAAGCTCGATATTAGTTCCAAATGAATAGCCTTCGTACTGAAACACACGAATACACCAATATAACATTTATAACATTTGTAACCACGACCTCTCCGGTCCCTCGTCATGAAAGGTCCCGCATAATCGATGCCCGTTGTATCGAAAGGCGGGGATGGTGTGACTCTGGCAGTAGGTAGATTACCCATAATGGGCGAAGTTGTCTGTGGGTTGACCCTGAAGCATTTTACGCAAGTTTGCACTATTTTGTTTACTAGACTTTTGCCATGTATCGGCCAAAATCGTTCTCGTACTGAGGATAATAGTAGTTGAGGGCCAGCGTGAAATAATCGTTCGTGTTCGTTTCGTACGATGAGAATTGTAAGGGGATGTTTCTGATGTAAAATGATTGGATGTTTCTTGTCATGTGAGTAGTGTGAGTTACTCAATCGTCCTCCTACTCTAATTATACCGTTTTCCATGAATGGTTTCATTGCTAGTAAATTTGATCGTTTAGGAATAGGTTTATTTTGTTGTAGTAATAAGTACTCATTAGGAAACGATTCCCTTTGTGAAAATTGTAGTAATTTATTTAATGAACTATTTATTTCCTTCGTGGTTAATGGACCGTTTAATTTTTCATTCTCTAATTTTAGGTTATGAATATATCTCAACGTATATGCGAACACTCGAATAAGTTTAGTATCACTAGAATATTTTAAAAACAAGTTTTGCATAAACGACTGTGGTTCTGGTTGCATTGTGATATTGCAAAGTATCGATTCGGTTTTGGTATCAATTTTGGTATCAATTTTTGTTACGGTATTTGTTTTGTTGTCGGTTTCTAATTTCTCGGTTATGGCATCTATTTCGGTTTCCGTAATACATTCGGTTTCGGTTATAGATTCGGTTTCGGTTTTAGCTATATGTGGGCTTTCGGCTTGCGGCCATTGTGAGCGCGGCTTCTGCAGCCATGCAGGACCCTGCCACCACAACCTGCACTGACCCAAGGCGCCCGGTGCTATCCCACGAGTTATAATATCAGCAGGATTGTCCTGAGAACTAACCCAATGCCAATGACTAGTATCCGTTATCGCTTGTATTTCTTTCACCCGGTTTTTAACGAATAGGGGAAATTTATCTGGACAAGTACTGCTTATCCATGACTTAACTATAGTTGAGTCCGACCATAAATAGATTTTATGAAATTCGATTTTACTCGCGTTCTTAACTTTATTATAAAGTGAAGCTACCAACGCCGCGGCGCGTAGTTCGAGTCGAGGTATTGTTTCTTGACGCGCTATTCTTGATTTCGAGCATAATAATCGTACCTTAATGTTGTTATCCTTATCAATGGATCGTAAGTAAATAGCTGCGCCATAGGCTAGCATTGAGCTATCCCCGAACCCATGTAACTCGATCTGTGTACAATTACGTACAATAGCATGACGCGGTACTGATAATGAGTTAAGTATAGCAATGTCGTTATAAAACATTTCCCACTCGTCAACTAACGATCTCGGTAATGGTTCATCCCACCCGGTTTTATCTGTAAAAAGCCTTTGTATAAATATTTTTGCGGTTATCAACACCGGAGTTATTAATCCGAGCGGGTCAAAAATTGATGACAAAATAGATAAGGCCTTTCGTTTTGTTAACGGGTTAGTTAATTGATGCGGTTTTAATTGAAACTTTAAATTATCGGTTATTTGACACCATGCAAGGCCTAAGACCTTACTCGAGCCATCCCCAAAGGTCATTTGCGACTGGGATGGGTGATTGTCTATTGTACTAATTGCCTTTAGTATTATCGGTGAGTTTGACCTCCATTTACGTAGGTGAAAGTTGGCTCCCTGTAATATTTTATCTATTTGTTTTACAGTGGTTACCATTTTGCGTTCGTCTTCGCCGGTATAGCTGAGATCGTCGATATAGAAGCCGGTCATAATAGCGGCCGCTGCGTCAGGGTACCGCGATACGTTTTCCTGCGCTAGTTGTAGTAAACAACGCGTTGCTAAGTGCGGCGCGCTTTTTAAACCAAAACTTAACGTATTGAGTGTATAGGTACTAATTGGTTGATGCGGGTTTTCTCGCCATAAGATACACTGCAATTTACGCTGGTTCGGATTGATATGAATCATTGTATACATCGATTTTATGTCGGCGCAAACTACAAACGTATTGACTCTAAATCGTATTAATAAATTGAACAACTCATCTTGAGCTATATTACCTTTATATTGTATGTCATTTAAGGACAATCCGTTATCGGTTTGACATGATGCATCGTACACTACTCTTACTGGTGTGGTTACCTTTTCATAATTTATTACGGCATGGTGGGGAAGATAAACGCACGGGCCATCTGGAAGGGTTTCTAGCTTCGTCATGTGGCCGGCCTGCTCGAACTCACGCATAACATTTATATAACTTTGTTTAAAATCTGGATTTCGATGAAACTTTTGTTCTAAATTTTTTAATCTTTTGTATGCAATATGTCGTGAATTTCCCAATGAAGTTGGTTCCTCCTTAAGGGGGATGGTTACGACGAAACTACCATCAGCTGACCGTGAGTGTGTACGAAAGATTTCCTCACACTGGTTTGTATCATCATCTGATAGTTCCCGTTCCTCCCCCATGTGTAAACTTGATAATAGACTACCCTCGGTTACGACTAAGTTACATCGCGTCGTGCTATTAGTGGGATGACGCATTGGCACTGGGCCCGAAATGACCCAACCCAATCGCGTTTTTTGTAAAATAGGTAGTCCCTTGCCTAACCTATGTTGCCCTATACATAACAATTGATAAAATTGTTCAGCGCCTATGATCATATCTATCTCGTCGGCCATAGAATAGTTCTCGTCGGCTAATAAGTATTTTCTCGGTATAGAAATGCTTTCTAAGTTATCTATCTGTGGTATTTTACAAAGGTTCGGTACTATGTAACAGACCATGTCTGCCGAGTACGTATTGTCCCTTGAATAAATTGTTAGGTTACAAAAATTGTTCACATTAGTTATACTGTCATTGAAACCACGCACTTCCAACTTAATATTTTGTTTAGGTACTCTAAGCATTTCGTGAGCTCTCTGTGTTATGAAGTTTGACTGCGATCCCGAGTCTAAGAGTGCCTTCAATTTTATTCGTTGATTATCGTTATTAATTATGTAAACTGATGCGGTTGATAGGACGACTGAGTTATGAATGACTTGTTTGCGATTTGCTTGTACAAATGAAGCAACAGTTGATTGACTATTTGTTATCTCTGGACCCGGTTGAGAATGGTATAAAGTAGATGTAGGAGTATTGGGTTGGTTTGTTTGATTCGATTCGGTAGTGTGACGTGTGAATGCTGGGTTGTGTAGTAATGAGTGATGTTTTCCCTTACAAGTTCGACACCGACTGGCTTGACAATTTTGAATAGCATGGTTAGACCGAAAACAATTAAGACATAACCTTAACTTTTTTATGAGACGAGTTCGTGCTTCTAGGTTAAGTGCTAAAAATTTAGGACACAAATTAATATAATGACCTTCGTTACAATTAGGGCATCGAATAGTAGGGTTACCTTTAGATCTCGTTTGGGATGGTGGAGTCGTCGTGGTCAAAAATGCTTTCCTTGTAGCCATTTGCTTATTATTGTTCGATTGACTTTGGTATGCAGGTCCTTTCAATGTGTCCAGCAGATCGGCACGCATTCGTAGAAATGTTTTGAAGTCCTGTAAAGTAGGTAAATCCTTTGAGCCAATTTTTTCCTCCCATTTACGTTGAATAGAAGGGTCGAGCTTGGAGGCTAAAAAGAATATGACTAATACATCCCAGTTTTCTACACTAACATTCAATGACTTTATAGTTCTTAAATGTTTAGAAATATTATCTATTAAGCTCCGCAAAGCAATCGCTGTCGCGGGTATTGGCTCAATATCAAACAGTAAAGTTAAGTGATTGTATATAATTATTCTGGGGTTGTTATATCTTTCACATAACAACTTCCAGGCCAACTCGTAACTACTCTCGTTGAATTCTAATGACGCGATTACCTCAAGTGCGCTGTCCTTTAAACAAGTTCGCAAGTACTTATATTTTTGAATAGATTTTAAACTACTTTGATTTATTATAGCATCAAACGTATCTCGAAACTCAATCCACTGTGTTATGCTCCCGTCATAGGTGGGTAGAATTATGTCTGGATATTTAATACTATCATGATTATCCGGTTTTGATTCTATAGCTGTACTAGTGGATGTGAACAACTCCGGAGACCTTTCGTCTTCAGGAAGATAATTCATCGCTAAGGAGACCGCCTCGTAATAGCAAGTCTCAAAACTCTCTCGCTCTTGTAACTGCACCTCATAGTCTGAGCATACAGTTTCTATACTGTCCTGACACAATTCGTAATCGTTAAAAACTAACTTTATTCGTTCCGTTCGTAACTTTAATTCTACTATTTGATCCGCAGACGGCTGATCATCGGTTAAAGAATTTAGGTATTTACGAAATAACGTTACCTTGCCCTTAAAGATTCCTCGCCTTCTCTTTAAGGTTTGTAAATCCGCGGATTCCAATTTGGTTTCCGATTTTTGTTCGGCCATCTTGGATTGCGGTTGATGTTATTCGGTTATCGCTTGAAAATTGAATACCTATAGTTGCCTACAGGGATATCGAATAGGATTAGGATAGAATGGTAGGATTGCCAACACCACTTACTTGACCGGTCGGTACTCTTCCCGAGGTAGATTCCGCCACATGCACTCCTTTTCCGGGTAGGTACTTATTGCGCCACGTGTTTCAATCGTTCAACTCCACGGTGCAGATTCGCGAACGTATAACGTTACTCGCGATTGACTTCTACGATACCGGGAGACAAGATCACGTCGGGGTCACCAAAAATGTCACGCAGCCAGGGTTTATACGGGCGAAATGAAATCACGGTTGTGAGAGAGATGATGCCGACCGCATCGTCGTGTATTTGGAGGAAGAAAAAGGGGCGAGGCGCCCGATACAACTGCTTTTATAATAACCTTTGACCCTAGCGACATCTGAGGCAGTACATTGAAATTAGGTATACGGTGTCGCTAGCGCTCAAGCCATTTAGTACACCGTTCGGTGACTAGATGGCGCTGTCTCTGACAGTAGGATAAAAATACGGATCACGTGAACGAAGTCGCGGGCTAACTGCTAGTGATTGTATATAAAACAAAATATACATTTATACCTATTAAATACAGTTTCGAATTTAAGAGTCAATTTCGAAATTAATAAACATGCAAATATGGTCCGAAAATTCGAAACTGAAATTTCGAAATGCATGCCCTAGTCCACTAAAAAATCCACTAGTAAAATCCACTTTTTCCGGAGGCTTAGACTACTATATCGTCAGCGAAAGTGAGAGATATACCGCCCTTAACGTTGATGTTCTCTCCAGTCCAAAACCTTGAAGACATCCCCTAGTGCAGCAGTGAATAAATACTTACGGGTAATAATTACAGGTGGGAAAGTTTTCTGTAAACAATAAGCCATGATAACCCTACCGAAACATTCAAAACGTATGGGCATTACCATATGAAAAAAAAGTGTTTGCCTATTATCGGTAGTTCCACATTTTTGTTTGCCTATTAGGTACCTACCTATCGGTAGTTCCACATTTTAATAAGAGTTGTTTAAAAAAAAAATTATTGATTGATGGACAGGAAAAATTGAGAGAAGGTGCATGCCAGGTCCAGCCTACTACGTCGCCTTACATCCACTAGATGGGGAGCATTTCGACTAGTCTTGTGAACAACTAGAATGGGGCGCTCTGTTTCTCCGCTGGTGAATATGCCTGTCCAGTGTGGAGCCGCTCCACCCACTCCAAACTAGTGGATACAGCACTTAACGAGACATGCCAAATATCCACTGATTGCCTTAAACCGAACCCGATACAATTACTGTATCCTCATAGGCATCGCGCCCCCGAATGTGCTTAGTACTATAGGAAGCCGTAAAGAAAAAGAAAAGAGAGAGGGCAAAGCCAGAAAGCGACTCGCGCCACCCAATGCAAACTACCTACACCTCGGTGCCCCCAGAGGCTTAAGGCGTGGCGGTGTGATAACCGCTATCACACCGCCACGCATCACGCTGCATGTTGCGTGAAAACGCACCTACGCGCGTACCTATTTGCGTGCGTTTTTTCTATACTAAAGTACGCGCGTAGGTGCGTTTTCACGCAACATCGCAGCGTTTTAACAGACTTAACCCCTTTACAATGGCTTTTTCTTGTGTCTCGAATGAATGGGGTTGTCGAAAGTTTTCTTGGTTGCGTGAGTCCATCTACCTGAAACATCACTACCTACGGAAAGATGCGATCTTTGGCGAGAGAAATTTAAACTCCCAGATCGTTTCCTAGAGCCATCGGAGACCCTTTCGCCGTGTACGTTACCCCAACGGGAAAGTGGCTCTTAGAGTGATATGAGTGGAACGTATAATTAGTGCGTAATCTGCTGTGAATGTGCGCCACATGACAAATTAGTGCGTGTCGTCGTTTTATGAAAAAAACGTAGATAACGATTCCTGCTGGAGCAAGTGCCAGAGCAAGCGTGTGAAAACACGCTCCCGTTGCCGGCGGCAATGTAGCCATGTACGCCGGGTACGTGTGAAAGCTAACATACATGGCTATACACTTCGCCGCCGGTTAACCGGTAGCGGCTATCCGACAACCGGGGCGTGTGAAAAGGCACTAACACTGGTCCAGCAGGCTATATTACCGCCGGTTCCGCGGCAACCGGAGCGTGTGAAAACCAGTTTTTCTTTTTTTTTTCAAAAACGACGACACACTTATTTTTATACGGCGCACATTCACAACAAATTACGCACTAATTATGTTTCACTCATATCACTCTAGGAGCCACTTTCCTGTTGGGGTAACATACACACACTAGTAACCATTGGACATTTTGGGAATTGGGACATTCTGAACCTGAACGGATCAAGTCGCAACGACGACATGGGATCTACCTATTAATAGGATTAAGGTATTAATGTGAGATTCGAGATTTGTCCAGCAGCGGTCAACTGGTTAAATGGCGACAAGGCTATCACTTTTGCTAGGTAGTAAAGTGATTTACTTTATCAAGACACGAGTCATTCGAAAAAATATAGAAAAACAAACGGGTATTTTGATCAATCTTTATTTTATTTATAAACATGATAGATATTGAGACAGCTTTCGGCACCTAAATAAATAAAATATGCGAAAACTTATCCAACTTACCTGCGAGGAAAAGAACTTCGCAGATCGTTTAGACCCCGATGCCCCCGAAGTTCATCATGGAAATAAAATGAACAAATTAGAAATGAAATGTAAATATGGAATGCCTACATCCATCTCAAAATGAAACAAAACTTTGAAAAAAAGAATTATCACAGGTAAACTGAAATAAAAAACAAATTATCAAAGGAAACAGAAATAAATAATTATATCACAGGAAATGAAAATACACAGAGCAACTTTAGGTTGAAATAAATCTGTTGAAAATATACTTTGCAATTCTTTTGTGCTAATCTAAGTTGTGGGAGACAAGCAGTGTTGTGGAACTTCCGAGTCGAGTGTAGTTTGTTTTATCAGGACTCGTCTAAAATGACCTTACATAACCATTCTCTGAACTTTGTAGATCTTCCTAAATAGACTCATTCATTTGTTTCCTCAATTTATCGAAGAATGAGACAAGAGATTTAATATGTACTATGGTTTTACAATTATATTCATGGTACGATTTTCTGACAAGTCTAAATAAGCCATGTAATTTGCGGTGTACAATTAGTAAAAAGGACACCTATGCTCAATGCCTTGTAGTTCAATAAGACTATTGAATAAACAACGAATCTTATGCCGGCAAGTACTGCAATGTATATAATCACGAATGGAAAGATAAATACTCAAAAATAAATGCCTACCTATATGATAAAATAATACGAAAATGGACACCTATATAAAACTACATACCTTTCTAAACACATACTCCTGCTTAGTTTGATCTTGCTCGCAAATATCCGTATCATCAACATCTATCGCGTTCAATGATTGTACACTGGTGTACAAGGTCTAAGACCATATACCGTAAGATAACGGTTAACACCGTTTCATACATACCATACAATATTCGTAACTGTTTGAAGTGTAACCGTTTCTATAAATCTTTTCTTTTGAAAGATACAGTAAACTAATCCTTGGAAGTCCGAGGGTCGAAATGAGTAGGTTAAATGCACAACAATAACTATTTAGACATAAAATTGTTTATTTATTCATCTACATCATAATGTATAAGTCAGCTAACTATTTTAGTAAGGTTACTTACTTCATAGTATTTTCGCAACTTAGGCAATGCTGACGAAATAAAAAGTAAAATAAAAAGAGGAAAATATGTACAGATCTAAAGAAACAACCCTACTATTTTTGTATTAAAATTTATTATTACATAATATTAGCCTAAAAGTCCATAATACTAATCCTAATAAAATCATATAACAGCTATTTGAGAACTTAATACTGAGTAAGGTCAGGAAATTAATATAATCATGATTCTTCATCTAAGACAACTAAACTCTGATCTCGTTCACCTAGCGTCTATATGAGGGATTCTTACAGCTTTATCCTAAATTGTACTTAATTCGTAAAAAAACCGTAAATAATTCTCAGTTTTACATTTCTATATCCTTAAAAGTATGTCACGATAAGTACCTAGGTACTACAATAAATAGAAGACCATCTTACAATTCAGTACACATATAAAAGTATTCTAATCATATTCTTTTAAAAGATTAAAGAGTCAAGAGCTCCAGCTACAATTCTATTGGTTTTCCTGACGCCTTCTCCTAGGTGGTCTCGCGGGTGGACCATGAGGTGTGTATCTAGTGCTCCGGAGCGTACTGCCTACACTAGCGGTTAACACTGCTTTACTAGTGTACTTAGCACGAAACCTAGAGATTGAAAAAACCTTTAATCAGACATGTAACAGTTATACTAACATTACAGGCTACCTTCACAGCATTAATCATTGGAACTAACAGTACTATTCATTACTAAATATCTGTAGCTATCATTTCCTATACTTAATTAATGCTATGTAGTGCTCAATTATAAACCTAAAGGTCATTAGAGAATTCAAGAACAAATCCACACAACTTCCTATAGGTGATATGGTAGTAATGGAAATCATTAACTAATTTCATGAATTTTTGTGGTGTGAGACAATTGTGAATGTTTGATCATGAGAAATCAATACTTACGTAGTTTAGAAACGCCCCCCTCTGCCCTGGCCGCCTCCATAGTTGTTGCCGCCGCCGCCGCTGCCGCCACCGTAGCCGCCTCCACCACCGCCACCACCTTGGTTCATGTTGTAGGGCGCAGCGCGGTTGTTACCACCATACTGTTGGTTCCTAGTTGGGCCTCCACTGTAAGCTTGCTGGCTGTAATTGCCGAAGTCTTGGTTACCCCAACCTCCACGGCCATTACCGCCGCCCCCGTAACCACCACCGCCGCCGCCACCCTGGTTACCACCCCAACCTCCGCCTTGGTTGTTATCCCAAGGATTGGAATTGTTCCATCCACCTTGGTTACCACCGCCATATCCACCTGTAAATAAACATTAAATACCATTATTTGATTGCTCAAAAAAAAAAGTAATAATGAAGGAAATTAAATGTGAAATTAAATGTACATACCACCATTGCCCCAGTTATCATTCCTGCCACCTGGACCTTGTCTACCACCTCCTCTTTGTTCAGCACCATCTTTAGGAAGGGCTTTCTTGACATCCAGTTGTTTGCCATTGATTTTATGAGGGCCATTCACTGTTAACAAATTAAATAATTAGTACCTATACATAGATATAACAAAAACCACACAAATTATTTGATTTTTAATAAAATGTATATTGACTTGCGTACCATAATCTGCCACTAAAATGATAGTCAGGTATAGCTAAAATCAATAATTAATTTCCACAATCAGAGAAGCCAGATTCTGCCACTAAAAAGAACAGGTCTGGGGCAAAATTGTGGGAATGAAAGTAAAATAAATGAATGTGATCAAACTATACTTACAGCATACTTTGTCAACAGGGTCATAGTCATCAAATTCAACGAAACCAAACCCTCGCTTCTTTCCCGTACTTTTATCTGTTACAATGCTGACATTCTGGACATTGCCATAGCTTGAAAAGTACTCTCGGAGTTGTTCATCATCATGGTCATCCTTGATGCCACCAATGAATAGTTTCTTCACAGTGGCGCCGGCTTCAGGATTTTTAATGTCCTGCCTTGCTACAGCACGCTTGGTTTCCACAACACTGTCGAAAAAATATTTATAGACTTAAAATATTACTTCCAACAAATGAAAATTATGTTATGAAAGTTCAATGAAATGTTGACCCCACAGAAAATGCCATGTGTACAAAATTGCACGCGACATTCACCAAGCAGTGTCTTTTATTATCTGCAGCATAAAACGATATGAAAGAGAAGTTGCAAGCTTTCATATAGCTGGGCTGCAGTAAAAAGGATAAGTATAAAAAACTATTAATGACTTACCGGCCATCAATGCGATGCGGCCTGTTGTTTTGCGCATCATCAACCATGTGCGCTTTAGAGTAAGTGATGAAGCCAAAGCCACGCGACCTCTTGGTCTTGGGATCTTTCATCACGACGACATCCACAATTTCTCCCCATTTCTCGAAATGTGACTTGAGCGACTCATCAGTGGTTCTGTAGTTGAGACCACCGATAAAGATCTTACGGTGAACCTCGGGCTCATCCTGAAAAAGTAGGACGCGGCGTTAACAAAATGGCGGACAGCGTGCTTTCTGGCACAGCTTGGTTATATAGATTTACACGAAGAATACGACCATAAAAACTTGAAGATATGCTTCTGACACTTTATAAAGGGAAAAAGTCAAAATAACACCCATGAAAAGAAATCATAACGGCAACCAAGGCTCAAGGAATAGGTAGATACTAATCGATAAAAATACTTACAAAACCGTCGTCACCACCGTTTTGCTGTGGCCTCATGTCGGCTTATTCTTTATACCGCACAAGGTTATAAATTATTTAAATAAGTCTAACGACTTTTAACTTCTTTTTGGAACGCGAAATCAGACCGGCGTATGTACAAACACTGAGCAGTGAGCACAACCGCTCTCTATCGAAGCCACGCCAAAAAGAAGGAAAGGGAAACAACGACAAGCGAAATCAGCCTCGGTGACGTAGCACGACGCGAAGCTAGTGTTAGTTTGAACCTCAGTCTTTTGAGATTTCATTTTTCTTTCCATGAATAATCGACTAACTGTCTTCATCTTGCATGCGTGCGTTGTTATAGCCCGTCCATGGTGACATAAACCAAATAGTTAAATACCAAAAAGTTATCTAATAATCCGGTCAACTCTCTGACTATACTAACGAATATAATATAACGATGTAACGAAAATATCTATGATTTAGTTATAAACAAATAGTTTTCTAGAATTTTATTCATTCGTCCGTGGGAATATCTGGATAAAAAGGAAAATATAACTACATCAAATAATTATATAAAATTAGTATCGTATATAGATTATAATGTGATTTTTAATTTCATAGACCAAACTGACATTTGGCGGGTTGTCACTATAGCGTTACATAAAAATAGTGTCGTATCCTGACTATCTCGTGTGATCGAAAGTTGATCGAAAATCGAAGTAGATCAAAAATGAAACTATTTCACGGCAAATGAATTACATTTGTTAAGAAACTACCGGTTCTTATTTAGTTTCTACTAATTTATGTTAGACTTCATTTTATCGATCGCATTTATTATATTGTTGATTTTATAATTAACACAATAAAAGTATATGTGTAGGAATACTGTTATATTTAAATATGTAACGATTTTTATACATAAAACATTTATTTACACTAATTATTAAAATTAAATTGACGAATCATGTCTCAAAGATTCGATGAATCACTAATGATTGAGCCTTACCTACAACATTATGCTTCATGCTTGCAACATTTTTAAAAAATAAGGTCATTGGCAGCTGTCAGTTTAGTCTACGAAATTAAAAATCACATTATAGTACAGACCAGCTGTCATCCACGGTTCCGCCCGCGTTGTATTATACTTCTTCTCCCAATATCTTTATAAATAATTAAAGCGTTGTTATTCTGTAATTGTTTAAGCTATATTCCTGGCAATGTTTCATCAAAATCCGTTCAGTAGTTTTTACTTAAAAGAACAACAAACATCCATCCATCCTCTCATGCTTTGACGCTTATAATAGTAATTCGGATTGAATAGGATTGAGCATGCACGGCTTCAACTGTGTCTCAAAGTATCTTACTATCTGACATCTGTAATAAGTAGCCACTACCACTTGACTTCCACAAAATATATGTTAGCTACTTTGGTAGCTATAATAATAGTAATAAAAATTGCGCAGCACCGTGATGGAATATAAATGTATGTTATAAATATACGTATGTATCGAAGCCCTAGTTAAATTGGCTCTTTTATGTAGGGGACAGGCACTACGTGCAATGGTACAATTTCATAAAATAAACGTTTGAAGATTTGTTCATCAACGTTTAGCCATTTCTATTTATTTAGTTAACAATACTGTACACAAACAAGCTAAACAGACAAGAAGAAGGAAAATACATTTTTAATATAATAATTAATCAATTTTCAATATTACATAAAAATTCGAAAATCGTTAATATCATTTAGCTTGCTAGATAGTATGGCTATATCTGGCCACAGCTCTGGTAGAAGTCTGCATCGGTAAAGAAACTCACTTTAATACGAATGTTACGATTAAAACAAAATACGTAATATATGTCTAAAAAATTCACGGCGTTGAGGTGAACAATACGCATGGATATCTGCCTTTGTAAATATAACTAGCGAACGTCTCGCGGTTTCAACCGCGTAGTTCCCGTTCCCATGGGATTACGGGTAAATCCACATTATATCGTATTATGTGATATGCTAAAATTACGGCGTTGAGACCACAGACGTATAAAGAGTAGTACTACTCTTTATACGTCTGTGGTTGAGACGACCTATAATTGAAAAAGAGGCAAGAGCAATTATCGAAGCTTTACACAAATTGAGACATTTCCAGACTGTCTGTTGCGTTTATGTTCAACCAAACGCATTCAAACAAAATTAGAAAATTGAAAGATGGCGCCTAGAATTGTCTTGTCAAAAATTTACAAATGCTATGGAGTTGACAGCTAACCTACCTGTCAAGCGTCACTTTCGAGAGTTTCGTCACTTTTCGTGCATGCTGCACGCTGGAGAGAAAGAAACAGATATAAAACCATGGACAATTTGGTAGTTTTTACTCATAGATCACCATGTACAGACAAATACATGCACATTCTTCGTCTCAACGCCGTGAATTTTAGCATAGCACATAATACGATGTAATGTGGATTTGATACAGTTTTGTCACTATGAGACACTGTCTTCACAGTGTGCTATAAACGAAAAAACTCGATTTTTTAACTCCCGCACTCCACTTTTACTAGGTTTAAACTTTTTTTGGATTTATGAAAATTAATGTACAATCTGACAACACAAGTACCACGAAAGTAACTAATGTAAAAACATTTTTTTTTTCTTCTTTGGCAACTGAGCCGATGCCGAATATTCTGACAGTGTTATGTAGAGACGACAGCGCACTGAGGCGAGCCGTCGAAATGTGCTTATTCTTTCGGTGTCATATAGAGACGACAGCACGGTGAAACGTAATGTAAAACCATAATACACTGACAATATTATCGAGCACTTTAAGCTGTCAATGTCACTCTGACGTTCGATTCTCACTATTGGCGCACGTGGCGCACGCGGGTCAGCCCATATGGCGAACGCGTGGTGCCACGCGGATAGCGCGGAATTGCGGAAGTCAGTTCTATAATATAGTAATATTTGGTGAGGTAGTTTACCATTTTGTGTGCACTTTTGCTCTGACTGAGTTGTATAAAACTTTTTGGGGATATTATGACTTCTGCAGACTTAACTTAGCCGGACTATATATAAAAAAAATCTCTTCTTGATATTCTGAAATGCACCAATGTCCTGCACCTGTCTATCGTTTAGTGAATAATTTTCTACATCGATAAGTGATCACAATTTATTCCACATGAAAAACTAATTGAATCGCACTGAAAAAGAGCAGTTAATATAATGTAAAAATATCTTCATCCATAGCAATTTGATGGAGATCCCACATCGGGGCAACAACAAGAACTTTCGTCGCAGTGGAGACATTGGAAAAAGGCATTTCAAAATGTTCTTGGGTCGAGTGAAAAAAAGCCTTCAGATGCAAAAAAACTAGATCTGCTAGTAAATTATATCTCATCGAGCACATTCAAATATATAGAACACTGCGAAAAATACCCAGAAGCTATTGAAATATTAGAAACACTATTCTTAAAACTGAAAAGTGAAATGTTCACCAGATATCTATTATCAACGAGGAAACCGCAACAAACTAAGTAAAGGCTCAAGTTCAAGTTCAAGTCAAGGTCAAGTTCTGGCTTTACATTTGCTGAGCAGAACAAAGACTGCCAATATAAAGACAACAAGGCTGCAGAGGATGAGAAGGAGTTCATCAGAGACGCTTTCATTGCCGGTATAACATCGCCAGATATACGGCAAAGACTCCTGGAAAATTAACTTTAGAATCAGCAAAAATACAGACTGCAGGTTATGCATCACAGTCATCAGAAACATTGATTGCTGCTGCAAGTGGCTTGAACCGAAGCTCAACTTCTATCCCGAACGATTGCTATTTCTGTGGCAAATCTAGGCATCCTCGTCGTTTTTGTCCAGCTGCCTACGCAACATGCCTCATATGTGGCAAGAATGGACATTTTGCAAAAGTCTGCAAAGCCCAACCTAGAAATACATTATCAGTAAAAACTCAAAAGAATAAAAACTTTTTTACAAAAAAATACTACCGACTTCCAAATAAGAAAACTACAAAGTGAAAAATAACTTTATTTTTGGAAGTCGGTGTCTTTCGTAGGTACCATTTTACTGCGTTATGGACACCGACTTCCAAAAATAAAGTTATTTTTCACTTTGTAGTTTTCTTATTTGGAAGTCGTTAGTATTGTTTTGTAAAAAAGCTTTCATTTTTCACTTTTTAGTTGTATCTACCTAAAAGGCAAGTTGTTTAGTAAGTTACCCTAATGACAGAATAGATAACCCCAGTATCATGAAACTTGAACATAACCGGTGAAATGAGAGATCTGCGTACCCCTTAAGAGCGTACTGGCGTGACGCTATGTTATGAAATGGTATAATTAATAAACAGACATACGATTGCAGCAATCCCGAGAGGTTTGCCGTTACTAATTGAAGAGTTCTGTCGTATTCGTCTTCGAAGTCCTTCATCAGATCTTCACCAAATTAAAATTGGAATAATTTCGAAACATTTTCTTTAAAACAAAATAAGAATTTTCAAAATCGGTCCACAATTGACGGAATTACCGGTGAACATACATAAAAAAAACATACAAGAAGTCGAACATAGAACCTCCTCCTTTTTGGTAAGTCGGTTAAAAATCATCTTCATGCATTAAATTGGCGTCAACTGGTCATCTTTGTGAATGGAATATCAGTAAATGCTGATATACACTGGAAGCACTGCTAGTTTCATTGATGTGGAAGTCATCCGACAGTATGGGTTACAAACGAAACCGTGGCACCAAAATGCAACAATGGTGTCATCGATTTTAAAAACAGAAACAAGAGAAGTCTGCTATGCTACTGTAAAAATTAACGGCCATGATATACTTAACTAATGTTCCGTTGCGGGTAATTAAATTAAATTAATTAAAAAGCTTTTATTTCAGACAAAGTCAAGATTAGTAACAATTTACCTAAAAAACTAGTGTTAGTAGGTACAGATATAAAACTAAAACTAAAAAAACATATAGCTACACCTGAGCGTGGAGCTGCATCCACCTCTGCATCATCGGAGAATGCCACCGTTTTGCGAACACACTGAGAACAGTTTTGGTACCGCCGCGAACACGCGTCATCAGAGAGGCACATCTTTTTCTAATAATGGCGGCGAAACCATCAATGTTTGTGTCCGCAAACATCCCTGACGCACTGCAACGCCACGGCAGCCTAAACAGTAGTCTCAGTGCATTATTATATTGGACGTGCAGGTCGCTATATGCCCGCTGAGTCAAACCGATCCACAGGCTGCACGAATAGAAGGACTGACAGCTTTGAAAAGCGTTACTTTTACTGGCTTCGTACAACGCGCAAACCTGCGGGTCGGCATGTTACAACGAACAGCCAGCGACCTACGTTCCCTCTCAATATCATAATTATCTTTAAGATCTTCGGTGACCCAGTAGCCTAGGTATTTAAATTTGTCTACCCTTCGCAGGGGTTCTCCACACAGTGCGACATTCGGAATACTAGAATATGTCACACCACCTGCTTTGAAAACCATTAGTTCGCTCTTTGTGACATTATATTTGAGGCCATGACTCACCGCGTAAGATTCGCATATAGCGATCAGTCGTCTCAGAGCACCGATTGATGGGCTCACTAACACCATATCATCAGCATAACTAATATTAATAATACACACCCCGTCAACATGACATCCGATATTGATGCTGCTGAGCTCAACGATCAGTTGGTTCATGTATAGTAAAAATAATTTGCGCACTCTACTAGGCTATCAATATGAGATGTAAAGGAGAGTGTTTCATCTATAATAACCCCGAGATATTTTATGTTGCCTGTTTTTAGGATAAAAGGACAATTACACATGCTGACTGGGTGGCATCCATATTTATGGGCATACAGGTGAGAGTTAGAAATGTTAAATTGAGGTTTGCGCATGGAGAAGTGAATATATTTTGTCTTGTCAGCATTAAGTGTTAGTAAATTGCCTTGTAGCCAATTAGTCACAGTATTGAAACCTTGTTGAGCGTATTCGTACAAAGCATTACTGGTTTTCGCGGTAAAGATTAACGCCGTGTCGTCGGCATATGATATGAGTTTGCCTTGATTAATATCTAAATTACACAGATCGTTAATGTAAATCAGGAATAGGGTTGGCCCAGAATGCTTCCCTGAGGAACACCATAACCAGCATTTTTTTTAGAAGCATAGGAACGGACACTGAATCAAAGGCTTTGGCTAGATCAAGGTAAACCCCCAGGGTCTGGTTTCCTTTGCCAAGTTCTTCTGTGGTATAATCTGATAAACTATGTATCGCATCAGCTATTGATATTTTTTTTTTTTCTAGATAATTAACTAGTCTACTGTTTACAATTTTCTCTAGTATTTTAGATATTGAAGGGAGTAAGATATCGGTCTATAATTACTTACTAAGTTTTTGTTGCGGGATTTAAAAATTGGAATTGGGATTACAACTGCTTTTTCTTGCTTTTCAGACATCTAGGGAAAGTACGAAAGAGGCAATGGACGTCAGATTCCAAGTAGGTCAGATTCCATGTACGTCATTTTTCAGCTAGGACATTTTCCAACTAGGTCAGATTTTGAGTTAGTATAGATAATGGTTTGGTTTACTTACTCACATTAAATTCATCGCACCATGTCTGCTAGACTTCTTTGGTGGCACGGACTATATAGTCTTGAAATGATGACACTAAATGGACATATTTACACAAAAAGGATCCAACACACAAAATAACACTTTTGTAATAATGAAGTTTGAACTTTAAGTTGTATTTGCTCTTTGATACCTTATGTAATTATGTAGCACGAAAAAGTTAAAAGAACACTGCAAGTTAAAATAATGGAAAATAATTACTTCTTAAACATAAAGAAAATAGAAAAAAAATATAGGAAACAGGAAATTTTTACTAGTAAGGCGAAAGATAATTGGTAAAATGTTAGATAGTAATTTAAAACTCTTTAAAGAAAATTTACAATTTTATTATATAAATCCATAGTTACATAACTATTTGCCATGTTTGATCGTTACTGCGAAATTTAAAATAAGCATAATTGAAAATGGCTTTAACCTAAAACGATCCAGCCCCATATTTACTTAAATATATCTAAAAATATTTATTTATTCCCAATAAAAGTAACTACGTCCATTTCTAGACTATAGAGTTCGTTTACCAAAGAAGTCTAGCAGACTAGGTGCGATGAATATATTGTGTACCAAACCATTATCTAATAACTCAAAATCTGACCTAGTTGGAAAATATCCTAGCTGGAAAATGTACATGGAATCTGACCATAGACATATTAAATAGTATAGACTGGAAATACCTACGAAAAAAAGGTGCCTACCTAAACCTTAAAATGTCACATAAAATGGCTGCCGATGCTATGGTTGTGTGAATCGAGGAACACACACAAACTCACAAAAATCAATAATACAATAAGTAAACAACCATTTGACAGCAGGCCTACCACGAACACAAGCACAAAAATCGTCACATAATATGGCGGATATGGCACTTACCTACAACTGTCACTACGTCACAACAAAATGTTGCCATTATGAGCAACAACTGAAATATTGTTGTCTCTTTTATCAAATACGATTACTGTATTGGAAAGAATGAAACAACACGATGTTTCACATTCTGTATCGTATATCACTCATATTTGTATAAGCTAATGTATGTATAGAACATCGCGGCGCCTCCATGTTTTTCCTATCTCAATGAATCTGACCTATTTGAAATCTGACGTCCATTGCCACTTTCGAAAGTACCTTCAGATAAACAAATACGAAATATATGCGTTAAGGGAGGTACTAGGATATGCTTAAATTATCCCATGCAACTGCACAGTCATCTTAAGTCCTGATATGATTCGGGTTATTTCGTCTTCGTCAGTATCCAGCAAGCCAAAAGATTTTAAAGCATATCTATTATTTTGGGCAGATGGTGGCACACAGTAATGTTTTGGAATCTGTTCGGCAGAAGTTTTCCCAACATTTACAAAAAAGTTATTATCGTCCGCCCGTGACTGCCCGCGAATTAAAAATAACTAAAGTTGTGTCAATCACCAAACCGTACAAACGCGCCAGGTTGGTCCAACCAAAGGCATCTTAGTCTAGCCGCCATAGTAGGGTATTATGTGTCTGTAGTAATTCTGTAATCTGTACTCGGCTCAACAAGATCTCCACAGGAAAAGTCTCAAGTGAAGCCGATGAATCCGCTCTTTTGTCTATGTATAATGACGTGACAATGAGGTAGGAAAACTACGTGACGTGACCGTAACCTTATTTATGATTTGACATTTGACATTCTAGTTTTGACGGCCGACCGTTATTTTTTCTTTCATTCATTCAGTCAGTCTGCAGTCTGTCACTTTGGTCACTATTCACTCCTGCCTGTCAACTCAGCCAGTACATTCATTTCATTCATTCAGCAAAGCGGCATTGAGCATTTCAGTTTTCTGAATATATACATTTTTGTTTGTCTTATTCTATATTTACTGTAATGTAATTGACAATTTGGCAAGCAAGCAAATACATACAAAACGAAAATTAAAATTAAAGATTTTTTTATTTTTCTTGTGAGACCAAAGGTTTAAATCGTGACAGAAGAAATGAATCCTAGCAGAGGCGGCGATGACTACGTAAGGATTTTTCTGATTTTTTATTTAGGTTGTGAACTTTAGCGGGGGATTTTTTTTTGTAAACAAACAAACGTCAATGGCATATAAGCCGACTAATTTAAAAATACAACTATTAATCTCAAAATGGTTACTTTTGTAGCACTCTTTTATTTGTTATCATAATAGTTCCGAACTCCAGAGGATTTCGAGATGTTTTTTAGGGTTCCTTAACCGAAGGGTCCAAACGGAAACCTGCTGTCACTCACGTGTCCGTCTGTCTGTCCGTCGTCAGTCACAAATTTTGTGCCGAAGAATTTTTTTATTTCCCATTGACCTATGTACTTGAAAAATAGCCTACATGCTATTCCAGACTATAATCCATCTCTGTGCCAAATTTCACCCAGATCCGTTCCACCGTTCTGCTGTGATTGAGTAACAAACATACATTGACACACATCCATCCAAACTTTCACAATTATAACATTAACATTTTAGTAACAGTAAGATTTTAGCAACAGCAAAGGTCATCCAGTATAAGTCTTTTGTAGGCTTTGTTTAACTTTTAATTTTCTCCCAGCAAAGTAAAGTTTATTAATATAAGGAATATAGGAATAACTCATAAAATATATAAGTTTTTGTGTAATTTAAAACTGTAGGTTACACATTAAACATTACAATTGTGAACACCGTGGCAAGGCTTCTGCTATTATCAGTCCTTTCTTTTTGTAGCCACTCACAATAAAGCTTGAACATTCTATTTCTAAAGTTTAATCCTAATATGGTTCCTCTGATCAAAAAGACACTATTGCCAGACTTAACAAAATTCATACAAAATTTCAACAGGATAATATATTTATAAGGAAAGTGTTATAATTGCAGGACCATTATTGTGATCACATTGTGTACAGAAACTGTCATGTGTTATACCATGTCAAAATCTCAAATTATGTTGTACAATCACATACTATCCACGAACATGCTAATAAATTCACTGCTTGTGTACGGTTTATTCCCTTTCGAGCTTGCCACTGCAGTAGTGGCTGGTTCTAACTAGTGGTGTTGACCACCCCGGTGGTGAATGGCCCATTTCCATAATTATAGTAAGATGGTTGATTCTCATTACCTACATAGGTACTGGAAATGATCAATAGAAATTGATATAAAACATCAAATTCAAATTCAAATTATTTATTTGTAAAAACATAGGTAAAATATAATATAATAAGATCTTATTCTAATGTCAGGATCGCTATGTTTAACCTATTAGGCATACAAATTTTGGATACGTTTCTAATTACAATTTTAAAATATATATTTTTATGCATTGTATTAATTAAATTACATCGCTAGATATCAAAGCAATAAAAAATTAAGTAAAATAATGGCAAATATATGGAACTTTTATTTAAAATAATAAATAATTACCTATTTAAACTATTTACATGGCTAGAACAAATATTAAAACAATATTTTTAACTTGTCTATTTCTTTAATGGTAAAGTCATATCCCATCAAAAACATGTCTACTCCCATGGGAAAAAAGCTGGTGTTTAGGTATGTATGTATTTATGTCAATAAATTATCCGACTTGGTTTTACATTCGATCTCAATACTTTTTGCGGTAGAACTGCGCCGCGAGACTTATGTTTTTTGTCATGTTATGTTTTTGATGGGATCTCATTTCTTTTTGTATGCAGTCCTGGTGCATCAGCTACGGTCCATTTTCCATAAGGTAGGTACCTACACTAGGTACCTAGTCCATCTGTACTGTAAATGAAGGTAGCGCAGGTGTTGAATAATTTTAAAAACAGTCTTTTTATGAAATTCAAAAACTAACAGTCTGCTATCAGATCGTTAAGATCACAATCTCATCGCTTGCCTTCGACATACTGCGCAAACTCATAAGAATGGTATAGCTGTATTAAAGGAGACATCTTCTGTGGCTTACTGAACCTATCTATTCACTAATCAATAAGAACTTAACCAACTACAGAAAAATAAAAGAATTCATAATTTTCAATTACTATAACAGTTTTAATCGTATTATGATTTTTCATTAAAATAATCGACTAGAGTTTTAGCTGTCATTTGAAGATCTTTGACAGTCGTTACTGGTAGTCAGAAGCCTGAGATCTGACACCAGTCTTGCCAAGGGGTACCGTGTTACCCAGTTACTGGGTTGTGGAGGTCAGATAGGCAGTCGCTCCACGTAAAACACTAGTGCTCAGCAGAATCCGGTAAGACTGGAAGCCGACCCCAATAAAGTTGGGAAAAGGCTAGGCAGATTGATTGAATCGACTAGAGTTTTAACATAAAAATATAAATAAGCGACTGATTAAAACTGTAAAATTTAACAAATACCTAACCATCTTGATTAGATAGATAAAATAAAAACCTTGTACCTAATAAATAATCGACTCCGTATAAAAAGGTCCTATGAGCTGATCGTCCTATTCTCAAAATTACCTATTGTCAAAGTACAGTCATGCTTAAAAGAATACTATTGATTTTTCGTTATGGTTCATTGTACAATTTATTTTAAAAGTAAAATTTTAACAAAAATATGAATTAAAGTAATATTGCATTTTATGGCGAATCAACCGTCTGATGATGTTGTTGCAAAGACTTCACTTGTCAGAGAAGGCAAATTGAGGGTGAATCGATTTTGCAATACATTCCGAAATTGAAGAAAATGTCCAAATTTTGTGAGTTTAAGGCCGTTTTGGAGGAGAACTTACGTGATCAATTAGTGTGCGGGTTGCGAAGCGAGTTGATCAGGCAACGACTGTTTATCGAAGGAAATCTACAGTATGCAAATGCCGTGAAAATTTAATGTGCAATGGAAGCGGCGGAAAGAGATGTAGCAGCGGTGGAACAGAGAGTCACAACAGCGAGTCAAGAGGAAGCGGTGAGGCAGCGGCCGGAGCGGCAGTGCTGGCGGTGGGGCGCACGCGCAGCAGCACCACTAACTATTCAAAAAGCAATTTTTCTGCTTGTGGGGCGTCGGATCACCAGAGTGAAGGATCTAGATACATTCGATTTATCTGTGGTAGATCTCCTACGTCGGGTTTGCCCGATCCGGAATGGAGGAAGACAGCTGCAAGATCGATGCGACACCAACAACCTGGTGGCGCATGTGCATGCAGCGAGCGGAGCAACCAACCAGAAACATTCCGGGGACCAGTCATGGGAGGACGAGCCGCCGTTGTCAGATAATGAGGATTGAGAGGCGGTAGAAGATTTGCATCAACTCAGTTTGAATAGTTAAAAACCGGTGAGCCTAACATTATGGGTGGATAAGACCCAATTATCAATGGAGATTGATACGGCGTCGTTAGTTTCGTGCATTAGTAAAACGATGTACCTATGATAAACAGTACAAATATAGACGCTTAGATAATTCTAATTTAGTATTTAGATTTTATGACGGTACTTTAGTTAAACCAATAGGGGTAATTAGGCCATTAATCACGTATGAAAATAAGTTTGAACAATTGGAATTGTTTGTAATAGACTACCACCATAATAGGGTTACACCTCATTACTGGGTCGTCAATGGCTTACAGAATTAGGGATTAAAATACCATTGTACCAAAATGTTATTGCGATGAAGGTAGACGAAACAAATTATAATAACTCATGTAATAATCAATTAACATTATTACTTCACAGATGTAAGGATTTGTTCACGGAGGGACTGGGACGGTTCACGGGAGGCAAGGCTCGGCTACGAATACGCGAGGGAGCAACACCCCTGTTCTGCCGCGCACAGCCTGTACCGTACGCACTCCGCGAGCGCATCGAGGCCGATCTCGCGGGCATGCTGCGCGCCGGTGCAGCGGCGTCATCGAGCCCGTGGACAGCGCGGACTGGGCTACTCCGCTCATACCGGTGCGTAAGGCTGATGGTGGACTCCGTATCTGTGCTGATTACAAAATAACTTTAAATCCAGTATTATTGGTCGATAAATATCCTTTACCACGTATAAACGACTTGCTAGTTAAATTAAATGGGGCTAAAATATTTACTAAAATTGATTTGACACAAACCAAAGCCTATAACCAGATTTAATTGGTAGTCCCCGATAATTATACGGTTATTAATACTCACAAGGGCCTTTTTAAATACAAGCGGTTAGTATACGGCCTGTCTTCGAGCCCCGGCATATTCCAACGAATTATGGCAAATCTTTTCAACGATATTCCGAATGTAGAAGTTTTTCGATGATATAATAATAGGTTCTCCCAATATTAATGAGCATTTATTTACTTCAGAGAAAGTTCTGGAACGGTTACATACTAATAGGATGAAACTAAAGGAAAAATAGTGTATATTCATGACTAATTCAGTTCAATATTTAGGATTTATTATTTCCGCCGATGGAGTCAAAGCAGACCCCAAAAAGTTAGAAGGCATACTAAATATACCTCGCCCAGAGAATATTACCGATTTAAGGGCCTTTTTAGGGACAATTAAATATTATGCTAAATTCAAGAACAACTTGAGCACTGTATTAGCGCCTTTATACAGGTTATTGAAGAAAGAGGTGGTTTGGATGTGGGACAGCGAGTGTGAGTCAGCTTATAAAAAAAAAAAAAAACTGTTTTAATTAGTGCAGACGTCCTTGCTCATTATGACCCAAATAAACCATTTTTTTTTAACTTGTGTCGCGAGCGCGGAAGGTATAGGCGGCGTGCTAAGTCAGATGTGCGAAGAGGGTAGCCGCGGCGCAGGCGCAGTCGGAGCGCGGGAGCGACCTGTGATATATGTGTCGAGCGCGCTTAACTCGGCGGAGAAACATTATTCAAAGATCGTGCGGGAAGCCTTAGCTATTATTTTCTGTTTAGAAAAATTACAGCAGTACCTATATGGGCGACGTTTTACACTGCGCACGGACCACAAGCCGTTGGTGACTATTTTTGGGCCTAAGCAGGGAATACCATCGATGGCAGCCAGTCGTTTGCAAAGGTGGTCTATTAAGTTAGAAGCCTGCACATACGATATCGAGTATGTTACATCGAAGCAGAACGAGGCAGATGGGCTGTCTCGGTGGCCCGCACTTCCTACACATAGACAACCTAATACAATTCCGGAATAATCACATTTACACTTTGCACAAAATGCAATGTTATTAGATCATAATGAAATTAAAAGACAGACGAGCCGAGATCAGTTATTAGGCCGAGTTTTAAGGTATATTCGCGGCGAATGGCCGTCGGATAGTGACATAATATCGCTCCAGCCATATTTTAATCGTAAGAAGGAAATATATGAAGAGTTGGGGTGTGTGATGTGGGGGTATAAGGTGTTTGTACCGGGAGCGTGTAGGGATAAAGTTTTATCTGATTTACATAAAGCCCACATGGGGATAGTGAAAACTAAAGCTTTTGCAAGGAGCTATGTTTGGTGGCCGGATATGGACGAAGAGATTGAAAAAACGTGCCGTGGTTGTCGTGTCTGTGCTGTGGAAAGTGAGGCGACACATGCTCTGCCCATGGCCATGGCCAGATAAACCCGTGGGTCCGTGTACACGTTGATTTCTTAGGCCCGATCACGGGTCGGATATTTTTAGTAATAGTTGATGCCAGAACAAATGGTTAGAAGTCAGTCAGGTGCCTAGTACCGCGGCTAGTTACACAATAAACGTTTTAAGTGACGTGTTTGCACGTTTTGGGTTACCTAGACAAATAGTGTCCGACAATGGGCCGTTTACAAGTAATGAGTTTTCACAATACAAATGGCATTGCAAATATATTTTCAGCACCATACCACCCCGCCTCAAACGATGCAGCTGAGAAGGCTGTGTACACAGTAAAACGTGCGATTAAGTAGGCATTTTGAGATAATTTAAACTAGCATTTATTTTTAAACTAGCTTCTGCCAGCGGCTTCGCCCGCGTCAATGTCGAAAATTATCCCAAGAGAACATATTCCCGGGATAAAACTATCCTATGTGCTATTCCAGACTATAATCTATCTCTGTGTTTCATCTAGATCCGTCCAGCCGTTTGAGCGTCAAGAAGTGACAAACATACAAACAAACCCACACACAACACACTCACAAACTTTCGCCTATCTATATCATATTATAACATAGCCCCTCGCACCGCTCCCCCGCTTTACCCGCCGCGCGTATTTATGTCGCTCGAGCTCCATTCAAGTCAATCTTATCGTGATAACTTTTAAACTATGCGTTCAAATTACTTAGTGTAAAAGACAAAGTTTATCTACATTTAATATCTAAAGCGACAAATGTGTTGATTTTGATAAAAGTTTGATAAATATTCTAAAATGTGCGTTGTAAAAAAGTATCCAATTTAATTGTATTTAAAGTTCACTATTTTGGTCATAGTGGCTTCCACATAAAAGGTAGATATATGCTGTCGCGGACTTTTATTTAGAACTATTTAAGACAAACAATCCTACGGTACATTATATTGGTTTATCTCGAACGGTTTAGGCAGCGCACGCGAAGATAGCTCTCAGAGGGCAGAATTTTTGCCGACTTACTTGATATTTATCGTTATATTCTGACAAAATTACAAAAAATCATTATAAATTTTAGCCTATTTGTTATTTTGATGTATAACCTATATTACTGTAAAGTTGCATCCAAATCCGTTTAGTAGTTTTTGCGTGAAAGAGTAACAAACATACATCCATTCTCACAAACTTTCGCATTTATAATATACTAGCTTTTACCCGCGGCTTCGCTCGCAGTGAAGCCATATTTTTTTTTATTTTATTAAAATGTACCCTATGTTACTTCTAATACCTCTAAGAATATTTATGTACAAAGTTTCATGATGATCGGTTCAGTAGTTTTTGCGTGAAAGCGTAACAAACAAACTTACATTCACACTTATAATATTATAGTATAGATTAGTAGGAAGTAGGATTAGTAGGATAGGATAGTAGGAAGTAGGATATTAGTAGGATAGGATAATTTCCTGCTGTACTACAGAAACACAGAACATTGTACAACATGTGAAACACCGGCGTTTCTCATGTTTGGCCGTAGGTTGCATACTAAATTCGATGCCCTGAGACCTAATAGGGACAGTAAAGTTAGGGATGCACAGGGGCGACAGCAGACGTATGGCGCAACAGGGTCTCGTCAGCTACGCCCGGGGGATGAAGTCTAGCTACGTCAATATAGGGGACAGGATAAATGGGTATCTGGGAAGGTAACAGAAAAGATGGGGACCACTGATTATAGGGTATTAGATGCTTTTGGTAAAGAATCTCATAGACAGCTAAAACCACGGATACGGAGTTCATTAAACTGTCCTTCTAGCCCTTTTCGTGAGCAGTCAGAGTCGATAGCAGACTCACGAGCACAGGAGGCGCCCAGTACGAGCAGCCCGCGGGGCGATGGCTCGGCCGCAACGACGGACACGCAGTATGAAGGCGAACCAGAGACGTTTGAGGACTGTGCAGAACAGTTAAATCAGAGCCCGACACAGCCTCCGCTTATTCCTGAGCCGCCCCAGTCTCGTCCCATCCGGCAATGCCGTTTAAATAAGCCAGATAGATTAAGTAGATCTATGGCATATATCGTTGTTTTTTCTGTTGTTACGTGAATTCTGTTGTTAGTCCTTATTAAAATGTATAATTTAATTTGAAGCAGTTCTTGATTAAGAGTGGAGGTGTAATGTAGGGTAGGCTGTAAGCATGCCTATGAGTATGTACCGGTCATTTAGTTGTCAATAAACCGCATTACTAGCTAGCGACACGTTGTTTTACTCAAACAATTACCCTCAGCATCAGTGATGTGTAAATAAATACATCATCTATAATCACTAAAGCTAGCGTCGCAGAAGGCTACGATATTCACTACAGATTCTCTAAAAACGCCAACATGACGCGGAATATTTAGAGAAGAGAGTGCGGGAAAATCGCGTACAAAGATAGTAAAACGACTGGTGATAGATTCAGGAGGAACTTAGTCCCAGTTTATTTTAGTTAGCCAAAGTTCCTTGATACCAGTTTGCCAAGTACGTCAAACAAGAGTCAACTATCCCAGGATAAGCTAAGAGTTTTAAAATTATTATTATTATCTGTACCAGAAAAAATTCTAATAATGCGGGTGAACTACTGGCCCATTTCACGAGATCAAAAGAAACTAATTGAAATAGATCTATTAATTCGCGAGTTAATCTCATTGCGACTTGTTCATCAGGAACAGAGGCGACATAATCGTTCATATAAAACTGATTTTCTACCAATATAGAAGCCCATAGATATAATAAACAAGGAGATATGCCCGGCAGACGAAAATATGTCGGAAACATAGATATAATAAACAAGTATTTTATATTTCTATGTAGAAGCGCGGGTTGGCTCTCGCGTAGGGTTGGCGCGTGCTCAAATTTACGTACAAGTGAAAGCAGTCTACGATGAGCCAATCCGCGAGAATTGCCTAACTCATAAGGGTTTCGAGAGAAAGGCAAATCGACAAGATATCTACCATCCTTAAATAAAACTGAAGAATTAAAATTATTTTCACAATCTAATTCGTCCGGACTAATAAAACGTTGAGATAGAATCTCCTCCAGCTCGAAAAACCTCTGCAAACATGACTCAATGTCAATGTTGGCAAGAGCGGTGAATGAAGACGTAGTAGGTATTGTGTCACAATGACATGAATCGACCCTATTTCCCAAATATATGTACGGAAATAGTTGAACACCAAGAACAATGTCTATTTCTCCCGGTATATTCCAGGTTAAATCGGCAAGCGATAAATTATTTAGATATGACATATTGTCATTTAATTCAATAAGATTGGCGGGAAGTATGTCCGTAATGCAATCGACTAATAATGCGTGAATATAATATTTATTATTAGAATTAATGCGTGATTCTATCGTTAAATAAATAAAACCATGTACGGGACGTGAGGTCATACCAACACCTTGTAAAGATGAATTACGTTATTTTGCTATGGGTATGTTTAAACGTTTACAACAATCCATCGTAATTAAATTATTTTGTCTATCAAACACCTAAACACTAGCATGTCTTTTCCGTTACAATGCGCATAGATTTGTGCGGTAGATAACAAAATATTCGAGCCGGTCGAACCAGAGCGCCTGCGCTAAGCGAGACAGAGTGCTCGGGCTCCGTCGCCGCCGCGATGGCTACTGGCCCAGCGCGGACGGTCGCGGCCGAAGCTGTAGTCGGCGAGTGCTCAGTCGTATTGTCATTTTTATAGTTACAAAAGTGCAATAAAAAGTGGTGTTGTTTTTACAAGTTTTACAAACATTACGTGATTTGCATTTAGTTAATGGACAAACTTAAACAATTTACACAGCCACGCTTCGATTTAATAAATTCGAAACCAACTTGCAGTTGACAATGAAACAGCTGATGTTTATTTTTCTTACAAATCGGGCAGGTAGTTTCCGAAACCGGTTTGTTACTAGATAAGAAGGTCTTAGAAGTACCTTGCGTGTTTTGTATACGTGAATTTGTTATAATATACATTGCACGTGGCTCGCCCCCAGTTCCCAGCTCAAAATTATCGCAGTGATGTACTGACGCGTTATCTGCTGTGATTGGCTGTTGAAAATTCATTCAACCAATCACAACAGATAACGCGTGCTTGACAATTTGTCACATTAATTCTGCGATATTTTTTCGCTGGGAAACTGGGAGTCGGCCTGTGAATTATTATTATGTGACCTTTCCAGTACTTTGACAATTCCTTATAAGAACGTAATCCTTTCCCCTGACGTTATTCTCAAATTGCTGTAGTAATTGGGAATCAACTTGCCTCAAACCGCAATGCAGTAATACAAAATCTAATAGGTCGGGAATTTCTATCTGTTTCAATGCAGCGACAGACGCGGAATAATTTTCTATGTATGTATTTAAGCCAACGGCGGTACCGGCGCAACTTTTAATGCCCAGAATGTTATTCAGATAATGAGCACCTAAACTACGTTTGTCTTGGTACTTTTTGACAAGATTGTCCAAAGTTTTATTATAGGTAAGTATTCCCTGTGGGAACAATGCCGTTAACTTTAGGGCATCATGCGTCAAATTATTGATGAATGTCGTCGAATGAACAGTACTACGAAATATTTCGTAAAATATTGGCCAGTTCTCAGGTTTTCCATCGAAGGAGGGTTGTATCGGTAGCAATTTTACGATTCCTTTTTTTCTGTTCTGGCGTGAATGTTTTGTTGTTTCCAAGTACTTGTATTTTTTTTTTATCTTTTCCCCACACTAAGAATTTCTTCCTGTATCGTGGGTGCGTTTACAAACATATAAACTCACATACACAACACCCAGAGCCGGAACAACTATCTGTAGGTCATACAAATATTTGTTCCGTGCGGGAATCGAACCCGCGACACGCAGCGCAGCAGTCAATCGCTCAAACACTGCGCCAACCGTGCGCCCTATGAGGTTACGTTTGTATTAAATGCATGAATATAAATCCTCAATGGAATTCCCTTGAATTCCATTGAGGATTTATATTCATGCAATAATTTACAGAACTTCGAAAGACATCTCGTCCTTACGAGATGATTTCGAAGTACTGTCAATTTCAAACCGTAACTCATTAACTTGATCAATTATTGTTTCAAACTTATTATACAAATCAGTAATTGATTCATTACTAATATAAATATTTGATAATATAATAATAATAATATATATTATAATAATTTGAAATATTATTGGATGAAGTATACAAGCGATATAATTCTTTCGATAATAGCTTCTTTTTTGGCTGTAAGCTGAGTTAGTTTTATTTCAAGCTTATTAGCAGCCATTGTGAAGATTTGAAGAATACGATTTAAGGCGCGGTGAATAGACGACTCCGCGTAGAAATGAAAGAGAAGCGAAAAGACGCCGCGATGGCGCGACGTTTCGTTCGACTCGTTCGAGTTATTTATCATTAAATACATTAATCCTAACAAATATCTTATTCCAATCGATAAATAAAAACAACAGTTCCCTTTATTATTATATATTACATCACTGTTATTATTAATATCAAGATTTGTTTATAAATAATACAGTTACAATTGCTACAATTTCAATTTAAATGGTTATTTTATGTTTTTTTTTTATCGAGAAAATTTACCGAAAACGTGTTTTGAACACAATGGTCCACCCATAAATATGATCAAGATTAACATATATTTTTTTAGCTGCTCTAATATGTATACATTTGGCTAAAAAACTGTTTAGTGAAGCCTATTTTGACTAAGTACAGCGCCTTAAGAAAATTATTACAGGAAAACAAGATGGCGGTTTTCTTAAGAATGCGTAAGTTTTTTCAAACGCCAAAATATTAAAGTGCGATGAGTATTTTATTTAATTATGTAGCTGAAACCTATCCTAGGCTCGTAAGGACCAACAACTGTAGGGGCAGGCGTGTAAATAGCTGTGCTCCTAGGGTCGGGATGAGCACTTTTTACGACTCGAGATGTGGAGGCATGCAAGTCCAACTTCGTCTATATGTAGCCTATGGGAAAGACATTGGGGACCATTCGACGAGAAAACCAACGACAAAATTGTAAATCGCTTACCGAGGCTGCTTCAGAGTGAGTCGCTTTATATGCTAGAAAATTTCCGTTGTTCTTATCTTCTTGGTGGCCACCAGCGTTCCAAATATCCAATCAAACATAGAAAGAAAGAAAGAAAGAAAGAAAGAAATGTTTATTTGTCAGAATGTAGTAGGTTACAATAGGTGTTTTATGGTTTTTCAGGGTATCATACATTCTACCGAATCGGTGTACAAATATTAAGCTTATTATCTACTTATAATTATAATGAACTATCTAATACTATAACAATGTTATTGTCATCGAGAAATTCTTTAGTAGAATAATAACATTTATTTAACAGAAAATCAAATAATTTCCTTCTGAATGACGTTATGTTGAGATTCTTTAGGTCATTTGGAAGTTTATTGTAAATTCTGATAGCCATACAGAATGAATTTTTACTGTATAATGTTGTGCGTTGGCTTGGTACGGATAATTTATTGGAGAATCTACTATTTCTATTTGTTACACTAATATTTCTAGTAAAGAGGCCGGGGTTTTTGTAGACAAACATGGAAATTTCGTATATGTAGAGACAGGGCAATGGCAGGATACATTGTTTTTTAAATAAGGGTAAGCAGCTATCTAGGTAGTCAGCACCACATATTGCCCGTAGACACTTTTTCTGTGCTCTGAATGCTCGGATTAAATCCACAGAATTCCCCCATATGACTATTCCGTAGCGTAAAACTGAGGAAACATAACCGTGGTACGCACATAGTGTAGCATTGGGAGTAGCTACTTGTCTTAGCCTGTTTAGAACATAAACGTAACTATCCAGTTTAGAGCAGATCTTATCGATATGTAGTTTCCAGCTGCAATGTTTATCAATTACTAGACCAAGGAATTTAGTTGATTCTACTTTTTCTATAGCTTTGCCTTTTTGAGTAATATTAAGAGAAATTTGGGTGCTGTTATGAGTTTGAAAGTGTATTATATTTGTTTTATTTACATTTATATTTAAGTTGTTATTATTTAGCCAAGTAGTTACGTTATCTATAGTGTTGTTAATATCTGTTTCGTAAGTATTTTTATTGTGGGAGTGTATAAGTAATGTAGTGTCATCAGCATATAAGATGCATTTGTAATTAGTTGAGTCTGGTAAGTCGTTAATATACACTAGGAACAACAACGGTCCGAGTATACTACCTTGTGGTACACCGTGTTCGTTTAATATGTATTCAGAACGATAAGATTTTTTGTGGTGGCCAGTTACACTTGGAATTTCAACACATTGGTAGCGACCAGAGAGGTAACTCTCTATCCAATTGAGGGCATTGCCCCTTATGCCGTACTTGTCTAGCTTATTTAAGAGTATCTTGTGTGACACAAAGTCAAACGCTTTGGACATATCAAGAAAGATAGCGACAATTGGAATTTTTTTATCTAGATACTCCGTTATTATTTTAACAAGATTGAAGCAGGCCAAAGTTGTAGAGTAGTTTTTTCTAAAACCAAATTGCTCGGCTTTTAATATATTATGTTTTAAAAAGAAGCTATATAAAATACTGTATAATGATTTTTCAAATATTTTTGACATTATTGGAATTAAAGTTATTGGTCGGTAGTTATTCATTTCGGTTCTTTCGCCCTTTTTGTAAATTGGTTTTACAATAGAATATTTTAATCGTGATGGGAATTTACCATTAAAGTAAGATAGATTTAATACGTGGCTTAATGGACGAGATAAACTTTTAGCACATTTTTTAATTATTTTGGTGTCGATATTATCGTATCCAGTAGAGTTAGTGCTATTGAGCGAATTTATTATTTTGTGTATTTCTAAATCATCAACTGGTTTTAAGAAGATTGTATTTGGGTTATTCGGAATATTTTTAAGAAATAGGTTATTAGTGTTAGTAGTATTAGGACTTTTTGTTAAATTAATGAAATAATTGTTAAAACTATTAGCTATATCTTCAGGTTTATGCAAATCTAGATTATTATTTTTTATGTGCTTTATATCTGTAGTATTAGTATCATAATTAAAATTAGTTTTTATTATTTTCCAAGCTGCTTTACAAGTATTTTTAGATTTAACTATGTATCTAGTATTTTGTATTTTATGAGCTTTAAGAGTACATTTTTTTAGAATAGTTTTATAGACGTTGTATTGCTTGAGATGAGAGTGTTTGTTTTCTGACGATTTGAGGTACTTTAAATAGAGCGTTCTTTTATTTAGGCACGATTTTCTTAAACCCTTAGTCATCCATTTAGTTTTAATAGGTTTATTGGCTATTTTGACATTTATGATAGGGAAGCATAGGTTGTAAAACAGTGTTATAGTATCATGTAGAAGATTGAATGCTTCATCAACATCCATACACTCATAAACATCGCTGAATGATAGGGCTTCCATGCAAGATATAAATTTATTTGTGTTCTCGGTACTGAAGTCTCTACGTTTTTCAAACCAGAATCGCTTAGGGTTTACCTCATTGTTATAATTAGTGATTTGAAAGGAGATGGTTTGACCGGTTTCGTGGTCAGATAGCGCTAGAAAATGTGTATCAGCTGTGACGTTAGAAATATTACTACTTATTAGATCTAAGCAAGCCCCTTTTCTTGTCGGTGTAGTTATATGGTTAGTAATATTATAGTTTTTAAGTGTGGATTGTAATTCCTTGGTAAAATAGTTGTTTGGTTTTAGTAAATCAATATTCCAATCACCACATAATATGATGTGCTTAGATTTTTTTGTTAACTTTTTTAAGAGGATATTTAGATTTTGTAAGAAAATAGTCGCGTTAGCGTTAGGTATTCTATAGATGCAAACAATGTAAAGTTTGAGCTGAACTAATTCCGTACAGCAGAATTCAAAGTGAAACGGTATAGGGTCTATAAGGTTAAATAATATAGGCTTAAAATCAAGATGTTTTCTTACAAGAATGCAAGAACCGCCTCTGCGTTGATCTGTTCTAGAATATGATGCTGCTAGTCTATAGTTTGCAATAGTAAGATTACTTTCTGTACCTTTTTTTATAAACGTTTCTGTAAGACAGATTACATCAATTTGATCGTGTTTACTTTCTAAGTCTTTAATAGTTAATTCGAAAACATCTTTTTTATTTAGAATACCCGCAATATTTTGGTGGAAGAGATTACATTTTATTTTATTCTCGAAAAAAAATGTTTTGCGTGTCTTCTGATATTTTATTTTGGCTATTTTGTTTTTTGTGTATTTCATTGTTTTTTATTAGGATATTTAAATTTTCAAATATGTTTCTCATACCGTAATCATTTAAAGATCCTCTGTTAACTGAAAACATACTATGACTACAAGACAGTTTTAGATTAGAATCCATTATTAAAGCATATTTGTAGATTTCATTATCATTACACAGCATATTATTAAACGCCTCAACTCTCGAGTTAAAAAGTACGGAATAACCATGATATCTATAAGTAGGTGTACATACAATGATATTCGTATGTTTCAATGTTTGTAATGTAGATCTAATGTGAGCAATCAGATTGTGGTAATTTAAAGTTTTTACAAAATCTTCCTCTCCAATCATAATAACACAGTAGTCTTTTTCTGTAAAGTCTATTACTTTTTTACTTAAATTATCTATTAATTTTATTACGTTACAGTCTGGATAAATATAATGACAAAATTTAAAGTTTTGAACAGTGCTTTCTGCTATTTGTAGTATCTTGTTCTTTTTATTGCTGCTCATAATACACATTTTTTTCAGTTCTTTAATATTATTACACGGAACATTTAGTTCCTTAATTTCATGAGTACTCGGTGAAATACTCGGTGAAATACGGGGAGGTTTTCGCTGTTTCACTGATGATGGGGACAGCGTCAGAGCTTCGTTGTTTAGCGGACTGACTTCTTTTGGTATTAACTGTGTGGTTTTCTCTGTCGTCGTAAGGTTTCGAACAGCCTCTTCATATTTTTTGCTCATATCTGAAACTGTGCTCTTCAACTCGCTGTTTTCTAAAGCTAAGTGCTTTATTGCTCCTTGCGCTTTGGCTAATTCATTTTTTAGATTTTGAATTTCATTTCTGAGCTCTCGAAGTTGTAGATTACATTCTTCCTCCGACATGCATGGCAAACTACTAGTGGTGCCATCTAGTATGGAATGATCGGTACTAATATTGGAATCTTCAAATTCACTTTTTTTAGCATTTGTTGGTGATAGTGATCGGCGCGGTTTTTTTCGAAATGTTATATTACTTAAGAAATCCATTATTTAAATAAGAAAAAGTGAATTGCGTGTGGGCTAGGATCGAACTTACGACCACGGTGAAGTTGTGGTCAAAAAGTAGCAGCTATGTTGACCCGGCTATCCGTGCAGTTACAATATTAACTGAAATAGCCCTTTGGTATTGAAAATAATTCTTATTTTCTCAAAAAAGGCGGTTATTTAACATTTTGAATTATTTGAATTGGGAGTCAGTTTGTTGTTTTCTTGATAACTTTTTCAATTCACTGTTATTGTTAGAGTTTTTAGCTGTAGTAACTGTAGTATTTCGTTGTTTTAGACACAGTTTCGAAACACAAACACTTAATTATCGTGTATAAACCGTATTTTTTAAGAGTTTTGGCGAATTTTGAATGCGTATATGAGCGTTCCACTATTTTAGTTAATAAGTTTTGTTTTAGTTTTTAAATCACTTAGATAACATTACCACATCCGCATCATAGTTATATCTCACTGTTTCACTACTTTTTAACACTTATAAATACTATAAACTATTTTTAAGATTTATTATATACGGAGCTGATGTTGTTCGTGGCACTAGCGCCATCTACCTTGCTGCTATCCAGGTATATCAGCGTATCCATACACTGCTGATATCCAGGCTGTTGCGGATGTGCTCCAGAAATGCAGATGATTTTCAAAGTAGTAAGAAAACCAAATTCGACGCTCAAAAAAGCGAGCGTGCGCGGCACGGTGAGTTTTTGAACTAGTGAGATAAAGAGGGGCGTCCATAGATATAATAAACAAGGAGATATGCCCGTAGACGAAAATATATCGGAAACCAGTGTCTCCAGTTTGCCCCTTCCACACGGCAACTACTACACATGCAGTTCAGCAAAGGCAATAGATACGCAGTCGCGCACACACCCGCATTTTTAAATCGGAACGTATTACACAATAAATTATAAACCTTATCCCTTCAAGCACAGCGTGTATATACCAATCACCGTACAAATTACGCACACAAAAACATCGGCGCTATCGTTGTGCTATGCAAAAGCAATTTATTTTACATACACGCTAGTGATTGACTAAATCGGAAAGTTATCGATTCGCCCATTTATTATTGTACAATTTTTTTTGGGTACTTGAAAATAAATAAAAAACGGTATGTCCAGAAAATGTTATAGTTAAAACAAATATGCAGCTAAAAATATAAATTATTAAGTAAATCAAAAAATTCAAACAATCAAAAATCCGGTTACTTTGGTTTAGGCTTTCATAGCGTATTAAAACAGGAGGTATTGTTGAACCCTGCTAGTGCTATGGTGTTTAATCACTGACCTGTAAAGTGGGAGGTATTTGTGCAGCACTTGACACTATTGGGGTTGCATTTTTTGTCAAAAAGTTGGTTACGCATTTCTCTACTACGCTGTAAAATAATCAATATAAGTAAATAGACATTATTTCACATCGATCTTCCAACCGGGTTAAAACGGTTAACAATTTGAAAAATAAACTATAATAGCAATATATCATTCGATAATCGACATTGTTGTCGATAGCCTACGTTAGTGTATCTGCACAAGCGCATCACTAACTCGTCGCAAGAAGCAGCGGCCGTACTACGCGATGCGTTCGCTTAATAAAGTATCGTTTTGTCATTTTTACATTGCTTGTCCAGTCACTTAGCGACAAACTTAGGTAGTGTTTAAGAAGCAATGTATTTAACGCAAAAATAGTACAGTCGTTGTGATATTTGAAAACAAAATAACATAGTAGAACCAAGAAATATTTTACGATATGTTGTTTTTCATGAATTTAAAGACAAATATAGAAAAATATTTGTTCTTACATATGGTAAGTGATTCCATGATTTTTAAAGTTTTGGTTTAGGCTTCGGTTTTTACAAGAAACCACTGAACAACACGGCATTCTTTTAATTTTTCTCGATCACGGTCGAAAGCGCACTAGTTCGCGGAGACGGCCATTTGTCTATGACATGTACAGTCAGTACATGTCGCGCGGACAACGACACGCCCCCTTGCCACTTCTCCTGTATTTTATATTTCTATGGGGGCGTCACATGCACATATTCGATTCTGCTAGTGTGGCGCCCCCGTGGAGTTATCGGTTTACGATAGCAAATCTCGCAAGGCAGATGTCAAAGGTCTCTCAAGCCATCACATAGACTATTACTAATAAATATTATGCTATAGGCTAATAGGGGTGAATATCTGCCACACCAAGTGGCCTACTGTAATTTGTCGATTTAACTAATTGAGCGTTCGGGAAGAATTCGTCATTAAAAATTGATTTGTCATGATTTTAACATTGACTGCTGTTAGTTTTTTTAGGTACATAGCTTGTTTTTAGGGTTCCGTACCCAAAGGGTAAAATCGGGACCCTATTACTAAGACTCCGCGGTTCGTCCGTCTGTCACCAAGCTGCATCTCATGATCCGTCATAGCTAGGCAGTTGACATTTTCGCAGATGATATATTTCTTTTGCCGCTATAACAACAAATACAGAGACAGAATAAAATAAATATTTAAGTGGGGCTCACATACAACAAACGTGATTTTTTTGCCGTTTTTTGCGATAATGGTACGGAACCCTTCGTGCGCGGGTCCGATTCGCACTTGGCTAGTTTTTAACTCCGTCGTCAGCCAGACGCGTAGTTTTTATTATTTGAGAAAAGTCTTACAAATTAGTTAAGTACAGATTAACATTCATATAAAAGGTAAAATATAACTAATACTTCATTAAAGGCGATTTTTTGTTTGGAAGAACGTATATTTTGCTCGTGCCTTTTTGCGTTTAGACGTGACAGCTATTTACACATGCGCAGTAGATATGCCCAAGGAACTACTAGTTAATCTGTGGGTATGCTGAGCGCGCTTGAATAAGCCCGCCATTTTATTAATTTCTTGTTTGGTTCAGATATATTTTTTTTATTTCCTCGCACAATGCTTCGTAAAATGTTGTATGAAATACGTACGTAAGATGATTCCCGACTCGTGTCGATTTATTTATAAAAATGCCACTCATCGGGAATCACCTACCTTCTGCACTTGTAGCATAAATAACAATTAAAGTAAGCCGCCACTCCGATGTCAATTTGGCAGGTGAATTTTAATTCAATTTTTTTTTTCAAATTTCATACCTACCATACCTATTATTACAGTTTAGTGTTATTTCTTAACGGTACATATTTTGTCAATATAGATAAATGTCGAATTGTATGTCTTATAGACCAATTCATTAATACGGCATTATTCATAATGCCCGTGCAATTTTAAAAATGCCCAATATAAGTAGGCAGTATGGTAAAAACAATTTAAATAATTAAATTGACCGGGCTTTCTGAATAATGCCCATCACTTAATGGTCAAAGTAATAAAAAGATGTGTTTTATAAAATTATTTTAATGTTGACATTGATTTTACTAGAGAATAGGTAAGTACGATTACTATTTAAAAACCAAAGTCGACGGAGCCCCGCTGCGCAGGGCTCCTATTTTTGTCTGCAAGGTCTAAAGTAACCTAACATGAAGCAGATGACGGGAGCTGAGTTCAATCGCTTTGCTCGCTCACTTCAGTGCCCGTCATCTCCTTCGAACCTAACCTATTCATGACGGGGTGCCCTCAGCTCCCGAGCTCGCTTTGCTCGTTCTTGGACTAATTGCCCAACCGTTACTTAGCAATATTCATAATGACCAGACAATGTGATAAATATAGAAGTTTAAATCAGTATTCATTACATTGCCCGATTTGACTTGTCTAGATTCATAATCCGGGCATTATAGTGTCCTAATTAATCACTTGGTCCATGACGTATTCAAAAAGTATGATGTATGGGTATGTGTTCAAACGTCCGCATGCCTTTAGCCATTTCGAATTTTCGATTACATAATGACCCTGACTACATCGGGAAGGTTGTTCCATTGAGCTTAAATATTGCACAATAGCTTTTTCCCGCGGCTTCGCTGCCGTGGCGCACCCCACAGGGTTAGTTTTCAGGATATAAAATTACCCATGTTACTCAGGAAGAATGTAGCTTTCTACTGCTGAAAGAATTTTCAAAATCAGTTACGAATTTCTTGAGTTTGTATGATCTCATAGATATAATTATGATAATGTAATACTAATGTACCTACTAATAATATTATAAATGCGTAAGTTTGGATGGATGTTTGTTACTCAATCACGCCAAAATGGCTGAACGTATCTGGATGAAATTTGGAGATATATTATAGTCTAGAATAATACATAGGCTATTTTTTATCCTGTTAAAATGTTTCCTTTGGATAATCAAACACTTTTAACGCAGGCGGAGCCGCGTGCTAGTTTAGTAAAAAAAAATCCTTTATTAGAAACAAACTGCAAACTGTAATTGTGTAATTCTGAAGAGTTTAAAAAACCTGCATTTTATTACAGGGGGAGCCGGAACATTTGCGGAAGCTATTTATTGGTGGCCTTGACTTCAGAACTAATGACTATTCACTGAAACAGTTCTATGAGCAATGGGGGGAAATTGTAGATTTTATAGTTATGAAAGACCCTCAGACGAAACGGTCAAGAGGCTTTGGATTTATCACTTATTCACGGGCATACATGGTGGATGACGCACAGAACGCTAGACCACATAGAATAGATGGAAGGTAAAGCAATATCAATTTTTCATTTAAATCATTTTCAATATAATTAAAATTATGTAAAACGTTAAAATGTTAGTTTAAAAACCAGTTTACCTTTGCAGAGTGGTGGAATCAAAACGCGCAGTGCCTAGAGATGAAATAAAGAGAGCTGATGCTGACTTTGTTGGAGAAATGAAACAAGATACAGAGGATTCGAAGGACTATAATAACTCTGACGGGAGCATTGTTTCTGTGAGTTAAGTGACTGAAAAGTGACTTTGGATTAAAAGCCTATGTGCAATTACAGACTATAAGCCATCTCTATGCCAAATTTCATCCAGAGCCGTTAAGCCGTTCCGGCGTGAATGCGTGATTGAGTAACAAACATCCATCCATCTATTTAAATTTCGCATTTAGAATAAAAAATAGATAAGTAGGTTGACATTTTCTTCCCACACAAGCACAGCCGTTTGTGTACGTTACCCCAGCAGGAAAGTGGCTCGTAATCTGCTGTGAATGTGCGCCACATTAAAAAATTGTGCGTGTTGTCGTTTTGAAAAAATCGATTGCTGCTGGAGTAACGTTTTTCCGCCAGGCAAATTCTAAACGAATGTTCGGAGAGAGAAATATTTTGCATAGGCAGAGAGCTTATATTTGTGAACAAATGTGCGCTGAAAATATAATTAGTGTGTCTTCAGGTTTTCGAGATATTGTATTTTGTGCTGGAGCAACGATTTGCAGAATCGTGTATCTCTAAAACCTTTGTATGTGCGCCTGTAGAAGAAACATACACGAGTAGCTCTTTATTTGTGCATATTTGTTTTAAGATAGAATTAGATTAAAGAAAACCCGAAAAAATTTAGCGGTGCCTAAATGAGAGAACGTATAAGCTCGCTGAAAACTTTATTAGGTCCTTCTTCATGCTTTTAATAAACATAAAAAGTTTCTAAAGTGTACATACATGCGTTATTGAATAATATTGCTAAAAGTCAAAACGAGGGTGTCATAACTTTCCCCGCGAAATACAAGAAACTGGCTCAACCCAAGATGTGTAGGTTTAAACCACAGATTAGTGCGTTTAGTCAAAAATATATAGTAAAAATATTCAGCTTGCAATGTTTCGCATTAAACAGATTTAAAGAAAAAACAAAACATGTAAACAACGGCTGGTTATCCAACTAAATTCGAATGACTACAAAATAGCGACGGATTCATACATATCGATGACCTTCCTTATTGGACGTACTAAAGCTAAGCTTTTATCCGTACAGTGGCGTTCAAACGTTTGCTGGTATGACCTAATTTCTGGGCTCATTAAAAAATACATTAAATGTACCTTGTGACCATATCAAATGAAAGACTTTGTTGTGGTGGAGATTATTATTTTTATCCTCTTAATTTTGATTCTTTATGTAGTTATGGCATCAAATCATAGATCACATTACCCACCTATAACACAAATAGTTCAACAAAATTATTTGTACCTTGTGTAGTCACTAACTATTATTTAAAATCACAGATCAAAAAAGATAAAGACAAAAATTATTTTTTTCAACTAGGCCACTAAGCGGCACTTGGACGTCAAACATTTAAAGTTAATAATAATTGATTCTACCGTCCAATCGGAACAGTAGCTTGTTATGTTATGGAGAAGAACGGACAAGAAACTCCACACTTACTCTTTATAAAAAGTGTTTTACAACATTTACATAAATAAATTCATATATGTGAGGACGATGCACCCACTACTACTATTTTACTACATAAAGGTATAAAGTATTACAAGCATTAACAGGTAAATTCCTTCATTTGATAAAAAGGAACATGGTTCTCACATACTTACATATATTGGAAACATAGGTAAATTACCTAAGTCAACAACAAAGAAACAGTGTGCGAGTCAATTTCTTGAACAAAAAGAGAAGAAACGAGATAAAAATAAAGCATTACTATAAAAATGAATATTATATAAATTAACCAGTTTGATTTTGTCTACATTAATGATTTCCCTATGGAGCAGGACCAGCATGTTTCCAAGCACGCTTATCTTGAACTAGCTGACCCGGCGAACTTCGTTCCGCCTAACAAATTTCTAAAATAAAAGATTTTTTTCTAAAATAAACGTAGCCTAAGTTTTACTCCTTATTACATCAGCTACCTGCCAATAAAAGTCCCGTCAAAATCGGTCCAGCCATTTCAGAGATTAGCCGGAACAAACAGACAGACAGACAAAAATTGTAAAAATAGTTGTTTTGGTGTATGTACCGTATATATATTCATATACATGTAGTAAAAAACGGTTATTTCAATATTACAAACAGACACTCCAATTTTATTTATATGTAAAGAGTATAGATGTATAGATTAGCTGACCCGGCGAACTTCGTTCCGCCTATCAAATTTCTAAAATAAAAGAATTTTTCTAAAATAAACGTAGCCTATGTTACTCCTTATTACATCAGCTACCTGCTAATGAAAGTCCCGTCAAAATCGGTCCAGCCATTTCAGAGATTAGCCGGAACAAACAGACAGACAAAAATAAAAAAAAATGTTATTTTGGTGTATGTACCGTATATATATTCATATACATGTAGTAAAAAAAGGTTATTTTAATATTACAAACAACCACTCCAATTTTATTTATATGTATAGATATAATCATCTAATTTGTAATATGCTTGTTTACAAAGTGTGCTTTTAACAATAGTTTTAGTTTTAATATTTTGCTGTATTTTGCTATAGCATTTAACACCGCCAACACCACCATAAAAGATGTGTGTACTTTAGCTAATGTGTAAGATGGTTGATCTAACTTATCTTTATTTCTAGTATTACAGTTGTGTCTATTACTAAAGGGTATATCTTTCCTTACATACATAATATTTAATTGGCAAGAAACTGTCATAAAATTAATCTTTATAAATAGCTCTCTAAGAGATTCTCTGTGACTTAACTTATATATGGCTTTGACAGCTCTCTTTTGCAATGTATGTATTGATAGAACCGAAGTAAAAATGCATAATCACAGAAATCACAGAACGGTTATAAGTAAAATAATATTATAAAATTTTTGGTCTAGTATATTATCTACTCATATTATAAATGCAAATGTCTGGATGTATGTCCTTCATTCACACACAAAACACTGAATGTATTTTAACGAAATTTGGAATGAAGAAGATAGCTTATACCTTGGAATAGCACGGCTCCTTTTTATAATGTACCTACTTACCTAATGACACAGTATAAATATGGACAAACAGTACGGAAACTACCTACAAACGCTCGAAACGGCACACTCACACAAACATGCGCATCAACGAGACCTCTAAGCAGTTTTCGCGATGCTGTCAGTAGTGCGGGCCGCTTAGGGGTCTCGTCGATGCGCATGTTTGTGTAAATGTGCCGTTTCGAGCGTTTGTAGGTAGTCCATATTTAAACTGTGCTAATGATGTGCAAAGTCACGGAAACATCTAGTAGAATACAATTTACTTCTTTTCTACTTCAGTGTACTCAGGCACAACACGTTGCAGCCGGTTCGTTACTAAATTTAAAAAGGTTATCGATATGTACGAATCCGTCGCTTTTTTGTAGTCATTCGAATGTTGTCGGATTGCCAGCCGTTTTTCAATAACGCATTCATATTATACACCTTTGAAACTCTGGTTATTACATTATAAAAGAGTCAAGAAGGACCGAATAGTTTTCAGCGAGCTTATACGGTTTCTTATTTAGGCGCAGTGAAATTCTTTCGGGCTTTCTAAAAAGCGCGGTCACTTGAAAATTATAAATATTTCCTTAAATGTAATTCTGTCATAAATACGTGTAACCCGAGCAAAATAATGACGCAAATGGTCGTTTAAATGTTATAGATAATTAGTTGCCAAGCTTCTGTAATTGTAAGTACCTCACATTTTTAGGATTCCGTACTCAATGGAACCAAACGGAGCCCTAATATTGTCACTCACGTGTCTGTCTTTCCGTCGTCTGTTACACAGGTTTCACAGCCAAATGATTGGAGCTAAAGTCTTCAAGTTTTCACAGTATATGCATCTTTTTGACCCAAAACGTACGAATGTCTTTTTTTTTTAAGGCATCTCCCATATAGCAAAAGGGGGAGCGAAATAATTTTTTTACCTTCCACATCGAATGGCGTATCGTTGTTTAGAGCTAGAAAGGTGTGGCGTATAGTGTGGTCAAATAAAACATAGCGGTAGAACATTAGTTTGTTCATATTGTCGACAAAACTCCGCTTGATTTTGCTGGAAGCTTCCAAGTTTCCAACAAAGTTACCGCCTTTTTTCTGGGGCCTAACTAAGACATAGGACTTAAAACTAAAGGTAAAGGAACTAGAACTTCTAAACGTGACACTTGCTAAATGCACAAATTGTGCGAAGCCAAAAAAAAAAGACCCGGGTGAAGTCGATGAAACCGCTCTTTTGTCTATGGTTAATGACGTGACATTATATGATTTGACGTTTTAGTTTTGACAGTTATTTTTTTCCTTCATTCATTCATTCAGCCAGTAAAAAAGTATCGATTTATCGATATTTATTAAAATCTCAACATCGACCTCGATACATCGAGGAAAAAGTATCGATATATCGGTAAAATTTTTAGAGATTTTCGATTTTAAAATAATAATGTATTAGTTCAGTCTGGCTCAATAATAGGTAATATTAATTATTATACAAAATGCACATTATTTTACTGTATAAGAATCTTAATAATCACGAAGGATTTTAATCATCATTCCTTTTTAATAAGCAATATTTGAAAATATCAAAAACTATATAACAATCTTCTAAAAATGTTAAAAGATGACACGACCATACACAAACAACGTAAAAGAACTCACAATTGAAAGTGAATGACGCATAATGACTGCCGCATACACACACATACACGCAACTCAAATAAAACATACTAAATATATTTAGTTTGTTTTTTATATATTGTTATTTTTTATCCGTTCATTATTATCTTTTACGGCTTTGAATTCTATTAAATATTCTGCTTATAAATGAAATTTGAAAAAAAAAGTTTTTGATACGATTTTCGATATTGAATTTTTTGTATCGATATATCGAATCAAAAATATCGACATATCGATATTTTTTCAACAAGTACATTCAGTATTTCAGTTAGGTTTAGTGCATGCATTTTAAAATTTGCGCTACCCTATATTTCTATATTTACTTAATATGCATTTATTATTTTTTCTTGTTAAACCAAAGGTGGCGGAAGAGTTGAAACCTAGCGGAGGCGGCGATGACTATGTAAGTAATTTTTGAGATAGGGTTTTTTTTATTGATTCTTTTAATTAGTTCGTGAACTTTTATATTTAGTTGAGAAATACAGGAATAACTTCTAAATAAAAGGTTAAAACAACTACTGTGTAGGTTATTGTGTAATTCAAAACTTTAGACCGTTCATTAAACATTGCAATCTGGCGTGAACATAGTGGCAAGGATTCAGTTACTATCAATTCTTTATTTTTGTAGCCACAACTCACTCACAGTAAAGCTCAAACATTTTACATTGTATTTCTAAAGTTTAATCCCAAGATTGTTCATTTGATCCTAAAGACACTATTGCCAGACTTACAAGATTCATACAAAACTTCAACAGGATTCCTAAAAGAAAAAATAATATAAATATAAGGAGTTTAATCTAGCAGGAGCATTATTGTAATGACATATAAATGTTGTATGATATTAAATATTATGAAAACATTAGGACACAGAAACAGTCATAATCTCATACGAAGCCGCAGTTAGAATCTAGTTTAGTAATAAAAAATCCTTTATCGGCACATTAAACTGCAAACAAATATCTGTAGGACAAAACAGTGTGTTATATCAGGATCTCTTAATTGTATCATTATGAAGAGGACAAAAATCTGCATTTTCATTTTAGGAGGAGCCAGAGCATTTGCGGAAGTTATTCATTGGTGGCCTCGACTTCAGAACTACTGACACCTCACTGAAAGAGTTCTATGAGCAATGGGGGGAAATTGTAGATGTTATAGTAATGAAAGACCCTCAGACCAAACGATCAAAAGGCTTTGGATTTATCACTTATTCACGGGCACACATGGTGGATGACGCACAGAACGCTAGACCACATAGGATAGATGGAAGGTAATGCAACATTAATTTTTCATTTAATTCATTTTCAAGATAATTAATTTTATGTAATTCCATTTTGCTTCTAATATGTTACCCGTTAAATGCAATTTTTAAAATCAATTTGCGCTTGCAGAGTGGTGGAACCAAAACGAGCAGTTCCTAGAGATAAAATAAATAGAGCTGATGCTGTCTTTGTTGTAGACAATAAACAAGACACAGAGGAAGAGGATTTGAAGGACTATTATAACTCTGATGGGAGCATTGTTTCTGTGAGTGAGTTGTGACTGAAAAGAGACTGCATAAAAAGCCTATGTGCAATTCCAGACTATAATCTATCTATAAGCCAAATTTAATTCAGATCCGTTCAGCCGTTCCGGCGTGAATGCGTGATTGAGTAGGTAACAAGCATCCATCCATCCATTCAAATTTTCGCATTTATTAAAATAAATAAGTAGGTTGACATTTTCTTCCCACACAAGCACAGCCTTTCGTGTACGTTACCCCAGCATGAAAGTGGATCCCAAAGGAATATGAGTGGAACGTATAATTAGTGCGTAATCTGCTGTGAATGTGCGCCACATAAAAAAAATGTGCGTGTTGTCGTTTTGGAAAAAAGTAACGATTCCTGCTGGTGTAACGTTGTCCCAGCAGAAAAATTCTAAACGAATGTTCGGAGATAGAAATAATTGTGCATGGGCAGAGAGCTTATATTTGTGCATAAATGTGTGCCGAAAATATAATTAGTGCATCTTCAGGTTTTCGAGATTTTGCAATGCCTGCTGGAGTAACGTTTTGCAGAAACGTGTATCTCTAAAACCTTTGTATGTGTGTTTGTAGAATAAACATACATGAGTAGCTCTTTATTTGTGCGTATTTGTGACAGATTTAGATTTAAGAAAATATTTATAATTTTCAGAAAATCACGCTTTTTTCACGATATTTTCCTTCACCATTTTGAGAACAATGGTGAAGAAATAATTTACACAAAGTAAAGCGCCTATCTGGGTTCGAACTCACGACTTACAACTTGTAAGTCGCGGCCACGGGACCCTAAAAACAAAACATGTAAGCAACGGCTGGTTATCCGACCAAATTCGAAAGACTACAAAGAAGCGACGGATTCATATATATGACGTATGGAGCTCAATTTTCAGACCACTGTACGTCGGTCGTTAAAAAGCAAAAAATTAAATGCATAACACTACGTCTGACTACGTCAATGCAGAGGTGTAAAAATGGTGGTTGCTTAGTCTAACGATATTTGTGAACGTGCACGAGTTCGTGCAGATAAAACAGCCGTAGAACATGAGTTTGTTCATGTTGTTGACAAAACTCCTTGGAAGCTTTCAATAAAGTTACCGCCATTTTACTGAGGCCTAACTAGGACATTGGACTAAAAACTAAAGGAACTAGAACTTTTAAACGTGACACTGGCTAAATGCACAAAACGTGCGTAGCAAAAAAAGAGTCCCGGATGAAGTCGATGAAACCGCTCTTTTGTCTATGATTAATGACGTGACATTTTATGATTTGACGTTCCAGTTTTGACAGTTATTTTTTTCCTTCATTCATTCAGTCAGCCAGTACATTCAGCATTTCAGTTTTGTTTAGTGCATGCATTTTCAATTTTGCGGTATCCTATAATTCTGTTTTTACCGTAATTTGCATGCAAACACGTACCGAAACTTAAAATTATAGATTATTTTATTCATTTTTCTTGTTAAACCAAAGGTGGCAGAAGAAATGAAACCTAGCGGAGGCGGCGATGACTACGTAAGTAATTTTTGAGTTAAGATATTTCTTGGTTGATTCTTATATTTTGTTCGTGGACTTTTTTATTTAGTTGAGGAATATAAAAATAACTTATAAATAAAAGATGAAAACAACTATTGTGTAAGTTATTGTGCAATCGAATACTTTATAGGTCGCACATTAAACATTGCAATCTGACGTGAACACCGTGGCACGGCTTCAGTTACTATAGTTCTTTCTTTTTGTAGATACAGTTCACTCACAGTAAAGCTCAACCATTTTACATTCTATTCCTAAATTTTAATCCTAAGATGGTTCCTCTGATCATAAAGACACTATTGCCAGACTTACAAGATTCATAAAAACTTCAACAAGATTCCTAAAAGATAAAATCTTATACAGATAAGGAATATACTTAATCTAGCAGGAGCATTATTGTACTGACATATAAATGTTGTATGATATTAAATATTATGAAAACATTAGGACACAGAAACAGTCATAATCTCATACGAAGCTGCAGATAGAATCTAGTTTAGTAATAAAAAATCCTTTATCGGCACATTAAACTGCAAACAAATATCTGTAGGACAAAACAGTGTGTTATATCAGGATCTCTTAATTGTAGCATTAAGAAGAGGATAAAAATCTGCATTTTTATTTTAGGAGGAGCCGGAGCATTTGCGGAAGTTATTCATTGGTGGCCTTGACTTCAGAACTAATGACTCCTCACTGAAGGAGTTCTATGAGCAATGGGGGGAAATTGTAGATGTTGTAGTAATGAAAGATCCTCAGACCAAACGATCAAGAGGCTTTGGATTTATAACTTATTCACGGGCACACATGGTGGATGATGCACAGAAGGCTAGACCACATAAAATAGATGGAAGGTAATTAATTATTCATTTAATTCATTTTCATCAACATATAATTCCATTTTGCTGCTAATAAATAAATATGTTGAAATGCATTCTTTAAAACCAACTTAATTTGCAGAGTGGTGGAACCAAAACGAGCAGTTCCCAGAGAAGAAATAAAGAGACCAGATGCTGCCGCTACAGTTAAGAAACTCTTTGTTGGAGGACTGAAACAAGAAATAGAGGAAGAGGATTTGAAGGACTATTTTAGCTCTTATGGGAGCATCGTTTCTGTGAGCTTAGTGACTGAAAAGGATACAGGGAAAAAGAGGGGCTTTGGGTTTATTGAGTTTGATGACTATGACCCCGTGGACAGGATATGCGGTGAGTTTATGCATTGTTTTCAACATAAACAAGTTCTCATGCTTTTACACATTGCAGAACAGTTTAATTTATATAGTAGCAACTTCTAATTTATCATTTTTGTTCTAAGCACATCCGAACCACAAAGTCAAGGGGCATCGCTTGGATGTCAAGAAAGCCCTGTCTAAGTCTGAGATGGCAGCCGGAGGGCCCGGAGGCGGCAGCGGGGGCGGTGGCGGAGGCCGACGAGGTGGTGGCAGCCGCGGGGGCGGCGGCGGCTGGGGGAACCGACAGAATCAAGATTGGGGCAATTCAGGTATAGCATATTCATGTACAGCTCACTGCAATTTTATTTGATTATGTCATAATTATTTGAATTACCTATCATACTTTGAATAGAAAGTAATCTTGAGTTCTAGTACACTTTTTTGTCTGAAGCAGTATTCCGATTAGATTATAAAGGTGACTTTTATTTGATATGAAAAAATTTTAAATTATAAATCATGTCTTGTTTTGAAATCCAGATGGCGGTGGCTACAACTCAGGATATGGACAAGGCGGATGGAGCAACCAAAATCCATGGGATTCTAATAATGCTGGTGGAAATTGGGGCAATCAGGGATATGGGGACCAAGGAGGCTGGAACCAGCAAAATAGCAATTTTGGCGGTGGATACCAGCAGGGATATAGCGGTGGCCCGATGAGGCCAAACTACAATACGTCCAGACCGCAGCCTTATAATAACTCAGGTTAGTACTTTTACCAAATGGATCAGGCTTCTTAGCATTTGTTTTTTTGATTGGCCTAATTACAATTTATACAAAATAATGCTAATAAGATATGTTTACTGCTACTTGCATTTATAAAGTATTACTGCGGCATGCCAATGCAAGTTTAGAATTGTTGCTTTTTGGCTGTGTGCCAAAAATAGTTGAAAGAAGAGAGTTACTAAAGTATTGAGAAGCTGATGGGTTCGAAGGTGGTGGCGGCGGTGGGTACGGCGCTGCGAGCGGCGGCAACGGTGGCGCGGGCGCAGGCGCCGGCTACCAGGCGCAAGCCACAAACCAGCGCCGATTCTAAGCCGCGGCAGTCCTCTTGTGAGTACATTCAAGTCGTAACTACATCAGTAAAACATTTACATTACTCTTGCAATTAACTTACATAAACCCAAATCTTATTTTCCAAAAGTGAAACCACATATTGGCAGTAAAGACTTAGGGCCTCCTGTAAGTCATGCGTGCTTTGCATACCTCCTGCGCGCTTCTCAGCGCCGTTTACTTGTTTCATTGCATGCATATAACATTCGCCTCATTCGGCATGCAAAACATGCGTGACTTGATTAGACCCTGGTGTCCCTATATTAATCGACGCGGAATCTTCTCAAGGTTCACACATCTGACACTACTTACTTACTGTAGGCCAATAAGGATGCGTACAATTTGGTCATCGGTCGATTCGTAACGATGCGGCGATTAGTTCGAGGGACACCTTTTTTCAAAACTTAAATATTCCAAATCCCATTTGTTAGAAATTGATTTAACATTTAAACAGTGTCATATATTTTCTTTTGTAATATAATGCCACTGCCCAATTCCATGGATTTGACATTTTGAATGTGTATGGTGTGTACTTACGAAGGTATTTTTTAACACGTAGGTCTCAAGTTGCGCTTAGTTGAAGCTAGGCAGGCAGACGGTAGAGTAGTGCGGGAGGTAGGCCAGGAGCTCAGCTAGCTAGTGAGGGACAAGCGGACTTAGTGAAGCGACTGCGTTAAATAGTCATTTTACAATTTTATTTTTGCTCCATCAATTAAGGTTTGTTCACAATAAGGTACTGTGTAGGCACTAGATCCTTTTTTTCTTTTATTGTTAGTCGTTTAGCACGTAATCACAGTTTTTACATTTCAATTACCACTTTTAAATTATCTTCTGCACGGCTATGTGTTAGTCCAGGTAATGCAATTTCAAATTAAAATCTGTCCATGTCCAATCTGATGATACTGTAAAAGCTGTGGCATAAGATTAATAAATTTGCGTTTTTAGACATTAAGTGAGAAGATATATGTTATTTCTGTTAATAATTAAATGTTTTCTTGTAGATTATAATTTTATTTTTCAATGATATCGTCCATGATTAGATAGAGATAGCTATAACATTCCAAAATATATTATTGAATGACAGTGTTAAGTTAGTTACAGTGTAATTTATCTGTACTATTGACAATGAGTTAAAAAAATATATTGAACATTTAAAAGATCTTGGTGTGAGTAATAGGAAATGAACCTAATGAATTTGTTAACAAAAACATTTTTGACGTTCTAGCGAGAACAATAAAATTAAATATTTACCTAAAAATAGAATTATAGGTATTCTATCTAATTCAGCAATATGAATTGTTTAAGCATTATAAGTAATATAATCAATTATATGTCTAATAGGGGTTACCTACGCAATATCGAATGTCGTATACTCAAAATTTAACAAAATCTCGAAATCGTTAGCTCGAATGTACTGGACATCGAAGTATAGCGCGACAGCTAACTGTCGATGACTCTAAATCCCAAATAAATAAAGTTATACGCTGGAAAAGTCGCTTCGGTAGTGCAAATGACGTTATCTCGAAACTCTCAAACGACCATTTATCCAAATAACGTAATCATCGTTTCAAGGAATTTTACTAAAATAAAATTCTTGGAACGATTCTGTAAAATTGATATTTATGGCCGTTTGAAAAATGATGATACGAGATATCGTCTTTCGCGCTACTTTCGTTTAGCGCTTATAACTATTCAAAATTTTGATGCATCGAGGTAGAGAACTATCGGTTTCATCGTACGAGTACAACGATCTCAAGTACATTCGAGATTTTATTATTCTCCCAAACGACATTCGAAATCGCGTTCATAAGTGACCCGTCTTACAGATATGTGTTATCTTTTTAATGTTAAGTTGTTTTAATGTGGAGTTACGATTGTTTATATTTTTGTGCATAAAATTAAATAAACACTATTTTCCATGGAATGTTCTACACGTGCGCGAGCCTTCCACCGTGGAATAGGCCATGGTAAGTCGACTCTATCCAAATAAAAACACTGAAAATCTAACACATTTTTTATTTCAACATCCTCTAACCTTTAATTTATTCATACATAGGTTTATTTACACTATTCTAATTACATATTATATTGATTAAGGAATATTCTTTCAAGTAAATTAGGAACGTTTTACGAACTTATTTCGTACTTTTGGATTTATTTTATCCCATATACATTTGTTATCCGTTTCAATAAGATTCATTCAATACAAAGCGAAAATAACACAGAAATATAACATTTATTTGCATGTAATTCAGCATAGAATGTTTTAAATATTTTTTGGTATGTTTGTGAATGCTATCAAAAGCAATCGCATAAAATAACAATATAATGACCTGTAAGTAGGTCGTTCACATAATAAAATGTTTATTAAATCTATAGGGTCGCGGCCAGCTATGGCTTACAGTTATACTGCTAACTGTTGTTTGTAAATTATACTTTTTTCTTTGTATGTGAACAGTGTAGGAGGTAAACATATCGTCGGCCATTCTTTTAAAACCATTACGATTCCGCGCAGTTCTATTTAAACAAATGAACCGTTGGCCTATGAAACAAAACGACGTTAGGTACGCATCATTGAGCAAGTTCAAGAGCCTCTGTAAAAGTTCGTTGTAAAACCCAGACTTGGTCTGCTTTTTGAACGGATATCTGTGAACCATAACTAAAGGCCCTATTATACACTACTTACAAATAAGTATAGATAGGTATTTATTTATCGTTTATTGTCGGTGGGTGTTGTACTGGCAAGCAGGGGCACGGGGGCGGAGCGCAGTACCCAGGAGACAGCACAGTCGGGAACAGGCCTGATGCAGCCGCTAAATGTCTGTGGAAATAGAAAAATCTTAATGCACAAAAAAAGAAGAAAAAACGGAATAATAATTAATTATTGTTCTATTTCGGATTTGTCGGTCTAGCTTGCCACCAAAGTCTACATCAAGTTGTGGCAAGTGGGCCTATGGTATTATTTCTCTATTTGTTTATAGGTAGATACCGTTGGAGGTACCTGCAGCGATCTAAAAATACGTAAATACCTATTCATTGACCTTCGACAAGTTCGGCTGTTAACCAGTAGGTAATAACTGGCCGGGTAAGTGTGATGAATTTCGCAAGATCTCCAACACCCAGGACTGAGTCTGATAGACCCCTCCGCCCGCTCCAGGGCGGAGCAGTACATCCAAGAAAATTTCTACACTTGGACCGATTTATAACTTAAACTGGATATAAACACTTTCGAACTGAACGCAAAAAAAAAACAAAAAAATTAATAATTTGGATTTGACTTTATCTTTTTTTTCTTAGAAAATGTTTAATATAATTATTAATTTAAAAATCTCATATTTGTGTGGTATGAATGTATCATTCTTTTGGGGATTTTGCTTCTACTATGAGACGATCTGCTCGTCGTTTTGCGAATAGGACGTTTTGATACGGAGTCTCAGGCTGTACCACTCAGCCGTGGGTGGGTAACTTATAAAAGTGAATGAAGAAAAGAAGTGCCGACCTACGTAGGAATCTTAGCACGTAGTTACAGTTTGCCCATGAGGAAAAGTCGTGAATTTATTTTTCTTCATTGATTTCTGTTTGCGATTTCAGATTTACCGGTTCACAGCAACAAAAACTTTAATTTTGTCGCTGCTGAGTCATGAGATTCTGTTATGTAGGTACCTATTTATATAGTCAAGTAGTTACTGTTTGTTTCTTCGATACTGGGTCAGCAATCGTCATTTGTGCTGAACTACATTTTTTTTATATATATTTTTTTTTTGATTGCGGTTATCATACGAAAGGTCGAAAATACCTTTTTTTTGCGTGAAGAACTGCTCCTGCATACTACACTACCACGGGGATATAGTGCAGTTGTGGGACTCCAACCTACTAAAACTCAACGGTGTCCTCCTGTGCCGCTTTTGGCGGGAACACGGACACGCCCTAGCACTCACCGCGAACCCTCTGCGGCTGCCCGTGACCGGACCCTCCTCTGGGGAGTACCCCCATCACCGGCGCACCAGAACACACTGCACGCCGTTATCACCCCAGGGACCAAACCAGCACATCGGTGCCAGACGACCCTCTGTATGGCACCCTTGGTCCCCTTGTGACGGGTCAGGGTCAATAGCACCGCAGCACCGGCACCCCTCCTGCCGCGGCCTCCAACCCTCAGCCGCGATATCGTATGGGTATGGGAGACTCCAAACGACATCGCGGCTCGCCCGTTGAGGCAGGTCGCTCAGGCGGCACCGCAACCTATTTGTTGGCCGCTACGTCGTCAGCTTATCGGCAAAAGCCCAGACGAGCGGTCCCACCACGAGTTCCTCTTCGCTTCACCGTGGTTGACCAAGCCATGGCTACTGAGACCCAACGCCTCGACAATGCGTAGTAGTTCTGTCTGGGTAGTGGATGGCGTAATGCAACCGACATCATGGCATTTCAAGAAGTGTTCAGACGACTTCTAGACTCTCTTTGGAAATCATCTGAAAATAAAAAAGAGCAGACACAGCAGTGTCTCACGCTAAGGTAGAAAAACAATTCTATAGTCATTTATCATGCCTTGAATATCCTGTAGCCTGCGGGGCTTCTCACGTTCCAATATGAAAGCAAATTATGCCGTGGGAAAGGGCACTTATGTTATAATGTAGGTATCTCTTAGTGCATTTTGTATCGATTTTATGTGAATCCTGCAGACTTTGGATGACTGATAGATATACCACGGTTGTTAGTACCGATCCTCAAGTCTTAAAAGTCGGGAACTTTGATGAAACATCGACAAATTCACCTTTCAAACAAAAATAACTCACAAAATCGGTGCATCAGTTTAGGAACTATGATACCACCAGACAGAGACTCATACACAACAAGTCACTTCAAACTTTTAACAACACTCTTTTTCCGTCGGGGGTTAAAAATGAGCCCCTGTTACCGAAATAAAATATTGTTTTTAGTTCTTTTTATAGACAAACAATGCTGGATGATATTTAATACCAAATTAAAAACATTATTAATTCTGCTTTATCAGTAAAATACTGTTTAATTTAATTATTAATCTATAATTGCTATGACCACCACAAAATTCTACGACCATATAAATGCATTGGGTCGTGCATTGACCCAGTTTTTTATCCATACCGTACTAATATTATAAATGCGAAAGTCACTCTGTCTGTCTTCACGCTTTACTTGCTGTTTCACGCTTACACCTGAATCGATTTAGATGAAATTCGGTATGGAGATAGTTTGAAATCCTGGGAAGGTCAAAAGTAGGATAGTTTTTATACCAGAAATCATCCCAAATGGGGTTAAGGTTTGTATGGCACCTACAATATTACTGCTCGATATGAAAAATAGGCTATTCGAAATACTAATGCAGACGAGCAACAACTAGTATTATATAAAACATCTTATGTGTACCATGTGTGGTAAAACAAGAAAACTTCCAAAGATTTCAATCCGAATTGTCAGTTGAATGGGTCATGAATCAAACATGTTTGATTGTAAGTACCTATTTTACAGTAATTCGTTCTGATTAGGGTTTTGTATTTAAGATTGGTGGCCATGTTGTTTCTAGATTTTAAGAACGATCTTGACTCGTCAGAACTTTTATAATAATATGAGGAATAAGTGTGCGTTTCGATGGCGCGGCCACGGCGATATTTAAAATGAAAACAACTAATAAACTGTCTAAATGTTTATTTTTGCGCTACAAAATGTAGTAAAGGATACTACATGAGATCATTATTATCGTCCTTTTTAGGGTTACGTACCCAAAGGGTAAAAACGGGACCCTATTACTAAGACTCCACGGTCTGTCTGTTTGTCTGTCACCAGGCTGTATTTCTTGAACTAGATAGCGATAGTGATAGCTAGACAGTTGAAATTTTCACAGATGATGTTTTTCTGTTGCCGCTATAACAACAAATATATAATATATAAACTATAATAAAAACAATAAAACAAATATTTAAGTGGGGCTCCCATACAACAAACGTGACTTTTGCCGTCTTTTGCGATAATGGTATGATACCGAGTTGTTAGAGAAGATAAGCTTAATACTAAGCTTTGCGTGGTTATCGTGGTCGTGGTGCTAAGACTAGCACTTCTGTATCGTTCAATGATTTTGTATTGTGGTCAAAACCTTCAAGGAGACTTATTTGACATTATTGTAAATTTCCGCTTGTTTGTTGTCGCACTTACCGCCGACATAAGGCAAATGTTTATTTCTATTGGTATTCGCGAATGCGACCACAGATTTCAACGTTTTTTATACATATACAACGTTTTGTATTGATTTTCGCCTCAAGAACCTTTGAAAGTTTCGAGTTTAATCGTGTTCGTTTTGGGCTGAAGTCGAGTCCTTTCCATGCGCTTCGCACTATCAAGCAATTGGCCGCTGATGAGGGCGAAAGATTCCCGAAAGCGAAATATACTACCTATTGAGACTGGGCTATACAAGGATGACTTTCTTTATAGTGTAGCCAGCGAGGCAGAGGCCGTTGAGACCACCTCTCAAGTAATAAGTCTTATGAAAGCCGGTCAGTTTGATCTTGTGAAGTGGACAAGTAACTCGAAAACCAATTATCATCGGTGAAGGAATTTGATGGTGATGATACGCACAAGGTTCTATGCTTAAATAATTGGTCACCAGCATCTGTCATGTTCAGTCTTAAATTTAGTTCGACTCCGCAAATTTGTACTAAGCGCATTATCCTGTCGTGTATAGCACGTATATGGGATGTTATGGGATTTGTAGCTCCCGTCGTTTTATATGCCAAGTTGCTTACAAAGGAACTTTGGCTTTCCAATAGTGACTGGGACGACCCCCCGCCCGTCAATATTGTTAAATTGTGGGCTCCCTTTCGCAAAGAGCTTCCATTGCTCAATCAAATAAAAATACCGCGCCATGTTGGTATATTGTCAGACAGTATAGTTACTGTTGTAGGCTTCGCAGACGCCAATGAAAAGGCTTACGGGGCTTACTCAGTTTATTTTCACGTTTTGAATGCTGATAAGAGCTCGCTTAATCTTATAAGCGCTAAATCCAAAGTCTCCCCTCGCAAGGTCGTTTCTATAGCGCGCCTGGAGCTGTGCGCTATACTTTTGTTAGTGCAATTAATCAGCTCTATTGTCAATGCTTGTAGGCACCGCATTGTTATTGATATAATTATGGCTTATTCTGATTCTACTGTAGCTTTGCGTTGGGCACATTCTTTACCCCATCGCTGGGACACATTCGTCGCAAATAGGGTGGCTAAAATTCAGTTCGAATTACCACCACAGAATCTCTTTCACGTTGCTGGCACAGATAATCGCGCCAATTGTCTATCCAGTGGATTGCTCCCTTCGCAAATTTTAGATCATCCGCTGTGGTTCTGCGCTCCGTCTTGGATTCATAGTGTGCTTGAGAAATGGCCGGTTAAGCCCTTTATCCCAGCTGCCGTTTCAGAACTACCCGAGGAGGAGAAGCAATGGCTGGTAGTTTCGGTTCAACGTTAAGAGTCGATTATTTTATCGTTGTCTAATCGCCTCTCGTCTTGGTCGAGACTTTTGCGTTGTGTGGTGTATGTCTGTCGTTTTCTTAAACTGTTACCCACACGCTGTAATATAACCGCCGCTGATCTGGATAAAGCTGAGTCAGTCGTGCTTCGTGAATTGCAGAGATTTTATTTTGCATCAGAATTTAATAGTTTAGAGTCCAACAAACCTTGTAGTCGCGTATTTTAACATTTGAAACCTTTTGCAGGATGGTCTCATTCGAGTAGGTGATCGTTTGAGAAATTCTGATTTAGGATTTGAACAAAGGCCTCCAGTAGTTTTACCCCGCAAGGACCATATTTTAGACTTGACTGTAGACTATCATCATAAGGTGAATTGTCACGCAGGTCCGGACTTGTTGATGTCTATCCTTAGACAGAAGATTTTCCGCTCGCAATTTGATTCGCGCAATGCAATGAAGCAGTGAGTGCACAGATGTGTACCCTGGTTTTAAGCTTCGCCCGCGTTACCGCGCCTGAAATGGCAGATCATCGCTCTTGCCATGTTGTTCAATCCGCTGAACCTTTCGTACACACCGGTACCGACTTCGCCGGCCCGTTTAGAGTAACTATTGCACGTGGTCGTGGTATACGCTCCACAAAGGCTTACGCTTGTCTATTTATTTGTATGATAACTCCTGCGGTTCACATAGAATTGACCGGTGATTTAAGTACGCAAAGTTTTATGTTCTCGTTTAAGCGTTTTCTGTCGCGCCGTGGTCCCGTCAAATGTTTATATTCGTGAATGTTTATTTCGTGCTTTTTTCGTTTTTTTGTTAACAATACCAATTACGTTGGAGCTCACCGTAGTATCTCGGAGTCATACGCATTCTTGCGGTCAAAGTATTATCAGAGTGAATTCGCTGATGTTTTGGCCGAAAATGAATGGCGTTTTAATACGCCCGCTGCTAGTCACTTTGGTGGTGATTGGGAGGCTAATATTAAGAGCCTCAAGTCGCATCTGTTCCGCCTTGTAGGCGTGCAGATTCTCTCTTATGAGGAGCTGAGTACTGTATTCGCTCAGATAGAGGCAGTAATGAATTAGCATCCACTGTGTCGAACTCTATCTAGTGACCCGTCGGAGCCTTTAGCTTTAACGCCGGCTCACTTCTTAACCACGTCTCCTCTTAAGTATTTGCCCGCTATGGATGTGGATGAAGATAGACTGCATCTCCTAAAGCGTCACGCTCTTTTGAATAGATTAGTTTAATAATTTTGGAGGCGTTGGAGAACAGATTATTTGCACACGCTGCAGTCGCGTCAAAAGTGGAATACTCCATCGAATCCAGTCACCGTTGGTACTGTGGTAGTATTAATGACCGAGAGTGCGCCCTCTCTACACTGGCCTCTAGGTGTAGTGGAGGAAGTTTTCCCTGATTCAAAGGGTGTCAAGCGTATAGTAAGAATTAAAACCGCAACCGGTTCGTATTTACGTCCGGTTATTCGCCTCTGTCCTCTGCCTAATCAGCAGTAAGTTTCAACTTAGTTTAGTAGTAATAGTAACGCTTTATACATATATAGTTTAGGAATATGTTAGCAGTTGGAGGTTACGCCAGAATTCAGTTATTTGATTAGTTTCGCTTATTGTTTTTTTAAGGTAATCCTTCAAACCCGGGGGGAATGGTTGCGGCAACATTCAAAATTTGATTGACGTCCGCTATCCCCTAAACCCATCATTTTCCCGCACATACCTCGCGAGTGAATAAGGAGATTCGCCCCGCCATTTTTGTAAATCTCACTTCCGAATCGAACCGCACCGCGTGAACAATCAGCCCCGTTGAAAATAGTGATTACATTGGAATTACCACGGCTTTCGCATGTAATAAGACCCTATAATCAACAATTTGTGTTTGTGTTTAACGTGTGATAACTGTAAACTGGAACCCAGCCGCCCTTGAACCCTGGTGAAGTGATTCGGTGCACCGACGACGCGAGCACGAGGCTCCCGCAAATGTTTGTGCATCCTCCCCTAATTATTTTCTGGTTGCTTTCTGCCTTCCCACACCCCTACAACCGCAACCGCATTACAGATACAGTCCATTAAACCAGCCCTTCGCGCAACCAGCGTACATAACAATTTCAGATAAGAATATTTTCTTGTTTCATACTTTTTAGAGCGTGATTTTTCAGTACTTAGTCGGGTTTTAGTTTTTGAACTTATTTTTTATATTTACTATATTCCTCAAAGTATAACTACTACTGTTCACGAACAAAATTTTATTTTTTATTATAGGTTTGCCTTGACCAGTAGGTACCTCACCTCATGGTAAGCGATGATGTGGTCAACGATGAAGCACGCTTCAACAAAATGAAAATATGTTCGAAAATCAGTCATTTATGGAATCAGTCAATTGTAGAATCGGTCATTTATAGAATCAGTCAATTTAACAATCGGTAATTTGTAGAATTGGTCAATTATGGAGTCTGTAGTCATTTCGCGAATTTAACATTCCTAGTATATACTAAAAATTATCTTTTTTTAAGTAAAATTAAAACCGAATAAGTGCGTGTCAGGCCACGCGCAATAAAAGGGGTTCCGTATTTGCATAATAATGCGGACTAAGAAGAAGGTTTTTTGTTGTTACATGAACATTAAAACGTTTTTAGCGACTCACAACGTCTAAAAACGGGCCCACATAAGACGATAGCAACTGAAGAAGGAGTTATAAAATGCAACTACACAAGTGCAGTTAGGAAAAATATTATCATTTTGAGTACCACCGCGGGTAGAGGCAAGCGTCTGTAATAAAGATTTATAACCAGCGTCACCTAATAATATGAATACTGCAGTATTGCCGTTACGGAGACAGTCTCCAAATATTTACAAATCGAAAACAAATATTTTAGTATGAATATTTTCAAACAATCTACCCAACTACCAAAGAGTAAAACCAAATTATCCAATGATAGGAACAAACATCCAACGTAAATAAGCTGCAAATATCTATATGAAGGACGTCAATTGCGAAAGGAGCCGATACGAGCGCCCGTTAGAGCCACGGGGAATGGTATGGTTCGTTTCTGGGTCCCCGCACGCACGCTCCTTGTTTCTTTCTCTTTCAGAATTTGAAATATTTTAAATGGATTTACTATTTCGCTCTCGAAAGTTCTTCGCTACCCAATTAGTGATGTAGTCGGGTCGAATATTGAGTTTATAGATGGATATCGACAAAGGAAAATAAGTAATTTAATATTTACCCGCCTCAATGAACATAATTAAATTAGTTCATAATTTCAAATTGATTTTAGTTATAAAAAATATTATATCGAAGCCAAATAATAGATTTCTAGTAGGTAATAAGAATCTCTGAGCTAAGCTGCAGACGGACAGACGGACATAGCGCAACTATAAGGGTTCCTTGTTTACTTCGGAACCCTAAAAATAGGACAAAAGTTCGATTAAGTATGTTTTCGAAATATAATATTGTTCTGGACTTCTTTCTATAAGCAAACAATGCTGGACGACAGTTAATTTCAAATTCAGAACATTATTTTATATCTGCTTAATCAAAATAACACTTTTTAATTCAATTACCAATTCAACTCATTTTTCAATTTATTAAAATATAAAAATCATTGCAATTAGCACAATACTCAAAATTGGTCGTTCAGTGACACAGTTTTTATATTATGAATGATCCACTGCAATAATGATGAATGTCCTATGGTTTTTGTTTTGAAATAATTGGGGTTAAAGTTTATAAACGAAGAATAAAAAAACTCTGGCCTGAAGATAAGTAAATATTTTTATTTATGTTAAAGAACTTTATCATTTTATTATTTCTTTGGAAAATAATCATTCCCACTGCTGCAACTCAGGCCTCCTCTCTGTGATGGAGGGAATGTGCCTTAATCCACCACGCGGGCCCAGTGCGGATTGGTAGATGTCACATTTTTAATTCTAGGTCATGCCGGTTTCCTCATGATGTTTTCCTTCAACGTTTTTAGAGCAGTGGTGATGAAATAATTTTCAAAAAGTAAAGCGCCTATCCGGGTTTGAACCCACTACCTACGACACGTAAGTCGGGCGGGGCCTTTACCACTTTTATCTAAAGGTATTTTCAAAACTAATATAATTAAGGGAAAGACCTAAATATGCTGTACCTGTATTGCTGATCAAGTTGCGCTTTTTCAATCCTTTTGTCTTTAGCTCTTCGATTTTGGAACCATATCTTGACTTGAGTTTCGCTGAGCGACAGTGCAGATGCCAATTCACACCTGAAAGAGAACGCTTTATCTTTAGTCAGAATTATTGATAAAGACGTTAGTCAAACCCACGAGGCATCAAAGATGACGAATCTGCACTTCAAAATGAAATGGTACTCTCCGGGTGGGTAGGTACAATATTAAACTGAGTTAAACAGTTCTAGCGTATGAAACCTCTCTATTCATCACGTTTCACGCTTCAGGAGCCGTGCGAGGCGCTACGCTACGCGTCACCCTGTTCAAATGTCAATCTTCGTCCACATATCTATCTGTTTATCTTTAACTATTAAGGTCAATCTAAGATACCTACATACCTTCTCGCCCTAGCCACATATTCGCCCCTCGCGTACTCCAGCTCCAGTCGAAGAGTCTGATGTGCAGAGAACGTGGTGCGCTGTCGACGAGGTCGGCTCTCCTTGCGGCGTCTGCGAGCCACTGTGCCATAAAAAAAAAACATAAATCATCACCCACCTAGCTGGTGATTAATCACTATAAAAATTTAGAAGGTAGTTTTTTTTTTGTAAATAAACCTCTTGGCCTCGATCTTGCGTGATGAAAACCGATGAATGAGCGAGTTCAAAAGATGCCGAAGTTTTCCATTATTTTGATGCTTTAGTAACTAACGTCTTGAAGTCGAGGTACTAACTTGAGGAGAAACATCGGTCGACTGTCTGCTTATCCACATGGCATCTCCACAAACCGACCAAAAGGCACCGTTTCTTTCATCCACGTCTGTTATAATGATATCGGGAGACCGCAAAATCAACAAGATACAAAAAATTCCCACGCAAATTCAAAGAACAAAAAACTCGTGTCACGACTCAAGTAAGGATTCCTTGCAATTCCTGTGTGTCGGTGCCTAAGTGTATGAGCCATGAGAAAACTACGCTTGTAAGAGCTCCGATTCCGCACCATATTGTCCCGGAAGTGTCTCGGAGTGAAACCCTGTCGCCACAAGGGTGAATCACGATTATTTAATCGTTCATAATTTTGCTATCCGATATTGTTAACAAATTATCCCGACACTGATACGGTAGGGGTTCTGTAGGAATATATTTTAATTAAATGGAACTGCGTGTTGCCCACGTTACAATCATATCGAACACGTCATGCGTCCTCCTTTTTAGAGTTTGGAAAAGAACTTTGATAGCTTTTATGAAAATTAATGTTACTGAAAGCAGACCCATATCTACCTAGGCACACCTAGGTAAGTATGTCATTTGAAAATACTAGGCAGATCTTGATGTGAACATATTTTTTGTGGTGATAGCACTTGTTACAAACTACCCTGTTCGTGTCTACAACTCAGGTCTTTGTATCTAATAATGTATTTTATTTATTTATTCAAAATTACGTAAATAATCCCTTAACAGCTAACTAACTATCACAAACATACAGATACATCGAACTTTGACTACCATAAATACAATTTAAAATTCAATTAAAATCACTTTTCAACATTTTAATGCACTTCAGTAGTGTGTAGTTCAATGTTGTTTCGAATCATGCAACTTATGGCAATCTATACTATCTATAGATACTAATATTATAAATGTGAATGTAAGTTGGTTTGTTACGCTTTCACGCAAAACCTACTGAACCGATCATCATGAAACTTTGTATATTCTTGGAGGTATTAGAAGTAACATAGGACAACTTTTATTAAAAAAAAAAAAAATATGGCTTCACTGCGAGCGAAGCCGCGGGTAATAGCTCGTAGTCTATAAAATTTTATCAGTAGATACAAGTCTCAAGTCTAGTTTACCTATATAAATAAATCAATTTCGCAAAGGTTTCATCAACTAAGTATGCTATGAGCCAGACAGAACCCTTGTGTTCAAATAGAGCGTGCTGCGTCGACGTCGTCGGGACTGAAGCGCTTCACAGGCGAGAGAGGCGACATATGGCGCGGAGGCGGATTGGTGTCCGTTACAATAATGTCCGGTCAATTAATGACTGATTCACGAGCCGATGCTCACTGCCTTCCGTATGCTGTGATTTGAAATCGGGTACAATGAAGTAATTTACCTAGCTACGTTTTTTAAATTTACCCAGATAGGTAAATGATGAAGATGAGGTAGATCTGGTTGTAAACTTGATTGTCTTTTCATTTCCATTGATTGATTTATAGATAAGGAAATCAATTTGAAAAAGCTGATAAAACGACGTCCTCACTTGCTTATCTCTTATTAGATGATTGCGTGGAATGATGAAACACTATATTCACCACAGCCTACAGGATTTATGTAGGCACCTACCTAGATAATTATGAACTTAAGACGACGACTGTCGTCAATTATCTTGAGGGAACAAAACGCGCACTCGTTTCACACCCGCGCGCGCCCCTAAATTTAGTAGTTTTTTGTACTTTTCTTATTACTCTATGATTTAAAAAAAATGTAGTTAATTCAATTATCTTTGAGATGGTCACAATTTTACTAACCCGCGACGGAAAAAGAGGTGTGTTATAAGTTTGACGTGTGTTGCTGTGTATCTGTGTGTCTGTCTGTGGCATCATAGCTCCTAAACGGATGAACCGATTTTGATTTAGTTTTTTTTTGAAAGGTGGTTTTGTCGAGAATGTTCTTAGCTATATTTGAATAAAATCGGTTCAGCCGTTCAAAAGTTATGGGCGTTTTACTGTTTGAATCGGGGTGTTTTCGCAAGATATCGTGTCAAAATTACGTGTTTAATAGATTGCCAATCGAAGCGTATGAAATATGAAATAAAAATGTGTCCGGGCTTTTTTCAATTTTGAAATTTTACTTGTTAAAATACGCGCGGGGGTTTTTTTTTTTTTTTTTTTTTATTGATTATAGGCTTGCGCTTGACCACTATCTCACCTGATGGTAAGCGATGATGTGGTCGACGATGAAGCACGCTTGCCTAGAAGAAACCTATTCACTCTTGACTTGAAGACTCCCAGGTTGTAGCTATCAGGAAATACAGACTCCGGCAGGGAATTCCACTCCTTTGCTGTACGCATAATGAAAGTATTCCCAAAACGTTTGGTGCGTATGGGTGGGATGTCCACCATGTACCGATGACGCATCGCCGTACGTCTCGTAGTCCTATGATGGAACGGGCTAGGAGGAATTAGTTCATGCAATTCCAACGCACACTCCCCGAAATGTAACCGATAAAAAACCGACAGGCTGGCAACTCGGCGCCGATGTTCGAGGTTCTGGAGCCTAGATTCGACCAGTACTTCATTGCCGATGAGCCTCTTGGCCCGTCTTTCGATCGACTCAAGTGCATCCAGCTGGTACCTGGCAGATCCGTCCCAGAGATGAGAGCAGTACTCCATGCATGATCGAACTTGCGCTTGATACAAGTTTAGCAACTGTTCTGGCGTGAAGTACCGTCGCGAGGGACCCCTGAGGGACCCCGGCATTAATATCCAGTAGGTCAGAAGAGCGGCCATCAATAACCACTTGAATGGACCGGTCCCTCAGGAAGTCTGCAATCCAATCGCACAGACCACCGGGCAGACCGAATGATGGAAACTTACCAATAAGGCTTTCATGCCAGACCTGACAGAGGGTTTTGGTGCGATTGTCGATTTGTTCGTGTTAGACATAACTTTACAAAAATTAATGACGCTATGTTATAACATAATTTTTGTTGTGTGGATTCGTATACGAATAAAACTCAAAATTGTTATGTACAAACTATTCCGTAGAGGATAAACGTGGTCGTATGCCACTTTGCAGAATATATTGTTTTGTTACGGTAGGTGGCATACGACCATGGCATCTGAAACAGATGAGAATATCTTCTTGTTTCATACTTTTTAGAGCGTGATTTTTCAGTAGTTTTGAACTTATTTGTTTTTGTAGCTGGACATCAGAATTCCTTAGTGAACGTTCGATCCGTTTAGTCATTGACGGCTGCTCCTCTGACCTTATGGCTATTGATGCTGTAGTTCTCTCTGCAACTCTATGCCTGCTGCACATCTATGACCATCTTCAGCCTGGTATGTTGGGTACGCAAATGACAGTACTGTTTCAGAGAGATGCTTGTCCAGCGCAAAAACCAGCGTGGATAAAGTTTGTTCCTTAAGAGAGTGGACAGATTTGACCTTAATCCTCTATCAGTGGGGTGATGACAATCCGGTCTATTTTAACGCCACCAAAACACAGGCGTGTCTTTTTACCGCTAAAAGGAGTTGTTTCAATCAAACTCCGACTCTTCGGGGTCCGTCTGTTCCTATTACTGGTCGTCTCGAGCTCCTAGGTATGAAGTTGACAAATGACAAATGAGTACAAAGCCCAAATTGAGGCCAAAAAACTAGGCATCCTAAACAGAGTGAAGCGATACTTTACGCCTGGACAGCTTTAACTCTATGGTAGGTAAAGTATTGCAGCCAACTTTGGGATGGCTCAGCTAAATATCAACTTGCTGCGTTTGACTCGGTGGAACGCAGAGCAAAGAGGCTCATTGGCGACGTTGAACTGGTGGATGCTGAAGCTTCACAGCTTGGCTCATCGCCGCAGGATTGCCTGCTAGTCGGTCTTCTACAGACTGTACTTCGGTGAGTGAGCTCAAGAACTCCACGACCTCATCCCACCGGCCCCCTTCTACCATAGGGCATCGAGACGCACTGCAAGTTACCATCCTTACGTGATTTCCATTCCACCAATTCGCACCAAGCGCTTCCAAACATCCTTCATAATGCGCACTGCGAATGAGTGGAACTCACTACCTGCGTCTGTGTTTCCGAACGCATTCAACCCGTATCTCTTCAAAGTTAGAGTGAACAGGCATCTTTTGGGTAAGCTCACTCCATCGTCGACTTTTTCTCTGTCACTTCTGACCTAGACTAGATTCAAGAGCAAACCCTGTCAAATAAAAAGATAGTATTTCTCATGCATTCTTCATTCAAAACAATTTCTGTTAGCGAAAATATCCACATTATTACTCGTATTTCTATAAAGTAGAAATAAAACTTCGCATGATCCGTCTCGTTAGGCGCAGTCTGCGGATGCGTGCCAGATTGTTCTCATTTCGCTTGTTTCTATTGAAAGCACCCACTATTGTTTGAATTGAATCATTATTGTAGAACTTATGTAGGTGTACCTAATGAGGGATATCAAATACAGTTTCGTGCTGATACGTGCGGATGAAACGTTGAGTTTCTATCAATCTTCAGTAGACAAAGAATTTTGGTGAGATAGATAAAAATTGAAAGAGAATGGAGGAGGCATAAACTTCCTGTGAGAACCGAAAACCAACATGACGCTCTTAGTAGATATGCAAAACAACGGCATCTTAACTCATAGGCGTCGCAAAGAGTTATCAAGAGATAAGCAGTGATGTTCACAGTAATCCACCTTCCTGCTAATAATTGCAAGCCAACTTATCGATTAGCTACGCTTAGTAATCCGACAGGTAGTCTTCAAGTCAACTCTGTATTATGATACCTACAAAGTCAACAGAAGCGGTCATGCATGTCCCAACCTTTACCCAAGAGACTAAATACAACGAAAGCTAATAATTCGTATCAAAATCAAGTGCACACAATCTACTAACAAGATTGGTTCAATTAGATAGCGAGAGAAAAGGGTGGATGTCCCTGAGAGTCGTCAGCTGTGGTCCCTCATCGTGATCACCGTATGTAATTGGAGCACAATGGAGGTATTATCTGACTGAGCGTTGTCACGTTAAATCGTCATGCGCTTAATCGAGTCGAAAGTGAGTGTTGTTAGCGAGAGAGATTAACTTGATTTGAGGTAAGTTTTTTTTTAGATGAGCTTACTTACAGTAATAGAGGTAGAGCGAAAAGGTTTAAATAGATGCCCGGTATCTTATTAAGGAGTCTTGATACTTGATATAATACCTAAGTCTTAGTTCGCTGCATGGTTCAATATTAATCTTCTCATAAGTTATCCTTATCATCCTCCAAACCTGATCTCAATTTGTGACACTGTGCGTGCCAAAGACAGAAAATTCATTTAGTTTAAAGCCAATTAGGCGGGTAATATCCTTATTACAAACAAACTCTCTATTCCAATAAGAAAACAACAAAACAGCCTATAGATATTGATCATAGATTTATCTTAACTACAAAAATACCATTGTTGTTACCGATTAAAAAAATGATTGTGTTTAATCAACAATGCTAACAATAGGAGCTGCCCGCGTTAGGGTTGCGCCCCTTAATATTCATTAAGAAAGATCCCCTAATTACAGCTTCATTCGACCATTATCGAGAGGGCATTTAGACATGGAATCATGGAAGTGCCACACCTGACTTGCTCGTACTTTTGTTTTCCATGCCTCTCGCCAGATATTGATATTACGAAATCTCCGCTTCACTGCATTTCAATTGAGCACAATACTCGTAGATACAGAAAACTCTTCATAGTGAAATCGTCTTCTTAATATTGCCAACTGGCTCTTACCCGCTTCGTAGGAGTAGTGATGTGGAAAAGAAATACTCAGTCTGTTGAATTTTTGATATTATATTGGTTATGCTTACATTCTGAACAGCTAGGCTAACCATTATAGGTACCTACTTTTTGTATAATGGCTAAGTTTTGTCTGAATAAGCGGGTAAACTGAATTGGAATGTCGTCCTGATAATATTTGAAATAGAATTAATATACAATAAATAGTCACAGAAAAAAAAAATCGGCCAAGTACGAGTCGGACTCGTGCACGAAGAGTTCCGTACCATTATCGCATAAAACGGCAAAACAATCTCGTTTTTTGTAAGGGAGCCCCACTTAAATATTTATTTTATTCTGTCTTTAGTATTTATTGTTAAAGCGGCAGAAATACATCAACTGTGAAAATTTCAACTGCCTAAGCTATCACGTTTCATGAGATACAGCCTGGTGACAGACAGACAAATGGACAGTGCCGTCTTAGTAATAGGGTCGTGTTTTTACCCTTTGGGTACGGAACCCTAAAAACATCAGCTAGACAAAATTTTCTTTGTGCTACGAGACGTAGCACTTTCAGGGTGCTACGTCGTAGCACACGTAGCCATACGAAGTGTTTTTAGAAGATCTACACGCAGAACGCTACCACTAGGAAATCCAAGTAAATATTTTATATTTATCATTGTATGCATATCAAAAATATCAATCAATCAGTCTGCTTAACCTTTGGCCAAATAGGTTGGGGCGACTTTCAGTCTAACCATCTAATACCAGTGTTTTTAACACCTGACGGCAAAAGAGTTTGACGTGTTTACCTGTGAATTTGTATATCTGTCCGTAGCACCATAGCTCCTAAACGGATAACCCGATTTTGATTTCGATTTTGTTTGAAGGGTGATTTTATCGAGAGTGCCTTAGCTATGTTTGATGAAAATCGGTTCAGCCATTCAAAAGTAATGGGCGTTTTACTATTTGAATCGGGCGGTTTTCGCAAGATATAGTGTCATAATTACGCTTTCAATAGATTGTCGATCGAAGCGTGTCTACTACTAGATACATTATGTGGCATGAAATAAAAATGTGTCAGGGGTTTTTTTAATTTCACTTGTACGTTTAGCAGTTATTTTTTGGGGGTCTGACTGGCAAAATTGCCATTTGCCTGTGACAAAATATGCCAGTTACTCGGAAACTCGATGCTTGATTCTTATCAAACATCGATTTTCCTAGTGCAGTCCTCTGGGTATTAGAATTTCGAGCTAAATGTAGCATTGTTAGAGCGAGACAAAATTTTTAACAATACAAAAAAACATAACCATAGAAGTGTACACAGAATCCTATTTATCCAACAATCGACTGCTGAATTTGTAACAGGCTGTTACAAATTCGGCTGTAACAACAAAGCTTTACCCAACACAATCCTCATTGAAATCGCAGTTCGGTCAATGCGATGTGAAACGAGACCGATATAAATTGCGACTAATATAAATCGAAATGCTATGTTGTCGGGAACTCAAAGCCGTGCACGTGCCAGCTCCCACGAGCCCATCGATGTACTCTAAACACTGCACAATGAAGATTTGAGTGGCCATGGGTGATAAAAATTGGGTTGTCATTCGTGAGGGGACCGCATAACCATATTAGATACAGCCAAATTCAGTCAATTCAATTTGCATCTCTGTAGAAACCTACAAAAAAAAAAGTACCGTATGTTCATTTGTTTATGGCAGGGGACTGCGATTAGATAAACAGAAGCGACTGGCGATGATGAGATGCTTTACCTACAGATAACCCAAGCGAAGTCAACGGAATCGAACCCACGAACCATAGCACTTAAGGCGATAAATACGCCCCAATGTTAACGCAGTACTGGCCGTGCGCCCGCTCGGAGCCAAAATTTCAATATTGAATCTCCTTTTGAACAGTTTTGTTTACGAAATATTATTTGATTTACATATGCTATTTCAGTTATGAAGAAATTACAGCCATAAATTTTTATGTGTAAAAATATTTTTAAACATCCAAGTCTTTTTGGAGGAGTATCCAAAAGTTGCGAAAAATATCGTGTTGCTAATTATTTTTTTAAAGCAAAACTATTTGTTATACGAAAAATCTATGTTTAAAAAATAATGTACATGAAACAATAATAAATACATATTTATTTCAAACCATTTAACCTAGCCGTTACTAAGGAGTATGCTTTAGAAAGTTACCGTTTTAAACCGTTTTTACCGTTACCGGCACTAAAGCGGGTGTAGGCCCTTAAGAAACTGCAACGTCTGAAATTGTTCGAATGCCCTAACACCGTCTTTTGTTTGTACCTAACTACCTATAGGTAGGTTTTGTCAACTAAGAGGCATTTGTATTGAGAGCAACAATTCAACAAAGTCTAATTAAACAACTTCAAACTTTGATAGTGTAATAAATAATATAGATCTGTGCTGATTTAATTGTAATCGTGTTCATATTGCTTTGTGAGATCATGTCCGTATCAAAATTTCGCTTACAGAATAAGCTTTGTTCAAATGTTCACCCAGATTTTTAAGCGCTGAAACTGAACAAAGCAAACCTAAACACAAACAAATTATAACAACATTTGTATAATCAGTTTCATGGACTGTTATTTCGCAATAGTTATTAGAGTCGAACAATGGATTTTATAGCGTTGCGGAACAGTGCTAACAATTTTAACGAGAGAGTGAGTTTCAATGGGTGCCGGCACGCCTCCATTTGTAGCCAGCGAGTCGTGGTGTGGTAATCTCATCATGGCTGTGCCGACAAGCGGGCCGTCATACCCCCCCCCTCTCTCCCCCCACACCGACTCTTCAAGCAAAGCTTTTTCAGCGACGCGACAAACCATTATGATTCTATTTTCATGGCAATAAGACTCCCCACAGTAAAAGATTTTCATACTAATAAGCTTAAATGTAAATTATAACAGCCTTTGTTGGGGAGGTAAATGGAGATTTTATTATTGTAGCTGTAACGTTATTGTAACTCTGATAAAATGTTTTTGGTTATTGTTATTTATGTAATAGTATCTAAAGTAGGGATGCTTGCAAGGTGTCACGAGTTTCAGGAATACCTAGCTACCTAGAGGCTACGCTACATTATCTTACGTTTTGGCCGGGTAATATATCATTATGAATATTTAATACTGTGTCACTGTCGTAATAATTTTAGGGTTCCGTACCTAAAGGGTAAAAACGGGACACTATTACTAAGACTCCAATGTCCGTCCGTCTGTCTGTCTGTCACCAGGCTGTATTTCATGAACCGTGATACCTTGACAGTTGAAATTTTCACGGATGATGTATTTCTATTGCCGCTATAACAAAAAATACTAAAAACAGAATAAAATAAATATTTAATTAGGGCTCCCATACAACAAACGTGATTTTTTTTGCAGTTTTTGCGATAATGGTACGGAACCCTTCGTGCGCAAGTCCGACTCATACTTGGCCGATTTTATTTTTGTTGTTTACGGTTTGAAACTTTTAAAGGCACCTGTAGCCGTATTGCGTAAGTGAACACGGCAACGCAAAGAGTTTGACCGCTACCCAATCGACTAATCACATGCGAGATGAATGAAGCGATGTGGGATTTTTAAAACTGTGAAGGAAATAATCGTGAGGAAACCTAGAAACAAAAAATTTAATACAAATGTGATATCCACCAACCCGCATTGGGCCCGCGTGGTGGATTAAGGCCCATTCCGTCTCACAGAGAGGAGGCCTGTGTCTCAGCAGTGGGAATATTAAAAAGACTGATAATGTTGACCCGTTTTTAGTAACACAAGACGAAACCTAAATATTTTTGCACTGGTATTTTCGTCAGTGTTTGCAGCTTAATTGCATAAATCGACCAATCACATCGACTCTTTCATCTCGCATGTGATTGGTCGATTGATGGGGTCAAATCTCTGCGTTGCCGAATTCACATAAGCAATTACGCTGCTGGTCTCGCGCTGGTCATTTAAAATACCGACATTTGACTGTCAAACGCCAGTTTTGACTGTCAAATGTCGGTGTGTTACACGGCCATCGCGATAACACATAGGTACCTACAAACGGCCTTACGTATGTTAGGTTTGGTAACGAGAAAGTTTCTTTAATCCTTTCGATTTAGTTTCCTTCATTTGTTTGCGATATTACCTGGGTATCTGCCAACCGAATATTAATTTATTTAAAAAAAGCTTTTTGAGCAAGACAAGATAATTCCCATGTGGTATGCTGAGGCGTTTAATGGTGGATTGAAAGCATAGGTATTTTTAGTTAGTCGATATTTGGGAGTAGACCTACATGTCGGCTGTGCTTTGTTTGATGCAGATACACAAAACCGGGTACGTAATTATTATAACTATCTACCTACATAAAAATAAGAACCTTAGTAAATTAAAATCTATCTGGAAACACTTTTACACAGCTGATCAAAACAAAAAATAAAGAAAAATAAGTATTTATTTCTTTGGACACTTTGAAAAAAACATGTTTTCATTGAATCCGTAAAGAGATGTCCGGCAAAGAGTTGTGTGAAAGGATTAGGGAAGGAGGCTCTACAGCGCAAAAGGCTTATCTATGGAGACCCTCTATTATATTCAAATATTTTTCTAGTGATATTTTATTTTTACGAGTAAGCTCTGGACGCAAACAAGATATCTTTGATCTCGTTTCTTCTGAAGACGATATTGGAAAAGGAATTTTGTGCTGTTTATTTTTATTTAATCTCCTGATATTTTGCTTGAAATATTGTGAATTAACGAAGAAAAGGGTATCTGAGTCAGTAATCAGCAAATTAACGTTAAAATAGATATTTTATGAACGAGCAAAATATAATCATGCTGGGATCTTGAGTCACGGTTTGTTGTCTAAAACCAAAACTATACCCACTCTTTCTTTGATACGAACCAACATAACCATAATATGCCAGCATATCGAAAGAATTTCGCACAAATTTAAAAAGTCTTTTCGGTTATTTCGTAGCTTCGTAGCACGGTCTACGCGAGGTCTACGGTGTGCTACGACGCTACTACAGAAAGGACTATCCTGAAAATCTATTGTGTTTTTATTTCACCTAAGCTTTTAATAATCTACAGTAAATTCCAAACAATTTGAATGCTAAAAATAAGGGCTAGCGCAGATATGATACCATTGGAGCTGTTATAATTTATATATTGTTAATCTACCTATTAAGATAGATAAACTAAATGTTAACTGGAATGTGAAGTATAAAATATGAATTGGTGGTCATTTATGTCATTAGTTTCAATTTTATCAAGGAAGACTTCTCTAGCAGTTTGCAATATTATAATCACTGACCCTAACAATTTTTAACCGACTTCAAAAAAAGGAGGAGGTTATCAAATCGTCGGAATCTTTTCCTTTTTTTTATGTATGTTCGCCGATTACTCAAAGACGCCTGGACCGATTTGGAAAATAAATATTTTGTTTGTAAGGGTCCCATAGTTATCAGGTCAGGATCTGATGATGGGATCTTGGAGAAATCGAGGGCACTCCTCAAATATTATAGGCATAAATATAGCGATTTTGGTATTTTCATCAACAATGCAATCATTTGCACTCAGAAAGTATCTTTTGGTGAAGTAGAACTGGTGAAGAAGACCACAGATGGCCAATGGAACTCTTTAATGCTAAATATGTCATGGGTATAAGATATTTCGAATAGATAAACGACTATGGTGAAGCAAATACTTATAAATACATAGTACTGATGAAAATGGTACCATCGAACTAATCTGATGATGAAGTCGGCAGGTAGTCACTGGAACTTCGAAATAAAACAATAATTCGTGTGTGGGCTTATTAATTGTCATGAGATGGACTTTCGCTATATATGATTTTTATGCCAATTGGAGGTACGAGTACCTAACAAAACTAAAAAGAGATAAATAAAAACTTTTTAACAAAAAAACAAACCGACTTCCAAAAAAAACACTGCAAAGAGAAAAATAACTTACTTTTTAACCGACTATCCAAAAAGGAGGAGGCTCTATGTTCGACTTTTTGTATTTTTTTTTTTGTGTATGTTCACCGATATCTCCGTCAATTGTGGACCGATTTTGAAAATTCTTTTTTTGTTTGATAGAGTATAATTCGAAATTGGTCCCATTTTAATTCTGTGAAGATCTGATAAAGAACTAACAATAATAAATAAAAAGTTTTTTTATATCATGTGCCTACCTACATGTCTATCTAATCAAACCCGTACAGCTTTTTATGAGTTTCTGTCCTTTACATCTGTGCGATGGTATTTGTCTTAGATACGAATTGCCTTAATGCAAGAAAAGAGGAATAAATACAAGATTTTAGGCATCATGGCTGACATTTCTAGTCTTTCTTCCGTAAGTCCGTTCGTTCGAAAATGTTGCTTTTGATTGTTATTTAACTGCCGAGAGTGCCGACGTAACACTATTACTAACATCCATTAAATGTATGCGGTTTCTGAAACTGTTCTAGGAGTCACAAGCACTGCAGCCTTATTTATAAAAACGCGCTTACGATTCCACTGATTCTTCTTCCAAATCGCTCTCTCACAGCTGAGAATCGTGACTCCGTTTCTACTTGTCTATGGTTATCCTCCATCTGTTACGATCAGCAGCCTGGTGGAGTGCGGCGCTGATAGGTATCTTTAGACGTTCCGATATTTGATCCGAAGTTTTGGCCTTTAGGTATTTTACCGTCCATTTTAGGGTTCCGTGCCCCAAGGGTAAAAACGGGATCCTATTACTAAGACTTCGCGGTCCGTCTGTCTGTCTGTCTGTCACCAGGCTGTATCTCGTGAACCGTGATAGCTAGACAGTTGAAATTTTCACAAATAGTATATAAAGGTAGAAATACTAAAAACAGAATAAAAAAATATTTAAGTTGAAAGCCCATACAGAAAACGTGATTCTTTTGCCGTTTTTTTCGGTAATGGTACGGAACCCATCGTGCGCGAGTCCGACGCCCACTTGGCCGGTTTTTTTTTCAGTCACCTTACAACGTTCTATGTTGTTGGCACATTTTTTCTGGTTGTTTCATACGGGCAATGTGGCCGAAGTATCTCACGATACGTTGCAGGCAGGTTGAGGACCGTTTTTTGATTTCTCTAGTAAACTCTAGTTTATGTTGTTTAAGTATCGATACATTAATGCGGTTGGCAGTCCAGTGCATACATACTGGGCGGCGCCAGTACCAAATTTCAAAGGCGTGAATTCTTTTCCTGTCGATAGATTTCATCCCCATAGAAAGACATGGTGTAGGTAAGTGTGCGAACGGGCCGCACCATAACGTGTCAACGCCATTATGATTCTAGAGTGAAAAGAAAATAATTAAAAAATAAAAATACCCAACTGCTTAGAAGCGAACTAAAATGACGTAAAATAGATGAAAATCATGCTGTGCAGTCGGAGGATATATATTCGCGAGCTGGCTGATCAAAACCAGATGATAGAACGATTCCGAGATCCAGATATGTATAATCTGGATCTCGGAAACGGCTCCTACGATTTTCATGAAATTTAGTATGTGTGTGTGGTTTAGGGGGTGATAAATCGATCTTTCATTTTTAGAAAACGTTGTTTTCTCTATTTTCACCCGAGCAGAGTTCGGTCGCCCAGGTACTGTAACTAATTACGTATCAAAGTACCTACATCAGGCGTACTCTAGTCTATGAGATTTAGCCCTGCTAGCTCTTGTTGCTGCTTATTTATTTTAAAATTTGTACCGACCAAATGTGCCGATACCTACTAATACATTTCGATGCTTAGGAAAATCTTCACATCATCATTCTCTTGCATGTATTTTCTTATTAATATTATTAATGCGAAAGTTTGGATGTATGTTTGTCACTCAAGCATGCCAGAACGGCTGAACGGATCTAGATGAAATTTGGCACAGAGATAGATTATAGTTTGGAATAGCACATAAGCTACTATTACTATCCCGGTATAATGTTCCTGGGGAAAAGAAAACACACACACTAACACAACATAGGCGAACCATGTCTTCTTCTTCCATACTAATGAAGAAAGGAGACTATCGAGATACTTACCGCAAATACGTAGTCCGTAATACGTGTCTCCTTTCGAGCTTCCAGAAATATTGTTTCCACTCCCTATAGCCATTCATTTTCATACTCAAATCTTTCCTCAGGACATGTTCTAAATACATGTTCCTCATTCCTCTGCATCACACGCCCATATCATGATCATGATAGACAAACTCGTCTAATGGTAAGCGATAATGCGGTCAAGAAATAAAGAAAGAAAAATAAATAATAAATAAAGACTACAGTATTAAATTTGATTGGAAGATACACTTAATTCTACGTTTGTATTCCATCTAATTATATACGTATCAGTAGTATACGTAGGGAGGAGTAATCGAGTCCTTCCCGAAGTAATCGAGGAATAAATACTCGTACTATTTAATTGTTTGTTTCAATTTCAAACACCAAATTCTATATAATACAAATTGTATATTATTCTACTGATACAGAGGGTTGTATTACGAGTAAAATGATTTTCTGGATACATAACTTTTTATTTAATTAAGTACTTAGGTACTCAAAAAATTGGTAGGTACCTTTTTGGTTTCTTAAATACATACCTATTCAGGATTTTTAAATCAGTGCCTACCTACTTTAGAAGAGGAGGTTGAGATCATTATTTGGTTCACTGTAAATTGAAAAAATATTTGTAAGATAATGTTAACTCACAGAAAGCAGCAAGACCAGCTCCGAAAGCCAGCTGTTGATGCGGCAGCAGCATCGGACGAGGACAGAGAGGCAGCGGGGGCGGCGGCGGCCACATCGGGGGCTCCCTGGTCTGCACCTCCGGGGAACCCTCGCTCTCGCCTATCTCCACGTCAGAAGACGTGTCGCTCTCGAACGCCTGCACATTCTCCACCACACTCGGCCTCTTAGGCTCCTCCAGATGACCGTATATACGAGCAAAGAACTTCCGCGGTGAAGACGGTCGCGGAGTCCGTATCGTTTGCACTGTTTTCGCGTCCGTCTGACCAGTCTCCTCGACTTCCTCACTCATCGTGTTAATTACCGAACACACGTGTTACCCGATTACGGGAGATTGGTCAATTGGCAGCGTCAGGTGCATACTGGCTGCTGACGTCCCCGAGGGACTTCGCCCCGCCCCTACACGTTCCCGCTTCATCCCGTGCGGGAAAACAGTCGAAAGGGTGAGTGACGACCAATGGAAACGCTCGGTTTTTATAAACCCGACCCTCTAGGCGGGATTACAAGTGAGACAAAGTTATTCAAATAAGTTTGTTAATAGCTAGACAATTTACGAAGTGTTAATTTAAGTTATTGAGTATTTTTCAACCATACTTGAAGTAGTTAGTATATCGCGACGAATCTTTAAGATAGGTACTTAGTTAGGCAGGTAGTAGATTTGTAAGAAACCTATGTACCTTAGGTACTTTCAAAGTTATAGCTTATCTATTTACTATTTAGGTATCTCTTTCTTGAGATTGTCCAGCGGCCGCCTCCGGGGTTTGTTAAACTCATAGTTTCTGAGGTTATCGTAGGCCCATTTTCTCTTGATCTGACCGATAAACTAGAGATGGCATGGCCCAGATATATTTAGAAATATAAGCCACAGAATATACAATAAAATAGAAATATAAAATCACGTCTTTTTCACGGGGTTAGGCAGAAACTACAGAACGCCATCTGCAATGATCAGTGTTGCCAGATTTGTTGATCCTCAAATCGCCCAAAAAATCGTCCAAATAGCCTTAATTCGCCCAAATATAATGTAAAGCTAGTTTTTCTTTTTTTTAAATATATTGTCCCATACTAGGATTTTTTTCCTGTACCGTGGGTGCGTTTACAAACATATAAACTCACATACACAACACCCAGAGCCGGAACAACTATCTGTAGGTCATAAAAATATTTGTTCCGTGCGGGAATCGAACCCGCGACACGCAGCGCAGCAGTCAATCGCTCAACCACTGCGCCAACCGTGCGTCCAAAAATAGGTAGCCTAAAATCGGCGAATATTGAGTTTTGGAGTTTAATTCCTTTGACCTTTGACCAACCTCAGTAAAAGAAGAATTCGATATGCATTAAACATTTTTTACCGTAACTTTCTTGATTGTGATTATGTACTAGTAGTAAAATTTTTATAGAATAAGTAAAATTTGTTTCATTTTATAAATCATCAAAAATCTTTGTAGCTACTATCGGTGTTTACGAGTACCAATAGTAGCTAAAGATGTTTTCTAATGGTGGTATATTTTTTTTAAATATCGAGTTGATTCCTTCCCGATACCGATATTTCTTTTGTAAATCGAACGCGTTCGGTTCCGTTCTACGACGATAGATAGATCATCATCTTTATCCGTGGAACGGAACCGAACGTGATCGATATACAAAAAATAATCAGTACGTACGTCGGGACAGCTTTTTTGTATGGGATGAGACACCACTGCCTGAACACAGCAAAGTCAGGCCCCCGGACGTTCTCAGCTCAACAAAACCGTTTCTCCTCACTTCGCTTATATCGAGTATCTGTAGGTTGTAGCTAAGCATTACTGCTTCTGTTTGGGCTAGTCGGCTGTCATCGCTAAGCGTGCGTACGTTCCAATAAGCAATTCGTGTCCGTTTTTTCATTCCAAAAGTCGTCGGTAAAAGATCGGCCCGGTTTCTACCTGTTTCGGTTTCAGGAATCAATTATTGTCGGGAAAGCGGGTGATTAGCCCACTGTGCCTTAATCCGATAGCGGGGCTGCCGCCTTAGAGCCTTCGGACGTGCTCGGTTTTAATTCGGGTGTCCTCCCTAAAGAGACGATTCTGTTTTAAGGCGCAGAATATTCGCCTTTCGCCCTGCATCCGTTAGCTCAGCATCAACTCGTGGTGGCGGTTGCAGCATGTCCCAGGAAGAACGACGGGGACGTGGATGACTCGGACTGGCTAGGGCTCTGCTTTATACGGTACTCCACTACGAGTACAGCAGAAGCTATTTTTGGCATTTTGTAGGTAATGCTGTTTTCACCAATAGCGATTCCCACCAAAACTTAACCTAACTTCTCTCCCCGATGTTACCACTTGAAGACATATCGACTGAAGGCCGTCCTGATTTCGAGAGGAAGCGCGTTCCAGAGAAAATTAGACTGAATTGAAAGGAAGAATGAACAAAATCAGTAGTTTGAGAATGACAAAGTAGGAGAAGATTATTGGAGGAACGCAGATTTCTAGCGTTTGAAGAACTTAAATATTGAAAGTGAGACACAAGGTAAGAAGGTGGGGTGGGAGATTTGAGTAGGGAAAAAAGCGTAGTTAGAAAACTTCTTCTCTGGCGAATGTGAATCCATTTGAGTTCAGACCTGTAGCTCGACACATGATCATACTTTCTTAAGTTAGATATGAAACAAATACAGTGGTTGAGGAGCCTATCAAGCTAATTCAACAGAACCGCACTCAAGTAAAAATAGCACACGTCACCATAGTCGATTATAGGGAAAATTAAAATCTGCACAAGCGTAGTCTTTGTCTTTGCGGGCAAAAAGTTCCTCAGACGACACAAGTATCGCAACCTGTATATGCCAGCCAAGTGTCGAGTCAAGATGCAAACCGAGATCTTTTACGCTAGGGCTAATGGGAATGACGGTACCATTAAAAATAAGAGGAGGAAGAGAGCTAACCGCCTTGCTCCTCATTTTTTAGTTCGTCTTTCAATTTCTTAAGCTTCCAGGGACAATACATATTAACAATAACGATGGTAGACCAGCTCAACACACAAAAAATACGTAATGCAAACAAAGCAAAAACTATTTGACAGCAGCCATTGCGCCGCCAGCGAGATCTGCGCTAAGCTTTGCGTTCACATCCCCATTACGTACTCAATTATTACAAGTAAATTATATTGTACTGCTTACAAAATAGGTCGGCGGTCCGCCATATGGTGACCCGTGGTATAAAGAATACATACTTACATTATGATACATAGGTACAAATTCGAGAAAAACATAACCCTGTCTTAGCTGTCGCGCAGTCGGGTAAAAAAGGACACGTCACACAATCTTATGCTACCAAACTTTTTACATGCGAGAGACATTTGAAAAAAATATTAAATGGCCTGTCAAAGTATTATGATGAACGACGTCGATTCATTTTCATTGATTCAAGAATTCAATGAATAAATATTTAGTGAACTGCAGTATAATGCAACGAAATGCTGCGGTTTTAACCATCCTGTGCATTTTGTTGTGCCTTACTTTCAACTACACTTTTCCGTTGCACAGGGAGGGCTCGAACTTGTACATTGATGTTTTTGGCAATCGTAAGTATTTTCCTTGTTTTCCCGCGTAGTGGATAACGGCCTATTCCCTCTCACAGAGAGGAGGCTTGTGTCCCAGCAGTGAAGTTTGAGAATTAGGAGAGCGTAGGAAGCAAGCGTGAGATTAAGCATTTTTGTACCCGGCCTCGGAGTCGCCTCAGTCCTCCAGTGGTTATGATGGGTTTATAACTCTATTGACTATTGCTTTATTTAGTGAGAAGAAATAATACTTACAGGCACTTTTAATAGGTTCACAGGTTTGTGACAGAATCGAACACCGTGACAATCACCAAAAGATGGCAAAAGAAGCATTTAAAAAATTAGACTCTAAACAAGACATTTCTAGAAATGCTCAAGCACACTTGAATGATAGGAATTATCTAAGTGAAGAAGACTTCCGCCAGTATGAACAGCTCGTTATTATGAAAAAATATCCCTATCTTGATCTTAAGGAGATAGAATTAAAGTATAATAGTCCCTCTGGGAAAAATACCAGGCAAAGTGGCAAGTATGATGCTGGAAGTAACTATGTTGGTGATCCCAGTTTTTGCGAACCGTTTGAAGATGCTCCAAATGTTGAAATTGTTAACAGAGGCCTCACTGGATTTGCAATACCGGCAAAAATTATTAAAAGTTCTAAATTGTTGGAGTCCAAGTTGAAACAGAATAGTTTGGGTGGCCTGATCGATGGTGGGTCTAAGCATAATAAAAAGTTCTCTGTGCATTCGGCTCCTCATGTGTCAATAAACCTTCGTAATGAAATGGTGGTTTATGATGAAAAAAAATAAAATAAACAATTGATAACCGCCCCGGATAAAAAGAAAAGCCATCAAAAACCATTGCTTTATTTCGGCATTTTCATTTAGAACCACGTCAGTCTGTAACTTCTATAATAAGTTACCAAGTTTTATTTCTGTGGCCAAATAAATCACATATTTGCTAGTTTTGCTTTTTTTTATTTTCACACTTGCTTTTATGATTTTTGTCCTGTCCAGTATATATTTTTGTGGTGTACAATAAAGAATATAATAAATAAATAAATATTTCTACCTACTTTCGTTTTCTGACGCCGTTAATGTTAGAGAAACATAATTATGCTTTGGAAAAGGCAAGAACGTGCTGTTAGTTAAAAGCCCAGCCCCACTGCCTAAATAATATTCTGTACACTGCATGGGCAGACTATGCAGGCAGGCTATGCAGACTTGCAGTGGGACCATCCAGACATTTTCGTTTTTTTTAATATTGTATTCTAACAATATTTTCCGGAAGTCAGCCTGTACGAGATTAGGATGGCTCTTAAGCTTAAGATCAACAAGGTGATGATGAATTTACGGCCGAACTCCTGAAGGCGGGTGGAAAACCAGTACTTAATGCACTTCAGAAGCTGTTTGATTCCGTCATACTCAAAGGGAAAAAGCCACAGGCATAGTGCGGCGGTGGTTCTCTTCTTCAAGAAGGGTGACAATGTCCTACTGAAGAACTATAGGCAAATTTCACTTCTTACCCATGTCTTCAAGCTCCATCACGAATCGTCTCGCGCAAAGGTTTAACGATTTCCAGCCTCCCGAACAGGCTCCGTAAAGGCTTCAGCACCGTAGACCACAAAAATACGCAGCGGCAGGTTAAACAGAAAACCGAAGAATACAACCTGCCTATCTGCATAGCGTTTGTGGATTACGAGAAAGCCTTCGATTCGATCGAGACTTGGGCTGTACTGCGGTTTCTCCAACGGTGCCAAATCGACTACTAGTACATCAAAGTGTTGAAGTGTTTTTACAAAAACGCTACTATGTCAGTTCGACTTCAGGATCAGACCTCGGAACCTATCCTTCTGCAGCGAGGTGTGAGACAGGTGTCATATCTCCGAAACTGTTCACCTATGCACTGGAGCATGTCTTCAAAGTTCTGGACTGGAGAGGGCTAGGCATTAACGTCAATGGCGAGTACATCACTCACCTTCGATTTGCCGACGATAAAGTGGTGATGGCTGAGACCATGGAGGACCTCAGTACAATGCTCGATGACTTCAGTAGAGCTTCCAAAAGAGTGACTCTACACTCGAAGTTTTCGACGACTATGTCTTCATGGAAATAAACAATTTCATTTCATTTCATTTCATGGGACAAACAATCCAGGTGGGTAGGGGTAACGGCTGGGAAGCGTTCGGGAAGTTGCGCGGCATCTTCTCGTCCAACTTACCACAGTATCTCAAGACGAAAGTCTATGACCAGTGTGTGTTGCCAGTGATAACCTATGGGTCTGAGACGGGGTCGCTCATAATGGGCCTCATCAGAAAGCTTACAGTCACCCAAAGGGCAATGGAGAAGGTTTGCTCGAGATTCGCAAGAGAACCAGGGTTACCGACATAGCCCGAAGAATTGCCAAACTTAAGTGGCAGTGGGCAGGGCACATTGCTCGCAGAACGGATGCAGAAAAGTTCAGGAGTGGCTACCGCGATCCGGAAGACGTTGCGTTGGAAGGCCTCCCACCAGGTGGACCGATTACCTGGTGAAGGTTGCGGGGATCCGTTGGATGCGGGACGCACGAGATCGGTCAATGTGGCGACGCTTGGGGGAGGTCTATGTCCAGCAGTGGACGTTTTTCGGCTGATATGATGATGATAAATAATATTTCAATTATAAATGACTTTGCCCAGCTGTGGGACAGCAATGGCCAGACAAAAAAAAACAGCCTAGTTTCTGAACGTTAAAATATCGGTCAGTCATTCCAGTTGCTGTCAGTGTCAGAGAGAGTATCGCACGCCATCCACGGTGTCGCACGCAAGCGAAACAAAAACAAATGTCAAATGAGAGTCGGCGATCTGACGTTTTGTCGATATATATATATAAACATCTTTCAAAAGTTCTCAATTTTACTAGAATCTTGTTGATTTTGAACCAATTATTATTTTCAACTCCATGTCGTCACAAAATACTCGTGTCGCGTATTGGGATCATTTCGACTAATGGACAGTGATAACAGGATTGAATTTTTGTTTTACTCTTATCAATGGTACTCATCGTTTCATTTGAGTGATAAGTGTTTCCAATTATAATTTATAATTTCTTGCTTATTGTAGCATTAGATAAAGAAGGTAAGAACTATGCAATCAATATTTTAATAGATCATTTATAATTCTAGATATTGAAGTATTATTGGTATAATATCCTAGAAGTTTTGTATCAAATGCTAACTGTTATCCTTGCAGAACAATGGAGTTACAGTGCAAAGTTCAAAATTATGACTGGGGAAAATTGGGTCTGGATAGTACAGTGGCTAGATTACTGTCTAGCGCTCATCCTGATATAGTTATTGACCAATCAAAGCCATATGCAGAGTTGTGGATGGGTACTCATCCTAATGGACCTTCAATCATAATTGATAGAGATGTACTGCTATCCGAGTATATCAAAGACAATCTGGATGCCATAGGACCTGAAGTGAAAAAGAAGTTTGGAGTTGGTGTACCCTTTCTGTTCAAGATACTGTCTATAAGAAAGGCCTTGTCTATTCAAGCTCATCCTAAAAAGGTATTTATGATGAACCAGCTGAACCCTGTGGCTTTGCTTCCGTCCACTGGCTATCTATCTACCTACCACTACCTACCTAACCTACCTACCCTACCTACCCTAACTACCCTACCTACCCTACCTACCTTACCTACCCTAACTACCCTAGCAAAATCCCCATTAACAAAATGATCTACCATTTATTGAATTCATTTGTTAAAAAAATGTGATAAATGAAGAACCGCTCAACCGATTTTGTGCAAACTTCACATAAACCATCTACTCAATAGTCCAAACAAAGCCTAAACATTTGGTTTGGATAGGTGAGCCCGTTCTCGAGTTATAAAATTACAACGAAAAGTGGCATTGATTTTTATATATATTTATTTACTGTTAAAATGTATTAAAGTAGTAAAGGTTAATTTATGCTACTTACCTTGGCAAAGTAATAAAATTGGCTGTTGTAGACAATGAAAAATGCCATTCTTTGTAGTATGTTGTAGACTGCAAAACATTTGTCTAAACAATGATAAAGCAACCATTTTAATTGTATTATCTGCTGTCTGTGATTTTTATTATAACCACACAATGAACCATTTAAAATGTTTATAGAAACTGCTTTATATAGTTTAATTAATGTTATTACAGGAACATGCAGGGGAACTCCACAAGAATTTCCCAGATATGTACAAGGATCCGAACCACAAACCAGAGCTTGCCGTTGCTCTGACACCATTTGAGGCACTCTGTGGCTTTAGGCCACTTGAAGAGATCCAGAAGTATCTCAAAAGTTAGTATTTTATAATACGCCATCTTTTTCTCTATGCTATAGTGTAGCCTGTGGTACTAAACAACAGGGAGTGATATAATTTTCAAAATTGGAACAGCACTTAAACATTTTTTTTTTACCTCTTTAATATATTAGTTTAATTGCTTTTTAAAACTGAGATTGAATTTAAATGCAATAATTTACATCAATAACCAAAAGAAAACATACTAGGTTAATGTCACACAATTATGAAGGTATCAGATCATGTTTGTATTGCTGATTGAGCTACTGTAATTTTGTTATCATCATAAAAGCAAACACGTAGGAACCAACAGCAGCGTTGTAATCATAAATAATTTTTTCCTTTTATACTTTCCAGAGTTGCCAGAACTTACCAACTTCTTATCTACGGAGAGTGTAGACAATTTGTTCTCGCATCAGGCACAAGGGGATAGCCATACAGTTTTGAAACCAGTGTTCCATTCTCTGATGACCAGTGACAAGGCTGTGGTAGCTAGTAGCTTGAAGAGCTTGTTAGATAGACTGGAGAAAGAAGGTATAATGGTTACAGCTTTTTTTTTATAAAATATTGTTTTTTAAACACTTATTGTGTCAATGTAGTCATGATGTGAACAGATCATATTTCTGCCTATTTTGATTCACATTTAGAATTAGATAGGATTGTCATAAATTAAATGCAATGAAATTCATCATAGTCATGTATCATTACTACATATTATAAAATAAAGTCGGGCCGCATCTGTACGCGATAAATTCAAAAACAGCTGAACAGATTTCCATGCGGTTTTGACCAATAGAAAGAGAGAGAAAAGAGGAAGGTTTTTGTGTTTAATTCGTTACGGGCGAAGGGTGGTTATTTTTTTTATAATAACTTTGGCCCTCTCTGGGAATTTCTTCCTGTATAGTGGGTGCATTTACAAACATATAGACTCACATACACAACACCCAGAGCCGGAACAACTATCAGTAGGTCATACAAATATTTGTTCCGTGCGGGAATCGAACTCGGGACACGCAGCTCAACCACTGCGCCAAACGTGCGCCCAAATTAAAAAACAAAAATTATATCTTTATATTATGATCTAGGTCCCAGAAGTTATTATAACATAACATCACGCCTGTATAAACTAAACTGCAACTACTATACTCCATTTGCGATAACATTAGACGTTTAAATTAGCCCATTTTACAGCCCGTTCAACCGATTTTGACTTCTATTGCGTTGGTAATACGTCAAATGGTAGCTGTAGTAAACAGTTGGTTTTGGTAACAGGTTTATGCTTTTTATGTCATCCTTATGTTTACGGGATAGAACTCAAAATCGGTTGAACGGACTGTAAAAAGATTTGAAAACATGTCTTATGTTATTTCAAATGGAATTTAGTTATGTTAAAGTTATAATTGCTATTACAAGGGTTGTAACGGAACTTCGCCTCCGCCCCCAAACCTGCGGAACTTCCGCGAAAAATCGTACCTCCGCTTCCGTAATTTTTTTGCGGAATTGTTTAACGGAGGTATATTTAGGTTGACTACTGACATACAACAGGCGACGACGTGGCCTCTCGGCAGCGTGATTCGAACGCAGCAGCGCAGCGGGTAGAAGAATGCGGCGGGGGCGAACGACAAATGACACAAGACAGGCGGGCGAGCACGGCCTACTGTGACAGGCTTGAGTCACACATTTTTATCACAGTTTGGGAGCAAAAACCATGATAAAATGCGTGACTCAAGCCTATCACAGAGGCCGTGCTCGCCCGGCTGGAATCAACTTGTCGAATTGCTCGGTCGCGCACTCGTAATTGTAATTGAGCCGTATTTTTTTTGAGTGATTTAAATAGTTTAGTTATTCTTATTTAAATCGTGCGATGAAGGCTAAACCCTTCGTCTCCGCATTCGCCTCCGACTCCGCTAAGAAGGCTTCCGTCACACCCCTACCTATTACTATCAAACCGGCACAAATCCAGAGTGGGAAGAAGTAACTATCAAAGACAATATCGTATTGTACTAAGTAACCTCTTTATATTTTCAGATGAACCAACTCAGTCGTCACTGCTCTACCCACTGTTACAACGACTGCACACTGACTTCTCCGGCGACGTGGGCTGCTTCTCGCCTTACTTCATGAACTACATGCTGCTCAGACCTGGACAGGCGATATTCTTGAAGCCTAACTTGCCACATGCCTACTTGAGTGGAGGTAATTTAAACACTATACATACTTTTGTATTTATGTCTGTTTGTATAGCCATTTATTTATTGATTTTTACTATAACATGTTTGATCATGTTATCTTATATTTACAAAGATAAGGATGTTTCCTGGGTAGAAAAATCTATTTAGTCCGTCAGTGAGATTGTCAAATAATATGGGACCCGTATTTTTCGCTTTATCAATTAAATAAAGCTTGACTAAGATAAAACGCATCAAAGTTCACGAGTGGGGGCTTGTGACGTCAGTTTGTCAGTATAAAGTGTAGTACACCGTGACATCACACGATATTTCAACGCACTGTATCGCGTCGCAAAAGAAAAACACTGTCCCAATATTTTTTTAAAATCTGATGGACTAAAAAATAATTTTTAGTCAACATCCCTATTGTTTGTTTATTATTATTAGCAATTCAGACATAGATTTAAATAGTAAAGATACGGCCGTCCGAAAGCTTACTTTGACGTGTACAGCATACAGCGTACACAACCTCTCCAGAAGATAGCCGACTGCGTGGCGAGTTTGCTTTAGACTAGTATGATCTTTGTATGACCATATAATTATTTAAAGGGAATTTGTCATACTCTTTCATGGAGTCGTACCCTTTGCCCTGCCAAATTTACTTATGTTATAAGGCTGCAGGTCAATCAGTTCAGTAACAGTAATTAATTTATTACTCTTCAGTGTTCCAATCCTGCATAGCGACGTAAACGCGTGTTTGGGGCCCATTTTGTTATGATTTCCTTGAACTTAATTTCATGTGGGTATTAACTAGACTATTAGTTTTCCTCTCACAATTGTTTTCTTGGCTAATATAATTACTTACATATCAAGTGAACAATAATTGTTTCAAAGTAAAGCTTCATACTTATGATAACAAGCATACTAATTCATCTTTAATTAGTGTTTGTTTAAAGATCTCTTATCCATGGATTAATGAATTGTACTTCAGACCATTATAATGTTATCAGCTTACTTCTCTTTTCATGATTAGCGAAATTAGCATGTCATAATTATTCTGTGGTGTTTAATCAATGACTTGACATATTGAACGCACAGCTGTATTCAATATTCCAAGTCATTGATTTTATCGGGCGAGTGATTATCTCTCTATCCATAAAACTAAACTTCAATGTTAACTTCTCACAAAAATCTATCATATGAAAACTTTTTTACAAAAAAATACAACCGACTTCCAAAATAACTTCAATTTCGGAAGTCGGTGTTCCTGTTTTCGTTTCTTCGTTGTTTGACACCGCCTTCCGAAATTGAAATTATTTTTCACTAAGTAGTGTTTTTTTGGAAATTGGTTGTATTTTTTTGTTAAAATGTTTTTTAGTTTTAATTTTTTAGTGGTACGTAATGGACAAGTTCTATAGTAATGTACCTATAATGCTCACAGTGATGCCCGAATAGATTACCAGAATAACATGTAACTAGAACATAACCGGTGGAATGAGAGTGTGCCAGGGTGAAATGTACATATCTGCGTAGCCGTTTACTGGCGTGATGGTCTGTAAAGAAATGGTGTAAACAATAAACACACATGCAATTTCAGCAATCCCGAGAGATTTGCCGTCATTTATTGAAGTGTTTTGTTGTATATCTCCGAAGTTCTTCATCAGATCTTTATCAAATTTATATGGGACCATTTCGTAATAAACTTCTTTCGAACAAAATAAGACTTGCAAATACGTTTATATAGGACATAACTATACCCGAACAAACATAAAAAAAAATATATAAACATCCGAATTGAGAGCCTCCTTCTTTTTGGGAAGTCGGTTAAAAATGTCACGCGTCGGTCATACTTAGTCACAGTAATCGACGTTTTTGAACTTTTTGTTAAGAAAATATTGTTACGAAATCCTAGTAAATTATTTATCAAGTTCTGATGCCGTCGACGTGCTAATCCTAATTAAATCTACTATTCTCCATCCAGATTGCGTAGAATGCATGGCCTGTTCCGACAACGTGGTCCGCGCGGGCCTTACTCCCAAGAACATCGACGTTCCGACCCTGGTGGACATGCTGGACTATAGCAGCTATGCACAAGACCAGTTGCTCTTCAATCCTCAACTCGAAGACGAGAACTCTTGTATCTGGAGACCACCTGTACCGGATTTTGCTGTTGTAAGGATAAAGGTATGATAATATAATGATGTGTATTGAATCTACTTTCGTAAGTAGTATTTATGGATAAGTTGGCTATTTGACTATCTGTTAATCTAGCTAATATGGCCTTTTTAGGTCCTCCTGTCATCACTTTTTACACAAAATACTGAATGCAATTTTTTTTTTAAATAATTCAAATGTTTTATTGCTACACATTGTACAGTACAAACATTTTCTTAATGTCCCTCGGCTAACTTCGTGTTTCGTCAGCCGTCGGATTTCTATCAGTTGCCAACTTGGAAGTATAAAGAGTTGTTAATACTCTTTTAACAGCATGTTATTTATTTTAAAAAATAGGAGGAAAGCAGCTAAAGCAGCTATTTTTACAGCTCTATATATTTCACACGAAAATCAAAACAAACCAACAATAAAGTATTTAGTTCTGAATTCAAAATATTATTATGATAAATCTATTAATTGATGGACATGGAGATTAGAATTCGTTTTTATTCGGAAATGCGATGATTGCCGAGGGACATTAAAAAAATAGCTGTACTGTAGTTACTTGATAAAATATACTCGAGTATTTTTTTAGCAAAAATATAATCTGAGTTGCTTGCTTTTTGGCTTAAATACATCCCCGCTTTCGATACATACATAAACCATATGTTTTTCTTCTATAAAATAAGAGTTTCATTAGATCAATCCATTTCAAACAAACTATTCTAGTATACATAAACTTTACTCTTCAGGTGGAAAGTGGAGACTCCTACAACACGGCAAACCGTCCTAGTCCAAGCCTGATCATCATCACGTCAGGAGAAGGCGAGGCTTGTGACACTGAGCCCATACCTGCCAAGCCTGGAACCGTCATCTTCCTCAAGGCAAGCAGACAGCTGACACTCACGCCGTCTGACGGGAAACATCTTGAAGTGTACCAGGCTATTTGCAATGTATGATAGTTTTAAGTGCAGTTTAGTATTAGTTGACCTTTGAGGCCAGTTTACACGTTGCCAGTGTTTAGTACAAGTTTGCTTGCTGCTAATCTGATATGCTTTTAGTGAACATTTATACATAACTTGTATGCTAAATTTCTTTTCGGTAATATGCGCCATATTACTGAAAAGAAATTTAGCACCTATGAGTTAAAGCTTCGGTAGAAGGACTACTTTCTAGCGGTCGCTCTGTTGGGCACTCTGAAGTTTCAATAAAAAATTACGTTTGCAATAAACTGACCGCTTTTAGAGTCGCAGCCAAAAACTACAGATTGCCCAAAAGCGTACTTGAAGCTTATGGCACTGACTGCTCTAAGCAGTCCTTCCATAGACGCTAAGAATGTCTGAGACCTTTGAGTTTCATAAACAGGCGATTTATGGATTAAGTAGTATTTTAACTAGTTACTTAATTGCATGTTTAGACTGACCAAGTTTCTATTTTGGTTTCTATTGACACAATAAGATTAGCTAAGTAAACACTGAAGACATGTAAATGGGGGCTATGAATGTAAGATTTAGTTTTTCTATTTTTTACACGAAATCAGTAAAGTTTCTTAGGACGTTTTGTTATTTTTTGATTTTAAAGCAATTTTTGCTTATGAATTTATTTGTATTTCATTTTATTCTTATTATTTGACTTGGAGAACACAAGTAAGTAGGAGGTTAAAAGAGATTTTCTGTAGTATTTTTTTGTTTATTCAATAGTATTCATTATGTTTTTAAATACTTTATTTACTTTTGTTAACTATAACAATTATATTGAATATGGTTTAAAATTCGGATTGTTATTTTTTATATGTTCGAATGTTCCTACTAAATAAGTGCCTTTTATCAATAAATAATGATTATTAAAAATTTGTCCATTGTTTATGTTTGATTCCCAGTAGAAAGTAAAGTGACTAAGCTGTTATTAATTAATTAACTCAAAACTTCTAGTTTGAGTGCAAGGGGCGATTGACTAGTGAGGCGGCGAGCCTCCTTGCCGGATTGCCGCCATGGGATCTGGAAGCAAAAGTCCTCGCACAAATATGGGAGTGGCGAGAGGAGGCGAATTGTGGGGGCGAAACCCCGCTGCCGCGACAAATCGCGGCTCGGCGGACAGAGCTCCGGCTGGATCTCATGGCGACATGGAGAGGGCGACTGTCGCAACCCAGCGCTGGGCACGCCACAATTGCGGCGGTAAGACCCCTCTTTGAGGAGTGGCTTGAGAGGCGTTACGGCATCCTCACCTTCCGCCTGACACAGGTCCTCACCGGACACGGCTGTTTCGGGAGGTTCCTGTTCAGGATAAGGCGGGAGGAAACGCCCGGGTGTCACCATTGTGTGGACCGCCCGGGGGACACGGTGGAGCATACGGTGGAGGTCTGCCCCGCTTGGGCGGAGCAACGCCGTGTTACGGCATCCTCACCTTCCGCCTGACACAGGTCCTCACCGGACACGGCTGTTTCGGGAGGTTCCTGTTCAGGATAAGGCGGGAGGAAACGCCCGGGTGTCACCATTGTGTGGACCGCCCGGGGGACACGGTGGAGCATACGGTGGAGGTCTGCCCCGCTTGGGCGGAGCAACGCCGTGTCATCGTGGAGGCGATCGGAGGTGGCATCCTCTCGTGTCCGGCCCTGGTTCAGGCCATGGTACGGAGCGAGAGGGCATGGAAAGCTGTCTCCTCCTTGTGCGAAGCAATAATGCTCGCAAAGGAGGAGACGGAACGCGTGAGGGAGACGCCCTCAGGCCCCTAGCCACCGCAGACGATGCCCCAGGCGTCGGGGGTTTCAAGCCGATTTCCGGCCACCGTAGGCGCGGGCTTGCGGACGGCGAGTAATGGGTATCTCGCCGTCCGATAAGGACCAGGCCCGAGTCGACGGCGCGTAGTGTTCTACGTGCGCCTCAAAGAGATGTCAGCAAAAGGGAAGGGGCCCGCTAGGGCCGATGCCTCTCTGGGTCGCGGATAAATTTGAAAAAGATTTACACAAGCAATTGAAGGAACACGAGTGAGTTTTAGTCAGTAAAAATCTGACATTAAGCCCACCCGCTTCACCCAGAGCGGGAGAAGCCATTGGATGATTTACAACACCAAAAAAAAAGGGTCGAATTGACTAACTTCAATTAGCACAATAGTTGTTACGATTTCGACAAGAAAAATACTAAACAAGCGATTAGAGCAATTGATTTTGAACCAAGGACTAGTATGAATGGTCTATTGGCCCATCGTTGGTGGTCGATGAAATAGTGAACTCATTTCACGGTGGCCTGCCTTTTGTCAACCGTTACCCAATGCACGATGATGCTGTATCGATAAATCGTTGCGAATTATTACCGATTACTAGTACTTGTCACTAAAAAGTATTTTCTATATATGTCCTGATTTAAGTTATCGTCATCAGCTTACTGAATTTCGGTCACAGTCGACCTAAAGAAGCCTAGTTTGCAGCCGATATTATAGTACACTGGCGACGCGCCCCGGCTTCTCATGAGACATATAAGGAAACAAAAACCTTCTTCGTTTATCGCTCTTTCTTTTGGTGAAAACCGTATCAAAATCCGTTGCGTGGTTTAGAAGAAGTTGGCAAAGAATCAAAAATGACGTCGACAAACGCGGACAGCGCCGTTATACTCTTTAGATATAAGTGTGTGCGCAAACACAGTGGGGTTAGTGTGAGTTTTTACTCACATTGAAACTGGATAACTTAACTGGTGACTGTAAGAAGAAACCTCTTTTTTTGTATACAAATTGTCATAAGAGATTGACGGTTACGTTATCACAACCGAGTGTGGTAAAAAACTCGGAATAAGCACACAGGTGTAGATAAAAATACGAACTATATGTTCTTTTAATCCCATAGCCCGTTGGGAGAGCTATCCGACAAGACCGCGGTGAAATCAGCAGTCATCGACCAATCACATACGTGATGAAAAACGCGATGTCGTACCGTCTAGGTATGTGATTGCCTTGACGAATTCATAACGCAATAAGGCTGCAGGTAAACTTTTCGTGATGTCCAAGCCACGGGAGTGTCAAACCATCTTCTTTAAAACTCCGGGCTGTAACTAAGAAATTCCTATTGAAAAACCCAATAACACTCGATCTCGAATTGCTGGAGCCCACGATCAGCAGTCGCGCTTGAAACCGCGAGACCAACAGGGCATTTAATCATCAGCATAACAGTGAAATGCAGTATTGCGTAAGTGAATACGGCAACGCAAAGAGTTTGATCGCTATCCAATCGACCAAATCGACCAATCACATGCGAGATGAATGACGCGATGTGGATTTCCATCTGTGTGATTGGTCGATTAGGTCGTTTGAACTGGATAATAGCCTTCTCCGATTGCTTGCTTGCCTAGATTAAAATTACTTAGGAAAACCGCTAAGTTCTGTTTTAAGAGAAAATAATATTAGGGCATTTCTAAGAGTTCAGTTCGAAAATGGAAGTGCACTTATCAAATTATGTGGTCGTTTCGACAGAGGTATTTACCGACACACCGATAGCGTTCAAGTAGCTATATTAAAACGCTCAATCTAGTTCTAATCGCTTGACTGGTATGCCTTCGAGGGATATACCTGTCAGAAACAGGTGTCGTTCTAACATTTCTGCACAGCCTGTAACTTTTTAACGGGCATGTTTTTTTAAGGATCTTGCAACAACGCTTTGTATGGTTAGAGAATGCGTTTAAAGGATAGTAGGTAGACGTTTAAGGCATAGCTGGTAAATTGATAATAAAGTATGTAATAAATGATTTAATTTACCATGTGGCTTGGAAATAGCACTCCTTTCTATCTGAGTCTTACTGACTGAAATCTGTCGAGATGCTTGTATATGTCAAGTTATGTTGCAACATTAGAGAGGCGAATTGTTAAGGATGATGAGAATCAATTTACTGTTTATAACTATGAATGCTTTACAAGGATTTAACTTCTTAACCATAAAATCACGCCTTTATTGTGTTGCCGGAAGGGTTGGGCAGAGGTATCTATAGTACGTACTAACTTTTTTTTTGGGGTGGGATAACATCCAATGACTTCTCCCGCTCTGGGTGAGGCGGGAGGGAGTGTGAGACTTTTACTGAGTTAAAACCCACCCGTGTTCCTTCAGTTGCTTGACCCAGGGCCGCAGTAACTCTTTTTCAAATTTAGCCGCGACCCAAACAGGCATCGGCCCTCGCGGGCCCTGTCAGTTTTGCTGACATCTCTTTGAGGCGCGCGTGGAACACAAGGCGCCGTCGAATCGGGCCTGGTCCTTATCGAACGGCGAGCTAATCATTAGTCGCCATCCGCAAGCCGGCGCCTACGGTGGCCGGGGATCGGCTTGCGACTCCCGACGCCCAGGGCGTCTCCTGTGGTGGCTAGGGGCGTGAGGGCTCCGTTGCGTCTCCCGCACGCGTTCCGCCTCCTCTTTCGCGAGCATTACTGCTTCGCAGAAAGAGGAGATAGCTTCCCATATCCTCGTGCTCCATAATATGGCTTGAAGCGGGGCTGGACGCGAGTGGTCGCCACCTCCGATCGCCTCCATGAGGACACGGCACCACCGTGTCCGATCGAGGCGATGTGTCCAGACCTCCACCGTATGCTCCACCGTGTCCTCCGCGCGATCCACACAATGGTGACACCCGGGCATTTCCTCCCGCCTAATCCTGAACAGTAGGAACCTCCCGAAACAGCCGTGTCCGGTGTGGAACTGCGTCAGGCGGAAGGTGAGGACGCCGTGACGCCTCTCAAGCCACTCCTCAAAGAGGGGCCTTACCACCGCAATTGCGACGTGCCCAGCGCTGGGTTGCGACAATCGCCCTCTCCATGTCGCCATGAGATACAGAGCTCTGTCCGCCGAGCCGCTACAAGAAGTAGGTACGATTTCACGTATACATCGGAAGCGAAATTTCACGGAACCGGAGCACGGACACGGACGTGTAGTGCGTAACCGCCCTATGCTCGACTTTGTACATAAGCTGTTTTACCGTATTTTCAAAAAAATGTCAATTCTCAAAAAAATTGAATCTGCCATACAAATTTTGATCAGCTGACGACAACTTTGTATAGAAAAGCCAAATTTTTTGGTTGGGCATTTCCTGTGACTTCCTTGAAGAAACTTGTTCATTTACAAGGCAGAAGCAGTTATTAAAATATGATCGTATCTTTGTTACAACCTGTTTATATGTAAGTTTTGTGTATAATAAAGAATATGAATATGAGCATGTCCACCTTAGACCTTCTTACCTATAAATAGGGATTATATCATTATTAATGAACTAATGCCTTTAACGGTTCCGTACCTACGCTCTAAAAGTATCACCCAGATAGTAAAGGGATGAGGTACTTTAATGAGTGCCATATTTATACTCGTTTACAAAACTGTGCCTAACTTAACATTGGGCTTACACTAAATAAATAAATGCCGTTGGAATTTCTACACGCATACGGACAAGCATTTAAATAAACGCAAATAGTTTACCATTTTAAATTGTAGGTACTACTTATTACTTATTTATCTCAGAATGTTTTGTACGGATCAAAATCGGACTGGCTCCATGGAGTATCGGAACTTTTCGCGGTCGGACTGGCTCCATGGAGTATCGGAACTTTTCGCGAGGGGCCGGTAAGGTTCGCCAGCTGGGCCGGCCCAGGCCACAGCCTGACCGGCACACGGAGCGACCCGTTGCCGGACTCCAGCTCCATTTTTCCTTCATTTGTATACAGAGCCAAGCCGTGATTAGTGAGATAGCGCTAGGTCGCACTGTGGGTAACCGCTCGCGGTTTTAAGCCTCGTAGTTTTGTGATGTTCCTTTAACAATGCAAGCGCACTGGCGGTATTTTGCCGCAACTGTTTTTTTAATCTGCAGTTAGCTACAAATTGTGCGCGGTCAGGCTACTGCCGGGGCTGGCCTGGCTGGCGGACTGGACCGGCCCGGGCCACAGCCTGAACGGCCCGTAGAGCGACTCGGAGCCTGACTCCAGCTCCATTTTCCCTTCTTTTTTATATCTTCAAATATTTTTTGCCGAGAGAGGCCACACCAATTGCGGCGTCAATGGAGAGCATAAGGTTTTCCAAAGTGCAGGTACATGGGCGAGCACATGGGACATGCCAGCATGTGTGCCATAGTCTGCAAAGAGGCACCGTACTCACACTATATATCAGATGGGTCTATAAAACCCTATTTCGCCAAATTGTGTTTGCAGCGGCCTAGCTGGGTACGCAACCGATTGAGTGCTACTCTACGGGTGCGAAACGTGGCAATTCACAATGGATTTTTAACGCCAAATCCAAGTTTTCGTCAACCGCTGTCTTTGTCGCATTCCCAGCTTTTACTGGCCCGTGACCATCTTAACGTAGTGCTTTTGGAGTAATGCCACGAGAGCCTGATCAACCGCTAGATCCCTTTATTCGCATAATATCAGATTCTCAAAATAGCAGGTTCTCAAAATATTAGATTCGCTAAATATTATATTCTCAAAATAGCCAAAGTACAATCAAGCAATCATAATAAATAAAATCAAGACCTTGTTTTGCCTTTTTTATTTATTTTAAAATATTTACGCAAAAAGGAATGTAAAACAGAAAAATAGAAAAAGGTGAAGGTCTAAAATTATCATCGTCATTAATAATTTTAGACCTTGGCTTTTTGACATGTGGAATCATAACCTCATACTCATAATATAAATAAAATGTAGGTATGCAACGGTAATCGCTCGCAAGGAGTCGCTGTCTACAAAGGCTGTTGAAGACTGACCGACTGAAAATTTTTCGCATAGGTTAAATTATTTATTTATTTAACTATACTAACATGTCTAAACATTTTAGTATCGTAATTTTGTTTGAGGTGCAGTCTGTTATTATGTTATGTTGTCTGTAATGAATCTGACAGTAGAGCTAGGCTCCTCAGATTTTAAGAAATTACAGTGACAGTGACAGTGACAGACAATGTCAAACAAATAAAAACTTACAACTTGCCAGAATTAGGTACTCATAGCAAAGAGATTTTATGTGATTATTCGTAGCCGAGTCATGATAAGTTGACCGGATATTTTTATCGAACGAATCGCATAAAGTTCATTAAGTATAAATATAAAATGCACTTTTCGAGTCAAATGTACAAATTCAGCTATTTTGAGAACATAATATTTAGCGAATCTAATATTTTGAGAATCTGCTATTTTGAGAATCTGCTATTTTGAGAATCTGATATTATGCGAATAAAGGCGCTAGATCAAGCATCTCAAGTGGAGATGTATTGGCCACACACTCCAAATGGGTCTCGATCACTTACCCAGACAGACTTTGAACTGAATCCCGAAGGAAAAAGAAAGCGTGGCCGTCCCCGTCAAACCTGGCATCACACCGTGTTGGCAGAAGCGGCGAGCATCGGATTGACAGCTCCACCCGGTTAGACTGGAAGCCGGCCTAACATTAGTTGGGAAAAAGTCTAGGCAGATTTATTGATTTGATTTCATGTCAGTAAAGTGTGTACTCGTAAATAATAATTCAATTTAACTCAAACATAGCCTCCGATAACTATTACATTCATCCATATTTTTCGTCTTTGCCTAGTATGGGCCGCAGTTTAAAAAACGTCCCGGTATTTTTGTGCTCCCAGTTCGACGCTGTAATGACCTACGAAACATCACAGAAATCGTCTCTGGAGAACCTTTATCATTTTTTTCATGCAGTGTCCATGAAAGATGAAGGTAGCACTTCTGTCAGATGCAGCCTTTGTTCGGTGAACTACTTACTTAACTACTAAATCATGATTTTTTCTTCTACTATTAAAAATGCCCTTTTGCTAATCGATTGAAATGACGTAAGTAGTAGTAGAAATAAAATAAAATAAATAAAGTTGTCTAAATTTTATCTAAGTACCAACCAAAATAATTAAAAACAACTCATATCTATAAGCTTTTTATAGGACATGTATTAGTCTAGTATCTAGACTCTATAGGTAAGCATTCATGCCCTAAACAAGAATTGTTAGGCAACTATTTATCATTTACCACCCTTATTTATAAAAATCACAATACTGTTTAGCTATTGCTTACACATAACATTACACCTATTAATTATACACCACATTTCGCCAGTTATACTATGTTATGCCAGTTATATAATACAGTGCCGTAAAACGATTAAGTAGCGGCTTGGTCAAAAGGTTTGAAAAAAAAATTGTTTTGTGTACATTATTTGTGAAACATGGTTTTTTCGTGTAGATAATAGTTCTGCTTTAAAAAAATATTAACAACACAATATTTTTTCGCTACTTTTGGATACTTCTCCAAAACGACTTAGTAGTTTAAAAATATTTTCACACAGAAAAGTCGATGGCTAAAATTTCTTCATAACTGAAATAGCTGTAAATCTAAGAATATTATGCAAACAAAACTGTCCAAGTGAAGGTTCAATACTGATATTCTGGCTCCGAGTGGGGCGCACGCGTTATCATTGGGGAATATTTACGCCTTAATTCCCATATAATACTCCTCCAAGGTGTTTTCAAGGGATCTGGCTATTGGGCAGAACCAGCTCACGAAACTGAAGACCGACAATGGCAGGATCGTATCCGCCAAACCGGAGCTTCTGAGGAAGATCGAGACATTCTATGGGCAGTAGTACACATCAATCAGCAAGCCCGTTGCGAGTCTAGCAAACGACCCAAGAGCTAGATTGACCCGACACTATACCGAAGATATCCCGGACGTCAGCAGCCTGTACGAAATTAGGATTGCTCTTAAACAGCTTAAGAACAACAAGCCGTGATGACGGAATCACGGCCGAACTCTTCAAGGCAGGTGGGAAACCGGTACTTAAGGCCCTTCAGAAGCTGTTTGATTCCGTCATACTCTAGGGCAAAACGCCACAGGCATGGTGCAGGGGAGTGGTGGTATTCTTCTTCAAGAAGGGCGACAATGTCCGGCTGAAGAACTATAGGCCCATCTCACTTCTTAGACTACAAGTTGTTTTCAAGAGTCATCACGAATCTCCTCGCGCGCAGGCTTGACGATTTCCAGCCTCCCGAACAAGCTGGATTCTGAAAAGGCTTTAGCACTGTACGAGTAGACCACATACATGCGATGCGGCAGATTATACAGAAGACCGAAGAGTATATATAACCTGCCTCTCTGTTCAGCGTTTGTGTAGTTATCTCTATCTATTTAATTTTAATCTTCGCGGAAAATTCGCATTCGTTTTGAACAAGTAGGCCGAGCCACCATAATTATTAGGACAGTTTCTCAACATCTTTCTTCATTGTAATTCGCATAGATTGTCTCGGACATAACGTAACTACTTAAATGTTGCTTGAGACATCTCAGCTGTTGAACTATTAGTTAATTTGCAGTCTCTTTGTTTAAAAATTATAAATTGTGAATGTTAAGATTTGCATAACGACTAGCGTGTCTCATATTTGGCTGGTAAATTGCTACACTTTCTCAAATACGTTTTTGGTCGAGTCTTGAAGTCACCATGGTTAATGGGGCTGTTCTAGGTTCCGTTTTTGATCCCGAGTTGAGCAGTTGTTATAGGTTTTTGCTTACAGGAATGTCAGTACCGTCCCGGGGTCTAGATCTTAGGTAGGCAGGTTTGCAATAGGCTGGATCTCTATTATACAGGTGCATGAGACTTAACAATAACAATCATAACCTCTTTTTTTGGCTTCGAGTACGGACTCGGGTAAAAACAGAGTGATGTTGGTTTACCGTTACAATACTTCCTACCTCATTATATAATACCTACAAGCAATTTACAAACACTTTTGTCATCTGTACTCATGTACACATCACGTACAAAGAACGCTGAGCGATAGTGGACTGTGGAGGGTTTAGTCTAAGTACGAGTACTTACAGTCGCGTCCTTATAGTATCTACTAGTAACTAGGCTATTGTTTTTATAATATAAGAATAGGCTGCTGGAATCGATAAATCGCTCAGTGTGCAGGTAAACAGTCAGCGTTCTTTTTACTTAACGGGAACAATAATATGTGATTATTTAATCTGCATATCAGTTTTTTAATCAAATCACTTCCACTAAATTAAACTGACCTTAATATTTTACGTCTGAATTTAAATGTTATTTCAATTGAATATCTTAGTCAATTTGTAGAAAATAAATGTCACAACAAGTTATTGTAAGTACAGTAATGCATAAAGACGTGTTTACCTACTCGTTATGATGGAGCAATCAATCTGTTCCGACTTGCGTCATGAGCGCACCCACGGAATCGATGCGAGCGGCCCGGTTGACCCCCGATTTATGCTGCTGGCTTGATTGCATTATTATAAGCACTTTGTAAATTTACAGTGTAGACTAGACTGATCAAGGGTTCGAAAATTGTATAGGTAACTGAGTTTTAGTAGCCTGGCAAGGCGCGGTGATGAATGGAGTAAGCGGTGACCGAGTTGGGACGAGGAGAAGGAGGGCGGACGACATTGTTGTTATCGCGGGTAAAACCTGCAGGCTTTTTACGTAAAAATCAGCAATCATGGCGCGATAAAACACTTTATGTCACAAAAGTCGGAATTACCTACAGTAGTTATGATCCTACACAATCGCTTGCTAATCGCTCGCTGTTTGCCAAATGCATTTATTTCTCAAACGGCCGCCAAAAGCTGTAAAGCTTCTGTATTGAAGAGCCAATAAAGCGCAAAAATCGCTTTCGTTTTGCTCTTGCAAGATATGTAAGGATGGGGATAGGATGAGGCTGGCACAGGAATGTGGGGATTGGCACATGAAGTGATGCTCAGCAGTGGGCGAACTCGGGCTGTCACTGATGAACTGAGTTTAAACCTATGCCTGTATGGTAAAGGGAAGTCCTGTAATACTTATTTTTAATTTTGGGGGTGCCTTCAAAAGGCGTCAGCACTTTTGGAAAAAAGAACAGAGAGTTTGCGAATTTTATATCACTAAAACCAGCCCGGTGATCAACATCAGCACATAGTAGACAAGTTCTACGTGCTGATGTTGATCCTGGCTGGCAATTCATGACCTCTTAAAAGACCACCTGATTTTTGAACTTGAAAAACCACTCGTTAGATAGATCAGATACATTTCATTGCTTAGTTGCTGATCAATTAAGTTTCTGATCCATCTTATTCACCACCTTATTTGTATAAAGTTATTTGTAAATCTATAGAGATTAGATTTATCGATGTTGCCAAATTAGGTTTCATTCATTATTCTATTGTATCGATTGGAGCTTGGTATTGATTCAATCCACTTCCCATTATTTGTAGTTCACCGGGGTCAAATTGATTTTGTTGATGCCATTGAGTAACGCTTACAAAATTCAGTTGTTGGAAGTTTCATATTTTTATTTTTACTTAACTGTCGAATTGTGCCATTAATGAACTGATTTTTTAACCGACTTCCGAAAAAGGAGGAGGTTCTCATTCGGATGTTTCATGTAAATAAGATATCTCGAATAGTTAAGCGACTATGATGAAGCAGATACATATAAATAAATGGTACTGATGAAAATGGTAACATCGAACTGATTTGATAATGAAGCCACTGAAGGAAGGTAGACACTGGAACTCCGTAATAAAACAAGGTATCCTAGTCGTGTTTGGGCTTGGGCACGCCACATTTGCGGCGGTAAGACCCCTCTTTGAGGAGTGGCTTGAGAGACGTCACGGCGTCCTCACCTTCCGCCTGACGCAGTTCCTCACCGGACACTGATGTTCCGGGAGGTTCCTGTTCAGGATAAAGCGGGCGGAAACGCCCGGGTGTCACCACAGTGCGGACCGCTCGGAGGACACGGTGGAGCATACGGTGGAGGTCTGCCTCGCTTGGGTTGAGCACCGCCGTGTCCTCGTGGAGGGGATCGGCGGTGACGACCTCTCGCGTCCGGTCCTGGATCAGGTCATGGTACGGAGCGAGAGGGCATGGGAAGCGGTCTACTCCTTCTGCGAAGCAGTAATGCTCGCAAAAGAGGAGGCAGAACGCGTGAGGGAGACACAAAGGAAACGCCCTCACGCCCCTAGTCACCGCAGGAGACGCCCTGGGCGCCACCGAAGGCGCGGGCTTGCGGACGGCAAGTATATATCCAGGTTCCTTAGTACTAGAAAGTTATAATTGGGCATGGATACATACATATTAATAATTCCGTTTTCTTTCTCGTTTATCCCATGGTGTATCGTTGGATAGGCCATTCAAAAATATTAAAGGTCTGTTATAACCATTTATCGAATCAAAGATCCGCTTGCGTAAGATTAAGCTTTAAATTGCAAATTTTTGTTAGAGTCAAGTGCCAGCGAAATGGTTGCTTCTGGCTATGTGAAAAAAATCACGGCAGTAGTGTATATAACGGAATTAAAAGGAAAACTATCACAGCTAAGTAGGCTTTACAAGTTTACGAGTTATAAGTAGTCGACCAACTTATAACATGTAATTGTAACAGTAAAAAAATGCCATTAAAAAATTTCTTAAATAACATTGTCAGTTGTGTAAAACAGATAGTAAATAAATGCTTATGAATCATGTATAAAAATAAACAAAAATAAAATCATAACATCCATAATAATAATGATTTTGATATTGCCAAAAAACCTCAACAACCGCGAGATATGCAATCTCAGGGAATATTTTCTGAACACCGACGTGGGTATGCATCGAGATGTAGTAGCAGTGGACAAGGGACTCACCCCGCTCTCCTTGGCGAATGAGAACTGGCGCAAGCCTGTAGTGCTTGATACTAACGACCGCAGGGAGGTATGGCAGAGTAAGGAGCTTCACGAACGCTTTTTCCGGGCCCTACATGGGCCCGATGTAGATCAATCAGCGTCTGTAGCCTGGCTGCGTTTCGGTGATCTCTTTGGGGAAACCGAAGGTTTTGTCTGTGCAATTATGGACGAAGTTATCATGACGAATAACTACCGGCGATTTATTGTGAAGGATGCAACGGTTGACATCTGTCGGGCATGTCACCGCCCGGGTGAATCGATCCGCCACATTATCTCTAGTTGTTCTCGTCTAGCTAACGAAGAGTACTTGCATAGGCACAACCTTGTAGCCAGGATTATCCATCAGCAACTTGCTCTGAAATACAATCTTGTGATCTTGTGTGTGTCTACAGGTATGTGCCCGACCCAGTTCTCGAAAAAAGGCACATTGTACTGGGATCGGTCCATCATCACTGACAGGACTATTATAACCAATAAGCCTGATATTGTGGTGGTGGAACGAATCGAGAGGCGTGCAATGATTGTTGACATTACCGTCCCACATGACGGGAACCTCGTGAAAGCCGAGAAAGATAAGCAAATATCTTGGCTCGCGAGGTTGTCGACATAAGGGATGTGGACACATCGATCATTGTACCGATAGACGTGTCAGCCAATGGCTTAATAGCCACGAGCCTCGACCAACACATTAGGAGGCTCTCGTTAGGAGGCTGGGTCTAGGGCCTGATGGCAAGGTACTGCTGGACACGGCTGGTATTGTTAGGAGGTTCCTCTCTCTTCGCCCAGTACCTTCTTGGCCCGGGCGGCCAAGAAGTTTACCGAGAACTGTACTCAGGCTATAAATGAATTGCATGGTAATAATTATGAGGTACCATAACTAAAAAGAATAAAGTAAAAAACTCTAAGTCAAAAAATTAAACCAAATTAGGTTTTTTTTATTGTTGATAGGCTCGCGTTTAACCACTATCTCACCTGATGGAAAACGAATTCGGTGTCGAAAAACGAAAAACAATAGGTACAACAAGACACCGACTTCGGAAGACAAAGTAATTTTTCGCTTTGTAGTGTTTTGCTTTAAAGTCGGTCAATTTTTTTGTATTTTTTTTTATTATAATTTCCTAAGTATTTTGAAGTCAAATTTAGTAGCAGGGACAAATATTACTGGCAATGGCCCTAATGGCGTGAATAAGTAAAAGAGACTTGAATCAGTATTAAGCTTAATTTTTATCTACGTGTTAATCTTGAACATAATGTTTGTCGACAGTCAATATTTATAGTCGATATCGCAAAACTACTTACCCTCGGTTTCTGTATTGACAGTTTCAATTCAGGTTTCAGAATTCGATGTTGACAAGTTACTACAATTTCTAATTAAAGAAATACAAAGAAGCAATTTCGAAACTGAGCTAGTCCACCACCACCTGACTACAAAGCCCTAAAGAACAATTTTAACAGGTTGCCACAAACGTAAACTCCATAAGTTAAGCGAGAACGTTAAGTGCAGCATGTGCGGTTATTTAGCGCTGACACTATTTACGAGACGCACATACGAGAGCGGTGGGCGAGGCGCGCGCCTGCGTTTACGCAAAATATGCTCGTAGATAGATTAAGAAGTTCCGTCAGTTTGCCAGTTCATTGCTGGGCAAAGCTTCTCTTAAAATACAAAACGGCTAAATAACGTGAAAGATTACTAAAATTATAAATGGGAAAGTTTATGGATGTTTGTTACTGTTGCACGCAAAAACTACTAAACGGATATTGATGAAACTTTACAGCTTAAACATCAGAATAAGACATAGGGTATTAAGATAGAAATGCTCACTCAACGCGGGCGGAGCCACGTGTGGCAGCTTGTTGAATATATGTAACAAATATCCAGAGGTATCTGAGCGACACAATGCAGACTTGCAGAGTCAAGACTTCTTCACAGGATGAAGGAGAAAGAAATAAATATTTGTAAATTTGAACACATGATATTATCCAAACGAGTAAAAATTCAATAAGAAATTCAGAGTGGCAAAACGTGCGGGCTCAGCAAACGTTGAGCTGTGTGCGGAATTGCCACAACGGTGGTCAATGCTGAGCATTGGAGACGTCACCGACGTCATTCAGCATACTTGTCAGCGTTGTCAATAGGCAACAAGGTGCCCGAACGAGAGCTACAGCTGAGAACCTATTGGATTAACTTCCTTAGCTTAGATCGATCTAAGTTACGCACTTCTAGAGCAGTGGTCTTATCTTTTGGCGTAAGTCTATTCAGAATTTCATCAGGTAACTTACGCTGATTGCTCGTTACTTTTTAATAATGAGTTTATTGTGTCCTTTTTTGTATTTGTTGTTAGAAATGGGCCTTCTGTCTTGTCTAGCATTTCACCGTACTCACTATCGACATCCGGCGAACCTGTCTCATATGTCGTAAGCTTTAATGGAGTTTAATACCAGTACGTATAATTATCTAATTGATTATCTGTTTTCAAACCGCGGCCAATCAGTGTCTTTAACTTTGATAATCGCAATCAGTTTATAAACATGTTTATCTCAGCCGAAAACATATTATTAATTTTGCAATTTTGGATTGACATATCAATGAGAATGTGAGGCTTGAGGCTTAACTGGTGTAAGGTATAAAAATCACAGATATTTATTCAGTTGGTACCTTTGTTTTATGTTATCATGAGAGCAGTGGTGGCCCAGTGAAAAAGACCGCGACTTACATGTTGTAGGTCGTGGGTTCGAATCCATCGTTGGAATCCATGCAGGCGCTTTACTTTGCGTAAATTATTTCATCACCATTGCTCTTAAAACGGAGATGGAAAACATCGCGAGGAAACCAACATGTCTTAGAACCAAGAAAATCAAAGACATGTAACATCCACCAACACGCACTGGGCCCGCATGGAGGATTACGGCCCATTCCCTCTCACAGAAGGGAGCAGGCCTCCCCTCACACAACGGACCAAATGGGAGTGCGAAAAAAGGGTGTCCATCTATCCTCTCCTGTTATCATGGGGTAAATAAGCAGGACGCTCACCTGATGGTAAGTGGTCGCCACCGCATTTGGACGCGTCATCTACATTACAGAGACATTGCTGATGTGGTATCATACTAAAGACAAAGGTGAAATGTCTCATGTGCTTGTAACACCGCCAGTCGGCCCTTCAAACCAGAACACAGAAACGCTGCTTAGCGGCAGAAATAAAAACACCTATAATATAATAATAATAAGCTTGTCCATACTTTTCCCGTTCTTTTCTCGATTGTAATGTCTCTTTTTTTAAAGTATATCTCTCAATTCAGTATGCCTCCGGGCAAAAAGCCTCCTGTAACATTTTAAAGAACTATTGCTACGTAAAGAATTACTATTCAATAAGAAAATAATTAATTCCCTCACATTGGTTCTTGATCTTCGATATCATCAAAGATCACTGACAGATACATTATCTTCATCGTTTCCCAAAGATGATTTATAAGCTACCTACTAACCACAAAGCTTTAAGATATCTAAACTTACAGCATTGCTACTCTCGCTGTTTTTTTACCACTTTGCCTGTTACAGTAAATATTCCTAGAACTGTACCGTAACGCCTGTCACCACCCGCGAGGTGTTACAGCGGAATGCGGCCGGCCCATCAATCAATGGAGTCCGGCCTTAGGGAACAATCCACGACTCTCGTTATCTCTAACTGCGATCACTTCATTTGCGACATACTTACGTGTTGGCGAGCCTTATCCGATCTCACTTTATTATTGCACACGATGTTTGCAGGCAAATAATATTGGAATGGATTGATCTCATTTGAATTATCTGATTTGGATGTCGTTACTTGGAACAATTGTTTGGAATTGGGCCATATGTGTGCAGGGGTACGGTTGCTGAAACCCATGGTAACCAAACAGCTTACGAACCTCATTGTGAGCCAGTACCAGTAAAATGCTTTTAACTCACCAAATGATAGGCTAAATAATATACCTGCTTTTTCGGAGAGGTTTGGTGTGTTGACTGAATACGTTTGAACCGTAGAAATAGTTAAAAGTTTTATCAGCAGGAGCCTGCAGTCTGGATTTGTGCCTAATGAATTAATGTATTATTAGTTTATCCTCGCACTGGAGCGCCTTGCAGTAATTACACAAATGAAACACAATCTTATAATAAGCTCACTATAAGTCCAGGTTTCCTTACGATATTTCCCTTCACTATTGTAAATGGCAAAATGTGGCCGTACTCTAGACACACCTCTACCCAACCCTATGAGGAATACTGACGTGATGTTATGTTAAGAGAACTCTAGTAAAAACCAACTAAGTATGAAAAGCTCTAATGGAGACGGTGACTAAAACTGATCAAACACAGAATTACTTCGAAATCTAAAGGAATTGAACCTTCGGACTCCGTTCATTCTCTTTGCTTTGAATTAATGATACATAAGCCACACATATTACATCAGATGTTTTTGAGGCAGAAACCGTACTATTCCGGTTATATGCCGCGTGACTTGAAGTGAACTTTATTGACGTACTCTCTAGTAATTAATTGCCTTCTCTCTAGTATTTCTCGAATGGTCGATATATCAATGGTGACGCACTTTCAGTGTCTATGGTACCTGTTCAAGGGCTGGCGACTTCCTAGTTCCATGCCTTTCAGTGGAAAGTTATGCCTTGTTCCTAATTTTTATAGGGATTTCGATGATATGCTCGTATCAAATTACAATTAAACATAAAATATAATTAATTTGATTAGCCTTTTTAACTATTCCACCTACTTAAGGGCGTTCCACCGCTTTAGTACCGTAAAACGTTTACTTTCTAAAGCATACTCCTTAGTAACGGCTAGATCAAAAGGTTTGAAAAAAATATATATTTATTTTTGATTCATGCACATTACTTTTGAAACGAGGATTTTTCGTGTAACTAATAGTTCCGCTTTAAAAAAAAAAATAACGACACGATATTTTTTCGACATTTTTGGATACTCCTCCAAAATGACTTGGATGTTTATAAATATTTTTCACTAAAAATTGATGTCTGGAATTTCTTCATAACTGAAATAGCATATGTAAATCAAATAATATTTTGCAAATAAAGCTGTTCAAAAGGAGGTTCAATATTGATATTTTGGCTTCGAGCCATAGCATAGCCAGTAATGCTTTAACATTGGGGCGTATATATCGCCTTAATGATTTGAAAAGCTATAAAGCAAAAGGTACCTGCCTACGTAAGAACTTTACTGATCGCGATTACTACCGCCATAATAGGCAGGTAGGTTTAAACTTAATTCTAGATTAGAAAACTGATAACATTGGGATTATAATGGGTAGGGTGGCAGTGGCAGAGGATTAGATCAAGCTCAGTGGATTCCAATGTTTGTATTGTTGCCAGCTCTCTATACTCCATAACCTGCAGCTGAAACAACCCATGCGCTGCCAGTTGGTTTGCGAAGTATTAGGCCCATAAAATTTTGATGTACGTGATGTACATCTAAATTATATACATCCCGGTCCGGATGGTACCATCGACACGAAGCAGAAGTGGATTTCTGTTTATCCGACTGCGGGAGGGTAATGTTTTTCGAGCGTATGTATGTATGTCCATTTCTATATCACGCTCTACAGCGCAAACGGCTTGACGGATTATGACATATGAGGTGTCGTTGGATTAGCGACATTGGCTATATAAATATGGCAAAAAATATAGAAAAACCTAAAGGGACAAACAAAAGTTATAGAAAACTTACCAGAACTTCGTTTGTAACCGCTAGAAGCACCTCATAATATTTAATGCATAAATTATACCAAGTACTTGTTTTTCTCTTATCAATTAATTTTTTTTTAGCAGTTGGGTTTTTTATGTTTATAATATATTTTTTTGACAATAACTTCTCTGTTGTCTTTGTTACGCTTTCTTAATACCTAAGATTAGTGTCAGCTGGTTCAAGCAGACCGAAAGGATCTATCAATATAGCTATATATCTATATATACCTGAATATTGCAGATCATGTTACCAGAGACAAGGGCAATGCATGAAGATCATTATCACTGATTGCTTAACCTCAAGGACTTGAAATAATTAATTACATCGGACCGTCTCGTGTGGACAGTTGTAAACTTGATAGAGTGTTATGATGACATACTCTGGGGCCGGTTGAGGACCCTGTCATACTACATCGGCTGTTCTGATCCGTGACGCAATGCAATTGAAGGCTTTACTGATATGTAAGGCATGATATTACAAATTGTAATACTCGGTTGACATGTCTAATCCCATTATACAGATACAGTACCAAAAGGTGCCAGAATTCGGACAAATCTTCTTGTATACTTTTACAATAGTAAGTAGGTATAAAAATAGTACATAACTTAACAATTGACTGACTGATGGACACTGCTTAGCAACAGAAAACATTAACTGGGCAACAAAGGACATATTTATTTATTTATTTAACCACATTAATGTACAAACACATAACAAAGATACAAGAAGAAGAAGTAACAGAAAATAGGTACAATGGTACGCTTATTTCAAAGAAATCTCTTCCAGCATACCTGCGAGAGGAGAGTAAAAAAAAAGATTTGAAGACACCGTGTGTAGAGGGGCCATAAAAAGAAAATATAACAAACAATTCACTATAAAATAGAATAAAATATGTCTAATTATTATTATATTTGGAGGAGCACCAAGAAACGATTTTATGAAACCCCGAATTTAAGCTGGCCAAACGTAGAGATGTGTTACCGATACTGACGGAACGGTTAGCAAAAGCTTGTAGGCAGTAGGTAAAATATTAAAATGCGATTGGCACCTACGTCAAAGCGAAATAAATTACTCTACGAATTTCACTTTAATTAAACAAGTCAATATTTCCAAAACAAGTCGTAATCAATTAGCTCGGTGTTTAGAACAAGTTTAACCAAAAGCTGGTAAACATATATTGTCTTTCAATTAAATCTAAAGCTTTTCTTAGCAAAACATAAGGTGAATTACATATATTTCTAACTGGAAATCGTAAATACGCAGGTCTTGCGGACAAAATTGCATCGAAACTGCAGTCCGTTCATTCGAACTGCAAAAGTAGCCTGTTAAGTGACTTAAAATATTTTAGGCCAGCACTAAGGAGCTGCATATCGGTACATTTCGATTGCCCAACCTATGTCTAGACTGTAGACCATGTTACTTATTGTCGTCCGTTGCTAGTCTCTTAAGAAACATTCAAGTTTGATTTATGAAAATGAAGATGCATATTGTGAACGTACCTAGGTACTTAGTTTTACATTTAGACAAACGAAAAACAATCTAGGTAGTGGCATTGGTAATTATTTTAAAGATTTGAAGTAAATATTTAAATTGCTCTCGCAATCCGCTGATGCTATTCATCAGTTGTCCTATTTAAGTAGCAGACCATATCACCAAAGACCGAAAACAAAATAAAGCTAAAAAAGCAAAAATCTACTCAAGGTCGTCGTCGTTTTGAAGTTAAACGGTAGATTGTATCCCTGTGTTGTATGGAATTTATCAAATGAACGAATCGACTGCGTGCGCGACCATGGCAAGACCACAATTTTGACAGATGCGATTATGGACCACTCATGCGCCGATCGTATCAAGATGGCCGTACCTAAAGGGAATAATTATATTAAAATAATTCTGGTCACGCCTTTGTAAGATCGTGGTCCAATTTTATTACCAGTAGTTGTTAAGTTGCAACCAATTTAAATTCTGAGGAAAGTACTGCTAATTTGTTAAAAATTAGCAAGTCCTACAGTACACAGTTTGAAATCATTAGTTCTGTTTGCAGTAAAATGCCAATTATTTGGAGTATATGACACATTATACGTGGGCATTTAACGGACATACGACTCCAGACATAAACTTGTCTCTCGAATTATCTTTTACGTTTGATTTTAATCTAACTTAACCGAAAGGCAAACTTTGTCAATTACTTCCACTGATTACCTAATGTTTACTGTTTAGAATAAACTTGATTTTTTATTCAGAAAACTTACTTTTATTAGTCAGGTGAGGAAGTTATGTGTTGTATTAGATGCCCAAAATGTCTCAGCAATAAAAGTTTCAAATATCCGGCGTCGAACTCGTCACGAGGTCAAAATACTATGGAAACCGATTTGTCCAACATGAGCCCCCACAATTAATCATCTTTTAAACCAGAACAAAACACATTAATACCCAAATACATTAACCATACGTGAGGGTCATAGAACAATCAATCAATACATAGTAGAACAATCTTTCAAGCCCGCACATTGCTATTGTGGTTGGTCATTAATGTGGTAGGGTATATTGTCTTATTAGGCAATTAGTCAGGCTAAGGCCATGCGCCTGGGCATACTGTGACCCGACCACTTACGAAATGTGCCGACCGCCTACGAGCCGCGCCCTCGGTGACAATCCGGTACACACATGTGTAGTCAATGATCTATATGAACATGAACTAATTGTTTATAATTGTATTTGTAATGTACCTACATATCAGTCTATATGTCTACGTGAAAGTCTTATCCACGACTTTGAAATCTGTCAGCAATGGGCGGAACCGACGCCCAGGAAACTTATTATCCATGAACATTTATTTGAAACGATTGAAGGTTTAAGCTTAGACGACGATCATTCTTCCATACAAACGTACTCTGGCGATTTCTCCACTGTTTGACGATGGACGTCCAAATTAAAAATGATATCAATTTGTCTCAACGTTATCTAGCCTTGTATGGAAACAAAAAAGTAAAAAAAAATTGTTTGAAAGTTATGAGCGTCGAAAGTTCCATATGTCATCACTAATTTTAACGCATCTTTCGGCGGAAAGAAATACCATAAGAAGAAGGAAAATTGCAAAACGGCCACCATACATACATTGATAGATTAGTTGTTCAACAATTCAAATTATTTTATTTTGAAAATATACATTTTGTCGTTTTTTCATGATATCTAGACTCCCAAAGATCTGTTTATAAAATTTCGCGCGCTCGTTGTCGTCCTAAATCATCATCTATTTCGCTACAAACTTGCAAGTGCTAATTCGTACGCGAACTAGCGTCTTATTGCTCATCACAGCATCTATCACTTTCGCATGTGTTGTCGGATGCGATAGCATGCATTTTAACCCCGCGCACAAAATAGTTCGTGCCGTCGCGGCGTCGACTAGGGCAGCCTTAACTTTAGTAACTAAAATTAAATGTTATTATTAGAATCTATACGTAAGAAGACAAGTTATATTTACCATAAAAGAGACTTAAATTTAAGTCAATACTTTAATTATAATTAGCCTCGACAGATCGGAAATGGTTTACTTTGGTCAGGCGATATAAGAACCTACTTCTTGTAACATGATTTATTTTCGGTGTAGTATTTCTTGAGAAAAAGGTCATTATTCTCTTATACTGTACATGTGTATACTATAACTCCAAATAAGGCACTTGTTTGCCAATAAAGATCAATAACCAGGTCCAACGAACGCGAAGTTAATAATGATTACAAATATTTTAATGTTATGATGACCTTTTAAATTTTTTGTTAAGGTCTAGACCGCAAAACCTTTTTTGGTGTAATCAATAAAAACGAATGACAGACAGATATGCGGAAATTAAAAAAAATGTTGACCCAGATAAGGATATTATGGATCATTGCACTTGTTTTGTGTACTTATAAATACATTACGGATATGTCAGAATTAAGACAAGGTTACTCATGATATCTTAGCTTGTAAATCGTAAGAGCTTATTTCTTTACCATCCAATGATGGACAGAGTATCAAATTGCGTAAATGTAGGTCACAATTAATTGACATAACATGATGTGCGGATTACAGATATTATATTCCTCATGTGCGAACGTTACACAATGCTCCTCTTCGTTGTTATGTTACAAAAATATCCGATTTAGTGTGTAATGCTGACACGAAAGTTTCACGAAGTCTCGTTTTGTTATGCAATCACGATTGAATTTAGAATGAAAATTACGGTCCAATCAGGATTAGTTTCTCACTAAAATTGGTTAAATTTTATGTTTAATCGACGAATTACAGCAAAGCGTGGATTCGCAATTGGAAGGCAACTAAAAGTCTGGTCGATGGCATCCCCTCTCGGAACAACGCGGGTGCGCGCGCGCCGACCTTGTAGTCACATGACTGCGGAGCTTCGTATTGATCTACTTTTCACGTGCTCGCATCGCACGCAGCCAGTACGCAATTATATGCCCTTCAACAGGCACTCTAATCGCTACGAGGAATCTCTTTACGAGACGCTCTATGCAGATAAGAATTTACCTTACACGAAACTGTACGTGAATCGGTGTTTAGTCATCAGTATTTATTTGTTACTGCAACTGTCACTGAGTCAGTTTTTTTCTTTTGTAACGTTATGAAATGGAACGTTCCACAGTTAGGTAAAATGACATATTTTGCGGTTGGCCATAATGTTAGCATTTAGATGAGAGAAATCCGGTGCGCTAAAGAGCTATATAATCATTTACTTGCCGACAAGTTCTGACATTTATTAAACTGACATTGAACACACTTTAATAACCTTTATTATACTTTAATTCATTATAATCTCAAGCAATAAGATGAGATATGATCTTAAATAGAGTTTTTTTATTGGATTAGACTGTTCGGTTGTGTACGTAGAAGATACGTATCTAGCTTACTTGGGCAATATACGTAGATAATTGTAACATTTTATATTTTTGAGGTTTCGACGAGTAACATTATATACGCCTCGGTTGCATGGCCAATTGATACTCACTATAAATCATTTGTTTAACAAGTGTGCTCAGTATGTTAATGTCATGACGTGTGGGTGTGAACATTGTGTATGAGAATGGAGATCGTAGATACTCAGACTGTGACTACTTCATTACGATTGTAAGTTCTTTATTTATTAGCACACAATGGACCACCGCGACTGTTTACTCAACTTTACCATTCTATTTTGTGCTTCTAGGTTTTCACTTTCTAACAATGACGAGTAATGTATTACGTCCAGTAATTCAAATCAATCTGCCTAGCTTTTTACAAGCTACATTGGAGACGTCTTCCAGTCTAACCAGATTCAGGTGAATACCAGTATTTTTAACCGACTTCAAAAAGGAGGCGGTTCTCAATTCGACTGTTTGTTTTTTTTTTATGTGTGTTACCTCAGAACTTTTTACTAGGTGAACCGATTTTGATTATTATTTTTTTTATCTGAAATCTGGTGCTTCTCATGTGGTTCCATTTTGATTAAGATCTGATGACGAACTTCGGAGATATATGACAGAACTCTTGCTCTGATTGCTACAATCGGATGTCTCTTTATTGTTTACACAATTTCATAACATAACATCACGCCGGTACACTCTAATTTCACCGGTTATGTTCAAGTTTCATATTATTTGGGTAATCTATTCTGGCATAACTGTGGACCACAACTAAAATGTGAAAAATAAAAACTATTTTTAACACCGACATCCGAAATTAAAGTTATTTTTCACTATGTAGTGTTTTTATTTGGAGGTCAGTTGTGTTTTTTTGTAAAAAAGTTTTTATACATGAAGCGACTGCCTATCTGATCTCTACGACCCAGTAACTGGGTAACACGATACCCCTTCAAATTACTGGACTCCACGAGTCCCTCTGGTCATGTAATCTAGCTAGACGATATTATACTTACTTACCTGTTAGTACCAGCATCATAGCTTTAGGTACATTTCCCATTTGTAAAATAACTAGCTTCTGGCCGCCTGAGTGTCGAAAATTATCACGAGGGAACAAATTCCCGGGCTAAAAAATCCTATGTGCTATTCCTAACTATAATCTATCTCTGTGCCAAATTTCATCCAAATCCGTCCAGCTGTTGGAGCATGAAGAAGTAACAAACATACAAACACACACACTAACAAATATTCGCCTTTATATAACTGTGATTTACCAGAACCTTCGTGCAGCGGTTTCAGGCTATTTCGTTACATTAACAAACTGTCAGAAGCGGTGATAGATTGCCATAGTTTATTACCAACTAACCGTTTTGTGTCCATTCAGAGATTGGCATGAAAATGGCGGCTAATTCTTACAAATGGCCAATAATCAGTGTTACATTAAATCAAAACAAATCTAACTTGTTCAAACAAATCCTAACTAATATTATGAATGCGAAAGTAATTTTGTCCGTTTGTTTCATTGTTACTTTTTAACGCCTATACTGCTAAATCATTTTTTATCAATTTTGGTATAGAGATAGTTTGGGTCTTGGAGAAGGACATAGGATATTACTACTATTTGCCCCAGGAGTACCATATATTCCCTTGGGATAACTTGCGACTTCTACGCGGCCGAAGCCGCTGGCTGATTGAAACTAGTAGTTCATACAATTCGCAATAGATCGTGAGGTTTTAAAATATTATATCACTGTTATTTGCACAATGACTTACTTTCCATTTCACGGTTGTATGATTGTTTGCACCTAAGTAAAGATACCTAAGTAATTGTTTTTTGTTCTTATTCGGTTTGTTCAGGTCAGTAAAGTGATCGTAATGTTTGACCGAATCATTTTCCTCTTACTGAAACTTCCTTCTCTAATTCGATTTGTTGTTTAAGTAAAGTCCATGTAGGTATGTTGTTTCAAGGTTTTAGTTAGTGATCCTATTCTATGAATTCCGCATTTAGAAAGACAAGGATCGAAAGCGATACAGAAGACTAATAATATTTAGCAATTTCGTCGCCCCGGGCATAGACAACATTTGCCGCCCTTGGCGCCCTTTGAAATGGCGCCTTATAAGGAGGTAAATGTTTCAGGATATTGTTTTAACCGTTGGATCGGATGAAGCCACTTTTTTTAACAACTTCGAGCGAAGTGAAAACGAAGTGAGTTCGAATATTTAACTTAAGAATTTTGGAACATTATGAATGTTAAGTTATTTAACGGTGGGTTTACAACAAGGACCAATAACATTCGACAGCGAAGCGAGCTTGAAAATTTTAGCACCACACCACGAATAAGTAAGGTTTTCTGATGAAATGAAAAGGGCTTTTAGTGCAGTTTGCCGCTCCTCATTTATGCCGCTCTGGGAATTTGCCCTCCCCTAGATCCGGCCCTGCACCTTGGCCTTCAAATGTCCAGGAAGTTTTAAACTGATCATATCCCTTTGAGAACGAATCGGTAAAGATCTACTTATGCATTAAGGCGTGTAGGACCTACCTATATCTGATGCATCCATTAAGATTTTGAGCATAAGATAGCTTTGTGAAGTTGTGCTGATTTTGATCTTTGCGAACCAACCGTGTTGTCAATGAGTTTGGCATTTCAACAGTAATTTTATTTGATAAATGGAATCGAGACTTGCGCTCAACAAGGTAATTTACAAAAAAAAAATGTGTAGGCAGTTGTCTATATGGATACGTTTGAAAAAGTTTCTCTCTGTCTTCTCTCTTATTTATCATCTTTTTAATTTCTAATGCTATGTAATAATTTGATACCATTGTTGTGTGTCACACAGAAATTTCAATTTGCTTATTCTAAATCTTGGGACATCAAGACACAGGCTGTGCCTACAGTCCGTCAAATCTAAGAAGTCCGATGACGTTTCTCATTTAACTTGCCGTGATAACTTTGTGTGAAAGTTTACGAATAATCAAATTCATAATCCTAATTAATTACTATGCTGCCTATACACTATAACAACGAGTATCATTCGTAAGCATCAACTTAAGTTTATACAACGTATTTTTATAGCTGTCAAACGGTACTTCTTAGATTTGACGGACTGTAGTCAGTGGTGTCTCATCCCATACAAAGAAACCGTGCCGACGTTCTATACTGATTATTTTTTGTACTTCGATCGCGTTCGTTTCCGTTCCGTTCCGTTCCACGGATATAGATGGTGATCTATCTATGCCCATGGAACGGAACCGAACGCGATCGTTTTAAAAAAAATAATCGGTATAATCAGATGAAAAACACTAGTTACGTCGGCACGGTTTCTTTGTATGGGATGAGGAATCTGTATGATGGTATTATGTTATCTGTGGCCTAGATTAGGCCCATGGCCATTTCCTTTAGAGCACTTATTTTATTGTATTCAATTGTGTAATTTGTTTTTGTAACAACTTGTGTGGGTCAATAAATTAAATTAAACTAAAAAAAAATAAGATTTATAGATATAATTATAGTTATACTTAACTAGACGAGAATATGTAAAAAACTTACATGAAGCAAAATGAGTATATAAGGAGCGTGTGCCTTTCTGTAGTTTCTACCTGTTATGTATACTTAAAATTTTATTGCAAAGGAGAGGCTGACCTTAAGTAAAAGGTTCGGACAAACAACGGACCTTGCTAAATCGGCCAATATAAAATACTTGCTAGCCCAGAATTTGCCTTGCCCTTTGATAAATGAGATCATACCTTCGAACAGTCATTAAACTCTTTGCAGGTTTCCGGAAGTTAAACGTACTCGAACGGTATTCCAAAACAAAGGTTAAATTTCAACCAACTTCAAAAAGGAGGCGGTTCTTAATTCGACTATTTTTGTTACCTCAGAACTATTTACTACGTGAACTGATTTTGATGATGCTTTTTTTATTTGAAAGCTGGTGCTTCTCATGTTAGTTTCATTTAAATTTGATCAAGATTTGACAAGTAGTTTTAAATGACTTCAACTACATTGATGATGTTCTCCATTATGTCCTTTTTTACAAAAAAAAATACAACTGACTTCCAAATAAAATAGCACAATCTCTTATTCTCCCTATTTTAGACTATGCTGACGCCAGCTATCTAGATCTCACCCAAGACCAATTGGATAAGCTTGAGCGACTTCAAAATCTCTGTATCAGATTCATATTTGGCTTGCGCAAGTATAATCACGTTTCTGAATTTCGTACTAAGCTCAAATGGCTTCCTATTCGCCTTCGCCGGAATGCGCACATTCTTTCTATGCTTTATAATGTCTATTTAATCCTTTTACTCCTTTTTATCTCAAAGAACGCTTTCAGTTCCTCTGTGACACCCATTCTAGGTCCTTGAGATCAACGGAAAATCTAAAATTAAGTATTCGTATGCATTCCACTTCCTTCCTTGACAAATCATTCACGATTGAAGCAGCTCGGTTGCGGAATGCATTACCTATTGAAATAAGACGTGCTCAAACACTGCCAACGTTTAAGAAAACGGTGAAGGAGCGTTAGCTTTCACTATATTTTTTATTCTTATTCTTTCTCTGTTATATTTGACATGTATTAGTATATTTTGTAATGTTGTTTGTTTGTATTTTATGTAATTATGTCTAATTAGTATATTATTTATGATAATTTGTACACCGACAGCTCTAAATTCTTCTCCTCTCGTTCAGTCCATCCAAAGGTTGTCTGTAAAAGATTGCCTAGTGCGAAGACCGCCCATAGTACACATGTTATTGTGAAAGTTTGTCCTGTAAGTTTTTTATGGTGTACGATAAAGTATATAACAAATTAATAAATAATAAAAACACTACGAAGTGAAAAATAACTTCAATTTCGGCAGTCGGTGTCAAAAAACGAAGAAACGAAAACAAGAACACCGACTAAACAATAAAGTAAAATTGTTTAATGTGTCTCAAACGGTTACATTTAATATGTGAAGTGAGACAGCCCCAGTAAGTAATTAATAATACTTGTGTTGGGGCTGCCTCGCTCCAAATGCATTTTTAAGAACGTAGAGAAACAATGACTTATAAAATAATTTGGAAGTCGGTTGTATTTTTAATCCCCGACGGACAAAGTGGGTTGTTATAAGTTTGACGTGTGTACCTGTGTATTTGTGTCTTTGTATATTTGTGTGTCTGTCTGTGTGCAGATTTTTATCAGTGAAAGAATTTTTATAATCAGATCACAGCCTTATTACGTAAGTGACTTTGGCAGGGCGAAGGAAACAATGACAGGGAAAATCCATGACAGAGTATGATACATTTCCTTTAAATGTTTATGCGTCAATAAAGGGAACGTCCTGTATGAGTTGAATTAACATATTATTATGACCCTTTCCCTTTCGAGTGTATTACGCAATAAGAAAGCCGTTATTTTAAAGGTGTCGTCACCCTTGCCCTTCACGTGTTCTTTGCCGAAATCACTTACGCAATTAGGTTGCAATACTGCCAGAAATTACCTACCTTTTTCAAGCACATAAACATAACATCATAGTTGCAAAAAATCCTGTATTTACCTGTTATTTATTTATTATATTATTTAGTATTTATTATCATAATATTTAATTTATTAATATGCATATATATGAGAGTATATATTAGTAAGTTATATTTTATTCTATTTTATAGGGAATTGTTTGATATGTTTTCTTTATATGGCCCCTCTACACACGGTGTCTACATATCTTTTTTTTCAACTCTCCTCTCGCAGGTATGCTGGAAGAGATTTCTTTGTAATAAGCGTACCTTTGTACCTATTTTATGTTCCTTCTTCTTCTTGTCTCTTTATTATGTGTGTGTACATTAATGGTTAAATAAATAAATAAACAAACATACAGTTTTTCCTCTTAATTTAGATCATTAAACAAAGAAAATGAAATACAATTTACCTGATTTTTCTGGTAAATTGATGTAAGAACTGTTATCTATTTTACGCTGATTTAGTTACGGAAGTATAAGCTGCAAATGATGTAATCTTGGTTGCACTTCGTAAAAATGTTTTGGTAGAACTTGAAATGTGCATTACTTAGATCTTGAGGCAATGCTGATTTTTCGTGAAATTGCTGTTTGATCGAGTGCAACAGACTCTATTGTTGATGTTTATGTATTGAACTTATTGACCTGTGACATTGTTAAATTATTTATTGCAATAAAAAGTTTAGACATGATTGGTAAAAGGAATAAAATTTTGAAGCTGTTCTTGTAGAATATTTCGAAGTTTCTGAACGCATATTTTCAAACAAAAAGTATTAATTTCTACTTAACAGGCATTTTTTTTGGATTTTCAGGAAGTCGGTCAATTTAGCCAGAAAGTGAAGCTAAATCCTAAATGTAGATCATCTTACCTATAAGTATTATCTGCGTACGTCTACTCTTTACCTAAACGTAAAGATCTAGTTATGTAATGTTCAAAAAATGAATTGCTAATGTCTGAGCTGCCTTAATACTGATCGATGCATAAAGAAGCTTATGGATGATAAACAGATACTTAAAATACTTAACCCTCAGTTTTCCAACTCAAAATTATCGCAGAATTAGTGTGACAAATTGTCAAGCACGCGTTATCTGCTGTGATTGGTTGAATGAATTTTCAAAAGCCAATCACAGCAGATAACGCGTGCTTGACAATTTGTCGCACTAATTCTGCGATAATTTTGAGCTGGGAAACTCGGGGTTAAAGCAATGTATTAAGAAAATCACGAATAATTCCCGGAATTGCTACTTTAAATATAAACGAACTCATTAGAACTTAATTATAGATAATTCGGGTAATATACAACATTTAAGTAGGTAATTAAGCACAATATACATTGCGGTTATTAAAATTTAGAATCATCCCACGATCTAATAAATCCTAGTCGGCCTTGGATGTATGCTGGACAAATTGTTAATGTGGTGATCACGACTATTCTGATTATATCCTTTTAGAAGACAACTTTAATTTACGACTGGACATTAAATGGATTACATTGAACTGATTGGACTTGTTGAGAATGTCTTGTGGTAAGTCCGCCTAGATACTACTACTGTACGTGAAGTTAAAATCAATACATATAATATAAATCTGTAGAGGAATCGTTTTTTACATCGAAAATATTTCCAAAAAAAAAGGGTATAATTTAGACGGTCATCAAAAATATTTTTAAGACTCTAAGCTTAGGCACCAAATAAAATAAACAACTCCAAAAAAAGTCAATTGACTTTATTAAAAGGGCCCTAAAGTATATAATATTATGATCCAAAATAAATAAAATAAAATCAGAAAAATCGCAAACCTCGCACAAATATTATTTTTGGTTCCTAAAATGGATCAACGGTCACCAAATTCTTATACCGGGTGTATTCGTGTTTTTAACGAATTAGTCCAAGAGCGAGCGAAGCGAGCTCAGGAGCTTAGGGCACCCCGACACGGACAGGTTAGGTTCGAACGAGATGACGGGAGCTGAAGTGAGCGAGCAAAGCGAGCGAACTCGGCTCCCGTCATCTCGTTCGTGTTAGGTTACTTTAGACCCTGCGGACGGAAATAGGAGCCCCGCGCAGCGGGGCTCCGTCGACTTTAAAGGCGTCCATATATTTTTTTGGCAGTCAATAATACGAAAAAATGGATTTATTTCATAATATTTTAGGAAACGTTATTTGGTGACCATTTATCCATTTTGGTAACCGTTTAGAATTTTTTTGGTAGTAAAATAGGTACTTTTTTGGGCGGTGTTTAAACACAAGCCAAAAAAAAATAGCCAGTGTGTTAAAGGAGAACCAACAGAACCCATTTCGAGCATTTTATGTCTGTTTGTCTGTTTATTTGTACATGCATCACGTAAATTATACGAAACCAATGTAGATAACTTTTATATTAAAATTGTGCGTAACTTTAAGTATTACTGAGTTTTTGATTCATCGCTATCGGTTCACTCTATCAAAAGTTAGATGAGTTTAAAGTGTTCAAGAAGTAAAATATCGCAAAATACGCAGTTCAGATACTCGGACCGTTGAACTCCATATTCGATAGATGGCGTTGTGCATTTCGCATCATTTTCTGAATGGCGGTGTTAAGATTTTCCGCGGAAGAATGACCATAGAAAAAGAATTGGTAGATAGGGTGCCTGAAACCCGCTCGCCGCGCCTCCATGCGGGGACACAGCGTACCAGGCGGGTCAACCCTCTATGTCGAAACAACGATATACCTTCAAGGGATATTTCAAGTGTGGCTAGAGTAATAATAATAATTCGGGACCTAAAGCACGAGACTAAAAAAAACTGGCCAAGTGCGAGTCGGATTCGCGCACGGAATGTTCCGTACCCTTATCGCAAAAAACGGCAAAACAATCACGTTTGTTGTATGGGAGCCCCACTTCAATATTTAATTTATTCTGTTTTTAGTAGGTTTTGTTGTTATAGCGGCAATAGAAATACATCATCTGTGAAAATTTCAATATATAGGTTCAAGAGATACAGCCTGGTGACAGACGGACAGACAGACAGTCGGATCGTGGAGTCTTAGTAATAGGGTCCCGTTTTTACCCTTTGGGTACAGAACCCTACTACGGCTAGGCTTACTACTACACTTAGGGTTGCGAGTTCGAGTCCCAGCTAAGGATAGATATTATAAAACGACTTTCCAAAAAGGAGGAGATTCTATGTTCGACATTATGTTTTTTTTAACCGATATCTTCGTCAATTGTGGACTGATTTTGAAAATTCATTTTTTAAAGAGTATGTCCCAGATTGGTCCTATTTTAATTTGGTGAAGATCTGATGAAGAACTTCGGAGATATACAATATAACTCTTCAATAAATGAAGGTAAATCTCTCGGGATTGCTGCAATTGCATGTCTGTTTATTGTTTATACCATTTCATAACTCTAAAGGGGCAGGCAGATGTGTACAGTTCACCTTGGTACACCCGCATTTCACCGGTTATGTTCAAGTTTCATCATATTCGGGTAATCTATTCTGGCATTATTAAAGAACTTGCCTATTAGGTTCAACTAAAAAGTAAAGAATAAAAACAACTTTTTTCAAAAAAATACTACCGACTTCCAAATAAAAACATCCAAAACGAAAAAAAATGGTACCTACCAAAGACACCGATTTCCAATAAGAAAGTTATTTTTCACTTTGTAGTGTTTTTATTTGGAAGTTGGTAGTATTTTTTCGATAAAAACTTTTTTTTTATGTTTTCGTTTCGGTGTGGTGTTCTGTAGTGCTACTAGATGGCGCGCAGCAAATCTGTCCTTACTTGTTTCGTATGAAGTCGATATTCTTCTCCCTAGTGTAAATATTATTCTGTGCAGCGAACGCTCGATCTAGGTAAGTAGAAAGGTAAGTAAGGTAGGTAGGTCTAGGTAAGTAGGGTAGGTACAGGTTGGTAGGTAAGAAGGATAGGATAGGCAGTTAACGGGAGCTAAGCCGCCGGCACAGCTAGTAAATAATAAATATAGTAAAATTTCACTGTATAATCGCGACTATTTCATATTAAAATACTACAAAAAAAGTTGAGTTCTACCTAAAGGTTTAACATTGCTTAGTTTCCAATATAAATAACTATCCTAATATCAAGGTCTACACACGTACTTACAACATTAGATATCAGTGGATACATTCATTCAGTATCACTGCTCTAATTCCACCTACATTTACATATAAACAAAAGTAATCTACGTACTTATCCGAAAGATATATTACATACAGCATGTTAACTAAATCGTAGCAGCCATTAGGACACGCCTTGACTGTAACTCACAGAAGTAGGTAACGAATGTCTAAACCGAGCACCATATGTAAACAGACATGCGATTACAGCAATCCCGAGAGATTTCCCGTTATTTATTGAAGAGTTCTGTTGTATATCTTCAAAGTTCTTCATCAAATCTTCACCAAATTAAAATGGGACCAATTTCGAAACATACTCTTTCATACAAAAAAAAAGAATTTTCAAAATCGGTGAAAATACATAAAAAAAACATACAAGAAGTCGAATATAGAACCTCCTCCTTTTTAGTAAGTCGGTTAAAAAACCAATCACATCGGGACATAATTCCGCAATTAACTTAATCAGGTGTACTCATAAATTATAAGAAGACGTGAATTTATAGACACTTGCGCAATGCTATAAAAGTTGTTCCCATGTCTTATAAATATTATTGATCTTACAAGAAGGCCGCATACCGACCGAGTATTAAACGTGTAGTGTGTACATAGTTTATATCCGAAACGGATGTAATGTCGCTTAAGAACAAGACCTCTATGTAATCTACAGGAACATTAACATATGCCACTCACGAAGGTATCCCAATTATTCAGGTATCTGTGTATTCGTCATGTTACCAAAGATGTCTTTACGAGGGCACAGGTTATATGCGCATTGCTCCGTGCTTTTTATCTACCTTGCCAAAACGCTGCCATGAAATGACCTCATCCCTGCCTGCCTCATCCTGCCTGAATCATAAGATATAGTGAATTTTAGTAACATTTATAAATGAGTTCCTTAAGTATTACTACTTAGGGTGTGGTTCCATTATGAGCTAATAAATAGTCATTTTGTTGTACAAGTAACACTCCAATTAAAACTACGAGGTTAGACAGAAATAGCAAAATTTCAAAGATAAAAAAGGTATGGCGTACCAACATTTTGGATTAGTATTGTATGACACATTGACACTAAAAAAATGTTTTTTTTTTCAGATACATATTACATAGGTATACCTACAGTGTATTCTCACTGCACAGCTGAACTTTCAGTGTTCTTTTGGTGTTGAATTAGAGGTGTAAACAAAAGGGTTGCAGACAATGGACGTTGGACTTCAGATCCGCAGTGAAGCGGCGCCACCAGTGGGTCTTCGATCATCTTGCAAAACGGCCATCCGTCTCGAGCAGTGTTTGCTCACTACGCGGTTTCGCCACTCAGACATGCTCTTACCCAAACTGATTGCAGTAAGCGATCCAATAAAATGAGACAAACCGGAAAAAGAGATCGTCTTACAGCATGTTTCTTTTCTATAGACTAAATATATGAGGTAAAGTCTTGGTAATAAAACTGAATGTTTACCTAATTTTGCTAGTTGTTATTTAACAGCGTGGGTGCAGCTCATCCGGTTGCAGCTAAATTATCGCTGAGTACGAGAGGATGTATAAATATTGATATTATTGCATATCTTACATCCATTATCGACTATATATGTAGGTAAAAGGTTTCTTTACAAATTCGACTTCTAGTTTTTTTTTTAATATTGGATGAAGTTGAACTCTGAATGTAGATGATGAAACTATCAAATTAATCTGTCTAGCCTTTTCCCAACTACATTGGGGTCGGCTTCCAATCTTACCGGATTCTACTAAGTACCAGTGTTTCATATGAAGCGACTGCCTATCTGGCCTCCACAACCCAGTAACTAGGTAACACGGTATCCCTTGGCAAGACTGGTGTTAGATATCAGGCTACTGACGACCCGTAACGACTGTTAAAGATCTTCAAATGACAGCCGGGACCAACGGCATAACGTGTTTTCCGAGGCACGGAGGAAACTCGGTATGTTGAAATGGTCAACTATCCACGGGCCGACCTCGTAAAGCGTTGCTTATCCTTGATGATCGACCAGTGCGGCTGTTATTATTTAGCCACGAGCTTCTCTCTCGATGATGAAACTATACAGTAAATAATTAATAATTTCAGCCGAAAGACATCCACAGCTGGACATGGGCCTCCCTCAACCGACACCACATTGCCGGTCCTGTAATTCTTGAATCCAGCTGACTCACGCGGTTCTTCTTACCAAGGCATTTTAGCTTATATAAAAAATATTATGACATCTTATTAATAAATACCTAATGCAACCGCCAAATGGCTTACTTTTGTATTATAACTAATAATAAATAACACACAAGAAACTTGACAAGAGGTCTTAACCATATCGATGCAAATCGCAAACCGATATATTATTCGCACTTGACACCACCAATCAAGTAAGGTGACACAAATAGTGACAAACTTAATTGGTTTAAAAATAAACTTAATTAAACGTATTAGGCATCGTGTTGACGAAATTATGCAATCGCTATACAACAAGTCTTGGGTTTGAAAACTATTAGACAGTGTGCATATAGTGTGTAGGTACCTACACTAGAAGCAAAAATTATTTTTGCCGAGACATACCACCAAAAGGCAATTCCGTTCGCATTTGCAATCTGTCAAAAACACCTATATTTTCCCAAAATATTGATAAGTTTTTGACACAGATTATTCTTGAAATGATACGAGTATTTTGCGACTTGAATTTGAACGTTTTGTTCGCGTAAAATTTCTTATATCCCGGGCCTGACATGGTAGAGCTGTAGGAAATATGGGATTTGCTTTGGTTGGAGCCCGACATAACCCTCCGTTCCCTCGACGGGAGATATCCATGAGGATTTCCCCACAATTACACACAAAGTATGAAACCTTCAGTTTTGTGTTGTATATGAGATCTTTTTCGGTGCATCTTCATAACTTTGTTATTGTGAGTTTTAGCACAATCGTTATTTCCCTAAACCTTAAGAAGTCTGTCTGTGTTGTCTAAGTCAGCGCACTCTTTACCCGTTTACGCGTGAATGAATTATACATATTTGCCTTCATAAAGATAGATTATGTAATAAACATTTACAACCTGTTTGAAAACATAATCGTGATTAGCTTGTAAGGAGATCTAATTATCCTCGTCCACGAATGTTTATCATAAAAAAAAACATTCTGCTGTACTTATTTGTCAGCAGCTCTATACATGACGATAACTAATTGTATTTTAATTGATTACTGTTAGAAGATTATCGATAGCATCAATTAGTTTTATTCACACTTGAGGCAACCGTAGTAGGTTTTCTAGAATAAATTATATCTATTACAATCTATCATTAGGTACTTAGAGTAACCTAATAAACTAATTCTTCCAACGACTTGACGTGACAGTTTAATATCATTGCTAAGAATTTGTAACACACAAAAAATCAATTTTCAGAATTCCTTATTTTACCCAAGTTATTTGTGCCAACAAGTTAATTATAATTTCCAAATATCGCATAAGCTAGAAGATTGGTATAGCTCTAGCTACGAATACGATTGAATTCTAATTATAGCCCCAATATAATGTAGAGCTCGTGTACATTGAATTGAAGTAGGTAGGTACACAAACTTTTTTATTACCCGTTTATAATGAATGGATCCAAGAAACGTTTAAAATAAAATGGTCCATTCAATAAAAGATTTTACTGAGGTTATAGCAATTAACGCGCTGATGCAACAGAAATGTAAATTTTCACACTGCAGACACCCAAAAAGGATTTTTATAAGTTCATTATAAAATTATGCATAATTAAAAGAATATTCGTGTCACGTATTAAGTACAATATTCACCTTAAAATATTATGCAACAAACACGCCTGAATAAGGAATGTACAAGAAAATATTCGCTTGAATCTATTCATACAGCCTTTTTTAGTGTTTATACCAAGATATTCGGGTCACATGAATTTTTAACTGCCTGTGCCACCTTATAGGCTATAAAATTTAGTGAAGTTTGACATGAACCATGTAACGACACATTTTTAATGTAATAGGTGCTAGAGGTGGACACTAATTGGCTCAAATAGTTTGAAAGAAGGCCAATGTCACCGACAGATCACAAGCAACTAGCAACGAATTGAAGCCGCACCCATATGATTTAGATGTAATCAATTTTTAACGACAAGCAATTGAAAGGATGTCTTAATAGGATGCTAAATACGTTTAATTTTTGTGTTTACCTTACGATTTTATATCAATTACCTCGTTTTTTGTCCATATCGAACATGGTGGTATGCTTATAGCAAGTATTTTAATAGCAATAATGTCTTCATCAATCAATACAACTAAACATAGGATAAGTGAACTATAAAAAAATAAAACACATCAATAGTCCTTGAAGGGTTAATTAAACTAAGCTAAGACATAATAAGGGATTTTTTTTAAAGCCTTATTGACAGTGATCCGATATAAACTTACTCACTGCTCTGAGTATAAGTTCAGTTCGAAAGGAGAGAACATGTATTTAGTATTAGTATTCTGTGTGGGTTTAAAAATGAAAGGTAAGTAAGCTGTTTAACATTCGAAGCAAGCTGTCCAAGTCAACTAATACTTCAGCCAACCTTGCACTGCAGACTTCAAAATAAAACAGTGCTTGGACACGTGCCTTAAAGTGTATTTTCCTTGTAGAGCAGCAAGAAATGGCCAAAGTTGTGAAATTAATTTTCAAGAAAACCACTGGAAATAAGTGTGTCATTCCATAGCGGAACTGCTCTATACATTGTATCTGATTGTTTGAAGAGAAGATTAAAATATGTTGTATTATAGTTTTCTCTATTTTAATACCGAGATAAAGCAAGTGTCATCTATGGACGCGCATCCTACCAAAATCAAGGTGTTTAATATTTTCCCAACCACGTATGTTGGGTTAGGCTTCCTGTCTAATTGCATGCTGCTGAATACCATTATTTTATATGATGTCACTGCATATCTGACTTCCATAACCCAGTAACCAGGTATACACACGTCCTACAGGTATGCTGCAAACACAGTGAATGGTTTAATATTGTTCTGCATTTGCCCACATGGTTCAAAAGACGATGTCTCCGACCTAACAACCACTCCAGAAATAGGTACGATCTGTATACATATAGTATAGGCTTGGCAACAAGAAAGACAAAATACAACATTGATTGTTCATTATAGGCATTAGCAGTCTGATTAAACGATTGATTAATGATTAATGATACCTGGGAGACTTGCGGGCAGTCCCGGGGCGGGATTGCGACAGATACCTTAGATCAACTCAACACTCTAATACGAGATCGACCTCGAACTACATTGCCGATTTGAGTCGTGTGTGAGCTATTTGAATTACACATGCGAGCTTTCAATGAAGGTCTTGTAGTACATAAGATGTGGGGGGCGGACGAACACCTCTCAGTCTCACATTACACGCTGCGGTCGATAAGCAGTCGTGACCGGGAGCGGCTTTCATCAACATTTTATTGCAAACAGTTTATTATACCACGATATATCAATACCGAATCGAACGTTTCATAAAGAACTATATTGAAAACAATGGTATGTAACATGCAACCCTGATGAACACATCACATCAATACCTACATTTAGAACACTCTGTTACAATACCATTGTCCTCATGTTTGTTCTTAGCTGTCAAGGTTGTTAGCAGTGTCTCAGCTTGTAATACATGACAGCTTCAATGGCAGCAGTCTGATCTGTCACTTGTTGACGAATTGATCAAATGAGTTAAGAGTACGTAGCGCGATAGTACGAAGAGCGTAGATTTGGAATTGACCAACTTAGACAAACCTGTCAGAGAACATTACGTCAATCAATGCAAAATCGGTATTAGTTTTGATATTATGCGTTTACTCTAATAAGCGCATGACAAAACAAGAAAAACCATAGACCAATACTACTAGTTGCATATAACCTACAAGGTCGATGAAGTACTAACAATTCACATTTATGTTACAAATATAAATAATACTGTTACAAATTTAAAGCGTGAACCTTAACGTCCGAAGCTCATGAATGAAGTGATTGATGGATGATGATGACTTCCATTGTTCGTCAAATTACTGTGCGTTGACTTCTGTTTTACGCAACGAGGCATTTTGTTGGTGTAGTAACATTTAGGGACTATTGCTCAGTAATTTGTTGACGCATATTTGTGTTAAATCGTTACTGTCATCGTGAATGGGGATGTGAACGCAAAGCTGAGCGCAGATGTCGCTGGCGGCGCAATGACTGCTGTCAAATCATTTTTGCTTTCTTTACATCACGTTTTGTGTTTAAACCGATCTACCATCGTTATTGATAATATATTATATATGTATTGTCCCTGGAAGCTTAAGGAATTGAAATACGAACTAAAGAAATGAGGAGAAAGGTTAACTGGAAAGAAAACAGATCTTATTGAGAGGCAGACTTTTATTAAAATATTTTTCATCGGTGATATGTTCTAGATTTGGCTATTTTTTTAGTTGTAACGAGTTAATTCTTACTTTACTTATGGTAGAAAAATTAAAAAAAAATGAGAGAACATTACTTTAATGTGTTGGTATTCTTTACGTTTTAGGTTAGGAGTTTTATTTTATTTTCGGCAATCAAAGCCCTCAAGCTTCTGAAGGCCAAGCAAATGACATTCCTGTTGTAGAACTTTATCAATACGTTAATAGCTCTACTATATTGCCGAAGATTACCAATCAACATAATCAGAGTTACTTTGACAGGTACATAACATAACCTATAAATATGTATAGCCTTTTCTCAGTTTTTTTAGCGTTGTACATTTTGGAAACGAATGAACACCGGGGTTGGTACATCCTGGGACAGCAAACAGAGACATATTTCGAGAAAATTAAAATTTACTGAATGATACAAAATGATCATGATCATGATGATGATTTGACAGCTTTCAATAGCCATACTCGTAGCGACGATGCGCCACCTATCGTATAAAAATGGCAGTTCAAATCCCTATGGACGAATGGGTATTACTCCCGTGCAATTGTTAAGCTTTAATTGGCCCTTTCAATAAAACACTAGCACGAGGTAAAAAAGGAAAAGGAGAAAAAAAATTCGAGCAACATGAGTCCACATGCCCAGAACAGTGGCGGCATTGCTATGTTGAATGACAATACTGATTCCTTGGCCGAAGAAAAGCTCTAGTCACGTTTGCCGATTAGTTTGACCAATACGACTACTGAAATCACAAAACAAAGCAACCAATTGGAAATACTTGCACGAAAATTTACAAAGACCCAGTTTCATGAAACATAATGTGAAAGAGACAGTACTTTATGAAGCAAAAAGAGCATAAAGCAATAATGTTCACGATTGTGTGAACAACTGACGTTCTCATGACGTAGAACCTATTAGCTCGAGTCACATGATGCGCTGCAAGACTCATCGTTACGACAAGGCCTTTCCTTTGTGAATGGATAGTGCTCGATCCTTTCCCTCGCGCGTAGACGCGAGTGCTCTTCAAATCATAGCTGAGGTGTGTTGTTATCGAGTTTGTAATCATTTGATAACTGACACGCCTATTTATTGCCTAAGGTGAGGCGATTCTCCGCAGGCTGAAACAATAATAATTATATGGTTCAAGTTAGATGCATTGGTCCGAGTTCAAATTGTTTGTACATATGAAGATAGCCAGTTTTCATTCATCTGTATCTGTTGATAGTTTGATAATTTAACAGAGTTTATTCCAGTTCAGTCTCAGATGTTATCAAACAATAAGAATATTTTTTTATTTTCATTGCCGTTTAAGGCGATATAAACACCCCGATGTAAACGCAGTACTGGCCGTGCGCCCGCTCGATGCCGAAATATTAATATTGAACCTCCTTTTGAACAGTTTTGTTTGCAAAATATTATTTGATTTACATATGCTATGTCAGTTATGAAGAAAATCCAGCCATCAATTTTTCTGTGTAAAATATATTTAAACATCCAAGTCGCTTAGGAGGAGTATCCAAAAGTTGCGAAAAATATCGTGTTGTTAATTATTTTTTTAAAGCCTCTAAGTCTATTTGCTATACGAAAAAACTGTTGAAGACTAGAACTTGATTTAAGACTTTTGATCGACAGCCTACTTAATATTGATACCGACAGATAAGATCATTGCTCTTATATCATAACTGATATTAGAGCAACAACCGTGCCAGTCAGATGCTCTTGATGAAACAATGATTCGTTGCATCATTTAGCAAGTGAAGTGTAGTGAAACTGGCTTCTAAACGTGTAATAAGTATTTTAGTAAAAAAAATGTTAAGATTACACTATTAACACCACGTACTGAGAGATGACTAAAAAAGCATCTAGGTAGATTGTGTTGTGCAAATATACAAATAATTGTAATTTAAGTGTAACAACTAAAGAAAAGAAACAAAAATAACATTTTAATGAAGGAGGGTTATTAAGTTTATTTAAAATATAGTATTATATACTTTACTATTAGCGTCAATAATATAATAATATAATTTGTTATTAGAATATTAATCTCAATTAAATTTGAAATTGAAAATATTAAATTAAATTTTATTAATTATCAAAATAATTTACTGATAAATTAAATTAAATTACGAATAAATAATTTATATATATATTGTGACCAGCCAGGAAGGAACCCTGACACCTGAGATACAGGACATGTCCTAGTTTGGGTGTCATAAGTTTCTATTTTTTGTATGTACTAATTTAGCCTACTTATTGTATTTCTGTTGTCAATTCTCTCAATGTGTATTAGGCTTTGAATGAATAAATTATTATTATTATTTATTATTATTATTATTATATTTGCAGCGTTATTGCATATATCTTATTGTAGACTTAGTAAGTGCAAATTCTTTTGATGGTGTAAATATTTTAAATTAATATCAAATTCTAAACATATGTATGTTTTTGTTTAACGCAACGACTCTTTTAACTAAAGCTGACTGTAAAATATTTATACAACAAGTAATTACAATTAATTTACATGTAGATTCATGCTAATTATGTCTTAACTAGCCGCTATAACATTAAAAGAAGAAAAATAAATTTTAATATCACTTAAAACACAAACGGATAAAATAAAATGATAAGAATAAGAATAAGAAATAAGAATGTAAAAATAAAAAATAAATAAAAAATAAGAAATAATAATAAGAATGTCTGTGCAATTATGGATGAAGTTATCCTGACGAATAACTATCGGAGACATATATTGAAGGACGGGACGGTTGACATGTGTCGGGCATGCCACCGTCCGGGTGAATCCATCAGACATATTATCTCTGGTTGTTCTCGTCTGGCTAACGGCGAGTACTTACACAGGCATAACCAAGTGGCCAGGATTATTCACCAGCAACTTGCTTTGAAGTACAATCTAGTGGATTCTGAGGTACCGTATTACAAGTATGTGCCCGACCCAGTTCTCGAAAATAGCCATGTCACGTTGTACTGGGATCGGTCTATCATCACTGATAGGACTATTGTTGCCAATAAGCCGGATATAGTGGTGATAGACCGATTAGCGCGCCGCACAATGATAATCGATGTCACCATCCCGCATGACGAGAACCTCGTGAAAGCTGAGAAAGAGAAACAAATCAAGTATCTCGACTTAGCACACGAGGTTGTCGACATGTGGAATGTGGACTCGGCGATCATTGTGCCGATTGTTGTTACGGCCAACGGCCTGATGGCCAAGAGCCTCGACGACCATCTGTCGAGGCTGTCATTACACGGTTGGATCAAGGGCCTGATACAGAAGGCAGTACTCCTCGATACGGCTCGCATTGTGAGGAGGTTCCTGTCTCTGGAGTCCTAACCACCGGTAGCTTGGACCCTGCTCCCGACACCGGCGGACCACCATTATTTTTTATATTTTTAAATGTTTTTTTTTTATGATTTGTTTTTATAAAGAAATATTTAAAAATGTAAATAAGAAATGTGTAAAAAGTTGAATAAACGAAAGAATAAGAATAAGAATCTTTATTTGTAAACATAGGTAGTTACACGGTGTGCGAGATGTTACAATACTAATTAGATTCTCTATGTTTTGCCGTGGAGCGTACAAATATTATAACATTTAATTTCATTAATTTACACAAAAAAAAAAATTATATATCAATAAGAAGTTATTTTCATTCATAAGAAGAGCTTTAGGTTACTATTAACATTTGTTTAGAAGAACATTAAATGCAAGTATAAATTGTCAATAAATAAAAGAAACATTAAAAAAATTAGACATCAAATAATGAATTATCCATTAAATAAAACAAATAATTATATAATTAAAGATTAGATATCCAGTAATACTGAATAAGTATCATCATTAAGTACACAACTGGATGTCGAAATCATATTGTAATTTAGTAAAACAAATTAAACTGAGGTCAAAAATAAAAATATCACAAAAGTTAGATGGTAAATAATAAAATTATCAAAGAAATATCGCAAAATAAATATCATTAAAAACTTTGATGTCAAGTAATAAAGTAAACAAAGGTCAATAAATTAAAATAAGAAATACTAAAAAAATGTCAAAGATGCAATCTTATTTTGTCAATACAGATAAATAAGATGTCAAATCAAAAAATACAATTAAACAGACATGTCAAAAATTAAGAAATTACAGTGATATTTTATCCTTAAGAAACTCAGTTATATTATAATAAGATCTACTGACAAGAAAGTTCTTTAAACGTTTTTTGAATAGGTGAATATTTAACATTTTAATTGACTCCGGTATATGGTCATAAATAGTTGGTGCCATACAAAAAACACTATTATGCATCAGTGCTGTCTTGGACTGTCTCGAACACAACATATTGACGTATCGTCGACTCCGTCCATTTCTATCCGACAGCTTGGGAAATCGATTTGGGTTGGTCTTCGCAAATACTGCAACTTCGTAAATGTACACATGATATAAAAAATATTTTTTCATTTCTCATACTCAGAAGGTAGTGTTTATTTGATCCGAGTAGTGAGTGGAAAAGGCTACCTCCCACCTTTGGGCGGGAAAGACTCATAGTAATTGCTTCCCTGCCTAAGGCGGGAATACATTTTAAAAATGGAACTAAATTTGGTTAGGCAGTCGGCTGTAAAAAATCTAACATGATTAAGAAAAAATGCTGCAGTCTTGTGAGTGTATAAAGGGCCAGTGTGAATTAAAAAAAACCTAGCGAGTCCGCCCGCGGCAGTGACGCGGTGTGTTCCTAATAGTTAAAATTTTATTTAGACTATATAATTTGGCGGGATACTAACTCTGCAAGCTGTATCGAAATCTCGGATTAAGACTAATATCTTAATAAAAATGAGTTCAAGTGATTCTGAAATGTTGACCCCAGGTTCTGTAGTTGTATTTGCCTCGTATTTTCGTCAGTTATCGAAAATCTTTTGAAAGAAATTTCTAAGGAAAGATACTTAAATACATACAATGACTTTATGAAGTGGCGAGCAGATAAGAAAATAAAAAGAGTATTTCTTACATACTTCAATGGACTATCTGACAAAATAAAGCCTTTTACGCTATGAAGCAGGTATTCAATGCTCAAGAGTACACTAAGACTAAAACACAATATCGATTTGAAAAGATTCCATAATCTAACATCGTTTCTGAAAAGACAGTCTCAGGGGTTCAAGAGCAAAAAATCTAAGGTTTTCACCTCTTACGAAGTGGAAATATTTTTAAATGAAGCCCCTGACGAGATTTATTTGGCAGTGAAGGTAAGCTGTATATAAACGTTTATCTAGGTAGGGAGAGGTATTTTACTCTAAAAATAAACGTCGATCCCAACGACTTTACTCTGATATGTATTAGGTTTCCAGAAAAAGAGGCAATCATATCAATCAAGCGCGAGCCTATAACAAATAAAAAATTCAATCACGCTGACCAGATTGCGTAAATTGAGAGTAAAGATGTCGGATAGGCGTGCATTTCTGGAGTAAAAGATCTCTGTTTGTTATTCAATCATCGGTACCTAAAAGATTAATAGTAATGAAGAAATCATGTTTTAAACAGGTGGTGCTGAATGTACTCGGTATAAGCGGCGCCTGCAGAATCAGTGAACTCGCAAATTTAATAATTTACGACTTTGAAAATCAAGGCCAGTTATTACTCGTAAAATTGACTAAAACAAAAACAAATATTGAGCGCACGTTTGTTGTACCAGAAGAGTTTACACAAATAGTAAAAAAAAATACAAAAATTCAGACCTAATGACATAAAAACAAATCGCTTTTTTCTCAACTACCAAAAGGGAAAATGCTATAAACAAGTGATCGGTAAAAATAAAATCTCAGGTATGCCGAAGCAAATAGCAACATATTTGAATTTACCAAACTGTGAACAGTATACTGGGCATTTTTATAGAAGAACGTCAGCGACACTGTTAGCCGATTCTGGGGCGAACTTGACAATGTTAAAAAGACTTGAAGGATGGAAATCCAGCACAATTGCGGAAGGCTACATTAAGGATTCTGTCCAAAATAAAACAAAAATTTCAAACAAATTAACTGAGACTATCAATTCACGCCCACTTCGCCTCAAGCAACTACTTCAAGGGAGTCTGCGCCATGGATTCCACAGTCTAATCAAATACTGGAGTCTCCTACTTTTACAGAAATTCAACACAGCCAAATTTGTCATAACATAACACAGCCAAACAGCGTAAATATTCAGAACAAAAATGTAACTTTTAATTTCACAAATTGTTCTAAATTCTCAAATAATTTTAAATACGTACTACTCATATTACTATTATCAATAAATATTTACAAAAAACTACTATTCTTTTACTTTCCTTATATTCGAAATGAAAAGTAGAGTGCTTAACACGGGTGAAAGACATCAATTCCTACTCGCACTATAGCCGCCTAAATACCTCGTATGGGAATTGATTCCTTTCGAGCCTCGTGTAACAATCTATTACTGCCTCGTTTATACGTCTTTCTTATTTCATTCGTTCCTAAAAATAAATAAGGAAACAATAAATATTGATAACAAGATTAATTTGCATAGTTTTTAACTAAAAACAGTTGCTAGGCGCCACATCTTAGGCAAAAGCCACACCTAAGCCAAATCCTAGAATTTTAACCTGACCAGAGTTGTTCTAGAATGTTATGTAATCATAAGGCTCTTCCTCCTTTGATATTTAACCAGGTTGACAATCTCTTACTTCTGCAAGTCACCTGACATTTAATGTAGTCACCCACTCATCTAATTATTCTCTTTGTTATGTTACAATTGTACAATCGGTGGCTATGTTTGCACAGGCCGAAGAGACGTCCCCCTCTAAGTCTGTGTAATAAAGAACCAGTCATTAGCTACGTTTAAAGTTGTGTAGTATTTTTCTTAACTTAATCGTAATAGTGATATAGACTTCGATTACTACTAGGACATTAGAGGTAAGTACTGGACACATCGTCTTTTACGTAGTGATGAGTACTAGAAGCTAGATGAAATATTTCGGCATAGTATGAGAGATGAGATAGGTGAGATAGTGGTCAAGCGCAAGCCTATAATCAATAAAAAAAAAAAAAAAAAATAGTATCCATGACCAGAGAATTGCAATATTGCACATACTCAACTGACCGATGCTATGCTGAGAAAGGGCTAATCTTAAGGGCCTTCCACCACCTTCTACAGGTTACTTTCTAAAGCATATTCTTTAGTAGAGGCTTGGTTAAGGTTAACCACGAGTTTCCCACCTTAAAATTATCGGAGATAGATATAATGTGACAAATTGCCAAGCACGCGTTATCTGCTGTGATTGCCTGGTGAAAATTTATTCAACCAATCACAGCAGATAACGCGTGCTTGACAATTTGTCACATTAATTCTCCGATAATTTTAAGGTGAGAAACTCGTGGTAAAAAAAAATATATTATTGATTCATGTAGATTATTATTATTTGTGAAACATGGTTTTTTCGTGTAACTAATAGATGTGCTTTAAAAAAATAATTCACAGCACGATATTTTTTGCTACTTTTGGATACTCCCTCAAAACGACTTGGATGTTAAAAATATTTTTACACAGTAAAAAATTGATGGCTAGAATTTCTTAGTAACTGAAATAGCATATGCAAATCAAGGATTATTTTGCAAACAAAACTGTCAAAAGATGTTTCAGTAGTGATATTCTGGCTTCGAGCGGGCGTACGGCCAGTACTGCGTTAACATTGGAAAATATATACGCCTTAACAACGTAACCGAAAGACCGAATTTCATTTGCGTCAGGCATGACGCTAATCATAAAAAAATAACAATCAAAACAACAGGAGAGAAAACACCAAATAGGAAAATTATGCGTCACATCCGCGAAAAACGGCCAAGCTAAAAATTCTCATACGAATATAATATTTCAGAATTTCACTAGCTTAAACAACTGTGGTTCATTGTCCATTGTCCTCATCTATTGTCTCTTTCTCTTCAAAAACTGTTCATGTTTGTAACAGTCCATTGTAACTTTCAAATCTTCCAATCTTCTTGGCACATCATTGTCCACTCTTTGTACAAGTGCAAGTGGCATAATGTCAAGGACTGACTTCGTTAATGTTTATTTTGGTTCCAAAACACTTGAAAGACTAGCTAAATCCGGCGCAGCATTGTACTTAATTTATTTCCAAGTATAAGAACAAAGGTTATAATTGCCCTAGATCTACAAGGGCTAATAATAATGAGAGACAATTCTCGTAACATATGCACAATGAGCGCACAAGCACGTAGATGTGAGCATGTCGAATGTGAGCCGTAATTATACAACATTATTTGAATTGTGACCGATTTTATCTGGCTGGCAACATGCTTAGCTAAAGACATGGCTGAATTTAGATCAGCGCAGCGAGGCAACGTTCGGTAGCTAGCTTGTTTCGTTTTCAATCGTGCCAAAGAGTAATTAGGTTTTTCATCTGGACTACGAAGGAAGTGTAAAATGGGAACCTATGTTAGGATCATAAAAGATGGCGTTCTGTTTCTGTAGTTTCAAGGAGGAGTTTATTTAGAAATGTGTGTGTAATTTCTCAGTAGCAGGCCGGAATTTAATTTTGTACCCGGTCGATGGATTTATCTCTGGGACTTAAACAATACTAGCGAGTTGTGAATGTACTCGTACCTACAATAGATACACCGCTACCTAACCCTTCTGGGAAAACAGGCGTTATGTTACGTTATGGCTCACTATAATGTTTGTCTATTACTGGCTGTCAAATTTAATAGTGCATTCAGAACAATCTTTGGTCTACTGCAATGACCTGCATATTATGCCAAAATGTTTGATTGAGTATTGACTTTATGAGGCATTGTTCTAGTCTCTGAAACATTTCGGTTTCATAACACTAATATTGTGTTTTAGTCACAAACAAATGCATTTTGTGTTACAAATTAACTAAGATATTCTATAAGGAATGGCTAATATATCTGATACTCGTAGCAAATAAATTTTAAATTAAAACTTGTACCGCTTCGTTTATTCTATGCAGATATTGCAAGACAATTTACAGATTCCAATTAGTTATTCCGTTTTGTAATATTTTGTTGATGATCCAGTCGGGCCCAATTAGTGATGATCTGAAAAACAATTTTGCGTAACAATAGTTTTTGAAACAACGTTACGTTCGAAGATCAACTTACCTAAACGGCCGAAGAAAGTGTGAACTACAATGGTAACAATTGATGAAGAAGTATGGGAGCTTTTTGTTAAGTTATAATAGCGAGTGGAGCGGATGTAGTAAGTGGTTGCGAATCTTGAATGCTTCATACATAGAGCACAATATAGAGGTATGCGGAACAGGGTGAAAAGTTCCGCAGCCTACATAGCAAAGGGAGGATTCGACCATACGGGTGTTATGTCCGTTGGGCAACTGCCCAATGGTTGTTGTATATGTTCAAATTGCGCGGCGAATTATGATTGTGCGATTATGATTTTTGTGAGATCAAGTATTATTGTAGTTCGCCGTGCCAGCCCGTAACAACTGAAGACTAATAATTGTCGTATGAGCATCTGGAAATCCACAGAGCATAAGTTTTGACTATGACAGCAATAGTTAAAGCAGGCAAAATTACGTGGCGTCAATTTCTATAAATAAACAGTAAGTGACATTCACTAACACGCTTGGTTTTTATGGTAAAATTTGACACGGCATTGTCAAAATTTACTATACAAACCAAGCGTGTTAATTAATGTCACTCATGCAGTGGCCGCTGAGCCATCTCGACGATCTGTGGCTTCATACAATCGCCTTGCGCCGGCGCATCTGGCGATCACATGACTTGACGTAACATTGAGTCATTGTACATTACAAATTCATTAAAATTAGAATAAGTCGGACACAAAAGCAATAACATTAGCGTCGTGACCTGTGTGAATTATGTCATACATTGAGAAAATAATACTTTGCATTATTTACACAAATAAACAAGTTATCGTTGCAAGGATGAATTTATAATTTCCAAAAAATCATAGCCATAGTAAAATGTTGTTTGTAAGATTTGCATTTAAGTAAAATCATATTAACGTGAGTTTTTCCGACAGATTTCGGAAACCCTCGGACTACCCTGTGGACGTGGATCAGAAGATAGCCTTTTATTTTGAAGTGGTACTAAAAACTAATAGAAGGGAGCTGGCAGGAATTTTGAACAAGCGTATTCAGTGCGAAAAGTTGGTGCGGCTTGCTAAGAAAAAGTTGCAGGAGCTCTTTGATCAGGGCCCACTTTCAGATTTCTTTATCTGCAACTTTTCAGATATATTCTCGGTGTTATCTACCCCGCTCCCCCTCTATTACACGTACATAAAAACTTCGAATACAGACATCAACAAAACATGCAAGTGAATATAAATTTATTCCAATGCGTCATAGCATTAGCGAGTGCAAATAATGACCGCCTGTCTGCGTCTGCGAGAACAAATTGAAAAGGTCAAGTCACCAGTCTTATGAACTTAAACACTATTCATTTACGCCTGCTAAGGATAACGTGTCTACAATTAGCAGATATAAGACCTCAAAATATCCCGATTAGAATATTAAGTGAAAAGTATTATAACTGCAACATTATGTATGTAAATATTGTTAATAAGTCTTGAAATAAATTAATTGTCATAAGTATTTAGATAATGTGTTCAGATAATTAAGTAAATCAAGGTTTTTAGTATGATCTAACGATAAGAGAGATTAGTAATTATTAATTCAAAACCTGCAAAAATAATAAAATTATTTTATGAAAATGAAAAGCAAGCTTTTTCAAGGAACAATGCTTTTGCCGGGCTATAAAAAAGGACTGTGGCCCTCGCAATAGAATAGCGATTAATAAAATCATTTTAGTAAGCTGGTCAGTCCTTCCGGAGATTTTTTGCAAGGGACAAATGACAAACAAATAAACATTTTACTAGCTGACCCCCGCAGCTGCGCTCCCGTCAACTGGCAACTTACCTACCTGTCACCTTTCTACCCTACCCTACCCTACCTACCTGCCTATCACCTTCCTACCCTACCTACCTACCAATTTGTTAAACTTTTAATTTAAATAAGAATTAATACTACAATACGAATGTAACCAAAATTTTATTTCTACCGGTGATCTAATTAATTATTTGAACACAAAAGCTGCTATTGTGACTTAACTATGATAATGAGATATATTCTCTTGTAATTTTTGTAGGTAATAATAAGTACTTTAATCATGTAGTACATAATTTTTATGTATCATCAATAGTTTTCTCAGCGCACGCCAAATAATAAATTTTATAGGCAAAATTTTGCTACTTTGGGTTACATTATTGCAATTTTCATAAGGATCTCTAATTTTTTGAAAATAAATTATAGCCTATGTTTTTTCGGGAATAATGCAAATTTCCATAGGTGAAAGAATTTTTTAAATCGGTCCAGTAGTTTCGGAGCCTATTCGGTACAAACAAAAAAATCTTTCCTCTTTATAATATTGGTATAGACAAGCTGTGCCCGCAGCTTCGCTCCTGTCAACTGGCTACAAACCTACCTACCCTACCCACCTACCTACCTATTCTACCTACCCTACCTACCTATTTTTATTGTTTTTAAACCTTCCCTGTATTCTAGCGAACAAAACAAAAAAAGAAATATTCAAATCGGTCCAGCAGTTTTTGAGTTTTAGCGAGACTAACGAACAGCAATTGATTTTTATATGTAAAGATATATATATATTAATATGTATTAGTTTAGACATAGAAGATGACAGTACCTACGTTTCGCTTTCGCATACGGAGCCGGTCACACCTAAGACCACAATAAGTACGAACTGAGGTTAAGGACCGCAACAGGTAGGTATGGATATACATCTAAAACTACAAAGAGGGCACACAGCTGTTCTAAAATGGCCGCAATCCTAAGTAACTAAAATAATTAAAATCAAATAAGTAAAATCACGTCCGATATCCATGATAAGTAAAAATCAAAGATACTTTACGAATATGTCACCGGATTATTGAAGACAACACAAGTTTTAATTATTGTTGTGATAGTAAATTTTTGATACAGATAATTAATCTACACATCTATACATATAAATAAAATTAGGGTGTCTGTTTGTAATATTGAAATAACCGTTTTTTACTACATGTATGTGAATATATATACGGTACATACACCAAAATATTTTTTTTTACAATTTTTGTCTTTCTGTCTGTCTGTTTGTTCTGGCTAATCTCTGAAATGGCTGGACCGATTTTGACGGGACTTTTATTGGCAGGTAGCTGATGTAATAAGGAGGAATTTAGGCTACGTTTATTTTAGAAAAAATCTTTTATTTTAGTAAAATAAAGTAATGTTGCAATGTCCAAGTACTGTCCAGTACCGCGCGCAGCTCATTGTCAATAATAATATAACTTAATTTGGAATAAGTAAAAATAAAATGAAACTGAGTAGGTATCGTAACAAAAAAACACTAAAAAATTAAAAAAACGACTGTTAGGCGGAACGAAGTTCGCCGGGTCAGCTAGTTATACAATAAATCGCACCTAAATTGGATAATTTTAAATAAAGCCGTATCTTATTAAGAAGAAAGAGTTAATAATCTCACACGATTTATTATAAATTAAGATGTTTGCAATAATCCAATGACAAATACATCTAAATTAGTCAATCCAGAGTTCTCAGAATACGAAACTCACAGAATTTCCTAGTTTAAAAAAGCTATTCACTTGCCTTACCCGAGGATCAAACCTAAGGGCACAGCAATCGCTCTTGAGTCAACGAAGCAGCTGGTATGTGATATACCTACTTATACTTGGACAATTAAGAGTTTTAAGATAACCTAACATAAAGAGAATGAAGTTTAATTATACGCTTCTTCAAAACCAATAAAACTTTCCACGCAATCAATATATTTTATTGAAATCATTTTAGATGAATCTGATGAATCTGTTGATGCACCAATATAAATAGATATTACTTTCTGCAATAGGTTACAAAAGCAATGCCGTTTACACTTCTACAGTAAGTAATTTAAAGTTTCTATCAACATTTTCTCAATCTGCCTATGCATTTTCAGAAATATGTTGTGGTGGGCTTCCAGTTTAAATCCGGTTAAACTGGAAGCCCACCACAACTTATTTGTGAAATCTTCTACAGTAGGTATTTAATTTAAAGTTTCTATCAACATTTCCTCGACCTGCCTAGCCTTTTCATAAATATTTTGTGGTGGGCTTCCAGTTTAAATCCGGTTAAACTTGAAGACTGGTGTCGAGAGCCTGGCTTCTGATTATTTGTATATTCTTACAACTATCAAAGATATACAAATGATAGCCGGGACTTTAATGGTCCCGGCTATCATTTTCATTCTTCAGAAAACTACTAAAACAATTCAAAAAGAGTATTAGATTTTATACAGTACACTATTGACTCGATTGTTCACATCTCGATAGTTTAGCTGACCGGACAGCGCTCGGTCAGACAAGCCTGCCATTTTCACTTTCTAACATCCTACATCAATATCTACGATATTATCACACAGTTATTGTAACATAATATTATATATCCATATACGGCAGCTCGTGTATACTACATTATATATGTATTAGTGATTAGAGAGGGCGTAAAGCGAAGCACGTGATTTCGTGAAAGTCACTAATTCGCATACATAACAGAGAAATCTTTTGATGCACACTATTTTGTATAGAAATGAGTAAATGACAGAATCTGTATCCTATTGCATTGTTTATCAGCACTGCCTGAATATAAATTCTCTCGTGATCAGTCCTTAGGTGGGTGACCATCCAATCATAATCGGAAAGCGTAACGCAGTTGGCCCCAGTTGTCATTTATTAGGTAAAGGAGGATACAGTCTTTATGAGTAGTCAGTAGCGTGAAAGTCTGCAACCCGATCATGATCAGTTTTACCAAGGAGTACCGTGTTGGGTACCCAGTAAATGGGTTGTGGAGTTCAAGGCCAGATAGACAGTCGCTCCAGGTAAAATAGTGGTATTCGATCCCAATACAGTTGGTAAGAAGCTGATGACAGATAAATAAACGTCCATAAAATCCATAATTTTCTGCTTTGCATGCTTCATCATGAGGTGAAGTTGTATTTCAGTTCAAATAATCTCACGTAATCGAACTGCATTATTAATGATCTTGTGAGACCGAGAATAAAGATTCTTCAAACCTAACAAGGCAGGTCGGCGGATGAATGTTAGTCATTTCGTAAGTGACACAAATAACAGCGAACTGATTATTTTGGCGCAACTATAAGGACTCGACTTGAATAAAAACTGTTTGAACACAGTTGCATCTGCGGTTACGAAAACTTCGGGATTGCATGCTCGAGTCTCGTTGTATAAATAAATCGAGTCACTGATCATCGGTGGCATAATTGATTCCATGGTACGAGACAAATTATTCGATCCGCTCACATAACTATCGACTCATTGTTATCTAGTTAACGAGATTATGGATGTGTTGAGAAACTGTGTTCACTGATCCAAACTATGTGTCCAACAATCAGTGGAATTTCAGAATCCTTAACACGGCATGAAATTAATTCAAATAGGATATCGATGTGATTACTAAGTTTATAGTGCTCGTAATCAAATGTTTGGCAATCGATCCGGTACTTTATGGCAATCATCGAATATTTGTAATAAAATAAAGTCGGATACACGACGATTCGACGAATATTTCAGTTAATTACATCAGCTGTAGTTCTGTTCGTGATCCAGTTGGGTTGTTTCGAAGTCACGACTTTTCAATAAATCTACATTTTGCTAATGTTAATGTTGGTTGAATTGATTTAATGATGTCTCTTCTCTAATACTTCTATGTTCTCACTTAATGACTATACTTTAAGTTTTTCAAAAGAAATAATCTTTGATCAAAATTCTCTTAAAAATATATTTAAAACGAACAATTCTGGACAAGTGAAAAATCTAGGTTTTAGCTTATGTGTGGCTTTTGCATAGGAAGTGGCGCCTAGCAACTGTTTTTAGATAAAAACTATGCAAATTAATCTTGTTATCAATATTTAATATTTTCCTATATATTTTTAGTAACGAATGACATTAGAAAGACGTACAAAAGAGACAGTGTAAGATATGTTTTTATGTCATTTTATTTTTAGCCATTTTGTGTTTTGTGATATTAGAATTTTGTATAAGCCGTTTTCTTTTTTTCAGGTTATAGCAGCTAATTAACACATAATTAGCATGAATCTGCATGTATATTAATTGTCGTATAAATATTTTACAGTCAGCTTTAATTAAATGAGTCGTTGCGTCAAACGCTTGTCGAAAACATGCATAGGTTTAGAATTTTATATTTTATTTAAAACATTTAAGCCATCCAAAGGATTAGCACTTACTAATTCTAAAATAAGATATGGGTAATAACACTACAAATATAATACAAAATATATCTATCTAGGTACATATAATAAAATCGTGGAGACGTCAAAACTATTCACCAAATATTTTTTTTTTAAGTAAAAAGAAATTCTTACTCTCTCTCTTCAATACCCTACATACCTACTCTACCTACCTACCAATTTTTTTAGTGTCATTCTTTCGCGGATAATCTTAACACCGCCATTCAGAAAATGACATCAAATGCACAACGCCATCTATCGAATATGGAGTTCAACTCTCCGAGTATCTGAATTGCTTGTTGTGCTATTTTACTTCTTGAACACTTTAAATCCATCTAACTTTTGATAGAGAGAACAGATTGCGATGAAACAAAAACTAAGTAATAGTTAGTTACTTACGCACAATTATTTTTATTTATAAAAGTTATATATATTGGATTCGTACATTTTACGTGAAGCGTGCACAACAAAACGGACAAACATATAAACTGACAAACCGACAAAAATGGGTTCTGTTGGTTATCTTTTTGGTTATCCCTGGTTATTTTTTTTTTAAATATTTTCGATGAACAAAAACGGTTTTACTACAGATTCATTATATGTTTGATGTAAATATTTGTAAAAAAACTTAATATCTCTCCTTCATAACACACAAAATTACAATTATTTGTATATTCACACAACAGTGTCTGCATCCTTAATACCTCGATGCTTTTTTACTCGTCTCTTATTAGATGGTAAATACTTAATAGTTGTCACGCTGTAACATCGAAAACTACTTTTATCTTTCTGACTAACCGTCTTATAGACAGTTAAAAAGGCTATTTATTTAAATTCAATGCTTTACTTTGATTAGTTTTGTTGCTTCTATATGCAGGTGCGATGCAATAAAATGGTACTGATGTTATGACAATTTTTAACCCCTGACGGAAAAAGATGGGTGTTATAAGTTTGACGTGTGTATCTGTGTGTGTTCCGTTAAAAATACTTACTGCAGAACCATCTGCACTATTCATCATGGCTCCATATGCTTGTTAAATAGTCTGTTATGATCCCTGCTCAGAGATTTGTTCATCAGTAGGTAATTTACAAGATTTTAACACCACGCTGCAATTGTTTTTTTACCATGTGTGTAGCCCGCAAAAGTGTGCACAATCACGACCATAAATCCCTTCTGGGTAGGCAGATACTCGTTAAGATAACCGCAATAGCACTGCGGTTTCAAAATATAGACCGTAGGTGTGAGTGATGTGAAATATGTTCGTTCTTGTAGGTGGAATATTATTTAATAATTTAGTATTATACTGATAATTGATATTAATCTATACCAATGCATTTTGTTACAAAACTATTTTTGTTAATTCTAAATGTTAGATGCCGACTGCTCGTTATGGCCAAAGGCCATAAATAAAAAATTGGTCAAAGTCTTTGGGCCATTGACACTCTCCAAATTCATTTTGTGTAGATAAAATTCAGTTTTAATTTATGGATTTAAAAAAAGAAATCAATTTGTCAATCAACGTTTGTGTGGTCGCTTCTAGATGATATAAATTACGGGTTCAAGTCACGATTTCCAACATTTGATATAAATCAATGCGCAATGTCCCGAGAACGATCATATCTGGATGGTTGAGTAAAATTTATACAACACATTCGGATCTTCAATCTTCTTTTACATTGGTGCTAACGTAGCCTATTGTTTGAATTAATTATTCATCATCGTCACCATCAGCCTTTTTAATGTTCCCACTGCTGGGACACAGGCTCTCTCACAGAAAGAAGATTATTATTACAAGAATGTATATAAAGTGCAGAGCTAGTACAATTAGGAGGAAAGTAATAAAAAAAATCCAGGAAATATAAGTAGGTACTATTCTACTTTGATACTTTTTACCCGGGAATATATGTTCTCTTGGTATAATTTTTGACATTAACGCGGGTGGGCACCGCGTGGCAGCAGCTAGTGGAGTACATAACTGTAAATATTGTATGCTGTGACGAACCAGGTTCCTCATAATATTAGGTCCTTACCTATGAAATTGGCGTTTTGTCGTGCTGGCCACTTTGATCTCATATCTCCTCTTTGGTTTGGAATTCCAATTATAAATTTATACACCTTTACTTTTTATTTACTCATGCTTTTGTGTTTGGGAAACCGTAATTCATTTGTTTTTTCCTCTTTTGATTTTTCTTTGCGCCAGTCAGTTTACAAAATGGAAAACTTGCAATGTCGCGTTATTTACGAGTACGGGTTCCATCGTGGCACATAGGACACTATTTTTATCCCGGGAATATGTTCCCTTGAGATAATTTTCGACACTCACGCGGGCGAAACCGCTGGAAGAAGCTAGTGGAGTACATAAATATAAAGATTGTATGCTGTGACGAACCTTGCAGCTTGCAGGCTGGCAAAAAATAACTACTTTTACAGTGTTATATAAAAACGTTTGTAATAACAAGGTATTTCAAAAAAAAAATAACAAATGTTGTTTAAGGTACGAAGGGCACTGATGTGGTATGAATCCAGCCAGGCGCTTTACGTTGTGTAAATTATTTCATCACCACTGCTCTCAAAACGAGGCAGGAAAACATCGTGAAGAAACTGGTATGTCCTAGAACCAAAAAATCGGGCACATGTGACCCACCCACATCCACCAACCCGTACTGGGCCCACGTGGTGGATACCGTGTCCCAGCAGTGGGAACATTAAAAGGTAATGATGATGATGATGATGATGTTTAGATTGTAAGATTTGTACTAGGTTTGAAGAGTTGGTTGAACTTGAATTTGCAACCGGACCTAGAGCTACAGGTTCCTCATAGTACTTAATTGGATATACATGGAACCACTTACCTCGCGACTAGATTAACTTTAGCGAGCCTGAGAGAATCTTTGTTTTTGCAGCAAATGACAAACAAGACTGCAATCCAAAGTTAACCAGAAAACAACGGAGCTATATAGCAACTTTGAATTTAAGAGTGAAATTTTCAATAGCTATAATTTTAATCTTATGAGTTAAAGTGACATTGAACATATACTAATCTTTGTAACAAACGTCGAACATACGTTTACTAAACCAACTCTATATTCAAGAGTAATAAAGTTTGTAAAGCTTACGAGTATAAGCGTAAAACTAATAAGCATTCATGCTAAATCACACATCAACAACATCCCATTGACATGCAAATTGTGTTAATTGTACAATAAACTACTCGAATCCTATAAACATTTACTTGTATTTACCGACCATAAGCAGACCCACTTATAAACATCACTTACGTACAAATTACTCAATAAACTAAACTGGTTCTAACTTAGTGCATCTTTAACTTATTTACTAATGCGATTTATAATGTTATATAAAATTCATCTCTGTAATGATCAAGAACATTATTCGATTAAATTTTCTTGAATGTTAACCAACTAGCTGTACCCGCGGCTTCGCTCCTGTGGCCTATATTTAATTTCACAAAAGCCGAGCATTTTTGTGGAATACAATGCAGCATATTTTTTTTTTTTTTTTTATGAGAAATATGTAATTAATGTGGCAAATTATCAAACGCGCTTCGTTTTTTTTATTCTTTTGGTTTCCTTTTTATTATATACATCGTTATTGGTAAAAGTCAACAAAAATCAACTCGATCTATAAATTCTGGCGAGTTATGCGAGCATTAATTTGGATCACCTGCTTTTATTTCGTGGAAATTTTACAAAGTCGTAAAAGAAAAGTTGTTATTTATGATGTAAGAAATACAGCCCTGCAAGGTTGTTAGTGTTTTACCAATAACCCTGTGTTTAATTTCAGAATCAATGGCCTCACTTTCGACTACTATAGTATTCAACAAGATGGACATTTGATAACATACAAAATATTAATCTAGTCACATGACTGCTAATGTTTCATGCTGCAATGTGCTCATCAGTTTACAAAACAACCTTTTACAGAAGAGCGTAAAACTTAAATTATAAAAATATTTTGCAAAGCTGTATAGTTGCCATGATTGATGAGTCAATGTTACTGGTACAGTAATTAACATACATAATATTATTCATACGTAATTACGTATATTTTCTCATGTATAACCACTTTCGTTAGGTCACTTGGACTTGTTGTGGATTGCCTCATCACTGACACACCCTCTAAATACCATCCACATTAATCCTACCAATATTATAAACGCGATAATTTGTGAGGATGTATGGATGTTTGTTACGATTTCACGCCTAAACCACTGAACCAATTTTGATAGTTATGAGAAAGACATGCGGTACTTTTGTGGCGGCATCAACGCGGCCACTTACGAACTAATGACATGACGTCACATAAATTCTGCACCGCGCAAGTAAAGTTTTTGGCGCGATTTGAACACTTACAACAGTCCGACAAAAGCCGTCGGGCAGTTGCCCAGACCAGACACAACTCCCGTCTGGTCGGAGGATCTTCCCTTTTCTATGGAGGTTTGTGGGACTTTGCACCCTGTTCCACATGCCTCCAAACTTTTAATCTCAGATGCAGGGAGTACATTTCCTTGGGCTACTGGCAACTTTCACGCTAGTGAAGCTGATGGCAGAAGCTTATAATATTTTAAATTCGTTAGTGACTTTAATTTTCTGTTTGTTTGTTACGCTTTCACGCCTATATCACTGAATCAATTTTGATATTAGTATACAGATAGATTGAAACTTGGATACTTTATATCAGTTGTTCATTACCTTGAGTTATAACGAGACTCTAGCAGAAGCTGGTAGCTACATATAACAAACATGTTTGAATAAAGACTCAATTCAGAAAACAATATTTTATATCTGCCTTGTGCAATAAAGTTTAGAAATTATTTCGATATGCATTTCTGTTGCATTTCGTGTGTTAAAAATTTACATAATATTTATGATGAAGAACTCCAAAATATGCAGGCGCTCTGTAATTTATTGACCAATTCAATTCTATATAAATACGTGGGTGGATTACTGCTGTTATTTATCTGAATTTACATAATTCCATAATAAACCTAATTCCAACATTTCGAACTCGAAGATGAGCAGAATGATTAGAATGTAGAGAGGTACAGCTAAATAATTGTATTCCTTCGATTATTATTACCTCTAATTAACTTTGTGGAAATGAATTTAAGTTAAAAAGACAGTACAGTACAGTCACAGTACCTTGAAAAAAAACTGTGAATGGTGTACAAAATAACACCTTTCTTCAGTAACTATATTTGGGCTTTAAATGCCATTTCAAGTGGATAGTTAAATACAGAATGGATCGTCTTCTTTTCAGATTTTGTAATGAAGCGAAGCTTTAGGAAAACCAAGAATAAATCTGTATGATTAATATCCGGATCCCGAATCTAAAGTCCTCAGATAAAGCTACTGATTCAACAACGATTTCCTAAGGCCCTGTTTTTTCATCCCTAGTTAACTTAACCAATGGTAAATTACGGTAAAATACGTTCATTCATAATTTTTAGGGTTCCGTACCTCGAAAGGAAAGAACGGAACCCTTATAGGATCACTTTGTTGCCCGTCCGTCTGTCTGTTTGTCAAGACCCTTTTTCTCAGGAACGCGTGGAGGTATCAAACTGAAATTTATATCAAATACTCAGGACTACTGTCCCTTAAAGCTGTGAAAAAATCAAACTTCCAAGCCAACGCAATCAAAAGATACAGCCGTTTATGCCGCAAACTTTCGACACTCGCAAGGGAATCAAAACCTCCCGTGAACTCAGAATCTTGAAATTTGGTACGAAGCAATGTCTTATAGCACAGATAAAGGAAAACAAACAAAGCAAAAATCGTAAATTTTTAGTTACATCATATAATAAAAATATTTTTAATAATTTTAAACTTACTACCTACCCCTTTCCTCATGAACGCGTAGAGGTATTAAATTGAAATTCATATCAAATACTCAGGTCTATAATACCTTTAAGCCGAAGTTTGTACGGAACCCTCGGTGCGCCGAGTCCGACTCGCACTTGGCCGGTTTTTTAGAAAAAAAATTATTATATTAAATTTCGGTTAAACGCGTTTATTCATCAATAGTTAGTACTATTGATGAATAAACGCGTTTAACCGAAATTTGAAGCCATTAGTTAGCATATTTAACCATTAGTTGAGTTAACCACGGATCAAAATACTGGCCCTAAACCGATGACTTATTCCGAAACGCGAAATCGTCTCTGCCTAGCCTTCCTCAACTATGTTGGGGGTCGGCTTTCAGTGTAACCGGATGTTACTGAATTCCAGTTTTTCACCTACCCGATCGCCACAACCCAGCTACTGGATAATACCATACTCCAGATAGCAGTGGTGGCCCAGTGTTAACGGCCGCATCTTATAAGTTGCAGGTCGTGGGTTCGAACCTAGGCAGGTGCTTTACTTTGTGTAAATTATTTCATCACCACTGTTTTCAAAACGGTGAAGGAAAGCATCGTAAGCATCAAATTAAATTCGAAGACATATGACATCCCCCAACCCACCCACACTAGGCCCGCTTGGTGGATTACGGCCCATTCTCACAGAGAGGAACCCTGCACATAGAACAGACCAAATGGGAATCTAAGTGCGTATAAGGGTGTCAATCTATCCAGTCCTATCTTAACACCGTTCCCCGTAATCGCAAAAATTAAAAATATCATTAGCAATCTAGTTCAAAGATTCAGAATCCGGACGGACAAAAGACCTACGACTTATTAGCGAAACGAAAACTTATCGAGATATAATAGACGCGGTTTCTCACAATATCGTGAATTGATGACAAACATAGCTTCTAAGTAGTTGAATATACAAAACGGTATACGTATTACGACCATACATGTGCAGACAATTTTGTATTTACATGTCGTACATTGCACTGACATCGAAACAAATTTTTGAATATTATTCGATATATCTATAAACTCACACCTTTTTCCTATGCGCTTTAGGCATAAACTTCCATCATTCCATTGATTTTATGTATATCATTATTAAGCTACAGTCTAAGGCCGTCAACTTAATCAAAAGGTAAATGCTATTTGTCAATTACTATTGATTTTGCAATGTTAGTCATAACTATGGCTTGCAAAATAAATTGCCACAATAACCCAAATAGGCCTCAAATCATCCAACTGAGAACTAATTCACTAAGTACTAGAACAGATGCACCGTGAAGTCTCACGTATATTTAGCATAAAGTCTTACTATCAGTGAACTTAGTCTGCTGTCGTCCTTCTGGCAATCGCGAGTGCCAGCGACTTTCATTCGACAGGCTTCGACGCCGCGACGGAGCCACACGACACCAGTGTCGATCTCGCCGCACTATCGCTAGCACGCGTACCAAACTACCTCCTGTAAAAAAATCTACCCTCAAATAGTTTGAAGTTATGAACATAACTTAAACTGGACTTAGTGAGTCTTTGTGCCTAATGGTATAAGTGTTAAGTGTCGGACTTTTTATTGGACAGTGAGGGGACATGATGATAATAACGAGGTAATTTGATTTTTTATAGTTTTTCTGATTACTGAAAATATTTTTAGCCATAAGCATTTGTTACATGTGCATTATTAATTTCCAGTGATTTGAATTTTATATGACCTATAAGTGCGTTTCTTTCTTATGGTGATCCACAATAATTAATAGGTTTAAAGTCACTTTAAAAAAATAAATAACATTTCAAGGATATAAAGGATACCTATAAGTTACCGATATCCTGTAAGTTTAATATGCAGCTTGTCGTTGATGTCTTTTGTACGGAAGGATCGTAGCGCTACGAGCCGGCGCTACGAACAATGGCGTAGCACGTAATTGTAGAGCTTTTAGCTACTATTAATGAATCTGCGTAAAGTTGTAGACTTGCAAGAATTTAATATGTCTGAATTATATGTTTATCGGAGATTTATCTTGTTTTGGGGATCAAAAGAACAGTGATGCGAAAACTAAATTTTTGTACCGGCTTATTTTATTACGTTTGGGTTTGAATTTGTTGCTTCTTCTTTTGATGTTTAAAATGTTGTAATTGAACTACAGGTCCTTGCAATAGGCCTGGTAACGGTACTGTACTATTAAAAAATAAAAAATAACTAACACGTAAATAAACTTACAAAAAAAACATCGGAGTGATTTACAACAGTAAACAACGATCGAAAAAAGAAATAGCTTAGAAGTTACAGTTATTTCTTTTTTATTGATTGCTAACTTAATGTGACAACAAACAATAAAAATGCGATTCATTATAAGATCACTTTAAAATATGGTGCAATATAGATTTAAAAAAAAAACACGGAACATCAATATTTTAATATTTAGCAAATTTTTTTGTTTGGCCTCTTGACATAGTTTTCAAGAAGGTTCGAATGTTTGTATTCTAATCTTAGGAACGTTTGCATACATCTAAATAAGTATGCATACAAGCTACGACGGCTCGTATCAATTAACATAAATTAATTAAATAACCATTTCAATTACTAATGAGGTTACGGTCCTTAATAAATTTTTAGCATAATTTGTACTTGGTTAAAATTTTCATCATACTTTTCTAAGTTAGGACATTCTAGGTATGTGTTTACTTTTAAATAAATACTACCATTTTAGTAAGGCACTCTTAAATAATCGTCATGTTATAAAATTTGTTCAAAAAACTAATTTCGTACTTGAAAAAAGTTCAAATTGAATACGCAATTTCATCAAAGCGAAAATTCATGATTAACTTTGTATAAAATATGGAGAGATTATTTTGGATTGAATGATTAAAATGCGAAGGTAATCTAGGCACGTTGCAGCGTGTCAAGCCAAATTCAAGCAAAAAAGGAGCTGGCGACGCAGCAGTCCTTAAAAATACGGGAATCACCCCTCAAGTTATTTACTTAAAAAATTATAATAATAAAATGTTTATTGGTGCAAAAAAGGTTACATTACAGTTTTCGTACAGCTATATTGTAAGAATTGTTCCATTGTAACCGTTTTGAGTAATGAACACTTTTTTTTTTGGTTTGGAAATCATCCAATGACTTCTTCCGCTCTGGGTGAAGCGGGAGGGCGTGTCAGACTTTTACTGTCTAAAACCCACCCGTGTTCCTTCAGTTGCTTGAGCCAGGACCGCGGTAACTCTCTTTCAAATTTATCCGCGACCCAGACAGGCATTGGCCCTAGCGGACCCCATCAATTTTTGCTGACATCTCTTTGAGGCGCGCGTGGAACACTACGCGCCGTCGACTCGGGCCTGGTCCTTATCGGACGGCAAACTACCCATTATCGGCCGGGAATCGGCTTGCGACTCCCGACGCCCGGGACGTCTCCTGCGGTGGCTAGGGGCGTGAGGGCGTCTCCGTTGTGTTTCCTTCACGCGTTCCGCCTCCTCCTTCGCGAGCATTACTGCTTCGCTGAAGGAGTTGACAGCTTCCCAAGCCCTCTCGCTCCCGTACCATGGCCTGAACCAGGGCTGGACGCGAGAGGTCGCCACCGCTGATCGCCTCCACGAGGACACGGCGGTGCTCCGCCCAGGCGGGGCAGACCTCCACCGTATGCTCCACCGTGTCTTCCGGGCGATCCACACGAGTAATGAACCCTGCCTCTCAAACTAGGGCAACCTGTATCTTGAGAGACAGATATGGTAACCATATTGACCTATGCATAATATAGAAAGATTTTTAACAAATATTAGCTCGTCCTTGCGATATATATTCACTACTCTCGTGAATACGAGGGTTCAAAATCAAATCGCAACCTCCTTCAAACTTAAACACCTTGAAACAAGTTGTACCATTGAAAAAAATATCCAACAAATGTGATAATTGCATCACATATCACATACAGTACAGTGTAATATTTCATCATTAATTCCAAATTCAATTTGAACTGGGTAACCCTTTTTAAGGCATTATTACCAACTTGTTGTATCTAAGCAACACTAGCGGTAACTTAGAAATCCGTATGGTCGTATTTCATTGCAACTGTCATTTAATTCAGCGAGGCACCTTAATCTCGATGAAGTAATTACGGCTTTACGGCACTCGTGCGATAAAAATTGCAGTGTTGGTTCATTTTCTTTCAATCGTGTTCGTTTATTTTTTCCATGGCTTATTACCCAATTAGTTTAGAGATGTGACAAAAAATGAGGTACCTATGATAAGTAGTAAACGAAATAAAAACTTCATTCAATCGTCTCAATAGTAAAATTATGATTTATACCAAGGCTTATTTACTTAATTCTTACCATTACAACATACTATAAACTACGACTCAAGAAATCAACGACATGCCCCGACGTCCTAAATGGGCCGTGGGCATTGTGAGGACTCTTCGCCTATTTAGAGGCGAACTCCTTGCCTATTATAAGACTGGTAACAGATAACTGTTTAGTTTTGGAAGGTGAATGAAATAGGAACGCTTTTCAAATAATAGAGGATTTTTTTGTTTAGCTTTTGGATGTCACTTCGGTACAAGCTGCCTGAAGACACGTTGTTGATTCAATACTCTAAGCTCTAAGCTCGCTGAGCACACAGAATTTAGGACGAATTGATGCATTACGTATATTATAAAATGAAGTATTAATGTTGGTTGTCTATATGTTAGGGAACTACTACAGTGACTCAAGACGAAAGTCTATGACCAGTGTGTGACCCGTGAGTTTGCGATCCGCTGGATGCGGGACGCATGGAACCGGTCAGTGTGGCGACGCTTGGGGGAGGCCTAAGTCCAGCAGTGGACGTCTTTCGGCTGATATGATGATGATGTTAGGAAAGTAGTATTGATCTAATTACAAGGAATCTTTACTAACAGAGAGTTACACCATTGCTTGGTGATAAAGCATAAGATTTTATCCTGGTAAAAACAAGATTCCTCTGGAATAAGTCTCGGGAGTAAAACCCCGCAAAACTAGTTAAATTATCAGTACTTAATTAAGAAATAAATCTTAATAAAAAAACTGAAATAACATTTATAAGACGCGAGTCAATAAATATAAATGCACCTTAGCAATAAAGCTAAATAAATTCATATTTATCTTCCAAACATTCAAATCTCTATAGTGATCAATGCTTTTTAAACTTATATAAACATAAATAAATTCAAATAGTACGGTTAAGCAGGTGAAACCGGCACGTGCGTGAACCGGCCTCATCAATAAGATTATCTAGTACCGTTACCGTCTGCCTATAAGGCGCGCCGTAACCGACGGCGACGGTGAACTGAGCCTCTGTGCTCCATGGGAAAATGAAAGTGCTCGTGTACTTATAAGGACAAGAAGACGGTAGTGATACAATGTCTCTTTAAACGGGCTCTGCTGGCTGTTCAATTGGAAGTAATAGCTTTCATTTTCCTGGATGTATTCAGTTTATGATTATTATATTTGCGAAAGTAACCATCAAACAGACAGAAGACTGTCTGTTTGCTTGTCACGTTTCCACGCCTTAACCGCTGAACCAATTTTAATGAATTTTTGTGTAGAGGTAGATTGAAACGTAGATAAGGACAAAGTATACTATTTACACGATGGCAGAAGCTAGTTGTTAAATGTTACTCGTATTGACGAAAGAATGAATTTTTTCCAGGCAGTAATTAGTACTTATTTCTTTCTTGCTTAGTTATTTCTCTACTGAAGAATCGAAAGTGATTCGGTAGTTTATCAGCTGTTAAAAATATCAAACGGACAATGTTAATGTGACTAATCCAGAAGAACTTAAAAGTGCAATTAAGATATTAAAATGTCAGCTTACATAAACACAAAAAACTTTCAATTTATCTAAGCTAGCTAAAGTGAAAAGGAAACCAAAATAAATTTATCATACACCTATTATACTGCTAAGAAAATGAAAGCAGAACAACACCGATTATATGACTCAACAACAACAACAACAACAAAAAAAAACAATTTAAATAAACCAGTGACATATGAAACAAAAAAAATACAAAGTAAATGTACAAAGTGACATTTGTGGCTATTAATAATAAAACAATGTTCTATAATTATAATTATTAATTTTATGATTAATGCTATCATGACGTCATCAACGAACTACAATCCGTTACTATAACGATTAGTTAAAAGTTACGGTTGAAAGCGAAAGCTTAGCCAAGATTAGATAGATTACATTATACTCGTTACGTTTAGTGCTGTATGAGTAATGATGTTCGAAAGTTTGTTCTCGTTTATTATACCGTGTTGCTTGAGTTATGGAGTGTTATTTAACTCGACATTTGAACTACACTTGCTGTTAGATTTTATCAGAGTTTAACGAGAGCTCATATTAGTATGTCAGATTTTGATACATTCTACGGAGAGTTTTGATTTGAAAACACTATTTTATTTTTTGTGCTGAAAGCCTATAAATTATAGGAACTGCAAAATTGCCTAAGTTGTTCAATTTCATTCTGAATCTTCTCTCTTGTGTTAATTTTGTTGTTGTTCTTTGAGCTATAGTACCGGCGTTCAGTGTGCTTCTTAGCAAAGGTCTCTAACGATTTCCATTAGATAATAATTTAAAATTAATATCTAACTAGCTTTTACCCGCGGCTTCGCTCGCAGTGAAGCCATTATTATTATTTTTTATAAAAAGTATCATATGTTACTTCTAATTCTTTAACTTCATGATGATCGGTTCAGTAGTTTTTGCGTGAAAGCGTAACAAACAAACTTACATCCTCATTTATAATATTAGTATGATTTTCTTATTTCCATTGCTTTCGGTCCTTTGCAACACTTCTCTCCAGTTCGGACCTGCTGTGAGTTTATGTTCGTTCTTAAAATCTTTTGTGTTCGTATCTCTGTCCAGTTTCTCGATTATCAGCTTCTCTCCATAGCTCTCTGACAGACCTTAGTTGTTACTATAATCCAATTCATAAATGTAAATTACTATGTGTTTACTTAACTAACGCATCTTTCATTGTATTGCACAATTTTACGTAAACCGTAACAAATATTTAGAATATCCATTTATTTTCTTAGTCATCTTTTGCATAATAGTTGATTTCAAGGTTAAGTTGCAAGGTCTAACGAAACAGAAGCACATCCCATTTGTTTTCTAAATGACTTCGTAATGTCTCTTCAAATATTGTTAAACTTCAACATTTATGGAAGCCAAATAATAACATTTGCATGGGTTGATCTGCAACGCTTGTCGAGTTACTCGTACCAAGTCTCCTCCCTGCCTCGGAAACCACGTTAAGCCGTCGTTGGTCCCGGCTGGCATTTGTAGACCTTTGGTAGTCTTCACGCTAGATAAAATCGTGTTACTCAGTTACTGGGTTGTGGAGGTAAGATAGGCAGTCACTCTTGGTAAGACTAGAAATTTACCTCTCAAGAAAAGGTTAGTTACTTCAACATTTGAGTAAAATAAAAAGCCGACTGATTTTTGTAGAAACTTGTTGGTTTGTTAATGAACTTGGAAAACAGCATTGTATCAGATCTCAGTAGTTGTCCCTAACTGTAAATGAACCGTTCCTATATTGTAAAAGAATTTACCGTTTACAACGAATCTGATATTCTGGTGTTGATTTGGTTGGAATTATTTATCATTAAAAAAGTTTAACGGGCAAGCCATACCTTTGTTCCAAGATGTAGGGTTTGTAGAGTTGGGGCTTGTAGAATTAGTCCTTCTACACTCTAAAGTTATGGGGCTTGGCTCCACTCGAGATCTGATAACTTTTCAACTGTGAAAACGTTATGAGCTTGTGAATCTTGACAACCAATTTACATGAATTGTTGTTATATGAGTATGACATTGACTAAAGGTGATTGAGACCAAAAGTTAAGCTCAGCTGAGGTAATGTTTCATAATGGGCAGACCGAAAACTATTTAAACTAAGCTGTAGGCCCAGATTTTTGATCCGTAGTTAACTCAACCAACGATTAAATATGCTAACCAATGGTTGCCGGTTTTCTTCAGTTTTTAGCTAACAAATGGTCAAATAAGTTGGAGAGTAAATTATTATACCATTTTTTAGACTAACAATTAAGGAATAAACTCGTTTTACCGAAATTTAGTTTAGTTTTTTTACCTTTGTTAAAAGGATTAAAAAATATCTTTAGGCGTGCGACCTAAGCTAAAGTTACTTAATGATCCGTCTGCAACTGGATTAACAGACGATATAGTTTTCAATAAATTGTTTTATTGAAAACTATATCGTCTGTTAATCCAGCTTAGTTAGGTTTCTTCTAGGCCAGCGTGCTACACCATCCATCATAACATCACATCATCGCTTACCATCAGGTGTCTATCGCGAGCCTATCAATTTTTTTTAGCCTCGCGAGAACATAAAAAAATGTAAATATGTATACACATAAATCTGCAAACTAACGAAGCACTACACTGTGATGTAACCAAATGGGGATTAACTCATGTATAGTTGGATGATAGGAAGAGTGACCGGTTCTGTCGCGAATTTGTTACTTTCTAATGAACTAGAATCCACAGTATCTTCTCTAATGGTTTGCAAAAAAAAATTGTATTAAATAACGTAAAAAATATATGTTTATACGCTAATCTTGTTAAGGTAGATGAACTGTTATTACTTCGCAGTTATTTTTCAAGTTTTGGATTAGTAGAATTTTAAATAATGACTGTTGTCAGTCATGGTCATTATTATTGTTGAAATGCAGTGATCTTTTTAAATCGAAAAAGTGATAGTCACTTGTGTTGGTCTGCCTAGTCTACTTTATTTAATTTCAACAGCTGAGTATCAGTATTTCACATGAAGTGACTGCCTACCTAGACAATCAGAGCAAGGGCAAGGCGCATTCGAAATGTGGTGCTGGGGGTAAATGCTCGGAATACCATGGACAGCCAAACACACAAATGTGTCTGTCCTTTCACAACTCGATTTCAAAGATCCGATTGTCTACATTATACCTACCTATTTTGGCCACATAATACGAAGAGTTTTTAAGTCTCGAATCTCGAAGCCTCGACCTTTGTTGGCAATATCGAAGGAAAGAGAACACGAGGAAGGTCGCCAGCACGATGGTTTGACCAAGTAAAAGAAGCTACGTCCTCAAGTAAATTTCAAAGGGTGGTTATGGCAACTTTGGAGCGGAATCGATGGAGACAGATTGTCCGCTTAAAGGGGTCAAGTATTCGCTTAGGTAGTCAATATTGATTACATATAGAGTTACCTACTCATTTCATTTGGAAAGGCAAAAACGCTAATCAAGGTACCTAAGACAGTTTAACCAACAGCTAAATATCATAGATAATAGAAGAAATACATCTCGACGAAAAGTTGGAAAATCCTGACTATTACTGGCTATAAAATAAATAAAAATTATTTATTCAGGTAACTTTTTAAACACATCTTACATTAAAAGTTACTATGCGGCCACATTTATACTCGTCTAGTCAGCCTAGCCTACAGTAGGCCCATCTGGGTTAAAAAATCTATAAGAGATTGTATAGTCCAGTGAAGGGTGAGAGGTCGATGACGTCATCCGCGCATCGCTATGAGATGACCGACTCTTGCGCAACTCGGGAACGGTAACACGAAGAGAAAAGTGCGCGATTTATATACGACTTTTTTCACATTCATGCCGTGTCGCAATGATGCAGTTTTAACCGCATGAAATTTATAAATATAAAACTTGTATCTTGTTTACCGACTTATGTAAGCTTTCAGGAAGCATTTGTTGTTTTTAGATTCTATTACCAATTGGCTTTTTAATTTTCACCGGCTATCGTCTCGATCGTTCGATCGTCGAGATCGTCTTGCTTTTCGGTAAAATGCTATTACTGTTATCGGGAATTTAATCTCTATTTGAAATAGATCGTTTGTTTGTAGAAAGAAACCTTTGTCGGATTCACTAGACTAATCTCATAATGAAGCTAATAGCAAGGTACCTGCGAACCGAGTCAAGACTAGGATAAAATGCATTGAATACTACAACACAAAACTGTTTTCTTGTTTACCTCTTTATGGAAGGCTCTATTCGGAAATGTACAAATGACAGTTCTAAGATCTTCTTGCCTTAATGAGAAGTTCTACCAGTAAATGCTCATCAATTAACTAGTAAGCGCTTGTTTCAGCACAAACCTATCTGTTTTGTATGCAACATTGTGTAAACGAGAAAACAACGACCAACTGAAGCACAATAATATGCAAGTCACGTAACCGTACCCATAAACTTCAATGGAGTATTCTCAAATTGTTTGTTTTCCATAAATGTTTGCTTGAAAGCACTCATGATGTCGGTCACGCAAGATGCGCAGGCGACGACGGCGGTCACTGGGCCAACCATGTTGTGTAACAGTGCTGAGACAAAAAACACAAACTTTGTTCCGTCTCTTATTTTATTAGGTTCAATGATTTTGTTGCAAAAACTTGTAATACAGAAGATTAACGAAATCTTCCATTTTTAATAATGATAAACTGTTCTGATTAAAGTGTTATTTTATTAGAAAAAGTGCATGTTGAATACTGATATAGAAAAAAACGTCACTTACCACGAGAGAGCTCTTAAATAGAATGAATTTAATCACAGGGACCCTAGTATTATGTCCAGACTACCGACATATAAACCATAATATCTATGTATGAAATAACTATCTACGCAAACGTAATTGTATGGTCTACGGTTCGTGCTCAAATGTTATTACGAACGCTTTGCAAAGTGTTCTCTTTGTGTGATAAACAACATAATTTGTCAGACGTCTAAATTGCACGCAGTTCCACCATGTAAAATAAAGCAATTAAAATAGTTCAATCAAGGACATCAATAAACTCAGTCATTCTAATGCTTGTGTGTCAAGTAATGAGGGAACAGCGGGTTGAGCTCTCGAAGGTACCAATCAATCGGCCTAGACAATAGGGTAGTTCACAAAAAAAAACTATTTAGTCCGTCAGTTAGATAACCTAAAAATATTGGACACGTATTTTTTCTTTTGCCGCGTAAACAAGAAATTACGACGATACAGGGCGTTGAAGTATCGTGTGACGTCACGGTGCTCACTCCTACTACTAACTTTGATGCGCTTTATCTTTGTCAATTTTATTTATTTGATAAAGCAAAAAATACGGGTCCAATATTATTTGATAATCTCACTGACGGACTAAATATAATCATTATTTTTCTACCCGGGCAATATCCCTATTACCAATTATCTTGGGTCTTGCAGTCTAATCCGATGCAACTGTCCAACTGATCTCCACAACGCAGTTGCTGGGTATTCCAGATATTCTGAGCTCTTTAGTGTCAGATTAGCTGGTTTCTGACTATCGTAACGATTGTCAAAGATATATATAAAGAAACTGACTGTCCGGACCAACGGCTTAATAGGCTTGCCAAAGGAGTTTTAGTATGTAATTAATGCTCACCAATCCACGGACCGACCTCGGCAAGCGAAGATTGACCAGCACGGCTACTAGGGCTTGTCCCCATCACCATGTCCCGACGTCGTCAACGTGGAACGGTGCGGTGCCGCGTCGAGGTTCTTTGACGAGACGTACTTATGCACGGTACGGCAACGTCGCCGTGGTTGACGCGTCGGACGTCATCGGAAGCGCTACGTGGCGATGCGCTCGCACAGCTGATGTTCAATTGTATTAGCGATTTGTTGTGCTATTAGCTAGCTATTATTTAATAATATCTAGAAAGAGACTGCTATTTCACAGGTTCGAGTGAAAATTTTACTGGAATTATACAAGGCACGACATCGTGTAACATGGCGGCATCGTGGCTAGCATTATTACGACACGGTAACCAAAATTAGCACAACAATTCAACGTATCGCGCCGCGACACCGCACCGTTCCACGTTTACGACGTCGTGGCGTGGTGATGAGGACAAGCCCTTAATACTTAGCCACAAGCTCCAAGTACCAATAATAATTATATCAATATTCCTGGTGAGAGGATTACTTACTGATGGCATTTAGTGAGGCGAGGCCGACAAGAGCTGAGTCACGACGAACAAGACTAACGGAAACGATCTGATTTTAACAAATGAGTGCACATTAACAGTGTCCTGTAACGAATGGTTAATTCGTATTGTAATGTTATTAGTGTAATTTGGTTTATACTGCATCCTTGGTCTAGCGGACACAAGTGCTCACAACTGCCGGGCTTGAGACCCTGGGTTCGATTCCCAGCTCGAGGTAAGAGTTATAGACTTTTCCCTTCCATTCCATTAGACTATATCAGTAGCAGCCCGAACAGTGGATTTGTATAACAAGGGTCACCTCTATTACCTGAAACTTAAATGTAGGTGCACTAATATAGGCACATTTAAAGAAACGAAACAATATATAATGTTTATTTGTTGCCTCTAGTAACCCTTTGGGAAATACAGATATTATGTTTTGATACTAGTAGTTTGTTTAGAAGCACTATTGAAGCTAAGACTTGCCAATGCAGATGTACCGAGCTGAAAAGTAGCAAACGGTGACTTCGCGCGCGCGGCGAGTTCTAGTCTCCTGTCTCCTTGTCTAAATGTGTAAAACAATTGCCCTTTGGTGTCTCAAACACATTCGAGTATTTACACAGAGAATTGTGTGCTCCGTGCATATTAACAAAAAATATTACCTTAATCGACTTAAAATAAATATATCTCCGTAAAAAAAAAAAAATCTCCGTCAGAAACAATTAGCTATTTTCGTAACATAAATATACATTAACATTCTCCATTACCAATGAGATGGACCAATTAACAACACTGTTAAGATAAAAATAACATAAACGTATATGATAATAAACCGCCGCGAGGCAGAAAGCTGATAGAAAGTCGTGGATCACTTCTCAAAATAACTACATCCTCAAATAATTGGATATACGTAATTGAATTAATAGCCTTAGATATAACATTTATTTTACGGAAAGTTTGCACGTTATGTAATGGTCGATCGGTGATGGATATTCTCACCTCTCGACTCTGTAAAGGCAAGACAAATGTAGCAGGAAAACTGCTGCTTTCAATAAGGTAAAGTAATATAACTGGTGCGTCCTGCTTGCTGTCAAACAGCCTACCTAGTTAAGACCTACAACTTTGCTCACCTTGTCGGAAATAAAATGTAGTTAAGCTCTTTTTAAACTGAGAAACCTTTATACAGCAAGATTAAATCAATGTACTTTAGTACAATCAATAATCAATGTATGTAGTACACACATATGCACACATAGATGTACGTACATATACTTAACCTTTCGGGGAATTTAGGCATGATTTTATATAAAATAATTGCAAGATTATAATCTATCATCATTATTCATCCAGATGCGTTCAGTAATTTTAGCGTGAAAGAGTAACAAACATACAAACACACTTACACACTCACAAAGTTTCGCCTTTATACGAGTAACTATCTCCTGCCAGCGGCTTCGGCCCGCGTGAATGTCCAAAATTATTCCAAGGGAACATAAAAGTATCCTATGTACTATTCCAGACTATAATCTATCCCTATGCCAAATTTCATCCAGATCCGTGCAGTAGTTTTGCATGAAAGAGAAGCATACAAACACACTTTCACACTCACAAACTTTCGCCTTTATATGAGTAATATTAGTGTGATCACTCCATCAGGTTTAAATATATTAATTTTTTTTCACAGACAAAAAATTTAATACTTTTTATCTGTGAAAAAGCTCTCAGGTTTAGTATTGTAGTAGAATAATGGAAGCTTAAGTAGGTATAATCAAGTATTGTTGAAAGTATCTAAACAAGGTTACCTCTGTCTTACCATTTGGGGCATAAATACGTAATGTTATGTTAAACATGGTATTAGTAATATCACTGAAACAGTTTTTAGCATACATTCCATAGTCTCTTAAGTAAGTCTCAATTATATTTAAGTATAGCTAATAAATATTTATGATAGGCATACTGTAAGGCTTGGCTTCAAATTTGAAAGGATATCACAACTAGTGCACCGAAACACCGGTGTCATAACATGTGGTACAATATTTTAAAATCATTTATTCTTTTATGCTGGTCCAGACTAGAGGCATAAATAAAACATGAAAAGTAGCATTACACTCAGGCAGTGTTAAGTCTACCTTTAAAACTGTTTTTTTTTTCAAGTTAATTGATAAGCCATAAAATCATATTTCCAGCCTGCTTCGTGATTGCAGAATCTTAATTATTAAATACTAGCTATTGCTCGCGGCTTCGCTCGCATGTTATTATGTTATGTTACTTCTAATACCTCCAAGAATATATGTACAAAGTTTCATGATGATCGGTTCAGTAGTTTTTGCGTGAAAGCGTAACAAACAAACTTACATTCACATTTATAATATTAGTAAGGATTATTACTTGCCTGTTTGAAGGAATACTATTGATATCTATGTCAGGAATGCCTTACGTTTCGTAATTAGCTAGCATAAACTATTGGATAATTATTTTTAACTAGTTTCTGGCGTCAGCTAAAGTTTAACGGCAAGCTTGTTAGGCTAGATCTATTAATTATTTCTGTATTGCTTCACGTGAACATAAACCGTCTTTATTTCGAAATTTATATACAGCCTAGGATTCTAAGCATTGCTCTAGTTAAAGTTTCAAAATAATAACTAGAATTTTGTAACACATTTCATTTGCGTCTGCAAACGAGTGCGTATTGGAATACTTGCAAAATAGCCGTATCACGGCCAAATGAAACACTTTCAATCATAATCAACAAATAAGAAGCACTTAAGTATATCTGATGATGACACGAGTTATTAAGATCTATCATAACAATTTTGAAAAGCAATAATTGGTTCTAATGCAGTAATGATCTCTGCAAAATCAGTTCTATTAAAATCGATGAGGTATGACAAGTTGCTTGACCAGTATTTGAAGTAGAGACTGAGTGTTACACTGTTACATAGGATGCGTAAGGGGAGGTTTTTCGGCGGTGTTTCTTTTCTTAGGGTTCCGTAGTCAACAATTAAGGAACCCTACATAGTTGCGCCATGTCCGCCTGTCCGTCCGTCCATCGACATCAGCTTAGCTCAGAGACTCTTAGTACTAGAAAGCTATTATTTGGCATGGATGTACATATTAATCACGCCGACAGAGTGGTAAAATAAAACAAGAAAAAAACATTGTTTCGAATCAGGGATCACTTTGCGTAAAACTAAGCTTTAAATGGCAAATTTTTGTTAGGGTCAAGTGTCCTCCCCCACCTGCCAGCTAAATGATGCTTTTGGATACGTAAAAAAATCACAGCAGTAGTATATATAACGAAATTAAAAGGAAAACTATCACAGCTAAATAGGCTTTACAAGCTTCCGAGTAATAGTCGACCAACGTATAAAATATACTTGGAAAAGTAAAAATTTGTATATGGATGTATGGGGACAACAGTTTTCGAACGGCAAAGTTGATTTTGTCCCTTCGTTAGAGCAATGATCGGTGCTTTCATTGTTTGTGAACGTTAGTAATGTTATGTATTTATTTTGTTGAATGTAGCTGTTTATACGGAACCCTCTGTGCGCGAGTCAGACTCGTACTTGGCCGGTCTTTTTGCTAGCATTTGTTTCGTAGGTAGTGTGTTTGTCTGTTCTCTCTAAAATCTGTTCTGTAAAAACCTCACCATGAAAACTTATGTGAAGTGAACATGAAGTGGCAATCAGTTCAATCGAGGTCAAATAAGGGTTCACTTCAAGCTCACTCCACCTCAGTTTTCACGGTAAGATGTTCGCAGAATTGACCGGCTGTACTCGCATTGGATAATCCCGTCTACATTTTCCTACAAAACGAACTTGTGTAGCTTAGCCGCTAAGCAGATGTGGGACCTTAGAGCTTGACTTCAATGTTTATAAATTAAGTTTATGATTAGAAAAACATCATATTATTATTTCAAGAATCTTGGAGCGCGCAACAATAACCTTTGATGCTTTACTAAAGGTGTCACTTCGCCATCATTAGTCACATCGCATGAACTACCGGCACGTCGATACATTGGGTGACCATCTCGTCAGACCACACACCGTTGCTGACGGACTGACACTCCATTACTCTGTAACGAGTTTCTAAGAGACAAGTAGAAATGTTAATGGACTTATCAAGTGACAATAAATATTAAATACATTACATGTTATGAATAATTGATCTAGAAAGAGAGTTTCTTAAGACTCACTATCCGTGAAGGAGGCACAATCAGGCGCGAATACAGGAGGGGGTGCAACGGGGGCAATCGCCTCCCCTGGGCCTCGGCCAAACTAGTAGTATGAATGGTCAACAGAAAATGTATCTCCGATGCAGGGTGCTAAAATCTTTGACCCGCTACGTTCGCTCTCGCAACAGAAATTGCCTACATTCTGACACTTTTGAAGAATGGTTAAAACCTGAGCTGTATCTATGAATGAAGTCCTGAAATTTTCGAGCACGCTTCGCTCGCTCTTAACTATACATCAAACCCTAATAAAACTCTATGAAGTATTAATAAAATGAATGTGTCTTAACTAACAGCCGAGAAAATCTTGCATCAAGTAATTGGAATTTTCCTAAGAAATATTTGACGTGATATTAAATATGTATTTCGTTGTGGTAACCGGTAAGGCACAAGGACGTACACTATGTCTAAACGTTACACAGCTCGTTATGGACTTATAATCAATATGCGCTGCAATCGATTTTTTGTCGTATGAACCATCGACATCACGACATGTGAAAAAAAGACATCTCGTCCTACGTAAAATTTAAATTATGAACCTGAGTCGAGTAAAACAAAGAAAGACTTTCAATGAAAACTATTCATCATATAATAAAAAAAATTAGTCTGTGTGTGTGTGAGTTTCGGATGTGTAAATCCAATATTCTTTCACTTTAAATTGGACGACATCTTCCCATCAGTTTTTTAATAACTTTACCTAACATTCACCTACAATGTAGAACCAACTTATCAATATAGCTAAATACTGTATATAATCTTAAATGAACCACACAAACGTGCGAGGCGGTTTTAAACACTTCGAGTCAGTCAAATTGACCTAGTTTAGGTGACGGTGCAAGCGCCTGGCATCTTCACAAATACGATGCAACTATAAATAAATTGTAAATTGAAACCGATGTAACCGATTCTATTCAATTACGTTTTCTAAACTTGGATTTCTTTGTAAAGAATCGATTTACATTTCAATTGATTCTGTGCAAACTTTGAACGCGAATGAAATCGATTTTTAATAAAAAAGGCAAAGAAATTGGCAAGAAATTAATGTGAATGGTGTGTTAATTCAACAATGGCAGATTGAAATCTTTTGAATTTTGGTTCAAACATTTCCTCTAACAACACTATTGTTAAATAGGTATAAACGTAGAAACTATGAGTAGATGTGAAAGTTTCAGTCTCAAACCTTTCCTCCGATTACCAGTATTTATCAACAATTTTTTCCATGATTTAGCTCTACTAAACCTGACCACCCATCTCTCTTTTCCAGGACGTTAATAGCAGCATTATGCTGCGCGTACGCAGCTGCGCTGTCACCCCTGGGTCCAGCACACGGTGGTGCGGGCGACAATAGCGACTGCGCCCTCTACCTCAACGGGCCAGGCAGAACCTCGGCATACGACTATAGCATCAACCTGCTCAAGGGCAACTTGTAAGTACTCCGGATTACTGCAACACTTTAAATACTTTTAAATCAGGTAACGCAATAAGCAGGTACTTGTTTTTTTTCAATCAGCTGTTAATGTTAATTGCAATTGGTGGGTGTCATTAAAAGCGATCCCCTCGAGCTGCGAGTAGGTATAACCGGCTTGGGTATATGTTAAAAATATTGATGAACACTTGCTGAGATGGGACAGTTCCACAAAGTGAACGAGATGGCATCATGAGACAGATAGCAGTCTCAGATTAAATAGGTTCAAATCCGAATGTGAAGACTGAGAAGAAACCAAAATAGGACTTGAAAAGTAGCGCTTCGACAGACAAAAGACATTTATATTCAGACAAAACGTACACTGTTGCCTTTAGGCAAAGACATGTTCCAATCGTTTGATATTGCAACAACAATCATACAATCAACGTACAGATCATTAATTCATAACCTACATATGTACCATAATAATTCAATTCCATATTATACAGTATGTTTCTCAATGTATATTAACATTAACGATGATAGATAGCTCTATTTCAAGCCTATTAGGCCATTTAAGTAAGCGGCTGTATGTTTAAAATCATTTACGTATACAGACATTCGCTAAGACAGCTTAAATTGGCCCAAAATTACCAATCCCACCATACGTAATATATTGGCTTAACTTAAACGACAACTTAAGCGTATTTCAGTCGTACTCTGATATGTACCTGTCCGTAAAATTGCGCGGCATGCAATATATTTCCTGTTTATGTTAAATTCTGTTGAATTTAACGAAGTATTACAAAACCTGTTGGATAATATTGTTCGCTTATGTGCGGTGTTATGGTGCGGACCTTATTGAGGGTCATCAAAAAGTATTGCAGAAAATAAAATAACCTTTACGAGTTCATGACTTTTATTTTAAAAAAGGTTACTTGTTCTTTATAAACACAAGATAAGTACCAAACTACCTATACGAAAGGAACCAATATTTTAATAATATTTAGCCAGATTTTAAAAAAAAGAGTTTATTAATTGAAAGACTTGCATTGAACCACTTTTTTACCTAATGAAAAGCAACAATGGAACATGCTTGCTTAGAAGATTCATTTTTGTCTTCTTTCCATAGAATCAATAATGGTTTATAGATATGTCAAGAAAGGAAGGTGACCTGCCAATCTCATTGATGGTGTTGAAGATAACACCAACCAGATTGATCGATCGGCCTTTAGATATCCATCTGTATCGAATTACATTGAGAATGTTCAATTTCACTGTCACTCGTTCATTGAACATGCATCGAATGACACGCTTTCGCAACTGTTGTGCTTGCTCAGATACAATAAGATCTATTGCACGATCCATTGTGTCTGCATGCATTAAGTTTCCAATAAATAGCACTAGTTCAGAAAGTATAACCTGAAGGTTGCTGCTCTTAAAGTATGGAAGAAAAAATATTGACAACTAAAATAGGTACGCCCGGCCAATGTACCAGCAGAGTAAGCCTACAAGCGTAAACTGCACGAATCCAGACCTCAAACTCGTACTGGAAAATTCTAGATAGCCTTATTAACACTTTATCCAACCTTGCGATGATGTTTGCGACCATTAGACAAACGTGGATGTCCTAATCTGTCGTTATGAATGTTTGATCATTACTCCCACTACTACCTTCTCCATGATCAATATTTCTAATCTTTCCCAAAACATCACAACCTAACTTTTTTCATCCCTACAACAATAAGAAGTCTCTTGTCTTCCCAACCTCCTCCCAAGATGAGCTGCAGACCTTCTGCGCCAGCCCTTCCGTGCCGGCCGGCACAATGTCACCTACGCGGGAGTATCTTTACTGTCGCCGTTACATCACGCGCCGCAAACTTGACACACTTCCGCGACTCACTTGACACTGTGCTCGACACTCACTTGTCTTTCTCTATGACTGAGATGCGTGATAAATGAGCCGACAAACATTGTTTGATGGAGTGAAAATTATTGGCGTGTCAGTGACCTGCGCGGGCGACAGTTAACTTGTTGACATTACAACAAAAGCTTTTAGTATCCGCTTTTTGATTATTTTATAGTTTACAGGAATTTGTTATTCATTGTACACAGCTACTACAATTAACTGTGGCATCTGACAACATCTGCGAAGAAAAGTAGCTTTCAGGAAAAGATCTATAATGTCGCCCAAACAAGATTCAACAGTTTTCAGCGGTGAAATTATGATAAACAGAAAGACTGACGATGTTTTGCGTATTCACAATATACCAAAACTTCTATAATTTGTGGTCAATGCCTTTTCACATGAACATGGAACAATAGTGCTTTCTTCCAAACAAAGGCTTACTTCCGAGCAATAAATTACACAGAGGAACTATCAGCTCTATAATTATACCAAAACGCTTTTGTTCCTCGTACACCACGCTCACCGCAGTGACCTCTGTCGTAACACAACATTATAACATAGATCTTAATGATTTGAATGCTTTCATCTCCACGAACCGTGGCATTAGCTAACTGACAGATCACATTCACTTTCAAAATCCTTTCGCTTAATTTGTTTGTACCTTTAGTAGATACAATTACACCGTAAAACCGTATCTCTCTCTTTCTCTGTATTTCGATTGTAACGCCGACAATGTACATCGATTCGCAATTTCGAGACGTAATGTCACACGTCATGCGGTACATAAGACCCTGCCTGCCTTCATAAGGCTTTTGTATGAATATAAATAATCTTTATACGAAATAAAAGCTTCAATTTGTTGTTTATTCAATCTGCATTCGTTCGCGTTGAATAACTTCATCAGTTTTCATGTCCAAACATGGAACTTGGTTTTAATTGAATGATTCAAGATGATAGCCTTCACTTGATTGCTATTTGTCAACATATTATTACTTATAGCCATTCGGATAATGACTGGACTTAAGTATCTTAAAAAATACTTCTTTTTATGTCTGAATTTCACTATAAAAATTATAATCTTGTAACCAGGTATTTCTTTTAAGATGAAACTACCAGTCATAGTGAAATTCTAAAAGCGATAACAATTATCAAATTGCCACAATCATCATCTTCAGTAGTCGGGTAAAAAGCTCTCTAGACATTTCGACAGCGATTGTTAATCCCATAAGTACATTTTTGCCAATCGCTAACGCTCATAAAATGTCACCATCAAGCCACTGGTGTCGTCAAGCAGGCATAAGCGCATTGATCACTAGCAAACATTGTCCGAGAGTAGTGTATCCGTATAACGGTGCGACCCGTTCCCGGTACCATCTGATTCTGTGCCGGCAGGTAGGTACCCTCTCGTTTGTCTAGCACTCAGTCACGGCTCTCCTTCTATTGACAATATCGAGGCGAAACGGTAAACCACTCGCGAACTCATCATAATCACTGCTAAATGAAACGGCTATCGAAATACCGATGTTTTAAGACACGAAGATTTTATCGACACGTAGAACTATATGAGATACCTGAATACCTTTTTTCCGCGCGTTGCCCGCTTGAAAGTCAATTATTATCCCACGCGAAAGTACTACAAAAATAAAAAAAGACTAGATAAAAGTATTGTATGTCCTAAACCAGACCATTGGTTGCCTTCTCATGCCGTCACCCGTTCAATCTTTGATGGATGATTCAAATTTAAATGTTTTTAACCGATTGCCCAAAAAGGAGGAGTCTTAGTAATAAGGTCTCGTTTTTACCCTTTGGGTAAAAACGAGACCTTATTACTAAGACTCCACTGTTTGTCTGTCTGTCAACAGGCTGTATTTCATGAACCGTGAAAGCTAGACAGTTGAAATTTTCACAGATGATGTATTTCTGTTGCCGCTATAACAATAAATATTGTAAAATCGTAAATCGTAAATAACGTAAATATTTAAATGGGGCTCCCATACAACAAACGTGATTTTTTTGCCGATTTTTGCGATAATGGTACGAAACCTTTCGTGCGCGAGTCCGACTCGCACTTGGCCGGTTTTTTTATGTTTGTTCGGGCATAACTCCGTCATATACAGACGGATTTGCAAAAATATTTTTTTGTTTGAATGGGTGTACTCTCGAGGTGATCCCATTGTTACCAAATCATCAACAATTGTTACCCAATCAACCAGAATCTGATGATGAGATCCCATGGAAATCGAGGAAACTTCTCAAATATTATAGGTAGACATGTAGCAACACACGTTGCACTCAGAAAGTATCATTTGTTGCAGTGGAACTGATGAAGAAGGCCACAGATAGCCACTGGAACTCCTTAATAAGTATGTCAAGGGTATAAGATATCTCGAATAGTTACGCAACTATGATGTAGCAAATACATATACATAAATGGTACCTACTGTTGAAAATGGTACCATCGAACTGATCTGCTGATGAAGCCGGAAGTTATCACTGGAACTCCGTAATAAAACAATGTATCCTAGTCGTGTTTGGGCTTATTGGAATTGAAATGAGATGTAGTATGGCTGTAAATGATTTTCATGGTAATATGAGAAATAATATCTTAAAAAAAAATACTAACCGACTTCTAAAGCAAAACAATACAAAGAGTGAGAGAAGTCGGTTTATTTTTTTTACTAAAAAGTTTTTTTTTTTGACAAAATAATTGAAGCCCTGACTTCTGTAAAAGCCTGTGTTAACAGAAGACAGTCCCATTGTTGACACTAGTTTACAATAGAAATGACAAAAAATATATTAAATAAAAAGCATGCTCAAACTAAGATTAAAATTACATAAGATTTAAATTATATCTATATAAAATAAAGCCAAAGTAAATTCCAAATTGAAATAAAATAAAATAAAATAAAGTAAAATTAAAATTACAGTAAAATAAAGTAAAATCAAAATAACAATAAAATAAAGTAAAATTATATAAAGTTAAATAAAATTAAAATGAAATCAAACTAAACTTAAAATTAAATTAAAAAATCAATATTACAATAAGATCAGAATAAAGTAAACTCAAATAAATTCCTTATTTATTAATAAATTCCGATTGATTAACAGACATCCGAACATAATCTTTCACATTTATAATATTAGTAGAAACTACTACCGGTTGGCACACCTTTCCAAAGGAGAATTTGTCTTTTCTATTTTTGCAAAGAAAACATGAAACAATATCGATCATTTTGAAATTTTGCGATAAAGACGAGTGGGTTTAGAATGAATCATGCAGTCTAGACGTTGTTGATAGCATTTAGCCCGAGGCTAGATACAAATTGAATGCTCTCAGACGGTTTGGTGCCGAAACAATCGCAGAGTTGATAGTTTCGTATTTTATTACCTTTCTATAATTTTCACAACCAAGAATATAGATATATTCACCACTGCATAAAAATGTAGCAAAGAAGGATAAAACTTAAGTATTTTATAGAGATGATATACTAATCCAGTTTGATAAACAGAAACTCAGGTGATTTATAAATGGTTCAATAATCCGATACTAAATATTTCGAAAAATTTTGTCTTAGCCAAAGCTTTAATTCATCATTTCCAGTGTAGTATGTTTATTTATTTATTTATTAAGACTTCTTGCACAAAGATTCAAAGGCGGACTTAATGCCTCAGGCATTCTCTACCAATCAACCAAGGATGGTGAAGAGACAACATGGCAGGTACATAGTTTAGTAATAAAACGTTAGTAGTTATTATACTAAAATAGGTAAAATACACGTACGTATATATTGAATATAATACATACCTATATAAATATACATATTATATATATTTATTAAGTAACAGAAAAGAAGACAGGACGGTGTGGAAGAAGAAAACGTGTTGCGCCGACCCCAAGTAACATGGGATAAGGGCAGGAAGAAGAAGAAGAAGTAACAGAAAAGAAGAAAGTGAGCCGACTCTGCTTGTGTTGAAAATAAATCCGCAATTTGCGCTTAAATGCGTACCGACTGGTGGCCATTCTGATCTCGGAAGGAAGCGCATTCCGAAAAAGAATGGACTGGATATGAGAGGAAGAGATGAGTATGATTATATAACTGTATATTATTATGTAGAAATAAAGGGCGTCGTTGTCTAAGATGTTTTTTTTATTCTGACCTAAACAAGGTACAATGGTCCGTTCCACGCAAGAAAATGTTTACGTCACATTATTACAAAAATCCACAAGAAAATGCTCAGTCATTCATCATCTAGCAGGTTAAGAAAACACATTAAGCTTGCACAGAAGTTAAACAACCGCTACGTAAACATCTTTTATTTTCGCATATCACGCAAAAGTAGCGTAAGCGTAGAAGCCTATAGCAATGTCTAACGCATTGGTTGCCAACCGATAGTGCGCGGACGACCACAGCTAAAATATGGTCTCCAAGAAATTTCCGACTTTTGAACTTAAATCTTACTGATGTTGTATTTTCTTTGCCAATAATGCAGTTAATACATTTCATTTTTGAGTTCCGCAAATATGTACTAAAGTTTTGACCATTGATTATTGTTAAATTGATACAGTTCTTCAACCGTTTTGGTCCCTTGGTTAACAACAAAGAAGTCGAATAGAGCCTAGAAGGTCTAGACAGGTTTGACAAGCGACATTCTATCAGGAATATCGATTGTCAAACGGTTTGTGACAAGCGCTATCGAAATGCTTTTACGATCTCAATGAACACATTTCAGATCGCGGAGTAGGAAACTGAAATATTTATATTTATTTATTTATTTATAAATATATCCATATTGGTAATACATTTATTGATGTTCAAAATGTACTGAATCAACACTTTGAGATGATAATAGTTAAGATGATATCAATTACAATTTACAATATTTTTTTATAATAGTTTTGAGATTATCAATTAAATTTACAATGATTTATAATTGTATTCTTAATCTGACATTATTTGAACTGACATAGGTATAATAATGTAAATCTGACTAATCAAAATCCTAATGCATGAGGTCTTTTTGTTGTTACTGTGTATTTTATTAATTTAATAAAGATAAATTTAAAAGAAAAAAGAAAGAGAAACGTTTATTTGCGCCAGGCACGACGCATACCGTAAAAAACAAAGGAAAAACTTAAATACAAATACAGAGTATGTGTCACAACCACGCAAAACGGTCATCGCTCAGCATAATTCTGGGACTCGCGTCCAAGACAGAGCCACAGCGCTGGTTTTCAGCGATAGCCGGTGTCGACTGGGTGATGCCGAAACAATGAAAACTTAAGGGCAAGACGTGACGGAGCGAACAAAAATACGAAACGAGTAAAAAGTGACCACAACAAAAGTTCAGAGTAAATTCTTTACAGTTTAGATGATAGTACAAGCTAAAATTAAATATTTGCACACCATATTTAATGGTAGAATGTAAAGTTACCGTCATAGATCATACTTTGTATACCTTCATTCTGGTAAATAAATGAATTTGAATTCGAAATGCCACATAATCAATTCCTTACATCTTTGCTTTTTCACTTTAGATAACAAGAGCCTATGGTCTAAAAAGGTTGGAATCCACTGATTTCACGCTTAATAGCAATAGAAGCCACTAGCCACGAAAGGCTTAATGGTGAGAATCGAAGAGGCTCGGTAAACTGTATCGTGGACGTGGGAATACGGTTGGTAACCGCCGCCGTCAATATAACCGACGACGTGTTAACATGTCGTTATTGCTACACGTTGTTAAACAACCGCGTAATTAAACGGTTTTCAAGATTAGCAGATTGAATAGAACATACTGTATTGTACACCAAATTAGTTAAACAAAGTTTTATTAATATAATTATTATATGTGGTCTTTAACATTAGGGCCATGTTTTGTAGACGAGCTTGTAATATACCATTTATATAGCGAAGAAGATGTCTGCTGTAGTAGTTTAGATTTCTTTTCTACAAATTATAAAAGGAATCATCTTAGTATTTACTTAGATCTCTCTCTCTCTGGTTGCTAACCTTTGTATGGAAGCCATTCTACATCAGTTTTTAATCCTTATTGATGAATGATGAATCATCATTGTTTCATGTTACTTGGGGTCGGGCCATCATGTTTTCTTCTTCCATACCGTCATGTCAACGATCACGCTATCTCTGACTCCCTTTTCTTTCGAAAAAATCGATGATGAATTATGAAAATTCATACTCCTGCTTTCTCTATATGAGAAGGCAGGAGGCCTTAGGCCTGCAGTAGTAACAGGTTGTATTATTAATATTGACTATAGAATGGTTTATTAAAATACGTTCTGTCCGAAAAGAACAACAAAAGTCAACGTCCAAATAAACTACAAACGTTTCCAATAGTCACGTTGTTATAAGAACACAATGAAAGTTATTTTCTAATAAATACAATAAAAAATTGTTACATCTAACAGTTTTAGTAATATCGCATATTTATGTAAAAATATTCAGTCACATGATTCCAAACCGGAACACATCTCAATTCAATAGATCGTAAAAAATTAGGACTACTATTTATAGTTATAGTAAAAATATAAATGGTTCCGTAAAATAAAATAGATTCATTATTCATGAATGCCATCGAGGCCTGCAGTTGAAAGTTTGCCTATGCAAGGCAAAACAAAAGAAAATAGATTTATTCTGACTATGGATTCACCTATAAATTTATTTATATATTAAAACCTCATACTACATAAATAGAATTCGAAAACGCAAATAGAATTAAATTGCATTTGAATACAACGTTCCGATTTCTTAAAAAAAAAACTCCTACAACTATGGAAAATCCATTCAGGGATCCCTTTTCAGGTTCTCTTTTCGCATATTTTTCAAGGATCCCGAAAAGCTCAGAATTTCAAAAACTTTTAAGGCTTGGAGGCGCTAGCCAATAACAATAATTGGGCGTTTTAATATGGTTTTAATTTCCATATCATTTTCTGCGTGCGCCACTTTCGAACCTACCTACTTTATTTAAATAATCGATTAGAGATTAGTAGCATAATTGTAATCCATGGTTTTATAAGGAAATTCTAATTATGTGCAATACTCTCGTTTACAATAAAGGCATCCGCTTATAAATCATGAAATTTTCAAAATTATCCATAGATCGTTAGTTAGTAAGTAAGATAGGCAATTATTGTAAAGTTGAACCTATTACTTTTTCAATACAACTGTTTTGTTTAACATCTCCTTTCACCACACTATTTTTACCTACCTAATCATTTTTAAAATTAATGTGTTCATTGTGATAATTACTCCGTATTTATTCACAAAGCGCGCAATTTAAATCTGTTTACAGTTAATAATGGTCTCATTTTCCCACAAGCTCTATCACGTAACACGCCATTTGCTTCTCTATCTAGAAAGGTAACGAGTGCTCCGGTATCAGTCGTGCCATCTTCTAGTAACGTTACCAAATTTTAGAATCACGTGAAAACATTTAAAACATGTTGGATAACAACGATTACTATCGCTCTGCTAGTTAAGTAACCGACGGCCTTAGACGTTTAACTTGCCATCACATGTAGGCCACGAGGCCAATTGCGAATAAATACGTATCTTAGCTCTCATATTGGGTGAATTATTGCTGTTGATTATGTGCTGTGGGTGGGTACTTGCACCATCTTTAATTTGAAATTACAGTCATGGATTTGAATTATAAAGATACTGCCGTCCGAAGATTTGTATACACGCGATAACTCCCGAATATAGCCGAACGTGTGGCATGTTGGCTTCAGTCTAATATGACCTATATATGAACTAATTGTGGCGTCAAAAATACCCGGTTCGCCCTGTCCTTATTGTATAAGTCAATAATTATAGTACAGAGTCTACAGCTGAACTTTGAAGATTTTATGGGTCGTAACTTAAGAAGTTAACGTGCTCTTAATCTTAAGGCTTAAGAAATCCCCAGTCCGCATACATGGACACAATAAAATTCAAGACCTTTTTAAAAGTGTTGATATAGATATCAATATAGTTATATCACTGTACACTTCGTCCAAAAATATACAAGACTTGAACATTACCAACATTATCAACAGTCTGTTCAGTAATGCTTGAAAGCGATACATACATTCGAAGATTACATCAACGTTCGACAAATGTGACCCGAGAACGGCCAATAAATGCCACAAATGTTTATTTTACAATTAAATTATAGAAACGTACCCAGTGTACAGACGGAGTAATAAAATTTATGTTGCAAACTAATTAAACATGTTTATTGTTTGTTCCAGCGGATACGAAGGACAAGCCAATTGCATCACATACGAAGCTATTAATCAAGCTTATCATGAAGCCAGAAACAGAATCCGTAAGTATTTTAAGCGTTGAAAGCCGCAGTTTCTTTTAAATGTTTCCGTTTTGGAGAATCCACAAAACAATTTGTTGTATGTTGGGTAAGCAATGGACGAGCCCACCAGCAAAGATTTCTTTTTACTTAACCTTTTTGGGTGCTACAATGTATGCAATGTGAAAAACGAAGTCACAAGTGACATAAAAAGTAATAAAATTACTGCGGGAGCGCAAACACGCAAGACACATTACGATGTCATCAAGCGTTGAAGTGCGTGAACCGGAAGACTTTGCCAGTTCGCGACTCGTTATGTTATTACCATCTTACAACGAACTTTTGATTTATTAATACAGCAACATTTTGCAATAATACATAACATTACTGTTTATATCATCAAGTCAAATATTGAATGCTAAATCATCCTTTTTAAGAAACAGTTCTCAACTTGGCAATTCTTATGTGACAGGGGCAAACGTTTGACCTCACGTTAACGATAGTATTGAGCAAGAACTTTAACAGCAAAAAATTCTTTTTAACAAAAAATTTAACCGACGAACTGAAAAGCAAAAAATAAAAATAAACTTTTAGTCTAGCATTTTGAGGCGGCGCCAAACAAACTGTCAAAGTGTCAACGAAGATCAATCTAGCTACAATCATTCTACGCTTTAGGTAATTAATTGTAATGTTTGTTAGTCATCTCTAGATGGCGCCAAACAAAAATAAATTGTCGAAAAAATATATTTTAGTCTCTAGAATTAAATGGTACCAACTTTGAGGTATACTCTACCCAACAAAAAAATTGTTTTTTTTTTAAAAATTGTTCGATTTCAAAAATTATGCGGCTATGCGTGGTCATACATAAAAAAAAAATATATTTCGAATTGAGAACGTACTTTTTTTCGTAGGTTAAAAATAAGACCTGTATATTCTTCGGTATGTGCAAAATATTGATATTCAATTGTCTTTTCAGTGGTCTCGCAACCAAAAGGAGACTGGAAGGCTGAACACTTCGCGAGTGTCGGCGAGCTGATTCTCGACATATCCATCAACCTGGCCCGAAGGTAAGCTTAAATTACACTGTCATTAAGATTCATTCGGTGATATATTCAAGCTCGAAACCACTTTCTACATCCGTCTCAACGACTCCTTAATGTCAACAAAAGGTAAACTAGGCAGGATTTATTGAATACATTCCGACCTTTGGGATAATGCGTACAAAGTCATGGATTGGATTTAATTATGAATTGCAATGAACTTTCGTTCGACATTCACCTACTGAACTCTTATCATTACGAGAGGTTACGACATGATCTCATTATCCTTACACGAGTTTTAATTGAAAACAATAAACATGAACATCCAAGGCTGGTCTTCTTTCAAATCCGTTCTTTTGTCTTCTTCGCAATTTGTTCATGGCCACTGTCCACTCACGACGCGGAAAGATTCCAAAGAGTCCATTGTAGCACTGGCATGCTGCATTTAATCAACTAACATTTATTCTAAAGCTGTCATGGACCTAATTCTGGTCGACCCCGTATCGAATCGCAAGCTACTCGAGTGACACTTGATCAAGCGGCCGTAAAATGATCGTTTAATTTGAAACCTCAACCACAACAAGTGCACTTGCAAAACATATCGGCTTTAGTTTGCCATTGAGTCATAAATCATGAAATAGACGTAAGGAACTAAGAATTTAATTGGACCAATTCCTTTAGAGACAATCTATCCTTATTGAGCTTAAATGTCAAAATAGCAAATAAGAAATCAATGCGTTATATGCACGTAGATATCTATTTTTTAATTATTCGGCGAACAAATGTAGGTGCTCATTGAAATAGTGTTAAACCTAAACCTTGATCTTACGGTTGTCGCCTACGAGGTGTACTGACCTTTACAGTGAATGTCCTGAGCAAATGTCATCGCGGCTCATTAACGGTAACCGGAGCAATGGCTGAATCATCGACCGCTGAGAATACGTCACCGTTCGCGTCGGTACGGAAGAGAGCGAGAGTGGTCTGCTCCTTTGTCCGCCGTCTGCCGATGTACGATGGCCGTTCACTTCCTAGTCTGATAGTAAAGGGCGATTATCGAATAGAGATTGGAGATTGCAATCGATCATCATTACTCTTTTGAAAGCTGATTTGTATTGTGAAGCTCTCAATACCTTTGGAACTTGGCTAATTTATATTAATTGGTTACTCAATTTATCGAGATTCAACAATAACAGGCTACTTATTTATTGAATATACTATCGATCGGGGTTTATTTTGGTTTCAGCTTTCTTGAGAGCTTTCTGAAATTTTCGGCTCTTTCTGTCCATGTTTTCAGTTTCAACACTGTTTTTTTTTTTTTTTTTTTGTTATTTGGAAACCAAATCCAATGACGTTGTCCACTCTGGGTAAAGCGGGAGGGCGTGTCAGACTTTTACTGACGAAAACCCACCCGTGTTCCTTCAGTTGCTTGTGCCAGGGCCGCGGTAAATCTCTTAAAAAATTTTCCACGCTAGGCCCTAGCGGAGCCCGACAGTTTTTACTGGCATCTTATACGATGGCCGGGAATCGACCTGTGACTCCCGTCGCCACGGGCGTTTCCTGCGGTGGCTAGGGTTGTTCCGTCTCCTCCTTGGCGCAAGGAAATGACAGCTTCCCATGCCCTCTCACTCCGCACCATGGCCTGGACCAGGGCCGCCGACAGCCTCCACAAGGACTCGGAGGTGCTCCGCCCAAGCGGGGCAGATTCCCTCCGTATGTTCCACCGTGTCCACCGGGTCAGTGTCAACTCCTATTAGAATGTTGACGAATCAAATGATAGAGTTATGTTTTGCTCCGTAGATATTATTATCTAGCAAGATTTTTTTATTCCAGACAAACTGATAAGTTTATCGACAAATGATCTCATTGCAATTTTAATCAAGAATATATGAAATCAAAGATTGCATCTGTAAAAAATATAATTTGTATATGAAACAGAATTAATAAAAGCTTTATAGATTGTTGTACACCCACTCAAACAATAAATATTTTTTGGCATTTGGTCCTTCTAAATTAAAATTGCAATTTTATGCTTATTCCAACATTTAAAGTATTATTTTATTTGGTGTAACACCAATTTATAATGCAAATCTGATGTATAATTGGTTGTAAGTAACGGATTTAACATTTTTTACAAGTTTTAATTGTTACGACATCCGCGATGCAAGCTAATGTAAATTAGTATAAATAATACAAGGTCGGATGATTAGTTATGTTTATACAGTAAGATATATTTACCCCGAGTTTCCCAACTCAAAATTATCGCAGAATTAATGTGACAAATTGTCAAGCACGCGTTATCTGCTGTCATTGGTTGAATGAATGTTCAACAGCCAATCACAGCAGATATTGCAGATATGCGTGCTTGACCATTTGTCACATTAATTTTGCGATAATTTTGAGCTGAGAAACTCGGGGTTAGGACGGTGATGTATTGTACATATTTTGCAAAACTGGGCGTTGAAATCACCGGTTTGATTCTGTTTGATTAATGATCTTCTTATATTGACTAGCACCAAGGTTGCTTGTTTTACTGGCAGGTAATACTGTAACAAATCATACTTATTTACGATATTGCATGTAAATGACCTAGTGGGTGGCGATTTTCATACAGCATGTATCATACTTACTTAGATATCTACTTCATTCATTTTAAATTCATGAACATAAATGTTTCAAAAATAGGACGAAAAAGGCGTTCACTGCTGTGATTATTTGAATAAATTTTCAAAATCCAATCGCATCACTTGAATTGCGTTAAATTTGTGACGCGTTGGTAGTTTCTTTCCAGAAACCGGGGGTAAATCTTTTGAATACCCTTCAAATAATTTCGTTTTATTTTTGATATCGTTACGTATCATCGTGAAGGTCGCTGAACAAAGAATTTAATTCCACGTCTGTCTGTCTGTTTGATTGGCAGATCTAGGTCGATATTAGATACTCGCATTGTTTCAATGTAACTACTACTTGTCAAACGGCTACTGAATGATCGATATAGATAAGTATTGAATTACTCATTCGTGAACGTAATTCTATTCATAGGAATTGGACACTCTTATTTTTCAGTTGGGTGTTTCTAATATTTTTCCTTTCATTTGCAGTCTATACTGCCATTTCTTTGTTACTAAACACTTACCCTCAGTTCCCCAGCTCAAAATTATCACAGGATTAATGTGACAAATTGCCAAGCACGCGTTATCTGCTGTGATTCGTTGAATGAATTTTCAACAGTCAATCATAGCAGATAACGCGTGCATGACAATTTGTCGCATTAATTCTGCGATAATTTTGAGCTGGGAAACTGAGGGTTAGTTATTTCGAATTATAACAATAAATAAATAGCCCATCAAAAACACAAGTCTCGCGGCGCAGTTCTTCTACCGAAAAAAGTAGTGAGAGTGTATGTAAAACTAAGTCACCGTCTTGTTTTTACTTTTACATAAGGAGTCGACATTGTTGTGTTGTCTAATGTAAAACCAAGTCGGTCACAACGAAGTTACAGGGTCGAAAATGTCCTGAATGGCTTCAAGGAAAGGATGGTACGGCATTGCCTTTGTTTGCTCGACTTGTTGGGGCACTGCCGTGTCTCTAGATTGGTATTATGAATATCGAACTTCAGCACAGAAAGTGTAAAACATTTTTGTTGTTTTTACAAATTGCTTGATTAACTTTTACTTTCGTGTGCTGTTATGTTTCATTGTAAAGAACGAAAGTCTCCTCAAAACAAAACTAAATAGACTAAAATATAATTTACAGCATTGTATCTGAATTCAGAAGCGTCAATTGACACAATGCAACATTCACTCTATTTGAAAAAGAGAGGTTAAAATAACTAACGTAGTTACGATCAGCTCGTCTGAGCTAAACGTATGTGATGTTCTGCTGTACAGACCCACATCTTTTAGTCTATTTACGTTTTATAATACTATACAAACCACACCTTCATATCTTTTGATATTGTATCAAGTCATGACTCACTTTTATGTATTATTTGATACTGTTAACACCATTCTTATTTTATTAACGTGGCTTACGTTTAGCTGTTTTGAGCTAAACGTAACGTTACACTAAATAACAACAAATGTTAGTATTGTGATTTTTAATTCATCTGGTAACAAAAAGATGGTGGCAATGACAATTATAATTGCGTTTAAGTTACATTATATAATTGAATAATTTGCTGAGATGCTATCTAACTTTATAGTATAAGGTATTATTATGGTTATTATCAATGGCGCCATGCCAGAACGCTAATGGTGTGATATCAAATATCACTGTTGCTTACATTTGCTTGGCCTTATGGGCCACATAAATAAATGATCACTGGCCTATAAAATCATTGCCAGCACTACCATAGCTTTGGCATTTTAGGATTTCACTGGACACCTTGAACTGCTGTACATATATCTACAGGATTACTTTCTAGATAGACACAAATCTTCAGATAAAAAGCTCGTGTCTGAGGAAATCCAGTATAAAGGGAACGATTTATACTGCTCTGATACCAATAACTAATACCTGTAAATAAAATTCCTGACATAGTTATTTTTAGATAGGTACGTAATTATTAACGTCATAATAACGTTATAATAACTACGTCAGGTATTGTTTTCATAGAAACAAATAACTTTTAATCTATACTCCATTTGCGATATCATTAGACGTTTAAATTAGCCCATTTTACAGCCCGTTCAACCGATTTTGACTTCTATTGCGTTAGTGATACGACAAATGGTAGCTGTAGTAAACAGTTGGTTTTGGTAACAGGTTTATGCTTTTTATGTCATCCTTATGTTTACGGGATAGAACTCAAAATCGGTTGAACGAACTGTAAAAAGATTTGGAATCATGTCTAATGTTATTTCAAATGGAGTTTAGCAATTGTAAAATATCACAGAAATCAACTTTTTGTATAATAAAATCAGTAATTTATCACTTACATGGCAATGAATCAGCAAATGACGTTTTTTTTAATAGCGAGATCATAATCTGTACACTTATTGCAAAGATCTGAATAATAGGTTTAATGAAACTGAATTCGTCTACTCTGCTGTCGTGACGAGATCTTTGATTTTATTTATTTATAGCAATTGCATGTGCTAAAATTTACGAATACTCATATAAAACACCAAAAACCATTGGTGTAAGTTAAAGTCGATACCTAACGTCCATACTGATAAATTTGGTTAGGTTTGACTGAGCTGACTGTACCAAATTGAAGTTGTTGGTATCCGTTTGCACATTAAATTTAATTATTTACTGATTGGTATTCGTTCGGAATAAAAAATAAATATGAGATAAAACAAATACCAGTGGTATTAGTTTTTGGTACTAGAACGGAATAAATCATGGGAACTTACCGTGGAATGAAAAGCTTAGTTTAAAACGGAATCTATTTAAAAAGTTATGTTGATTTTAGACGTTTTCCATGGTTCAAAATAAAATAAAAAATAGATTCTAAAAATCTAAAGTAAAAATGCTCGTATAAAAATTTACAGATTTAACAAATAAAAGGTTATATTAGGGTCAGTAGATGTAAAAATGTATTTATTATAGTGTTCGTATTTAAATTCACTGTTATGATTTGAAAGCCTCATAGTATGCATATTGCTATCATAAAAATAACATCAAATGTAAAAAAAATCGATTATACAATTTTATTGTGAACTTAAAGCGTTATTGTGATGAAACTTTCCAATTATTTTGCATAACTTAATAAATTTTCATTTCACACATAAATATTGTCTACTAAAGAAGAAAAAAAACCTAAGTATATATATTGTTCGCCATAATTTTTTTACTTCGGTCTAAATCATGCATATCTTTCGCAATTTAAAGGTCAATATTAATCACAGTACTCTAGATATATATTTCCTATTGCAAACTTTTGTTTTTAATGTACACCCTTGAAAGCTGCCATTGATTTTTTAAATACCATTTGCGAGAACCTAGTGTAATTGTATTAGTACAATCAGCTAAAGAGCTTGCTATTTATGCGGTCAAAAGGAAAATATATTTTTAAGGTGCCAAAGTTTAAAACCGAAATGCTTAAACGAACAAATTGAACGACTTAAGCACCTACTCCCGGCTTTTGATTTTAGAATTTGAAGTTGAGAAGTGTCTGTCTCTACTTAAAGCATGACAGCTTGTATAGCTTTCCCCCTTTCTGTTTTGAGAATTTAGGCCTATGCCACACTGAGCAGAAATTCCGTCGCCGATCGTCCGCGGTGGAACGTCAGTACATTTAATAGCATATAAATGACTAATAACGGAGCAGAACGCTCGCTCATGCGTCTGTTCCGTCCAGGCGATCGGTGACGGAATTTCCGCTCAACATGGCGTAGGCCTTAAAGTCAAGAAGTTGTCAAACTTTACCTTAATGCTAAAGTTAGACGAGTTCTCTACTTAGAATTCTCAATTAAGAAATCGAGAGTTATCATTAAAGACGTAATTTATAAGATAGATCTGTCAAAAGGACTGCCTTCAAACTTTTTGCTGACTGTACATTACTTTGCGAGAAATAGTCTTGCTCAAACCTCAATTAATAGCCTAATTCGATTAAAATCAATCGAATCAATTGGTCAGAAATCTTCGTGCTAAGCTGACGTATCTCGCTTGGTTGACCTAGAGCACATTGTCTTATATTAAATTCAATTAAAACTTGTACATGGGTGCCTTGAACTACATGTGGGTTATATTTGACCTTTATTAATATATGGTGTAACATACATGTTACATTTGTATCGTCATTAGGCACACCCATGTTAATGTTCTCATCAGGTGCTTCAATTTTCATTTCATCATCATCTTCCTGACCTTGTCCCATGTACCATAGGGTCGGCGCACATGGTTTTCTTCATCCATTCCGTCCTGTCAACCGTTCCGCTATCACTGACTCCCTCTTCTTACATGCCACTCCTTATATAATCCGTCCATCTTTTCGTTTATCTGGATTTACTGTACTATAATGTACCTAACTTAGTATATTTTTATAAAGACGTGATCTTTACAAAAAAAACGAATTGTTAATAAACATCTGCTCAACAATTTGGCTGCATTGTATTGTAAGTTCCTTATCTAGATAAGAGACAGTAGACAAACAATCTTCATTGCTTTTAAGTAGGTAGAACTCAACACCAATTTTTCCTTAACGGATTTTCTTGAGCCATGTCCCCATGTCAAGCCATTGAGTATTGAGCAATGTCCTCTGAATACCCTCGACAAATCGATACATTTAACATCTAAAATAGCCCAATTACACACTGCAACGGAATTCAAATGATCTCATTCCATTTAAAAGGCCAAATGTCCCAATTAATCCTACAATCAACATGATAATTGGTGTACTCAAATAAATCTTTAAACAAACTATCGTTACGTTTGTAATAAACCTTGGCATTTGAATATCCGTTACCGAAGCCATTGCAATAAACGTTTATGAAGTGTATCAATCAATTACTTGAACACTTTATGTTATTTTGTTAGCAATAAACGCCTATTGCTTCCTTCGGCAAGTTATGTTCGTTTGTAATCGGTGTTCGACATGCTACATTATGTAATTGTGTAGTATTGAAGATGCGACTGTTCAGTGTTCTACTTATATTTGTTTTTTTTTTCCTGCTAGTAAAAATACAGAGTCAATAACTAAGATTCATACCTAATCACCACTCAAAATTATCGCAGAATTAGTATGACAAATTGTCAAGCACGCGTTATCTGCTGTGATTAGTTGAATGAATTTTCAACAGCCAATCACAGCAGATAACGCGTGCTTGACAATACTGCGATAATTTTGAGCTAGGAAACTGGGGGTTAGTATAGGAATATTTGGATTGCGGCTGCACACAGCTATGAAAAAATACCTCGTCTATGCGAAATAAGCTTCAATAGCTTAGTTCTTGGTATGCAACTTTGGATTCCTGCCAAACAATTCAAAATATCAATATATGGACAATTCTACATTAGAAATTAATAAACTTATATACTAAGACATGCCTTCACCAATTATGACCATACTAGTCATGTCTATGCAACCTAGGACCTCTATATAGACAGACATAAGGAAATTGGCAAATAAAACATGAATTTTATGATTGCATTTGAATGTTACACGGAATTTAACGTTAGACAGGTGATTTTCGAATTTACTTGTGAACTGGATTTGGTTCAATCTCTTCAAATTGTGTATCTTCGGGAACAATTAAATTCTTCTTCTTCTTTTCCTTTGAGGATGTGGTCACCTCTGGTGCCAGAGTTGGTTTAGCCGCCTCTGGGAACCCCACAGGCCTCTCGCTTGGCTATTCAATCAAAAATCAATCAAAACCCCAATTAAAAACCTATCATATGTTTTGTCAAGTTAACTAAATCGGATTTAATTTCAATAATAACCTATAATCTTCTTTCCCAGGTACGGCCTGACCTACGAAGAAATCGAGAAGGGTCTGCCTCTCATCGACACATCTCGCACCCTGATCCGTGAAGTATGTCCTCCAGTGTTCTCCCATGTGGAGTGCCGCGCCGGCAAGTACCGGAGATTCGACGGTCTCTGCAACAACCTGCAGAACCCGACCTGGGGCGCAACTATGGCTCCTTTCCAGAGGTAACTATACAAACGTACTAAGGCAGACAATAATAAGCCATTGGAAGCTTGACTGTGTGAGAACCGCCACCTTATAGGTACCCATTTCTGGTAGGTCGCCAATTAAACTTGCTGTGTTCCGGTTTGAAGGGCATGGGTACCAGTGTAATATTACGCACATGAGATAATTCAGCAGCAGGATAGCAAAGCTTCTAAAATGCCTACATAATTATGTATATCCGCAAGTAGCAGTAATCATTTACCATCAGGTGTGCCGTAGAATTTCTTGCTATCCAATAAAAACAAAATTAGTTCTTACTGCAGTAACACATAAGATTAGCAAGGTTGGTAGCTCAGCTGATTGCGCAGGGTACGCTGGAAAATGTATTAAAAGGGTTTAATAAACTTTACTGTATGTGTCACACCTTCACTAATGCCTCTAACGCCCAAAAGTTCGACAGCCTCTGTAGTAGGTACGTTCAGTATGATTCATATATCTAGAAATGGTTGGAAACCCAAGACTGGTTTTGAACAGTATTAAATAAATCTGACATCAAGAATTATTTTTAAACCTAGTATGGAACTAGGTTTAGAAATAATTCCCAAAACAAAACAAGTTAGTAACCGCGATAACAATCAAAATTATTCCGTATGATACGACAATGACTTATAATTCAAACATGATGCCAAAGTTTCTAAACTGGCGCCTCATCATGATCAGATAACTCTAGAATGAAACAAAATCAAGATTCAAGACATATTCAAGTTTGTGACTCGCTAGAAAGTGAAATACGCAGTGCAAAGCCCCTTGCGAGCAGGTGTATAAAATACTCGCTAAGTCCCGCTTACATATGGAACTTGTGTGTCATGTGTTTCCTCTTTTCAGATTAATAGGGCCGCTTTTCGCTGACGGAATCAACTCGCCGCGTATTGCTCATCATGGCAAGGACCTGCCGCTTTCCCGCGTGGTCTCCCGTACTATGCACCCTGATGAAGGTTTCCACGACCACGCCGGTACTGTCATGGTCATCGCTTGGGGACAATTCATGGATCACGATTATACGCTGACTGGTACACCTCTTGGTAAGTTTGATGGCAGAAACAATAAATACTCCAGAATATATCATCGGGTGTAGTTCAAGGTCTAGGTTTATATTGCTTAGGACTGACTTTACAATCTTAAGTTTTTGTACTTTTAGTTTTTCTAGACCTTTTTTAGTATGAGTACGCACAACTGAAAACATCTTCTATGCTTTCCGTTGAAGAAAAATATTTTGATCAGGTTCAACGCTGAGTAAGCACAAACAAGTGCAAATATAATAGTGCAGCATACCGTCTTGTGTTTTATTGTTTTTCTTCTCCATAGATCCCGTGAACCGTAACGACCCCGAGGAATGTTGCAAGCGCCCCCCTCACCTCAAGCACCCCTACTGCAATGAGATCCGCATCCCTGATGATGACTACTTCTACCGTCTGTTTGGAGTCAAATGCATCGATTTCGTCAGAGGTTTCCCGTCGCCAAGGCCTGGCTGCCGTCTGGGTAAAAATCTTTCGTAATTTTAAGCAAAAAATACACTAGAGTTTACTAGACATTTAAAAATTTGTATTGGTAACCTTCATATTTTGAAAGTCTCTTAAACTTTATGGTTTGAGAGAGACTATTAAAAATGTAAGGTCACAGGTCCCCAAAATTCAAATTATAATTTGGACAAGCTAAGGTCAAATGTAATTTCAGATTCGCACGCGATTTTCTTTTCTTTTAAATTGCTCCCGTAATTTCGTCTCCGACCATCAAACGCGTTAACAGGCAAATCCAATTTGTCTAAGTCATGGCCATTGTCTTCATAATGCAAATGATATTGAATTTCATACAATGTAGGTATATATGTTTCGCTCCGATTGTGGTTGTTTTGCGACACAATAAATGAAACTACATACACTTCAAACTCTCCAACATTGTTCTCCAATTTGCCTTTAGCTAATTTAAGTCTATCTAAATAATTTTTCTCATTTCCGGAAATAAACCAGAGGATATTTCACTTTCATTTCACGATTACGCTTTGTATTAAGGAAACCACATACAAATGCGGTATTAAGAGCGCCATTATGTCCGAACTGCTGTAGCGCGCAGAGTCGTAGTACGGACATGGATTGACCTCAGTGGCATTGTTGTTCGTTAACATTTAATGTTAGATCTGATGGTTATCTCGGAATCTCGTCATCTGCCTACGGACAGCGAAAGTGTTGATGATTACGTTGTTTTTATATTGCGCAATGTAGTGTAGAACTTAGCCTGACCGGTCGTGTTTGGCATTCAGATTGTGAGTAAGTGTAGTGTTTGCCTAAGTAGAGAGCGCCAGAACTATCATTAGGGTGCGCCCTATCAATGGATTGGCAAGCGAGATGTGAATGTCGTAATGGATAACTTATTAGAGTTTCACTATTAACTCGAAACAATAAATTTAAACGTAATAGAAAATGGAGAATGACTAATAAACCAGTTCGCTATCTAAATCCGATAGAGATCTTTGTATTTTGCCAAAAGCCGGACCACATTTGCGAGCCTAGCGCCACGGGGCGCCGCTTTCACGATGAATAAAACAAATGAACGATACCATATCGCTTAATTTCCATGCTAGCTAAAATACACTTGACTAAATTGCAATATACCTCTGTTGCAAGCATGTTATTAAGAAATCGATTGCAATACGTTGCAAAGTTAATTTTATGATAATATTGAATGTTTAACTACTCCATGCAATAAATTCGTTCCTTGCCGCATAATATATAGACATTATGGGGACACTGGGCAAATCTGGCGCGTTTGCTGAAGGTTGACCAGTTCACTTGATGGATAATAGATCATTAAATAATTTGATTGTCCGTAATTGCATAGATAAGACCGTAGCCAACCACGACATGTTAGACATGTGACATGACACGTTTGTTATAAACCAATATTGGTCGGTCAAACAATTTATGAATGTTAATTAATGTTTTAGGATCAAGAGTTCCTTTCAACACGCTGACTGGAACCATAGATGGAAACACAGTGTATGGTGTGACCGAGAAATTCGCAAGGTAAATATTTGTCATACTTAGATACGAAAAATTATAATAAATACTGGATTACATTTTTATGCAAAAACACTACTTTGTCAGTGACAATTTGGCCGATGACCGCAATCTGTAATACATATTAAGTACCGAAGAAATAAAAAAGGAAATTGTTAGCCAATAGTCACTTTCGATTTTATGCATTTATTTAAAGTAGTTACCTAGTCATAAAATTATTGAGATTGATATCTAGAATTACAAAATTGCAGCACTTCTAAATCGTGTGAAACTTTTTATTAATATTGCATAAATTACAGGAAGCTGCGTACTGGTTTCGGTGGTCTGTTGCGTATGAACCCCGTGTTCAAAGAGTACGGTCTCAAGGACCTGCTGCCTCTCAAACTTGACATCCCTGATGAAGGATGCACTAGGCCTAACAAGAACATGTACTGTTTCGAAGCTGGTAAGAAACATTTTGTCTTTATTTTTAATCTTTTAAACGATAATTTGAACTCGTAGGTACTTGTTATCTTTTTTCCTGGTCATCATCATTATCATTCTCCTGCCATACCTACCTACGTATCTTTTAGGCAGCATCTCAATGTTGACTTCTTTGTATGCCACATTTTTCTTTGATTATTACAACCTCTTGTCTTACGGTCAATCACGTTCATCTTATCTGTCATAAACCTTTACACTATTTATTGATATCTTATCTTAAGTATTTTATTATTTGTCTTAACTCAATATAATTATCTTGTCTTTTCAAGGTGAAATCCGTGTCAACGAACAATTGGTCCTAACCGTAATGCACACTCTCATGGCCCGTGAACACAACAGAGTCGCCAACGGTCTGGCCGAAGTCAACCCTCACTGGGACGACGAGACCCTCTTCCAAGAAGCAAGACGCATCAACATTGCCGAGATTCAACACATTACTTACAATGAGTTCTTGCCAATCCTGCTCGGAAAGGACGTTATGGAGAAGTTTGGTTTAGTGCTTGAGAAGGAGGTAAGAATCTTTGAAATTTTAATCAAAATATTGCAGAGACTATTTTTTTTGTAATGCTAGTGGAATCATAGGTATGAACGGCGATTACTAAATCAACTGAGCAAGATTTCAATATAATTTTGCAAAATTTTCTATCGATCGGTGCTGGTCATCGATCACAATGATGTAACAGTTTCACAGCTAGGTAATTGAACTTGTGTCATCTCGCGACGCTCTACTTAGCGATTGCATCGGCTGATCGATCGATTGGTTTCAGGGTTACTGGGACGGATACGATCCAGAAGTCAATCCTGATGTCATCGCTTCGTTCGCTTCAGCTGCTTACCGATTCGGACACTCATTGTTGCCTACTGCTGTTGAAAGATGGTCCAAAGCACACAAGTTCATCGGTAAGTTACTTTTACTACTCAAATAACTACACCTATAGTCATTGACTTATTAACAATACTTAGATCGTCACTAATAACCTAAAATTCATGTCTTCTTATTTCCAGCCTCCAAGAGACTTTCAGACCTCATCCGTAGACCTTACGACTTGTACAGAGCTGGTGTTCTCGATGAATACGTCATGGGTCTTATGAACCAAGTAGCCCAAGCTATGGACGACTCTATCACTCAAGAAGTCACAAACCATCTCTTCAAGAAAGTCGGTGCCCGTTTCGGAATGGACTTGGTGTCCTTCAACATGCAGAGAGGTCGTGAATTCGGTATTCCCGGTTACATGGAGTTCAGAAAGTTCTGCGGTCTTCCTCCAGCTGATACCTTCCAAGACCTGTTCGGATCTATGCCCAACGCTACTGTTCAGAAATACGAGACTATCTTCGATCATCCTATTGATGTGGATCTCTGGTCTGGTGGTGTGTCTGAGCGACCTCTGCCTGGTTCTATGTTGGGGCCCACTTTTGCTTGTATCATCGCTACTCAGTTCTCTTACTCAAGACGAGGAGACCGATTCTGGTAAATTCATCTTTTACATACGTTACTCTTCTCTGATAATCATCCTACAAAATAGGTTTTCCTAATTAATTGATATTTTACCTCTCAGGTTCGAGCTGCCCAACCAGCCCTCCTCATTCACATCAGAACAGCTGGTAGAGATCAGGAAGGCGCGTCTTGCGCGTGTGATTTGTGATAACACTGACATCATCGACACCGTCCAACTATACCCCATGGTCTTGCCTGACCATGAATTGTAAGTACCAATATTCATTCGGAAAATATGCCTTCTTGCCGTCTATTCAGGTTCTTTGAAGGTACTCTTCCAAACCAAACTTAACTTATCATTATTGTCTCTTTTTTTCAGAAACCCTCGAGTACCATGCAGAAGCGGAATCATTCCCTCCATGGACTTCAGCAAGTGGGCCGAGCCCGCGCCCTTCCGCGGTGCCGCGAAACAATTCGTGAGTAGCTTCACATACGACCCGTATTTGGGCAAGAAGTAGTCGCACCAGCACCTAGCTCCTAGAGTACACATAGAGTAATGTTATAGTCAACGGTGTAACTGTACGTTGTTCAAGCTATGTGACCTTTTGTAAAACCTGAACTCCCTAATCTCTGGCAAAATAGCATCGGCCGGAAAAAATAAAACGCAATATTTCGATTTGTTCAGAAAAAATCAAGTAGGTAGTTAATAATTCCATGGATAAATTATAACAAAAGCTTTCGAATTACATTGTTTTTAAATTCATCTTCAGGTTCACAAGGTTCTTGCACAAAGGTTATTAAGCTTGAATTTTTAACATTGACCACATCGTCATTTTGTACTGTTTTCATGTTTTGGTCTTTGCTGTATAATGTAGAGGTCTTTGTTAAAAATGTATCCTACACAGTTATAGTGTAACATAGAATTATACACGAAGCACAACGATAGCTTCAGTTAGATAGCTGACAATGTATAAAATAAACTGCCTGATTAAATCCAAGCTGTCTAATTTATGTTATCGTAGTGTACTTTCCAGTCATCTGTTAAATATAGACCCTAATTACATTTGGTTGTTGACTCCCTCGTCAAGAAAAGAATTTCAACTTATGCCAAATGTGCCAAAATAGTGTCGGAGTGCAATCAATCGATCAAGCATGTTAGTTTTAAGAGAAAGCTATTTATAAATAGATAAGGAATGTTATACAAAAAATAGAAGATGGCTAAGTCGAAGCTAAAGTGCTTTTAATTGCCATATGATTAATTTACTATAATTTTGATCTTAAATACCCAATCACATTTTATATTGTAGTTAATAAAGCACCTGTAGTAGTAGAAGTCAACTTATGCTATCTGGAGGCTGGTAGTATTTATGGTCTATGAACCTTACCCCTGAGGCCCCGTTAAAGTCAATTTCTCTAAAAGAACATTATTATGTCTAGCTTGCACGATAAAATACTGAATAAACTTAACATTAAACCTTAAGGAAAATTCATTCTATTCCACTTAAATCGTTTGAGATTGATGGAGACAGAATGATTTTTAAAATGTTTAGCGTTATAATAAGTTTATTTGATGAACGGTCGTGCGGCCTTAAATTCATTATCATTGTTTGTAACCTAAACGCTTATTTACTATTAATATCTATGAATCCTCCAGTACCTACCGTATAGTATCATCAAAATAATAATTCACCGTAGTTAGTAAGTAAAAGCAACGTAAAAATATAAGTAGACTTGATTCATGCTTATTAGTCCTCCATTAGTGTTTTAGTTTTTATGTTCAGTTCAAGGTGTCCAAAATCCATAACATCAATAAAAGAAAATTAGAATTGTAAATAAAATAAAATGTCATATATAAATTAATACTGATCATAGAAACTTGTACATTGAAGTTGATACTTAGACCACATCTGAGCTGTCTTGAAGATAAATTCTACTGTATAAACTTCAATATTCTTTGGACTCAATAAATCTATCTATCTAATATATGAGGAAAACTTCATAACGAGTAATATTTTTATAAAACATCAGCCCATCCTAATTCATAAAATCTCTTTAGCATTTATCTTCATCGAACTCAGTGTTAATGTATGAACTTTAACAGTTTTGTTATTTTTTATTTATTTTTAGTTCAAGTTAATGTGTAATTTGTAGTTATGCTTGGTTAATTTGTAGTAGATTGTGTAAATACAAGTATGTTGTAATAAATGTTAGAATTATAGCACTGGTTTTATTAAACACCCATCTCACACATGTACCTACAACGGTAAGTAGATATTTTTGATAGCAGTAGCCAATATCGCAGATAGAACCTTAATCTGTTATTCTGTATCTAATCTTTACCCTAATTTATTCCTCAGATGACCAATGCTACCACAGTTGAGAATAACAGTACGAGCTATGATCAAATAAGTAAAGTTACATGTAACCAAACCGCAAATTCTGCTAACGAAACACAAAATTGTGTTGTTAGTACAGTACCAACACAAACTAACCACTGTTCTAATAATACCAATAACAACGCTACCGATTGCGAAACCATTACCGCAATCGAGAAAGAAAATACTAATAAAACAGAGAATCAAGTTGTCGATAAAAATACAGTATTAAAATATGTGTATAAGAAAGGCGACAAGGCGGAAATACCCGTAAAGGACAAAGGTCATTTCAAGAACAGCTTACGGCGGAAACGATCGACTAGTGAAACACATGACAAAAGCCCACTCCCAAGCAAGTTTCAAAAACCCGTTGTAGTCAATTATGAAACTGTACATGGATCCGGCGAAATTTTGGCACCTCTGCGAAATACAAGAAACAACATTTTAGAAGCCAACCTAGCTGATTTTAACATTGAAACCCTTCATCATAATCCCAATAATAAAAAGGACGAAAATACAGCCCCTAATCTCAAAAAAGACTCTAGTGAAACTGAAAGCTTAAATGAAGGAAGCAATGAAAGAGCAGACAAACAAAAATATGACAATAATAAATCCAGTAGCGCTAGCGAGAGTGAAGAGAGTGGTGAACGGGAAGATTACAAGAATGGAAAACCTCAACATGAAATCGAAAATAGTGAAGAACGCGCTGATTACCGAAACAGAAAACCGGGTCGTGAAGATCAAGACAGCGCTGAACGCGGTGACTATAAAACATCAAAATCTACCAATGATAGTAATGACAGTGTTGAACGCAAAGATTATCGAAACAAAAAGTCCAGTCATGAAAATAATGATAGTTCTGAGCATGGGGGTTATAAAAATAGAGACTATAGCAAGGAACAGAATAATGCTGAACGTGGTGCCTATAAAAGTAGTGACTCCAGCCATGAAAGGGGTGAGAGTGGAGAAAGCAAACCCTATAAAAACAGTGAATCTAGCCGCGGGCACGAAGACAGCAGTGAACGTGGAGTATACAAAAGCAAGAGAAACGGATCTGGAGATACTTACAATAGTGCCGAAAGTAATGAAAATGATCCTCGAGCTAATGCCAGGTATTCTGCTCCAAATAAAAGTTTAGAAAGCGATGAAAGTAGCAAACCTGATTCCAATAGCTCTGAAAGTAAAGAGAGTATAGAAAACGATGACAGAGATAAAAGGACACATGATAGAGTTCAAGGCGGAAGAACAAAGGCTGAATACCATGACGACAGACATATCCCGTATCCCAAAAAAAAACAAGATTCTTCCAATGAAAGCACCGATGAAAGCAACGAAAGTATTGAAACGAGGAAACCGCAACAAAGTTACAAATCGGACCTCAAAAGTGATATCAAAAACAACTCGCCTGCTCCTTTGCGAGATGTCGATATAAACAATTTTAACTACGAGCGAGTACATATAAACAATGATGGAAAAGTAGAACCCCATAAAGATAATCTTGAATACGCAGACCCCAAAACTGCAGTCGAAATATTACCACTTTCCACAGCTGTACCTAGCCCGGCAATCAAAAACCATGGAACAAAAAATGATTTACCAGATGTAAACTCTTTAGCAAGTCCAGAAGTGGAACGCAACGGTAACAAACTGATTCACATAGATGATGGAGAAGTTAAACCTGTCGTTGAAATTAATCCCGAAAGTGAATCCAACGTTAGTGATGAAGTTGAAAGTTTAGAATCGATATTAGGCGTAAAAGAACCAGAAAATTTCGATGATAATGGTCAAAACGATAAAATAGTCGAACAAACGGAAGGCCAAAATGGAGATGTTAAACAAGAATTTGAGAGAATTCCTGTAAATTATAATCATGCCAAGAAAACTGAAAACAAGGACAGCGCAACTACAGAAACTCCGAAAGAAGCCGCAGAAGTGGAACAAAGGGATGGCACACTTGATGTGTTCGCTCCTGAAGATGTCAAATATGATGAACATTTAAATATAAAATTCGATGACCTGGCGATAAAATTACCTGAAATAAAATTACCGGACGACATTTTAGCTTACACTAGAGACAGTTCGCCGTATACTTATGACGATGACAAAAAGCAAACACAATCTAATGTTCCAAGATACAAACCAAGTTATTATTATGATGATCGCGATGACAAAGAAAAATCACATAAACGTAAACATAAAACGGATGATAACGATTCTGAAGCTGATGATGATGATCGCGCACCTGATACTGGGTATTACGGATACTATGATGACAGCGAGAAAAAACAAAACTATAAAAAGAAGAAAGAAGAAGCAGAAAGTGGTGAAGACGAAGATTTGTACGAAAAATTTGTACGAGAAAGATTTGGAAAACAAGGTACCTTTGAAAAAAGATCAGAAAAATTAGAAGCGGCGGCGCCAACCAATCCTGAATTATATAAAACTATTAAAAGTATACTTAAAAAGACTGCAGATATTGATGAACAAGCTAAAAAGAGCGGTGATCCCAACGCAGGTTACATGTGGACCCTAGAATATGGAGAGAAGCTGTAGTGAAGGTAAAGCAGCCCCAACCATCTGGTGGCAAAGACCACATCGTGTTTCGAAACGAGAGCTTTTTTAAACCCCCATATTTTATTAATAAGAGGAATAATATTATCTCAGTAGATAATGTTTCATAGGCTGATAGTGTGTAAGTTAGTTGAAAATAAGTATTTAAATGTATCGCATACATACCATCAAATATTTCCTATCACACAAAAAATGGCTTCAATGCACTGCTATATTTCTTGATCCTTCATATTTATAACAAACTTTATTCGATTTTCACGATACTTTTTAGTAATGGATCGATGCAACACATTTCATCAAACTAAGGACGTTTCCAGCGTAGTTGCTTGATCGATATACTTTTTCAGTAACGAGCGCGGGATCGATTCCCGCAGGGAAAAAATATTTTTATTATTTATGACCAACAGAATGTCGTTCCACGATGAGTGTTTGTGTTAATTAAGCGTGTTTGGTGAGGATTGATGTGAAGATCATAGATGATGTGAAACGCAAGGGAATCCTGAAAAGACAACATTTCATAAGCAATAGCAAAAATGAAGACAAATATTATAAATAGGATCTCATAATTACTGTAATGGCTTAATTGTTAAGTACTATTTTAATTTAAATAAAATAAAAACTTGTTTTGTAAACTTTATTCCATTGTTTTATTATTTGGTTCCGTCCACAGAGTTTGCTCCCACTGATATTTGAAAGTCACCTAAATAAAGTTCATGGAGTTTCATAAATACTTTAGCGTAAGTCTTTCGAGTCGGGTTCTTCTACGCCTAGTGGCGGCTTGAGGCGGTGGCGAGCAGGGCAATCGCCCGGAGCCTCGCTCTTGCTGTGGCCTCGCGGGACAACTCAAAAAGCTTACATTGAAACTTTTTATCCTATCCTTAGCAAACATTTATTTGCAGGGTTCGCTATCCCCAAGGAGTACCGGGACTTTTCCCGGTGGGCTGGTGTCTCCTGGGGCCGGACCGGCCGGCTGAACGACTCGGAGCCGGACTCCAGCTCCATTTTCCGTTCATTTTTAAAAAGAGCCAAGCTGTTTATGTGTCTGTGAGTTTAACGGCTCGCGGTTTTGAGCCGCGTAATTAGCTAAGCGCAAGCTACTGCATTGGGATTATTTAGCCGCGACTGACACATACATTCACATTGACAGCCGGACCGGCCCTGGCTACCTTGACCGGCCCTGGCCACCTTGACCGGCCCACGGAGCTACCGGGAGCCAGACTCCAGATCCATTTTCCCTTAATTTTTATATAGAGCCAAGCTGTCTTCTTCTTCTTCTCAAGTCGATGGCAATCTCTTTAAATATTTTGGCGCAGTAGGTGACCACTCCAATTGCAGCGTCAGTGGTGAGCATAAGTTCTTCCAAAGTGCAGGTGTATGGGCACTTGGGACACTCCTGCAGTGTCCCAAGTGTGTCATAATACATATATACACATAAGTAGTGTGTCTGCAAAGGGGCACCGCACTCACACTCGGAATGCGTAGTATGTGCAGATCGGTACCACACTGGACACGCGAATTCGCCAGCCATGCCGGTTGTGCGAAGGAGATGTCCTTCGCACAACTGGGGTGCAGCTGATAGAAACAAGTCTGCGGAGCAGGTTGCTGGTTAAGCTCCTCGCCATGTGATGTTAAGTTTCCTATTTGCGAGACTAATGCGGAAATTGAAGACTCATCATTGCGTTTTGGATGGGTTCAGGCGAAGAGCATAACTGTCATAATACCTACTGAGTGACTCAAGTCCAAGTGCTCATTTATTTTCGGCTCCCGTGAAAGTAGATAATTGCGTTCCGCCATAGCTAGGTCATCCGCATACAGGAAGCGTTCATTCTGCTGCGTAGCAATTTGGTCGTTGGTGTAAATATTAAACAATGTGGGTGCCAGCACACTGCCTTGAGGGAAACCATTTTTTTGTCGGCTTCAACTGCTCTTTTCAGATTGGAAGTACACCTGCACGGTTCCCTCAGTATATTGACAAACCCCTGATCGTTACAAAGGCTACTGACTTTAGAAAGTATATTTTTATTATTTATGGTGTCGTATGCTGCTCTCACAGAGAGAAGGCCTGTGTCTCAGCAGCGGGCACATTTAAAGACGGATGATGATGACGATGATGATGCTGCAAAAAGGTCCACAAATATGACACCTATTACATTTTGGGCTTCGTAACCATCCTCTATGCACTGGGTTAATCGGAGGACTTAGCCAAAAAAGACTTACCAGGCCAGCCTGCTTGTGGATTAGCATTAGATCAATACTACGGTAACGCGATTCAGCAGTAACCTTTTAAACATATATATTTATAGGTATGGTACCTATAGCAGGGATATTGGCCGGTAGCTTTTGGGAGTCATAAATCATAAATCATTTATTTCTTTGCAAACATGGGTAATTGAGATAGATGTTCTTTTTTACATAATAATGTCCTCCATAATCTACCGTCGAATGGGCATGCAAATAATATTCAATTCTAGAATTAAATCAAATTAAAAAAAAACAATACGAATAAAGATAAATGTCAAATCATAAGAAATTATTAATGTCAAATTTAGTTAAATAAATGGTAAGTATAAATGTCGGACTGGTTACGCTAGTAAAATTTACCACAATGATGTCAAAACAAAATAAGAAGTACGTCAATCAGAATATTTGGTAGCAGCTATAACAATAATAAATTAAGTCAAACAGTCAACGATTTATCATTGAGAAAGTCCTCAATTTTGTAATAACATTTCTCTATTAATATTTCGTTTAGCGCCCTTTTAAATTTTATTACAGTCATATTTTTTATTACATTAGGTACTTTATTATAAATGCGCGGGGAAATAACAAAAAAACTTTTCTGCATTAGCGCCGTTTTACATTCACATGACACACCGGGTTTAGATATTGATCCGTTTTGGATTTCTTCTGACTTCCGACAGTTTTTTAAATAATTTTGGATTGTTTTTTACAAACAAAGCTTTTTCCAAAATATATAAGGAAGGAAAAGTTAAAATTTTTAAATATTTAAAATAGGGAAGACAGCTATCTGTTGTTTTTAGACCTAACATTGACCTTATACATCTCTTTTGCATTCTAAATACTGCCCCCTTATCGGTAGACTGTCCCCAGAAAACAATACCGTACCTCAGAACAGAAGCAACTAGTCCGTGGTAGGCTGTTAGAAGAGCCTGACTGTTGACTTTTTTTGATAGTTGAAAGAGAGCTTAAGCAGATTTGCTAAGTTTTTTGCAAACGACTTCAATATGAGGTTTCCAAGTAAGTTTGCTGTCGATCACTATTCCTAAGAACTTAAGAAGAGTCATTAAGAGGCTTTCCCGATATCGACAACGTCATGATTTTAGTTCTTCTCCACAGTTTAGGGATACTCGTGGTGACCATGTGTTGAAGAAGACGAGAAACCATTATAGAGCTATAGGTCCCAAATGTTTTAGCTGTTCCACTGTTAAAATCGTCAACTCCAGCAGCCATACCGTTTTTTAATGTCTTAATGGCCAGTATTATATCAGTGATTGTGAAAGGCTTCGAGAGCGTCGTGTCCGAGACTAGAGGTAGCAAAGACGATATCGCTTTACGGATCGCCAAAGCCCGAGCTACCTTCGCGCAGCTGAAGACATTTGTGGACGCCCTCTGTCCGTCTAGGGGACTTAGGACATTGGGTCAAATAAATCAAGGTAATTTGATTTCATGGATTAAGTAGGTCGTGGCTAAATAATAACAGCGACAAGGGTCGATCTCCAAGGTTAAGCAAAATAATGCTTGCAAAGTTTGGTCCGTGGATGGGTGACCATCTTTACTTAGCGAGATTCTTCCGTGCCTCAGAAAGCACGTTAAACCAGTCGACAGGTTTGACAGTCGTAACGGATAGCCTGAAGCCTGAAAAGCCCAGTTTTGTTAAAGGGGTACCGTATTACCCAGTTACATAAACTGGTAGTCAGCTGCAACCAGTTAGATTGAAATCCGACACCAATATTAGTTTGGAAAAAGGCTAGGCAGATTGATTGATTGATTTGATTGTGTGTCAAAAAAGTGTATACTCGTAAGAGTACAAGAATTCAATTTATCTCAAACATAGCCTCCGAAAATTACATTCACCCCTATTTTTACAAGCTTTTATTTAACTTGCAATGTATGTATGTACGTATGTATGTATGTAAGTGTGTTCGGGTCAAATCTTGCACCTGAAGTGCCAAGTTTTGTATTTCTCGTCTATCATCACATCACTTCAGCAATACATTGCAAATAGGAAAGGGCTTCGAAAATATCTGCCGCCCGGCCGGAGCCTCGCACCGGTTAAGGCCGCTCTGTCTGTGACTGTGTGCTTCTTCTTCTTAGAGTGTCGATAGACTAAAATATAGACTCTAAATATTATGTTTGGCCTACAATTCTGCCACGGCAATAATGCGCACCCTGGGCAATCGACTACTGTCGATTGGCTAATCCTTTCACCACGATGGCAAACTTAGACTGTGTGCTATGTCCGTGGCTGTGTTTGGATTAGTGTGCTGCCCCGAACACTCCGTACAGACAATCATAAGTCTGGTCAATTTAGACATCCGAGGGTACAAAAATTCGCACCCAGCTGAAAATTGGTAGGATTGTTCAAAACACCATCATAAATCTGTAAATAATCTAAAAAGTCCTCATCGATCCGACACCTGGAAAAAAAAATATTCTGGGTCAAAGGTCACAAAACGGGTTTTTCGCGATTTTCAGCATAACGGTAAGTTTTATCATAAAATTAGCCCAGACAAAAATTGTAGATTAGATAATTATCTATAAAATGTCTAAATTTATGTTCCTAAGAGCCACCGTTTTTGAGATATAACGATTCAAAAAGTTAAAAGAGTTGTAATTGTCATAAATTTTTCGCCTGTTGTTTCTGTTCCGTGGTATCCTCCGACTACACATCATGATTTTCTTCTTATTTACCTCGTTTTAGTTCGCTTCTTAAGTAGTGGGGTTTCTTTGATTTTCTGTATTAACTTTTTTTATGAATATTTTTACAGTTTTCTATTTCGTTTTTTTTATATAAAATGTTACTAGTTACATGTAAAAGCAAGGATTTAAAATGCTGTTAGACAAACAAAACGTATTGCGTTCTTATGACATTAATGGCAGTCAAATGTCACAATTGATATGTCAAAAACATAACCTCATTTTCCTCTCTCCAAAAGTTGATTTTGTGAAGCAATCGTGATTTGAAAAATCAGTATTATAATAAAAAGCAAATTCTAACGTTCAGATACAACACTATAACAATCTTTTCGTCAAAATGGCTGAAGAAATTCAAAGGAAGATGCAGAAAGAGCTGGAACAGTTAAGTGGTATACAAAAAGAATACCGTAAGGCGGTCTCTCAGAAGCAACAACTAGATAGTCAGTTAAATGAAAACAAAGCCGTGAAAGAAGAATTAGTACTGTTGAAAAAAGATGCAGAAGTATACAAACTGATTGGACCCGTTTTAGTGAAACAAGACCTAGAAGAAGCTACCCAAAATGTAACTAAGAGAATGGAGTACATCAGCAAAGAGATTAAAAGAACAGATGACCACATATCCGCGTTAGAAAACAAACAGGAAGCTTTGCAAGAGAACTTGAACAAGCTTAAAAATGATCTTAACAAACTCAAACTAAAGGCTTGAGGAAATTCTTTGTACTGCCTGGAAATGTTTGCATTTGCAATTATTAATTTTACATTTGCATTATGTGTATTTAACTAATTATACTTTTAATAACTATATGAGTTTTTTTTTTATTTAAATGACATTCCCAAGTTAATTAACAGTAAACTGTGGTTAATAAACAATACAGTCATGTATGTATTTCCTGGCCTGGACCCAAACCTGAAATGATACTTAAAACTTATTATTAGTCATCATCCTCAGCCTTTTAATGTTCCCACTGCTAGGGCCTTCTCTCTGTGAGAGTGAATGGGCCGTATTTCACCACACAGGCCCAGTGCGGGTTGGTGGATATCACATGTCTTCGAATTTCTTCGGTCCTAGTACATGCCGGTTTCCTTGCGATTTTTTACTTCAAAGCAGTGGTGATGAAATAATTTACACAAAATAAAGCGCCTCCCTGGGTGCAAACCCATAAACTACATCTTACAAGCTGCGGCCACCAATGCTCTCATATTACAGTCAAACCATCTAAAACAATATTGAATGGACTGTTCAAATGCTTTGGCAGCCAATCCTCCTATAGTGCTCGCCAATCTTCTTGACCGCCCTGAAATTGGCTACAGTGGCTGCGCAATAATAAATCTCATACACAAAACAGCACTGCGCCGTGCCTTGTGCATCGGAAAGCCAACTTTTGGGCGGTCAAGAAGTTTGGCGAGTCCTATCACACTTCACACTAACATTAAAAAGGCGAAAGTTTGTGAGTGAGTGTGTGTTTGAATGTTTATTACTTCTTCACGCTCAAACGGATGGACGCATCTGGACGAAATTTAGCTCAGAGATAGATATATAGTCTGGAATAGCACATAGGCTACTTTCAGCCCGGTATAATGTTCGCTTGGGTTGTTAAAACAATTTCCACTCGGGTGAAGCCGCTGGCAGAAGGTAGTACTATTATAAACGTTAATATTTGTAATGATGGAGGGATGATCTTTGTTACTCTTTCACGCAAAAACTGATTTTGATGAAACTTTACAGAAATATATAATACTAGCTGACCCTACTAGCTTGTTATATATATAATATACTAGCTGACCCGGCGAACTTCGTTCCGCCTAACAAATTTCTAAAATAAAAGATTTTTTCTAAAATAAACGTAGCCTAAGTTACTCCTTAATACATCAGCTACCTGCCAATAAAAGTCCCGTCAAAATCGGTCCAGCCATTTCAGAGATTAGCCGGAACAAACAGACAGACAGACAAAAATTGTAAAAAATGTTATTTTGGTGTTTGTACCGGTATTTTGGTATTCATATACATGTAGTAAAAAACGGCTATTTCAATATTAAAAACACACACTCTAATTTTATTTATATGTATGTATAGATAAATCTAATATAAAGATATTTGGAGAAGTCCCTAATAATACAACACGAGCGCAGCTAGTAATTGATATAATCAGATCATTTCACATACAGCCTTGTAATAGGACCATTACTTTCTGTTAGATATAAAAGCTAGTATGTACCTAGTTTTAAGCAAATTTGTTAATGGTTTGGCTGTACTTTTCTGCATCTGTTAAAAACTTCTAAGACAAACTGCCATGCCATTTTCCCATACTACTGCTTAAAAATAGGCAGAAACTACAGAATGTGATACTTACATACTTACTCCTTTTAATTTTTACATACATACATGTCATAAAGCCGGTTGTGAATACTACCCACCGTCTTTCTAAAGCCAGATACCGACATTGCGAGGCTGCTCATCAGCAGCCTTATTCTGTAATGAATTCGGCAATGTACATAACTCCTACTCCAGCCTCCTCATAAGGTTTTTTTTTTTATTGTAAATAGGCTCGCGCTTGACCACTATCTCACCTGATGGTAAGCGATGATGTGGTCGACGGTGAAGCACGCTTGCCTAGAAGTAACCTATTCACTCTTGACTTAAAGACCCCTAGATTGTAGCTATCGGGAAACACAGACTCCGGCAGGGAATTCCACTCCTTAGCTGTACGCATAATAAAAGTGTCCCCAAAACGTTTTGTGCGTATGGGTGGGATGTCCACCATGTACCGATGACGCATCGCCGTGCGTCTGGTTGTCCGATGATGGAACGGGCTGGGCGGAATTAAATCGTGCAATTCCATCGCACACTCCCCGAAATGTAACCGATAAAAAACCGACAAGCTGGCAACTCGGCGACGATGTTCAAGGCTCTGGAGCTTTGATTTGACCAGTGCTTCATTGCCGATAAGTCTCTTGGCCCGCTTTTCGATCAACTCTAGTGCATCAAGCTGGTATTTGGCAGAACCGTCCCAGAGGTGAGAACAGTACTCCATGCACGATCGAACTTGCGCTTGATACAAGTTGAGCAGCTGCTGGCTGCTGTTGAATTCTACCTATGCCAATACAGAAGGCAAAGAGTAGGTACCTATGCACAATCGACCAATCACAATGGCGAGATGGAAGACGCGATGTGGATTTCCGTCTATGTGATTGGTCGATTGTTCATACTCTTTGCCCTTTGACTTGCCGAATTCATTACGCAATAAGGCTCTTGTCCTCGCATTTAGCAGGCAGTCGAGATGCAGCACTCGCAGTGCGTCCACGAGGCGTCAGTATACGTTTGACCATTGTTCTTCTCTGTCTTACATGACGCGAGCGCGCGAAGCAATTCACATGCATCGCTTGCAACTGAGTAGCTCAGCTCACACTGAGAGCGCCCTTTGAGCACCGCCAAATTAGACAGTGAGACGAATCGCTCGAGCCACGCTCGCGCGTGGCGCCGTTCAAATTCGCTCGCGAGGAAAACGTGTCTCCACTCCGCGAGGCAGTCTTGCAATATCGATACCCGGCTTAAAAAACATCACCAATAAAGTCTATGTATGACCTTCTAGAGCATGTGTATGGTGACCTCAAGCCTGTAACAATAGGCCGTGCTCGCCCGTCTGGTCTCTAAGCAAAAAATCGAAGAAATGTGACACCAACCCGCACTGGGTCCTCGTGGTGGATTACGGCCCATTGCCTCTCACAGAGGAGGCCTGTATGGGCCTCTGTTCCATCAGTGAGAACATTAACCAGTTGAATGCTGTCATTACCACGTTTCGGGCAAGGGCTGATGATAATGATTCATCATCATCATAATGCTGATATCCTTCTATGGTGTCCCAAATAAACTACTGTTATTCTTTTGCATTTTTTAAAGTACTTACAACAACTTAGTGGCACACTGAAGATGCATTTGATTATTGAGATTACATGGCGTACCTATTTTTCAAAGAGAACTATGAATAAGATAAAAGCAAAATAATCTAATCAAATGTTTCTCAATTTTTTCTGATAAACACTGAGGTTATGTGATTGTTGGCTTACCACATGAAACTGACTGCTAGTATTTATATTACATCATTGAATCCCATAAATACTTATTTGTTTCAAATCGAAATTTAACCAATAATAGAGCAGCAAATCTGTGCTACCACACCTACAACCACAATAAAAGAGCCAAGAAATGCGGTCACATTTTGATTTCTGTGTATATGTTATGGTATGTCAAGCTAATGAATTAAGATGTAGATAATTAAAACAAGATTTTTACCATAGAATCTTTATTATTTGTATATCATCCAAAAATAATACAAATGGCACTTTATTCCTGTTGCACCCAATAATACTAAATATAACTATATTTCTATCTCTACAATCATTTTATCTAAAAATAAATGTTTGTATAAGACTATAGGAGCGCCATTTTCGTTTATAATTATCACATTTTAATGTATAGGACTAACTTACACTGTTCTTATTTTCTAAAATCTAAAATTTTGCATTGGAATAACATGAAAATAAATTATTAATGAAGATTATTTATTTTAAAATCATAAGTTTACCTAAAGCTTAAATAAACTAAAATATAGCAACACAATGAAAATAAAGCACTGGAATGCTTAAAAACTATCATATAACTTCCTATGTTATTGGTCCCAAAGAGAAGGAACATTGTAGTCTTAAATCACATTGTACACCTACAGCACTCTCTCACTAATCCAATGCTTGCTTATCCAAAAACTACCATAATGCGCCGTTTTTTTTTTTGCAGAATTTTTGCAGTGCTAAATTAAAACCTTTTTCACGAAACCCGCGTGTTTTAAGTCACAAACTTCTTAATTTTTCGTTAATTCAATTTAGATGTTAATACAACCTATATTCCACTGATTACAGTAATCCGCAGTTGGAAGGAATTTTGTGGTGGCAGATTAGCGAGACAGTACTGTATCTATAGTCTATCAAAAATTTAACAAAAAAATATTATTATCAGCCCATGTAGAGACGAATCATCCCCAAACTTGTATACTTATCTTATCCAAAAGGCTATATAACACATTCATTTAAACTGTACTTTGTATATAAAATACTTTATATCAAAACTATAATAATGGCATTTATGAAAATGGAATAAAATATCCTTTTTGCCACCAAAAATATATAGTAGAATACTACCATCTTTTGAATATTCTACATAGCTAGATGAATCAACTTTTCTAGATTTAAAAATTCAGGCATCCTTTACTTAATTCTGCTCTGAACACATGGCACGCTACAAAATGGCATTTCCTGTTTGACGACAAAACGTCCACTCAATAAACTTTTCCCGCACATTCGACCAGAGCATATAAAGCACTCCGCGTGCCAGTGCATGTTGCCCCAAGACACTCCTTGTTGCTCCGGTCCAATAACACCACTACAAGCGCGACAGCGTTCTGCATAGAACTGATCGTAACACTGCAAACATATTGGGAGACCAGTCTTATCATCTGGAACGTATTTCTTTCCACCAAGCGGGGCATCGCAGTGATAACAACAGAAATGTTGCACATGGAAAGCCCTTCCTTCCGCAGCTGTGTAAGGACGAGTAAATATCAGCTCGTCACATCCAGCACAACGTGGGATCTCCAACACATCGGCCAAATCTCTGGCGCAGTAAATCTCGCCTTTGTAGAAGAAGTACACGAGGTCTGCCAGAAGCTCATTACATTTGCTGCAAGTGAAGCACTGAGGATGCCAAATAGCCTCGTGACCAGCCCTCTCTGCCTTGACGGCGACTTCGCCAGCGAACATCGACTTAGCACAACGCTGGCAGGGCACTCCTTCATTATAAAGCTTCCTGTTGAACTCCACTTCAGCAGGACTGAGTGACAGATCAGCGAGTTGGTCAATAATCTGATCAGGGTTTTCGTAGTTCTGTGCCAGAGCTAGGTAGTCAGCATTTTCGCCAACTGGATGCATGTTATCAAGAGGTTGGTTGTTCCAATCTGTGCCGGGAGGAAGTGCTCCTGAGCCGGCTGGTGGTGGCACAGTTCCAGGAGATGGTGGTACAGCACCTGGATATGTGTTGTAGTTGGGTAAAGGAGGAGGCGGCAGGTCATCCTCAGAGTGACTTCTCAGATACTCCCTCAAAGGCGCGGTCTGTTGAGGTTCCACCTGGTTTATAGGCTTCGTAACAGTTGAGTATTGAGGATTGATCTTAGTAGAGCAAAGAGTGCCACTGTGTTCAGGAGTAACTGGTTCATGCTTCCAGCTCCATATCTCTCCATTAGGAGCGAATATCGTTCCCTTTTGAATTCTGCTGTCCATCAGCTTAGCTGTACCCATGACATTATTATTGCTGTTAGACCACAAATCTGGCATGATTTGAGCTCCAAGGGACTTGCTGGAGAACTCATTAGTTTCATCTTTAAACTGGGGATTAGTATTATACTCCTCGCGGAAGAGTTTGATTGGCTGTAGATAAACATCATGTTCAACTGGCATGTTCAAGTCTTCTAAGTTCTTGAACAGTTTATCGTAGACAGGACCATGTTCCACTGCACTCTTGATTCTGTCCGACTCAATACGCATGATATGAAGTTTATCTTTGACAATGCGACTTAGAATAGGACTGGATTTGTAGTCTGGGAGATTGGCAGCGCTGCTTACAACATTTCCTTGCGTATCTAAGACCAACTTCTTATCTGAAGCGTTCTTCGGGACGATATTGTACTTGACTCCTCTAGATACGTTGGATATTTTCAGCGGTAAGGCGTAAGACTTGGGCGCGGAGTGTGTTTTGCTGCTCTCCACTGAGAAGACATCGCCATTCTGTAGAGGTGCGACTCTGACGACATTACCCATACCCACGACATGGTCTTTGATGCGTGTGATGTATTCCTGGAAAATAAATTGTTTATCTTAATTAATTATATCTGCTTACTTATATTTATAATAGGTTCGGCGAACGGCTTTGTCCACGTGAAAATTATCTTAAGGTTGCCCTAGTTGACGGCACGAACTATTTTTGTGTGCGGGGTTAAAATGCATGCTATCTCATCCGGCAACACGTGCGAAAGAGATAGATACTGTGATGAGCAGTAAGAAGCTAGTTCGCATACGAATACACAGTTTTGCAAATTTGTAGCGAAATGCATGATGATTTAGGACGAAAAAGACCGTGCTAAATTTTATAAAGAGACCTTTGGGAGTATGGATATCATGAAAAACTACTATATGTATCTGTTGAAAATAAAATTATTTGCATTGTTGAACTATTAATCTATGCCTGTATGGTGACTGTTTTGCAATTTTCCTTCTTCTTATGGTTTGGTTATGTTGAAATATAGAACTTTCGACGCTCGTAACTTTCAAATATATCTGTTTTATTATTTCAATGAGCCCATAAGCGCCAATAAATTAAAAAGTAAAAATGTGCTATAAAAATTAAAAAGTTATTTTATGATGCAGTTGTTTGAAAATCGAAGGAAAATGTTGCACTGTAATGGTTTATTTTTTAATTTCACTTATCCACGAATATAAAGTACTTGTTTATACAATGTTTTTTAATTCATATATTTTTGAACATTACGTTGTGAGTGTAGATAAATAAATAGACATCTTCTTCTTCGTCGGTACACTCTAGGCAGAGCGGTCGTGGTCATCATGTTGCAGTGAGACATCGAGTTGCCATAAAAAGTAAAAATAATCGGCTGTTATGCGTGTGCACTCATGCAATAGGCCACCCACTGCAGACTTAATCTGGTCGGTCCATCGCATGGGCGACCTGCCGCGCTGTGGGGATGTAGTGTTATTGAAACAACTGTTCTCAAGCGATTACCTTTAATTACTGACTGCAAGAGTATAAGTGTGTTAATATATTAATAGAAGATACATTCATATGGATAGGGTCATAGACCTTATACTATAGGTAGTACTACTACACCTCACCTCAGGGGTGATAGAAAAAAAAAAAAAATAGATTACAATTTTTTTTTTTTTTTTTTTTTATACGTAAATATAACTTAATAACATTTCTTATGTTACCAAAGGTTTGGTTCTATTTTTTATGGATTAAATAGGTTTTATTATTTTTTAATATTTCTACATTAACACCTAAATCATTTAAAACAACAAATGGTCCCTCCCATTGAGGATCTAACTTATTAGCTATTTCATTTCTAATTAAAATTAGTTGTCCTTTACTGTATGTCACATTATTTAAAGACTTATCATAACAACTCTTACGGTTTTGTTTACTTATAAGTAAATTATTACGAGCATCTTGATGTGCTACTTGTAACCTATACTTAAGATCTAAAGGATAACTTTCTGGATTATACAATGGTTCTATGTACTGACTAACTCTAGATGGTACTATACTAGCTCTACCAAATACCAGTTCGAATGGTGTGTACTTTGTCTCTGTATGAACAATATTGTCGGTACACTCTAGGCAGAGCGGTCGAGCTCTCGATTAAAATTAGTTGTCCTTTACTGTATGTCACATTATTTAAAGACTTATCATAACAACTCTTACGGTTTTGTTTACTTATAAGTAAATTATTACGAGCATCTTGATGTGCTACTTGTAACCTATACTTAAGATCTAAAGGATAACTTTCTGGATTATACAATGGTTCTATGTACTGACTAACTCTAGATGGTACTATACTAGCTCTACCAAATACCAGTTCGAATGGTGTGTACTTTGTCTCTGTATGAACAATATTGTTGAAACTATAACACCAAAATGGCAGCCAGTGACTCCATGTGTCTTTTTGGCCATTACACTGTATTCGTAAAAACGATCCTAAATTTTTATGTGAATTTTCGAGCGCACCGATGGATTGATGGTGATACGCTGTAGACATTAATTTATTTATACATAAAAGTTTACATACCTGTTCCATTACTGACGATACAAATTCTGTTCCACGATCAGTTGCGATGGTATTAGGTATTCCAAATCTTAAAATAAAATTATTAACTAATGCTTTAGCAATACTTACGGTTTCCTTCGTTTTCAAAGGATAGGCCTCTACGAACTTAGTAAGCTCGCACTGCAGTGTCAAAATATAACAATTTCCTTCAATGTCTTTTTCTAATGGACCTACGACGTCCAGATAAATTTTTTCAAAAGCATGTGAAGCCGTTGTAGTTATCTCCATGGGCGCCTTAATATACTTACAATGCTTCATTTTCTGACATTTAATGCATTTACTCACGAATTGTCTAAGATCGTTGTCTAAGCCTGGCCAGTAAAAATGTCTCTTAATATTATTGGTCATCCTACGTACTCCTGCATGTCCTGCGGTAGGTAGTAGGTGAAAGTCATGTAAAATATACTTTCTTTCTTCTTCATTATAAATTCTCCTAACTCCTCTCAATACATAAATACGTGGACCGGTCCAATCCTTATTGTCTTTTATCTCTTTTAATACATCTTTAATAAAACTCTCATATTCCTTATTTTTTACTATGCATAGCTCATTTATACCTATTCGTTTACAAAAATGACCTAACTTAGTCACAAATTCGGCTCGCGTAAGTTGTGCTCTAAAGTTAAGATTAATATACAACATCTTCTTTCGATTGTTATAAATAAAACATTCCTTTTCTTCATCTACATTATTTTGTCTTTTTAATTTATTTAATTCATCACTTCCTATAAAACTCATTTCTACAGAATTATTCGGAATTTTTAGTACCTCAACTACTCGTGGTTGATCAGGCCACGTTTCGCCTCGTTTACTAAAACTAGGTGTATCCAATTGTTTTCCTACATCTAAACGTTTTTTCTGAGCTCTAGTCATAACTAAAGAAATTTCATTATGCATCCGTTTTAAAGTATCCGATGTTATATTAATTCTAGATAATGCATCTGCTACGCTATTATCTTTTCCTTTTAAATATAAAATTTTAAAATCGTATTCTTCTAGTGCTAGTCTAAATTTAAGTAGTCTGCTAGATGGGTCCTTCATTGAAAATAAATATATTAAAGGCTTATGGTCTGTCATAATTGTGAATGATTTACCGTATACATAGGGTCTAAAATACTTTACAGCCCAAACAATTGCAACTAACTCTTTCTGAATGGTTGGATAATTGAGTTCAGCTTTATTCAGAGGTCTGCTAGCATAAGCTACAGGTTTCATATTTTTATTGCACAAGACTGCTCCAATAGCCGTCCCTGATGCATCTGTTTGAATGACAAACTCATTATTTTCAGAAAAATCTGGAAAATCTAATACTGGTGGTGTACTTAAAGCATGTTTCATTGCTTCAAACGCACTTTGACACTCTTCAGTCCAAACAAATGGTACATGTTTTCTAGTTAATTTATTTAATGGACAAGTTATTCTTGCAAAGTTTTTAATGAATTTCCTATAATAGTTACAAAATGCTACAAATCTTTTTACTTCATCAGTATTACTTGGTACAGGGTAATTTTTCAATACTTCTACTTTAACTGGGTCGGGTAAGACTCCATTTTCTGATACTAAATGCCCTAAATAAAGAATTTCTTTCTTTAAAAAATTACATTTTTCTGGATTTAATTTTAAATTAATTTTCCTAAGTCTTTCCAAGACGTCTGTTAAGTTTTTATTATGGATATCTAAATTTCTCCCAAAGACTACTAAATCGTCTAAATATATAAAACATTTATCGTATGTTAACCCAGACATAGCAACTGACATTACTCTACTAAAAGCACTCGGACTTGTTTTTAATCCCATAGCTAGCCTCTTCATCTGGTATTGCCCAGTACTAGTTGTGAACGCTGTATACTCTCTACTGTTTTTATCTAAAGCTACTTGGTAATATCCTTGATTAAGATCTAAATGCGAAAAATAGACTGAGCCAGAGAGCGAATCCAAAATTTCCGTAATACTTGGCAAAGGAAATTTATCGTCTACAATACGGTCATTAAGCTTCCGATAATCGACCACTAGTCGCCATTTTTTATCGTTGCTGCTTTTTTTTGGTACCAGTAAAACAGGACTCGACCACTCACTCTTCGCCTCTTCTATAATGTCATTGTCAATCATTTTTTGAATTTGCCTATTTACTTCATTTTTCAAAGAATGCGGCAATCGGTACTGCTTCGTATAAACCGGACTTGTATTTGGTTTTATAGTTATGGATTGTTCATAAACATTTGTAATCGTTAACTTATCACCTGGTAAAAGAAAACATCCGAATATTTAGAACATAATTCTTCAATAGATTTCCGTTCGTCCATTTTTAAATGATTTAAATTTAAAATGTTTAATAAGTTCTTTGCTCGTTCTAAACTGTTAGTGTTTGATTTAAAATTGCATAAGTGAAACTCTTCAATTGAATATATCTGTGGTTGAAAAGTTGGTAGGTAAATATCCTGCTCGTTAGTGTTCAAAATTTTAACCGGTAATCTATTATTTTTTATTCGTCCAATACATCCCGCTAGAAAAACATTTTCCGCTAACTGTTCACTATGGATAATACAGTCATTCATATTCTCAATATTTAATAGTAAATAATGTATCGACTCACTTCGTGCTGGGATATGTAACACCTCAGCTGAGTAATCTATGACATCACTTAGTTCTAATGAATAATACTTTCCATAATTAGATAGGTTAATGACATTAGTTTCTAAGTTTATATTTGAAGCGTACTGACAAAGAAAGTCTAAACCTAATATTCCATCTGCCTTTAATGGTATGTTATCAAAAACATGAAGCTTGATATTAAAGTCAACAAAGTGTTGGTCATCACGATGAGTCAAACTAAGTTGAACAAACCCTGATGAACTAATTTTACCTCCAATACCATTTATGATGGTTTCATCTCTAATTACTGCACTATTGTATGGTAACGCATCTTTTTTAATTACGGACAAAGATGCTCCGGTATCTATTAACCAATAATATTTCCTATTACCTATGTATAATGCTAAAAATTTTGCCTTACCTTGCAAAGCTAAAATGTTATGTTTAAGATCGAAAAAACTGCATTTCGTTTGTTGTAGGCGTACTATCGTTCTTATCTTGTTCATTGTTGGAATAAAATATTCTATTGGTTCGAAGTTTGATAATCTCGTCCACGTCCCACATACGGGTATTTGATACAAAAAACTGGCCAAAAGTCATTTTTACAATAGTAACCGCGCAGCTATCCTTTGTTATGTTTTAACAATGGGACACTCTATTCATTAAGAAACCGGTACCCAGAAGGGGCTAGAGCGCTCCATGCGCCCTCAACGTCAGTCGGAACTCATCTGTTGTGCTAGTGACACGTTTGTTTTCTCGGCGCTCGCAAATTTCAATTGCTGTTTAAGACTAATCATACTGTTGTGTTTAGTGCAAACCCCAAAAACCATCATGGAATCTTCAGGCACAGGTATGAACTTTATTTTGAATCTATTGTGCTACTGTTAGAATCACTTTTTCATTCTTTAACTAGCTGTCCCACGCGGCTTCGCTCCCGTCAACTGGCTACCTACCTACCCTTCCCTACCTACCCTACATACATGAATTTTGCGTAACATTAACCACTTTCGCAGCGCACGCACGAAAGCTCTCAAAAAGGAATATTTTTTCCCGTTTTTGCAACATTTTTCATTTATGCTCCGCTATTATTGGTCTTAGCGTGATGTTATATCCGTACCAGGCGTGAATAAGTTGATAAGTCGACATACATATTTTTTTTTTAAGGCATAATAGGCATTAGGATTGTTTTATTCATAGGGTGAATAAATGACTTAGTCGATTTACTTACTAAAATTTATATACTTAGTCATTTATTCACCCTATGAATAAAACAATCCTAAAGCCTATTATGCATTAAAAAAAAAAAAATGTATGTCGACTTATCAACTTATTCACGCCTGGTACGGATATAGCCTATAACCTTCCTCGATAAATGCACTATCCAACACAAAAAGAATTTTTCAATTCCAACCAGTAGTTCCTGAGATTAGCGCGTTCAAACAAACAAACAAACAAACAAACAAACAAACTCTTCAGCTTTATAATATTAGTATAGATTGTACCATAAAGTCATGAGTATTTTTATGCAAAAAAAAACACGTAAAATAGGTTTCCTTCGTCAAATTAAGTATCAGATAAACATAGTTAAGCTAAAGTTTATACATAATCGTGTTCTTTGAACCTTCTAGATTTCATATCAAGAGAAAAACCTTCCGCCTCTTTCCGCCCCTATGAATTATAGCCTCTGAACAAAAATAGGTTTTTTTCGAAAAAAAAACAACACTTTGTGTTTCTTTGATTTTAACATAGATTTTTTCTTGTTGGCAGGTCCTTATGATGAGTCATCGATGACAATAACAAGAGAGGATATGTTTAACGTAATAAAACAGTGCGACTACAAAAATTTAGATAAAAAACTGGACTTTCTTGAGCATAAACTAATTGAAATGACCAAATGCCCCGAGGACAAAACTAAAGTACTCCGCCATTGCTTAAAATCATTTAAACATCATTACAAGCTAAAATGGACCTCAGCAAGCTACAAAGAATGTCGTTTCCGAAAAACGAATGAACAATGGCTTAAAGAAAAAATTTCTCTACCTGTTTGGCGACACAATAAACCCGGCCGACCTCTTAAGGAATTCCAAGAATGTAGTGAAAGAAGCAAAAGGCGCAAAACAGAGAAAGTGAGATCAGAAATATCGCATGAAGAGTTGACGTATGCTGCTGTGATGAGTGAACGAGCCGCAGGCAACAATGATTTGTCTCAAATAATAAAACAGGCTTCAGCGACTCCGAGACGAGCCACTAGATTCCGCAAAATCATAAGTTCAGCCGACAAAAGTTCAAAAAGCGGCAAGTTAACGATAACACAAGCACTGAAAAATACGTGGAAGCCGACCTAACGCGCAAACAATATAATGTGATAAGAGATGGGCAGGAGGATATATACCCCTGTTATTCTCTCCTACAGAGAGCGAAAACGGAGTGCTATCCTAAATCTATTGTCTCCGAATCGATAGCAGAAATTACTTTACAAGATCTTCTTGACCACACCACTCAACGCCTTTGCCTGTACCTCCAGAAAGTGTTAATGACAGCAACAGAAATTGAAGGGCAGAATATGGAACTCATTTGCAAATGGGGATGTGATGGCTCGAAAGCACAAGAATTTAAACAAAAATTCCAAGATGAGTCAGGCTCCGATGCCCATGTTTTTATAAGCTCATTAGTACCCCTACGACTGACAAGTAATGTGAATGGCCAACTGAAGATTTGGTGGCAGAATCCAGCTCCTTCATCTTGCCGATTTTGCCGTCCTATAAGGATTCAGTTTGTGCATGAAAATAATGAAGTGACTCGATCCGAAATAGCACACATTGAAAACCAGGCACAAAACATAAACCCCACTGAAGTTGAGGCTGACAATAAAGTCATAAAGGTGTCGCACACACTTGTGCTTACAATGGTAGATGGTAAAGTGTGCAATGCCGCAACTAATACCACGTCAACAATGAAGTGCTACATATGCAAGCAGACCAGCAAAGATTTCAACAATCTTAAAACCGACGAAAGTTTGATAGATTCGAACTCGCTCAAATTTGGACTATCAATATTGCACGCTCGGATTAGATTTCTCGAAACATGTCTCCATATAGCCTACAAACTACCTATCAAAAAATGGAGGCTTAACAAGGAGGAAAAGCAGCTTTCGGCAGATAAAAAGAAAGAGATTCAAGAGGCCTTTCGAGAGCAAATGGGCTTGCTTGTAGACGTGCCGAAAGCTGGCTTTGGAAATACTAACGATGGAAATACTTCTAGGAGATTCTTTGCCGATCCTGTAACAACTGCCTCAATAACAGGGATTGATATAAACTTCCTTAAGAACCTCAAGTTGATTCTAGAAGTTATTTCGAGTGGGTTCTCTATTGACACGGAAAAATTTTCGGTGTTTCTGAAGTCAACAGCCGAACTATATGTGCAGTTATACAACTGGCACCCCATGACGCCAACTTTGCATAAAGTTTTGTGTCATGGGGCTTTGGTAATCAAACATGCTCTTTTGCCGATTGGACAATTATCAGAGGAGGCAGCTGAGTCGCGGAATAAACATTTCCGCCTATACAGGCAAAACTTTACAAGAAAGTTTTCGCGAAAGAATTGCCTCCAAGATGTCATGAACCGCCTTCTTCTGACCTCTGATGTCTTTCTTAGTAGCAGCAGCAGAATGCAATTCAAAAGGAACAGGAAACCACTATCGCAAGAAATTCTACAATTTCTTAAAGTTGAATACGAGTGTCCCGCGGACACTGACACTGATAATGCTGACCCGGGCACTAGTACTGATCAAGCAGATAGCGATAGCGAGTCTGACGAATATTAGCTGTATAAGTTTCTCTGTAAATATTACAAGAAAATGTATATTTAACTTTTATTTCGATGTAAATTACAGTTTGTACATAGCTTTTCATTTATGTATTTTGTAAGGTTATGTAAAAAGTAAGCGTTATTTTTAAATCATTGTGTATTTTTAAATGCTTTTTTTATTAGTTATTGTACAAATAAATCACCATAATGCTTGAAATAGAAAATAATGTTTTATTTTATTTCGATTTTATTTCACACGTAAGTCCCTTTGGAGAAAAGGGTATAGAAATGATTGGGTTATACTAAAATTAATATGAAAAATAATTAGGAGGCACAATTGACCCAAAATTACCAAAAAAAGGTTTTGGCCAGTTTTTTGTATCAAATACCCGTATGTGCGTCCGTTACCACGATAGTTATGGGATGATCGCCCACGTGAGTTATTGAAATCACGTCTGCCGAAGTTATTAGAATTGTGGCTAAAATTACCTCTCAAATTATTTGAATTATGCTGATAATGATGTCCTCGACTGCGTTGGTTTAACTGCTGATTATGAGAACCACGGCCATTCCTAAAGTTGTTGTTATTGTTATGAAACTTACCTCTTCCGCGGTGTGAAAACTGCATGACATTTTCGTTGGTCGAAGTCGATGCCGATGTCAACTCTTCATCTTTCGCTGCCTGGATCGCGTCCTTTAAACTGTCATAGTTACGTGCAGCAATAATCGTACTTAGTCTCGAATCCTTCAATCCATCTGCGAATCGCTTAATTGCCAATTTTTCGTTTATGGGCTTGAGTACGGAATAACTATCAGAATTACCATTTGCTTGCGATATGGTCAGATTAGTAAATAACTTTTCTAATTCTGTTCCAAACTGATCAATTGTACGCCAGCCTTGCGTTGCGTTTTGTAATCGTGATTGTATTGCAGTAAACGATTTTTTAGGTAAAAGTGCAACACGTAAATCTCTGACAAAATCGTTCACAGATGTGTAATTATTGGTTATACGTAATTTAGCATTTTCTGATAATCTACTTTTCAAAACGAATGTCATTAGTAATTTTTTCCCCGTTTCCGACAACATGTCTGCGTACATTTCTATAGAGTCAATGATACTTCTGATATTATTTTCGTTATTGGTCATTACAGGAATCAAACTACATGCCGTTTTTAAATCGAACTCCATGATTGATTCTGAATTTGGACTTGCTTCAGAAATATCACTGTCACTATTACAGTCTGATTTAATTACAGTGCACAAAACATTAATTTGCGAATAACACGATTCTATTTCGTTTTTCGTAACTGATAATGATTTTAACAATTCTGATTTTACTCCTGGTTTTGTAGATAATAGCTTTATTAATCCTTTACTTTTCTCATAAATTGTTTCAACCTCACATAATTTATTCTTAATAACATTACCCTTAAATCGTGTTTTTCCTTTTTTAATTAAATATTTCCTTATTGATATAAGATCATTTAAGCAATGTAACAATTCATCTTCCATTCCCCCATGCAAAAGTAATCTATATTAATTAAACCATTTAATACATACCCGATTCTCACAGTGAATTACTGTAGTAGGGGACACAGCGTGTAAGATGATACATGATGATATACGATCACTCAAAACAAACTTAAACTGCTAATTTATCTTAGAGTTCATTATTTTAATTCTTAATGTCTATTATCATTTTATTGTCTCTTGATTTATATGACGATTCGCGTTTTCATTTTACGCACTATAATACGCACAACGCACTTGAGACGCACTTAGTATGCACTTCACTAAAACAAATGATACCGCACAGCTGCCAGATGAGTATGATGAATACTCCGACTTCTACGTCATTGGAAGATTTACTTGCTCTTCTCCGCGAATTGCTCTGGAACGGTTGAACGATCGTCGCAGGCTGTTCTGCAAAATCTGGTCCCTGATCCAGGAATGGTGGCAATTCCTGTACTGCTTCCACGCAAAATATATAATGCCAAGACCCAGTAAAACGCAAATTACTATGAGGATAATACTGATCGTCGAAATATGTGCCTTCAATTCTTCAACGTGTGCAACATTGGACCCAGCAGAATTCTGGTTCACGAAGACCGTCTCCTTTTCTACGTTGGAACGACACATTTTCACTGATTTCCGGACGTTAAATTAACTTTTTAAATGTACTTGATTCATTTTAATTACGAAAGTTCCATTATCCACAAATATTTCCACGCCAATTTATTACAAAGAGTTTAATTTATTTACTTTGCTTTGGAGCCGTAACACTACGCCGAGATAGAAAACGCGTCACGCGCCCCAAAAATGGCAAGGGTCGCCATGTGGGGATGTAGTGTTATTGAAACAACTGTTCTCAAGCGATTACCTTTAATTACTGACTGCAAGAGTATAAGTGTGTTAATATATTAATAGAAGATACATTCATATGGATAGGGTCATAGACCTTATACTATAGGTAGTACTACTACACCTCAGCGCGCTCTCGTTCCTTCCACTCTACCCTGAACTACATGCCTGTTGCCTCGTCGGGACACGTGTCCAAAGAACTGGAGTACTCGAGCTTGGTCTAAAGTCGATAGACGCTGCTTGATACTCAGTCCACGACACTCCAAGCATTTTTCTCCAGTATCAAATTTCCAGAGCGTCTATTTTCTTCCTCTCAGTGTCTCTCAGCGTCCAGGTCTCGGCTGCGTATAGAAATTTGGGGAATACAAGTGCCCATAGTGTGCTTTTCGTGGCTTTGGTGATATTGTGATTCCTCCATATTTTCTTCAGCCTATCCGTGGCAGACCTGGCCATAGCCATGCGTCCCTTGATCTCGTCCCCGCAACCACCGTGGTTCGATATTAAAGCGCCCAGGCAGACGTATGATTGTACAACGTCGCAATTCGCGATTTGAGTGACGTCTGGAGAATTTTCGTTAATGCGATCGACAACCATCATCTTCGTCTTGGTTCTGTTAATTCTCAAACCGAATGCTGAGCTGGTATGTTCGGCCTTGGATGGCAACCTATCCATGTGGTCGGCACTAGTCGCGAAAAGCGTAGTGTCGTTGGCATATCACAGGTTCGATACTCTTATACCTCCTTTAGATACACCGTCCGTCCAGTCCTCAAGGGTAATCCGCATTATAAGTTCAGTATAGATGTTGAACAATAGCGGCGAGATTATATATCCTTGACGGACGCTTGCACTGGGGTGAAAGACAGTCGATAGTACGCCATCCGTTCTCACTGACGCTGTTCCGTCCTCGTAAAGACGCCTCAAAAGATGTACAAGGTGTTTGGGAGTGCCCATAGCAAGAAGGGACCTCCACAGCACTGGCCATTTCACCGAGTCAAATGCCTTGGAGAAATCCATAAAGCAAATATAAGTGGACTTGTTGAACTCTCGGGCTTTCTCAGTAATTTGGCGAACTATGAAGATCTGCTCTCGAGTGCCCTTTCCCTTTACAAACCCTGCCTGTTCAGGTGCAACTTCCTTGGACAAGTAGGTTTTCAGTCGCTCATTTAACACGACAAAATTTTTCTTGAGTGTGATATTAGTGCAATCAAGGGGTAGTTGCTGCACTTCTTTGTGGAACCCTTTTTATCAAGTGGAATGAAGACAGTGTGAGCCCATTCCTTAGGCCATGTTCCCCTTTGCCATATTTTGTTACAGATGGTATGAAACATGTGTACCCCCCCCTGTTCACCTGCGGCCTTAATGGTCTCTATTGGAATGGCATCTTTGCCAATGGCCTTGTCATTCTTCAGATGTTTGATGACAGCTTCGAATTCTTCTTTAAGAATGTATGAATTGACATGGCTGACGTGAATATGTAACTAACAGACAGGCAGGTTACTTTCGAATTTATGATATTCGCATATAATAAGCATTCTATTTAACGGGTAAGTAAGGCGCACTACCACTGCCGTTATCACCGACAGACTGACCTAAAATAAATGACGTAATGCTAAATGCAGCATATTGTAACATTAATTTACATCCATAAGTACATAGACATACATGCTTAAGGATACAAACAATAAGCAGGTCCTGCGGTTATCAATGAGAGCTACATTGTGGAATGTAGATCGGAATTCTGAGAGTACTAGTTACATTGCGCAAAAGGCTCACCCATCATACTGCATAACAAACATATCTCTACGGAACAGTGGCGGCCCAAAGATAGCGACCCCGATATACGTAGGACGTAGGTTCGATCCAGGCAGATAGTCGAAACTTGTAATTTATCAACGCTGCTCTCGAAACTGTATGGAAACTGGCATTTTTGGAGCTAGGAATCCTAAAAGTTCGACGTGTGATATCAACCAACCTTGGATGCATTATGTCCACTGCCTTTCACAGAAAGGAGGGCTAATTCCCTGCAGTGGAAATTACAGAAGTTATAACTCAACCACCGATTTTTATTGTTTACTAAGTTTAGAGTCATATAAAATGTTATTATGATCACCCAGAAATCAGATTATTCTGAATCCAATACATACGCTAGTTTGGAGCCATAAAATTGGCTGTGTCTATGGTCATCCAAAAATACAGAAAATATAACAATCCAAGAGTATCAATACTTACAGTGTGTTCAGACTTCTCAAAGTCGCTAGCGTGTTGCCGGACGGCCGGCGCGACGTCATGTGGCGGCAGCTGCGTCCGAAGCTGCGCGCGTCGGCGCTTGGCCGCGTCCGAGCCGGACACCGGCGCCAGCGAACCCAGGCAGGACATGTACTCTGATACCTGGAGAACAAATTACATTTGAATTTGAGATAATTATCAAGTTTTGAAACAGCAAACCCAAAGTCATATGTAACAAAGCTCAAATTCCATTACAATCCATTTAGAACCTTTATAGAGTAAACCCTGACTCCCAAACTAAGAGATCCTGTGACTTAGGGAGTCATTGTTCTGCTATCACTATGAATATAATAATAAAACCTTTTACTACAAAGTGTATTATATCAGTATACAAAATAATGGCAAAGAACAGGTTTGAAAGAACAATTATTTTCAAAAACCTTTTTATTACAAATGCATTATGAAAATGTTATAATAAAGTACATAATTGAGTAAATAGATGATGAATTGATTTTTCTGAGTGAAATTGAATTGGTTGCAAGTGCATATACAAAGTTTGGGGCCCTGAATGTGATTCCAGGTCAAGCGAAAGTCAGTATTCTATGAGAAACTTCAATAGCAGTGTAGAGTTTGAAATCAACTCCCTAAATGACTCACCCCAATCCAAATAGGGAATACAGTTAAATGTACAATTATATGCATTATTTATAAGTATCCACAGATTAATCTTTACTATAAATATAGGTAGACTGGTAAATAATGTATTTCTGCGATGTGTCCTATCTAATTTCTGCTATCTTATCACGAATTATTATGAAACTCACAATATTTATTATAGTTCTAATTAGGTTATTATTAGAAGTGTTACTTACCAGCTCTGTAGAAGCATTCGGTGGCACCCAATCAAGTTTGACAGGCTTATCAGTTACTCCTCGAATTTTGATCAGGGGCACTGAAAATATAACAAAAATATAATTTAACAATGTTTTATATCGGTTTTTATTTAGCCTTTGTAAAATAGTTCTCTCTTAAGAGTGTGCCAACCGGCAGTGGGGTCTAAGAAATGAGTTTGAGGTAGGGTAAGTTTTAAGGGAAGGTGTAAAAATGTAAAACAAAAAATTAATTACACCCTAACAAATATTGCTCTCTTAAGTCTTACTTAACAATTAACAGTTTTGGCAGGTTAAATTGACAATAAGTTGGTTTAAAACACAAAAAAACATTATTTTACAACACCTACTCCCTATGCAAAAGTTTCTGTGCTATCATTATGGATTTATCAAAAATACTTACTAGAAGCCTTCTTAGGTCTGGCTGTGCCAAGCAACTCAAACTGTGCCCATCCTGATAGGTCATCATCTTGAACATCGTGGACATCTTTGCTGCAGTGACATGAACGGCACACCTTCCTCCAGAAGTGGAGGTCCAAGCCGGGACATGTTGGTCCTGAACAGAGAGAATAAAACAGTTTTATATTCCAATTGGAAATGGATTGATCCTTTTCACAGCATTTTCAGTAATAGAGCAAGGTCTTTGACCAGGAATGGTCTATAAACAGACATAAACAAATGATTTTACGTTAATTGAAATGATTGGCTGAATAACTTGGGTAGAAAATGGATTGTTGATATGCAGGATTCCATGTTGGGTAAAATTATACAGTATAAAATTATACTGTAAAAATTATAAAGTAATAGTAGGAGGCCTTTGACCACAAATATGCATATTCTATTAAAATCCAGCTAGATTTTAATAAAATATGCATGCTTAAGCTTTAACCACAATCATAATCACTTATGTTGAGATAGTGGCCAAATGCAAGCCTATCAAATACAGCAAGAGGAAACTTTATTATTTAGTACCTAAAGTAGATTTCAATAATCAAACTTCCTCTGTGCCGGGTATATTTTTAAGTGAGTGGGCACAGTGCATTGTGATTAGCTGCCTAAAAAATTATACAGTATTTTGTCAGCAATAAATAATATTATCCTTACATGGAAACAGCATGACACATAAATTTCATTGATAAATTACATTTCTAAGAATTATTTTGAACTGTTAAGGAATTTAGCAAATTATACTATTGGGTACTCGTAATCAATTAACACAGGCATAATAGAATATAATTAAGCGTCATTAGGGATATTTCCTCGTCTAGTAATACTACAGCTATGAATCATCTCAGGATAATTAGCAATAAATACACTATAACTTCCGTGAATCCTACTACAAATTATAACAAACAGACAGTTATTTATAATAATAGATTAAACTGCTAGAGGTGAATCAGGAGTCAAGCAATTAAACTAGCTTAAAGTTTAAATATGGTAAATATTAATCATTCATATAAGGCTTCCCAGAAATAATAATATTCATTAATAAAATTCCAGATGGAATAATATATCAATGAAAAACATTTATGTTTATGAATACTTACTACTTATTTAGTATTCTTCCCTATGAACAATGTTATCGATTACATTGTTATTTATGACGTCATTCATACTGATTATAGCTTGAATCAGCTTGAATGTTCGCATGATATGCAAATTTTAATAACCGTCCCAACTTCGTAAAACTATAAAATGCATACCATTGCATAGAAAACTTAATCTAGTCACAGCTAATTAAACGATTTTATTAATATTTACCACAAGAGTTGCATGGTGCACCGGCGCCGCTATCATGTCCAAGCCGAGCTTTGCTTAATTTTTCTCTTTGACTTTCTAGCTTTGATAGCCAAGCCGGTGCTTCTGGAGTCTCCACACACGACCCACTCATCTAAAAGGGACATATTTTATTTTATCACTTATTTATCACAAAGTACAAAAGTTATTCATCACGTAAACACAAAGTTTCAAACTTTTTCAAATTACCTTTTTATCCGGAAACTTAGACATCGCACTTTATAAGAACTTTCTTGTTATATCACATGAATGTGCTAGCTTGTGAAGTTGTGGTAAATAATTAAATAAAACATATAGTCCAACTAATTTTAGTAAAGGAAACGAGATAAATAAAAGTACCTAGTACTTTGCGAACATAGCAATAGCTGCCTGTAGATAAAAAATATCATGACATCATGACCATGTATGACAGCATTGGGGTAGACCTATAAAAAATAATATATAGTATTCAAAAAAATATATATAAAAACAATTGAAAGCAGTTTAGAGGAAATATTGATTTAAAAAAGCCCAAGATCTGAGACCTTTCTTATTTTTATCCTAATTAAGGCTGTCGAGTAGTAATTTACCGCTAAAGTATTTTTACAGTTACAAGTGGGCTCATAATTAATCATAGTATCCAAAATGGATGAACACTTTCACTAATTATTTCAATTATTGAAACATTTAAGTGCCCTTATTAGTTAATTAATATTATTGATAATTAATTTTCCAAAAACTATGACGAATAGCGGTACAACATTATGCATATAAATGAACGCAACATCATCCGTCAACTCAGTTACATTTTTAATCTGTATCCCTTCCGTAATGTCCCCATCCATCTTTCAATGCGTTTCCTATTCTAATTCGATGTAAAATTTTGAAAAACTTGTTCCTTCTATAAATAGTTTGTCAGAGCTTGAATTCTTTGTAGTTCATATAGTGTTTGTAATTCAAAGGGTGTGACAAAAACTTTTTATACGGTAATATTAACTGATTGTTTTCAGCATACGTTTTGGTTTAACAATGACTCATAGGTTTGCCTTTATTTATCAATAATATTCTCTTCCATAGATGTCATCAGGAAGGCCGATCAAGTGTGTGGTCGTCGGTGACGGTACTGTCGGTAAAACTTGTATGTTAATATCCTACACGACAGACAGTTTTCCAGGAGAATATGTGCCTACAGTGTAAGTTGTGTGCACAATGTACTATGAACTGTAAATATTGCTAGAATGGTAGTGGCAAGTGTTTGTAAAGTTGGAATATTTCACACAGTGTTATGGTGAATGTAATGTTTGCAGATTCGACAATTATTCTGCACCTATGGTTGTGGATGGAGTAGCAGTGTCTCTAGGACTGTGGGATACAGCAGGACAGGAAGATTATGACAGACTTAGACCATTAAGTTATCCACAAACAGATGTCTTCCTTATATGCTTCAGTGTGACAAGGTATGTAGTCATTTACAATATATTTCACTATCTGTATGTACAGTACAAAGTTACAAACACAATGTTAAATGCCTTTAATTACTGAACAAATTAACATTAATCAGGCCATCTTAGTTGGCCACAGAAGTTTATAAAGATCTGAACTTTATTATATTTGTTCTTCAACATCACTAATACAATCCTTTACTGGTTTCATCCAGTTCTTGCTCATAACAGTCTTAACTCCCACTTAATCTAGCAAACCCACACTACTTGTGTATTTATCCTGTTAATGTTCACTGTTAAAAATTTGTTTATTTGTACTTATTATACCTCTTCTAAATATAACTAGAAACAATACTTGTAAAAGGTCTTACACAAAATAGAACCAATACTGACTTATTGGATTAGTGGTAGCTAGAGCTTTCATGGGTGGGCAGGGTTAATGGGTTTTCCCAACTAGAAATTCTCAGTAGCAACCTATAATCTCAATTTGCAAATGGTTAAAAACATTAAATAGGCTTATCTTGAGAGCAGTGGTGGCACATTGGTAATGGCCGGGACTTACAAATAGTAGGGAGTGGGTTCGAACTCAGGCAGGCACTTTACTTTGTGTAAATTATTTCACACCGCTGCACTCAAAACGGTGAAGGAAAACATCTTGAGGAAACTGGCATGTCTTAGAACCAAAAATTAGAAGACATGTAACATCCACCAACATGCACTGGGCCCGCGTGGTGGAGTTCGTAGCTAAGACCTGCAACTTGTGAGTTGCAGCCGTTATCACTGGGCCATCATTACTCAATTTACAATGCTATCTTCTACTTCAACATTGACACAAAAATAGCAGTTGTGCAGGGTATTGCAGCCAACTTCAGAGACACAAAGATCCGCTGTGATTACTGTACACATAACTAGCTGAATGTGGGTATTCTTATAAGAATACCTCTGTGTGACCCTTTCTATGTAATGCTAAACCACCTTTTATCAATAGATATCAAAGTTACTAATGAAACCTCATCTATTTTTAGCCCATCGTCTTACGAAAATGTAACTTCAAAGTGGTACCCAGAGATAAAGCACCACTGTCCCGATGCACCCATTATATTGGTTGGTAAGTAGAAACAATTAAACATTTTAAAAGCATGACTAATTAATTATTATTTTAATGAGTTTATTTTTATAGTAATTTGATTCTATCATTGATGGAATTTGCTAACATTATCCTCATAATAGCATTATTATAGAAAAAACCTGTGTTTAGTTATTTATACACTTCAGGATATTAAATGCTTAAACACCTGCATACATTAAACATAGAAAGGGCAGTCTCATAGGCAAAACAATCTCCTAAAGATAACCTTTAGACGAAGTGAAAGATGGCACAGATAATATTATAGAATATTAGATTAAAACCTCTTTGTTCTCAATTACAGGTACAAAGATTGACTTGAGGGATGACCGTGAAACCCTCAGTTTGCTGTCTGAACAAGGAATGTCGCCCTTGAAGAGAGAACAAGGACAAAAACTGGCAAACAAAATTAGAGCTGTAAAATATATGGAATGCTCTGCATTGACTCAGCGTGGACTCAAACAGGTATGCTTAATTTATTCTAAGTTAGTTTATATTTAGTCTTGTTTGGTTGCATACAAATTACATAATTATACATAATACCTCCTTAAGAAATGACATAACATTTAGTTTTAGAACAAAAGATTCATTCAATGTACCATCATTACCACAAAAAACAGATTAGATATCAGTGAGTAAAGTTCGTATTTGAAAACAAGCTCTATAGATAAGTACCCTACATATAAACTGCAGGAAAATACATTGTTGTATAACTCAAGTAGAAACTTGAATGTCATTCATTGTTGTGAATACCTTTATGTTGTACAAAACACACATGCATCAGCTATCAACCTATTAGGAACTGTTTTGTAATGAGTTACCAAACAATGTTTTACTTCACACTGAATAGCTATTATCTTTGTCTAAGTGTGAAGCCTATTCTAGGTGGAAAATTGTAACTTAAACTTTGAAAGATCATTAATTTATTCAGTACCTAACAGACTCTAAAACAGGCCATGAACAGAAAAAATATGTAGGGTGGTACTGCTTTTTATACCCTCACTGCTTAAATCGCGACCACATACGATCCGTCTTCAATTAACCTTTTGAGCGCCACGGCCTTCTATAGAAGACAATCGTTTCTGTGCCCTCCACGCCTCGTCTTTATTAGAAGACAATATATAATAATAACGTTTATTTCATTAAAATACATATTTTTATATAAACGTATATTTCAGTAAAATGCGTATTTCAACTATTGCCTAAAACCCTAAACTTTAATTTTTACTTCAATAGGAGTCTCTGTTTATATTAAAACCAAAAAATAATACTAGCCAAATTTTTTGTAGTGTCCCAGGCGCCGTAGTCTTTACAGGAAGTCGTCTAGTGCTGAGATTACTTGATTAAGTTTCTAAAGTGTCGATATACACAAAAGTAAAAAAAAACTTTTATTTCGAATCGAAATGATGAGTTTTGAAAAAAAATTGCGATCCTTAAAAGGAATGTACGTAATTTTGTTAGCCCTTACACATATATTTACTCGAATCTTTTAATACACACAAAGTGACGTACTTTGTTTGAAACTGATATCTATATTGAAAGATCTCATCACTACGAAACTAATAGATATCGGTAAGAAAAATTAAAATAAATATTTTCGCTCAATAACCTAATTAGTTTGGCGTAAGTAGATACCTACATTCGAAATTAGTATGATATCTCAGAATACAGAACATATCAAAAATTGCCTCCTTACTTTGAATGCGATATGCCGTATCCAGAAGCGCATAATGTGTGTGCCAAGCAAAATCGATAATAATAATATTAATGTGTGTTTAGCATAAACATGAATATACAAAAAAAAAATTGAACATCCACATCCCTTATAACAATTGAAATTTTACGTGCTACGGGCGCCACGGTCTTTATAAGAAGACAACTGGATGAATTCAAAAGACAATAGCGATGTAGCCAACTTCTTATGGCAGAATTGAGTTATGCATCTGTTTCGTTTATCTATAGTGTATTCTGCTTTTTCTTATCACAACTATCGTTAATAAAACAAGATATCGAAAGATTTCATTATTTTATCTATCGAGATATCGAAATACTTCATTAATTTTATTTACCGGGTATATTTATAAAAAATAAAACATGTAAGAAACATTTATCGATACTACAATTTCCTCATCACTACTGTTTACTATATATTCGTTGTACATTTATAGCTTGGCGCTAGGGAACATATCGCATTCGGTACCGCTTGGCGCTCAAAAGGTTTATGCGATCTTCTGCAGTGTGCATGACTTGGTATAAATATTTGCCTCCAACAGCCCTCTTAAGGTTGCACTAGTCGATCATTTTTCCATACAAACGTAGTCTGGCGATTACTCCACTGTTTGCTGGTTTACGTTCAAAATAAAAAATGATATCAATTTGTCTCATCATTATCTAGCCCTGTATGGAAACAAAAAAGTAAAAAAAAATATATTTGAAAGATATGTGCGTCGAAAGTTCCATAGTTCAACACTAATTTTAAAGTATCTTTAGGCACAAATAAATACCATCAGAAGAAGGAATATTGCAAAATAGCCACCATACAGGGATAGATTAGTAGTTCTACAATGCAAATAATTTTATCATGATATTCATACTTCCAAAAGGTCTGTTAATAAAATTTCGCGCGCTCGTTTTTGTCCTAAATCATCATCCATTTCGCTACAAATTTGCAAAAGTGCTAATTCGTACGCGAACTAGCTTCTTACTGCTCATGACAGCATCTATCTCTTTCGCACGTGTTGTCGGATGAGATAGCATGCATTTTAACCCCGCGCACAAAATAGTTAGTGCCGTTGACTAGGGCAACCTTAATTATGTCTGACATTTCTCAACGCGGTTTCTTTTTCCTTCCCAGTATCATGAAGATTACTATTAGTAATGTAATAACATTTGGTTTTCATTGTTACGCAGGTGTTTGACGAAGCTGTACGCGCAGTATTAAGACCCGAACCTCAGAAGAGACATCAGAGGAAGTGTTTAATTATGTAAATAAGGAAATCTCCATGACAAATTCGACAATTATACATGCAGAAAACTCTCGACGACAGTAATAATGTGTTTCTATACCAGTATGCTCTTCCATGATAGCACTCATTTTTATTGTTAATAATGTTGAACAAAATTACAGTCATTGCATGCCAATAAGTGCCATAAAACACATTCTTCATACTGCATAGTCATACTTTGTATGTCAACTGTATCCCGATCATCATCACACAAATTATTTTAGTTATATTTTCTGCTTATATTTAAGCATATGAAAATGCCAAAGATTTTGTAAATAGATGTAAGACTCAGTATATTATTTAGTATGTTTTTGTAAAGAAATCTTCAATGGTTAGAAACAAATTGTTACTGTTATGTAAAATGACTATAATGTTATTTTTGTATATGCAACTGGACCTCAATATTCGAAGTTTTGAAATATATTCTTATGCAACTTGTGAATAACGACTGACCGTAGATGCTAGTTTTTAACATACTCAATGTTAACTTGAATTAGTTGCAGATGTTTAAGCATTTATTATCCAGTGAACGGCGTATTCGTTAAGCGGTATTTTATTTAGATATATTATTAATATCCATGCTTATAATAATTAGTAGGTTTGCTTTATTCTGGTTGAATAAAGTGTTATTAATTGATGCTGGTTTCTCATAAGCTAACAATTTCTGAAGGAAATAATTTTCACGACATTTTTATAGCCATGTATTACATACGTTATATAAATCTGACTAATACTTATACCGTATCGGCAGCTGACATGACTGTTGTAAGCTTTACACCCGATTTCCCGGCACTCGATTATCGAAGAATTAATGTGACAAATTGTCAAGCATGCGTTATCTGCTGTGATTGGCTATTGAAAATTTATTCAACCAATCACAGCAGATAACGCGTGCTTGACAATTTATTACATTAATTCTGCGATAATTTAGAGGTGGGAAACTCGGCCTTAGTGGTGGTGAAATTTAGTCTTATCGCCATTATTTACTGATTCTTTTCGATTCTCTATTATTACTAATTTAATTATTTTATTTCGAATAATGTTTGTGATTAGATACAAAGTGTGTTTATAGTGATTTATTAGGGCGAAATATTTTTGTATGTGGAAATCTTAGATTTAAGGAATATAATGCATTTAAAAAATACTAATTTCGCAACGAAAATCAAGCACAACAACTTACATAGAGTCTCATGTGTTCTCGAACAAAGAAGTAGTGTAAGAACTGGTGTTTGTCTACCCTCAAAGTACTCATAAATGAGGATAAAGAGTGGGATTACTACAGGAAGGAAAATGGCGTGCGTGTTAATAAATGCACCATCAATTATTGATATTATTTTGTAGACTGCTTTGATTTACATGTAAAGCTTCAAAAATAATTCGTGTATATACCTATTTATGTAAGAGCTAAATGAAACTTGTGTATTATGCACTTCATAAATTATTGAACTTTATCATTGTATTTTTATTTTGAATCCTAGATAACTATAGTTCTCGCCAAAGTTCACGGCCGCCCTGAAGTTGGTTACAATGGCTGTGCAGTAGTAAATCTCATACAAAAACAGTACCGATTCGTGCCTCGCGCATGCGGAAAGCCAACTTCAGGGCGGCCCAGAAGTTTGGCGAGAGCTATACTTTAGTTCATTTTTTTTATTATTTTCAATATGATCGCGTTTGACCACCATCTCGCTTGATGGTACCTATGCATTAATAACAAATAAACAAAAACAAAATATTGACAAAGATCCCCAGGTTGAAGCTGTCAGAAAACAAACTCCGGCAGGGAATTCCAATCCTCTAACTGTACGCACAATAAAAGTATTCCCAAAACGATTAGTGCGTATGGGTAGGACGTCCATCATGTATAGTTCTCGCCCAACTTCTAGGCCGCAACTATACAATGGCTGCGCAGTATTAAATCTCATACAATAACAGCACCGTTTCGTGCCTTGCGCATCGGAATGCTATCTTCAGGGCGCCCACTATATTGTACTTACTTGTCTTGTACAATCGGTATAGTGGACTTGTACTTGTCGTCCGATGATGGAAGCAGGGGGAATTAAATCATGTTATTCCATCGCGCTCTCCCTCCCTGAAATGTAACCGATAAAAATCCGACAGGCTGGTAAGTCGGTGTCGGTGTTCAAGGCTCCGGAGCCTGTATCGACTGCTAACGAGCCTTTTGGCCAGTTTTTAGAACGAGTCAAGTGCATCCAGCAGCATGGTATTTGACAGATCCGTCCCACAGATGAGAGCAGTAGGTACCTACTCCATGCATGATCGGACTTGCGCATGATACAAGATGGGCAACTGTTCTGGCATGAAGTACCGTCTCACCTTCGCAAGGATGGGCAGATTTGGCAACCAGCTGAGCTGTTGGCTCAATGAAAGGACCAAAATTTATTGAAAGAGAATTTCAAGTATTTCGAAAAAAGGGCGATGGAATTAAACGTATAGAAGCAATATACAAATAGATGGGAAAAGATTTAATAGCCCTTGCGGCAAATATGTAAATCCGCCACGGCATAAGTGATAGAATAATTCTATCTATGCCAATATTTAAGGAATAATAGCTACAATCAAAGTTCCCAGTCACATTTTAGCTGCCACAAAAACTTCGTTAGTATGAGTCGTTTAGTATGTGTTAGCTGGATTGACGTCACTCCAGCTTCCTCATTTAATACAGGCAAACCAGTGAGGTTAGGGTTTTAGACTATAGTTAGAAAAATAAGGCATAATAGCTGCACATGGAAGGAAAGAACTGAACGAACGAACTGTCCTTAAAAAGTGTTGAAAATTATGATCAAAAAACGTGTGTCAGCTGGAGTGACGGCAACCCAGCTGCACATGTCATATCTTGAAAGAAGATATGATTATGTATTATAGCTCAAAAATTAAGGCATAATAGCTGCCAAACGAAGCAAAATTTTCAAATCGAACAGGAACAGCTTTCTGTATTCAGTCATCTATGGTCATGATTCCCTCACTGAATCCGTCTGTACCCAAATTCAGTTGGTTATTATGAGACCAGCAGCCTTATTGCGTAATTAATTCGGAAAGAGCAAAGGGCAAAGAGTATGAAAAATCGACTAATCACATAGACGGGAATTCACATCGCGTCTTTCATCTCGCATGTGATTGGTCGGTTAATGGCGGTCAAACCGCACAGAGCGCACGGTTGGCGCATTGGTTAAGCGATTGACTGCTGCGCTGCGTGTCGCGGGTTCGATTCCCGCACGGAACAAATATTTGTATGACCTACAGATAGTTGTTCCGGCTCTGGGTGTTGTGTATGTGTGTTTATATGTTTGTAAACGCACCCACGATACAGGAAGAAATTCCAAGTGTAGGGCAAGGCATTCTACAAAAAAAAACCCTTCGCCTTGCCGAATTTACTTGCGCAATAAGGCTGCGGATACCCAAGCAATTCATTTTTGACATTCTATACAATCCAACTCCTTGAAGATCACCGCTGCGCCTGCGAGGGGCAGACGAGCTAAGGATCTTCAGAGACGGATCTAAAACGGGTAGTACTGGTTCAGGTGGGGGGTATTCTCAGAGGGCCTCAACATCCACAAAGCCACGCCGCTTGGGGTCCACAACACGGTGTTCCAAACCAAGTGCTTGAGCATCACCCGGGCTGCCTCAGTTATTCTAGCTAGGGAGGTTAAGGATTTCCCAATACGCATTCTTTTGGACAGCTCTGGGTTGATATACGAGTGTCACTAACGCCTAAACCCAGGTCGGTACCTATACACAATAAAGTAACCATCCAATGGATCTAGGGGCACAGCGATTCCCGAGGTAATGATGCTGTGGACGAGCTCGCCCGTGCGTGGGGCTCCAGTGTGGCGGTGGTGGCGGGAGCCCATCGTGTCAGTACCCTTCGGTTACCTTCGCAATCTGGTAAGGAAACGCACCTGAGAGCAACACCACAAATTGTATGGAATGACAATAGCGAGTGCAGACAGACCAAGCAGGCAATTCCCTCTTTAGATGGCCGTTTTACGCAGAAAGCCCTGCGACTGACTAAATCACAGTTGTCAACTGTATTTAGCCAGTCGGCCACGGGACCTTTAATAAGCACCTTTTTGTCTTAGGGATCACGGATAGCCCATTATGCAGAAGCAAGGATGGAGGAGGACGAGACAGCAAAACACCAGCTTCTAAGCTCGCTGGTTACAGGGCTAAATACCTCGGTGACCCAGGTACCATAAAGGAGATAGTCGGCAACACCAAGGCGCTGCTGGCATTCCTCGAGGAACTGAGGTGGATCGAGTGAGGAAGACGAATCCCACCCGTACGCAAAATACGCGCTTAGACGTTGAGTTGCGGATACCAGCCCGTGTTAAAACTTATCTTATGCAGAATGTCAAATAATGTTACAAAGAGTCATGCATGTTCAGGACCTGCCATGGCTGGCGAAATAAAATACTCACTACTATATAAGTTATTTATTTCATATAACACGTTTACATGTCACTGAAACATTGATTATAAACGAATACCTACACACGGATGAACATTGAAATAAGGACAGGTTACCGAGCGCTTAGCACAAGTTGCAAAAACAGCAATCTCTTTAAGAATTACACTGGTAGGATTATATTCATTACTGTAGGTAAAGGTATGTCATGGAATACATCAAATACATTATACGTGAAATCGCCATTAAGAAATCAATTTTACTATGACTAGACTATGTTTTATCGTATAAAATATTAACATCGATTTTCTTTTAGAACTAGGATTATAAAAATTGTAAAGATGTCGTACATAAAAGATCCGTAGATCGTAATGAACTGAATTGTGTGCTCACATTGAACTTCGAAAAAAATATTACATAATTAGACACAATTCTGCACATGAATAAAGATCAAAAGAATACCATAGTATCTAATGTCTAAATAACATACACTTATAAATACAGAAAATATTAAATGCAACTGATAGGAAACCTATAGTGAATAATGTAAATTAGTCATGATAAATGAGGAAGTACCTCAGAATCGACAGCAACATACACTCTGCTACAGCTCCAATAATGTTAATATGAGATCGTTTTATAGGTTTTCAATCTCTATTAAAATAAATTGTAAAAGTACACATTTAACTCATCTATAAAACATCAAAATCTAAATTACACATAAAATACTGATTATAAACTTTTGTGATGAATCAAAATTATTTTGATAAATGTTTTGCGGATAGACACTATAGATAGTAATATTATCTTATTTAAAATAAAACAGAACCACATAAAATGCCTTTTACAGTTTCTTTGAAAATTAATTAAAACAATTAATTAACTTAATAATAGTTTACTGGTATCTTACCTAAGCTCAATAGATTGCACATGCCTTCTTATTTGGATTACCATTATAATATTATAACAATCAGAAATTTGAAGCTGTTTGACACTTGATATTGAAAGAACATTATTTACTATTTAAAAATCCATTGATGGACTGGAAAACATGGATAATATAATTATTGTGCATTTTATATACAGCATTTTACAATATACTTTTTTTATCTACTAACACTAATCAGTTTCTTTTTGTGTTTTTATAATTTTTGTGATACCAATAAAACAATTACTTAAATCTTAAACATCTATATAATGAAAACATTAAATAGTATATACTGGGATTTATATATCTATCAAACTGGACACAAAGTTATTTTGAAACAAACTGATAGTCAGAATCATAAAACATTATAACCCACAATTGGGAAAATTATTACACATTTTAAAATTTACTTGTAGCATACAATGGGTAATAGTATTTTTATATGTTATGTTTCACAACAGAAACTTTTGACTTGAGTATACATTTTCTGGAAAAGCTTGCCATTTCAAGCATCTACAAAATTTACGAGCCTTCACTGGCTGGTAAAAAATCATCATCCTGATATCACATAGCTCTATATGGCCCTTGGGACTTTAGGTATTGGATTACTAGTGATGGCCCTGAGGAAACTACTTCTGGTGGAATTGCTGTCAATGGGCAATTCTCAATGCTCATAATCTGTAAGCTCACACATAGAGCCAGCTCAAATGGCAGATTGCATAGGTTTAGGTTATCATTTAGATATAATGACTCTAAATTCTCCAATGTACCAATTTCCTCTGGTAAATATTGCAGGTTGTTTTCCCCAACACTGAGGTATGTAAGATTAGTCAGATGACCAATGGAACGAGGCAGGGATGTCAGCTGATTGGATTGTACTATCAGCTTCTGTAAATCGTGCAAGAATCCAATTTCGTTTGGCAAAACTTCTAGCTTATTTTCCTCAAGGTCCAAAACTCTCAGTTTCCTCAGGCTTCCAATACTGGGTGGTATGCGTTTCAAACAGTTATTCGACAATATAAGCACTTCTAAATTTTGAAGACATTGTATGTCATCAGGCAGTTTAGCCAACTGATTTGTTCCTAAGTTGAGTTCCACCATATTTACCCAAGTTCCAATGTCTAGTGGAAGAGATGTGAGCAGATTTTCTTTCATATTCAGTTTTGTTACATTCTTTGCCCTTGAGAATATTCCATAAGGAATTTTATCAATCTGATTATGTTCCAGGTTGATAGAGAAGACATTTGTGAATTGAGCAGGACCACCTGATGGGTAGCTGCCAAATGAGTTGCGAGAAAGAGTGATGCTTGTCAATTCATTCAAACTGGCTAAGAGGCCATCAGGGAGCTGGGAAATTGAGTTCCCTTCTACATTGAATTCATCCATGTGCTTGCAGTTACTGAGTGTAGCTGGAATAGCAGTCAGTCTGTTGTATCTGAGGCCAAGGCGAGTAATAGCTTGAAGGTTGCCAATAGTCTCCGGAATATCTAATAGTTCATTGTGCTGCAGGTCTAGTGTAGACAAATTAACGCAATTACCAATCTCTTGCGGTAAATGCTCTAAATGATTATGTGAAACATCAAATGTAACTAAATTCACCAGTTTGCCAATTCCAGATGATAGTTCTTTAATTTTATTTTCTCTTAAGCTTAGCATTGTCAAATTAGTCAGATGTGATATTCCATTACCAACAACTCTGATTCTGTTGAATCGTAAAAACAATGTTGTCAATGATGTCAGTTGATACACCACGTCTGGTATGTCATTGAGCTTGTTGTGTCGCAGGTCAAGTACTTTCAAACTCCTCAGGTTGGCAAGGGACTGTGGTAAACTTGTTAATGAATTTTCATTCAATGCTAATGTCTGCAGATTTACCAGGCATCCAAACTCAGCAGGCAATAATGCAAGCTTATTTCCATATAAATAAAATTCCACTAAGTGTGTTAAATCTCTGACATTCGGTGGGAGACATGTAATAGAAGATTTGCTCAAATCCAGGCGCTTAAGTCCTTCGTCACGGCATCTTTGAAATTCTTTGATGATATCTAAGTCAGCTTGTATGGGTTTATTCTTTTTGGCAGTGGGTTTAGGCTTATTGGACTCAGGATGCTTGACTGTCACGACTTTCGGTCGTGCTCCCTCCGCGTTGGTCAGCGACGCAGTAGATAACTTCTTTTCTCTCATGCTTTGATATTTTTCCTTCGGGCTTACGGTACCAACAGAATCTAATGCTTCAGAATTTTCTCTCGATGAATTATCGAGATTCATTCCGTTCTTTTGTAATCACTGATAATATGTTTTGACAAGTTGTTCCCTTCTCAGGATTATTTACTAAAACACACTTGACATGGTTTTGTCATCTCATCGTAATAGACACAAATCAATACCCCATTTCAGTGGTATGAAATGAACGACTTCCTGCATTCATTCACGATAACACAATCATATAAATAACACTTTTCTCTAACTACACATCTGTAAATTGAATTCTTGGCTTGTATTTCCACAAAAGAACGCAGTGTGCACAAAAATAATGATTTTCAAGAAAACAGACTCAAGTCAAGCGAAAATGGAATGGAATTCCGTCAATTTCCGTCAGACAGATTTCATTTCAAGCAGATTAGCAGAGACAGGACGAATTCGATTTTCAGGCGATAAAATTAGTCGATTAAATAATCATTAGTTTCACGGAAACAAGTTAAAGCTCTCATCACTTCATTTATTTATTTGTTTAACCATTTATGCACACACACATAATATACAGACAAGAAGAAGAAACAGAAAAATAGGTACATAGGTGATACTTAAATAAGCAATAATAATAATTAATAGAAATCTATAGAAATCTCTTCCAGCATACCTGCGAAAGGAAAGATGAAAAAAAAGAGATGTAGTCATAGTGTGTAGAGTTGAAAAATAATAAACATAAAACGATTCATAACTAATAAATAAAATCAATTCATTGATCAATAAATAAAATAAGCCATTCGTTATTCACATTCCATATGTTTTATTGCAAAAACCTATTCTGTAAGGCCGAAAGTAAAGGGCTTATTACACTACACGGAATTCAGGGCCCTAAACTTAATTTAGGGTGGTGTAATAACTGTTAGGAAGTTAGGTTCCCCAAAATAGCGTCCGTAGAATTAAGGGACACGGAATCCAGGGCCCTATACCGTGTAGTGTGAAATTTAAACAAAACAGAATTAGGTAGGTACTAAAAGTCCTTCTACACAGTCGGGACAACCGCCCGACCAAGGTTCCCTTGGTTGAGAAAGCAAACTGGCGCTTCTGTTCTACAAGGTTCCGTGATTGACACAACTTTAGTTATTTCTACCCGACTGCCGAAGTAGGGTAATATGTTTATCAGTCTATGAATGTATGTTTGTTCCTATGTGGCGTTCCAGTTCCAGACCAAACGCTTTGGCCGATTTTGATGTTTCTTACGTCAATCGATTCGTGTTCAAATTTACTCTATGACAATAACTTGCTTAATGCTATAAGCTTTATATTTTAAGCGCGTTATGTTACACGCTTTATTATAACGCACGGGCGCAGGGCGGGCGCGAATAAAGCAAGCGCGGTGACTGTTAACTCGCAGCTCCTTCCCTAGCGATGGACTCATTGGACAGACAGCATGCTTAAAAATATAACATAGCTGTCATGAACTTATTACGATAAAATGGAGGAGTAAAAAATTAACAATGGACTTTCCTTCACACGTTCAGTTCTACTTCACTACTTTAAGTTCCATATATTTGTAAATCACTATTTCTTATAGACATTTTCGTCCACTATAAACAAACAACAACACAATCTCTCAAACAATGGTCCTTACTTACACAAATATACTTAGTCAATATCACGTGTCCTTTCACTGTTTACACTAAAAAGCACGAAGCAAATTTGCCTAGGTATATTATGTGAGCCGCGTGGGATCGCAAATTACGCGTGCGACCGATAACAACCGATAACGCCCGTCTGGCGCCGTGCTTCTTGCTTTATTAACGTTTTTGCGTTGCGCGGTATTCGCGCGAAACTGCGTTACAACGAATTAAGCAAATAGCGTATGGCGCCAAAGTGAGTGCCACGATAGCGTTTACTTTATGATATATACAATAAGCACGCTGATTTAAGTTGCTTTACGTTATATTAACCACGGTGTCACCCTAATAAAGAACATCTTTAACGCCTGGGAAGAGGCACAAGACGCCATTGGAATCTTTTGCGATCTCTCGAAGGCGTTCGATTTCGTTAACCATGATACACTTTTGTTGAAGCTTGAGCACTATAGAATTAGACATACAGCCCTTGAGTTACTTAGATCATATTAAAAAGCCAGACAAGTTAAAGTTCAGATAAACCGCGTAAACTCACTAGGGTCTGAAATGACAATGGGTGTTCCTCAAGGCTCGATATTGGGTCCATTCCTCTTTATAGTTTACATTAACGATTTACCCCAATAACACAAAATCAACCGAAGATGGTGTTGTTTGCTGATGACAAAATCTTGATGATGTGAATAACTCTATTATTCAAGTCCATAATTGGTTCACGGCAAACAATTTGGTACTAAATGAAAAAAAAACAAATGTATTAGATTCACATTGCTGAATGTTAGAAGTACCGAATGCGACATCATATTGAGTGGTGAAAAGTTGGACTTTGTAAATCAAACAGTTTTCCTGGGAATCACTCTAGACGACAAATTACAATGTCCCAATGAGGGTAATCACATAACATCTCTTGAGGGTCGGCTGAGCTCAGCCGCTTATGCTGTTAGAAAGATAAGACACTTAACGGATGTAGAAACCGCGCGTTTGGTCTATTTTAGTTACTTTCACAGCATAATGTCATACGGTAATTTACTGTGGGGTCGAGCGGCTAACTTTGAATCCATATTTATATTGCAAAAGAGAGCTGTCAGAGCCATACTTTTCTAATAAAACTGGTTTTCTCAAAACTGTACCTATTTTTCATTTAGTACGGGAGGAGGGGTTTCGGCCAGAATATATTCGGCATACTAGTACCTAATTCAATATAGAATTAATACCTAACATTTGCGACTAATTTCATCTTTGTATCAAATGACGTAGGTTGGGGGTCCGAATCGTTACCTTTGAAACAGTCTGCCGAGCACTTTCGAACTGTAAATACTAATATAGTACTATTTGATACCACAAATATCCTCTCGGTATCAAATGACGTAAGTGTCATTTATTTTTTTCAACAGAAGTGGTACATTTTTTTTAAATTTCGCCCAATTCTAATTTTTGCAACCGATTTTTTGAAACTATGCATCACTTTTATTATCATGTGCCATGAGGCTTATCTTAGTATCACATGTCGTAGCGGATCTTGCGGTCGCCGCTCCTACTAACATTTCTTTAATATTCTGTAACTCCTACTCAACCTCATCACACTTCTATATACATAACAATACAATAAACAAACAAAAGTTAATAACTATACTAACAAGATAAGGAGTTATCAAAATAAAGTGCAGATTTAAAAACTTAAGCTTCCGACTTAATGAAAATAATGTAAAGTTTAAGATAAATTATGTTTAATTGAGTTTCTTGTTGACTAAAACTGATTCATTAACTATTTACCAACATCAATTATTCTCCTTAAATGGATGATCCAAGAAAACCATGCTGTGCAGTTGGAGGTTACATCTGGTTTTGGTCAACCAGCTTGCAGCGTGCAGCATGATTTTCATCTTGTTTACGTCTTTTTAGTTCGCTTTTTAAGCAGTCGGGTTTTTTTGTTATTTTTAAATATATATTTTTTTAACTTCATTTCATGTTTCCCAATTTTCTCCTTCTCGATGGCTATCCATATCGATGCTTCATCTCATATTTTCACCTGGTCGATATTCTTCATTACCACTTGTTGAGTTCTCAACAGCTTGACTCTCATTTCTCTCAACTTATTTCTGGTCTTCTTCATATGTCAACATATATATTTCAGTATCATAATCCATAATATTAAAATAATCCTTATATCATTTTGGTAATCTTCGCTCTCTTGCAGGTTGAATCTTTCTACATTATTCTTAATTTCCTTGAGCAGACTGTATAGTGTTATCAAAACTAAAATTCACTCCTAGTATCTTCTGGGCCCACAACCTGATCAAGTAAAACCAGGTACATATATTTATTTAACAAGAGAGAACAATCTACATTTTAAACTTCAAAATAAACTTATTATAAAATAAACCATTAGCTTTGCAGGAGAAAACTCGATTAGCATGAATACATGACTGACGTATCCAATCAACAAACAACAACTTTTTGAAAATGTCGCATCAAGGCTGGCCGATAGATGCAAACCATCGGGAAATCAGGAAATAAAGGTTAGGAAATCGTGTATGGGCAGGTCGGTGGGTACAGATGTGAAAATGAAATAACACAATTTATTCGATACACTGGGTTTATTTAAATAGTTCACAGTTACAATCTTGCTTACTAATATTACCGATCGATACTAATTCTACGACGTCTTAGCCCCAAGGCGTACTCCACTCCTGCATTCTGCTATCCCCGCCACGCAAGTCGTTAGAGAAAGCGCGCCACAGAGTAGTTGTTCTTGATTTGCCGACAGTTGGCGAGCTCGTGATTTGTTTTGACGTCCGTCCGTACTATTGACTAAACCCGACAAATATTAGAATTTGTCATTCTGCATCATGTGCCATTGATTGAAATTAAAAACAAATATGAAATATTCTATTCAGTCAATGACTTAAATGAGTTTCATCAATCAAACCTCATTCCAACAGAATTTAAACCTTTTACTGATGCCCAGCTCACGCAGCTTCCTCAAAATAATTTTGCAAATAAAACAATCTTTAGTTATTATAATTGAATTTTTCAGTTCCACGACGTAATCGATTGACTATTGAAGAAATATCTATTCATTTGGATGTCGCAACACTATAATTTTTGTCTATTCATAAAATTAATAATAGATCTGTGGTGTTTGCGTATGCCCAGCCGGCGTTGCATTTTGTATTCTATTCTTCAGTTGTCTCTGGCTTGTCAGACGACTGTCAATATTTCATTTGTATTTTGTGAAGAAAAGCAAAAAAAGGTTAGATTTTCTAACTTACTGAAACTTTTTCGGTGTTATTACTGCAGTATAAGATAATACATTAACCATGGATAAAAGCAAGGAAAAGGAGGAACAGAGCATTATGGACAAATCCATGAGATCTGTCTTCGGTAAGTTGAAAACACATCAACATGTCGTATCCATAACAATCGTTGTATAAGACAGAAATAAAAATAACACGTTTCTATTTTAGTGGGTAATATACCATACGAAGCTACAGAAGAGAAACTGAAAGATATCTTCAGTGAGGTCGGGCCCGTGCTTTCCTTCAAGCTGGTTTTTGATAGAGAGACCGGCAAACCGAAAGGCTATGGATTCTGTGAATATAAGGATCAGGAGACTTCTCTTAGCGCTATGCGGAACCTCAACGGGTACGAGATCGGAGGCCGATCCCTTCGCGTCGACAATGCTTGTACTGAGAAGTCTAGGATGGAAATGCAAGCTCTGATGCAGGGACCTCAGGTAACCACTAAACTTTAGTAGTTATTGTATTTTATTGGCTTGAAGTCAGGGTAAAATTAAGTGTGCCTGCCCGGATTCGAACCCACATCCAAATGTAAGTCAGGGTTGTTACCACTAGGCCACCACTGCTCTAGTAAAATCCATTTATCGTGAAATAGGGTAGTACAATCCATTTATCTTAAAAATCAGTATTGCATACTGAAATTCCAATTAGTAGTTAAATTAATTCCAAATGGTCATAAAAGTGTAAAAAGTGAAAGATTATATAAACTAAAGTTATGGCAATCTAAGAAATTGGATTTGACAGCTATAAAAATATGTAACACTAATTAAACTTGATGCTTACAAATGATATTCCTAGTGTATGGTAGAGATGTGCAACTCGAGTTACTAACTCGAGTTAACTCGAGTTGCGCCTGACTCGAGTTGACTTGAGTTATCTTCCGAACTCGAGTTACTATCACTAAAATCTAAAATTAAAAAAAAACATGAGAAAATGTTTATTTCATAGAACTTGTTGTTGGTTATAAAATAATAATTGTTTAAACGACTAAAATCAAAAATGCAGAAATGTGATTTATACTAAAAATAACCTTTCTTATTTTATTTTCTTAGCCTGTACTATCCCACTCCTGGGCAAAGGTCTTCCCCCATGCCTTCCATTTCCTTCGATATTGTGCCTCATCAAACCAATTCTCAAGGAAATCATCCAATTATCTGTCAAATATGTAAAAAAGTGATTTTCACAAATACATAATTAATCCTTACTTAACTGTCTTCGTTCTGCTAACTCGAGTTGCATAACTCGAGTTGAACTCGAGTTACGTGAATTTTAACTCGAGTTAACTCGAGTCGTATTTATCCCGAGTTGGCCCATCACTAGTGTATGGGTAACATAGTAATTATTTAGGTTTATGAATATGATATTTCAATTTCTTACATACAAAATTATTACAGCATGTAAATTGAGAAATGTCATCGGACTTATAAGATTGTCATGATTGTAATAGCTAAAATTAATTTGTAATACTCGACAAGTATTTAGGAATCTACAAAATCACATCACACACATCTTTCTGTGCTGCTTGATAAATGTATAGTTATTGAGACTTAGTATGTATTTGACTAATATTTTAGATAGAGAATCCTTATGGAGAACCGGTTGAGCCTGAGAAAGCTCCGGAGGCCATCAGCAAAGCAGTGGCCACTCTACCTCCGGAACAGATGTTTGAGCTGATGAAGCAAATGAAGCTTTGTATACAGGTGATTATTTTTATATATATATTATTTTAATTTTAATGTAAATTGAAATATTTTGATAAACAACCATCCAAACTGGGAATCTACTCCCTAAGCACAAAGTCCATAGTTTCGACCTTCGTTACGGGTGTTACCTATTCCGTGTCACATACGGCTGATTATATATATATACATATACGAGATTTGTTTGGGGCCCGAACTACTAATGAATGACAACACAATTTGGAGTCATTATGGAGTAAAGTTCACTCTGAAGTTCCGGAGTACTTTCGGATGGGCCCGTAAGTTAGTTGACAGAGTTAAGGAGTAGACCTCCGTGCATACCAAATCAGTAATTTAAAGCATGTAAATATTTACCATAATACTCATTTTTGGTTACAGTTCAAACTTTAAATACTTTCGTGATTTTTTTTAGTTAGTTGGTCACTGTGCTTTGCTCGTCTGAAATAGGGCTGTTTCCTTGGTAAATGTTAATTCTATTTAGTCCGTCAGTGAGATTATCAAAAAATATTAAAATTACAAAGGTAAAGCGCATCAATGTTTAACTTAACTTTGTCATTATAGAGTGTAGCACACCGTGACGCCACACGCACGCACATTTCAACGCACTGTATCGTCGTAATTTTTTGACTATGTGGCAAAAGAAAAAATATGTGTCCAATATTTTTAGGTAATCTATCTGATGGACTAAATAAACCTTTTTAGTCATCATCCCTATTATTTATGAAAAAGTCAATATATTTGAAGTTTACCAAATTAGCCTGCTTGAAATTTCAATTTGGACTTGATTGTTAATCATTGCAATGTTATTTTTACAGAACAATCCCAATGAAGCTAGAAACATGATGTTACAAAATCCACAACTGGCATATGCATTACTGCAAGCACAAGTTATAATGAGGATTGTGGACCCAGCTACAGCAGTTGTAAGTGTTAATATCACCCATTTAGAACTTTAAAGCAACTGGTGAAATCCTCTAAATCATATTAATGTAACCTACTGTATAGGCCCTATTATGTGCAAAAAATACTCCATTTGCATTTCCAAAGCACAATCAGGCCGAAACCTGCCATGAAATAAAAATTGTTGCCAAAATCATACTACTGAAAAATATAAATGTGTTTTTTACAGATATAAATTACACATCTTTTAAAGCAAAATTAAAACAAAATATGCTTGTTTATGTTAACAAAAATTAAGTATAGTTAAGTTGCTGACAATGACCCATTCATTGTCCGCAACTCCACATATAAGCCTGTACAGGCGGGATAAATGGTCATTGGATCCACCCCTGCTCCTCAAGAAAGGCTAGCAGTGACTAAGGTGTTGCTTACTTTCTCTCGTAGGGTACCTGGGTCACCGAAGTATTTTGTACTGTATCCAGCGATTACTGGACAGCTTAGGAATAGATGTGCTGCTGTCTCGTCCTCCTCCATGCTAACTCATCTAAACATAATATTTTCAGAGCATGTTACACCCCAGTAATCCACTGCCGCCGCTGATGACGCCGGGAGAAAAGATTCCACCTTCAAACCATTACATGCCAAACAATCCTCCTCGCGGTAAGTTATTTTCTCTTTGTTATTTTCTGTTACCTAACTGCAAAGTTATATTGTTAAACTATTTGTCTGTTAAAACTTTTAAAAAGATTAACGTACATACAAAGGCAGACTTCTTGCCATTGGCATTTTCTACCAGCCTTGATATGATATTTACCTTATTCGGCAAAGCAAAAAGAAGGTAGAAGTATGATTTTAAACTAAAGTACAGATTATGAAAAGAATATCTTGGTAAATATTTAAAAATCTAAATTTTATTTTGTTTATGTAGAGCAAATGCCACCGCAGCAAATGCCGCCGCTGCTTGCGGCCCCAGTGCCACCACCAGCTCAATATGCACGTGAGTTTTATTTAATGCCATTATTTTTATAATCTCTCCTATGTACTCCTTTATCACTGCCGCATAATTTGTTTCGCTTTGCACATGAGCAAAACTTCAAGAGAACCTTACAAGGCTATTGTACCACATATTCCTTATAAGTTCCCATTGACTATCTGGCATATAATGGTATAAGAGTGGAGTGCGCAAGAATGTAGGACCGTGGAGTTGTGGACACGGTACTGGTGCCTGCAACTCCACGTTCAAGCGCGTGTTTGCGTATGGGTGGGATAAATAGGTCATTTGATCCACCCCAGCTCCACAAGAAAGGCCAGCAGTGTTCTGGTGTTACTGATTATCTCACGAAGGATACTTTATTCTGAACGGTCTTATATTTTACAGTATGTCCATTAAATCATTGTTAAGATACTACTTTACACCCTAGAGGTCCCCTTTTTCACGGAAAATACCTGGCATATAATTTCGCATGTTGGTTTCAGCTCGGCAGCCGGCGATGGGCGACGTGGACCTGCGCGGGCGCGGATCTGCCCCCCCCACCCTGTTGGACCAGGACATGCGCAGCCTGCCGCCCGTGCCTCCCCACCCCGTACCGCCGCCGCAGCACCACGTACAAGACTCGTATGTACACCTTTACTTACTAACTATACTATATAGTAAGCTTAGAGAGGACTTCGTGGCTAAATAGCCGCACGGATCGATCTTCAAGGTTAAGAATAGAATATACTATATTGTACCCCAAAAAAAGTTACTTATCTCTAAGCAACGCTTACCGAGGTCGAGATGGGTGACTATCTATACATAGGAAGTTTCCTCCGTGCCTCGGCAAGCACGTTAAGCCGTTGGTCCCTTTTGTAATTTGGAGATCTTTGACAGTCGTTACGGTAGTCAGTCCCATCGCACTATTCCCAAGCCACTGCTACTCCTAAAAGCTAGAATCAACAGTGGCGACCACCAGAAATGCGCCGAGGCAATGATGCTCGACGAAATCCCGGTGAATGAGTTTAACTGTTTTGGATCCCGCAACGAAATGAAAAGAATAAATAAAAAATAAAAATTTCCACTTCCCTCCATATCAAGCAGGAGACAGAACAAAAAGGGTCAATAGGCGCAAAGGGTCGTTTACAACTGGGTAAGCCCTGTTACCTAGCACTACGGATAAAAATTTGCATAACGTTACGGTAGTCAGAAGCCAGAAAATCTAACACCAGTAAGGCCAATGGATATCGTGTTACCAACTTAATGGGTTGTGGAATTCATATCAACAGTCACTCTGTGTTAAATACAAGTGCTCAGCTGCATCCGGTTAGACTGGAAGCCAACCCCAACATAGTTGAGTAAAGGCTACATAGGCTGATTGATTGAGTTTTTAGTGTGTGCTGTGTTTTAGTTTTTAGTGTGTGTGAATCTGGCTCGAAGGACCATATGTTCGCGACGTAAGGTTGATTGTGCGTTGTAGATGTATTTTGTGATTTTATTAAATAAAATGATACTGTTTCGTAGCTCTGCATTGAGGAAACTAAAGCTTAAAACGATCGAACAACAAGCTTCATATAACTTGCTTTGTTCTTATACTCTCTTGATCGTGTTATCGTAAAGGTTTGCATATGTCAATATACAAAAACAGGTCTTGCCACTAGTACTCTATATTTCTGCCGCACTTATGATAATTACAGTAAGTCACATTTTGGTCGATATTGAGTTAAATATATATTTGGAATGTAGAAATTAAGACCTACATTTCTGTATACTTAAAATTTTAAAATGCGGTATAGAAACTCAAGTAAGCTTAAGCATAATTACAGTAAGACACGTTTGGCGCCAATGCATACTTATCATGATTGCAGTATGGGCACATACGGTTGATTTTTTCATAAAGTTAAAACTATTTCCTAGGTATTGCTACAGTAAGTTATAATACTCTTATTATTTTTAAGTTATGACTATTATTCAATAAGTATCACTAAACATATTAACAGCAAGTACCAATTGCTATCATTATATTAAGTATTTGGAATAAACATTAGTATACTAAACCTTAACATATCTACAGTAAGAGTATATACTATATTAATGCTTAAGAGTTTCGCAATGTATTATTCTAATAACTTAGCATAAGTACAGTAAGTGGAAGTTACTGTGTATATGATTAGTCAAGGAATTAAAAAAAATATTTAAATGTGTAGACGTAGTAACAGCAAGATTCACTACTGTAATTATGTTTAGGAATATTACATTTTACGCGTAGACTTGCCTGGAACATATAAGGTAAGCACGTTACTTACTGCAAATATTCTAATGCGTTTAGGGTCTGAATGGGTAGTGCGGGGAGGGGCAAGTGCGTAAATTTGCAGTCGCGGTTCACGCAACAACAGAGGCTGACGTGCGTCGGAGAGTAAAATTGGCGCCAAAATCATCGTAAGTATACTTACTTTTGTATTCAGTTATATTAAAGCTTTTTATAATTAGTGCAATGTAAAAGAATTAATATTAACAGTAACAGTTCAAAATATTAAATTTAGCACTAATTTTGCATTATTTTAAAATTTTTAGAATAATTTTGTCGTATTCGCTTTATGGTACCTACCTACATACGAGTACGTATAATATACAAATTACTTATTATTCTTATATTAAACATGAAATATAGTGTATATTTCATGTTTAATATAAGAATAATAAATGTTAAATAAATATGTAACTAAACTCCGTTAGATGTAATGTAAATAACGTTAGACATTAAGAAAACCTTTTTTATTGTCCGTTCAACCGATTTTCAGTTTTATTACGCAGGTGGAATGATAAATAACGGCTGCAGTAAATAGTTGTTTTGTTTCACGACTTTTTCCTTTTAATGCCATTATTATGCTTACTGAATAGAAATTAAAATCGGTTGAACAGACAGTAAAAAAGGTTTCTACAAATGCCTAATCTTGTCGCGAATAGAGTTTAAGCTAGTTTTACAAAATATTTGTTTTATTTTTTTTAACATCGCCGCAAATGAACTAATATACAAAGCCTGTTGCCTTAGCTTTTTTGTGTAAATATGTTGCTTATAAATATAGTATTTTAATTGTTTTACAGACAAGATGACGTCCAGAAGTGACCGTATTCTGGCTTTGGCTAGAAAAGCAGCCTCAAATACTACCGACATGAATGAACAAAGTCTAGTAACGGAAGTGAAAGAAAAACGTGTAGCTACCGACATTAACACAATGTGGCTGCGGTATGTGAATTTTAATGATCATCAAAAAATATTTGATTTTGATAATGAATACAAAAATTCGCATAGTGCTGTAATGGCAAATGATATGACTGACTTTGATAATTTGCTTTTTGAAAAAGAGCCTTTTGATGAAAATCTGCTCAGATGTAATGAAATTTTAACAAGTTCGGATGAAGAAAATGAAAATTCACAAATTAATAATAGTCAAAGCTTATTCGAAAATTCTGATGACAGTGTTCAGGATAAAGATTATATACCTGCTTCTGACACAACCGACACTGATTGCGAAGATTTATTGAGCTCTCGTGTTAGAACATTTATTCCAGTAGAAGATACAACAGCCATTATTGAAGCCAATACCCCCGACATTAATATTAACGGATCTTTTCTAGAGCATAATTCAACTCAACTTAATTGTGAGAGTACAGTAAATTTGAATAATTCGGAACATTTAAATCTAATCAATTATCTCGTACAAGAAGGAAAAGGATTAACTAAGTCTGGTTTACCACGGAAAAGACAAGTGTTTGTAAAGTCATTTACAGAAAGAAAGAAGATTAAAAAGCAATTATTGATTGAAAAGCTATCACTTAAAAGGGCATGTATGGAAAATTGTAGACGAAAATGTTCGACGAACATTAACGAAGACCAAAGAAAGGTAATAAACAATTATTACAGTAACCTAAGCAAAGAATCCCAGGGTATATTTATTAAGGGTATGGTTGAAACGAAAGCTGTTGGAAGAAGAAAAGAAACAGGTAGGGAAATACCGAAAAGAAAACTAACATATGCATATTTTTTAACAAATCCAGATGATATTAAAATAGAAGTTTGCAAATCATTCTTTCTAACAACTTTGGGATATCACCCTAAAAATGATCAGAGAGTTCTTGCTGCCCTAAAAAGACCTGTCAATCAGCAAAAAGATCGCAGAGGTGTCTACGAAAGAGCTAATAAAATAGACAGAAGTATTATAAAGAGTCATATTTTAAGCTACAATCCTGCAATATCCCACTACCGAAGAGAGCATGCACCTAATAAACTGTATCTGCCCAGTGACATTAATGTGCCAATTATGTACAAAAACTTTTGCGAAAAGTTTCCCAATTTAAAAGTATCTCTAGAAACATACCGCACAATAGTAAAAAATGAGTTAAATATATCTTTTACCCATCGAGGTAACGAAGAATGTGAATTGTGTGCGATATTTAAACTACATAACCCAGAACATGATGAAAATCCTGATACTACCTGTGATGTTTGTAAAAAGTATAGTGCTCATAAATTAAGATATACAGAAAGCCGAATAAAATATAAATAAGACGTCGATAATGCCATTGTTGATAAAACTACAATCCGTTATTCCGTAGATTTGCAAAAAGTGATCATGTTACCAAGATTAGACCAATATAAAGCCTCAATTTTTTGCCCCAGAATAATTGCTTTTAATGAAAGTTTCGTGCCATTGGGTAAAACATCCAAAGAAGAAATGCCATTTGCAGTAGTTTGGAATGAGTCTATATCAGGTCGCCATCAACATGATATAATTTCAACATTTAGAGCTTTTTTGCTTCACAAACGAGATGCCAAAAATGTTATTTTGTGGGCTGATAACTGTGCATCTCAAAATAAAAATTGGGCATTGATGTCGTTTTTAGTACATATTATTAATAGTTCTTTAATATCTGCTGTTACAATTGAGATACGATATTTCGAGCTGGGGCACACTTTTATGTCTGCTGATCATTTTCATCACCAAGTTGAAAAAATGTTAGGTAAAAATAAAGTGTACGATTTTGATGATTATGTCCAAAGAGTAAAAATGGCAAATAATCGCAAATGTATTGTAAAATCAATGGATGTTTCGGATTTTTATTTATATGAAGACTTATCGTCGCAATATAAACTAAGACAGATGGAGCATAGGATTTACCTTAAGGACATAATGGTGGTAAAAGTTCAAAGGGGTCAATTTGTACTTTGGTATAAAACGGGTCATAATGAAATTTTTCAGTCATTGGACTTTTTACAAGCGAAGATTGTAAAGAGCCAAAAGTTCCCTGAAGTTAAACCTAACAATACTCAGAGACCAATCAGTGCAGATCGCAAAGCAGAGATAATACAGAAACTGGTACCTCTGATGCCTGATAATAGAAGGGGTTTTTGGCTAAATATTCCGGTTGCAAATTCTGCAACCAATTTATTAACCGAAGAATTTTAAAACCCATTTTACTAGTCAGTAAAAGACATTAATTTACTATCTAGCTAGTTGCTACAACGGTACCAATTTCTTAATTTTTAAGACTGATTTTGTTAAGTTCGTATAACGACGATCTCATAATCTATTAATAATAGTTAAGTGTTACACTTAGTGTGACTTGTAAGAATCTAATGTGCCTTCAAAGACTGTTTTTAAATTGAAAAGTCCAAAGGGAAAACTATTTTATTATTTGGAAAAAAAAAGTGTTTGTGATGTTTATTGCTTTTTTATTTTGTGTGCGAAGGAGTAAAAACTTGAATGAAAAAAAATGCTGTAAAAGTGTCATTTTGTTTCGAAACAATACTTAGACCGAATTATTGATATGTTTTATTATAATTTTTAATGCTTTAAATGGAACTGATTTTTTTTAAATTTTAAAGTAATAATAAAGCTGTGTACTTAAACTATAATTGTACCTTTTAATTTTATTAAACTATTATTTCAGATATCTTTTATTTCATTTATCTACCAAAAATATCAAGGAAAAGTAATTAATTATGATTCATGGTAGATGCTATAAGATTTCATATTGCTCCTAGCTATAATTACAGTAAGTGATTAAATAACATTAGGCAAATTTTGCAATTTTGTTATTCTGTTCAAACATTTAACTCAATCTGTTATCATAGTTGCAGTATGTACTACAAACTAAACATTGTTACAGTAAGTCATACACTTACTGTACCAATACAAAAAAAAAATATATTTTTTAATTGTCCATTCCTTAACATACATATTTTTTCAAGCTTTACAATTAAAATATTATTAATAAAAATAAATAAAAATATGTATATTATTAAACAAACACATTTTTATCTAAAACTTTTAAAAAAACTTAGTTATAACTTATAGTTCGGGAGATATCGCTCATTTGCGAGAAGCTTGGCATAATTCAAAAAGAGCAATTATTGGGTATGATGATTTAAAAGTTTAAAAAATAAAAGTCAAAACATAAAATCACAAAATATTATTTACTACAAAAAAAAAAGAAAATAAGAGAATACATAATACAGTAAATATTATTTACTGTATTATGTATTCTTTTATTTTTTAATCTTTTAAATCATCATACCCAATAATTGCTCTTTTTGAGTTATGCCAAGCTTCTCGCAAATGAGCGATATGTCAAAAATAAAAATAAAAAATTTAACCGCCTTTTTCTCAAAAGTGTCTCTATGTCACTTACTGTATATATCACAAGCACGGCAGATTTGTAATTAGCTGATATTTTATTTAGATATTGTACACATTGCTGATGTTACGCTTTTTCTCTCAAGTACTGCTCCCCCAGTGGAGAAACCAACAGAGTTGATGTAAGTGATATTTTTATCGGATCAGTATGTCTTTAGATCCTGTTGTGGGTTGTCTGTTATGTTGTAAGTCTTATCCTGAGTTTTATTTTCGTTTTATAATTTTTGTGTAAAAGCATTATTCGTTTTTTTTTTAGTGTCCGTCTTGCTGCACTCGTCTCATCCGTAGGCACTAGTTTTTTTCTATTTTGTTAATTTCTGTTAGCCGTAGTTAGGCGCCTTCCTCACTGGGTCGGTGCGTTTTGTTTCTGTACCGAATCTGTACAGTTGTGCTGTTCGTGTAAGCGCTCGGTAAAGAATATGTACCGAAATGAATCAGCGCCCTCCTGAAAAAGGCGCGTTCGTGAGGAAGGCACCTTAATGTTGTAGTGTCTCATAAATCATGAGAAGATCAAAAAAATATCTAAATCTGCAAACCTCATGGAAGCACCCCGTCCTTGCATCATCTCCACACCTTAGAAAATGTATGTAAATAAAATCACGAGATATTCTAATAATGTTCGTTTGTAACAGTGGTTTCCCTCGCGACCCGCGGTTAGCGGGCATGCAGACGCAGTCGTTCAACCCGGACCCGCGCGTGCGCTCCAACGACCCGCGCACACAGCAGAAGATTCAGCAGCGTAAGTATTATTTTAAGACATTTCAGGGATTGCACACCTTGGGTTCCGTCCTAGGGAATCTTACTGCCAATTAGTTCCGCTAGGTGTCTCACTGATTCATGAAGGAAAAAACGAACGTTTCGGGCCACGCGCTGTAATAGGCTTCCGTAGTTGCACAATAATGCGGACCAATCTTTTCACAGAACTAAAAGCAACCATTTAGCTGGCAAGGGGGGAGGGGGAACCCTTGACTCTAACAAAAAATAGCATATTAAAGCTTTATTTTACGTAAACGGATCCCTGAGTCGAAAAATGATTTAACAGAACCATCATATTTTTGACTGTCTTACTGAACTTCGCAGTTTAAAATATCGATGTGCTGTATTCGTAAAGTTTAAAAGTACGATTTACGTGAGTTAGAATGTACGCTATCACGAATTATTTAATTGAGAATAATCACGGTGTACGGAACTTCAAAAGCTTGCTATGAAGATTTACTTTATTGAGAACTAGCGGACGCCTCCCGGTTTCAACCGCGTAGTTCCCGTTCCCGTGGGAGTACAGGGATAAACAGTAGCCTATGTCACCTGAGGATAGTGTAGCTTCCCACGGTGAAAGGATTTTTGAAATCCGTCCAGTAGTTTTCAAGTTTATTTGTTACATACAAATCTTTCCTCTTTATAATATTAGTATAGATGTTCATCATCGCGATACGGAACTTCGAAAGCTTGCTATGACGAATTAATGAATTTCGAACGTTTAGGATAAGATTAATCTCCCTTTGCCATTTTGCTGCCAGCTCGAGTATGCTATAAAGAGTGTTGATCTGGTCTGTGCATGAGCGGTTCTAACGGAAACCTGCTCCATGCACAGAAGAGGTTCCACGAAATTCGACGTCTATCTAGGATTATCTTACAGAAGACTTGACGGAATCGACTGCAATGTAATGCCTCTCCAGTTATCGCAGCTACTGTTATCGCCTTTCTTAATCCGCCGATATCAGGTCCAGATCTGGTACTTGGCCTGCCTTCAAAGAGAGGATCGCTTCATCAACCTCGGAGGCTGACGGTGGTTTCGTGTTGATTTTGAGAGGCCGAGGTGGTGAGGAACCGACCTGAAACACGTCAGGCACGTCATGCTGACCTCCTCAAAGTGTTGGCTCCAGCGTAGTAGCTGCCCTTCTGACGTCACAATGAATCTTTAGATTTCAGCGGCTTCTTTTTGGACCTTCTGTGCCCTGCCAAGGTCTTGGTGGCTTTTTACAGCTCTTTCAGGTTTCCGGTGTTCGCAGCGTGTTGAGCACGATCAGCAAAATCATCCACCCCCCCGCCTTATATCTGCACGCGTACTACGATAAATCGCCTTTCGCTTCGCATTGAGATCGGCTCGTTCGGTATTATCACGGGTTTCAAGAAATTTCAAATGTATGTTCCTTCTGTCTTCAATGAGGCTCCATGTGTGATGTAAAATCCAGTCCTCTCGCGAATGGAGTTTCTTGTGCGTTCTTCTCCATAACAAGCTACTTTTCCGAATGCACGGTAGAATCAATTTTTATTACTTGTAAATATTAATTTTTAATTGTTTGACGTTCAAAAGTGCCGCTTATTGGATAGCTAGTTGAATAAATATATTGGACTTTGACTTTGAATGAGTTAGTTGACTCTGTAGCCCTTCTAATGTTTAAAGTTTTTATGTAACATACTTTCATGCTACTACATATTAATAAGAGGGCTACAGAGTCAACTAACTCATTCAAAGTCAAAGTCCAATATATTTATTCAACTAGCTATCCAATAAGCGGCACTTTTGAACGTCAAACAATTAAAAATTAGCTCTGAATGATTCTGATCGATGTACATCGAGATAAAACGTTCGAAATTCAGTAATTCGTCATAGCAAGCTTTCGAAGTACCGTACATCGCGATTATGAACATTCTCAATTAAATAACCCGTCATAGCGTACTTTCAAACTTTACGAATACAGTACATCGATATTTTAAACTTCGAAGTACAGTATAACAGTCAATATTTTTTAATGGTTACCAACGATACCCCATACAATGGGATAGAAGAGAAAAAAAGTCCTTACTTTACGTGTACAGGAGTTAAAATCATTTTTATGAATTTATTTTACCACTTTGTCGGCGTGATTTATATGTATATCCATACCAATTTATAGCTTTCTAGTATTAAGAGTCTCTGAACTAAGATGCGGACAGACAGACATGGTGAAACTATAAGGGTCCCTTGTTGAATACGGAACCCTAATACGGCATTTATCCCGTCTTTAATATTAGAGTTTTTTTTAAATACTCATGAGCATGTTTTTCTATTTTCAACTCTACACCGTGAAATTTAATTGGTTGTTTTCCCGCGGCAGAACGACTTGCCTTAAGGAGTACTTTCGAAGTATAGAGTTAAAGTAAATAAATAACGATGTTTCTGTTTTAAAATAATTAAAAAAATATTCATCAACTCGAAAAAGTGAGTAACAATAGTAACTGTAGACGTAACTTGTAGGTACTAGGTACTACTCGTGTCACCACCTACAAAGAAAACCGATGCACAAAATAATGTCAAACCAAAATAAACTCTCGCACGTAGTGATAAGGCATAAAATGTTTGCACGGAACAATACAAAAAATCACCGCGATACCGACAAAGAAAAGACCGATTTAAAAATGTTCAAAGTAAAATTAGCTCTCGCGTGTAGTGATACGGCATAAACTAGCCTGCGCGCAACAATTTCAAACGAACCGAAAGTATTTATGACGGTCCTAAGCCCGTAAAAGTATGAAGGGAAAATTTGAATAACATGTTGGATAACAGCTGATTGAAAAGCACGTGGGTCAATGGCCTCGCGGCCTTTAATAGTAACACTAGACGTAACATGTATTGTAGGTAATACTGGCGTCGCACGCGCCGGCGCCGCAGCCCTCAAAGGAAAGCGATGCATAAATGGTCAAACCCAAATAAGCTCTCGCACGTGGTGATACGGCATAAAAGTTTGCACGCAAATAAAACGAGCGAGCCACAAGCCGACAAAGCAAAGACCGATTTATTAAAGGGAACTATATTTTTTGTCACCAAAATTTATATTTGTCATCAAGTTGTATCACCTAATAAATAGATCTATCGCCACGAAATATTTTCGTTCTCAGATAAACAAAGAGTGTTCCCAGGTATGAATTACCAAATTATTGTTAATATAATGTGTAAAATATGAGATGGATTACCAATAAAATTGTAGTGCATTACATGAATATAAACTTCGTTCTTATAACAATAGTTTTATTACTTAAATAATAGCTTGGTGCTCAGAATGGTAGATCTGTCACCAAATAAATCGATTATCGATCCCTGACTGCGACTCCTTTTTATTTGTTACATTTTATTTCGTTCAGTTATTAAAATAATAGTATTCGTTACTAATTTAATACATCAATTTATAATTTTAATGAAAATGTCAACATTAAAATAACAAATTATGGTCAATGAATCGGTCCAAGAGCGAGCGAAGCGAGCTCGGGAGCTTAGGGCACCCCGTCTCGGACAGGTTAGGTTCGAAGGAGATGACGGAAGCTGTAGTGAGCGAGCAAAGCGAGCGAACTCAGCTCCCGTCATCTCCTTCGTGTTAGGTTACTTTAGACCCTGCATTCAGAAATAGGAGCCTCGCACAGCGGGGCTCCGTCGACTCTGTTGCATATACACCAATCTAACTTTATGAAATTTTCTAGTGACCTAATATATGATTTATTGGTGATCTCTTTAAATTAGTTTGCTTAAATACTATTAGGACAAACCTATTATAATACATACAAAACCATTTATTTGGTACTTGACCCCATATCTCCATGATTTTCGGTAATTTATTGTGGAATTGATTTTATATTGTTTGGTGACTACATTTTGGTGACAAATCTACAATTTTGAGGGCAAACCCTATTATTTAAGAAACACAAAATGAATTAAATTGGTGACAGCTTAAATCATACCCTTTATTAAATGTTTAAAGTAAAATAAGCTCTCGCGTGTAATTATACGGCATAATCTAGCCCGCGCGTAACATGATCAAACGGAGCCGCCTTCGAACCTAATCCTTTCGACGGTGACCTAGCACCCGGGTCAACGGCCTGCAGTCGTTCGGCCGTAGATATCGGGTGGTATACCTACTATTGGTTCGTGATCGCTTTCCAGTTTAGTTTTTCACAATGTTAAATATGCCAGTTTTTGTTTCTAATATTTTATATAACTACGAAACGATTGTATTACATAGACAAAACCATTTCGCTGCGGGAAAACAACCATTTAAATTTCACGGTGTATAGTTAGGTGGGGTATCTGCTGGATCAGCTTTGCGTAAAGTTCCCTATAGAAAGCGACCATTCGGCAAACCCAAACAGAGGGCATCCGACGCTTCCACGGGGTTTGTCGAACAAATGGACGCGAAGATCGCATGTTCGCGCGATTGTCACTTTCTATTAGGGCGAAGCCTAAGGCTGTAATGCAACTATATTAAGGGAAATCGTGGGTGTCTATGTGATTGGTCGATTTTTCAAACTCTTTGCCTTGCCCAATTCATAACGCAATAAGGCTGCTGGTCTTGGATTACCCTTGTATTCAGTTTTATCCAAATCTGTTCAGTCGTTGAGGTGTTATTGATTACTAAACATTCAAATTCACAAACACACAGAATATTTATATTATATTAGAGAAGTAGGTTTGGTACGTGTATGACGTAAACGTATTGTGTAAATATACTTTTGTTTTAAAAGTTAATAGATAAGGGGTCAAGAGTATTTAACAATTAAATAATTCACTGCAAAGGTTATAAATGTAGAGTTCAAAGATAAAGCTTGAGAATTATGTAACTCTTTTTTGGCAACGAATCGTGTTTCCAAATGATAGTGAGCAATTTTCAAAACTGACGCCAAACAAGTTTGTCTGAGTCATAGTTAGGTCAGTTAGGTACCTCGATAAACAGTGTACCTAAATAAATATACAAAATCAGTTTACATTTTGCATATTAGGTAAGCGGACTTTGTCTGAAATTTTCTACAAAAGTAAATAAGATACGCATCTAAGGAACTAGTAGTATATGGAATGTGGGATTACCAATTCATCAAACACCCGGTGTGATTACGGTGCTCCTGTACAGACCCCTATTATGTTCCCTTTGCTGGATTGTCCCAAATGTCCGTTCAATTACACCCTAGGTGACCTGTAAAATACCTTCGACGGTGCAAGACACGTGGCCATCTACTGAGCCCCACTAGTATAATTAAGTTTAAGTACCGTCGACATGAAGAGAAGAAGAAGAACTAGTTAATTCCAAAGAAATACTACTATAACTTAATATATCCATCTTCTATACATATAAATAAAATTGGAGTGTCTGTTTTTAATATTGAAATAACCGTTTTTTACTACATGTGAATATATATACGGTACATACACCAAAACATTTTTTTTTTTAAATTTTTGTCTGTCTGTCTGTTTGTTCCGGCTAATCTCTGAAATGGCTGGACCGATTTTGACGGGACTTTTATTGGCAGGTAGCTGATTTAATAAGGAGCAACTTAGGCTACATTTATTTTAGAAAAATTCTTTTGTTTTAGAATTTTGTTAGGCGGAACGAAGTTCGCCGGGTCAGCTAGTAATATATAAAATGCGCTCCAATTATGATAATTTCCACAAATCTGATGTAAATCTTATACTTATTTACAGAACAAATGCCGCCCGGTATGCCGAGCGCAGCACAGGCTAGGACTATCCAGGGTATACCTTCAGGTGCTTCGGATCAAGAGAAGGTCAGTTAACATTTCATCTAACCTATATTTTTGTACTGCTGTTCGCAATAGGTATCTCCTGAAAATAAAGAGTGCCTTTGAGTACCACGCTAGACATCGGGCTATTTTTGTTCAGTCACCGAGCTCAATCTCGATTGGTCTTAAGTTTTCATACCCTACTAGTTGAAGGTAAGATCAACTTTGTGAACGTAATTGTTGCTACAGTTCAGAGGAGAGAAAAAAATAACGGAAAAATGCGCTATGCGGTAGTCCGTCTAACAATTGAACTAAGAGCTAGTAACTAGCAACTTGGAAGCATTATTATTACGTTATTTTTAAACACTATTAATCATTGTTGGTAGAATTTCTTCCAATACAAGGAAAAACTGTAATCATGTCGTAGGTATGCAGATAGCTTTAAAAAATACTCACATTTTGTCGGAATTAAAACGATGCTTATTTCTTTGTTGCAGGCCGCACTCATCATGCAAGTACTCCAGCTTTCCGACGAGCAAATCGCGTTGCTGCCTCCGGAACAACGAGCCAGTATTCTGATGCTCAAGGAACAGATCGCCAAGAGCACCCAACAACGTTAACTTACTATAAAATTGTCTTAGTAATGTAAGATCGAACTTGTGTTTGAGATGATGTATGATTTCTGGAACATTATTGATTCCAATTTTAGATATGATTGACCATACAGTCGTATTTGTCAAGTAGTTATTTCAATTTAAGATCTTTCAGAGGAAATTAATTGAAATACCACTTATTTTCTCGTGCGCTTAATGATCTAGTTTTTATAATTATAATGCTAATAAGTGCATCAGAATATGGACAAAAAATTGATATAATAAAATATGTCATAAATAAAATCTGTGTTTTTTTTTTTTTAGATTACCTTATCTCAAAACCCACCTTACCCGAAGGTTTTATAATCTTTTTTATAAGATAAACAAAAATTGTGCGAAATCACGTACTTGGGTCAAGTCAATCGGCCTTTTATCGCGTACGTGATGTTTTTATCGTAATATTATTAATTTTGTTGATTATGATGATTTTTGCTGGCTCTCCATTAAGCCATTCAGTGTCGTGCTGTTGGCCAGTGCACGTTAGGTAGGCATTTTTTTAATTACTTACACTCTTCGAAAAATTTAGTTAATTCAAGATTTTCGGTAGAATTATTATACCTAATGTCCTACTGCTCTAGGTTTTTAAACTATTTAATCCATGATTGAAAATTACATTATAGCCTCATAATATCTAAAATACATCGTATTATTTACGCGAAGTGCAAGTTGTATTATCGTTAGGTGATCGTCGCGTCGCAGTCTCTTGCACTATAATGAGAATCCTAATGTCAAACACCTGTCTGATTGCTGAATCACTCTACACTTCAAACTTGTTAGTGTTTTGTTTGTCAATACGTAGAAATGACTTTCTTCTTTTTGTTCGTATTTACGACGCATTAAACTCTTAAATATTGGTTCAGATAAGGTACGCTAATCAATAAGCTATTTTATCAAAAGGTTTCCTTTTCGAAGTTTATCCTCTATTCGTTATGTACTTAATTAAAGTTTAATACTTATTTCGTGTATGTTTATCTGCACACTCATTCAGTCGCGGTCTGGCCACGCTTGAAAACGAACGTGTCAACTTTTTTCGTACGTGATTAGTTATAATTTGCGCATATTCCGCCTACTTTAGTTATAAATAACCATACATTACGCTATCCGTGACTTGTGTTTTTGGCACTGTATTCAAATTTTACATTGACGTGAATAAATTCAGTTTTACTTTTTATAGTTGGAATATTTTAGTTTTAAATATTTTCTTTTGTTATTTCTATGCTGTTAAACCAGTAATATTTTTATTGTAGGACATCAAAATGAAGTGGGAAGTTATTATATTTGCTTGCTTGTGTTTTTTGAACTCGTACGCGGAGTGCAAATGGAAACATGAGCGCCGCCGGGAAAACAATTGGCGGGAAAATGCTAATGAGTTGACCACAAGGGCAAACTATAGACAGGACCCTCCTGACCACACCAAGTTGATTCCTATGGCCAGATATGTGTTGCACAATGCAGGTAACGTGTTCATATTTATTTTAAGATAAAACTCGTTGATTACTTGCTGGACTTAAGTAAATAATCAGCTGATAGGTGTAATAAGTACCTAACTTCAATCACGCTACGTACTATGCAGCGAGTGAGCTGAGATAAATTAGCAAAGATGGCCCAGTATCCATAGGTCGTGGGTTCGAATTCGAAACCAGGCAGACATTTAACGTGTGTGTCAGTAATTTATTTCGTAGTCTTGCCTCTCAAAACGGTGAAGGAAAACATTTTAAGGAAATCAGCACGGCTTAGGGCTCAAAATTTGACATGTGATATCTAACGAACTGCACATGGGCCCGCGTGCTGGATTAGGCAACCTACTCACACAAAGAAGGGGCTGGGGTCCCAGAAGTGGGATTTGGGAACGTTAAGGTTAGATTTTGCTTTTCTCTTCAAATGGTAAAAACGGACGTATTCCTGGGAACCGTTTCACATTTTGCCAGTTTAGTTTTGAAGTGGAAGTCTTATTATTTTATTTTTCCTTAAAATAAGTATCAACAGTATCAAGTACCACCATTTATAAGGTAATAAACGTAGGCACCTACACTATTGAAGGTCGGAAGGCAATAAATAAATGAATGGTATGCAAATTATAATTAATAATAGTGAAACTCGTCATAATATTATAAGAAGTGAGTGCTTACGTGCAATTTGTCTTGTAGCCCTGACATTACTTACCTATTTATATAAGTAGATAGGTACTTACCTACCAGCTGCCCGCCCAGGCGAAATTTGTGTTTCCCATAATTCACCCCATTTTGGCCAAATTGCACTATATCTTTATATATTCTAGCCTAAGATCCCACCACTAAAATCGTATTTTGTTTAAACTTTCATTTTTCTTCATAGTAGAATAAATATTTTGTACGTGAAAGAGTATCTACCAAACATCCATCCATCCTCACACACTTTCACATTTATAATAGTAGGATTATTATTTTCTTCTATCAGACTGGGCGTCCTTGGCTACAATATCGATTCTACCAGCCATCGAAGGATTCCCGTTCTCAAACGTCAAGTCTATCGTAGATGGTTCCCTGGCTAACTCCACTGGCGTTCCTTACTTCTACATGTCACCTTTGGACTTCAGTGCTAAGGATTTGGCGGTATGTTTGATCATAATCAATCTTTGTTGATCTGCACGAGACACAATGGAATTTATTGAGTAGGTTGGTATTTGAGTGACTTACTAAGGATCGGTTGCTGAATTTAATATTTGGACGTCAAGACGTGTCGAAGCCTATTTTAATGCTTTTAGCCAATGTATGTATGTATGATTTTCGGGTCAAATCTTGCAACTGAATTTTAAAGCAGTTATCCTGATTAAGATGAAATTTTGCTTACACGTTTGGTTTGGAAAAAAGTTTGTTTCAAACAAGTTTTTTTAAATTGGAAATAATTATTAATGCCAAAGTTTCAGTCTAAAGTAAAGTATAAGTAAGTAGTATTTGAAGTGAAGCTTCAAATTCTTAATTCAGAAATTCAGATATCGGCAGTTAAGTGTTGTTCAGTCGGAACAGCTTCCACGAGAAGCGAGAGTTAGATGGGTCTGTTCGTCCGTTCGGAGCACCCTTGTTTGTCAGTCTAACAAAATGCTGAACACACCTCAATGACACAGGTCCAGCAGCCTTATTACGTAATGAATTCGGAAATAGCAAGGGCAAAGAGTATGAAAAATCGACCAATCACTTAGACGGAAATCCACATCGCGTCTTTCATCTCGCATGTGATTGATCGATTTTTCATGGCTCTTTGCCCTTTGCTCTATCCGAATTCATTACGCAAAAAGGCTGCAGATCCTGCAATCTAATTGTGTAAGTGAATTTGGGATTGCGTTTTGATGGCATCAATCGAATAATCACATGCGAGATGAAACACGCGATGAGGATTTCTGTCTATGTGATTTGTCGACTAATGGCGGTCAATCCCTTTGCCTTACCGAATTCACTTACGCAGTTAGGCGGCTGGACATTATACGGATTGCCGTCACCAAATGCTTTCTGAGGATCTGATGATTTTAGTCTTGCAATGTCCGATTAGTTAGAAATTGAACATTCCATGTAGCGGAGGCCCGGGCAATAAATTATGCCGATGCTGATCAAATAAGCTAAATATTTAAATATGCTCAGGTTATATAATAATAATTTTAATTATCCTCCTTGCTAACCAGCGTCAGGACCACTCAAAAGTCCCTTTAATCATAACTTCCCTAACTTTATTAAAACCCAATTAAAACGAATTCGTTATCAACAGAAAAACAGCCGCGCTACAGTTCTCGTATCGCTTGAAGAGACCCGATACTGCGAGAATCAGAAGATCGACCCTGAAGACCCACGATGCACCAGGTTGATGCTGTCAGGGAAGATGAAGAAGGTATGGATTTACTTAACATTCTATTATTAGTTTACAGCTCAGCACCATCTTCCTTTTGGTCTACCAGACGTACTGCAGGGACCATCTAGATCTGTACTTACACTAAGCGCTTCTCCTTCACATTTATTATGCGCACAGCCAAAGTGTTGAACTCTCTGCCAGCGTTTGTGTTCCCTCCAGCCAACAATCAACTTTAACTCAAAGCAAGAGTGAACAGGCATCTTCTGGGGTCGGTCTCCCCATCGTAAAGACCTCGATCGCTTCGATTTTCTGCTATTATTTATCTTATTGCTCGTTTATGGGTACTTTAGATAGGTACTCCTGTAACGTACTTTGACGTATTTCATCGATTTTGTAAAGAATTTCCTTCCTTGTAGGTACTAACACTATTAAACGCCCTGCTACAGAGCTCTCTCTATAACAGGCAAATTACTAGTAATAAGTAGATATTTAATCTCCAAATAGCAATGCTCCGAACGACACGGGAAGTGATTAACGTTGACTAACAGAATGTTTGAAGCGGTCACCATTAACCGATCTGAATCTAACGACCGTAAGGGCTATCTCTCTGCAGACAGCAAATTTTAGAAGCTTACAGATAAAGCATTATATTAAGTACCTATCAATATGAATAACAAACAAGTATTTGCAAAACATTACGATAAGCTATGCATTTAGATTGCTTTTTAATAAAGTGCTATTTTATCGAACAACCGTATGCATTAAGCGAAGCACTTGATAATGATTGCTCTGTGTCTTTAATCTAATCGTCTGTCACTTTAGGTTAAGGAGCACACACCAGAGTACGACTTCGCAAAGGCCGCTTTGTTTGAAAGGCATCCGTCTATGGCTGACTTCCCTCCGGGTATGTATATGCATCTATCTTGCCTAGAAAACTAATCTCTTTGATTCGGATACGAGTATAGCCGGAAACATACTTATGTGTCGTGGCTTGGCGACTTAGGACTCATTTGATTGGCTACAAGACTAGTTGTGATATGACGTAGGCTTGAACAAATTCGTATGTTTGGTGTATCCAGCGCCTCGGCACGCCACGCCATGTAAGTATGTTTCTGCCTTAAGAGCGTGTCTCCACTGAACCATTGGTTTCTACCTGCGAATAATAATCGGACATAACTTAGTAATCACGCCTGTATGCTGAAGGGTTAGGCAGAAGCGTATATTGCACATTTTGTCAGTTTTGTTTATAATATCAGAGTCCTAGAAAACGAGAAACACTCGGTTTTTACATTTTATTACCAGGGAGGAAACCATAACCTCTTGAGAGTAAGATTATTTTGAGTTTGCGTAAGGGACAAACGTATACAAGTCATATACCTCCGTCTCTTACGCACACTCAAAATAACCTTACTCTAAGAGCTTATGGTCACCCCCAGGTCTGCTATTTGTAACTTATTAATATAATTACAATCCACGAAATAAGTTCACAATATATAAAAAAAAACATAATAATTACCGTCATCCCATTTTCAGACCACAACTGGTTCGTAGCGAAGCTGAAGATCGCTCAAATCGCGATGATCGACTGGTTCGGCGGCGCCAAGTACATCGCGGTCCGCGACTACCTAGCGTACAACTACACTGGCACAGAGATGTTGCAGTACCACAACCAACGCTTGCATAGAGCCATGTTACCCTAAATGTAGTGAGCTTCATACATTATGGAATGATAACTATTTTTTTATTCTACCCGTCAAGTTGATTAATAAAAAATATTGGTTTTCTTTTTTTCTTTTGTCACGTAACCAAAAAATAACGAAGTTAAAGCGCTTTGAAATTTCGTGTGACGTCACGTTTCAGTACTCTTTTACTCAAAAGTGACCTCACAAGCTTCTTATACTTCAGGAGTCCTGAAGTTTGATGAGCTTTTTCTTTGTCTATTTGAAATTTGATAAAGCAAAAAATACGTGTCCAATACTATTTGATCATTTCAATGACGGATTGAATAAAATTATCATTTTTCTTCCCTATTGGAGACGATAAGCTTTTGTTTTGATTCCAGTTAGGGCGTGTTCCCATCGAAATCTATTAACTAATAAGTTTTGTAGTTCGGAGAGGCTACACTGCTATTAGATCTACAAGAGTAGACAGAAATGGCAATATAATTGCTATAAAGTAATTCACTAGTTTAGAAGTAGAGTAAATTAGCTCTCGGTAGGACCGCGCCCTTATGATATGGATAAGTTCAAAATTCAATCAAATGCACTATTGTAGTTTTTGATGTGTGCAGGCCCTTATACATGCCTAAAATATAGTGTATTCATAAACAGAGCTGTGTGTGTGCTTTCTACTGGTGAAGAGAAATTGTTTTTCTAGTAATTTTTTTGTAGTACGGAAATAGCGGATTCTACTAAGATAGGATCCGGTATTTCTGTGTGACTTATCACAAAGAATTCTTACTGGCAGATTGGTAATAAAACCTGTGCACTTTTCAAGTTTCGAAAAGATTATGTATAATATAATGATACAATAGTAATATAATATATTATGTATATATACCTGTGATATAAGCGAAGCAAAACCTAATACCTTTTATACCTAAGTGTTCTTAAAATTATATCATAATCATAATAAACTGTGTTATAATTACGAAATAAAAACATTATAATAACAATAAATAGTTTTATTATCAGGATTATGTACATCTTTACACAAAAATGCATTTTTTTTGGAATGATTTTTATAGAAATTTAACTCGCTCCCTTATTATCATTTTGTTAATATAATACACTTTACAAATAACAAAGTAAAATAATTCAAAAGGGATATCGACGAACCAGTTCAATAATAAGGCAATATTATTTCCTGGTACCTACATGTTTCCAATTAAGGAGTTAGCTATTTTTGCATATTTCCGCAAATTTATAGTTAAGTCTATACATGTATTGGTAAGTTCAATATATAATTTACAATACTTAATATAATATTATAAAGCTGAAGAGTTTGTTTGTTTGAACGCGCTGATCTCAGGAACTACTGGTTGGAATTGAAACATTCTTTTTGTGTTGGATTGTCCATTTATCGAGGAAGATTATAGGCTATATAAAATCACGCTATGACCAATAGGAGCGGAGCATAAATGAAAAATGTTGCAAAAACGGGCATTTTTTTTTCCTTTTTGAGAGCTTCCTTTGCGTGCGCTGCGTAGTGTAGTTAGGGTATGGTAGGTAGGGTAGATGGGTAAGTAGCCAGTTGACGGGAGCGAAGCCGCGTGGGACAACTAGTACTTCATAAAAATAAAGCTTGCTTCAAGCATTTGACATATAAAATAAAATGAGTCAAATAGTTTTAGTAAATAATATTATCTTCCGGACTTTGTCCAGCAGTACGACAAAATAGGTTAAATATATAGAATATTATCTATGAACTAAATATTTCCTTAAGTGGATTGATTTCTTATGACAATAGAACAATTAATTTAGATTTTAAAATAATCCATTTTGACATCGCGAGAGAAAATAGCAAACCGTTCGAGTAAAAAAATATTGAATATGTAAATTTTAATTATTGCTAATAATACAGAGCACCATAGTACCTACAACTAAAAACACCCTTATTCATTAAAATATCTATTGATTTATCAGTTGCTATATTATAATACTCACGGATCGTTGTGTCTCTGAATTTGCTGCAAGACCCTACGCAGTAGCTATTTTTGTGTCAATGTTGAAGATGAAGATAGCATTATATAACTGTCTCTTTCACTCGCTTACGTTTGTCGCATCGACTTATCTCGCTTACTCTATGCAGTATACTCGATGACAAATTGTTTCTTGCGCAATGGTTGGCAGAACAAATTTCAGAGACACAAAGATCTGCTGTGACTACTCTACTCCATTTGAGATAACATTAGACATTGTAATCGCATTTTGCAGCCCGTTCAACCGATTTTGATTTCTATTGCGTTGGTGATATGACAAATAGCAGCTGTATTAAACAGCTAGTTTTGGTAACAGGTTTATGCTTTTTAGTTTTTATGCCATCCTTAGATTTACGAGATAGATCTCAACATCGGTTGAACGAACTGTAAAAAAGAGGTTTATAAAAATTGCTAATATTATTTCAAATGGAGCATAAACAGTTTAGAGATTTTTATAAGGCACAAATTTTAGGGTTCCGTACCCGTCTGTGCGTCCGTTGTCTGTCATAAAATTTTATTCCGAAGAATTTTTTACCTTCCCATTGACCTATGAACTTGAAACTTGGGTGATATTTTTATTATTTCGTATATTTTAATAAAAATAATAATAATTTATTGATAAATCATTTGAATATTCTACATTTGGTACGGAACCCTAAATTTGCGAAGTCCAACACGCACTTGGCCGGCTTCTTTATTAATGTACCTACCTACCTATATAATGTCTAAAACTTTTAATTAACACAATTTTATATTGATATTTTAATTTACTTCGAGCCTCTTTCTGCAACCAATATACAAAAGGCTGTTTTAGGGGATATAAAATGACCTGTCTGTTATTTTTAAAACTTGGTACTAGTTTATTATGAGAACTTTGGCTGATTGTCTGTTCATTATGAATAACAATCACGCCTTTATTGCCAGAGAGACCCATATTGCGTCTATTATCGGCATAACCAATCTATTTAACAAAATTCTGTATATTTATTTATATTTACAGCCAATATTTATAATATATTGCAGTATTTATGGGAAACTATCGTATCTATACACAACTTAATAAATCTTGTGCCTTAAAGACCATGCCACACGCACTTATATTGCACACCTTAAAACATAGCGCTGCAAACCACTCTCTTAGGGATATTTTCGTTACATCTCTGCATACCTAGTGTTGTGCTGCATCCTCTACCGTAACGCATTCCTCACCGACATCACGATCCAACCAATTAGAGCAGCTGAACCTTGCCGTGGCAGTGCACGCAGGAGGCGATTGGCCGGGGTGTGTTGCCGCTGCTGCTGTAAGCGTGGTGAACTAACGCGTTCACAGGCTCTTCGCTCACCTTCCTAACGTCTAGGGGAATCGCCATTATCTGTTAGAGGAAGAAACGAAATTAATCGGAACATCAACGTAAACGGAGCAACTTAGTTAACGCAACTACCAACTTTTCAAAAGTTTCCGTTAACGGTATGCAGCAACAAAAATAACTAGGTATTTACTGGCAAATTTATTACGGTTACAAAACTGGAGCAGGGCACTGCGGAGGACGAGAAAGGAGTGAAGTCGCTCTGCAAGTTGCAGTTGCCAGTTGTGGAAAGCAGCAACTTAACACAAGGGGTATACATCTGTCAGTTTCTAGTTATAGCAATTTTGAATTTTACCAGCAACCAAAAACTATTTGTTCACCGAAAATTACAACTACGTACAGTAGTACCCAACTGATATGGCTTACCGATGTACCTGCGCAGAAGATAAATTTTCAAAGCGCTGGAAATGCTATTGACCAGTCGGCACGCTCCACGCACCGCGCTTCTTTTTCCTGTACCGCTATTGGTCGGCAGCTGCCGCCATGTTAGCGCGCGCCGCGTGGCATGTCAGTCAGCCGCCATACTTCTGATCGAGTGCACGCGCAGCAGGCAAAAGTACACTTAGTGGCGACAAAAGTGTTTTCTTTTTTGTGGTTTAAAATGAGTTCTTTAAAAAGGGGGCAACCACTTAAACGTCAAGCTCGGGAAATTATTTTCAATGTGCACGAGTTTATGAAGAAAGAAGCTCAGGAATCTAAGAACACAACATTTACAAAAGATCGATTTTTGAAAATTATTGACCGAACGGCCGAAGCTACACAAATTTCAAAACGAATAATAACGAGAATTCTTAAAGAGAAGGATCAACATACGAGTGAAAACACTGCGGGTCCTTCTTTTAGAACGCCGAAAAAGGGTAAATTGAAGAAAACTTATCGTAAGGAATTGGACGATTTTTCATACCAAGCTATACGCCGGAAAATGTATGGCTTTCACCGCGAAGAAAAACAGGTAGTCACAATGAGAGCGCTATTGGAGAAATTAAAAAGAGATATCGACTTCGAAGGAGGCAGAGAAACTCTGCGCCGAATTGTAAGAGAGCTAGGATTTAGGTTTAAGAAAACGCAAACGAACCGTAAGATGCTGGCGAAAAAAGACGAAGTAAGGCTGTTAAGAATACGATTTTTAAGAAAAATAAAAAAGTATCGGCATGAAGGGAGACCTATTGTGTATGGCGACGAGACTTATGTACATTCGACCCACACGAAGGAACAAGCCTGGTCTGACGGTCAAGGCAAAGGCATAAAAAAACCAATTTAGAAGGGACCGAGGCTGATTATAGTGCATGCTGGTGGTGCTAATGGATTTATACCAAATGCTTTGCTCATGTACAAATCGGCTCAGACCACAGGAGACTATCACAGTGAGATGAACAGAGAAAATTACGAACAATGGTTGCAAGAGAAATTAATTCCCAACCTCCAACCGAATTCTATGTTTGTCATTGACAATGCGTCATACCATAGCATATTAGAAGAGAGGGCACCGAACAGTAACTCTTCAAAAAACATTATACAGGATTGGTTAAAAGATAAAAACATACCTTTCGATATCAAAGCGTATAAACCGGAATTGTACGATATAATTAAACGCCATAAGCATCTCTATGTAAAGTTCTCGCTTGACACCATAATGGAAGCTCACGGTCACACAGTGTTAAGGCTCCCTCCATATCATCCGGACTTCAACCCGATAGAAAACATTTGGTCGCAGGTGAAAGGTCACGTAAGCAAATTCAATGTTGCCATGAATTTGACCGAAGTGCAGCGTCTTTTGTCGGAAAAAATCGCATCCATCGGGCCAGACGAGTTAGCGAAGCAAACGAGCAAAAAGTTGTGGATCATGCCATCAAATGCGAAGACAAATTTATGACATTGGAAGAGGCAATCGACGATAGATTGGACCAATTTGTCATAAATACGAACGAAGATACATCATCCTCATCGGATAGTTCGAGTCGTGATAGTGATGGTAATAGTAGCGACGCTCAGAGTGATATTGGAACAGCAGGAGTTCGGCCTTTAGATTAAGTTTTTTCTATTGTATACTTAATAAATACCTATTTGTTTATTAAATAAATCATACATTTTAAATAACCTGTATTTTGAATTAAATATATTTTTGATGAAAACTGCCCGCTAAAATTGGCACGAAGTGTAATTGTGCGGAGGGGTGTGACTTACGAGTGAGACGGAACTAACAGCTGCAGTTTATTATGAACCATATAGTAGTGAAATAAGGTTGATTGTAAGTTTGAGGCATTCTTTCGTTAATCTTCGGGGCTATACTTTCTTTTCTGCGCGAACGAAGATTCACGACGCGCCTTTTCAGTTGGGTACTACTGTACGTTGCTGTCTGCGCACTTTTTCAAATTATATGAAATCGTCATAGACAGGTAGGTATAATAGTTATAGCAGATTTTATGTCTCATGAAGTCTTTGTCATCTAGTATAATGTGAGTAAGCGAGATAGGACGATGCGACAAACGTAAGCGAGTGAAAGAGACAGTTATACAATGATATCACCTTCACCTTCAAAATTGACACAAAAATAGCTACTGTGCAGGGTCTTGCAGCCTGAATTGGCTCAAAGATCCGTTGTGAGTATTATAGTTGTAGGTTGCCAGTTGCCGAAATCTGGATATCAATGTTGCTCTGGTTGTGAATTCGTATTACGCAAGAACGCGATTCTGAGCCGCAAAATAAAACCTTGTATCGTTTCGTTTTGCGTTGTAACAATTATCACAAAAGGCCTCATCATACCGTTTTACAGACTACAGTCACTATATCGCTACCAATTTATTATTTTGAATTTATTTGGAATTGCAAATGCAAGCTAAGATTGATGTCAAGTCAGGTCACATAAATATTTAAATACCCACGAACTATAACTCACGTTTTCAGCATTCTTTTCCCCTTCAGTGATAGTCGACAGTTTCTCCAAATGGCTAATATCTTGCTTTTCGACGGAGCTGCTGACATTTTCAGACAGTTTCAGGTTGATTGATGACATATCCAGTATGTTGGTTGAATGTGGAATAGTTGCGTTGAAGTTAAGGTTTCCAATGGGCCGATTGTACATCTTACTGTTGCCCACATACTCTGTTATGGCGATATTTTCGAGCCACTTTTCGTGAAGACTGTACAAGTTTTTATAAGTACATAACATCATGTCACGCGCCCGGCATCGCTCGTCTAGTAATTGTTTTATTGCTTGTTGTAAATTTTCAGTCTTTTCGTTTAATAACTTCTTACATTGTGCTAATTCTTCTACCATCAGGCTGAAAACAATATCAATAATTATTTTATCATCCATTTATTTACGTTATTTGTGAATCAACTCAAATGTTCACTAAATAGTGATCAGTGAATAAATAAAAAAAAGTATCCTTTATACATCATCAAACCACAGAGGCATAAACAAGTTTAAATAAATATTAAATGTATAGTTTTACCTGCTTGCAAGGAATTTACTCCTCCATACTTCACACTGCCCTGCTAACCATTCAGTTTGCTCCTAAAAATCAAAATAAATTATTTAAGTGCAGTCAAATATTAGGAATAAATGTTGCAGAAACAAACGGAGTATAAACAGCTTAGAGATTTTTATAAGGAGCAAATCTTAGGGTACTGCTCGGCAGAAATAAAACCTTTTATCCCTTTCTGTGTGCATCATGTTCACCACAACTCCTTTTAAAACTCAGTTAAGGCACATACACACATATCAGTCACGATAAGGTTTAGCGCGCACTACGATTTTTATTCGCGCGAATTTTTCCGCCCATTCTGTGACCTATGGAATTGTATGAAGCTGCACGCATTACGGAAAAAAACGGGCGGAAATAATACCGCAAGAAAGCCGTGTTTTACCACAGAATTCACCGCACCGCGGCGCGGATTAAATGCGCGCGAATATTTTGAACTCTATGAACAGCTAGGAGACAAAAATCGCGCTGAATTTTATCAGCAGTATTTTATTGTGGGTGTAAGTTAAATTCAGCACGCGGACAATTATTCGCGCGACTAAAAATCGCAATACGTGCTAAGCTTAGGCTTAGGCTTAGTCTAATCGCCGGTCACAAACGTAAAAAAAAAAATGTTTTGTAGAAGTCGTAAGACGTCAGCCCCACACGTCACGACCGGTGCACGTCATTATCATTCATACACAATCGGTGACTGATTGGCGGTTTTACGGTAAACCTTGATCCCACTGCTGGGAAACAGGGTTCCTCTCTAGAATGTGCTTTAATCCAACCAGTTTGGTAGATGTCACGTGTCTTTGAATTTTTGGTTCTAGGACATGCTGGTTTCCTCATATTATTTTCCTTCACCATTTTTAAAGCAGTGGTGATGAATAACTTAAGAAATGTATATGTATATATGTGTAAGTATATTTATAACATACCTGGTGAGTAGACAAATGTTGTGCGGAACTGAGCAAAGCATTGGCTAAATGCTTTTTATCTTCATTCAGAGATTGTACTTGGGTCTCAAGGTCCTCACCCATAGATGCCACCAGCATTGTTTTCAGCTCTTTGTTGACCTGCAGATAACACCTTGTTTTAAACCATAATAATGATGCAATGTTGTTGCTGAGATAGTGGGAAGGATGATAAAAAGTTTAAAGCACTCCAATTAAACTTTTGTAGGCTTGAGTCACGTTTTATAATAATTCTGATGAGGTACTTCCATGACTTTATTATTTAAATCTCTGACATCGTTGCCCTAGTCGACGGCACGAACTATTTTGTGCGCAGGGTTAAAATGCACGCTATCTCATCCGACAGCTGGTGCGAAAGATATGGATAGATGCTGTGATGAGTAGTAAGAAGCTAGTTCGCGTACGAATACACACTTTTGCAAATTTGTAGCGAAATTGATGATGATTTAGGACGAAAACGAGCGTGCGAAATTTTACAAACAGACCTTTGGGAGTATAGATATCATGAAAAAACGACCTAATCTATATTTTCAAAATAAAATTATTTGCATTGTTGAACTACTAATCTATGCATATATGGTGGCCGTTTTGCAATTTTCCTTCTTATTATGGTTTTTATTTCCGCCCAAAGATGCGTTAAAATTTGTTTTGAAATATGGAACTGTCGACGCTCATAAGTTTATTTTTTTTTCCTTTTTTTTTCCATACAGGGCTAGATAATGATGAGACAAATTGATATCATTTTTTATTTTGAAACTACAACGTCAAATAGTGGAGTAATCGCCAGACTACATTTGTATGGAAGAATGATCGACTAGTGTAACCTTAAGGAAGTGTTTTATAATGTACAGTTCCATAAAACAAAATATTACAATTTGTACAAAACATGTTTTAATTAAAATCAAAATAGTTGTGGAAGCGGATATTTGACGGCTCACATCTGCGGATGTGGATTTTAAGATATTTTATAAGAAACTTTATGTGAGGAGACATAAAATAATAAGATAGAAAGTAAGGTTAAAAATTGGAGCAATTTAATAAAAATCAGATTAAAAAAATCTTTAAATATGTACTATGGACCTGATGTTAAAAACTATACCTGTCAATAGGCAAAATCGGGCTGCAGATGGTCAAACAGTCATATTGTGACTAATATAGATTTCACTAACATAATTACCTATTGTTATTAGGCATGAGTTTAGATACATCAAAACGTAACTTATATTGGTTATGTGTTAGATATCATACTATATCAATATAAACAATATCACAAAAACTGTATCAAATCAAAACCTACTAGCGAGAACCAATAAGTCAAAACTTAAAACTGTAACTATCCGAACAAAACGCAAACTTCACAAAAGATATGGATCATATGCGCTACCTAGTTTAGCTAGTGTTTTACTGGTATGAAAGAGATGAAGCAAATATGAGTTAACTTTAGCCAGTTTGCACAGTTAATGGTGTGTGTAATGATATATCTTACTATACTAGCCATAAGGTTTAGTCTCTATTGTATAGTTACGATAATGCTTTTAGAGTCCATGATTTGGCAGCTGGTAGCTACGGCCACTCAATATTAGTGAGACACTTACTCTAAAAAATAGAATTACAGATCGAAGTAATTAGATTGAACTTGAGTTGTTACAATATGTTTACTTTAGTTCGCATTCGTTGTTTGTTTGCTCGTCTAATCTAAATATCATGTTAACATTTGCAAATTGTACTACCAATATCGATATCTAAAAACCTTTTTCAATATCAATATGCAAACCCTGTGCTTATTCCGAGTTTTTTAAGGTACTCACTTGTGGTAACATAAACAATCTCTTAGGTAAAAATGTATACGAAAAAAAGGGGTTTCTCCTTACCGTCACCATACAGCATTTATCCAGTTTCAATACAAATTAATGTTTATGTTAATGTGATTGAGCATGAGTAAAAACTCGCACTAAGGCCTCTTTATATCAGTTACATAACCGTTTGCGGAAAAATCGGTAAATGTCCATCTCTAATTGTTATGAATAATAAAAAATTTGAAATGTTGTTTTAAAAAAATTACAATTATTCAGAACATACCTGAACTTGTTGCTTTAACTGTTCTTTCAGAGATTCATTTTCATGTGTCAAGGTATCAATCTTTTTCTTCATCTCAACTGCCTCAGCACTGGGTTTATCAACATCAGAACCAGACTTATCACTCGTAGAGTTCAGTTTAGGACGAGGTTTGAATTCATTCAGGTTTGTATTCATCTGAGACATCTGAGTTATCAACGTGTTAATATCCATGTTGTTCTTCGACTTTTTCAAGCCTTTTGTAACAAGTAGAGGTGTCATTGGCTTTACTGCTGCTGGATATGGCTCATATGGAACAAACTTCGGTGTCTTCCCACTAAATGACCTCCTCTTCTCTGATCTGAACACTTTAGTAGCGTACACTTGCACCAAACGAGAGGGTAACAAACTTTCCTTTCTAATTGGGCTAGCGGTAATCTTAGAATCAACATTTTGATTCCTTTCTGTGGTATTTTCGTTCGATTCCATTCCATCGCCCGCAGTCCTTGTTTTACTCATTATTTCTAGAATAGAATAGTTAATTACATTATTACAATAATCAGATAACAATAAAGATAAACAATCAGTAAGATACATAAATAAATGTACACGAATGCAGTAAGATTTATGTTGACCAAAGGATGTGCATACTTGGGTTATAAGCATATTGTTTATCCATTTCTACGAGATAGAAAGTCAGGAAAATCAGATCATATAATTACAAATACAACATCTACCAAGTTTCTAGATAAATATTATTTATTCCTTTTCCTTTCAATGACGATTGGAGTAGGTCGTAAAGTTTTGTTTCGTGTTCGTCTTGACGTCTTCATCTCATAGTGTCACTGTCAGCTGTCATCACAGACTTCGTACGAGCAAAAACAGAAAAGAAAACTTCTTTTCATAGAATTCAAACGACTTCAAATTGGATTGGAGCTTTCGGTCTTTTGACAATTGTTAGAGAGAAAATTTTATGTATTGTTTATATTCAGTAATTAAATAAATCGGTGTGTGAATGGACTAAAAAATCATTTTATTAAATCATCAAATATATTTACATGAGGGCAGATATTCTCAAGAAATAACTTTACTTCCGACTTCTTAATCGGCGTTTCTGGATTTATTTCTTCGTTATTCGTACATCGACTTTTTAAATTAAAGACTTTCTCTCCTAAGACGCTCCTAAGGCCTAGCCGCTAACGCCTAGCGCATACTCACGACCACAGAGTACATTTTATAATAGGGTACTCATGACTTTTGCATCGCATCGACCAAACTGTTGTGTACTTGGTTGATGCCACCCGAGTTCACCGGATTGTGTAGAAGATCAAAATACAAAGTCTCTGAAAGGTTTTTTTTATTTGTTTTTTTTTTATTTAATAGGCAATGAAGAGGGCTATGCTCGGAGTTTCCTTGCGTGATCATGTCAGAAATGAGGATATCCGCAGGAGAACCAAAGTTACCGATATAGCCCGAAGAATTGCCAAACTTAAGTGGCAGTGGACAGGGCACATTGCTCGCAGAACAGATCGCCGTTGGGACCGAAAAGTTCTGCAATGGCGACCGCGAACCGGAAGACGATACGTTGGAAGGCCTCCCACTAGGTGGACCGATGACCTGGTTAAGGTTGCGGGAAGGCATTGGATGCGAGACGCAGCACGGGATCGGTCAATGTGGCGACGCCTGGGGGAGGTCTATGTCCAGCTGTGGACATCTTTCGGCTGAAATGATGATGATGATGATTTACATATGTACATTATTAACAAACTAATATTATAACTAAATAAATATGTAAAATTACGAATAAAAATATGTTAAATTACGGAACGTCAAAAAATGCGTCCACAACGCTGTCAACAGGAAAAGTGCCCAGAACGCTGGCGGCATTGCCACGTTGGATGGCAATGAATATAACATGCTGTCATCTGTGATCGTGCAGCTGTCATGTCAGTGTCACTTGGTTGTGTGTGACCAATGAGTGTGTGAGTGTGACTGACTGGTCTCCTGGTCTGTCATAATGTCATCTGTCATTACCAGCTGGAACTTTACACTTTTACAGCGCGAGACCGAGAATGTTACATCGGTAGTGTAACATAATTTAAATTGAAATACTGTTTTCAAAATATATCATGGCAAACATATTCCATTGTGTATTTTGTAATAACTCTGATGACATTTTATTATCGTTCACTGAAGTAAAGTTAAAAAAGTGTCAACAAATTTTTAAACTCAGAAATGAGCACAACCTCAAGTTCAAATATGTTGTTTTGCCAGTTGAATTGTTTGAAAGTGGTTTTCATAGACATAAGTCATTTACAGGGTTAAAGGAAGAAGAAATTTTACAAAAAGCTGCTTTATTGTTAAGAAAATCAATTTTGCAAGATGAGAACAACAAAATTGAAAATATTGCAACACAGGATGAAGAAGTTTCAGTGCCACAAGATTTGGCAGACTTTTATTTTAATCTGATTTCAGGCAGTAGGTAATAGAAAACGAAAAATTAGTGATCAATCTTACATTCAAGATATGGTAAATGCTGTACACAATGAAATCACTGAAAAAATTAATGAATCAAGAAAATTAAAGGTTTAGAAAATACTTTACATTTCATCTTTTTTTTTAATCAGTGCGAGGGATGATTTGCCTTAGACAAGTAAATAAAATTGAAGTGACAAAATATCAACTTTTTAACAAGTATTTCCCCACTGGCAACAATTATAATCGTCATAATGGCGGGACCAATTCTTGTAATTGAAATATTCTACCACTTATAAAAATAAGGTGGCTGGGTATTTAGTAAAATTTTGTACCTGTCCTGAAAATTTTGTACCTCACACGGCATAAAACGGAATTTCACAATAACATGCCTGTACTCCAAAACTACAACAAATTACGTTATTCTGATCAAACCAGTATTTAGTACTTCCAAAAATCAACAGTGGGTGGCGGAGATTGTAGTAGTTTCTTTACAAAATTAATTTTTAAATTTTGACATTTCTACGCCTGATTAATATAACGAGCAAAAATACTTGAAGTAAATAGTTGCAGAGACATTTCGTGCAGGCGCCTTATTATTAATTATATTATTTTACTAGCTGTCCCACGCGGCTTCGCTCCCGTCAACTGGTTACGTACCTACCCATCTACCCTACCTACACTACATACATGTTTGTTGCGTAACTTTAACCGCTTACGCAGCGCACGCCACGGAATCTCTTAAAAAGGAATAATTTGTTCCCGTTTTTGCAACATTTTTCATTTATGCTCCGCTCCTATTGGTTGTAGCGTGATGTTATATTGATGTCATTTCCTGAATGGCTGTGTTAAGATTCTCCGCGGAAGAATGACTCTAGAAATAAAATTGATAAGTAGGTTGCGAAAGGTCGCTGCCCTCCGCCACCTCCTGAGGGAACAGGACATCGACGTGGCGCTCATAGACGAGACTCACCAAGGACCTAAAGATAGGTGCAAGTTCCCAGGTTATCTCGTTTACAGGAAGGACGAACGGTTGGCAGTCAACGCTCGATAGTCGATACCGTAGCCTGGCAGTCATGGTAAAGAGAAGAGTCGTCCATCAAGAACTCCCCTCGCCCCCGCTATATATCCGCTTACGCGCTGGATGTGCAGCTGCACATGGCCGGCGAGGACATGCAAATCTATGCTTTTTATAAGTCGCCCGGCAACAAGCTAGAGATGGCAGACCTCCGGGCGCTACTTCATCCCGAACATACATCTATCCTCGCCGGGGATTTCAATTGTAAGCACCCAGCTTGGAACTCTTTACAAAGCGAATACGGAGGGAAGACGGCTCTTCGCGGATGCGGAAGCCTTCGGGTACATGGCGGGCCCTGAGACGCCCACCCACTACCCAGACGCACATAAAACATACCCGACGTGCTCGTCATCATAGTACACCGAGGGCTCATACTGCCAGGTCACCCAGCAGGTACTAGACGACGAGCTGGAGTCGGACCAATATCCAGTGATCGTCGTCCTATCGGATATACACAGACTGTGCCGCCAACTCAGTAACACCCCAGCTCCAGTGCACCCACTGCGGAGCAGCGACGGGGCGCTAAAATACATAGCGGGAGACCGCGCGGAGGTCTTCGCAGAACACCTGGAGCGTCAGTTCCAACCAAAACCGACCACCGATTAAGAACATGTCGCGGCAGTCGAGAAACACCTTGGGGACTACTTCGCTACGCCGATAGCTCCTGAAGAAGATGCCATCTACTTTTCGCCTGGCACAGTCAGACGCGCCATCTTGCGAACGAGCCCTAGGAAGGCCCCAGGTGCTGACGCGCTCACCAAAACAGCGCTGCGCCACCTGCCCCACAAAATGGTAGCGGCCCTGGCCCTCCTGTTCACGGGGATCCTGCGCACGGGCTCCTTCCCGGTCTCGTGGAAAGAAGGGCACGTCATTATGGTGCCTCATGGCGAACAAAAATGTCCTGAAGCCTGAGAGCTATCGGCCGAGCACTCTCCTGCCCACCATATCCAAGGTGTTCGAATCCCTCCTGCTGCGACATCTCACACCCCACCTAACTCCGCGCGCAGAACAATTCGGGTTTCGTGCGGAACACAGTACGACGCTCCAGTTGTCGGGGGTACTACTCCAGCTGTCATCGACTATGAACAGGAAGGAGTACGCGGTAGCAGTATTCCTCGACACGCGGGACTCCTCTACAAGATGTCCAAAAGAGCGCGCCTCGACGCTTAGTACGGGTATGTGTGATTCAATCTTTTTTGACCAACAGGACTTTCAGAGTGGTGTTAGAAGGAGAGCTGTCCACCCCCCGCCCTATAATGGCGGCAGTGCCGCAGGGCAGCTGTCTCTCGCCTGCATAATACTCCTGCTACCCAGACGACATCCCCTCGAAACCAGAGGCGACGCTCGCGTTGTACGCTGATGACGCTGCGTACATCACAACATCTTTGAACACCAAGCACGCAGCGTGTAAGATGCAGCGCGCCCTTGACCTCATTCGGGACTGGCTCACGATGGGGTTGCACGTCACCAGGGTAAGTGACACAAAGTAAGGTAGCCCGAAGCCTGCTCTATCCAGTGCTCTCATCCCGCCTCCCTACGCGCACCAAGCTGGGCATATATAGATCCTACATTCGGCCTATTCAGACCTACACCGCCCCAGCTTGGTTCGTCCTCACGAGCGAGACAAGCAAAAAGAAGCTCCGCGCGCAGCACAATCTACCGCTGCGCAGCGTCATAAACAAAGTCATTCAGCGGGAAATTGGGATCGAGAGCCTGGATGAATTTGTGAGGCGCCTCGCTACGTCGCGCCCGCCGGGCAAGAGACGCCTCCCACGGGATCTTCTAACAGCAGACTGTGTAACCTCATCCACCTCCCGGATTTGACACCTGAGTAAGCAGCAACCAAGCAAACACGTCTACACGCTGCTTACTCAAACAATAATACAGCTCGCTCCACACTACATTGGGTAGATGTAAGTGGGTATAACCATTTTTAATTTCAATCTCATGAAAAAACATCAATATTTTTTTATTCCCGGCGTGAAGTTTGTTCTAAGTTAATATAGGCTCACTTCACGTCGAAAACAGCCAATTACTACTCTAGCACAGGCAGAGTACCCACGCACTGAATAGCGTAGCGAGTACCTCACACGCTATTGGGGAAACACATGAGCTATGTAATTCAGTACATTGCCGCTCCCACGTACATTCGGCGCCACTGTCTTTGCAATAACTGGCTAGCTCTGGAAGTTGTGCAAACGGGTGCCACTCATTTCTATCTGTAGGTTCGTTAAGTGGGCACTTCTAACGCTGGACGAACTCGCTGGGCCCCCTATGCACTTTTGACTTAAAGACTCCCAGGTTGTATCTTTCAAGAAGTACAGACTCAGACAGGGAATTCCACTCCTTAGCTGTACGTGTCATAAATATATATTTTTTCTTTCATTATAAAAGTATTCCCAAAACGTTTGGTGCGTATGGGTGGGATGTCCACCATGTACCGATTACGCATCGCCGTACGACTTGTAATCCGATGATGGAACGTACATGCATAATGCAATTCCATCGCACATTCCCCGAAATGCAACCAATAAAAATCGACAGACTGGCAACTTGGCGCTGGTGTTCAAGGCTCTGGAGCCTAGACTCGACCATTATCTCCTTGCCGATGAGCTTCTTGGCCCGTTTTTCGATCGACTCTAGTGCATCCAGCTGGCTGGCAGTTCCTTCAGTTGCTTGTGCCAGGGCCGCGGTAACTCTCTTCCAAATTTATCCGCGACTGCTTAGGGTACATTTATATGTAAAAAAAAATCTGGATGCCAGATTAAGAAAATTTCAATCTTCGCTTTGCATTCTTAGAATTTATTATATTCCTTGGCTTTTATAGAGACTGATCTAAAAATCCAAGAACATGGTTTCTTCGCAGCCTTCCATAATTCTTCTCGTAAAATTTCAGAACATGTTTTGGTAAGGAACACTTGTTTCTATATTTAGAAGAAGTTAAATGTGACCTACTTCTTTTAACAACCTTAAGAATGGGCTGTTTTTTTCCCGGGAGTAAGTATCTAAATAAAAAGTAATGTACTTGTGGTTCAGCTTTTCATCTTTATTAACAGAATTCCAGCTGGAGTCATCCGTTTCAATTTTATCAGTAATTTTTTGTCCTTGTGTTACAGAATCGTCCTCTTTATCAAAAAAAAATGTCATAATATCTTTACATTCTTTGATAGTACCTCAGAGTAACTTAGAAAATATATTCATAGAACATAATAATAACAACAACAAACAAATAGGAAATATATGTGTATGTTTATTTTTAACTATTTTTCAATTTTTACTTTATTATTTATTTCTATTTTTTGTGCACCTGCCATGTTACCTCTCAACCGTCCTTGGTTGACTGGTAAAGAATGCCTCAGGCATTTAGTCCGCCTATGTACCTGTATGTTGCATGAAGTTTTAATAAATAATACTTAATAATTTTCCTGCTTTACCTCTCCAAGTATTATTTGAAAACAGAAATAATTGTGCGAAACGAATGAAATAATAAAGCGCGAAATGTAGCTACATCTTTTTACTAGAAGTATTTTTGCTCGTTAAATTATTCAGGCATAGAAAATATAAAAAAAATAATTGTAAAGAAACTACTACGATCTCCGCCACCCACTAACCCATACTAAATCGAGTACTAGATAATGGTTTGATCAGAATGATGTAACTCGTTGCATTTTTAGAGTACAGGCATGGTCTCAGCATTATGACGCGTCATAATGGCGGGACGAGTGTTATCGTAAAATATTGTGTATGCCGTATGAGGTACAAAAATTTCAGGACAGGTACAAAATAGCACTAAATGGGTTCTAAATATACGTGGTAGAATCTCTCAATTACAAGATTTGGTCCCGACATTATGACGTTTATCAACAATTGGGATCCTTTTCCCCATTCGTCACCGGTGGTGACAACCTAGCCCTTATAATTTAACATAGGCCCACCTATGATAACTCCTATCTGTGAAAGGGCCTTTCTTGGATTACCCTTAAATTCATGGGTATATTTTGTAAAAAATGAAAATTTTATCTTTGCTAATGTGACGAAGATTGGGGACTCTCAGCTGGTGAATAGTCAACCAGACAGACAGAGTTGCAAAAAGTATAAAATGATAACAATTATTTATTAAAACCATTCATTTATTGTAATAAATTAATGTAACTACATTGGCATGAACCATTTATTAAGGCTTCAGTGTAGCATCTAGTTCCCCACTAGATTGGAGCTCCTTGATGATGTCTAAGCCTCCAACTAGTTCACCTTTAACGTAAAGTTGGGGGTAGGTAGGCCAGTCTGAATATTCCTTAAGGCCTTGACGTACTTCTTCATCAGTCAATATATCAAATGTATCATACGGCACCCTAGAAAACAATGGGTAATCACCATTATTATTTTATTGCAGTAAAAGATTTAATGTTATTGATAACTTTTATATTACAACTGGCCATTGTATTAGATTATAAGTATCTGTCTATACTATACTATAGTTAAACACCCTACTAGTTTAATAAAATAATGATAATGTCTGAGTCATTTTAATTTTACCTTCAAACAATGTGTCATTTGTGGTTAACAGTTGGCTGGGACAGTAGTAGGAAAACATGTCTACATTATGACTTTCATGTCCTTTATTATTCTTATTTCCATGGAAAATTTTAGTGGATATAAATGTGGACGGCTTTAAAAGTAGGGAAAGACTAGTGCAACAATGGATGGACTGTGTGGAAGATGCCTAGAAAAAAAGGTACTCAGATGACAGCTAAAAGACAAGAGGTGTATAGAAGAAATGTTCCAAAAACCTCATTTAAATTGGGATAAGGGCAAGGGAATGATGATAATTCCTATTTATATATAGCTGCTTGGTATCTAACTGCCTCACCCAGAAACAATAAATAATTACTTAAACCACTCCATAGTATAGATTTTGTACTAAAAATCAATGAAACTTAAGTAACTCAAACTTAAAACTTAAGTGACCATTAGCGGCTCTGAGTGCGGCAGTAAGCCATTCAATTGTACAATAAAAAATACTGCATGTATTCCTTACCCAGTTCCATTAAGGATTTGAATTAAAGTTTTGCTGAAACCACATCTAGGTTGCTCCCGGTTGCCTTTCATGAAGACCATAACATCATGTCTATTGATCAAGGCTTTTAGTCTATTTTCTAGTTTAGCAGGACCTACATCTCCCTGGGCAGTCTTATTTGTACTATGGGCCTTAACTTTGGAAGATATTTGTGCAGCATCAGCACCATCTACTCTGTCTAGTTGCGTGCCATTCCTGAACAAAATGACAGTTGGTACGGAATCAACCTGGAAATTAAACAGAGTAATTTAGTTACCAACGAGTTTCCAAAAGTATGTTTTGGATTCTGCTACATCATTGTTAATAATTGTAGTTGCAGACAAATTAAATATTTTTTAAGGAAGTGCTTGTAATTAGTTACACAACTGTTTCTTTCAAAATTTACATTACCATTCTTATTTGCATTATATATGTTAATTCATATGTGAGAATTAATTTTACCTTAAACTGTAATGAGATTTCAGATAACTTTTCAGCATCACATAAAGCTATTTTACTGCCGCTGGACTGTACTTCTGGTAACTTGATGAGTTCTTTCAGCACCTCTGTGACCTGCTTACATTGTTCCGCCCATTCAGCAGAAAAATGAACTACTGTTAGCACAGGTGTCCTAAAAAACAAGTATTTAACGTAATCATCGGATTTGTAACACAAAACTTCTAGATAACAGTTCAGTAGGGCACACCGATTGCTGTTATCACAGTTTTTATCTATACATATCAGTGTTTTGTTTGGATGGATAATCTTGTTATAAGAATAAACAAATCATAGCTTGTCCAACCCATGAGGTAGGCATGGAAAAATGAATATGATAGCATTTCGTTATCTTTGGTGACCTTAAGAGGTGAAACGTGTTTGATAATAATTACTGTTGGTTGAAAACAATTATCGATTTTTTAACTTATAAGAATAGTTCGATAACAAATGACGGTACTTGCGAAACTGAGCAGAAAATAGAAATTTTAATTCTACGAAATTTTAATTAAATTCACAGGAAAATCACAGTTTTAACGGCATTCTTATTTGATATAAGTTGTAATGATTGAACAAGGTATAAAACAAAAGATAAGTCACATTCAAAGTTCTACTAAAAGGACTCGTACACAAATTAATCTGCCTATGAAATGTAATCGAAATGTTGATTGAAAAACATTTTCTTACCTAATAAAATTTTGAAAATTCTCGATTGTATCCAAATTGGTGACAGACATGACGAGGTTGGATTGGGGTTAAGTTTCACCTTAGATCAAATAATAAATAAATTGAAACTGTTTGCTCAATAAAAATTGATCTAAGCGGCACTTTTATTTAATGTGACACGACTACATTCACGTTACTCCGTGCTACTACATTTACACAAATTCCAAAATAGTCTTGTAGTCCGCTGTCTGTCTCCGGTCTCGAATGGCTTCTAGCAAATTTTCGTTTTCGGCTACACTACAGGAAAGTGAAGTTTAATAGTGTTGTCACCAGAAGTGAGTTATCGCATTACTGAATTGAAAATCGACTATTTGCACACCTTTTGGCTTGGAAAGGTTTTTTTTAAGCGAAAATTTCTATACCCCCGTTGTGATTTGAAACTTGATGTAAAAACCGGCCAAGTGCGAGTTGAACTCGCGCACGAAGGGTTCCATTACCATTATCGCCGAAAACGGCAAAAAATTACGTTTGTTGTATGGGAGCCCGACATAAATATTTATTTTATTCCGATCTTAGTATTTTTTGTTATAGCGGCAACATAAATACATCATCTTTATAAATTTCAACTGGCTAGCTACCACGGTTCATGAGATACAGTCTGGTGACAGACGGACGGACAGACAGACAGACAGACGGACCGCGGAGTCTTAGTAATAGGGTCCCTTTTTTACCCTTTGGGTACGGAACCCTAAAAGTGAAATTACAAAGAGACAAATACATACATCTATAGGATTTTGACGTGCGAGAGTATTACATAAAATACATACAAATATATAAATTAGTAAAATGCATAAATAGTTACGGAACATATTCCTTGAGCGAAACAATACTACATAGTTTATTACTTAGCATTAGAGTTGTTACGTAAGTAAGTATACACCGTGAAATTTAAATGGTTGTTTTCCCGCAGCAAAATGGTTTTGTCTATGTAATACAATCGTTTCGTAGTTATATAAAATATTAGAAACAAAAACTGGCATATTTAACATTGTGTAAAACTAAACTCGAAAGCGATCACGAACCAATAGTAGGTATACCACCCGATATCTACGGCCGAACGACTGCAGGCCGTTGACCCGGGTGCTAGGTCACCGTCGAAAGGATTAGGTTCGAAGGCGGCTCCGTTTGATCATGTTACGCGCGGGCTAGATTATGCCGTATAATTACACGCGAGAGCTTATTTTACTTCAAACATTTAATAAATCGGTCTTTGCTTTGTCGGCTTGTGGCTCGCTCGTTTTATTTGCGTGCAAACTTTTATGCCGTATCACCACGTGCGAGAGCTTATTTGGGTTTGACCATTTATGCATCGCTTTCCTTTGAGGGCTGCGGCGCCGGCGCGTGCGACGCCAGTATTACCTACAATACATGTTACGTCTAGTGTTACTATTAAAGGCCGCGAGGCCATTGACCCACGTGCTTTTCAATCAGCTGACCCAACATGTTATTCAAATTTTCCCTTCATACTTTTACGGGCTTAGGACCGTCATAAATACTTTCGGTTCGTTTGAAATTGTTGCGCGCAGGCTAGTTTATGCCGTATCACTACACGCGAGAGCTAATTTTACTTTGAACATTTCTAAATCGGTCTTTACTTTGTCGGTATCGCGATGATTTTTTGTATTGTTCCGTGCAGACATTTTATGCCTTATCACTACGTGCGAGAGTTTATTTTGGTTTGACATTATTTTGTGCATCGGTTATCTTTGTAGGTGGTGACACAAGTAGTACCTAGTACCTACAAGTTACGTCTAGAGTTACTATTGTTACTCACTTTTTCGAGTTGATGAATATTTTTTTAATTATTTTAAAACAGAAACATCGTTATTTATTTACTTTAACTCTATACTTCGAAAGTACTCCTTAAGGCAAGTCGTTCTGCCGCGGGAAAACAACCAATTAAATTTCACGGTGTATAATACTGACTATTATATACTTACTTACGTAACAGTTGTTTTACAACAGTTAAAGCAATTGATTTATATAGATATCTACTGCCTTTTGATAAAAGTGCGCTTTTATTTTAAAAGGGGACGTGTGATATAGCCCTCGCCAAACTTCTGGACCGCCCTGAAGTTGGCTTTCCACATGCGATGTGCTTTTTGTATGAGATTTATTACTGCGCAGCCATTGTAGCCAACTTCAGGGCGGCCAAGAAATTTAGCGAGAACTTTATCTGTATGATAATTATAAGTTGCGGGTAAGCCGCTATTTAACAGTTGGTTCGTGGAATTGATGTTTTATTGAATGTGCTCCCGAAAATATCCCTTTAAACACTACTACAGTAATGTACAAAATAATAAAGTGAATAGGTATCCGATGCAATACGAGGTACGGAGGAGGAACTGGATATTAATACCGGGGTCCCTCAAGGTTCGGTATCCTCAGCAACATTGTTCTTGCTCCACATAAGCGATCTGCTAAAACCTTTGGGTATGCAGACGACATCAATATTACTATGAGATACCTGTTCGATGCACGGATCTTTTTTTTATTTTTGTCCTCCTCAGAGGAGTTTGGCTTCGCACATCTTGTGCATTTGCCAGAGTCAAGTTATTTCTGGCTTGTCTTTCATTTTCAGATCTTCTATATTTTTATTAATCTCTCATTCTTGTGAAGTTGGTCTTGATCTTTCAGGCTTGTGTTGCATTATCTCTTGTACGGGTTGAGTAGGAAGGGAAGAGATTTGGAGAGTTTTTTTTTTAATAAAACGGGGAAACGTATGGGTAGGGTAAAGATCGCGGATGGGCGGGCATAACTTTCAGAGAAAATGATCAAGGAAGGAACAATGGAAAGGGATTGAGGAAGAAATGAAATGAAAAAGAAAAAAAAATATCTAGAAATATTTAAATACAATTATATAAAACTAGCAAATATTTACATACGTTACAGTTTTATGTCATAAGCTTCGATAAATGAAGCTAAGACTTTATAAATCGGAATGGAGTTATTAAACAGTAAACACGGTATGCTAGTTGGAAATGAGACTTCTAACATCGATAGTCTTGTATATAGCATAGTATGATCATACAGTGAACATCTAAGAAAAATATGATTCGTGTCAGCAACCTCTTCGATAATGCGAAACCGAGCGAGATGTGCAGGGCTGCACACGTGACCCAAACGCATGCGTATCAATACTGAAGTAGCTCTTTTACCAAACTTTGTTTTGAAGAACCAAGGCTTAATAAGGACTTCAGGTTGAATAGAAAAGTAATACTTACCTTTCACTTGACTACTGCTCTTCCAAGCCTTCCCCCAAGATTCCTTGAGGCGGACCCTGGGAAGAGCAGTCAAGGGTATCACCACACACAATAGCCTCATTAGCTAACTGGTCCGCTTTTTCGTTTCCAATGATTCCACTATGACTAGGAATCCAAGCGAAGGACACCGAATATCCCTTACTTTCACATTTTAGTAGTAAATCTCTTGATATTAGAGTTAGCGGGGAAAGATTGTTTGATTTGAAGGGAAATTTTGCTAAAGAATCTGCGAAAATTACTGTTTTGGAGAGTTTCATTAGAAGGACGTATTCCAGGGCCTTAAAAATACCAAAGCATTCGGCAGTGAAAATTGAAGTTTCTGGAGCGAGTTTAATTTTTTGAACTATTTTGTATTGAGAATGGAATATGCCGACACCAACATTTTGATTGTCAGTGTGTTTTGAGGCATCACTGTAAACATGGTGCCAACCAGGCCAAAGCTCGTCAACTACAGCTTTAAAAGAGAAGTTGGCATTAGCTTCGCCTCTCATGATACCATTATTCAAATGTATTTCAGGTGAAATTATTAACGCTTTAAAATCAGATTCAAAAATAGGAAAAATTGAAGAGTGGTGTATGGGTGTAGTTATAATTGTGTGTGTTCTGAAACTAATAACTAGATGCGGTAATGTTTTATGTGCCCAGTATGGGGGTGAATTGATGAGATCTGAAAGTTGATGAGTTTTGATGACTTTTTGGTGTTTAGAAAACTGAAAGATGCGGTAGAAAAATCTGTCTGCCAGGAACTACTAATCTGTAATGCGTTTATGGGACTAGATTTCATCGCACCAGTTATGATTCGAAGGGCCTTGGCCTGGACGTCATCCAGTCTCTTCATACCAGCAGCGCTATATGGTTCCAGTAAAAAAGTGCCATAATCCAATACACTCCTTCATCAGTGAATTGTAAACTAATTTAAGTGAAAAAGGGTGTGCACCCCACCAGACATCTGACAGGCATCTGAGGATGTTTAGAGCACGTTCACATTTTTCAGCAATATAATCACAATTTGGATTACCAGTGTGTTTAGAATCTAAAACTAGACCTAGAAATTTAACATGAGATTTAACCGGAATAAGCTCTCCATTGTATTTTAGAATAATTGGAGGAGGCTTACGTTTTCTAGTAAAGAGCACCGCACAGCACTTAGATACAGAGAGTTCTGGTCCATATTTGTTCAAATAGATCTTAAGAAGATCTAAAGCTTTGGACAAAGAGGCACAAGCGATATTAATAGATTTGTCAGTACTGTAAACAACCACATCATCGGCGTACTGCAGAATTTTGCATGTTGCAGCCAGCGAGCTTTCAAGGTCATATGTATATATGGCATAGAGAATAGGGCTGAGCACGGATTCCTGTGGGAGCCCTTTCCATAGCATTCTGGTCAAACCATTAATCGTTATTTTACGACCAGACAAAAGATTAATGATAAAACGGATTAGGTTTGGTGGCACTTGTAACTTTTGTAACTTTTTCTTTAATATTGAAAGGCAAACGTTATCGTAAGCTGATTTTATATCCAAGAATGCGGCTACGACAGACTCATCTCCTGAAAATGCCAGACGAATATCTGTAATGAATAAACCAGCATTATCCATGGTGCTCTTTCCCTTTCTGAAGCCAAATACACGGACTTCTGTGTTGTGGATGAATTTCTAAATGTCTATGATTATAGTCTATGTTTTAAAGCAAGTTATTTTCAAATTTGGAGCTTTCGGTCTTTTGACAATTGTGAGAGAGAAAATTTTAGGTGTTATTTTGGTAAAAGTTGTTGAGTGATGTTATAATTTAATTTGATAGTAATGTAAGCCTACATACAAATTTATTTACATGAGGGCAGTTATTCTCAAGATTCTGGGCCTCCGGGAGGCCGTGGTTGAGTGCTTGAACCTGTCATTGAAGGCAGTCTCCGAATGGGGCGATGCCAATCTGGTCAGTTTTAATGCTGCTAAGACCCAGGCGTGTTGCCGCAAAAAGGAGCCAATTCCACCAATTCTTTAAGTGCGGTGACCGTTCCGATAGCGGACCATCTTGAGCTTTTTGGCATTATGTTGACATCAATTTTCAATTTTGGTTCATACATTAAGGCAAAGGCTCAGCTGGCTGGCATAAAGTTGGGGATCCTTGCGAAGTTGAAACGGTACTTCACGCCAGATTAGCTGATTTACTTGTAACAAGTGCAAGTTTGATTATTTAGGAGTACTTCTCTCATCTCTGTGACGGATCTGCCAATTAACAGCTTAATGCACTTGAGTCGACAGAAAAACGGGCCAAGTGGCTCATCGGCAATGAGACACTGGTCGAGTCAAGGCTCCAGAGCGTTGAATATCGTCGCCAAGTTGCCAGCCTGTCGGATTTTATCGGTCACATTTGTTTAGTTAGGTGCCTTGGGCCGATATCAAACTCGCCCCACGTCATTCAGGCCTGGATCTGGAAGTCGGCGACAAACAGACACATAGTTATATAGTTCAGCGATGCAGCCATGCTTCGCGTCCACGCACAGTTCACAAGGCACCCTTTGTACTGATGGTCTGCAGAGAATGAGGAGCTGCGCGTCGCATTCGTGGCTGCTAGACGCCCGTACACACGATACCTGAGAAGACGTCGACGTGATCGTGAAGCGTTGAATATCGTCGCCAAGACGCCATCAGTGATTCAAAGATACCATTCATGGAAGAGCTGCTGACGAACAACCCTAGACGGGAATCCGCACGGCGATTATTTGCGGTAGTGCCGGCATAACCTGCCGTACTTGAACCATGAGAAGGCGCAAAGGTATCGTAACAAGTTGCGTCCCACACTAGAAGCATAGACTACTATTATACTAGAAGTCTACCCACCCGTCACAACATCAACGTCATGCCATCTAGTATTTTCTTAAAAATCATAAGCGTCGGACGAGTTGGGAAAGAGACGAAATACGCCTTGAGACAGGTTGAGAAACTGACTAAATGTAGAAAGTGACTTATTAGTGAATATATTAATATATTTGCTAATAAGATGCTCTGTGCCTATTAGAGATAGCGACGAAATAGCTAGTGTGACGAGTTGTCACACTAGCTATTTCGTCATCACTACCGGCTGACGAACAATATTTAGTCGAGTCACTACGTAAGGTAATAGTCGAACTGGAAATAATTCACATAGGTTTTACTAATTCCATGTTAGCCTATCCTTTTTTTACGAGTTATGACAGTGACGGTTTAATTAATGTCAAGATTAAGACTGTCATTTTTGCTGTGAGGCAAAGGCATATTCACGGCATATTTTTAAGGTTACCTTTGCGAATTATGCTAAGAAATCTTGCATTTATTTAAATTAGTCATTATTCTTATAAAACTAGTGGTGAAATATCAAATTTATTAACAATGGCTACCGTATCAAGTGCGCCAGCACCAGGAATGCATCAAATCGATTTATCCAAGCTCAATTTACAGCAGTTGGCCCAACTCAAGCAGCAATTGGATCAAGTAAGTTATAAATATAAAATAGTAAATTAATGTTTACGGAATATCTCTTTATTTGGTAATTTCTCGATCATCTTCAGATTATTCTCTATTTGATTATTCATTTATAGCCTTAAGATTGACTGAGGATAAGCATGATTTCTTTTAAAGAAATATTTTAGTTTAATCTTTTGTATTTTTGTAGGAAATGACCGTATTTCAAGACTCAATGCAAACATTGAAGATAGCTCAAGGAAAGTTTATGGAATCAGGAGAATGTGTTGAGAAAATGACTCCTGATTGTAAAGGCAAAAGCATACTGGTACCACTGACTGGATCTATGTACATCCCCGGCGAAATATCTGACACAGATCATGTGCTTATTGATATAGGAACTGGATATTATGCACAAAAAGTAAGTTTAATATTTATTGTTGTTCAGAATAAGCCTACTACAATTTTAAGTGACATCACATAATTTATCACAATTTAAAATAGATTTCTTTCAGCAACACTGTCCCTGCCACTCAATCACATTATTTATATTTCTTTTGTTTTGTGTACAAAAAACTGCAGACACTGGTTGTACTGTATCTTCTCCTTTTTTGTGTAGATTAACTCAAAAAAACTCGAAACTTACTTGGACAAGCGTCTTTTGCTCATTTAATTATTCACTAAGCTCATTTTACACGTTTAAAAATATAAAATATAAAATAAAAAAATATAAAATAATTTCAGGATATTCCTGGTGCCAAGGACTACTTCCAGAGAAAGGTGACATTTGTAACAGAACAGATGGATAAAATTAAAATGTTAGGTATAGAGAAGTCAAAGATTCACAAGGCTATTTGTATGATGATCGAAATGAAGTTGCAAGCTCAGATGCAAGCTGCGAAACCATCAACTTCGTAAAAATATATAAATACATTACAAGTAACAATTGCTTTACTATATCTCACGGTCTTGTAACACAGGACTTTAATGAAGTATGCATTAGAATCTTGGTTTTACACCACTCTTTACACTATACAGGGATGTTCTGATCACAAATTTTATAAGGAATATGTAATATTTTCCAATGTCGGAAATTATAAGAACTACACTACCTCTCCTAGACTACTAATTCATGGAGTTTCATGGTATAATGAGGCCTTACTCTATGAAACTAACCAGATTCTAATGTCATTATTTCAAATAATTGTACTGTTGCGAGTAATAATGCATTTCTGTTTCTAAATAATTGATATAATTATAATATGTGTATAACTTGGTTTAGTTAAATGATCACATCTTTGTTAATCTCTCTCTATTTCGTATGATTTAGTTTGATAATAAATTAATATCAGTATTCTCTTTTATTTTACTCAAATATTATTTAATTTATCACCCTACTTTGATTCTGTAGTTTCATAGACCATTTTTAACTAGACTCAATTTAAATCTCAATATAAAGACTTATTATGGGAGGACAGGATAGGTTTCAAGTGAAATTGATATTTCTTTGGGTAGTAGGAGTAAAAGTAGAAAACATGTGACACCAAATGATTTATTTTTTTAATAGGCCAAAATGATAGAGCTGATGATATCTACAATAATAATGACTTACAATAAACTATCTTATAATGTATCTACAGTATGTCTTATAGTCACAAAACAATATTAACTAAATAAGGCAACGACTATTCCTTAAGTTTGTAAACAATTTCTATTATTAAGTGTCGTAAAATGATTTTTATTTAAATATCTCTTATCATGAACACGTGAAAAGGTGTTTAGATGCAAGATAAACTTTAGAAATTTACATTTATACCAGTTTTAATTACAATTTATTTAAATGTTACATCAACAGTATTAATTGGTAATTCACATAGGTATCAAATAAGATTGGAAAAACTGCTATATTTCATTTACAACAACATGAACATAATAATATTTTTCTCGAATAAGTTTTTCGCAGTTGGGCATTTTTTTTATGTTAACAATTTCAATATCTAATCGTTATTTTGTATGCATCAGAGTAAAAATTTAGTTTAATTATCTATTACAATAATTAAGAGTTAAGTATTTATTTACAATTTATTACATTATCATTTCTTATAGCACTATAATAATATAACAAACTTAAATTGGATTAGGATTAGCCGTGAATAGCAATCTTATATGACATCGCCTTGGGCGAACACTGCAGTGTCAACACCGTAACCCTTAATATATTAAACGTTCCATACACAGTATTACATAAGTAAGCTTACACGAACAGATCACTCGCCTGCTCGGCGAGGTCCTTATCTCAAATGGTGTAATATTCTGGTGCGAAGTCATTAGCGAGATTGCTGAGGAAGTGGAAGTCTGAGGAGGAGTTGGAGTTGTCTCCGGCAGGCGCGGCGTGCGTGGCCTCGTAGAACTGCTGGAAGGAGCCGTAGCCGTCGGCGCACTCGGCGCCGTACGCCTCGCCCGCCGCGCCCGCTGCACTGCCCGCGCCGCCCGCCGCGCCCGCCGCCCCGTATCCGCTTGCCTGCTGCGGGTAAGCGTTCCCATCATAGTAGTTCTTCGAGTAGTCCGTCCCATGTGCGGTTTTTTGTCCGTCAGCAGCATAATAGTTGTGTCCATGATCATGTTGCGCACCTTCGTGGTAGTGGTACCCGTAGTGGCTGTTTGCATACCCCATATGCTCCCCACTGTAACTCTGCGATTGATCATATCCCGCATGGCCATAGGCTACTTGTTCCTTACCATACGCTGGATATCCATAATTTTGATACATTTCGTGAGGGTACGCTTGTCTTGATGCTACACCGTTTGTCGCTCTTGTGGAGGGAGATCCCTCCTGTCGTGTATGCTGCTGGTTTCGCACATAAGCGTGTTGTTCGGCAGCAGATTGAATTGCAGTGCCGTATCCTTCATAGTTTCTATTCCCCTGAGGGTATTGTGCAAGCTTTCCAATGAACTGCTTGGAGTCCATGCGGAAGTCTGGGTGCGGCACGAACTGTCCAGGGGGCGCGTTACCTCTGATGACGTAAGGGGGCATCGCGTTGGGCACAGCTTGAGGGTGCGGCGGGCCTGGTGGGGCATTAGGAGGCGACGGTCTAGGGTAGTGACCCAGTGGACTCGGATGCATACTCGAAGGAGTGCCTGGCGTCGAAGACGGTGTCAAGTTGACTGATGAGAACTTTCCATTATCCGAAAGACCAACTACTGGACCAAGGCCGTCTTTTGAGGAAGACGGCGACACTTTACATGTGGCATCCAGTGATGGTGACCTCTTCCTCGATTCTTGCTTGATCCTCTTGGTCAAGTTCCTAGGCGCGGCGGACATTGTGAGGGGAGGGTGTCCGTCTCGCGAGTCATCTTCAGCTAGTTTGTCGAGAGAGGAGGAGGAGGCTACGCTGGAGGCCCCGTCACTTGCGAAGCTATTGTTGTTGGTGGCACTCGGAGTGTTATTATTCCGTGTGCGTGACGCTAGCTCTGGTAGATCCTCTGCAGGGGAACAAAGTGCGCCGGGCGGTAACTCGCAACCCTGGCAACTCTTCTTGCCGGAGAGCGGTCCGTCGTCGTCCAAAAATTTGTCGAGCCCTGTCTTGGAGCTCTTTCCACCTTCAGATGTGGTGGAGTCCTTGTCGTCGCCATCTTCAGTCTTGCTGAGTGTTTGTCTCTTGTGCTTCATACGCCTGTTTTGGAACCAGACCTTTACCTGTAACAAAGGTAAAAAAATATGTAGGCGTATAAGTCGGTATTTAGTTTCTTTATGTAGGTAGGTATAGGTGTAGGTACCAGCACAAGAAGGCAAATTCAATTTTTGTTCTGATACAATGGGCATATTCGAAAACAAACATATGGGGTGGCCCGGCAAATTATATTTTTTTAAACAAAAATAAAAAATGTGAAAGCAAAAAGTCCACGCCACGCGGTGTTCCCAGGCGGTCACCAATCCAAGTACTGACCGCGCCCGATGTTGCTTAAATTCGGTGATCGGACGAGAACCGCAGAGCCATATTGCGTAAGTGAATACGGCAACGCAAAGAATTTGACCAGGTTTGACCCCTATCCAATCGACCAATCACATGCAAGATGAATGACGCGATGTGGATTTCCGTCTGTGTGATTGGTCGATTTGGTCGATTGGATAGCGGTCAAACGCTTTGCAGGTGTATTCAACGTAGTGTGGACGTTGGCGATAGCTAAGACGAAACTACCAAACTGTACAGGAACTATGAGCATGACGTCAAGTCATGTTCAATGGTAGTAGATATTCGGTTAACTAGTCACTTTTAATAAAATTCACGATTTAGATGTTGGTTTTGGCATTCTTCGTATTTCCATACGTACCTGTCTCTCAGTAAGATCCAAGGAAGCTGCGATCTCAATTCTTCTCGGTCGGCACAGGTACTTGTTGAAATGAAACTCTTTCTCCAATTCCAGCAGTTGTGTGTTCGTGTAAGCCGTGCGTAATCGTCGAGGCAGTCCGTTCTCTGTAATGAAAAGTCGAACTTAATAATTGCTTGTGTGCTTTAAATCTTTTCCATTAATGGTTGAAACAACTTTAACTTTTTGTTCTATAAAATACGAACGGCCGATTTCAAATTAATGTTATAGAATGCTATTCCTGGAAGCTTTCAATAACATGGTCGTGAGGCGGGCCCGGGCTCGCGGGTACGCTTTCCTTTAATGTAATAACTTGATCGCATGTCAGAACACCGCCCTTGACGCCATTGTGTCGAAACGGTGTTCTTTTTATTTTACCACAAAATACGAATTGGAATTCGAAATTCAAATTACAAAAGGGCGGCGAATAATGGGGCGATCGCGTTCGCGTGATGGCTGGGCCGCGGGCCTCGCGATGTCATCTGTGCGCTGGTTGTGGCTCTTATGTCGTGCGTGATAGGGGTTATAATTTGCTGTTGGTTTTGTTGATACGGTGGGGTTGGTTCGTTTTTGATTGACGTGTTCGTCAGGTCTCGCCATTGCTATTGGACAAGGGCAGCTGTCAATCAAATGGTATCGCAGCCCCCGGTTCCGCTTGGTTGCACAGAAGTAAATGTTCCTTTTAATTTGTACAAATAAAAGTTTGCCCCTATTTACTTGCTGATATCCCTTTGTAAATAACTACGCTTACCTATGAATTATATTCTTAAGAATAATTGAAATTTATAGGTTGTGTAGCAGTTCTCTAAAGTCAGTGCAAGTGTAATTAATTCAGCTAACGTGCATAAGTTCGTATAGGTACCTCGGTGAGCATGCCAAAGTTATCGGCTTACTGAACCCGAAACTCGATAGCCCTTGGTCATCCAACAAAATTATCATGTCTTAGTATAGAGGGGTACGAAAGTGCTTACCTGTATTAGAAGTACTTATAGGTACCTACTTCTAATACGTAGGTTAGTTGTCTTTTGACTTTAGAGTTTTGGTGTAAAGTTTTGGTGTGTTCAAGTTTAGAGGTCAATAGAGCCAGAGGAGGCTATTATATTGATTTGTCGGACTTTTGGCATATTAATATTTAGGTTAAAATATTATGACACCAACCTTCGGAACCCTATAGATCAAACTATCTGCTACACCTAGTCAAAAGACAAGGCAAAAAATAACATGTGTGCACGAATATACCAGGAGTTCAGGATGAATGTGCGAAAGATGCAAGTTAGTAAGTTTTTGCTTCGCGGCATAATAAGCACGATTATGCGGGCTCGAGAGTTCGTATAATGTTCACATTATCTCCGTGTACACTTCCGAACCACTGAACAACCATTTTTGATGTGGTTGTGGTCTTCCCCTTATACGTGCCTATTCTGGGAGCTAAGGTTCATGAATATTTGGTAGAATTCAATCGGTGGTGTTACTAGATGATTGATTTAGCTGATGAAATAAACGCACGGTGCATTTTCTTTAATTGTGCTGGATAGATATATGACCTATTTACTATTAGGTATGCTAAGTATCTAATAGATGGGCGTAAAAAATCTCAAGAATCACAACAAAGAATTCTATCTTCATATCAATAGCGTAACACGTTCCAAATTAATAAATATCGAAGCATGAACATCAATAACAGGTAGGTCAATCAATCACGATCCGATGAACTATTTCGATTTCATTTTCGCATACTCCCACGATCCGCCCGGGGCAATCTGAAAGGTCGGGCGGTATTAAATTATGAAGGAATGTAAATATTTCTTTATTGCGCACCCCTGTCTTGTCTACAGCGTGTAGGTAACAAATGATTGCGTAGTAGGTTGTTTAACCCCTGGGCCGCGGACTGGGTATGTTGGTCCCAAGATTTACTGCGGATTAGGGGTCAGTACATCGGTCAAGTCAAGAGTCGGCTTGTCCGCACTTAATTTGATAATATCACTGTGGCCCGTGTTGGAATTGAATTATTGTTTTGTAAGTAACTTTAGTAAGGACTTGTAAAGTTGAAATGTTTAGTCAATTTTGAAATGACTTTTCTATGTTGAATTTTTTGAATTGAATAAGCTTTAATTCTGTCAACGTACAGATGATACTCGTTGCTCTACAAACCAATAATTCTTGATTTAATGTTTCTTGCGCGTTATCCTTCGTTGTGAAATTTCCAACATGCTTCATCTTTTGCGCTGACCGATTCCTTGACAATTCAAAAGTCTTCTTCTTCTGTCGCGACCTTATCCCACTTATTTGGGTTCGGCCCTCATTATCCTTTTTACCCGACTGCCGAAGGAGGGTAATGTGTTTATCAGTCTATATATGAGTGTATGTTTGTACCTATGTGGCGTTCTAGAGACCAAAGCGTTCGATTTTTATTATTCTTACGTCAATCGATTCGTATTAAACTTGCACTAACATCAAAATTAGTAAATGGCGAATTTTGGGCGCCATATTAGGGGGGCCCAATTTTTTTCTTCCAAACCCATCGTGTGGGGTATTAAAATAAAGGGTTTTAAGCAGTTATTTCAAAAATAAATAATACGTATATGTTTAAATGTGCCTAAATCGAAAAAACATGTTAACTAAAAAAGTTATAAATAAGAAAACTTAATTCAAAAAATAAAAAAAAAAACGACTGCTTAAAAAGAAGTAAACAAGAAAAAAACTGTTTTCGTTTTCCGTCTGCACAGCATGATTTTCTTCTTTTTAGTTCGCTTCATGAGCAGTTGGGTTTTTGATTTTTTGAATTAAGTATTTTCTTCTCGTTAATTCAAAAGTGCCATTGGTTTAATAGAAATAAATGATTCGAGTTTGATTACTTAAAAACTACTCTCACAAATTTTTCTAAAATCCATTGGCAAAAAACAGGTAGCCGTAAACCCAAGCTTTTGATCCCGACGTGTAAATGTAATGTAACAAGCAGTTGTAAACAATTTGCGGAGTTGCCGAGAGCACTCCCTGGGGCAACTTTAAATAATTAATCAAGAGCCGGTAAAGGATTAATGCGGTGGCCAGTTGGTGGTTGGATGCCATTAGAGATCGTTCGATGCCCCTGCGAGGGCCGGAGAGACTAAATGCTGCGGTCACATTATTTGTGTCAGAGGCGCGAGGAATCGAGGGTTACAACTGCTTAATTGGTTTTCTTAACATGTGGATGTGACATAGAATTGCTGTAAAATATTTTAATAAGCTGGGTGGAGTGCAGTCGTGGCAATTTGATAAAAGGCAAAAGATAAAATACGTAGAAAACTATAGGGTATAATGTTTTCAAATATAGAAACATTTAATCTCTCTCAAGAGTGATCTAGAATCGATAAAGATTTTGAAGTTAGAGAGAACCTTCTTCGAAGATTCAAAAAAAGAATCTGATAAGAGTAGGTATTCACGCACACGGCACAACTAACAGAAAAGTAAACACAAGTTTGACAATAAAGTGTGTGCAGACGCAAGTCGCGTGCCACACACGCTGATGATAAAGTACCAAACATTTATTTTGAATGTTGCCGCTGCAACGGAAAAGTTCCACGAGGGGCCCACCAAGAATTATTACGTTATGAGGTGTGAAAAGCATAAATGTAAAAATTCAATATTTCAAAAGAAAAAGTAAAATTCTTCCAGAATTTCTTGCCAGTAACACTGTCGTTTGGCGCGTTATGGGGAAAAAATGATCCGGTGAGATATTTTGTTTACTTGCAAGATTTAACATGTTGTATTGACACATAAAGCTCTCAGGTTTTACTGAGATGATTGACACTCGATTAAGTATTAGAATTACGAATGCCACGAGTACGATCAATGTTGAAGATCTTAGCTTGTATTAAAAACAAATGAAATCTCGAAGTTAGTTTCAAAGTTTGTCGTCTGTCGAAATAAATGGTAAGCAATCGACTTGGTTATCAAACAGTACTTGAATGTGTCAGTGTCGCAACAATCGATCATGTTGTGGCGGATTTGTATTTTTCCGATTAGCCGGCTGTATCGGGGCCCTGTTTGACATTGTCGCATCAATTATAAGCATGGATTACGCCGAGACAGATCTAAGACGGTTCAATTTCGTTTCGGTGCGGGGAAGTAGCGGGGTTCCGTGAAGGGTGATATCAGGAAGTGACTCGAGATTGCCTTATCAGAGCTTGATGAAGGCCTGATGTTCCCCATTATGCACGCTTTGGAAAGATCCGCTCGTGTTTCGAGGTTCTGGGGTTTTGCGATAAGTTTTTTCAAAGCTGTAGCCATTTTCTGAATCTCTTCCTAAATACCTACGTTTATGTGTACCGCGTACCATACGTACATGCCGTACATTACGTAAGTACCGTACCATACGTAGATACTCAAAAGTGGAGTATCGCTAAGGTAAAACCATGGATTCTTTAGCTTTGGGCTCAGACCCAGTCACAGATCACGTAGCAAATAAAATGTTTGTCAATAAACTAATTGATTGTGCCTACGCCGTAGCGTGTTGCGTAGCATAGTGCTACGCCGAACCTATTTGGATAATTTAAGTTGTATTCACCAGCAGGTACTTCCACCCTTTTATGAAAGTTTCCGTTCACGTTAAGTTTGTTGGAAACGTAACGAGTGTCGGATTGTGCTGGGTCCCAAATCCATTTGGGTGATACAGAAGGTTATTAAAAGTTGTCGCAGAGACAGGCGGCGCGAGTTTGGAGCACTTTGACAGCCCGTCCCGGGGGAATGCGGTTCGATTCCGACGACTAGGAAATTTCATTAATCCCCGTTATTAAGAAGTTCTATTTTCCTAATCGTTTGTTTTAAGTTTTGAGACTGTTTTGTGTACCTAGCTAGATATAAAGGTGTGTTCATTAACTTTAAAAGATTTGAAATTGTAGTAATCAAATACTGTTACATTACTGCCTTCCAATGACCTATGTTCCTTATAGATAAATCATCTACAACATTTCTCACGGGTGAAAAAATATTGCCCCCCTTAAAGACCAAACAAACATCCCGCGACATTTTTCCGTGACTTACTGCGACATTTACTATCTTTATTAGCAGCTCGATAATAAACTCTGTGGAATATGCAAAGCGTTTTAAGACTGGTGGTATTTAATTGCCCTTGAAAGGGGCGACAAAAAATAAACGATGTTGGGGTATAAATAACGGTGCACTTTTCATAATCGCAATTGTCGCCCCGAGAATATTTAGTGCGCAGTAAAAGCGGCCCGATCGCGATCCTTGGGGAACTCTGGGGTAGGTTAATAGTTGAGGGGAAGACAGACTTTTAACGAGATGCAAGTGCAAGACCTTATCGAGTCCTTAAAAATGACAGGTGGGTGGATGTCTTGTTGGATGGGGTGGTGAAGTGTTCGGAGATGTTAGAGATTGATTGGATTTTTGGCGCAGTTGGAGCGAATGCAAGGATACCTACTATAATTAGTTGTTAACATAAACACCAAGATGATATCAATGAAAGAAGTTCGTAAGTGTATATTTATAGGACACCAGAGAACCGCAGATAGATTCGAAAGACCAAGGAAAAATGAAAATCACAGTGCTTAGTCCTTTGAGGAAATTTTCGTGTACGTCCTCACTTAATTCGTATTTTCCATAAACAGTTTAGAAACAAAGACACTGGTTTATAGGAAGTTAAAACCCACAACGAAGCGGGGAAGGCAGGCGGCGGGGAATAAATTTTATTTATCAAATAAAAAGGATAGCCCGCTCGTTTTTCACCGCGCTACAGACATTATCGCTTCTTTTAATTATTATCCTCCGATATTTATGCGCAGTACACTATGCCTCCTCTTGTACTTATACCCGATGCGTAAAGCAAAAAATTAGGGTTCCCTACTACCGTTATAAATCCCACCCTTAAATGGCGCGACTATTAAAAGTAGATTTTCGGCGGGAGCCCTCCATACGATTTTGGAAAATAATTTAAACGTAGCTTTGGTACTTGTTATGATTGATATTTTACCATACACGGTGCAGATAAAGTGTATAATTTTACATTAATTTGCATAACTTTATATGGAAATAAAATTCGATGGATAAAAAATAAGAGATTGAGGGTTTTAAAATCTGATTTTTGTACAATCCTTTCATCGCAATCGATTAAATACTTGATTGCGAATACAATTTAGGTCAGTACCTGCTTTGTTTTTATATGCTATTAGTTTACTAATATAAATGTTGCGTCATTTCCAACTATTAAGTGCCTTATTGCATGTCTGTCATGTACCTAAATTATAAAAAAAATAAACGAACGTTTTAATTCTGGCAGGGCGGCGCCCTAGCCACGCGGCCTTAAGGAAATGAAGGAAAAAAGCGGCGGAAGCTGCGGCCCCCTCCGCTCCGCGCACCCTACGTTCCCCGCAGACACCTTGCGGCTTTTTAAATGGAAATTTATTGTTAAACACTTCGTCAGACGAAGAGCCGAACGCTTAACAATATGCCTAGTCGGCCTCGCTTCGCTCACAGCCCTTTGTTTGATTATGCTGACCTCACAGCAAGCGAAGTTAGCTTTTGATTCGCCGCGGTAGAACTATGCAGCTAATTCAGTACCTACTCATGTTTACAGGGAAACCTTGAAATATTCCGTGAAGTTTGGACTAGCAGTCATTTTTTAACTCGAAAAGTAAATGAGTTTATCGTGGATAAGTAAACTCGTTCAAAAGTCGCAACTCTTGGCGAGTTCATAAAATTCACTCCAACTGAAAGCTGGTCGCGTTCCCCACAATTGAAAATCGCGGGGGAGCTCCAGCGAGCAGATAGGGCACTTACTGTAAAAGTTAAAGCTAATTGCCCTTAAGACATATTTTTAATTTCATTGCCCATTCTTTCTTTCTTAGTGTTTGTCGGAGTTCACTAACTCTTGGTCCCGAAAGATTGCAAGGGTAGCTGTAATTGCCATTTTTACGAGATAAGGTCACAACTTTGAATGTCGAACATATTTTATGTTGCATTCGGGGTTCGTGTTTAGCGATATATTTAATTATCATTCAAGAATTGTAAAGCGTATTTTGAGGAGCAGTAAGAAAAAATGCCATCTAGATTGCTACAATAAAAACGTAAATGGTTTGGTTCTAGACGTGATGCGATAAGACTAGTTTTTGATCCTATAAATTTTGGTATTAGACAGCCAAATTAGTCAGGATTACATCGATTAATAAAAGCGACGTAGTCTCATACGCCTCACGCTTTATCCCACAGACAAAAAACCTGCAAGAATTTCGAAGAAGACAAGTAGATTAATGGATTGCCAAAATACAACCTTGTACGACTTTATGTCTACATTGGCTTCTATCTTCATACCGGTCTCTTTTTTCGTACTAATTGAGAAAAAGACTTGACTTTGGGACATCACAAGAAGTTCCTAGGTCCAACTCACAAAATATTACCAGAAATCAACCGTAGCATGTCTCTACTCTTCTCACGTTATATTTTTTCCTTCGTGTCTGGTCATTCCCAGAGGACTCCACAGAAGCACGTGGCACAATACCACAAAACGTTGGCCAGTAGCCGCTCTCCTTTGTACCCGTCTTACCATTCATTCAATCTGTCATTTCATTTTCACAAATGAATCATTCTTCATTTGAATTCGGAGGTTTTTTCTTGGCCGCTGACCTGCCCACCGCGGGGGTCGCCACGATGACTGATGATATTTTAATGGTTTATTTTTCTTTAACATTGTTATCACTAACTATTGTAGTTCGTAGCTAGCGGTGTGTGTAGATCTACAAAGAGATTCTTTTATTGAATTTAAATTTTTATTTTGTACTGCTACGGTGGTGAGAGATGGATTTTGTTAGGAATGACTTGGGGTCTTAGGGTTATCTTGGATAACACTGAAGTTTTATTCTTTTTTCTCACAATTCGACAAAGCAAAGTCTATGTACGGTCAATATAGTAATCTGATCCAAAAATCAGTAATACATGAACGCGTACACAATAGGTCCCTACTTTGCAAAGAAAGAGTACGATTTTTGGAAACCCTACAGAATATCTAGGTACATAACGGATCACCCGCCTTGGAGTCCATTAAAGTCGTAACATTTCAATAAACAAAACAATGACTTGAACCGGTGGCGTGACACAGAAGCAACAGCAGTCAGCTGTCAATAGATGTCGCTGACAGCGCTGATGAATGAGCACGACCGTTACGTGCGCCTGCGCATCGCGCCGCTGATCATTAGCTGTGCTTATACACTGTGTGGTGAGGAGCAGAAGGTTTATATTAAACAGCGACTAGTCAGTAGAAATAACCGAACAAATGACGAGCGGACTGAGGTGGTGTGAACAATTTTGCCCTAGGAGAGGCTGATTCGAAATAGACTTAAAAACAAACATTAAAAGTAACCTGGCTCAGTCTGTTACATTATACTAGCTGTGAAAGGATATTAAAAGAAATTAATACCAGGAGTTGTTTTTTAATTAAAACCGCTGCAGTCAGGTTCACGGTGTTGCAGACCTACCAAGAGTCCAGTGTACCAGGCTACAGCACCTACCAACAGACTATTTCTGGATGTAGATATATGCCTGATGGTTAAGTTTACTCCACGTAAGCTCAATGAAAATAGGTGAAAAGTGTGATCCCGATGTACGAAGCTACAGACTACGTCAGACCCTGTTAGCTGCTGTGCTGTGTTGGTTGGGCTTACTTGGCGTGATGACTTGCAAGCCACAACATTTGTTGACAAATTGGCGAAAGGGAAGTGGAATGAATTTAGGGTTTCCTTATGTGTCATCACAGACCTTCTGTGTTCTATCTGTTCTTTGATTGTTAGAAGCAGAGATTAAAAGAAACAATCCGACCGCTGTCCGAGACAACGGAACGGAAGTCTATACAAGCGTCGGCATTCAACGTTTTATCTATTTTTTCCTTATATTGTCTTCGTAATTGTTGAAAAATATTTTTAGTGGGGATGGCAAATTGCGGTGAACAGATAAAATAATCGCGATAAAGTCTTGATATTTTACAAGCTTGCCTATCATGTTTTGGAATGTATTGTGAATCTGCAACCACTATGAGACAATGTCTAACTTGATAGATTAAGAGTCCAACTGGACATGGCGCTTTGGGTGTGGTGGGTGTTACTTTTGGATAATTAATAAAATCATCATCATAAGTTTTAGATGTTAATGGCGATTCAGTTTTGTTAATACTTTGCTCCTACAGTTATTTTCAACCGGAAGCGAAATTGACACAATCGTCCATATATTCGAAGCCATGAAGCTATGCGGCAGTAAACGGTGTTGAACTAATGACAGGTTTTGATTAATTGATTTTCATTATTCCACAGTTTGTAACAAAATTATTCAGCTTTGCCGTTACATCTTCATTCATACGCCACACTGCCAACTGTCGACCGTTGACGAAAATAACACGAAATAAAAACTTATTTAATTTTAAACGCTTTGACATTTGTCTACACACAAGAGAACTATTTCCGATCTTTTGTTTTTTTCTAGACGGTGGGTATTTTTGCGTGTGTCAAGTGGCGTCGATAGATGCGCCAGTGAGGACTTTCCGGACACAGAATTGTACTGACGCGGGCGCAGTGTCACCTACACATCAATGATACCGAGTTATATATAAAATGGTGAGACCATATTCTCGATACACAGAGGTATCGATATGGTTTCAGAGCTATGCTTATTTTTTTTTATATTGGTTGAGGCTACGAAAAGCCTACGGCGTAGCGCTAGCGTATGCGTTAATTTATTGCAATTGACAGTTTCATTACCATTATATCTATTTGTGTCTCATTTTATCTTTAGTAGACTCTGTTAGATCACTGCATCAATAGCCCGATGCCTTGTCTACTCGCAATATTCAATAACGCATTCTCAATTGACACCTACGTTTTACGCAGAAACAGACATACTTATCGCCATTGGGGTCATTTTTTTCACATTACTTCTAATTTTATAAATTGTGTCCATGTTGTTAACACGTGATCTTACAGACTGATATCGCAGTGACATCTTGTTTTTATTTGTTTGGATGCGAAGGGCTAAAAACACACACGGTACGACTTGTCTGCCATCGCAAGCACAGCGGCGGACGGCGTGACGATTGATGCGCGGGCGACGCGTCCTGCTGTCAAACACACAAACACGATATTCCAACATTTTATTCAATTCGATGGAAATACGTCAAATACGTCAGTGTTGCTACGATGTTTTGTGTCAGAAATAACATGCGCTGTAGCAGTTTTTGATCACTTGACAGTTTGGGCGGATTATTTTTTTACCAACTGAACATTGGTATTTTGAAATTCTCACCGAAAACTAACATTACGTTTCTCACATTTTGATGGCAAACATTGCCACATTTCTGTCAAAATACGCGAGAATAATTCGCGTTGTAGCAGATTTTCTTGGCTTTTAATTTCTGCAAACGATAAACAAATGATCGAAGTTAAATTATTTAGAGATTTTAGCGAATATGTAGAGTAAAGAAATAGGCTTGCAAAGACCTACGTACCTAATCATAAATAACGCAATCATTTGCCATAACTATTGATCGGCCAGCATTGCCAATCAAACATGATGTACGTTGTTATATAACAGTCGATTCCTACCTACTCAATATCCCCTGCCTCTTCAAATATAAAGGCCTCTATGCCTACAGACACTTATATGGTCCCAATGTGCTAAGAAAACTTTTTATTGCAGCAAATAATAGGATTCATATTCACAGTTCGGTCGTATTCGTAAAGTTTGGCGTGGTCGCGCCTGTGCTCAGTGTGCGACTTGTCGGAAAGTTTCCAACATTCGGTTTTAATGCGACCAACTCGCACGATCGCACCATGGATGGTTGGGCAGCATGTTTTGTTCCTTAACCCATAGGTATCGTTGTAGATAACATTTCTCACTTCAGAGTATCCATTACAATATACTAAAGATAAAGAAAAAATGTTGATAAAAGGTGCGTTACAAATTGGTTAACCGATAAACTATAATAAATATTTGGAGGTGGTGAAGCTTTCTAACGAATATTTAGAGACATTTTAAAAGTAGGTTTATGACTACTCCAAAGTATTTAGATTCTATTTTATTATTTGTTAGATCCTAGAACTTTTAAGATTCCTACTCAATCTAAAAGATATCTTGACAAAGCATCATAAGTACCCACTATTTTACAAACTTATCACGTTATCATAGTACAAAATCTGTAGTTTATAATGACAAAAGTTAGGGAACTATTAAGTGGTGGGAGCACATTTAAGTGGCCATCAAACCCTGCTTAGATGGCAATAAGTTAGTATCAAACTTGTTTCGGGACAGGCTTCATTAAGGGGACAACGTGGCAATGCATGGCGTGACGTACGATGGTCAACTCGCCTAACTCGGCCCGTTAGATGCAAGTGTCGCACATTGAGTGGACGCGGGCTAACTGGACCAACTTTCCTCTTGAATATTCCTCTCGCGCCGCCTCTGCTTGTTTATGGAGGCAGTTTCGCCCCCGTTTTTGTGGTTTCGTAAGTTAGTGGGAATGGCCAGTTGAGTGTCGACCCGTAAGATTTAGATACCGAATTATGGGGTTAGGCATAATAGTCTGTAGCTGAAAACTTTAAATATTTCAACAATATGTTAGCTATATTTCTATGTTCATTATAAGTAAACAACAGAAAATTTAGATGATGTCAAAATGTATCGTGTTAGAATTTCGACAACTCTGAACAGCTTAGTAGATTCCAAGAAAAACGAACAATGTACTACATTTTTTTCTACCGTCATTTATTCAATAATCGCCGTCAATTCAACGGATTAACACATTATTGCCACACTTAACTAAGATTACGACGTGAGCATTGTGTTTGTAAAGACAATATTTGTTAGGTAAACATTGGGGGTCGAAGGGCGCTAGTTGTCCATAACATCGAGCGATGGGGGCGGTAAGTGCAAGTCACTCATATCAATATCAGGCCGCCCGGGGCCATTGGGGGCGATCCTCGTTTTGTTTCACCAGTTTTTGCGTAACTTGTGGAGTTGTGGCTCCGTTTTAAACTTCGTAACAGGAGTTATCGTTACAAACTGATGTGCTCTTCTGGGATAAGGGTAGTTTATTTTGGGTTTTGGTAACGGTTAGGTTGAGCGATCGAATTGTGTTGTATTCAGACCGTCATTTGCGTGACTGTTTGTGATCGCCATAAATTAATTAATCATCACTTCAAACTCATAATTTCAACTCATGGAGCTCTACATAGTCTATAAAAAACCTCAACTGGCCAGTACTCTCCTCAAACTTATACCTATCTACAACGATTCCAAAGAAAAAGATGTTTCGCATCAACTTTCACCTCGATATTAGTGGAGTAATGACGTCGGATGGCATACAAACGGTACACAGCTCGGCCGGTGCAACTCTCGAGTTTTTTCCTCTATTTGTCGTAATGGCGGAGCTGTGAGGGGTAGAGGGGAGGGGAGGGACCTTCCTGCACTACTTTACTTGTGTAAAGTTGCCGCTTTGACGGTAGGCATCCGATTGCGGTGACGGAGCACCGTTACATTTGCATTGCATCATTGCTGGTATGGTTGGCAAAAATGTCTGCGTGCGAGGGGAATAGTTTTTTTTGTTAGTAATTCTTCTATAGGCGGATTTTTGTAGTATTCTTGCTTTATACGTGCCTTCTGAATATAATTTGTTACGTTTCGGGCACCTGAACATGAAGATAATGGGTCATCGAATATCACAAATCAATCATCACATAATAATATAATTAAACTTTATTATGAAGAAAATATTTGATCAATGAGTCTAATCACTGGCAGTTCATTAGTTGGAGAAATACTGACATTTCTTTTATTTACGCTACGTGTAAGTACGTGGACTTGCCACTGTCTACAACAATAGTTGAAGGAAAATAGCTAAAACCCGCCAGGAAGTCTAGATATTTTTTTTGCATTAGTTTGTTTTTATTTGTTTACTAGCTTCTGCCAGCGGCTTCGCCCGCGTGAAAGTCGAAAATTATTTATAAAAAGCATCATATGTCCTATTCCTGACTATAATCTACCTCTGTGCCAAATTGCATCTTGATCCGTCCAGCCGTTAGAGCGTGAAGGAGTAAAAAACATACAAACACACACCCACTCACAAACATTCGTCTTTATAATATTAGTGTGAAAACTAACAATGAAAAAAAAAGGAATTAACGTAAACATTTATTTTAAAAACCTCCAAAAGTAAAAATACTAGTTTAATTTTGCGTGCTGTCTTTACTAGGTCCACAGTGAGATGGCGCTTTTGACCCCAACCTACTCTAATGCTTCTGTCTGTTTGCAAAATAAAAATCAAACGTGTTCTTATTTCTCTGTATTGAATTATTATGGCGTCATGCTAACGAATTTATTTGGCAGAATTGCTATTAAATTAATGTGTCCGTTTATTTCATAATATAAAAACGTTGCGGTGGTACATTAATGCGTATAATTTCAGTTAACATTTACTGCAGTTGTTAAAAATAACAAAAACAACAAATAGACTCAAAAATAAATCACCAGATTAACGTCTTCCATATTTTCTTTTTATGACTTATGTCTGCGAGTGCCAGCTTTTAATTTCGCCCAGTGAACGACTTCGATTTTCCTGCAGTTTAAAAAAGTAACTTATCAGTTAAAAAGAGCGGGACAGCTTTATTACGTTTCTGAAGAAAGAAAGAGACGAAACAGTGCACAAGAGGGAACGAAAAATATAACAGGGGAAGAAAGTTAAGCGTCCGTGACTTTTCAAGATTTTTTCGGCGTTTATTTTTTTAAAGTTTACGCCCGGCGCAGTTCTGTAGCGAGTATATAAAAGCGAGCGTTTTCCGATTTGTCTTTTGTTTTCCTCTTTAATTTATTTCGTTCCATTTCTTTTTATAGACGCTACGGGAACTCGAGGAATGGGCTTGCTTTTTGTAGGTTTGTTTCCTACATTTCATTTCAGAGAAAAGATCGGTGATTACTACGGTCAGTGAACTAAAGGATTTGTAATTCAATATGGCGCTCAGATACCCTTTACCACTGTATCTAGTCTCTGACGTTCTCACGCTCAAAACAAAAATAGTCGGACAGCAAATGAAATCTATATTAAAAACAGTAATAGGTTCATAAGCAATAATGAAAGTAAACTTCCGAACCCCCTAATTACTGTGGAAGACCGAAGGTAAATAGTACGAAGGCGCTTTTATCATCCATCACCGATAGAGAGCCTCTTTGTGGCCACCGACCAATTACTGGCATGAAAATTAAATTCACGAAATCTAATTAAGAACAAATTGTTTTATTTATTATGATGCGTCGGGGTCATTTGTTCTTGTCGCGGTGTGCGCAGTGCGGCGCCCGGGGCGGGTCCCCGCCTGTCCGGAGGCCCATCAAACGTAGCCCGAGTTTTTTGGACGGGCGAGTGATGCGTCGGAGACAGTCAACGCCATTGTTGATGTAATGTGGACTGGGACCTTGAAATCACTGAAATGCGTTTAATACGTAACAAAGTACAAACTGGCCATAAATAGCAGATCGAGTTTCAGAAAAAGTCTGTAGGTAATTTTACTAATATTATAAAGAGATAGCCCGAATTGTGTGAGTTTGTTCTGACGTGTAGGTGTCTGGAATCACTACACCTATTCGAAAAAATCTTTCACCATTTGAAAGGTTATTTATATAGGTGATAAGGTTATAGGCTATAATAAATGATTATGATCCGGGGTGGGCTACTATTCCTTAAATAAATAAGTTCAGAGCGTCGCCTTGTCAGTCATATCTGTCTGAAAATATCTTTTTTTTAGGCTTAGAACCATTGTACAAATTACAATACAGAATCTGGACATAAATATGACAACATTGTGTTAAAAAACAATGGATTTTTTGAGCGTCGTCGTAAGTGACACGTAAACCTGTGAGACAGTTTTTTTTTCTTGAGTTGCCATTCTTGCTCCCTGCCACTGTAATATTGTAAAGTCCATTTTTATTATCTATTATCATAATTCCGCACTTCTCTATGGGTCGGTATGACGTATGTAGTGGAGGATCGGCCAGTAATGCCCTCATTTGTTATGTTTGCAAAATGGCCGTACTACTGCCCGTCGACAGCCGACACAAAGACTGACAACGTTTTATTGTGAGATTGCCTACAAATGGATCGTATATCTATTCTTTATTTGACCCCGTGTTTTCGTAACTTCTGAGTCTTCTGTTTTGATATTTGTGTAAGGTTATGTTTCAGTGTTTTTATTTCTAATTTTATATTTATAAAAGTTTGAAATTAAGAATCAATGAAAGAATAAATTAAATAAATAAATAATAAATAAATCGTTTATTTATTACTTAAAGTACAAAAATTTACAATAATTTGCTTATGTTCTAAAAAGTGCTGATGTATAATTTGCCTGAACTAGGTAGAACCTGTGCTTCAGGCGTAAAAGTGCTTATTTATATTTAATAATGTAGGTATTGCAATAAATTAACAATTTTAAGTAAAACTAGGACACTGCGGAAATATACATAGTAGTGTTATTTTTAATCATGCTTACATAGTTTTAATCTAATTTTATTTTAATACTAGAAGCAGGTCTTCAGTCTGGTCACATGACAAACCTGGCAAATAGTTTAAAACAATGCTTTTACAGCTAAAATCATTTAAATTATATATACTTAGTATTCTATTTAATCTATTATATAAAAAGGGCCCTAAAATGTAAAGAATCTATATGTAAATGCAAATTTAGAGATAGAGGTTCAGCTGCATACTATATCGTTTCGCCTTTTGTTAGTTATATCTAGGTTATATTTAAGCATTACATGCGGTTTTAGTGTTATGTGCAGTAAATAAATTTGCCGAACAGTCAAGACTTTGCAGGATTTAAATAACTGGTGGGTAGGAAAAAGGAAAGGCAGAGAATTTGCTACTTTTAGAACAGCTCTTTGTGCTCTTTCAAGAGAGAGAATGATAGTTTTTGATGCTCCGCCCCATGAGGGTATACAATATTGAAGTATTGATTGACATAGAGCAAAATAAAGTTGTTTGACTAAGTTAGTGTCGGCAATGGAGCGCAGTTGTTTGTAAGCAAATATCAGTTTACGTACTCTAGTAACCAAACTGTCAATATGTTGCCTAAACGAGAGCGTGTTATCAACAAAAACTCCAAGATACTTGAGGCACTTAGTTTCCAGGATCATAGGGCAGGTACAAGAAGTGGCTGACTGATTGTTACATTGGTGTGCATATAAATGGGGATTAGTTTTGTTATTAACATAGCGCATGTTGAACTGAATATATTTTGTTTTATTTGCATTTAGTGTTAGTAAATTACAACGAAGCCAGTTTAGAACGATGTTAAAACCTGCCTGTGCAACATTATACAGCTCGGAGTTAGTTTTTGCGGTGAAAATAAGCAACTCAACAAAATTGGGTTAGGTTACTTTTCATTTAACTCTGTGTCCCATTTTCTATATTAATTGTCAGTACATTTTAAATTAAAGTCCATTTCAAATATTGTTTATTGATTGAATATGAACACTTAGCCAAAGACCTTGGTGAAGCTATTAAAAAATGGTAGTTTTTTTAAATATAAGTTTATAACAAAGGTTAGCCTTCATTTTCGAATAAAAACTATAACTGCCCCATCTAATATGAAAACATTCTAGTCATGCCAGTATATATCTGAAATAATGTCAGTAATTTCGATTGACCACTGTAATAAAATGGAAATGATAATAAAAAGCATTCACGCTTTCAAAAGAGATTCGAATTCCGCAAACGGTGCTACATTCACATGAATTAGTACAACAAGCGCGATATCACTGCAGGTGCCCATACATCATCCGCTCGGAAGCGCCAGCTCAGCACCGGCCGAGATACTGTGATATCGCTGACCCACTGGTCACCCTGTACTGACAAGGTCGAGCTCCCAACGGTCCCAAGTAACAAACGAATTACTACGCCGTATCATGTCATAAAAATGCTACTAGCAAAAACTGCCCCGTCCCACTACACTGACCTAATTCAGCATGAAATTATACTAAGATTGAAACAGTGGCCCCCGGCCGATGTCCTATTCACGTTCTGCTCCGGACAGTTCATTTTTAATAATAAATGAGACGAAATCAAGACATGACGAATAAATGAATCCAGAACTTGACGAATAAATGAATATGGAATATGATAAATGGAAGGCTCGGATCCCTCGCGAAGATTTTTTCTTTGGCTCCGGCCGAACGGAAGACGCTGGCTTTTTCCTTTTGTAGCGGGACAAGTTAAGCGTTTTTTGGACGGCAGAGGCTGGCGGTGTGATATTTATCATTTGATATAAAAGTCGGATCTCCAATTGTGTTCTTACTTTGATTTCGGACAGTGGATTTCGGATTAAATAGTGAGTTGGTTGGATTAATCGTGTGTGGTTTCGTACGCATCATTAGTTTTGTAATATTTTAGTTTGGAAGTTGTGTCGAAAGCTGTAACATCGGCAGCAGACGTGATCTAGGCGACGGGAGACGTGTCGATTTAATCCGGCGCGCGTAATCCGCGACTGCACTAGTCACTGCCACGTGGTTCTATGATAAAGTACCCGAGCAGATTATGCAAATTCTTCGAATTCAATCTCTGTCTCTCTCTCCCCTACAGTATATGTGTGTATCTCTCCCTCTCTCGCGACGTTACGTTCACCCCACTGACGCGCGATGTCTGATGGATGATGCGTTATTCCAATAACAATTTGGATATCGTATGTTGAATATTTGAAAGTCAGAAATGTGTTTTATATGAATGGGTACTGCTGTTCTGTGCTTTCTGTATACAATAATATATCACTTTGTTGAAGTTTAGCACTTTGTCAATTTACGTACATAATAGCAGACAGTTCAAGAAGAAGAAAAGTGTAAAATTACGTGTGATACATGTTTATCATTATTCACCTTCAACAAATGCAATTTCCTCAGAATAGTGCAGTTGCTGGTGTAAAGTAATCAAGCATGGGCGATCGGTAAGTAGATGAGGCGAGCGTTAGTTCCCAGTAATCGTGCTAGTCCGTGTGAGTCCGTGCGAACGTGCATTTTATACCTGTCACACATTCGCCGCTAAATGAACTGTCGATGCTATCGGTTTTTATTATCTTCAACTAATATTCACTCGTTTCCTTCAATCTTTTAACGTGATTACTTTATCAAATTGATTGCACTTCTTAATTGAATTTTGTTTTTCGTTTTAACAGTTACCGTACTTTTCAGCAGGGATTAGGACATTAGTGCTGGGACAATATTAATGCAATTTACTAATTCACAATACCTAACCAAAAACCTGATCAAATCTTTAATATTGCATATACGAGATTCTAAAATTTCTTGCTGTTCCAGCTATGTAGAAAGACGAAACAAAGTTTGAGATCCGCCACACCCACCCTTATCGAACTAAAACCAAAACTCAACGCGAACATGTAAAATTCAACACATGTGCTAAACACTGGGTTGACTGTCCATCGAGATTTGACACAGGGTCAGTGAGTCAGCATTTCCCCCGACTTTGCCCGCGAGTCTAACACATGCACGGAACATGACTGGCAGGAAACTCTGACAGGCATTTTTTAATTGCTTGTAGCTTAGACAATTCAATGCTACTGGTAACGACTCAATTCGTTGTGTGTTGAGTAATTTTAAGTATAAAACCACAAACCTTGTGTTTTTTCGGACACGAAATTCTATTGAGTCATCGCTCTACGTAATTCTAGCCTTTATTCTCATTGCTCCGCTTGGCAGTCCGAATAAAATGTAACTGTTATAAACCAGAATAAGCATCCAAAGCCTCTGATATTAAATATAAACCTCAGCAAAAAAAAAAACTCCATTTTCTGAAAAAGCATTAGGCAGTTAAATAAAATCATCCTAATTAGGAATGTAACCGCTTTCCGTAATATTTCCCTAACACAACCTGCCGTTGTTTCGCAAAAGCGTCGTGACTCGTGAACCTCGCGCGGACCGCAAGAGTGGCGGTCAGAAAAGAAAATAGTGCACGTCGGAATAATAACTAAAAAAAAACAAACCTTGGTGGTTTGTCTGTGTGTGTAACCGGAGTGTGGGTAGGCAGCCTGCTAAACGCAATATAAAGTGTGGTTGTCGTGCCATGTGTAGGTATAGGTAGATATTCCCTCTCCCCGCGCGGTCATTAGTAGCGCGGGCCCCCGCACCCGCCAGGAGAAAGTATGATTTTACTCCTATAAAGCCGTATTTCTACTCCATACAGGAATTCGAATACGCGCGGAGAAGTTCCCGGGTTCTGAGAAGGACATGTGGCGGTTGCTTGTACATAATATCCAAGTTTAAACAATCTCAATATGGCGGGGGTGCGTTAATTTTCTCGTTGTTTGATGTTAACTTACAGGCGGTGAATTCGAACAATGTTTTAAAACAATTTGCGTTGGGAAAATTGTTCATTTTGGGATGTTCCCGTTTGTTTGCAGCTTAGATCGATTTCCACGTGATTTTCGCTAGGTACTCTACAGTGGCCAAATCTTTTACCTTGCCTCAAATATACAACAGCTAACAAGTGTTACACATTTGATATGGACATGTTCATTTACAGTATCTACACGGAAGCTTTCAAAGCTTTTTTGTTCAAAGCTTACAACAATTACGAAAAAATATAAGGTAACATTCATTTAATTATGAGCCAGTAATTCATAGAGCGTCCTTCCCTTCGTAATTAGAAGCTACATATATGTTACAGCAATATGGAATGTATGTATTTATTTAAGTGGAAAACTCACATTTGGTGGTGTGGGTTGTCCCAGCTGTGCAATTAGTGGGACCACGTGTCCCGGGGGGAACAACCGCGTCTACGGAAAAAAGGTACGCCATCGCTGACCAAATTATTGTGAGGTCCCATTGTAGATTATAGGTTTCAACAACTGTGCCGTGTACTACGATAATTACTGTAATAATTTACATTCAATTTTCGACATGTAGATATTTTAGATTGTAATGTTTTAGTGGCGCTGTTTTGTATAAAGTTTTTATTTATGGCTTCTGAAGTCTCAAGTTCTTAAGACTTAAGGCGAGTATATGTCATCATTTATTTATAAGAAAATATGAATCAGTCCTTGCCAATGACCGAGGGTTTTCCTAATTATCTTTGATCATACTTTGACCTACAAAACCAGCCAAGAATCCTGGTTCTAAAACATGAAAAAAAGCCATTTTAAAAAAACATACTGACATCAACATCACCAACTTAAGAATCGATGATTCGAATTTGTAAAAATGGCTTATATCCTTATTCCAAATTCAAATCAAATCGTGCACACTGGCGTCACAACACAACTAACAGCCCACAAGAGAGCTACCGCCATCACCGAAGGCGAGAGGAGCGCGGGAGTCACCGAGACGCGAGGGTCGTTGCCATATCGATTCTCGATTTACGCCCGCTGCACCCGAACTAGGTCAAGTGCCCGAGGATCACGCTGATCTGATCCTGCACGCAGCTTATGTATCTGCGGTTTTATAGTGTATTGGTAATGAAAGTCTGTGAAAAGATTGTCGATCTGGTGTCTGAAGGGACAAAGGAAAAAAAGATTTGGTCAATAAGGCAACAAATATACCTACTTAGGTACGGTTTTGTAGTGTATCGGCCATACAAATCTCTGGAAATCTCTTTTTCTGGTCAAAAACAGTATGCAGGCTTACATATTATATTAGGCTTTATACAGAAAGAAAGCTTGAATTCTGAGACTGCCACGACATAAAAAAATGCTAAGGACTTAAGCCCAGAGCTCGGCTTATCTTTACAGCAAATAGTCAATGGTGCTTATAGTCCAACACATTCTTATAATAACAACAATAAATGTGAAGACATCAGGAACTTGTATTCAATTCTCCTTGGTGATTGAGTTCCATAATTGAACCATAAATCAGTTGTTTATTCCTTCTTTGTTATTACAAAACTTAAATTACAGACACTACGCATTAGGTGCCCAAAGTTGCTTCCTCAAATTGAGCGATTAGTGACTAGATTCGTTTGAGTTACACTTCGCGTGTGTCGGCGTAAATAGAAAAGTTATCGATACTGAAATGAGGAGTTTTCCAGTTTTCATTAGGGTGCGATCGGGGCAGTTAGAGCCCTTTTATTATCTGCTCGCCTCTAAATTGCCGAAAAGAAATTCCTCCCCAGGAAAAAAGGGGAACCGGGGACAAAACCTTGTCCTCAACTTAGCTACCAATGGCACACCGTTATTTAAAAATCGAACACGATAAGAGCCGAAATGTTTTTATTTTTTTAAATGGAAAGAATTTATGTTCGCCTTAAAAATAAATATTGCAATCGATGGCAGTTTACAATGGCGAAGCTTCGATAAGGAGTTTTTATTAGATTTAGGGACAGTTAGGTTTCGGACTGTGCGTGCCTAATGTAGCATTCGATTTTCGGTAATGGTCAGCTGATAAGCAAATGATGTCATTATTGAGTCCGCCTTAGTTTGTATCGTTTGCGTTCCATTTCACTTTCGCGAAATGAGGCTCGTCTCGGGACCAATAAAAATATCTCGTTATTGGTTGACTAGTATAAAATTTTAGTACTTCTTTGGTAGTAAAGTGTGATTTTAATTAAATTTCAATGTTGTATCGAAAGAGATAATCAGATAGCTGTCATCGGGCTATACATTAGAGCGGCCGGGGGTAAATCCGAGCCAGTGTGATACACCCCCGGCGCTCTGATAAAGAATTGAGGGTATTAAACGATTACAAATGCTTCGCGGTTCAATAAACAACCCACTGGAGGAAACCAGCGTCTTAGACGAATTACTTACCGGCTAACGTTTTCACTTCTTTAAAACGAGGATTTTTTTCTAGTGTCAATGTTGTGTCTACTATTTATCTTTATTATGTATGAGTTAGCCGAGGGAAATAGTCGATTATGGCACTAGCAGACAATGAGTATAGTTATGATAAATGGATAATTTTAATGCGTTATTGCTATCTTGACCTTAGGAGATAACATAATACCATGAGCAGAAAATCAGTCAGTAAATGAAAAATCATATTAGGTACAAAAATAAACGATATGCTTGGTCAAAATAAGCTCTTTATTCAATTAAACTTAGGTGGATTACTTCACCCTAGAAACATTCATACAAACGCTTAATTTGCATATGGCTGCTACATATAAAATCATTTAGTAAGGACCACATCATCGCAACTAACAACGGAAACCCTTCTAAGAAAACGATACGTTTACAACCGCATTCAAAAGTAAGAAGTGAGGCGACAAAACTGTTCAGATAAGGGACACCTTCATCCACTCTTATTTATGTAGCCCAGCTTCCGATTGAGAGCTCGACGAAAGAGGCCGGGCATTTATACGGGAATACTTATCTACCCTCCGACCCTACATTTATTTCCGTTAAACTTCCCACAGGCTGATTATGCTTACCTTTGCCTTAAAAACTACTGGCACTTTGAAAATAGCGAATACTAAATGTTCGATTTTCAAAAAGCTGTTTTTTTTGCAAATGTCTTTTTCGATTTCAAACTTATTAAACTTTAATCTCTCAACTTTTTAAAAATAAAAATAAATTTATATAAAACAGAATAGAAAACAATAAAATCGAAGCAGGGAAATATTTTTGAGCCGGAGTTCCGTAAAGTTAAATGAGTTTGTTGGCATCGGGTAATCGCGTCTTTGTTGCGTTACTGGATCTGATAAAAATTGTCGATACGCTCCGCTTGATTTTGATATTTATTTTGAAAATGTTAATTTTAGATACTTTGTGGAAGATTATAAAGTAGACAAACATTATGTATTTCCGCTTGAAACTGGTTTCAAAACGACTGCAACTTTTCGCTTCCGTGAATTTTAGAAGAGGAAGGAGAAGAAGGTGCAAGAAATTTCTTGTTTGATAACCACAATGATTCCCCCACGTCTGAAATATTTCAATGCAAAGAAAAGTAATACTTCCCGAGAATCTAATAATCTTAAGTGTATTGTATGTTGAACATAACATTTGAAACCCCTAGCTTTTTCACGACGATTTTTACACTTCCGTGTTTCCATAGATAAGCAAATACGGGGACGCGTGTGATGGATATTAAGGGCACACCTTACATCATTTGCGTTATTACCCACCGCCGTCCCCTGTGTTAGGGGGGGAGAGGGGCCACAAGACGCGCTCCTTATATCTAGATGTTACACCCCCCCTTAATATGCTAAAATCAAATTAGTTCCAAAGCGGAGTGATTCCCTCGCAATCGATCGCACTCTCAATATTACGAGCTGAGGGTGGTGAGACGCTTTATTTGAATAGCATGCGTGTTCTGCTTAATTAAACATTACGTTTTTTAACTATAACGTGAGATTTAATAGTGTGATGTTATCGGGTTCAGTTAAACTTGGTTCAAAGCGTCAATTTCCTGTAGGATTCTTGTGAGGGTTTATCTTGTCAGGGATCGGCGCGTCAGCGGTAAGTCGCGGGTTTCATTAGCAGGGTCTTAGCAAATTAACACCCTCGTGACGAGACGAACGAGGCCGGGTACCCGCCGACGACACAACGTCCACTTACAGACTACCCTCACGTTAACGCCATATTTAATGGTTATTTTGGAAGTATATGTATCTTCATGATGACATTTATCTTGGGTTTGTCTTTAATTGTATCTTAGAAGAAATTTTTTTGGGTTTCTTTTGTTGTCTCTATTCTTTTGATGATTGTTCGAAAGGTAACGTTTGGTCATAGATTTTAGACCCTATATTTATTTCCGTTGAACTTCCCATAGGCTGATTGTGCTTACCTTTGCCTTAAAAATTAATGGCACTTTCAAAATAGCGAATACTAAATGTTCGATTTTCAAAACTGTGTTTGTTTTTTGCGAATGTCATTTTCGATTCCAAATTTTTTTAAATTTTGTTTCTCAACTTTGGGCGATATTTTTTTGGGTTTCTTTTGTTGTCTCTATTCTTTTGATGATTGTTCGAAAGGTAACGTTTGGTCATAGATTTAGCATAGCGAGAACCGAATTGAAAATTTTTGAGTATGTTGCTGTAGTAGCTATAATATATCTTATAGTCACACTAACAGTACTAATAGGAAGTGAGACTACAAAATAAAGCTTCGTGTTAACACTAGTACACTAGGGCAAATGCAATTAAGCGCGAAAGACTGTCATAGAAATTGAAGACGAGTCACTTCTTCGTTCAAATCTTAAGCAGACTACTTTGTTTCTTAAGGCGATATGTACGCCCCAATGTAAACGCAGTACTGGCCGTGCGCCCGCTCGATGCCGAAATATCAATATTGAACCTCCTTTTGAACAGTTTTTTTTTTGCAATATATTATTTGATTTACATATGCTATGTCAGTTATGAAGAAATTCCAGCCATCAATTTTTCTGTGTAAAAATATTTTTTAACATCCAAGTCGTTTTGGAGGAGTATCCAAAAGCTGCGAAAAATATCGTGTTGCTAATTTTTTTTTTAAAGCAAAACTATTTCTTATACGAAAAAACCATGTTTAAAAAATAATGTACATGAAACAATAATAGATATAAATGTTTTTCAAACCTTTTAACCTATTCGTTACTAAGGAGTATGCTTTAGAAAGTTACCGTTTTACGGCACTAAAGCGGTTGTAGGCCCTTAATGTGGGTTAAAACCAAACGAACTTAAACCAAAACGAGAGCTTTGCTTATTTTTATTACATTTCGTAATAATGCTCTGTCGCTGTTTACACAAAAATATTTGAAATAAAGTGGAGATCTCGCTTTAGCTCGTTTGGTCTAAACCAATCTTTAGAATCCCACCAACAGCTCCAAACATCGTACACGCACGGACAAAACTCCAATACCACGTAAGTACAGTCGCCGCGAGATGTAGTTGTTTATGCAGCGACGCTCCTGCGGCTAAACGTTGCTCTGACGGTGAGTAATGACGGATGCACTAATAGTCGTGTCGCAGTCGCCAGCTAGCCATATATCATGCGAGGGTAATGGGGGGAAAACGTCCTATCACCCTCGGACGTGATAAGGTCAAGAATCGTTTGTCCTGACAGATATTTTAGCTGGTTTTTCCCGAATTTTCGGTTTATTGACTGTGATGTGTGGGTGTCGTGGGTGAGGAATGTGAGTGTTTTTATTGGAGATATAATTCTTGGTAGTAATTTTATAAAACTGGAACAGATAGCTGTGTCCTTTTTAATATAACTAAAAATGCGACATATGTACTTATTCGTAAAAAAATACATAATCTTTATGACAGGTTTTTGTAAAATAAACCAGAAAATGAATTAAAGAAAATTTGTATGGACTATCCTGATTTTTTAAAAATTGATATATTAAGTAGGCCCCTAACTTTATGAGGTATCTAATCAAAACATACTTCATATAAATCAGTGACGTTCACATAATTCAATTCCGACAACAATCAATTATTACTTGGCATCATAATAAAAATAGTTCTCACTCAAAAATAATATCACGTCCATCCTCACTTCATTTACTCAGAGCGCAGCACTGAACAAAATTGATGCAATAAAGTATATAACACGAGCAGCATTAAAATAACGACACGCATCATATAAATGACATTCGTGTCTAAACAAGTCAGCGGTCACATTAGCATTAGCATAAATAAAGCACTTTTGTGTGCGTTCATACTTTATGAATTTTGTAGAAGAGAGACTTTTGAATATGAATGATAAGGATTTACTGCGTTGTCATGTCGGGGTGTTCGATAAGTGTCGTAGTGTGAGCGTGCACAGGAGGCGAGGAGCTCCCTCGCTACGGCGTAGCGGTGCTACGAGCTACGTCTCAAGATTAATACATCGTAGAGGCCGTGTTAGTGGTGCAACAATTTGTCTCTATAAATGTTGACTCAGCGACTGGCTTGCGGTCTCGTCGCGCGATTAGCCCCGCTAAATTTATTGTTTAATTTCAAAGGCGTTATTAATAACTCGCGAGGTGATTAAACGGATTTCGCGGCTTAGCTTTAAGATGTTCGCCTTTGATTTATACATTGGAGCTTAATATGCGGTGTCGAGGCTTTGTTGAGATATGTGTCGGCGTGAATATTTTATATCGCAATTTGACGGCGAACTAATAATTTGCTGTCTAGCTGTACAGTTATGAAATTTAACTTTATATTCTTCGTGTTCGTGTACATGTATTTCTTATAATAATAAATCTAAAAAGTCAGACACAGTTACTTTGAATGTGACGAATTGGTATCGTGATTGTGCTTAGTTTAACCTGTCAAGCTTACAGCTTTCATTTATCATACGATACGGCGGTCTTGATTCCAATTTAAGTTTTACTAACTAACTCTTGGCTACAGATGTATATAGTTACTGTTTTATCAATAAACACTTATGCTAAGGAGTACAGAAACTTAGTTAATTACCCGCGACCAAGCAAACTCGTGTCCGGAAACCGGACAACACGATACGTCGGGCGTCGCACCCTCGTCTCAGACATGCTCCTGTTTGTCGACAGCCGCAAGCGGCCGACAAAACAACACGCCACGACACATACGCGAATCTCAACCTTACACCCACTACGAACAGTTCAGATTCTAATGACTGAGTACACAGAGCTACGACGTTTTAAATTAGCGCACAAACCAAAGATGATCTAGCAACGTTATCCAAATATGTGCTTCAAGTTTTAGTGCATATTGTCGAGAATGTTTTGTAGCCGTCGACAATAGTCGCCGACCGCGATACCACGGTTTATGCGTGTAAGATGATGCTTGTTTGGAACTCTCGCTGATATGATAAATCAGTTTAGAACCACCAAACAGCTCACTCGAGACTCATATAGGGGTGAGAAATGCCAAACAATCTTGTGTTAAATGAACAAATTGATTATGCAGAATTGTTTACATTGTGGTGCGGAAACCGGCTTGTAGGAAATCGTTGTTTTAATCAACTTTGTAGTACATTTTTCATTGTGATTCCGATCAATATCTACAATACGTGTGGTCATTCACACGGTACGACATTAAAGAGAACAGTCATATTAATTATTCGGCGCCCTAAAGTCGAAGCTTTATATCGACACAGAAAAAAAAACGAATCAATGGAAAAGATGTTCATGGAAGCCTAAAATCCCAACTGAAAGCGAGTGTGTGAACAAATGAAGATCGAACAACATACATTACGCAACCGGTTCAAAAACAACAATTTCATCTCGGTGTCCATTCAAAGTCTTGCTATCAGAAAAGTGCTGAGCAATATCTCTGTCTTGCACCCACGACCGCCCACGCAGATGCTCTGTCTCTCTCACCAATCACCTAATAGGATTACAGTGGACCATGGCAGGTAAGTGTCTCTAATTGCTGTAAAAATCGGCGCCGACAATGCGCCACAAAGAGGCGCTCAGTGTGCGCCCGCCCTTAGTGAGAGTGATTTATTGATTGGTCCGTTCTTTATGTCGGCTTAGGATTATGTTTTGTTTGTTTGTTTGTTAGTAACTCGCCGGCTCCCGTTTCGTTTGTAGTCAGGGTTTTTATTTGATATGTGGTGGCGTTAATTGTACCAATACTCATACTAATATTATAAAAGCAAAAAAACCTTTTTTAGAAAAAAATACAACCACTCACTTCCAAATAAAAACACTACAAAGTGAAAAATAACTACTTTTTCGGAAGCCGGTGTTCCTGTTTGTATTTCTTCGTTTTTTGACACTTTTTAGTTGTGGTACCTAATAGGCAAGTTCTATAGTAAAGTACCTATAATGCCAGAACAGATTACCCGAATATCATGAAACTTGAATAAAACCGGTGAAATGAGAGTGTACCAAGGTGAATTGTACACATCTGCTTACCCCTTTAGAGTGTACTGACGTGATATGATGTTATGAAATGGTATAAACAATAAATAGAAATGCTTTTGCAATAATCCCGAGAGATTTGCTATCATTTATTGAAGAGTTCTGTTCTATATCTCCGAAATTCTTCATCAGATCTTCACCAAATTTAAATTGGGAAACAAATTCCTAAAAACAAAAAAATAATTTAAAAAATCGGTCCACAATCAACGGAGAAATAGGTGATAATACACAAAAAAAAAACAAGGTCAACCTCCTCTTGTTTGGAAAATCAGTTAATAAAACTAATTCTGTCTGTTACCTACGCTGAAACCGCTAAACTGATTTAGATGAAATTTGATATGGTTATAGTTTGAGACCTTAGGAAGGACATAGGATTGTTTCATGTTTCTTCATTCAGGTATTATGTTCTCTTGGGATGATAAAGCACTTTATACACGGGCGAAGCCACAGGCAGTAATTATTATGAAATAAATTTTAGATACAAGAATTATTAGCTACTAGAGATATACATTCCAGTGAAATTTTCAGCAGAAAAGCAGTCTTGAAAGACATCATGAATACCTCAGGCATTAAGTCCGCCTATGTACTTGATTGTTGCATTAAGTTTTAAATAAATAGTCATGTATTTCCGTTAATTCCTACTTTTAAACATGAACCTCTTCTATAACCTTTTTAAAAGCAAGACAAAAGATTGACGAACCAACAGACGAACAGAAATATTTTAGAAATTACTAGCACGTAAATCTATGAATCACTTAACCCTATAAAACACACTTGAAGCCAAATATCGATTTAAACAGTCAAATAAATCCTAAAACATATCGCATTAACGTTTTAACCTTCGGGTGTCGGGTGTATTATTTGGACTCGGTTGCTGTAACGGCACAAAGGGCCAGTTGTCCCCGCTTTGATTTATGTGGCTTCGATGATAGCCGGTGGCAGCGAAAGTGTTACGGCCCGCGTAAATCAAAGCCATAGAATGTATTGACAGCCAATGAATACGGTTGTTATAGCCGAAAAATTATTGTATTTTTGTTTTAATAACGGCGTTTATGATTTATTAATAGTTTTTAAAGGGTTCTGCGGCGAAAATTGTTTGTCAAAGTAAATTTGACGTGCGTGAAACGGGTTTGGCCATGTAAAACGTAAATTATACACGTATATGACCATGTCGACTTAATTGATATCCATTGTTAGAATATATAGCCTCTAGATAAAATATTTTTATATCTCTTATAATCTACTCTCATAATAATATTTCTCTCTCTCGAATATTCTTTTACATAAAATAAAAAAAATTGTTTGTCACAAAAATTATGAGCTGGTATGATTTAGCACACTGTACCGTGCTTGTTAAGCTTATACCTTATTTGTAAGGTGATTTAATAAATTCACTATAAGCCAAATCCTAACTCAAATGATTGCTTTAAGCAGCAACAATCATTTGGCTCTAGACAAAAGCCTTAACCTAATAATAGTAACTGGAATAAAATATAATAGGCGAGAGGTACGTTAAGTGGTGACCAAGAATACCCGCCTTTCGGATATCATTCTAACCTGAAATTTATGATCATTTTTCACATAAATCAAAGCGGGCCGACCTAAAGATTTATTGCTATATTTGCGAGATGTGGTCAACTGTGCCAGATAAAAGACTACCTGAGTTTTGGCGTTTGTTCCGACCGTGGCTAATTTTGAACAATTTATGACTTATTTTTGCATTGAAATCGAAAGTGGCGCTGTTTTGGCCCACCTTGCGCATTTCAGGGTTGAGACCTGTTGTGATGGAAAGTGGTTACAATAGTACTTTCGATTATTTATTTATGGCTTTTTTATCTCTTTCTTGTTTATAGAAATCCTGTGCTTCTGCGTTTCGGCTTATTTTTGGAATAAGGCTATTCCTTATTTATAAAAAAAACGCTTACCATATGTTATTTGATTCAATGATTAATGGATTCTTAATTTAAGTTGTCTATGTATTTGACTGAGTATTTGAATTTATGTTCTGCTAATCAGTGTTTAACCTAATCATATGCTTTTAAAGTTATAAATAAGTCCCTATATGTTTGCCTAATTTTGACATACGTTGTCCGAGCAGACTCGACAATTTTATGCTGACGCCCGCGATAACGTGTTCTTACTTTTATTCATTATTACATGCGAATTACCGCAATTACTTTAGTTCAATAAAGCTGCTTGGTTAATACACATGTCGGTGTTTTCTTCCACATTACACATTAGAATTTCCGGTACACATCGCACCACAGCGGCAGGACTCCACATCTTTTTGGTCCTTCGAGCCGGATTGACCCAGCGACCTATGGACGTCTTCTAGCACATAATGATCCTACTTTAAAAATATTGCACCAAAAATATTGTCTTGTCGAATTTCCTGCATATCTAATTTAAAAAATGAAAACCCAGCCTGACAAAAAATGTTAGTTAGCAATAAGCAGGCAGAATGACAGAGTTCCCATGCCATCATCATTACGAGTAATAGGCTCGTATTACAGTGAATATTTCAGCTGCTTATTTACAGAACGCGATACGGCGCACGCGATTCTGTTGGCGACCAAGTCTTTGTGTTTTGTTTGCTATTTTAGAACTTTGTAAAGACCTAAGCAGATAAAAAAACTTGGATTTTGTTTTTAATTTTGGTTCAGAAGAATGAATTTTAACGAACGATAAAACGTATTTAATAAATAAACACAGAATAAAAACTTTTTTTACAAGCTTTTTAGCTTAACGCGCACTGTCATCCAAGTCAAACGTGCAAGCAAAACTTCAGCTCAATTGGATGTTCAACAACTGTTCTAAAATTTCTGTTGCAAGATTTGACCCAAACAACAAAGCGAGTTAAAACAAAAGCTTGTAAAAACTCAATATAATAAGTATTTTTACTTAAACTCGAAGAAGACTGAATTACCTAATATGTATCAATCTATATGAAAAGACTCTATAGAAAATTAAAAAGTAAGTTTAATACTGTTTTACCTAGGTAGGTAGAAAAGTCGAAGAAGACTGAACACCCAATATCTATATCGCACACCCAGTTAACGACTAGCTCAACTCAAAATATAACTTTTTTCAGGGATCGAAAAAAACGTTTCAATTTGCCGCCAAATCGTAAAACAAATGACAAATGAATGAAATTAGTACTCAATAATATTAGCAAAGAGTTCTATTTTCAAAATTTAAACTTATTTTTTTTATTATATTCTTTAAAAGTGGCCAATTCTAAAAACTATCAGTGTTGCCCGCGTATTTTGAGTTGGTTGAGTCTTTAACTAGATGTGCGATATATATACTCTTTCGAAAGTAAGTTTAAACTATTTTACCTAGATAGGTCGATACGGTCGATACGAATACGTATCTAGTTCGTAGTATACGCAGGTACCTACGTATTCTGCTTAAATATCAAAGATACTAACTTCCCAATCTTTCTATTGGATGTAACGTTTTGGAAGTCTAGTGTATTTGCATTGATAACGCATTGCAGCAATACTTAATTTGTATTTTAGTGACCTCGGCTCTTTAACCTTCATACTTATTTTGCATTATAAATAGAACTGCCGTAATGCCCGTAATATTGACACTCATAATATTTCACGCATCTCGCATCTTGATCTCATCTTTCACGTTCCGCGAGCCCTTCAAAAAACCTTGGTTACATTTAATAAAATCTTTTGTTACTCAAAAGTCATTACAGTGAACAAGGAACGTGAAATCGCGAGTGTCTCTCACGTCACTCACGATGGTCTGAACAAATTGAGACAGTGCAGAAATAACGCGGCTTTGTATTAAAGAATTGGAATGATCGATCGAGTCAGGGCGTTCATTTTAATTTCGATCTCCGAGATCGGCCCGGGGCGTGGTTGTGCGAACAATTTGTTTCATGTCCCTATTACGTATATCTATCTCCTGATCCTATTGAGAATTGTCTTCTCTCCCATTCGATGTGTTCGTGGTCGCTGGCTCGCAGTTCCGTTATTTTTTTGAAAGCCAACGATGTCAAACAATACAAATGTTTAAGTTTCTAGCAAAATCTTTTGTGTTTATAAATCCTTGAAATATTCGCAGACATTATTTTCTGTTTTCCAAAAATAATTACGGAAATTTCAGCGAAATTTTTTGTTGCTTTTTTATTGTCGTTTTACATAACTGTTTCTTTGTCTAAATATATTCTCAAAGAAAAAATCAGGATACGGTATTGAAAATGCCGGATATGCGGCAATTGGAAATAGAAGCGTCGTCGGGATGTCGTCGAAGTTGGTGAAGGCAATATCTAAGTTTAGGCGCAGGGCGCACAGGCGCGGTTGTGCCACGCGGCGCGGCGGTGCATCGCGCGGGCGTGCAGCGCTCGATAGCGCTGACAGTGACGGATTACCCCGGTAGCGCCGGTTCACGGCCGGCTCTGCAGCCCTTGTGTGTACTAGGGTTGCCGACAGATCTCGTGTGACGAAAGATGTGACATTTTTGGTCGATATATTCGGTAATATTCAGACAGACATTTTTAGTACAGTACCTAACCAAAACGAATTTTGGTTCATTTTGGATTTTTTTTCAGAAACTTTCGGGCGATGGTAAATAAGACAAATATCTACCTTTACGAAGGGATTATAACACAGGCATTAGTACCAGAGATGACAATGGATAAAGAACAAAGCCGAACTTTTTTAAACTCGAAGAGCCATATACGGCACCATGCACTTAAAAATCAGTGCAAATAGATGACAATAAAATAAAAAGTGGTTGTTTACAAAGGAAAAGGACGTTGTTGATTGTCATTAACTCGTTACTACTTATTTGTGTGGTATATGAGAGTCAGAAATTGAAGTCATGTGTAGTTTAAAAGTGGATGTGATTGAGACAACCCTACATGTTTGTGCAAACTTATATTTGGAGTGGTATCATCAGGATGCCTATAAGCAAGTTTGTGTATAATAATATCTGCAATAATATAAAAGCGTCTGTTGTACTTTGTCATTCTCGTGATATTTAGATGTATAATTTTATCATGTTCTCACTAGTGACATAGATTTTTGTTGAAAGTGGGATCCTTACACTTGATTTCGATCTATTGGCAGAGGAAAGCAGAAGTTTAAATATTATAGTTTTGGTCTGGTGCCAGACGAAGATATACTTGTAGCTATTTGTATCAAAGATTATTTGGCTCAGACTCTATGTTATGTTTTGTGTTATTACTTGAGCCTTGTGGGTTTTATCATAGAAGACTATTTAAGATCTCGTGGTGTATAATAAGAGCAAGACTGAGGGTAACTAAACTTTAGAAGCGAAATCCACCTGGTTATGTAGACTCAGAAATTGACCAATACGGCACACTGTTAAATACAGAGCAGTTATCATTTGGATACGGGCTTGCCATCTACGAACAGTATATATACCATCTGGTCAAAAATATAAAATTTTGATCCCTAATATCTTCCTTCCATTCTATATCAGCAACGAATTGAAAAGCAACTGCAACACCGATTTGTTAACTGCTCTTCCAAACTAATTCTTCAAGAAACGCTTAGCAAAGAAGTAGCGTCCATAAAACGATGTTAACGCGTGCGTTTTGTCGGCGAGACCCCCCGTCGAGCCCCGCGGGAGACCGCTCCTGTACACCACGCGTTAATCGCCTCAAATATGAAAATATTATCTATTACACCTTGTAAAACCGTTCAACTTTTATACGAATAGCTCACAAAAAGGAAGGTCGCCAATGTGAACGACCGAGACGAAAGTGTAGAATCATCGCGTCTGATTGGTCTTAGAAAGGTGAACGGGTAATCAGTTCAGATTGCAACGGTTCCTAGTATAGGTGTCGGTAACCCACACCGGTAGGCTGCAAGCTGTAATCCTCTTTTTGTCCTTCAGACGTCATTGCACAGATTGTGTGTAAGTGCCTGTTTTTTGTTTCGAGGATTTACAATTTCGTGATTTGGTTGCGGATTATAGCACGACGAAGGCAACTTTTTGCAAGGTTGTGTAATTCTTAAAACTGTATGATATTGACTTGTTTTTCGAATGCTTACGACGAGATATGCATTCAGATTACAGCCTGATTTGTTTTGCTGGCGCATATTCGTAAGAATATGCAAATATGTTTTTATAGAATCACAATATCGTAATTCCCCGCTAATTGTATCAATATTTTCCCAAGCTAAAGGTCGGTACGGATATGTCGCAATTTGTATCGCATCCTCATGATGTATCGCTCACCAGGTGAGGGTCGCGTCACACGACGGATGGTGATGGATCATGCACCGCTCATTGTTCTCCCTAACACGCGTTTTGTCCCAGAGACAAATTTGGGGTCACTCCGTCTTTTATCTATCGTTTAATTGTACAAAAAATGAATGTCTCTATCTGATTTAAGAGAAAAAAAATGCCGTATTTTTTTAGTTTCTCACTCTAAAAAACTTTTTGATCTGACTGTTGGATAATCTCGTTTGCTAAAGTTTAATAGGGTTAGGTTTTGGTTACAAAAATATTTGTCACGCTAACTTATGCGGTTGTTAGGGCAGTTCAGCACAATCGTAGTGTGACCAATAAAGTCAGTGATGCCCAGTGACAGGTCCCCACTCCTTTCTTTGATGTATTTACCTACAAGCATGTCAGCATGTAAAAATTATGTTCTAAAATGTTCTCACTTATAATTTGTGGTTATAGTGCATGTCGGGTATTCCGTTCCGTTACACGGCATGTTGGAGCGGGTCGGTGGCTCGGATAATACGAGTGCCGACGCGTAGCGATACCACTCCCACACCACGAGTCCACGACCAACTACAGTTACAGACACAAAACGTCGGCGTCGTCGCGCCACACTATTCAATATATTTCGGCGTAATTTGATGTTCATTAAAGAAACTCTGGGACCGTGAACCAGAATACAATGGTTGAATAGCCATTTGTTGTTGCCGTTGAAAGGCACAATAATAATTCCGAAGCTGTTATTCACGCGGCAGTTAGGCGCACTTACGAAACGAAAATGTCCGCGTTTGATGGAGGAGACATTTTCTTATTGGTGGCCGTGGCAAGATGGTGGGGCTTGATAAATGGTGTTTTTTGACCGTTATTCCCAATTTCGTAAGCTTAATTCTGATTACCTACTTCTATTTCTACAGAATTTATCACATACCTTGTTGACTGCTCTTTCTTGTAGTTTTTTTCTCCTTCATCCAGGGGTACTCGGGTACGTTGAGGCCTCCACCAGGGGAGGGCAGGTCCGGCGCGTAGCCTGGAGGAGTGTGCTGCGGACTGAGTTCTCCACCTCCTAGCTGAGGTAAGGCGGTCATGAACTCGGCCATCGAAGGCTGGCTATTGATGAAGCCGGTCTCGGTGCAGGTCTCGAGCATGGGGTGCGGCGCGCCGGCGGTGGTGACGGCGGCCAGCCAGAAGCCGTTCCCGCCGTGCTCCATGCGCGGGTGCTCCTGGCCCGGCGCCGGCCCCATCGGCGGCGTGTTCCTCGTCTTCACAGCGAAGTCCTCTTCCATCTCATCGCGCACCCCCATGCCAACTCTCGTGTGTTGCTTCCCTCTGATGGCAGGGAACTCTTCGCATTTTATCTTGCGCACCAGGGGGTTAGTGTCGAGCGGCAAGGCAGCGGTGTTGCATATCTCTTGCATCGCTGTGTGTGTGCCACGCTGCCCAACGCCTGATCATTCACGTGACGTGTTCGTCTTACGTTTGGCCGCATGCGTCATTTTTGGACACACATCGGGTTTATTTAAAACGCAGATTCTTGTTTATGATTGCTGCACTGGATGTTGACAGTAGCAGCATGTTATCTGAAAAAAGTTATTAGTTGTTAAAATACCATCATAGCTCAAGTTAGATTAGCTGCTAGGAGATTCATTTGACAGAGTTACTAAAGGATCAATCAAGAGAACCAAAAACACAATATAAACTCGAGCGATGGCTCATCGTCCTCAATTTGACGTAAATAGAGAGGCGCCAAATTAAATGTAACGGCAGAAGGCTGTCTCGCGGTTATTTCGCAATTATCCGCGGACATTCGACATTACGCGCCTTTGTCGAATAATTTGTACGTAAAGCCGTGATGAACCCGCGAATAATGAGCGAACCAAATTGTTTATTGTAATTTAGAGGCCTCATGAACTGTTGCACGTGACCGACGACAATAAAGCTATTACATTTTTATGAACACCGCTGAAAATTATGAAAATATTATGTCCTGATGTAGATAGAATGGCAATTACATAATCGTGAATGTGTATGTAACATAATCCGTGGCGCTGTCGTTGATATTACATAATGTTACCTATTTTATTGCGATATTACCTAACTTCAATAGAGTCAGTATCAAAAGGGATACGGTAAATAATATCGGATTCCATAAAATACAGCTCAGTTTACCGTCATGTCTAATGTGTAACAGATGATAAAAAGATCCTCTTTAGCACCTATGAGATATTCGTCGTCTTGACGTTCTAAAGATTGACAAGCGGTACTTTCACGTACGTGTAGCTACGCACGGCTGAAGGGAGGTCGACGTTGCGGACGTGTGGCATCACTTTTATAGCGCACATGTTGTGGGCGACCAACAGCCAACAGCCCCAACCGAGATGTAAACTCGAAAATGTTCGCAGCGCCGATCGCGTTGTTGGCTCAACGTCAATTAAAATTCAAACCGCGTTCGAAATACGATTTTTTCCATTGGAATTTGCGGTGCGGCCCGGAGAAATGGCGGGAACGCGCCTTTTTGTTTTATTTTATTTTTTTGAAAATGGAACGGCTGGCGGTTAAACCTATTTTAATGCGTATGGGTTGCTGTGTGTTTTGAATTAAAAATTTTGTGTCTGTTCTCTTTGCGCGCGGATGGACAATGAAATGTAATTTCCTATTCGAGAATGCTGTTTTTATTTGTACGTGTGTAGGAAATTGTACATGTTGGTGACTGCGCAACTTATCTAAATTATTATTTTACAGTTTAGTTGAAAATCAAGCAGGGACATTTAATTTTCCCAAAAACGAAGTAAAAAATGGTTTTTTCATGGGTTCAAATTGTTCAAAATAACCCCAGAAAATAAACCACGAAAATTAAATCTGTTTCTCTCTCAAAACCCAATTTACAATTCCCGCAACTAACTCTTTCACTAAGCCAGGGCTTTTAAGAAAGCAAAGGAAATTTTAAAAGTTCCCTTTCCCCTTGTTTCTCAGCAGGGTTCCGCAGGTTTTACGCCGCGTTTCACTTTACCGGCGCCCTCAAGGGGCCCCCTTAAAAAAGCATAAAACGTGAACAGAGCCTACTTATGAATTTGTTTATGGCCCCATTTTTAGAAGACGTCGACTCCAAAATCTGGGTGCTTACGAAATAACAATATTCCTAATTTAATGCCTCTAAATCTTTATTGATACGAGCAGTTTATGGTGGTTATCTAAATGGGTGACTTCGTAAACCCTTCTTGAAGTTTTTGTTTACACTTGCCGCATGAAGTAGAATTGTGAATTCTAATTGCTAGTTCTAGGCTGGTGTTTGTATTATTATTCTCTATTACAACGGGAGCTTTCAATTATTACAATTTCAATTCTATTTCGTTTCAGAGAAGAGCCCTTTAATTGTTCATAATACCGATACCTATGGTTTTTCATAGAATAAAAGTAAATAAACAGCGTTAGGTCCCTGAATAACTTTGGTCATGCTATGCGACCTAAACACATCCAAAAATTACAAAAACTCCGCTGCAATTCGTCTTTTCGCAATTGGAATGCGACCTAAATACATCCACAAATTCTGTAATGTAATAATACCTACAATTAATTTGCATCCACAAAGTAGGTTACACCAAAAAGCTATGTAATAACCACAAGGGATAAGTATCTATTATAGTCAATTTAGTTATTTATACATGGAGTTCAGTAAATAAACCGACATCTGCGTGTCGGCGTCCAAACCAGTGGTTAGGGTCCAATTTGCTGGCCGTAACGATTTCCTCTTCGGGGAATCGAATGGCGTGAGTCCGGATGACGCCCACATGCATACATACACACGTAGAAACGTGTATAGTACAGTAAGAGGCTTTCGATGTGGTTCAATGTACGGTATGCTCGAAGAAAGCTCCAATTATTGTTGGTTTAGCATGTTTTGAGGTTGTGAAAGACGGTGTGTAATTCTAGTTCGTGGTGAGCAACAATGGAGTAAATAGGTTTGTTATCTTGGAGAAATCTGTTTGTTTAGAAATGGTTGAGAGTTTAATAGTGAAAAATTGCAGTCAATAATAAAGGTATTCAAAGATATTTGGTATCATGAACCATCGAAACGTATGAAGTACTTAGTACTAATAACTGGTATGAAGAAAGGCCGTAGAGATTGAGCTTTGTGATACTGTTGCTGCAACCAAAAAGACAGTTAGAGTGATAGCGATTATCAAAAGAGGCAATGTAATCTTTGTCCCTGAATATCGAGACCAGAAATAATGAATTTAATGTCGAATGAAATCAGACTAAAAACAAATAGAGAAGACAATTGATGAGTTTAACGTCGAAAGATACCAGACAACTAACAAAAAAAGAGAATGATAATTTTTACATCGAACGTATTCAGGCTACTAATAAGAAGAGAAGAGGAATCGAAACAAAATGAACTTAAGGCGTAAATATTACGTAATGTTAACGCAGTAGTGGCCGTGCACCCGCTCGGAGCCAGAATATTAACAATGAACCTCCTTTTAGACAGTTTTGTTATAATAGCAAAATATTCTTTGATTTTCATATGCTATTTTAGTTATGAAGAAATTCTAGCCATCATTTTTTCTGCGTTAAAATATTTTTCAAGTAACCGTTTTACGGCACTAGAGCGGTGGAAGGCCCTTAAAACACAAACAAACACTAACAACATCTCATCAACTCCAGTACATCCATAGACAAGACAAATCAGCAAGTACATGTGGACCCGTTATTGCTCATTATTGGCCAGTTCTCACGCAACACGCACGTACAATCTGCAGCACAATTGACCGCCTGCTTGCTTATTTGTCAAACAGTTTATGTTTATTGGCCGTATGTGTGTAGTACCTTATACTTTAGCAGGAATGCAGCCGGCCTAGGCTAAGTACTTGGGGCTTGGGACAATTGATGCGAATTACTAGGTTAAGCGAAGAAATATTTCTGTTCTTGTGTAATGGATGTTAAAGAAAGAAAGAAAAAATATTTATTTGTGACCTGCACAGGAGACACAAGATAAGCAAAACACACACACACACACACACACACACTTTGTAAAGCATGTTATACGAAACTTCTCCCTATACTTCACGAAACATGGTCCTTTAAAGAATCTATATCGGCAGACCTCATGTAGTCAGCCACACCCAATAAGCTCGCTGTTTGAAATTATAAACAGCCTAAAACTCTGATATTGAGACTTAGAGAAAAAAAATATTGCGGGACGAGCTATTTGAACCAATGATTAGCACTAGACTGGACTGAATCAGCTGGAAATCTTTCGTGGATTGTAAATGTGGTCCTTCGATACGGTGATTTGAACTTGTGCCGGCATGGTGCATAAGTTTTCAGTTGCATTTTTAGGGTTCCGTACCCAAAGGGTAAAAACGGGACCCTATTACTAAGAATCCGAGGTCCGTGTGTCTGTCTGTCAACAGGTTGTATCTCATGAGCCGTGATAACTAGACAGTTGCAATTTTCACAGATGATGTATTTCTGTTGCCGCTATAACAACAAATGCTAAAAACAGAATAAAATATATATATATATATATAAGTGGAGCGCCCATACAACTAACGTGATTTTATTGCCGTATTTGCGATAATGGTACGAACCCTTCGTGCGCGAGTCCGACTCGCACTTGGCCAATTTTTTATGACCATTTTCAATATCGCATACTACGGAACCAAAGTATAACGCAACCATGAATTTACATGTACCTGACCCAGAATAATGAAAAATATTTTACAAGTCGTCCAAATACATCATAACTCATCGACTTTGGTTTGTACAATCACTCGAAGTTAGGACATGATAATAACATTAACTGGCAAGAATATAAAACATAATAAAAAACCTGATGCAAAACAAACAGTGTTCGTTAATAAGCTAAAAAACATGCAATTTGCGAACGGAAGCTTTATAATTACAACGTCATTTAGACAAGCTATTATGTGTACACGCAGAATTTTGTGAAGCATAGCGTTAACTATGATACTGGGAACAATGTGTGCATTGACTGTATGAAGGAGGCACACAATTGCATGGAAATATAAAGTAGTGTTTTTAGATTATTTAGTTAAATGGCTACGACATTTATTAGAATATTTTAGTAATCATGTATCGGATGGGTATTTATTTTGATGTATCGGATTAGTTTGTTTTGTTGTGGTTTCGACATTTTTGAAGTTTGCTATGACATTTTTGGAGTATTTATGAATTTTGTTGACATGTATTAGAATTTATTTTATTGAATTCAGTAATCAATTTTTGTAAATGACATGTCTAGATTATTATTATTGTTATTCCCTATTATTTATATGAATTTTATGCGAAATGAAATTGTGACAATGGATGTACTTAAATTTGATTAGTTTTATAAGTGTAGTGGTGATTTTGTGTTGGTTCTTAGTTAAAAATTGATTTAAGCTTGTTTTAAATAATTTTTGTAAACATTCAGACACAGTGAATTGTTAATGAATAAATGAAATGAAATGAAATATGAAATGTTAGGAAAGTACTATGTAAAATCGTGCTTGGTGTCTTAGTTATAGACCAGAGCGGGAAATCGACAGCTTATCTGTGAATTTATACATAAACATGTAAATGAAATGAGGTTGGCTGAAGCTGCACTTTACAAAAATGAAGTTGAGATGATTATCCATTACAAGGAACAACAGAAGACGAAATAAACGATGGATGGAAAAATATTCTAAATATTTGTCTAGAAAGGTAGTCACTATAGAGACGTACGGATGAAGAACCGAAGCTGCACCGACTTCAAATGAATTGGGATAAGGGCAGGAGGATGATGAACTTTAACACAAAAAAATCTTATCTCTTAAGACGAATCTACTGACGTAAGAATCATCAAATTGTGCATACGCGCTTGGTCTCTAGAACGCCACATAGGACCATACATACATATATATGTTACAGTTAAAACTAATTCATTGACCATAATTATCAAATTGCCGAACCGTTACGTATTAATAATGACCATACAATGTGATAAATATAGAAGTTTAAATCAGTGTTCATTACATTGCCCGATAACTTCAGCTCTTGTGACAACTAGTTTTATCTGAAAATCAAATATATCAGTGGTAAATTCTAGTTTTGACTACGTATTTTTAGTTTTAACAAAGGCATTTAGTAAAAATTTGTTCTAACTAGGGAAAACGCATTCTTTCTAAAAACTGGTTTTAACTGTAACATACACATGGTGAAACACAGACCACTACAATTTAAAAAGAAGCAAATCTGTGCGAATAATTTGAAAAGAAGAAAACTTTCAAAGAATACTATTCTTCATTGCTATTTTGTTTAATTTATTTGCATATTTATACGTCGCCACAGCTCAGACAGTAATGAGAACAGCTCTATAAGACCATAAAAATTCCGTCATATCGTTGACAGTTCATTCCAAGAAAAACATAGTAATTGAACATACGACACCAGGTGAAACTGCTCGTATAAGAAAACTAAAAGGTAGACCACCATTAGAAATTTACCTATTTCAAGTAGCTTTCTATTCCCATCCGATCTGACCATGGCTAATAAGCAGGGGAATAATTATTTTTTTGTTGGGCCCGCAAATTATACTAGTTATGCTGTGTTCCTACTTAAGACCGTGAGTGTACAAAAAGCGGTTGACATGAAAACCGACTTGACAACTGCAATTTCTTAGTAAATAGTAGCGTTTCTCTAGGCTGGGTCACCAATTATTGTGCGGTGGAGCTGTCATTATAAAGAAAAACTGTGAGCTGGTAGAGATCTTTGTGTTTTCTTTGATAAATAATTTACCACATGGCTGTGTAATTTTTAATTATGAGGGTTGATGAGGTTTAATATGTATTTTTTTAGATACCGATATAGGTCCAGTACCTAATGAAAAGAAAATACTAAACGAACAAAAGGACCATTTTCAAAGGTAAAAAAATAAAAAAAATATCAGAAACCAATTTTTTTTATTTCGTTATTACACGTTATACAATGTTATACAGTTGGTGGCGTCCCCTTTTAAGCATATAGATGCCTGTGCCAGGAGACGCCGCTCTTTTATATCTTACGAGTCTAAAGGTGAATTAGATCATATTATTAATTTGATAACAAGGGCAATTAACTTTGAATAGCAAATATATTATTTTCATAAGATTCATTTGGATAATTTTAGCAAAAAGACAGATATAAAAGCAAGAGAGTTCCTGACAACTGACATATCGCAGTTCAGCTTGCTTTTTTAATTGGTGCAGGAGGCCATACTTTCATCACAATTTCACTTGACGATGACTGCAATTTACTTCAATAGTATTAGCACAATTTGTATCTAAAGTTTTCATTGAAATATATTTCAATGTCCGTATACAATATTCGCAAATAGCATATAGCATTACAGTATTGAGTAACTATGATGTTTCTTGCTCGTTCTTCTCTATAGCGATCTACGTTTTGGAATATGCAAACAGCTTCAAATTTCTGACTAATTGAGCTATTCCTTGACAATTCAAAAGTGGCTGAAAATGATTCGATGAAAGGATGTGTTTCACATAAAGCATACAAATACGAGATTCAATATCATAGTTTTATTGCATTGCGCATTATTGTATAATCTATTAAAATGCAGCTGCGTTGGTTCAGGTGTCAACCTTGAAAATCTTTATTTATCGCTTAGAGCAATAAATAAAGATTTTCAAGGTTGACAGCACATTATGTAATTTTTGATACATATTCTAAATGTGATTTGATACATATTTTAAACTAGTATCAATATTACAGATTAACATCTAATAACTTATTAATTACGATTTTTATTGCGAAACTGAATTACAGATTATGATTTGTGCTTTTGTTATAGTAAAAAAGTGGCTTCTTTATATGCTCAGTGTGTAGTGTTCTGCATTTAATACGATGTGGTTATGATATAATCATCTGATTCAGAATTAATTATTTAATGCGGCCTCCAATAATTTAATTAATATTGAATAGTTACTATATCTTGAGACCAAAAACAAAGGAATTTTTTTTTTCAAAAGGCGAAACCTGCAGAATTCTGATCCAAAACGTACGTAGGTATTAGAATCTTAGGTAATAAATATAGTAGGTTTAACATGGACCACACACACAGCCCATTGCAAATAAGAATTCCCCTGAAAATAAAGACTTACCTTCAGGCTTAATATCCCAAACCCATGATCCCGATACAAGGCGATAAATAAAGTTTAACAAGGCCAATATGAGGGCGTATTATGACCTAGTGTGTGGAGTTGGTGTGGCGGAAGGATGCATCATAAATCTTCTAGAAAACGATGCTTCTAATAGTATTTATTTGCTTCGGTACTATAAAATACCAAATCAAAGGACTAGAAAGCCCATTCATAATCCAAAATCTTATCAAACCAGACGGCAAACCCAGATGGCTACTGGAACACACGATTCCGATATGAGATGATAAATATAATTTAACAAGACCAATATGACAATGATTCAGAAACCGTAGTGAAATAATCAAAGAGCTAGATTGGCCATTCTAAACACATTTTTTTTTAAACTTAGTTAAAACCAGAAGTAATTAAAGAAGGTTTAAACATCCACAAACCCATGATCCCGATATTAGACGGTAAAGACGGTAAGACAAGGCCAATATGATATTGATTCAGACACCTTAGAGACCAAAATCAAAGGACCAGACTGGTCATTCCAAACGCAAAATTACTTAAAAACAAAGATAGAAGGAAAGAAGGTTTAACATCCAAAACCCATGATGCCGATATTAGGCAGTAAATAAAGTGTAACAAGGCCAATACGAGGGTGTATTGTGACAAAGTGTATGGAGTTGGTGTGGCGGAAGATAAGCATCATGAAAACGTCGCTTCAGATAGTATTCAGTAATTTGCCTCAGCACCATAAGAGACTACAATCAAAGGATCAGAAACCGCATTTCAAAACACAAAGTTTCTTAAAAACAAAGACAAAACCTACAGGCTTAACATAAAAAAAAACCCATGATCCCCATATTAAGCAATAAATAAAGTTAACAAGGCCAATATGACGTTGATTCAGAAATCTTAGACCAAAATCAAAGGACCAGAGCCGATTCCAAATAATAAAATCCTTAAAACAAAGACAAAATCTTCAGGCTTAACATCCAAAAACCCATGATCCCGATATTAGGCAATAAATAAAGCTAACAAGGCCAATATGACGTTGATTCAGAAATCTTAGACCAAAATCAAAGGACCAGAGCTGATTCCAAATAATAAAATCTTTAAAACAAAGACAAAACCTTCAGGCTTAACATCCAAAAACCCATGATCCCGATATTAGGCAATAAATAAAGTTAACAAGGCCAATATGACGTTGATTCAGAAATCTTAGACCAAAATCAAAGAACCAGAGCCGATTCCAAATAATAAAATCTTTAAAACAAAGACAAAACCTTCAGGCTTAAAATCCAAAAACCCATGATCCCGATATTAGGCAATAAATAAAGTTAACAAGGCCAATATGACGTTGATTCAGAAATCTTAGACCAAAATCAAAGGACCAGAGCTGATTCCAAATAATAAAATCTTTAAAACAAAGACAAAACCTTCAGGCTTAACATCCAAAAACCCATGATCCCGATATTAGGCAATAAATAAACTTTAACAAGGCCAATATGAGGGTGTATTGTGACAAAGTGTGTGGAGTTGGTGTGGCGGAAGGTATGCATCATAATTCTGCTCGTAAACGTCGGAGGAACATCAGCGTGCCGGGAGGCTGTGATTCGTGATGGATCGCGGGAAGGGAAACTGTGATACATTGGGATTTGGGAAACTGCTGTGGGAAAAATATATGAGGTCGAGGATTAATGTCGAGGTTATGAATGTTGGTGTGGACGAATATGTGTTTTTTTATGCAATCAGACTGCAAGGCCTAAATTGATTTGGATACAGTCTTGTGTGCCATATCTACAAGAAATTTGTATTGTGGTAAAGCATAATTTGCAGGGTAAATAAATAAATTAAACATCACATCACACAACATCAGCCTATTAATGTTCCCACTGCTGAGACATCCTCTCTGTGAGATGGAATGGGCCTTAATACACCACGCGGGCCCAGTGCGGGTTGGTGGATGTCACATGTCTTCGAATTTTTAGTTTTAGGTCATGCCGGTTTCCGCGACTTACAAGTTGTAGGTCGTGGTTTCGAACCCAGGCAGGCGCTTTACGTGTGTAAATTATTTCATCTCTACTGCTCTCAAAACGGTGAAGGAAAACATCGTGAGGAAACCGGCATGTCTTAGAATCAAAAATTCGAAAACGTGACATCCACCAAAATGCACTGATGGCAACTAGATGCCGAAAACTGGACCCTTTTTGTTTGGACGACCACATTTATCTACCTCTAACTATCTAGACTTATATACCTTACAAATAGTGAAAGATTTTTTCAAATGGATGTAGTGGTTCCAGAGATAACCCTACAAATCTGAACAAACTAACAAAATTACGGCTCTCTCCTTATAATATTAGTAAAGATAGTAATTTGATTGCTCTTTTTGAGTAGTTAACCCTATTGGGTGCTGTGGTGCAGCTTGAGGGATGTCTATGTCTAAAAAAGTTGTCTGAAAAGTATGGGCTGAGTTGAACCCTATTCGAATTAGTACCAAATAGGAATATTTTACAAAGGTAAATGAGTCTATATCTATATCTGGCGCTAGTTTAATGTATTTTTAGAGATGACTATTTACGAGAATACCGGGTAATGTTGAGGTCGACGTCCTTTTAATTACTGTGTACATAAGACATTGAAACCGTAGGTATATCTTGTTCGAGACTGTATCATACAGTTACGTTTGTGGCGTAACGACTGTGTTTTACAACGTTAAGGGCCTTCCACCGCTTTAGTGCCGTAAAACGGTTACTTTCTAAAGCATACTTAGTAATGACTAGGTTAAAAGGTTTGAAAGAAATATACATTTATTTTTGATTCATGTACATTATTTTGAAACAAGGTTTTTTCGTGTAACTAATAGTTTTGCTTTAAAAAAATATTTAGCAACACGATATTTTTTCACCACTTTTGGATACTCCTCCAAAACGACTTAGATGTTTTAAAATATTTTTACACAGAAAAATTGATGGCTGAAATTTCTTCATAACTGACATAGCAGATGTAAATCAAATAATATTTTGCAAACTAAACTGTTCAAAAGAAGGTTCAATATTGATATTTTGGCATCGAGCGGGTGCACGGCTAGTACTGCGTTTACATTATGGCGTATATATCGCCTTAATGAGCATTTCGTTGCAGATAGTAATAATTATTTAGTAGCTACTTGGATAACGAATTCCGATTCTTACCACCATAACTAACGAAGAAGCAATGATTTTTTTAGAAATATACAGAACAGCTAAATCATAACTACCCTCCGGTTACAAACAAGACAAACCGAAAAGTGTTAATATGTATTCTATTTAGGCAAATATTTCTACATATAAGAAAGTACTGTTATTTTGGTAACACGTCAAATAATAAAATAGTGTGCTTTTAGACTTGTGTATAGTCTGTGCAAAGTAAAATTAATCTATTCTAATAAAGTTCTTTATAAAATAGACGAGTTTACTTTGTTGATGATTGTGAAAATGCTTAAGAAATCTCCAAACTGTTTATTTTGATGCATTTCTGTGAAATAAACAGCTAATATCAACGTCCCCAATACATTACTCTATTATAAACTTTTGTATTACTCTCCTAATTGTTTTAAGAGTCAATGGAAGAGTTTCATCGTGATTGAACCGGTGATGGATCACGGAAGGGGTGTGGAGCAACCCTCGGTTGTTACTTAACATCGGTATACACTCAAGTACTGTCTTTACTCTTTGTAATGTTGTGAGAAAATGTGTGGTGGAGTATACGGTGTGGGAATTGATGTTTGGTTTCCAGGATTTTGGTATAAATTTTTCAAGGATTTCAGACAAATTTATTTAGAAACTAGCTGCCACTCGCGGCTCAGCTCGCGTGATATTAGTATTTCACCCAATCTAGCTATCTATATAAATATAAATCAATTGCCGAAATGTTTGTAAACGCATCACTTTAGAACGGTTGCATCTGTTAATTCTTTTTTTGACATATTTGTAATTGTCAGGGCAAGGTTTGTATCAAAGAAAAAAGGTAAAAAGTTTATTTTCTTCATTTGTACAACCGTGCGAAGCCGGGACAGGTAGCTAGTATCTTTATTAATTATAACCTATGTGTTATTCTGAAGTATAAGCTATATTTTTGTGAACTTTCACCAGAATCCGTTCTGTAGTTTTTGCGTGAAAGAGTAACAAACATCCATCCATCCATCCTCAATCCCATCCCCAAAAAACGGCAAAAAACACGTTTGTTGTATGGGAGCCCCACTTAAATATTTATTTTATTCTGTTTTTATTATTTTTGTTACAGCGGCAACAAAAATACATCATCTATGAAAATTTCAACTGTCTAGCTGTCACGGTTCATGAGATACAGCCTGGTGACAGACAGACAAACGGATAGTAGAGTCTTAATAATAGGGTCCCGTTTTTACCCTTTGGGTACGGAACCCTAAAAAACCTAAGTAACAAAAGTGCTTGCTGAATTCTGAAATATTTCAGTCTAACTACCCCTTGTTCATCATCTTATTAAACCGTCTCTTAATATTTAAAGTACAAAAACCCCATACATAGTTAGGATTAATGTCCTAATCCGTAGAATACACCTAACTTCTAACGCCTCATGATAACTGGTACAGGATTATTGCAAACACCGTAAGATCGTAATAAATCTTGCGAGATTATAATCTCTTGACTAATAATTCTACACAGATCATTACAAAAAACAATAAATCACAAATCAATTCGATAGTTTCCAATATAGTTAGTCTTAGCTTATTTAAAAGAGAGATTTTCTCGCACGATTTTTATAAACATACAGTGTATGAAATAATCCAAGAAACCAAATACGCTACAAAATTCTTCAGCGATATAACACAGTATGGGACTCATGTTTATGTTTCAATATAAATTCGAAGCACGCACTAACAGTTGGGAAGGTTGTTATGAACATTATATTAACTGTTTTATTGAGCGTCTGCTGTGAAAACGACAACGTTTAAGTGTCTAAACAATTTGTTGGATGGATTTTGTATAGTGTTAAAAACATATTTTATTTAATAGCGTACAGTATGCCGAAGGACCAAATTATAAGTAACCAATGGTGCTATTATGCTTTTTATTGTTAAGTTTGTTTTTAAGAAATTAACACTACGTCCAAAAATTTAAGCAAAAATGCTAATGCTATGCTTTTAGCTCTGGCAAAAACCGTCTAAAATCTGATAAAAATCTGTTGAAAACAAAATGGTTGAGCACCATGTAACAGCATTTCTTATAAATTAAACAAAACAAATATAAAGATAATATATTTTTGACTGTACTATACAGTAAAATAAAATTGTAATCAGTTCTTTTCCAAAATTACTTATTCTATGGGTACAAAGGCGGTCTTATCTCTGAGAATCCACCAGACATCCTGAGCATGGATAAAGGAACAAAAAAGAGAAAAACGAGATGAAAATATACCTATAGGTAAATAGAACATAAACTTAGAAAGGAAGAACAGCTAGTTGAGGGTACGAAAATTTTAATTGCAAAACGAAAAGCATGTGAACAGTATTTTTGGTGATTTGAAGTACACTCACTAATATAAAATGTGCAAATAATGACAAGATAAGATTCTAACAAAAAGATTCTGTCAATAACAAAAAAGCCAGTTTGATAAGATTTTAGGTACTTACGAAAAAGTGTAACACATTTCAGATATTAAATTCAAACGATTTAACAGAATAAAACGTGAAAAACAAATGCCCGTTTTGATATTTTTGTTTCTTCTACTGTTAAAAACAAACGACGACACAAAACGTAACAGAAACAAGATATAGCACCAGATACAATACATACGATTCTCGCCTAATCCCACGCTTGTATGCAGCTCACAAAACACATATATACTTCATAAAACTTGGAATATATTCACACGTCGGCAAGGCGTACCGACGCGACGGCCGGTGGGCGTGTCGGCCGCTACGTCCGCCCAGAGGACCGCCCTATACCATCGCCTAGATACTGAAGCCTTGGAATATTCTACTGAATTATACCTAGGATAGGTGGAAATTAGTTTTGAATAGATTGTAGTATGCTATTGGTTGGTATAGGCTTTGCAAACTTGTGAAAATAAAGATGGATTTTTCGTCGATAAGGCATTTTGATTTGCTTGCTTGCAATGAGTGTTGGTTGAAGAATTTGATTTAAAAACACGAAAGAAAGACCTGTAATTTTATATATGACGGTTTGTATTTACCTATGTTTATGTTAGAATGATGAAATAATTGTGAGAAGATGAAAATGTAGAAAACGACGTATTATTTCGCTCCTTCTAATTGTTTAACTTAAGTTTGTTTGTAAGTAAATATGAAATTAATAGAATTAAAGAAGCAGAAGATATGTGAGAGCAGAAACTGGATGCCCGAGCAGGTTTTTAACCTTATTACGTATCTTTTCATGTTATTTATTTATTTAGACTTCACGCGCAAAGCCTTGGACATTCTCTACCATTCAACCAAGGGTAGTGAAGAGATAACATGGCAGGTGTATTGTTTATATAAGGCACCATTGACTTATGGAAAGGAAAACACAATCTTGGTATTACGATAAAAAATCACCAAGAGGCAGCTAGTAAGCATGGTGATAAAAAAACATTCTTGTATCATATAAGTCTTTCTGTAAGGAAATTACAGAACGCGAACATTTTTCAGGTTACAATAAAAATCAAAACAAAAATAGTGTTCCCCCGATCCTCAAAAAATCAATCTACCTCAGGCCCAGTTTCAAAATGTATGTGATAAATTGTCAAACGCTTGCTGTGATTGGTTGAATGAAATTTGCTTTTAATTTGTGATGCGTAACATACATTTTCTATCAAGATACAACATATAAGCCTCCAAACCACGTTGGAATCGGCTTCCAGGAGCGACTGCCTATCTGGTATCTCGATAATCTTTGGTAATGCGATCTCTAATGGGTAAATAAATGGTACGAGTTAAGCATTTGTACACAGAGCACACAAACATAAAGATAAGGAATGAAGAATACACAGAAAAAAATAGCCGAGATGCATAACTAGTTAATAAGAATAGTTTAGATAATTAAGATAGATTTGGATGTCGTGGTGGCCCAGTGGCTGCAAACCCGGGCAAGTACCAATGTGATTTTCTAAGTTTATCTTGGACATCATAGGCAATGGTGGAGGAAAACATCGTGAGGAAACCAGGAGTTTTATAGTTAATGTCAGTCTGTTATAGCCAAGTCTCAGGTTCCCAGAGGCTTAATTAACTCCTGAGCTAGCCATATTCTCACACGAAAAAGAAAAAAGAATATTTTGATACGAATGTTTTACTGCCTGTAGATACTACCGTGTTACCCAGTTACTGGGTTGTGGTGGTCAGATAGGCAATCGTTCCATGTAATACAATGGAATTTAGCTGAATCCGGTTAGACTGGAAGCCGACCCCAAAATAGTTGGGAAGGCTAGGCAGATTGATTATTAATTGCCTACTACAACGTATACCTGCTAGGTATAGCTATACAAAAAAAGGTAGAGATCAAATATCAAGTAACATTAATGACTTATTAAATTTCTTATGCATATTATTATTAATAATAATTATAATTAACATTAATTAATTAATTTATTATAATTAATAAATAATTATAATAAAATTCCAAAGTATTACAAGAATTTATTAAGGATCTGTCGGTACGTATAAATACTATTTTTGTTACTCTGAACTTCAGGTAAATTCAGAAAAACGTTACGTAAAAATTTTGATATTTTGAAAGATAAAAAGATTATTCTATTGGTATGGTAGGTACATGTGTGTATTTATCCCCATAAATCAATAGGTAAATCTAATAAGTATCATATAAATTAGGTATTTACATCATTAATATAAATAAACAAAGTAATGGAAACATGCTAAAACGAATAAAAATACCCTATAAATATTTGCAAAAAAAATACTGCAAAACGTGGTACCTAAACATTTAAAAACATTTATTCGGACTTATTTTTCTGTTCCTTCTTCTTGTCGATTTATTAAATGTGTGTACATAAATTGTTATATAAATAAATATGCTAATTGCACGTAGATAACTAACGCTTGATCTTAGATATCAATTTCTTGACTCCTTCACAATGTTTATAAACGACAATCCTAAATTCCTCTCCTCTCATTCAGTCTATCCAAATGTTGTCTGTAAGCGATTGCCCTGTGCGATAAGACCACCCAATGTAAGTACACTTGCTTTCACATCTAAACATCTATAGTACTTAACTCAATTTACATACCTGAATAGGTATTTCAAACTCTACATCATTTTTTAGACTCTTAGCAAGCTATTATTTTACAAAAAAAAACTCTTAACTACAAAATAACAATTAAAACTTACTTACACCTCAACACGACGAAAGACCACTAGGTACAGTCAACACAAAAATCATAGTCATAATCCAACATACACAGAACACAGCACTACACTTTAATTTCAGTATTATTATAATGTATTCACAATACACAGTTCTCTTCGCCCATAAAACACTAGGCACGAACAGTCAGCAAAAAAAATGATTCAGTAGAAAATTGTTATCAGCGTTTCTATCGGAATGTCAGTGTGGCGTGGCGACTGTCAACTGTCTACTAAACGAATCGTCACTGCTTGCTTGCCGCCATGCCCACTTCTATACAAACCAATTTTCCATACAACTTATCAACCAAACCCAGACAAAGCAAATGTAACTTTATCCAGTCGTCATAGAGCATCAAGTTGCTGATCACTCTTTTGTTAGTTACGTCAATATGAATAAGCAGCACTTCTATAAAATATATTTGCTGTACTGCTCGCACTTGAGGTCATAGTAATGTTTCGTCTCTATCATTCCATGTTTGGAATTTTAGTTTTCAAATAAAGGATTGTTTTTAATTTCAGGAATAATTTTTTGAGGTATTTCAGATACTATATTAAGTTATGAAGCTGTATGATACTTCGATTTTGAGACTTGCAAGTAGAAATACGCTATTTGGAATGAATAAAAGTTTTTGTAGCAGCGCATCACCTACCGGCCGACTAGCGCCATCTCATTTACTCTCATATTTCTTGTTTGTTTCACGTTCCGCGATTGGGCCAATAGCATTTACGGAGCAACCCACCTTACAGCATATAAACTAGCGCGGAATATTGTACTCTATCGCTTGTGAATAAAGTTTAACTTTTTACCATTTAATTCCGAGTTACCGGCGTTTGTCACGCAAGAGTTCTAATTTTAAATCAAGTGTAGGCGGAGCTCTCGTGTCGGAGCTTTTATATTGAAAAACAAAATGTCTTTAACGAAAACCTGTTTTGAGAAACTTAAGCCTTTTATGTACGGAAGTTTTAAGTTTAGCGTTGGAAGAGAGATACAACCTTTTGGTCCGGGGCTGTGGAGCTAGTCCCGCTGAAATAAAGTAAAAAACTTTAGTAACCGGCTTGTCGGTATTTTCCTTTTGTTTGATTTTTGTTTTGTGAACGGGACATTGCATGAGAAATGCAATGCAACAATATGGCGTCGTATTCATCTTTACTGTACGTATGCAATTTTCATAGATTATTGAGCTTTGTGGAAGATGAATACAGATAACGATACTAACATATTATTCCATTGTACTGTATCTACGTATGAATATTGATTTCTCTTATTCAATACTCTATAATTTCTCATCTTAACTCTCAGTGGCGTATATCTCGTGGGTGCAACTCGTGGTGGGTATGACTTACAAGAGGTTCGTCTGGCGTCTGTTCGGCGGGTGAACTCATTACGGTTGTCGGTCAAGGCCTCGAGGTCGCTGCGGTGGGTGGCCGCCTTAATTACACCCTACGATTTAGGACTTCTTTCTCGTGCATTGTTGCTCGTGGCTACTCGGACATTCTTGTGGCTAAGACGTGTGACTATCAAGATGCGCTTGTTTTTTTAGTTACACAACTTGATGTGTACCTACGCAATGTTCTTGGAAGACTGTAATTTCTTTTGTAAGAAAAAAAAACGAACATTTGAATTAGGAATACGATTTAGTTTCCTTTGTCAACATTCTAGTAGACTTCAAAGAGCCAAGGTTGACATTTTTTCACGTCCTCATTGTTTGAAAATTACGTTGCTTTTAAACACATACTTGCCAGAAAAAGAATGCTTGTCTTTTGTAACAGCACAGATGCACACTTTTTACCCGACTACGGGGAAGGTTTATGATTTTAGCAGTCTATGTATGTATGTTTAAATATACATATGTTCCACCGTAGCGCCTAAACTATTCATCCGCTTTTGAATAAGGTTTCAATCGAATCGTTATTATGACCCGGGTAACATAGATAAAAAAAATAACGTAGTCGGGTTACATTTTCTTATAAACTTTTTGCTTGTTCAAATTTTTCTTTATTAACCCTCTCACATCGCCCATGGTTCGTATGGTCGCTTGCCATATACAATTAATGCCTTCAGGGCTCGGGCAGTGGCTTTGTGTATCGTTGAATATTCACGAGAATACTTAAAAGGAATACTTAAATGACGTTAAAACTTATTTAAATATTCCACAGAGCTACGATCCGTGGTCATCAATTATTCAAAACTTGTTTAACTCATTAGTTGCGTACGTATATTTGCTGCTATATCTAGTAACTGAAGAAAAATTGTATGGTCTGTCAGCCATCAATGAAGGGGATTAAAACTTCAGTTTTGATATCATAATATTCTTGTGGAAATCTTGAAAAGTAATTAAAGATTTAAAAAGACATACAAAAAAAAAAGAAAAGGCATGATGAAGAACTTTTGATGCTGACCGTACCAACTATGTTGTATTTGTACATAAAGATATCTCGAAAAGAACTTTCATAAAAAAATAAAAAAAAAGTAGTTTCAGGAAGCAGCATGTAGTAGTAGAAAGAAGGGATGGAGGGGCAAAACATTCGAGCCGATTCGAGATATCTACTATTGTACTTGAACGTACAAAGTAGTCAACCTCTGAATTTTGTTCTACACAACAAACACAATATCACGCTTCTTTTCCTCGAAGGGTTAGATGGCAGAATTTCGTTCTGTGGGTACCTATCCTATTGGGAATAAATTCAGTTTTTAACCGACATCCCAAAAAGGACAAGGTTTTCAACTCAGGTGTTGTTTTTTTTTTGTATTTTCGGGCTTAACTACGTCATCTATAAAAGGATTTGCAAAGTCATTTTTTTGTTCGAAAGAAATTTATTTCGAAATGGTCCCATATAAATTTGGTAAAGTATCTGATGAAGAACTTCGGAGATAATACAACAGAACTCTTCAATAAATGACGGCAAGTCTCTCGAGATTGCTGCAATCACATGTCTGTTTATTGTTTACACCATTTCATAAAATACCATCACGCCAGTGTACTCTAAACGGGTACGCATATGTGTACAGTTCACTCTGGTACACTCTCATTCTACCGGTTATGTTCAAGGTTACATGTTATTCGGGTAATCTATTCTGGCATCATTGTGAGCATTATAGGTATCTTATTAAAGAACTTGTCCATTATGTACAACTAAAAAGTGAAAAATAAAATTACCTTTTTGCAAAAAAAATAAAACCGTCTTCCAAATAAAAACACTACAAAGTGAAAAATAACTTCAATTTCGGAAGGCGGTGTCAAAAAACGGAGAAACGAAAACAGGAACACCGACTTTCGAAATTTAAGTTATTTTTCACTTTGTAGTGTTTTTATTTGGAAGTAGGTTTAATTGATTTGCAAAAAAGTTTTTTTTAGTTTAAGATTCTTAAAGATCAGCACCCAGTTAATATAGGACATAGGTATTAGACAGTAGATACCTACTTATTTATGGCAAACAACCAAGAAAGTCACACCATAGAGAATCAACATTCTGTACTATGAATATAATCTAAACCAAGAATACGACTTAAGTGAAAAAACGCATCAATAACGTGTAACGTTTACTGTAATTGTAAGTTGGTGCTAGATCGTGATCGGTAGTGTCAATGATTGATGTCAGTATCGCGATACTCGCTTAATTAGAGACCAATCATACCTTAATACGCTGTAATTATAAACGTAATGTGGGATTGTATTGTAGGAAGTAATATAGAGCTTTGTTCTGTTAAAAATACATAGTACATTTTGATAAAAAATGTTACAGCAGTAAAGCCGAAAGTGAGGCCGTTGTTATGGAGTGTTATGAAAAATAAGTGAGTCTGTTAAAAAACGTCTTTTGATACCGTTCTAAAACGACGTGTATCAACAAACTTGCCCAAATAAATAAATTATAGTAATTGTAAGGTAGTGCCAGATCGTGATCGGCAGTGTCAATGATTGATATCAGTATCGCGATACTCGTCACCTTAATACACTGTAATTATAAACGTAATGTGGGATTGTAAGGATTTAATAGAGAGCTTTGTTCTGTTAAAAAATTCATAGTTCATTTTGAAACAAGTATTCTCCGGAGGTGGTATAGACGCCCGACACCTTTGAATATGACCGCAGTTTTGATTCTTCACTGTACTTTATATTTTGATACTTTATACAAATACAAGTGGGATGACGGCCGAGGCAAAATAGATGCCCGTGTCGAAGATGAGGCCTTTATGGAGCCGAGATACCGCAATGAAAAACGCCCATGTGTGACAAACGACGTTTTTCAACATACTTAAATACTCCAAAAAATTAATAAAACTAATTGTGAGCCACTGCTAGACCATGACGTCAACCGGGCATTAATCTAGGCTCCAGGCTGCTACTGAGAAATTCCAGATGAAATAACCCAATAACGTTTGGCCCGACTTGGGAATCGAACGTCGTGATCAGCAGTAGCGTTTGCTACCACTAGACCAACGAGGCACTTGGTTTTGATACAACTGGGCAATTGTAGCCGAGGCGGAATAGACGCCCGACACCTTTGAGTATGACTGCAGTTTTGACTCTTGACTCTGAGACCATTATGGAGTCGAGATACTACAATGACAAATGCCCACGGTACAAAACGACGTTTTTTCAACACAGTTACTCGAAAATATGAATAATAGTAATTGTAAGTTAGTGTTACAGAACATACAGATCATGATCGGCGATGTCAATGATTGAGGTCAGTATCGCGATATTCGCTTGATAAGAGACTGTCACACCGTAATACGGTGTACTTATAAACGTTATATGGGATTGTGGAAGAATAATACAGAGTGTTTGTTCTAATAACAAACACAATTCAATTTATTCACAGTTCAATTCACACGTCACTCCGCGATCGATTGTGGTCAATGGCGGTGCTCTCAAAGTTGCTCAAGAAAACGTTAACCTCGGGTAAACTCTGCAGTTTAGTAAGCACAGCTTTAAGAAGGAGGCTAGCATAAGAAAACAGCTGGGATCACTGGGAAACTTAGTCAAGTCTTATCGTCGTGTATTCCACAAAGCCTGAAGACCAAAGTCTTCAACCAGTGCATCCTACCTTTTATGACCTACGGTGCCGAGACGTGGACACTCACAATCACATTACATCTGGTACATCAGTTCAAAGTTGCTCAGCGAGCTATGGTAACGGCAATGTTCGAGTTTCCATCCTTTAGAGTTTCTCTTAGCGATCGATCCGGCAGAGAATCATAGTATTCGACTTAGCTCACTGAATAAGCAAGCTGAAGTGGCAATGGGCCGGCCATATAAGTTGTAGAACCGCGAACTGGTAAACGTAAGGTAGGATGCTCTCAGGCTAGGTGGAGTGACGATCTTAGCAGGGTGGCTGGTAGCAGCTGGATGAAAATCGATGCAAATGGCGTGCAATTGGAGAAGCCTATGTACAGCAGTGGACTGCCATAGGCTGATTCGAATAACAATAAAAATAACCTTTTCTTTGATCACTTGATAAGTAATTTGAGCACTGGAAGAAAATAGGGAAATAGTGCATTGGAAATATTGTAAAACTTTATCTTGAGAAACAAACAGTCCTCTGTTCTAGACGCTTTATACTTAAAAAAAAGTAAAAAAGTTTGCCATGAAATGGGACAAAGCATAACCCGGTTATATAACTGGATCAAACTGCTAGTGGTTATATTCACATTTAATACTAGTTTCAATATTTATTGCCAATAACATCTCTATTTTGTCACCTAAATTCTTTGCCAAAATAGTACATTTCGTGTCGAGAGTATAAAGTCGAGATTTTAACACGAGCGATGTAGCCAATTTCGACGTGAGCTGAAGGCGAACGTCGAAAGCTACATGCGAGTGTTAAAATAAAACCTTTTAATGCGAGACACGAACGATTCTTTTTCTACTACCTGATGAGCTTACTCAATTAAATGCAAATAAGTTCCAACAACAATTTATTAGAAACGTTCAGACTAAAAACCAGAGACTATATACACACAGTCAACGCGCGCTTTTTCAAGAGGTAACAGGTTCAGTATCATTCTGCCGGATTTGGCGTTGGAAAAAGCGCGAGCGTAGCGGCAGAATGCATCTACCAACAATAGCCTATTCAGTTTAGAAAAATAATTACGTTGTAGTTACAAAATGATATCAAAAATCTATAAAAAAGTCATTTCGTAACTGTTATTATGTAATTTTGCTTTTTTTTTAATTTTAACCTTGTAATCTTGTGTCTAAATGTTCATATTTCGAAACGAATTTCTTAGGCAATATGTTTCATAATAGACAAGGTAAGGGCAAATATTATTTATAATACTTATTCTGAAAATATTGGTCTAGGAACCACTGGTTTACGTTAAAAAGTAAAGAGAGAACTAGAAATATTTGAATTGACTATATAGGTACATATAGCTCCATCTATCTCTACCAAGATTTCGGTTTGATATTTTGAACGATTGCCTTTTGCATTTTGCCTCATTCTCTCCTATCAACTAGTTGCTTTCAGGGAATTGGTATTATGTAGGATTCATGTTAAATTCTTATAAACCGTTCAAATATCATTATTGCTATTTATCATAAGTTTATCTATATTCTAGGAAAAAAATTGTAGTTCCCACAAACAAGATAAACAATTTCACACCCATAGACAACGGTTTACCACTAATGCAAAAACAAAAATAGAAGACATCCAACCCGTCAAGTGATAAGGTATAATTTGGCCTCATATTACGTGACATGTGCACGGGAGGGTTGGCTGTCATTAGTGTCAGATGCTCTCGGTCGGGGCGACCGTCTGTCAAGCGTTGACGAGGCTGCAGTCAACGGGTTACGTCTTGGTTGCACTGAGTCAAGGTGAACGGTTTCGTTGACATAATTTTTTGTACAAGTACTTGCTCGAGATACTAGGTAGGTAAGTTTGTTCAATATTACGGGTTTTTGAGCTTCTCATTGGGTGGTATTTTTACGGAAACGTAGGTACTTTCTTTGACTTCGAATGACTTATATTGCACTTATAATGCTACAATCTCTTCACCGCCAGAATATTTCTTACTGACTTCTTTCAATATTTGAATTGCAATAAAAAAACCATATGAACTAAACGAAAGTAACTCTGTCTGTCTGTCTGTTACCTTTCCACGCCTAAACCGCTGAACGATTTAGATGCAATTTAGTATGAATATAGTTTGAGACCCGGGGAAAGACCTGGGATAAGTTTTATCCCGGAAATCATTCTTAATGGGATGGAAGTTTGCGTGGAAATCCTACAATATTATTGAACGATAAAAAAGAGGGTATTCGAAATACTAATGCTACGCTGACGAAGTCGAGTAGCTAGTGTGTCATAAAAAAAATTACAATGAATCCAAACAACCAACTTAGAAAATGTAAAATTTGAATTCGAGACTTATACCTAAAACAAAACCTAATCTTTTTACTAACCACGCAAACATATCTTCAAAACTAACCAAACTAGACAAAACGGTACATTAATAAATTCCCAGGTCCGTTGTTTCTCCGTCTAATTAAGCCGGGTTTCCTGTACATTTGCCACCGACCTGCCACCTGTCTCGGCCTGCCTCTGACGTACCTAGCCTACCTCTCGAATTAATTACCGAGATCGATTAATACCCGCCAAGCCAAAACTTAATTATAGGGAGGAATTATTTCGCGGGTTTTTGTTATGCGTGAACGGTTATTTTGGGATCGAGATCAATTGTGATGAAATGTTTTAGTGTAATCTATAATAAATAGCGAAAGTAATTTTGTCTGTCTGCTTGTTGCATTTTCAGGCCTTGGCAGCTGTACTGATTTCTATACAACTTGACACACGTATACGGTATAGACTTTGGACAAGACGGCTCTATACAAGTAACATTCTATAACGAAAATGCTTGGAACCGGTTATTAAATATTATAATCTGTTTTATCGTTTATTTTGTTCGGAGTCTAAACGTTAAAAGAGCGTTATTGAAAACCCTTAATTAAGCGTTGTAGGTGGAGCGCGCGCCTAAAACTGAATCCGTTTTGTATTTCAGCACGGTTGCGCATTGAAGGTAGGCGACAAGAACCGTTCGTAACCGGTTAATTTTACAATTCATATTTAAGGACGTTTGTGTCCTAAAACCGTTTAATTGTAATTAAAGGTAGAAAAAAAAACAGAAAAAAAAAGTTCCATATGTAGGTACTTAGGCGTTAACCGGTTCGAATATTTTGCCGGTTTCTAAGCCTGAAAGCATCGCCATAGCAATTGGAAAAAGTGAAACATCCCTTACAGTATTGGCATTTCACCATCACTGATAGATTGACACTTTTTCTGGATTTTCATCCCGGTAGGAAATTGCTTTGGGATCATCATCATCATCAGCCTTTTAAAGTGCCCACTGCTGCGACACAGGCCTCTTCTCTGTGAGAGAGGGAATGGGCCTTAATCCACAACGCGGGCCCAATGCGGTTTGGTAGATGTCACATGTTTTATTTTAGTTCTTGGACATGCCGGTTTCCTCACGATGTTTTCCTTCGCCGTTTTGAGAGCAGTGGTGATGAAATAATTTACACAAAGTAAAGCGCCCGCCTGGGTTCGAACCCACGACTTACGACACATAAGTTGGAGTCGTTACTACTGGGCCATCACTGCACATCACACACATTATCATAATTTCTGCCAAAAACCGTCCACTGCTGGACATAGGCCTCCCACAAGCGTCACCACACTGATCAGTCCAATGCGTCTCACATCCACTGGACTCCCACAGCTTTAACCAGGGTCGTCGCCATGGGATAGTAAAAAAAAAATCACTTCATTGAAGCCTCAGCAGAAATTAGTATCTAGTTATAAAACACATTTCTTTACTTGTCATATTAAACTCTTTCACTGTACAAATATGACATATTCTCTCACCTTTTCCTAGTGTGAATGCTCTTCTTGTACTTTCATTGTCATTATCCTTCTTAGCAGGTGGATGTCTATTTGTAGCACAGGATACAGGTGTATAATTCCTGACGCCTAATAGCCACTGGGTCTCCTCGTATCCGTTGCTGACTATAAGTTCTATTTTGTTCTTCTTTTCCATTTCTATTTATAAAAAAAAAAAAAAACTTATGGTTAGTTTAAATACTGGTTAGCAGATTTTTAATTCAAATTCTCCATTGAAAATTTGAATGAAAAATCAGTTATTCAGTAAGGCCCAATTGCACTAAAATCTTAACTAGGACTTAGTTTCTAACAGGTATGTCATACATTATTGGCTGTGTTAGCTGCTAAGTCGGAGTTTATAAAATAACCCAGGGTGGTGCAAACGGGCCTTAGCAAATTCTTAACTCAAATTCACCATAGAACAATTTAATGGAGAATTTTTTAATCAGTAATTCGTTAAATAAATTGTCATCAAAGCTGTCCAATATTTAATACCGGTACAAGATACAAGGACGTGTATCGCCCAACATATTTCTTCGTTATTGTCAGTTTTTAAATGGTTACAATGTATCAACAGTCTCCCGGGGCAGTTCAGTGCACCTCGCCACCGCTTTTTGTGGCTTCGAGCTCACCCGCTTATTTGCCATCATTAATCATTATTTCGGCCCAGCGATGGACCGCCGTATGCTTCACAATTTGAGAAAATAACCCTTTTTTGTGTTTTAAGTAAGTTGGTTTGCAATAACATCGCGTCCTCAGAGCGTGGCGATCGCATGCCATGCACATTATTTAAATTACGTACCGAGAAGGTTGGATATGGGTGTATCATGTGCTTGGTATGGTTACACGTGGATTATATCGGCTTTTTGGTTTGCGAACTTCGTTGAAACTCTGCCGTGTTTCTCTCTCCAGTCATCTCCATAGTAAGTGCGATTGTGTTCCCCAGTGCGAATTTGAATTGAGTTTCTAACATTTGATTTATCAGGTCTTGTTTTTACTTCCGAATGTGTTGATTGAATCACGTTGCCTTGAGTCGAACCGCTAATGGTGTGCATCCGTTTCGTTGGCTCAAGGATGACATTAGTGAAACTCTCATCCGTCCGTTTTTGCATTGTTTTGTGAGAAGCAGGTAACTATAATGGTTTAGTGTTGTTTCACTTTTGAGAATAATTGGTGATGATGGGAACAAATTGCAAATGGTGTATGTTTTCTATTCGGCACCAAAAAATATTGCAAGATCAGTCGAATTGCTTGTTATCGTTGACGTTGGTCTATTTTTATGAGGAATGTTTTTGAATATAGAATAACCGTTCGTTAGGTATCGCTTGCTGATAGAATGTCATTTTATCTGGAATCCACAACATTAGCAATAATAATTGCATTCGCATTAATTCCAATCTATTTGGTAAGTGAAGCTACGCTGTAGTGGGAATTATATGATAACTAGCTTTCCCACGCGGCTTCGCTCCCGTCAACTGGCTACCTACCTGCCCATTTACCCTACCTACCCTACCGTACCTACACTACATACATGATTGTTGCGTAACTTTAGTCGCTTACGCAGCGCACGCAACGGAAGCTCTCAAAAAGGAATAATTTTGCCCGTTTTTGCAACATTTTTCATTTATGCTCCGCTCCTATTGGTCTTAGCGTGATGTTATATACCTTCCTCGATAAATGGATTATCCAACACAAAAAGAAATTGAAAAATGGTATTGGTCTTTAATTCAGTTGGTTCCTGAGATTAGCGCGTTCAAACAAACAACAAACAAATTCTTCAGCTTTATAATATTAGTATAGATTAAATAATTCGAATTCTTCGGCAAAAGACTTCACAAGACAGAAAGACTTTAGCCAGTCATGAAATCTGACTATTGTTTTTGTTACAAGCTTTTAACTTGCCTTTAGGAGAACGGTTGCTGAATGTGTGGGTCAAATATTGCAACAGATTTTTTTTGATTGACCTGGAATAATGCATACGTGTTTTGTTTGGATGAAATGCATGGTAACCTAAAGCTTGTTTACTTTAATTTAATTTCTTTGGGAAAATATTTTTGTGAGCTCTTGACTACGATCTCGCCTAATGGAAAGCGACGGATGAGGTCAATGTAAGAACGACATACCTAGAAGATGCCTTTACACCTTTGAAGGTTGACTACTAGGTTGTTTACTTGCTTTCATTGACGTAATATTTCATTGTGCAGCGTCTCCGATGCGCGAGCGCAGATACGCTCATATTACTTATTGTTCGTACGATGGTATCAATGCTGTTGGCTGCCATGTTCTCGCAGTGATCGTGTTCAGATACAGAAACCGTTGAATTTTAAGTAAAATTATAATTAAAAACGCTACTTTTTTAATCAGACAAAGAAAAATCGTTTCAGAGTTGGTTTTGCTATGGTGGTTGGAGTTTAAAACAATTTACTTGCAAGTAGCGTTGCTCACTTAGGTTCTTCTCTTTCACTTGACATAGGGGTGTCGTCAAAGTCTTACACACTTGCCTAGAAGGATAAAAAAGGATATATCTACGACACGGTTCAAATAACTGTGCACATCAAGTGTCAAACGATCCCAATCTCGGGTATGCGCCCGGCGCCCCGCGTTCGCCTTGTGCACCAATAGCGAGAGTCGAACGTCAGTGACATTGACAGCCCCAAGTGCACAGTTATTTTCACCGTGTTGTACTCTCTTCTTCGTCGTTCCCTCACTTCTGAGGATCGCGACCATATATAATTCGTTTCCAACTTCTGAGGTCTTCTGCTGTGTGAGCTGTTCGGCATACGCTGCCTCTAACAGCTTTACAACTACATTACCAGGATTGTCAAAGGTGTTTGCTATTTTAGTTAGTCGTAATAGTTTAGTATTCTGTAACCACCTCATTAAGGCTTCATCCAGAAGGAATGATGCAGCGTTTACAAAAATATTTACAATGTTGTTACTCAGACCAAAGTTTTTTGTGATAAACATCCTCTGAATCTGGAACCAAATATCTAGATTCCTATTCCTAGGATCTCTAAGAATTTAACTGTTTCTTTAAAAACCTCATATGGAATAAGAAATTAATAGGACTCCAGATAATGAATTTAGATAAGTAAAGAAAGTGTTGCATTCATTAAAATAAATAACAGTAGTGCACGCTTGCATTGTGAATGTTTCTTTGTAATCGTAAAAGCAATCACACAATCTAGCCATATTGCTTTCAGTATCTGATGAATTTATGCGACTGAACAAAATTAATTACGATGCAAATACATTTTAAACGACTTATGAATCATTCGATCTAAATATAGTTTAAGGACACAGTAAAGCACCATTCATATAACTATCTAATACCTTTAATCAAGCAATTCTTGTATTTATGTTTTTATGTTTTCAAATAATCTACATACCTTACCATTGGAAACGGCGCCAACGATTTTCATGAAATTTAGTATGCAGGGGGTTTCGGGAGCGATATAGCGATCTAGCTAGGTTTCATTTGTAGAAAACATCCTTTTCTCTATTTTCCACCGAGAGCTCGGTCGCCTAGGTACATATTCCGTATGTATTCCTGCTAGTACAGACAAGGTAGGAAATTCCCAAAAAGACCAAAAGAAAAGAAAGTTATTTTCGGAGTCGAGAAAAGAGTTTGCTCAAGTTTACCTCTCACGATGATTTGGTAATAATTATACATCGTCCCTAGGAATGCTTTCCATCATCAATTAAGCAACTAGTTTCAATTTGTCTAATCGATTTTGCAGGTGTTGGTCATACTTGGTAATTGTGTAAGCCTAAATATTTCGCACGCTTAATAAGAAACTGACCGTTTACGGTTCAGGTCCAAAAAAACAAAATTTCTTCTAAATATCATTTCTCTATCAATAATCAGTTCAACAACTATTCCCACAATACAATATTTAATTATTATTATGCTTTTTCACTAAGTTAAGGCCATATGTAAGACAATTCATGATTTCCAAAACGTTTTATGCGATTTGCCAAAAAACAGATTTTTTTAGTTAGGTCAGTATATTTTTAAGCGTGCGATTTTGTTCTTTGTGTAGAAAATGGAGAATTTTATGTATAGATACGAAGCATTGCCTATCTATACCTACGTAGGTACGAGTATAACAGTGCAAGTAGATACAGTATTTTCATAAAGATGCAGAAGCGACGCAGGTGCGATGTGTATAGAAATGAATGCCGTCTTTACGGGCCGTGCATTTGGACGACTCTGCGACTGGTGCAATAAACTCTGGAGCTGCATGTACTACGAAGATGAAGTGTCTTCGGTGAATTTAATCAAACGATTATTGAATGATCTTGTGTTGACAATTTGGTACGATTTTTATATCATGATAGATCTGTTAGTGTTTGAAACCTAACAACTTGAATTATAATTAAAGATTTACAGGACAGAGTTAAAACAGATTCGGGTAAATAAGACATCTAAAACAGACTGACTGGACACTACTGAAATATCCGAATTTTTATATCATTACGAAACATTAACAGGATTTATGGGGTTCTTAATGTGGCTATTAACCAACCAACCAACGTACGGGCTCGACCAAACCTCGCCTCCAAAAACTAAACTATGAAGATACTAACTTAAATTATCCACCTTTTTACCACTATCGAACAAATCTCGAAGATGTGTAGTACAACATATATATATATTTGTAAAGTAAAGATGCAGAGTAGGTGCAAAACCGCACTGTAGAATCATGTCTAGTGAACAAACGAACGGACGACAGATCATCTGCAGTGTGTCGTGTGTTAAAAATTCGTAATCGCAAATCGTGTGTGGTGCCTCATGAACAACCGACTTCAAACCTTGCTTGACTTATAAAAGTGTCGTATTTGTGTCCTTAATTATAATTTATATGAAGACCTCTGTCTGAAGTAATCATTCCGTTTATTCAAGCTAACAATGTCTTAACTTTATTCGCCTGATAAAGATTCTAACTCAAATCCTTACACCTCTACCTCTGTGGAACAAATCTCGAAGATGTGTAGTACAACATACGTATAGTAAGTTGCAGGGTGCTGCAAGCATCGTGGATGGCGCGGGGCGGGGGGGCGCGGTAACAGATGCGCTGCATTGCCGCCGCGCCAACTCCTGGCTCGGGGTAGGGGCGGACTTGGGCTGGGAGAATTATTTTGTTGTAGTAAGACAAGAATGTCTATTTTATCATTATTGTCAACAGATTACAACTAAAAATATATAATCTAATACATAACGTAAATATATAAAAACTATATATTTAAATGTCTTAAATCAACTATAGGATGCGCACCGGAAGCATCTGTTAAAATCCCGGAACTTGATGTAGGAGGAGATGAGGCCTCGCATAACCGCCGGAAACAGATACTTCTACGCTTACAATGCCATGCTAAGCAGTAATCGCTTAGCCTGAAAGTTCAAGCTCACTATTTACAAGACTTAAATTAGCACTGTTCGAAAGGAAAGTCTTAAGGAGAGTTTTCGTTCCGGTGCGAGGAGACGAAGGCACGTATCGTGTAAGGATGAACCATGATGTTAAAAAACTAATCAATAGGGAAACGATTGACAGGTTCTTTAAGTCGCAAAGGCTAGATAGGCAGGTCATCTGGAAAGAATGGGCGATACCAGAGACGTTAGAGTCATGTCACCCAGAGGAAGAACCAGCGAGCGCTGGATATATTGTTTCGAAGAAGATTTGAAGAGGAAGGCAGGTCAGTGACAGAGCGAAACGGAAGAAGATCGTTGAGGAGGCCAAGACCCACAAAGTGTTGTAGAGCCAAAGGAATGAATGAACAAAGCGCGTATAAAAAGGGGAGAGGGCAAGGGGCTCATTGGGCGTCAAAAACATCGTCCACAAGACAAGACAATCTAATTCCAAATTGGTACCCGTATCTTCTGGGCCCTGACTTATGAATCTTGAAGGTTTTAGTTGGTAGGAGCGCACTGAAGCTGGCTGAAGTGGTTCTGGGTAAATGAAGTGTATCACACTGACATGTCCATAGTCTTCTCCAATGACGAAAAACAGGTAGGTAAGTTGGGGATCCTTGCGAAGGTGAGAAAGTACTTCACGCCGGAACAGCTGCTTAACTTGTATCAGGTGCAAGTTCGATCGTGCATGGAGTACTGTTCTCATCTCTGGGACGGATTTGCCAAATACCAGCTTGATGCACTAGAGTCGATCGATAAGCGGGCCAAGAGACTCATCGGCAATGAGGCACAGGTCAAATCAAAGCTCCAGAGCCTTGAACATCGTCGCCGAGTTGCCAGCTTGTCGGTTTTTATCGGTTATATTTCGGGGAGTGTGCGATGGAATTGCATGATTTAATTCCGCCCAGCCCGTTCCATCATCGGACAACCAGATGCACGGCGACGCATCGGTACATGGTGGAAATCCCACCCATACGCACAAAACGTTTTGGGGACACTTTTATTATGCGTACAGTTATGGAAAGGAATTCCCTACCGGAGTCTGTGTTTCCCGATAGCTACAATCTATGGGTCTTTAAGTCAAGAGTGAATAGATTACTTCTAGGCAAGCGTGCTTCACCATCGAACACATCATCGCTTACCATCAAGTGAGATAGTGGTCAAGCGCGAGCCTACTGATAATAAAAAAGGTACTTTTGTAGTCATCATGTAGTGTACACTAATGTTTTTCATGTCTTGGACATGAATCCGTTACATGAATTCAGTAAATCAGTAAGTTCTTAACCATGAACCTGAAGTCTGTATACATGGATAGTCGCCTCAATTACACTGCTTTCATTAGTCCTTTGCAGTCTTACATCGTTGGGTCCACAGATGAGATTTATGTCTGTGGTTGGGTTATTAAAGTTCTGCCCCCCTAGCACATTTACAAACGTTTCGTATGGAATCTCTTTCTACAATCGTTAACAACTACTATTTATATGGTCTGACCACGTGACATAACGTATAAATGTGTCATTCCCATACATTAATTAGTTTTCAACTAGCGTTATCGATTGTAGATTGTCAACTTGGCTACAGGTGATTTTTATGAGCGTAGTTTTGGCGTATTGCTTGCCATCATATTAAAAGAATAATGGTAATCATATGAATAAAGCAAAAAAAGATAATCTACGATTTCTTGCACCCTGAATCCGACCCTGCAACAAAACGCGAGGGAGCGTCGATGACAAAATACAAATTTTATTTTATTAAATTCAAAAAAAGCCTCCAATGATTGATAGGAGCGCGCCCTCTCCGCTGCATAACTCTTGCTACTCAATAAAATGGATCATTGATTTCCCTGGAATACTCTCGTCTTGACGTGTGTACTGTGTTGGTACTATTGGAGTATTGTCGCAGTTCCGTATAGAGCAGTGTTGCGGAATTTGGGCAGGGTTGAAGTTTGTTGTATCAGCATATTCTGCAATGTTGTTGATAACATATTTGATCGTCTAAGGGACTTTGAAAAAGAAAAAATATATCTGAAAATATATAATAGCGCACTGTTTAAAAAAAAAGAATCTTGTCACATCAAATTTAGGCGCAATATTTTACCGCGAGGAAGCCTGATAAATACGATTCATCTGGTCTGGTGCAGCATTATCATTCCGAGGTACCTTAGGCTTTAATATTTTGTATGTTCTTCTTAGTTTTTCTTTCAATGGCAAGGGCGAAGAGTGACGAGACCCATACTTTAAAAACTATCTCAAGCTTCGATGCTAAAGCTGTTTTACACATGATTGATGATAAATTTATACCCAAGTGAATAGCCAACTTATTTCATACGCCGTACGTCGTACGCCGAAGCTGCGGTAATTATTTACTTATTTACCGATTTGCGTACCCACTAATTTTCGATACAGGCATAAATATCTTGGTAACCCGTATAAGGGGTCGTACGCACTCGCGATCAGACGTTAATACGGTGAGCGGAGATATATCAGCGACAAGTGGTCGCGAGCTGTTTACAAGAACGCGACATAATGGCCTCCGTGTAAAATATCGGAGTGTTCTACACGGAACCCTTGTGTCACCCTCCTGTGTCCTCTTTATAGGAATACGTATACTCCGGTACTATTTTTTATGAGTTTTTGACAGAGAAATAAGATACTTTAGTAGATATAAGATTCTTATGTTCGTTTAATTCGTTAATTGTTTTCTGTACTTTCAGGAATGATGCGCGCGGATCAAGTCTTTCGTGTTCCATAAAATGATTTAGGGCTTACAGCCTTACGAAAGACCAAATAATTAAAGGTTATCTGTATTGACCGAGTCGTCTTCTGATTTTATGCCGGCTGTACACTCTCTTGCTAGAACCCGAGGAAACGCTGTACATTGAGTTTTTAAACAAAATACTTCATGATTGAACTTGGTACTGAGAGCAATGTACGTAATCCTCGCGGGCGCTCGCGCGAGAGTGTACAGCTGGCATTATGACAGGGTCCTTCGTCATTCTGTTCAAATTCTGTGATCCTATCGATCTGAAATTACTTATCAAAATTTAAGTTTAAAATTTTTACCTAGACGTTGATGTTTTAATGGACATTGTTGATAGAGATGGCAAATTAATATACCTAGTTGGTATTTTAACTTAAAAATGATTGAGTCTAATTTTCATTATAGGTCACAAACAGAACACAACCCGCACTCCGGGTCGGCGCCATACTCCGGGGCAGCGTCCGCACATCCAGGCCCAGGGTTGCCACAGAAGCACCCAGGCCCCAGGGTTGCTACACGCAGTTAATTTAAAATTCTCACTCGGATAAATAAGGAGGGTAACGTTTGCGTTTTATGGCCTACAATGTGCGAATGCAATGTTTGTGACGCTCCTTTGCGGTTCTGGACGTATTTTAATATCGTTAATTAGGTGTTACGAGCGTCGAGTGCTCGTTTAAAACATTTTCGTATTTTGGGATAATGTGTACATGAATTTTGGTGGGAGTGAAAAGATCTAATAGGAGGAAATCTGTTTAGAATTTTATGTTTTTATTTATTTTTGGCAACACTTTTAAAGCTGCATTTATTATGTATAGTAAGTCTTCGAATGTTAAAATGGGCACGGTGAAATTCTTAACAGGCATGATTCTGTCATATAATGGAAAACTGTTTACAACTTCCTTCATACAGCTGTAGCGGCTCGTGTAGATTCAGACCAGAGAGTGGCCTTCTGAATCTACACGCACCACTGGTGGTGATTGTGCTTGACTTTTGAACCTTACACCACGCTACCTCTACTTATCGCTCTAAGCCTATTATGTTCCACTTCGTTGACAAAAATGTTATTCAATTTCCCACTTGGTTTTTAGGGTTCCGTACCCAAATGGTAAAACCCTATTACGTAGACTCCACTGTCCGTCTGTCTGTCTGTCCGTCTATCACCAGGCTGTATCTCATGAACCGAGATAGCTAGACAGATGAAATTTTCACAGATGATATATTTATGTTGCCGCTATAACAACAAATACTAAAAACAGAATAAAACAAATATTATCCTCCCATACAACAAACGTGATTTTCCGTTTTTTGCGATAATGGTACGGACCCTATCGTGCGCGAGTCCAACTCGCACTTGACCAGTTTTTTCTAGATTCAAATCCTTTGGATAATGCCGTGATTACTTCAGAAAATCATACCACGTAAACTTACCCGAAGCAAAGTTCTCATCCATTCTAATTCGGGAAATGGCGATGTATCTAATTTGCTTAGTACAGAAAACAAAAATCCAAGACACGGCGGCAAACAAAGGCGGCGTCACGAAATGGAGCGAAACTTTCTTACTAATTAATTTAATCCCTTCCATCCCTAGCCCATTACCCTAATTGAACTGCGGTGTACATGTCAATTCTTTGCTCTTGTTCTAAACCACTACACTTTGATTTGCAACCTTAAACTGTAAAAGATAGAGCCTCTTTCAGGTTGGGGAGGTCAGTCTAAAGTTAGCACCATGTTAATGATATGAGGGGATTGTAACGTTTTGCATAAGTGTCCAATTGATGTAAGCTTCGGTACTGAAATATTGTCTTTGCCAAAAAATCGAAATGAAATTATTGCAAACTAGCTGATTCCCGCGGCTTCACTGTTTAACAATGTCTTTGTCCAGCAGTGAGACTCATGGTGTTCATGTCGGGCGTAGTCATTTAATATAAATTTAGTAATATCTAGCTAATTTTTAAATATTCTTTCTTTTACAGTTTCCATTAGAAGAAACCGATGACGAATTGAGTCATTGATGTCATAAAAAGTAAAGAAATAAAAGAAAATTATATTTATTGTCTATGTCTGAGTAAAAGCAAATAAGAAGCTAAGTGGAACAGTGGCATAATTATGATAACTTATTTTCAGGTCCACTCCAAGTTTTATATGACTAAATCATTACTTTGTGTTTGTTTTACCATTCAAACAAGAATAGAAAACACTTGGCTTCGAAGTGAAGTAGAGTGCTATGATTATTGGGAAAATATTGGGTGTCTTTTATTTTGACATTGTTATTAAATTGGGGTTTGGTTTATTTCTGGACAACATTATTGTATTGAATCAGTCTATGTTCAAATACTTAGAAAATGTCTACGTCCACTCAAAATGTTACCAACCAGAAGCTCAACGACAACATACATACCTATATTGTCAAATTCTGCATCCCTTAAAATTCTCCAATTTCCTTTGAGTTTTGCCTTCTCCAGCCGATTATTGCTATAATTTTAATGATGATATGATTTAACGATCCTGGTGATCCTCTTTCAATCAGAAAGAATTAATAATTGCAGAAAAACAATTTCGTTTTTATTTTCAAAAACTGCAGCGTTAGGTGAGACTAAAAAAGCTCGAAGGTGGGCCAATTAATATTCTATGGTTTATTTGTATTTTGACAGTGAATTGAACGATTAGAGCGTCAATAGCGGACCCCCTGCAAACACGCGTTTTGTTCATCGTGCCACTATAATGATAAATTAAAGTAGGTTCAGTTAAATTTTACACCTAGACTGGGTTTCGTTAGTGTATGATGTGAAATTTTTTTTTATTTTAAAATCTTTGGTTCAAATAGTAAGGTTAATGATAATCAAAGTCGGCGTGGTTTCTATTTAAATCCAACTTAAAAACAAATAAATATTAAGTTTTTTCTAAACAAGCTTTTTGAATTGAAAGGTACTAAATGTACTCGTAAAGTAAAATCACTTGTCAATACTCTTAAAATGAGCCTGAACAGGATGGTGTTAACTTGTGTGGTTGAGGAGCTGCCATGGCCACCTTCCAGCTCCAATATGAGACCAGCTACATAGTACCATATGATTTCAGTGTTTCCAAGTTACATATTACGCCAAGTTTCACCTTAACCGGATGCCAGGAACTGGTTGAAAAATGGATTACTATTACACATACGAAAGCAAGGTAAAAAGTACAAAGCTTGTAATAATAATATTACAAGCCTATCGGGTCTTGCACAGACTGAAGGACTGGGATTTTATGCCAGCTTACTTACTACTGTTCGCTCGTACAGTAGTCACAGCGAATCTTTGTGTCTCTGAAGTTAGGCTCTGCGAACCATTGCGCAAGAAACAGTTTCTTATCGAGTATAGTGCATACAGAAAGCGAGATAGGACGATGCAACAAACATAAGCGAGTGAAAGAGGCAGTTATACAATGCTATCTTCACCTACAACATTGACGCAAAAAAAAGCAACTGCGCAGGGTCTTGCAGCCAACTTCAGAAACACAAAGATCCGCTGTGACTACTGAAATCTTGTCATGGATAATCTGAAGTCATCTCATTGAGGGAGAGGCGCACCGAGCAACAGCTCCTCAATATGGTGTCGCAGGGGCAGCGTCAATAATTTTATAGATTTACTAGCTTCTGCCCGCGGCTTTGCCCTCGAAAAAGTATTATATCATCATTAGGGTGCACACTACCGGAATAAGAACTACTATTCCTTCTCCGGGTCTTAAATTATCTCCATACCAAATGTCATCTAAATCAGTTCAGCTTAAACAGCTCAGTCATGAAAAGGTAACAAACAATCAAACAAGCAGAATTACTTTCGTATTTATAATTTTATTAGATGGGTGGATGAATAGACTTTAGGTGCTGACCTCTGGCTAATTCCATTTCTACAGAACCCTTTAATAAGCGACATACTTGTATTATCCTTCTGCTCCCCAACTGCACAGTGGCCGTATTGACAAACACGTCTGCTGACACGCACATCCTTTTCATAGCCACCGACATTGATGTACACAAAGGGCCTTCTAAATTCGGTCGCTTAAACTTTAGACTATTCACTAAAGATATTGTGTAAACGCTCTATAGTGAATAATATTATTATGCTAACAATTTTAAAAGCATTGGAAGTTTAAATAGCTGTAATGGCTAAGTTGGGACGGAGAGCTTTTAAATTAGGTCAGCCAGAGGAAGCTTTTTAGGAGATTGTTTTTGAGTAAATGTTTGGTCTTGAATGTTAAAGATTAGAGACTGATGCAACAGAGCTCTGCTTCTGCTTCCGCAACTACGGATGTACCGCATGTTTTGTTACATCCGTTTCTGTTTTTGCTTCTAATTCCGCAACTTTTAAAACGGAATATTGTGACGCGTGACGCGCGGGCGGGTACGTGGTCTAGCAACATATGAAGATTATTGAAGCAGATTTCTGGGCACAAAGGTCCCAAAATCATTTTTTTTATAAAATATAATTTAACTTAATTTTGAATATCGATTTATAAAAATAAAATAAAAAATTCTTTGTATTTACTCTTTGGCTTCTGCATCCTGTTTACTTTCACTTCTACATTACTTCACGCTTGTATTCCCCGAAGGGTTGGCCAGAAGTGGACCTATAGTACACTCAAAAGATTCTAGCGTTATCAAAATCTAAAATACACTACTAGGTGAACCAAACAAAAAGTATTAGACTAGTTCTATGTTTAGGAACTATGTATATGATTAAGGTGTACTGTTAGCGTTGTTGTAAATAATTCTAAAGCTTGTGGCAATCACATAGTGTATAACAAAAAAATAAAACCGACTTCTAAAGCAAAACACTACTAAGGCGAATTCTTTGCCATGTCGGTGTCTTTTTTGCCTACTGTATTTCGTTTTTAGTCACCGACTTCGGAAAAAAGTTATTTTTCGCCATGTAATGTTTTGTTTTAGAAGTCGGTTTTATTTTTTTGTTAAAAAGATTTTAATTTTTCACTTTTGAGTGGTACATAATGGACAAGTTCTTTAGTAAGGTAATATATGCCCACAGTCTTGCTAGAATAGATTATCCGAATAACATGTAACTTGAACATAATCGGTGGAATGAGAGTGTACCAGGGTGAACTGTACACATCTAAGTACCCGTTTAGAGCATACTGGCGTGATGGTATGTTATGAAATAGTGTTAACAATAAACAGACATGCGATTGCAGCAATCCCGAGAGATTTGCCGTCATTTATTGAAGAGTTCTCCGAAGTTCTTCATCAGATCTTTACTTAATTCAAATGGGACCATTTCGGCATAAATTTCTTTCAAACAAAAAAAGAATTTTGCAAATCCGTTTACATATAACGGAGTAATGCCCGATAAACATCCAAATTGATAACCTCCCCCTTTTTGGGAAGTCGGTTAAAAATCAAACCTTACAGTCCCCAGTAATATAATTTGATACCTATAGACTTTATATGAGTATACAATTTGCCTCTATATATGTATACAAATTTTATGTTCCACTATAAATCCATTGTTTAATTTCATTCTTGATTACTCCGTATCGAATGTGGGTTTATTAGATATTCAAATTCAAACCTTGGATTAATTCGTATGATATCGATTTTTTGTCCACTATTACAAAATAATTTAATTACTTTAATCACCAAACGAAGTGGCGGTCAAATGAACCAATCAAATAATTTCTTTAAAATACCGTCAGATACAAGTTTGAACCATAACAAAAGTTCCGTGAAATGGGGTAAAACTAATTCGTGCCCGGTCAGTGCAAGCTCGCCATGTGTCCCGGGTTCGATTCCCGGGGGTGTTCGTCTGTAATGTCACGCCTATTATTCGCCGATATATCTTCCGTTCCCGTCAATATTTTCATTTTCGTGGATTTCTGTCCATTTGGGAGTTCATTACGTTCGTGTGTGTTCGTTTGTGTTTCATCTTCATGTGTCATTTGTTAGGGACCGCTTGTTCAACGAGTGCTTTTTCGTTTACCTTTGTGAACTTTTGTAATCTTAGTAACATAATATTTTATTTAACCTTGATAAAAGGGAAGAAGGACTTAGTAATGGCATGTGACATACATTATCCGTCAATAAAAAAGAATATTTATAATAAACTTAAGGGGGATTGCTTTCATTGTAAAACTTCAGCTATGGGCCGTAGAAGGAATATAAAATAGGATGAAGTGGGAATAAAACAATTAATAGTAGTTTATGCAATGGTCATATAATAGGGGTTATTAAAACACGAGCGTGGGTTTATCACATGAGGCGAAACCGAATGTGATAATAATAACACGCGAGTGTTTTAATACCTAATTGTATGCCGTTGCATACACTATTTTATCTTCACTCATACATTTGAAATAAAACAAAAAGTGGAAACGGAAAAAAATATGTGGTATGGCGGGCAATTTAGATTCTCATCAGCGTGCGCCTCCATAGACATGACACAATTTTTCGAAAATAAATCAAGGAGCCCATATGCGCCAATAAATAAAAAAGTAAAAGTGTGCTATAAAAATTAAAAAGTTATTTTGTGATCCAGTTGCTTGAAAATCGAAGAAAAATGTTGCACTGTAATGGATTTTTTTTTTAATTGTACCTATCCACGAATATAAAGTACGTGTTTATACAATATTTTTTGAATTCATATTTGGAACATTACGTTGTGAGTGTAGATAAAATTATATTTTGGAACGAAGGAAGCATATTTTTTGGGACGATCTAGGCTTTAATAATGTGGGACGAAACTCAGTGGGCCAAAAGAAGAATTTTTGTTCGCATTGTGCTTATAATCGTATAAAATAAGATCTCTACAAATAATCAAGTATAGAGAATATTTCATAATCTTAAAACAATCTGTACCTTACCCAGTACAAGCCAACCCAATTTCCAGACCAACATGATTGAAGATATAGGTTAGAGTTCCGTCATCGTCGATATTTGTAACAAGGCTGGCCCATGCATCACTAGCGTGGAGGGTCCCAGACAATCTTATAAAGTACCCGGACCATCACACGTCAAGGAACGTGCCGACCGGCCATCCTTTATTCAAATAAACCCTATTTTTATGGAAAACCTGCCCTTTCCACATCAATATCAATTTCCCAGCGATTGTTGCAGAAATAAAGGGATGACCCTTCAGGGACGCAAGTTATCTGCCCAACTATATTAGAGGAGCTTTTAAAAGGCAGTTTTTTTGCGACTTTATTATGTTTTTGCGAGGATTTTGTTGAACGTTTTTTTTATAATATAATGTGTAGGTGACCGTAACCTTTAAACAGTGTAAGATAAAATAAAAACGTTGTTGTCTTATCACTAATCGATTTATGCAGAGTGGGTTTTTACACGACACGAGTAGGTAATTTTTATACAAATTGACGAACAAAACATTGAGAGTAGCAAAAAATAAAAACATTTGAATAGATTTATGTACAATTTAATACCTTTCTGGCAAATATAAATCAATTAAAGTATCAAACTTCACAATATAATAAAGGCAAAAGGCGAAAATTTGTGAGTGTCTGTGTGTGTTTGTATGTTTGTTACTTCTTGACGCTCAAACAGCTGAACGGATCTGGATGAAATTTGGCACAGAGATAAAATATAGTCAAAAATAACACGTAGGATATTTTTTTTTCCCAGAAACATATACAGTTCCGACATTCAGTCGCTGGCAGAAGCTAGTAACCGGTATATCAGAGCTAAAATATACTAACGAATTACAGAACCAAACACTAACATTAACCATGTTGTTGTCCATGTTTGATTTTTTTTACCCACCCACAATAACTTCAGTTTATCCGTGATCATGGTGCTTGCAACAGCACCGAAATATCGGAAACTCGCAACAAACAGTGAACATGGTAAATATACCGCTTATAATGTTAATGTTAGTGTTAGTGACCATGACAGTTTAAAAACTTAGAACCAAACACGTCGAACGCCACAACATGTTACAACTTCCACTTATAAGCATTTATTACGTCCTCATAAACCCATCATTTACTTACGCCCGATACATAATGCACATGATCGATGTGCTTTTATTTTAAACACGTCAACCAATAAATACCACATAACAGCGAACGACGGGACCATTTACCAAATGATAGGTGAGTCTGAGAACAGCAGTTGTTCTCCACCGTGATTACAGACGATTACCCCGTCACCAAACTCGTATTCGGTCCCCACTTAATATAATAAGCATCGCTGAATCGAAATCGATGCTATTACATGTCTGGTCCCATTTATAATCAGTACATTGCCCGAGCAGGCCGCCTTAGGCCGCGGTAATCGGTCAATTATCTATAATTTTCCACCATCAGTCTTTACCCGAAGCGGGCTAGATTCTTGCAACCCTAGTGTAATGGTGCGTCCGGTTATCGATCTAATTGGTAAATTATGTATAGCCCTTTAGGAGACCAAGTTGAAATGCTTGGGGAATATAAATAGAATACTGTAATTGGAGTTCTGGCTTTGAATATTATTATACAAACGTCCAATTTATAGTCCCCAGAAATTTATTTCAACTAAATTACTTGCACAAATATTACTTCGATATTCTTCAGAATTAGTATTATTTTCCAAAATTTAGCATTATGAAGGTGCTTTCTTTTCAAAAGTGCATTTGCATGGCAGCTGTGGCACAGTCGGCACTGAAAATTCTAGACAATATTCCCCAGTCTCGCATCCATAAAAAGCTTATTTTATGTATTCTCGTGGTAATATTTAAAACAAAAACAGGTTATAGTTGAAATCGAGCCGCGGTGAACATTCGATCCGCCCCCAGCGGCTGCATGCGGACGAGTCGATTTTTTGTCTTTTTTTAGACCAACCTTAATAAACTTTTTCCGATTGGCCGCAAGGCAATTATATTTTTTTTGTCCGAGACGAAATAAAATTTATAGCAGGTGGAATGCTAGTGATTATTTGTGTTATCGATTGGAATCGGTTATCGATTGCTGCGATTGGTCGGTTTAAAACCAATAGGGTTCGAGGTCGATATGTGCGAGATAATTGGTATAATTATTCGAGTTGAATTGAAATTCTTATGCCATCGTGGGGAGTTTCGTGTAGAACTAGTTTATCACGATATCTGAACAGTGGTTTTTGTTGGTAGGAATATATTTTAGGTTTGCTGCCAAACGCGATCTCGCGTGTCGGTGAGGCGTGGCATGCGATTACAATTAAAACATTGTTCGGTGCTTGCTCGTTCCAACCTAAAGAACGAACCTATCCGAAATTCGATCAAAAATCTTTGTTTATTATGAAAACTGACGTTTGCTATATAAAATGGATAAGGTTGAGTATTTCTTTTTTAAATCATTAAAAGTTGGTGCGATTTATGTTTAATTCGACTGCAACGGAACATGATCGTTATCGGTCTTGTTGATCGAAAGATAACTTTGTATACCGCGCTGGGGGGTTTTATCGTTTTTATTTACCTACCCAGTATAAATAAAGGCCAATTTAAATATGTACAAATAATCAACTATCCGGTTACACCATTGTTCTTCTATCATACGCATACTACTCAGTTAATGCCCAAGCACAGATAAAGGACATCAAAGGCGTGCGCCGGTTTGTTAATTTTGTTAGAAAAATATTAATGACGTCATTAGTACACGTCACCACAAATGGGATTCGTGACAAAATATTGACACGACTCGGAACGAACGAGTATGTAATAAAAACATGGATTAAATGATATTGTAAAAAGGTGGACTGTCAAGCAACGCATTTGTCTAGAGACCGGCACTAATTTCGTTAATACGCTTTATAGAACTTTAGGGTACCGTACTCCTACTGAGAATTCCAGTAAGACCACATCCTTGAACGTTCTTATAAGACATATGAATAGGTAACACACACAAAATGGACGATCAAAATTTAATGGGGAATTATAAAACGATCGAATAAAAAAAAACATAGCGACTGATGATGAGATACTGTTTTAATAATTTGAGCGGTATGAATTTGACTAAGCGAAAAATTAACTAAACTAACGACGAATATTAATTAATAATAAAATCCAGAACGAACTTGCAAAAAGTGGGTTGTGATTAATCCATTTCAAATATTAAATAATTCTAGCCGTGCGACTAAATTACTGTGAGCGACTAGAAATGCACAGGAGTTCGGGTGTATTAGTATTTTAACGAATTAATCGAAGAGCGAGCGAAGCGAGCTCGGGAACTGAGGGCACCCCGACACGGATTGGTTAGGTTCGAAAGGGATGACGGGAGCTGAAGTGAGCGAGCAAAGCGAGCGAACTTGGCTCCCGTCATCTCCTACATGTAAGGTTACTTTAGAACCTGCAGACAGAAAAAGGAGCCCCCCGGCTTCGTCGACAAACTACAACTACAAATACTACTAATGCTACTACGTTTTTAAGTCAAATATTATGAAGCTTCTCATTTAGTATGTTAAGTAACTCAAATTAATGTTTGTAAGTTGCTGTTCTGTTGATATCTGGTCACTCGCAGTCAGTCGCTCACTTAGTAATACTATTCTATACCAGAGATAATATAATACTAGCATATACTATTTTGTCACTTAAAACTTTAATTTACAGTCACTCCCAAAAAAATACTACCCAAATTTAATTTGGAAATGTTTATTGTTATTTTCGATAGGCTAACAATAATTAACCACTATCTCACCGTTTCGTAAGCGATGATGTGGACGACGGACGACGGAACACGCTTGCCTAGAAGTAATCTATTCATTCTGTATTTAAATACCTCGGGTTATACCTATCAGGCAGCGACCACACAGCCCCGGACGCTGCTATCAGAAAACAGAGACTCTGCAGGGAATTTGTGCGGAACCCAGAACCAATATATATTTTCGGCAACACGGATGTGTCGTCACGCGTGTATAAATTCGTTACGATTTCTTGTCGGCCATTTATTTCGTAACGCGTTAAATAATAAATTTTATAAAACATGTTACATGACAAATCGAAACGATGAAACGTTTCGATGCTGTTTTTTTCTGGATTTTAGAAAGAACTGTGAAATATTTCGTGCTTACAAAGTCTTGTCCTTTTGAGGCCTGGAGTATAATGTCCCTCTCATTGACATCAGTGTGTTCTTCTCAAAATATCTAATTCGTTAGGTTTCTAGTCTACTAGCCTTGTGGCACATCTTATATGAACATATTTTTGGAACCTCACCATATGAAACGAATGACCAACATTCACCTTACTTAAAGCATCTTCATAATTCAAACTTTGGAAATTGTTTTTTTTTAACCGACTTCCCAAAAAGGAGGAGGTTCTCCATTTGGACGATTCTTTTATTTTATGTATGTTCGGGCATAACCCAGTCATATAATATATACGAATTTCCAAAATTCTTTTTTGTTCGAAAGAAATTTATTCCGAAACGGTCTCATTTAAATTTGGTAAAGATCTGATGAAGAACAACGGAGATATACATCAGAACTCTTCAATAAATGACGGTAAATCTCTCGGGATTGCTGCAATCGCATGTCTGTTTATTGTTTACACTATTTCATAACTTATCATCACGTCAGTATGCTCTGAACGAGTAAGCAGATGCGCCACCACCAGTACACAGTTCAGACAGTTCACCCTGGTACACTCTCATTCCATCGGTTATGTTCAAGTTACATGTTATTCAGGTAATCTTTTCTGGCATCACTGTTGGTATTATAGGTGCCCGCCTTACTATAGAATTTGTCCATTATGAACTACAAAAAATTGAAAAATAAAAACAAAAATAATCAACCGACTTCCAAATAAAAACACTACACCGAAGTCGGTGTCAAAAAACGAAGAAACGAAAACAGGAATACCGACTTCCGAAATTTAAGTAATTTTTCACATTATAGTGTTTTTATTTGGATGTCGGTTGTATTTTTTTGTATATTTTTTTTATTCATATTTCGGTGCCGAAAATAGAGAACTATGCTCGCCTTTGGACTTCTCAAGCATAGTAACCACCAAATTAGGGTGCTTAAAGTTTTTGCAGTACCATTTTCCCGTGATGAAAAAACCGCCAGGTGTAATGTAAGTTCAGCAAATTACGTAATAATAAAATGTTTCTATTTTAACTGCAATAGATTACTGTTATAATTAGGTCAGGTGTAAACACGGGCAATTAGGGCATCATTTATTATCTTGCAAGTTTATTAGAGACACACCCCTACTCATTGTGAACATAGAAAGATGCGAATTTAAAAACCTTTATTTTTTTTTGTTCTTTTATCTTATAACAGGAGGGTCTCTGAACTGACTACGAACCTTCGCGGGCAGATGTAACGCCATCGTCAAAACATCGTGAGGAAACAGACTTGTACATAATGTAAGTTTGAAATAGCCAATTCAGAGGCCTGTGGGGTTCCTAAAGGAGGCTTAATTAACTCTGACTCCAGAGGTCGGAACGCCAATCTGGAAGTGTGTGTTTGGGCCTGCGTAAAAATTGTCGAAACGACTAAAGGGTAACTTTCCTGCCCTCTGCTTCCCAACACCTGGAGCCGTGGCGAATTATTGGGTCAACAAAGTTTATTAGTGTACCATCTAATCGAAGAAGACGAAGATAATAGGAGAATATAATTTTTCTACTGTTCAGTTTACTGTTATAGAATTTATTATTTCAATGTTAGATCCTTATTACAGGTTACTGTTCCCACCTGTAAAATCTTAGCATCGCATTTAATTTTTTTTAGAGATATTCAGCCAAAACATTAAAACTTGATCTTTTGTATCCAAACACTTGCTCGTTTATCTGCGGCCTAATTGCGTAAGTGAATTCGGCAAAGCAAAGGGTTTGACCGTCATCAATCGAACAATCACAAAGATGGAAATCCACATCACCTATTTCATCTCGCATGTGATTCAATGGTCAATATTTCATACTCTTTGGCTTTTGGCTTTCAGAATTAATTACTCAATAAGGCTGCTAGTCACACTGCAATGTACCCAGATACGCTGTTTTTTAATCCAAAATAGCTTTTCGTCTTTTCATTAGACCGCAAAAATAAGGTTATCCTTTCGTTCGCAACAAATTTTTCTCTGGGTACTAGTTACCACCACCTTGCACCTTAACTTCAATCTACACCGCAGCACCAATCCTAAGGGTGATACGATGACGTATGCCTCTCATCAATACGCGTCGCGCGTCTGAGCATTAACCCTCTCCTAATGAGGTCGGACACCGTTTAATAGAATTAAACGCCGCGCGCCTGCCGCGGAAGGGGTAACGCGACGGTGACGGTGCGACCATTTGTAACTATAGTGCCCCGCGGTGACGCTTGTGATGTGATGACGCCATTTCCTGTAGTGCGTGGAGCGTTAAATTTGACGTGTCATATGAAGTTATGGGCATTCATCCTGTAACTGCTCCAAATAAGTAACTTCTCACCTGTCAGTAATACATTATTACTTAGATATTGTGAGGTATAAAAGTCATAAAACCAGTTATATTTTAGTACAGATCAGTATTATAGATTTAGCAACAAGGTATCACCAGCAAAAAAAAACTTTTATTTAGCCATTATGTTTGCAAGAACGCTTCGGCCAACATACATAGGTCCCGAAATGTTCTTTTCTGTCCACTATCCTTGAAGTTTTAAAAAGCCAATGGCATTAACACAATAACAAGCCCAGTAGGTAACAATATGATAACAGATAAGAACTTATCTAAAACAATCTGTCAATACTCAACCACCTTGAAAACCTCAAAGCTTCATGCGTTTGTGCAATAACACTAAAGATTCCCAGCTCACCTCTGGTCTGTATTATTCGTGACTAGTGGAGTGGCCACGCGGGCGGGGGGGTGATGAGGTCAGACGAGGCGCAAGGCATTGTGGCCACAAAGAAAAACAATCAGAAGACCCACCATCAAACAAAGGCTAAAAGCGCAGATACCCCTGAGTAACTGATTTTAAAATGAGAATCACGTCTAAACGCTTACTTAGAATTTTTTGGAGAAACTATATGTTACATTAGACCATTTTTTTAATAATTAGATCAAAGAAAGCTTTTCAATTTTATTCATATAACAAAGTGTAATTAATTTGTAGAGTTATGTCTAAAACGGACAAAAACACGACAATCGCACCAAAACCGCTGGGCGTATTTTAATAAAATCGACACCATCTCAAAGACAATTTAACTATCTACATTTTGATCTCAGGTTTTTTTTGAAGTCGTAAAATAATAATGGAAGTACAAAAATCTATTAAATTTTGGGTCGCGCGGGTGTGAAACGAGTGCGCCTTTTTTTTCCTCAAGATCGTTGGCGTTAGTCGTCGTCTGCTGAACATAGAATCCTGGGTACGATTCTTGGCTCGGGAAAAGTATTATTGTATTTTTCCATATTTCTCAGTAGCAGCCTGGAGTTTGGAAGTTGGCGGTGTGACACTCCATGCCTTGGAAAGCACGTAAGGTCGTTTCTCAGGACCAATGGCTGTGTCAACGACTCATTTTTTCTCGGCTGTAGCGGATTGTCGTCCCATCAGATTTTCATAGTAAAGGAACAGGAAGTTCACATGTGTTTGAGTATTATAGTATCTCCTGCGTACTGGACAAATATCTAGTGAGAGAGTCCACCGCCGTGGCTGAAACTCGGTTGGGAGCATTTATTTGTCAATCATCAGCTTCTGCCAGCGGCTTCGCCCGCGTGAAAAGTTTTTTAGGTGCTACTCCAGACAATAATTTATCTCTATGCCAACTTCATCGAGATCTATTCAGCCGTTCTGGCATGATTGTATAACAAACATACATCCACACATACATCCATCCAAACTTTAATATTAGTAAGATTAATTTGTGCTAGTGAAAGAACAAGTTTAAAAATGGAATCACTGAAGTTGTATATCACTGGAAAAAAGTACAGTCCTTTTACCGTCAGTGGGCTGTAGTTCCTATTATCTGTGAAGTTAGTTTTCTGACACTAGTTTGTTTAGCGTTGTAGATAACTAGGGGGGCAAGGGGGGGAGGATGCATCTCTACGCGGGCGGTGCCGGGCCGTTCTCACGCCTCTGAGGTCACGCCTTACTTTGACCATCGCCGCGCAACATTATGGACCAACGTGTACCTATCTACCAGCTTACGAGAATAATGGAATACCTTTAACGGTATTGAGGTTCTATGCAATATTTCATTCGACGCCCTTCTGCCTGTTTCACCGCGCATTTCATGGGAAATACTTTCTAAAATAGTTTTGAAGATATCTTTATTTTGTTGCGATGTGAATATATTGAGTACGGTAAGTGTTCGTGAGTTATCTGTTAGATGTTATGTGAATTATACCTGATGAAAAAGTACTCAGCTTCATAGCGACTGTACACAGGCAATACCCATGTGAACTCTTAGGGGTTTTCAACAGGGATTTCGTCAGAACCCTATCCAAAACTACAACATTACATCTGGCATCAGATAAAGTCTTGCAGAATCCAGTTAGATTTAAAGCACCAGAGACCATGTTCCTTATGCCATCCTGGACTATACTGGCTGGCGTTTTGGATGACTGTTCCAACAGTTGTTAGCCATCAGTCTTTATAGACAGACTTGGCACAATGCACCAATAGCCCGTATATATGCCGCAAACCTATCTCTTCCTAACATTCTCTTACGAAAATCAACCCAGACAAACATTTCCACATACTACAAAAGCAAGTAAAACCCATTGTAATCCTCGCACGTAACAGCAGCATATGAAATCAAGACAGCAGCGTCACAAAGCCAATGTTATCCTACTTGAGCGCCGCCATTGTGCGGCGCAGATAAATGCGCGATACACAATGCTCTTAATATTGTAATCTATGAATATTTTCTATTGCGTGGTAAGTGTGTGGAAAGTGTGATATAGGCTTTGTGTTGTGGAAAGGTTCTTTGTTCTGGATGTATTTCTTGAGGGTGTGGGAGGTTCTTGAACATATAGTTGGGTATAGGTGAATGAAGACATTGTCCTGCTTCTTTCCATACAGCTAGCGGTCAATGGACTACTCTGGTAGACATCTACCACAATCTACACAGACTTGAGTAAGCCTCACGCGATAAGTCACATGCAATGAGCTGATGAAAAATATCACTAGTTTCGTGATGTCTACTACTCCTAACAAAAGTCTGAACTTTATTTTCAGTTGCGCAGGAATTTCAGCACAGATTTGCAAATTTTTGGTGTCATGTGTCTTACCCGCCCCTCGCAACATGTTATTGAGTGAGAACTATACATTAGCACAATCTTGTCGGTACAGATATCTTATTCGCAGCCACCTACACCGCCGCGCTTGGATCGTCGGCGCCCGCTGCCGTGACGCAGCAGATCCCGGGAAATAACACCTTCCCGGCCCCAATTCACACCAAAGCCTCGTTGAAACGATTCAAATCAGAGATTTCAGGACGATACCCGATTGTATTATTCCGGTTTCGTAACCAAAAATCCAATTGTAGTCGGATCCCTTTCGGGAAAACTCTCGGAGTCCCGCTGAGATTGCCTCAATCGAACCGGCCTTCGTGGGAATGAATAACCGCGAATAATACGTTGTCATCCGCCATTATTATCTCACAATGATACAGTGCTTTTACGATAAAAATCTCGAATAACAATCGGGCAACTAGACTCTGTTATCCGCGTAATGTTATTTTAAATAAAAGAAGATATCATAATAATTTTATGTAATAGTAGCCCATTAAAACAATTATTTCAATGTCTTTATTATAATAAGCATGTAGGTTTTCATGTTGTGATGTCAGCCGTAAAAACATTAGCCAAAATGGCCGGATTTGAAAATAACTTCATACGCGGTAGCGATGTGTGTGAGATAATAACTGAAATATGTTATCTGCAATTATGTGTCTAAATACATAATAACAATCATATAGCTCGACGTCGATGTAGGTCTTTGTGTGACGGTTTTATCAGCGTTAGATAAACCGGTCAGTATCAGATGAACCTTTAAGCCCATCTTGATAGAACCAATCGAGATTAAAGACTGTCATTCAAGGTGCTTTTAAATAGGAAGATACGGTTTCTCGACCACTTTTCTTTTTTATGCCTTTATGTATTTATCTGATAACATGAGTCTTGCAGACCCGCAAACTTGGCTAGCTCCTGTATCAACCATAGCTAGTCAGGCTAAACACGAAGTGAGAGTCCGTGAAATTTCCGTTCTACTAAAGTACTTCTTGTAAGGAAGCCTACGACATGGATCACCGACACAGACGTTTAGTGCGTGTCCGTGGACAGGGATCTGTTCTGCATCTATCGAGAGCAATACTTTGGCTATAGACAGCTATTGTTTCCAGAAAAGAGCTCATTCCAACACAGAAAATAAGAAAAGCCGACTGCCAAGGGATAACTATCATCATCGTCTTCATCAGTGTTTTAATGTTCCCAATGCTGGGACACAGGCCTCCTCTCATAGAGAGTGAGAGGGCTTTAATCCACCACGCGGGCCCAGTGAGGATTGATGGATGTCACATGGATGTCACAATACATGTCGTCGAATTTTTGGTTCTAGGGCATGCCAGTTTCCTCACGAAAATTTCCTTCACCGTTTTGAGAGCAGTGGCGATGAAATAAATTACACAAAGCGCCTGCTCGGGTTCGAACCCACGATCTACAACTCGCAAGTCGGGGCTGTAACCACTGCTAGGGTTTACTAGCGTCCAACAAAATAAATATGGCATTTAAAAATAGTACCTCTTTGAGATACAAGACTGCTAGGCCGTCGTGTGTCTGCCCGCCCTCAGGCACGATGCTCATGATAAATGGCTCGCACTGGGTATGGGCAAGCCTGAGGAGTACAGGTTCTTTAATAACTAGGTACAAAGCTCGCAGGGCGGTTGTTGACGGTAAAGTATTGTCAAAGTCGTTGGGGGTTATTTTCTAGACATTTTTAAACGTGTCTGTGCTGTAATTTTTATGATAGATATACCTAATATGTTTGAAAAAATTGGGCTCCTACTTATATTTACAAATAAAAAAAATGGTATATTTCACTTACTAGGGTTTTTGTGATATTGTACAAAGTATTTACAATTTGTATGAAAATATCATCCGAGATCCTTTCACACTTTATGTTTATGTTTCAAAAAATATAAATATAGGACCAGTTTGAGGGACAAAATCAGAAGTGGACCATTTCAAAGGATCGAGGCAGAATATTTTAACACAATAAAAAAAACCTAGGTTAAGATACCTAATCGGAATCACAATCTGTGGAAACTGTATTTGTGTTTTGTTGGCTATAATGTAAACTACATCTTCATCTCGTCTGTCATTGTATCTGTTTATTCCCAAATAAAGTAAAACAAAATCATTTTATTTCGGTTCATGTTTAAAACATTCCGAATTACAAAATTTCACGATAAAGATAATAGTAAGATTTTGATTGGTACGTCTACGTGTAGACGCTGCACGGTGTACGGCGACGGCGTGTACCATGATAAATGACTGCACAGTGTACGCTCCGTCGCTGTGCCTCGGCGAGACGGGGCACTGTAGTACGGGCGATTTGAGTTGGCGTACAATATTTCTACACTAAAACATAAATTCACGCCTTTTACCCATGGATGTTGGCTGAATGCCACCTGCTGCGACCTTTGTATACTCCAAAAACAAAAACATACAAATAGAACATTTTTAAAAAGCAATTTTAATCTAACTGGAAATAGACAGACAGACAGAGTTACTTTCGCATTTATATATTAGCATGGATCGAAGGCACAAGACCGATCAATGTAGCGACGCTTGGGGGACGCCTATGCCCAGCAAGCCTATGTCTTTCGGTTGAAATGATGATGATAACTAATCCGTTAAGGGCCTTCCACTGCTTTAGTACCGTAAAACGTTTACTTTCTGAAGCATACTCCTTATTAACGGCTAGGTTAAAAGGTTTGCAAAAAAATATATTTATTATTGATTCACGTACATTATTTTTGAAACAAGGTTTTTTGTGGAACGAATAGTTTTGCTTTGAAAAAATAATTTACAACACGATATTTACTCGCAACTTTTGGATACTCCTCCAAAACGACTTGGATGATTTAAAATATTTTTACACAGATAAATTTATGGCTGAAATTTCTTCACAACTGAAATAGCATATGTAAATCAAATAATATTTTGCAAACAAAACTGTTCAAAAGGAGGTTCAATATTGATATTTTGGCATCGAGCGGGCGCACGGCCAGTACTGCGTTTACATTGGGGCGTATATATCGCCATAACGAAAACTCTTTCATTGATACACTATCATTGTGTGCCATGGCTTTTTATTACTGCATAATGCACGGTTTCTGTGGGATAGCCACGGGAGCAAGCTTGCGGGAAGAACTAGTTAAAATATTTGTGCAAAAAATATTGTAAAAAAAATTTCACGTAAAAATAATCAAAATTATTATAATTATATTTACAAGTTTACATGTTAAGTGACTTCATTTTTAATTCAATTCAAAGACTGATTGACACGCTGTGTATTTTTTCAGTTTGTTTAAATTAACTTGTATCTTGATCGATCACATTCATCGATGCACGGTATAATCAATTTTTATTTTATTTTATGATTTGTTACTTTTAATTCTGACGTTCAAAAGTGCCGCTTTTTGGCCCAGTTGAATAAATATATTTGACTTTGACTTTGACTTTGATCATCACAAATATTGACTTGAAGTTTAGACGTCAAGTCAATATTTGTGATGAACAAGGCCAGATATTTGTGATGAATAATGACAGATTGGACACATTGGGCCTCTAGAGGCCCAATGTGATCTGTCATTAACGGCCTTGTCTCACCTGTCCTTGACACTCGAAAGCACATTGACAATCTCGACTCAAAGACATTAATCGTCTGACAGCCGCTGGTTACTCTAAACCTTAATAGATGGCGTTACCGTCACCCGAATAATTTTTCATGTTGCAATGCATTTCTTTCATTGAATAACATTATCCAGAACCTAAATAGGTACCTACTTGAATTCGCCAAAACCTGTGCATCATTATACTAATCTTATGAATTTATGATACATCAGGTTAACTTAAGGCAGAATTTACCCACTCCAGATATCCTCCAAAAAGAAAGAAAAAGTGTTTTAGTCTTTGTGTGTTAAGTAAGAAAACCCCAATAAAATAAATCGATTAGGGAGTAAAATTAGTTGGCCACTCCGTGCTACCCCTACTATACTCCAGCGAAGACACAAAACAATGTCAATCGAGCTTGACAGTGAGCAGCGAGATGATGACGTCACTAAACGTCACTCTCCCCACCGAGACAAAGATAACGAGCATCCACGAGCACCCCCGAGTACCCACGAGCGCCAGATTTGTGTACGAACATTTATGAATACCTCCACAACACTTAGTATGAGATCTCACTGCATAAATAAATCTGCAGGTATATTTTTGATAAAAAATATTTTTATGAATGATCCTTGATAGTTGAATAGATTAACTGCAGGTTTGTCTGGGTGGATCTAGCCGCTCTAAATTTTTCGTTTTTAAATTTGTTTTTGCCCTATACTAGGAGTTTATCCTGTATTGTGGGTATGTCTGCAACAACATCTAGCTCTCAGTTGGCCGCCGTTATTCATGTGTTACCAGCTTTAGTAGGTAAACTGGCAACCCACAGATTGCAGCTAAATGAGAGCTGGCAAGTTTTATTTTTTTCCTATTTTCTACACCTCTTTCTTTCAAATAACGTTAGATTCACTTGAAAATTTTATATATTTGGGGGTAACTATCAAACATAAATTTAAATTTATTTAAATAAGTTAATTGCGGCTAGATATTGCCAGGCAACCTAATATAATATAATTATTATAGACAGATAGAACAGATTGCTGTAGAAATCTGTTCTATTATCAAGTATATTTCATGAAAATTAAGTTTAATCAAACTGAAATTACCTGTAGATTTTTGCAGTAGGATCTTAGGCTATAACTCCACAATACTGGTATTGCGCGGAGACACGATGACGCGATGATGTGTCGGAATATTGAATGTCTTGTGAAAATTGTTTTAATGTTCTTATCATCCTGTACTTGTTGTATTTCTGGCATAATAAATAATGTGTGTTACGAAGATTCTAATAATAAAGTTAGGGAACAAGAGGGATAATTATGCACTTATAAATGTGATACTAGGATTAGACTGACTGTTATCATTTCAGTCAACCAATTACCAACATTAAAATGATGTTCGACAATACACATAGATATGATCAGACGATGTGACGGGAGACTTGATCAGGTCAAGATTGATTGGTAAATGTAACTTAGGTCTGGTTGCCAGCCTAAGTTAGTTTTGGCGCCAAAAACTTACCTCAGAGTTAGTTGCTAACACGAGGTTAAATACCAAATATGTCATATATTATTGCCCGGGTTAGCTACTAACTCGGAGTTAGTAAGTTGACCCGAGAAGATGCAAACGTCCCCCCTGGTGGTTTCCCGCGTTGTCGAGGCGGGGGTCTCAGTAGCCGTGGCTTGGGCACCCACGGTGAAGCGAATAGGAACCTGAGGAGGGGCCGCTCGTCAGAGCTTTTGCAGACAAGCCGAAGACGTAGCGACCAATAAGTAGGTTGCGGTACCGCTTGGCAACAGAGGCGACATCGGCGACAACTAAGGCGGACCGCGATATCGTGAATCGGGGACATCGCGGCTGAGGGTTGGAGGCCGCAGTGGGAGAAGAATTGCAGTGAGCCGCTCTCCCTACCTTCCACGGCCTGAACGGGGTCGCCACCATCTGATGGCGAACGCGGTGGGGCAGCAGGGGATGGGGAGTGTCGGTATAGCGTTGGCAGCTCTCCTTATACCCTGCGGCTGAAAAGTGGTGGGTAGCGGAACTACTGTCCTGACCCGTCACAAGGGGACCAAGGGTACATGAGATCATCTGGCGCCCATGTGCTGGTTTGGTCCCTGGAGTGATCACGGCTTACAATGTGTTCTGGTGCGCTGGTGGTGGGCAGAGGAGGGTCCGATGACAGATAGTCGCAGCAGGTTCGCGGTGAGCGCTAATGCGTGCCTGTGTTCCCACCATACGCGGCATAGGAGGACACCGTTGAGTTTTAGTGGGTTGCGGACCAACATAACCGCACTATCTCCTCGTGGTAATGCAGTATGCATGAGCAAACCGCCACGAAAAAAAAGAACAAAACGGAGACGCAAGCGTGCCTTAAATTTAAGAAGGCAGAACCGCATGCAACCGCACCCTTGAATTAATTTTATATTCATTCATCGTTATACACAGCAATCGATTCGTCATCTCCAAAACAGAATTTGAAAAGCATCATTATCGGTGCATAGGATCCACTCATCACCTCCCATTATCTTGCACCAAACACTAAAAATATTTATTGCCACAAGAGCATACCTATCAGTATGACTCAAATATTCCTCCTTCGTTTACACAAAAATATAAAATACACAATATCTTGGGGCACATCCTACGATTGGTCGAGAGTCGAGGTGCAGAGCGGACGTGACGTCAGAGCTGCTATCGCACAGCTGATTGCTCATAAACCCGTCGTCGACTGATAAGAACCTGTCGAACTTTGAGAGTAGACCCTCGAGATATGAGCAAGGAGGTTGTATCTACAAGCTCCTTGCTTCCTTCATATCTATGGAGGAAACCCTTATTATGATGTTATTAGGATAGATTACGAAGTAAGTAGGTTAGGTTACGTGGAAATTGAGGTAAATTCAGTAGCCTTGAACTTTCAAATACCAAAATGAGAGTTTTTTTAGCCCGACTGCCGAAGGAGGGTAATGTGTTAATCAGACTATGTATGTATGTATGCTTGTTCCTATCTGGCGTTCTAGAGACCAAACACGTTGGCCGATTTTGACGATTCTAACGCCAATCAACTCGTCTTAACCTTGCGAGTGTCACTGGATACATTAAAATTGGAAAATAGAAAAATGGCGGATTTTGGGCGCTATATTGTAGAGGCCCAATATTTTTTTCCCTCCCAAACCGGAACCGGTACCAGAGTGGGGTATCAAAATAAAAAGGTTATAAGAGGTGATATCAAAAATATATAACACTTACTCGTATATGTTTAAATATACCTAATAAAAAAACAGATCTAAAATTTTAGTAAATCTTTTAGGATACATCTGGTTTTGTCAGCCAGCTCGCTAATATGTATGGTCCTACTGCACAGCATGATTTTCTTCTTGTTTACGTCTTTTTAGTTCGTTTTTTAAGCAGTCGGGTTTTTAGATGTTTTGAGTTCTTGTTGACTCACGCTCTAAGACTCACATATGATCATTGTTGGGTCCTCGTTACACGTCCATGTGGTAAGGAATGCCAAGCTTTAGTTTTCTTAGCTGCAAGCCAGCAATGATATCTTTCAACATACCAAGTAATACGCCTATATTCACCGAAGGGTTAGGCAGAAATGTACCCTTTAGTACATCCAAATTTCGCTAGTTATGCGTTGCCAACGACCTTGAGAGAACAAAACGCGCACTCGTTTCACACCCGCGCGATTAAAAATTCAGTACTTTTTTGTAGTTTCCTTATTATTATATGACTTTAAAAAAAGGCTCAGATCAAAACCTACCTATCTAACCTACCTACCCTACCTCCCTAAATATATGATTGTTGCGTAACTTAAGGCGCGGTGAATAGACGACTCCGCGTAGAAGCGAAAAGACGCCGCGATGGCGCGACGTTTCGTTCGACTCGTTCGAGTTATTTATCATTAAATACATTAATCCTAACAAGTATCTTATTCCAATCGATAAATAAAAACAACAGTTCCCTTTATTATTATATATTACATCACTGTTATTATTAATATCAAGATTTGTTTATAAATAATACAGTTACAATTGCTACAATTTCAATTTAAATGGTTATTTTATGTTTTTTTTTTATCGAGAAAATTTACCGAAAACGTGTTTTGAACACAATGGTCCACCCATAAATATGATCAAGATTAACATATATTTTTTTAGCTGCTCTAATATGTATACATTTGGCTAAAAAACTGTTTAGTGAAGCCTATTTTGACTAAGTACAGCGCCTTAAACCGTTTACGCAGCGCTCGCAACGGAAGCTCTCAAGAAAGAATAATTTTGTTCGTTTTTGTAACATTTTTCATTTATGCTCCGCTCCTATTGGTCGTAGCGTGATGTTATATACCGTCCGTACCGGTTGTAGCCTATGGCCTTCCTCGATAAATGGATAATCCAACACAAAAAGCAAACTCTTCAGCTTTATATAGATTAAATTGTCTTTGAGATGGTGACAATTTCATTAAAATACGCCCGGCAGTTTTGGTGCGATTGCCGTTTGTTTTGTTTTGTCCGTGTTAGACATAACGTAACAAATTATTTACACTATGTTATACGAATAAAACTTAACATTTTATTGTCAAAAATGGTCTTACATAACATATATTTTTCCAAAAAATTTCGACTAGCCGTTTAGACGTGATTCTCATTTTAAAATCAGCTTCTCAGGGGTAGCTGCGCCTTTACATTATAGGGGCGAGCCTATTTTCACCAACCGCACACCAATCCAATTTTGGATAGAAATAGGTTCAATGATGGCTCTTTGACGTTGGGTTCAATGATGCCACCTCATAGATATGATACTCGGTCTACAATTAACATTTACCCTTTAGTTTAAAATTGCGTGTCACCCCAAAAATTGACCCTAAAAAATTAAGAAAAACAAATAGACAATAAGGTGCAATAACCGTATCTATAACAAGTTTCCCTGAAAGAACCAGCATGGCCATTCATCGCCCACAATGGTTGCGTGCCTCCCCACGCTCATTGTTTTAATTTCACTGCCATCACTAATTGCCAACGAAGGGACGGCATTTTAAATATCCCCAGCAAACGATTTTAACAACCACCTCATTGCATTTTAAAAGAAAAGGATTATAATTTCTTTTACTCAAGAATCGGGGATCTTTTATTAATTCCGCCGAGTTTCTTATAAATTCACTTTTGCTCGTAAGTTTTGTTTGTGCCTCGAAAATCGAAATTATGTTCTGAAGTTGTTTTGAGTTTTTTTTTAAGTTGATGTAAAATTTTGTGGGATACCATTTAAATTTTAGATTTATGGTAACTATGTTATCTTGATAATTGTTTTCTTAAATTAAAAATTATATTTTCATTAATGTTTTGGTTTTAGAATTAGTGGATGCATGATGTCTGCCAGCACCGTCTCCAAATCTGGAATTTTACAAAACAAAATGTCAATTATCAGCAACAATTTTATATTTACCTACTAACTACGTTCATTATAATAAAACGAAAACTAAAAATCTTAATAAATACTAATGAAGGAATAAATGCAGTTGCCTGCCAAATTAATCATTGTGCCGTGGTGAATGCATGACACATGACGTATCCTCATCGCGCTTGTTATTCATGCCCAACATGACAGATGGCGTTACTGGCGACGGTTCTCATGGTACCGTAGAAGTTATAAGGGTTAACCGTGGATTTTGGCACTTTGATGTTGGTAAACGTTTGATTCAAAAGATGTTTGTCGGGCAGAGGTGGTTTTTCATCAGATTTCTGGTGCTTTGTTGATAGGTTGCTATGCTACCTAGTTTTTACGGTAGTTATGTACAATCAACCGTCAATCATTTAGATATTCTATCTGAACAAATACACTAAATTCCACCACTGCCACTCTGTATTATTATATTCCTATAGGTCATGTCCCAGACTACGAAATTTTCTGTCGCCAAATTAAACGGATTAGAAGATTATACGTCATGGAAATTCGCAATCAAAATGTTACTAATTCGCGAAAAACGTTTCAAGTACACGTCTTCACTACCGGAGAAAGATGATTCTGCAGAACTAGAAAAGGATCAGGAGGCTTTCACGTTGATATGTCTACACCTGGAGCCGCATCTGTATCCGTATGTGCAAAGTCTTTCTTACGCTAAGGAGGTGTGGGATGCGTTGGCAGCTATTTTCGAAGATAAAGGTATAAACAGACGGATATCTTTAATGAATAATCTCTTAGATGAAAAGCTAGAGAATCACAGGTCTATGCACGAATATGTCGCATCGGTGATGAGTCACGCTCAAAAGCTGAAAGAGATTAATCAGAGCTTTGATGACGATTTGATAGCCGTAGTACTACTGAGAGGTCTACCTGATGAGTATAGACCATTGCGAATGGCACTAGAACACTCAGGTATGAAACTTACGTCTGAAAATGTACGTCAGAAGCTGTTACAAGAGGATTCCGGTCAGAGTTCTTCGAAAGATGCGTTAGATGCGAACTCGGCGTTAGTAGTAACAAGGAAACAAGTTCAGCATTCAGTTTTAAAGCTCAAGTGCTTTAGATGTGGCCAGAAAGGTCACAAGAAGGCAGACTGCCCGAAGCTGGTAAAGGAAGTAGATGGTGAAGGCAAATCAACGGTTTCTACGAAGTCGAAGAAAGTTGCATTTGGCTGTTCACTGTCGGTACACGATTCCTTCAGCCCCTCGGCATTTTATCTGGACAGTGGAGCGTCGAACCACATGAGTTTTCAGAAGCACTGGTTTAGAGACTTTATGATAACTGATAAGAATGTTGTGACATGTGCGAATGATGACAAAATGTCAAGTGAGGGTAAGGGTGACATTATGGTAAGGTTGAAAGGAGTTTTATTACCTATAAAAGATTGTTATTATGTACCCGGCTTGAAAGTTAATCTTTTATCGATTTCGAAGTTGGTGCAGAATGGGTGGAAGGTGATATTTGATTCTGATGGTTGTAGGATGTTTCACCAGTCGATAGGTCAAATTACGGGTAAGCTTGTGGTGACTGCGAGTGAAGTCTCAGGTATCTATAAATTGGATGACTGTTTTCCTGTTGTAGAAGGGGCTTTGGCTACGGTTCAAGCTGAGGACTCGTTGGCGCTTTGGCATCGGAGGCTTGGGCACGTAAATCTGGCTGATTTACAAAAGCTTCCACAGATCGAACTTGGAGGTAAAAGTGTAATGGATCCTTGTGTCGCTTGTATAAGAGGTAAGGCACATAGATTACCTTTTCCAAAGGGTGAAGCAGGGCGAGCTACTGACAAACTCGGCTTATTACACGCCGATTTGTGTGGTCCAATGTCGGAACGTTCTTATGGGGGTGCTCGTTATATGTTTATCATCGTGGATGATGTCACTAGGAAAATGTTTGTTTATTTTCTTAGGGAGAAGTCACAAACTTTGAATTTCTTCAAGGAGTTTGTGAGGCATATGGAGAATGAGACCGGATTGACAGTCAAACGACTGAGAACGGACAATGGGACAGAATTTGTTAGTAAAGATTTTAATGCATTTCTTTCCAGTAAGGGAATAAGGCACCAGTTGACGGTCCCCTACACTGCTGAACAGAACGGAGTCGCGGAGAGGTCGTTGCGCTCTGTAACGGAGATGGCACGTACTATGCTCATGGATAAAGCGCTAAATCAAAAGTTTTGGGCAGAAGCTTGTAACACAGCGGTATACGTGAAAAACAGACTGCCTCATAGCGCTAATAACGGTAAGATTCCGGAGGAGTTATGGACAGGGAAGGTACAAAAGCTGGATCATATGAGAGTTTTTGGGTCAACGGCGTATGTGCATATTCCAAAGGAGAAGAGGAAGAAATGGGACGCTAAGGCAAATAAATATATCTTCGTCGGTTATTGCGAAGATACGAAGGGTTATCGCTTTGCGGATTTTAGCAATCCTAGACGGATAATAACAGGAAGAGACGTAACATTTATTGAAAGTTCCGATTTAAAGACGTCGGCAACTGGTTCAAATGTAAGGTCGTCATCTCTCTTAAAGACTGTAGAAAAGGAAGACAATGCTGTTGTATGGGAAATCGGTGATTCTTCACGAACGGTTCCTCGTACGTCAATGGCAGAAGATTCTTATTATGAAGATTCGGAAGAGATCGCAGAAACAACAGGTGTACAAGTAGAAGCTAGCGCGGTACCTACTCGTGCAGCTGAGTCTGAAGATCTTAATGAGGCTTCTAGGCAAGAATCTATCATTGAGGATCGTACAGCTGAAAGGACCGGTACAGCTGATGTGCATGAAGCGGTAGGACCTAGGTATCCTCTGAGGAATAGGTTGCGTAACGCACACAGCGGACTGTATTGCTACCATAGTACGCACGAAGTAGAGGAAGAACCACGATCATATAAGGAAGCATTACAAAGGTCTGACAGTCATGAGTGGCAAGCAGCAATGGAACGAGAGTTGGCGTCTATGAAGGCGCACGACGTTTGGAAGGTAGTTGAGAAACCACCAGGAACCAAAATAGTGGGAAACAAATGGATCTACAGATATAAGTTTGATGCGGACGGAAACCTGACTTACAAAGCCAGACTGGTCGCGAAAGGTTTCACGCAGTCATACGGTGTGGATTATTTTGAAACGTTTTCACCCGTCGTAAGAAGATCAACTCTAAGGTTATTGCTGGCGTTGGCTGCTGAAAATGATTTAAAGGTGCATCATTTCGATGTAAATACTGCGTTTTTAAACGGTGATTTACACGAGAAGGTTTATATGCAATTACCCGAAGGTTTTGACGGAGAAGGTCGAAAACAAAAAGTTTGTTTATTGCAGAAAGCAATATACGGTCTCAAACAAGCAAGTCGCTCATGGAACGAGAAAGTAAATGATGTTTTGCTGTCAATGTCATTTACACGTTCAGAGTTAGATAGTTGTTTATATTATAAAGATGATATTTTTATTTGCTTGTATGTCGATGATTTTATTATATTTTTTGAAAATATGGAAAGTAAGCAGAAGCTATTGACAGGACTGCGGAAATACTTTCAAGTGAAGGATTTAGAGGAAGCTCGGCAGTGTTTAGGCATGAGTTTAGAACGAGGTAAAGAAGGTACGTTTTTCTTACATCAGAAGAAGTTTATTGATATTGTTCTAAAGGATCATGGTATGAATCAATGCAAACCAGCAAAAACTCCGCTGGAACTGGATCTGCATAAGGTTTTGGCAGATGGGGGTGGAGAGGAGTTGAATCGCCAAGAACAATTACGATACCAGTCGTTGGTTGGTGCATTAAATTACCTAGCCTGTAACACGAGGCCCGACATCTCAGCAGCTGTGAGCTTCTTAGCTCAGTATAATTCATGTTGCCGATCGATACACATGAAGGCGGCTAAGCGAGTTCTACGCTATTTACAGAGTACTCGGAACTTAGGCCTTGTGTTTCGGAAATCAGTAGATAAATGTAACGGTAGTCATTATATTACAGGTTACGTAGATGCAGACTGGGGAGGAGACATTAAAGACAGGAAGTCTTATTCGGGATTCATTTTTAAGGTTGGAGCGAATATGATCTCTTGGGAATGCAGAAAACAAAACTGCGTGTCACTTTCGTCAAGTGAGTCTGAATACGTCAGTTTATCTGAAGCATCCAAGGAAGCTGTGTACCTGCAGAGGTTGGTGAGTCATGTGATTAAGAACATGAACTCGAAAATTGTCAAGTTGTTTGTAGACAACCAGAGCGCCATATCGATGGCGAACAATCCTGTTGCTTACCGGCGGACAAAACATATAGACATAAGGTATAATTTTGTTCGTCATTGTGTTAGTGAGGGTTTAATTCGGTTGGAGTACATCCCAACTGAAGACAATTTAGCCGATGCTTTAACCAAGCCATTGCCTCGCGTTAGGTTTGAGAGGTGTGTGTATGGTTTTGGTTTAGCCTTGAGTGCTTGAGCAGAGTTGAGCATGCTGTGGGTGAGTACATGATGGATGGTTGCTTGAGAGGAAGTGTTGATAGGTTGCTATGCTACCTAGTTTTTACGGTAGTTATGTACAATCAACCGTCAATCATTTAGATATTCTATCTGAACAAATACACTAAATTCCACCACTGCCACTCTGTATTATTATATTCCTATATGCTTGCGCCTGAAATTTAACGAGTTAGGTATAAGAAGATGGTTTTGTAATTGTGTTGCTGATTATAAATGGTAATTGTGCCAACGACTGCAAAGGTAATTTTATTAGTGAAACATCTAGCTACAGAAATACCACATTATTTTTCCCAAACAAAAACAAAACATAATGTTAACACAAACGTGAATCACGAAACATGATATTCTCTTAGACATCAAAAATCGAAACGAAGGAAGGTGCGCAGGTTTTTGCGTCCAAATGGCGAAATAATGACAGGCGTACGTACCGCGTCGGGTTTTACCACGTCCTCCCGCATGCTAATACCGCACGATGAATATTTATAAACGTGATCCGCCACTATGGAAAAAAAACTATAGGATCAAGATTTTTTTTCGTTATACTTTTTTATTTAATGTGCGGTTTTTTTGTTCTGGATTATGGGTTTTTGATTTTCAGGCATTATTTTAATTTTATGTCGTAGAATAAAAAAAAAAAAACATGAGTGATATGGAGAAAATTATTCAATTGCTCACTTACGCTACAAGTCTTCAAATAAAAGGACAAGGACCCCTAGACATTCTGCCAATATTATGAGCTACTAGCTACCACCAGTGGCTCCGCTTTCGTGGAATTAGTAATTCCCCCATTTTGGCCAAACTGCAGAATATCCTACATTTATATCTTATGAGTTATTCTGAGCTATATTACAGTTTCATCAAAATTCATTCAGTAGTTTTTGCGTGAAAGACAAACATAATACACATCCATCAATCATCAAAAACTTTCACGTTTATAATAGTAATTGACATATTAGGATAACTGTGATATATAACTTATTATTAACACTTTTAATAATTAGTTCACAATAATATAAACAAAGGTACACTATCATAGACATTAGAAAAATCAAGCTAAACATTTTGTTAGTTAAAAAGTGATGTATAACAATGATTGTGTATCCATTAGAAAAGGGAGGGTGGGCTTTCCTAGGATTTAAATTTAAATTGCAACGGTCTCTATCTAGCGAGTGTCACTCATGTCGGAGCTTGATAGATCGGTGATTGTATCGAGAGCCGAGAGAACGTAATCCTTCATAAATAGATACGTGCAGGACTGACTGGCTTACTTATGGGTTTGCAGTTTGAGCTTTCAAAGGGTTTTTAAAATAATTTTGAGAAAACATAATATAATATTAATAAAATCTTTACTTATATAAAACAGATTGCAGTACATGTCACATGCAAATAAAACTTACTAATATTATTATGTGAAAGTTTGGATGGTTGTGTGTTTGTTTGTTACTCAATCACACCATAACGGGTGTACGGATGTGGATACAACTTGGCACAAAGATAAAGAGTCTGGAATAGCAAATAGACTACTTTTATCCCGGTATAATGTTCCCTCGGGATAATTGCGACTTTCACGCGGGCGTAGCCACGGGCAGAAGCTAGTAACATACATAACATCACGTTTGTATTAACTGAAGAGTTAGGTAGAGATGTGCACTTATAGTACAATCACAAGTCGGTTATGTTGAAATGTTTTCCGTAATTTGTGATTTTTTTCCTAGTCAATAAAACTGATAAGAAACTTACTAGATATTATTATTCTTTTTTTAGGGTTCCGTACCCAAAGGATAGAAACGGGACCCTATTACTAAGACTCCACTGTCCGTCTGTCTCTCTGTCTGTCACCAGACTGTATCTCATGAACTGTTATAGCTAGACAGTTGAAATTTTCACAGATGATGTATTTCTGTTACCGCTATAGCAACAAATACTAAAAACAGAATAAAATAAATATTTAAGTGTGGCTCCCATACTACAAAAGCGATACTTTGCCGCTTTTTGCGATAATGGTACGGAACCCTACGTGCGCGAGTCCGACTCGCGCTTGACCGGTTTTTTCCTTATAAGATGAGTTATATTATTTGCTTTTTTGTAGTCGTCTATGTTAATAATACACTTGATTCCGAAGTATTTTATTTTCTCTAACTAGCTGAAATCCTCATGTGTGTATACCTATAGGAACTCATTGGCACAAACTCGATCTCACAAATCCTACTATACTCCATTTCCGATATCATTAGACGTTTAAATTAGCCCATTTTACAGCCCGTTCAACCGATTTTGACTTCTATTGCGGAAGCTGTAGTAAACAGTTGGTTTATGCTTTTTATGTCATCCTTATGTTTACGTGATAGAACTCAAAATCGGTTGAACGGATTGTAAAAAGATTTGGAAACATGTCTAATGTTATTTCAAATGGAGTTTAGCTGAATATGACCTACTGTTTGAAAAACAATTATTTTTTTAAAGCGTTGCCCCACACTAGGAATTTCTTCCTGTGTCGTGGGTGCGTTTACAAAACAAAGTATTAAATATAAAAAAATACACAATTTTAGTGTACTGTCCCTTTCAAAACTAACCTTGAACAAAGGAAAAACTTTGTCTCTCAAACACAAAATAAAAAACACAGTTATAAATGCACATAATTTGAACGGCAGGCCGCGAGATATCTAACAGAAGGAAAATATTAAAGGGAACTTTACCTACATTTTTTAAAAGAAGTTTTCTTTATCCGACGAATAAATCGAAGGTGGGAGGGAGAAGTTACCCGGCGGAAGTAGAAATCTGTTGTTTTATTCATGAAAAAATAAAGAAGGGAAAAATGTGGAATGCCAAGCGGTTTGTTTGAGGAACTAAGTTCAAGTTTGCTGGCAAACATGGAACCTAGAACTTTAGTGCTTAAAATTGAAAGCGGGTGAACAATGTGTATACATCTGCACGATGACATGAATAACGCGGAGAAGAAACAGATGCTAAGTGCAATCTTGTACTCACGGCATTATTTTATTTTGAAACACCGTGTTTGTGGTAAGTCTATGAAACAGGCAGAAAGTACCTTCCTAACCTAACTGTGGCTAATTGAGATATCTTTCTTCCTAGTAGTTACCTGCGTAAAACTACATATCTTATTCTAAGATGTATGTATATGTTGGCAGCGTTAATATGAGAACTTTTTCACTATTCCGTATCCCTGTCTCCACGATTTTGAGTCAATTTTGCGTCATCTTACCAAAAAACACAATTTTACCAACAAGTCACCAAAACATGGAGTCGTGTTCAAAACAAGTGAACTTGTTGACAAATCCTCACGCACGGTATCCATTAAATAATGCAAATTTGTTGTAATCCCCACTCCGCGAACCGCCGGCTGGAGTGAAATATTTAATTTTCATAAAGTATACATTAGAGGAACAAGTCGGGGACTCACTGCCTTGTTAACTGAACCGCAGAAACACTTATAATATACCTATTTTGAAGACGCTGGGTATTAATTAAAAAGCTGGGCTTTTATGGCGCTTTAAATTTGATTTAGATTAAGTTTGTAATGGACCTAAAAGCCACTGGAATATTATTAATGCAAAATTAAGAAATGTACCTTTGTATTTCTTCAGGTTTCTGACGCTGTTTTTTAAACTTTGTTACATTTCTGTGATAAAGCTTTTTTACTCGTTCAAGATTTGTTTCGAGGGTTGCAGTGATGTATTAATATTGAGTCAAATTAGCTTTGCTTTTTTCTAAAAGATGTTTGAATACGATATAACCAGATATTTCACGAGCTCTTAAAGTAATACTGTCCCTAATAAACTCGATACTGTGTCCAACTATTATAGGCACACAATCGCTGGCAGCTCGACGCGAGCCGACAGCAAATTTGCATATCACCAATATTATATCGTCACGCGAAAAACGTATCCCTTACGCCTGTGTACACATGAATGACGCGTGATGCTGTCGACCTTCCCTGACGTCATCCATCATTCGACGTGGCGCCTGCACCTAGACTCGTGACAGCGCGGGTGGAACATCAAAAAACAACCAAAAACAAACTCTAGAAGATCAATAATAAGGTTGGAATTACTGTGTTGTAGAAGAGTGAAAGGTGGCACTCCACCTCCCCGCGAGCGAGGGAGGATCCCTGTCAAACGCTGGCGAAGAGTTTGACAGACGCGGGGCGCGGAGTATTTGACATGAAGGGGCTTGTTTGATACGGGGGTGAGCCGAGCGGGAGGGGGGCGAATTCTGCCCGGTCATGAATAGGCAATGGGTTCGCTTTATTTATAAAGATTGTTAGCCCGAACACGGGCCCAGTGAACTTCTGTTGAAAATAAACACGTCGTTCCCATTGGCGTATGTAGATAATAGTCTTATTGGAATACCGTCCAATTTCCGATTAGCTTCGAATATGGAAAATGATGGGAAGGCTGATTGGAATGCGAATTTGGTTTGAATGTGGGATACTTAAATTAGGATCATTAAGAATAAATCTGACAGCTTGTAATAGGAATTTAGAATTTGTCTGCATAATTTTGTCATACCTCAAAAACTCTGGAGAGAGTATGGTAGTAATAGACTATTATTCGTAAATTACGGAGCTGAAAAGTGGATGAATCAGTTTAGGAATAAACACAAGCCCTAACTTATCCTCTGCAAAGGTTACATCCGCGTTGATATTTCACTTCTCAACCAAAATAGCGCATAAGAGTTTATCAACGACAATTTAATTCAAGCAACCGCAACGCTACCCTCTATAGCATCTTGTTAGGGGGAATAAAATCCATAAAAGACACGGCAGTGCAAAGGCAGCGTTGGGTACAAAATTTGATTATTCCACAACGTTGGCCTATCGCCAGCGTTTGACTATTTATCAAGAGCTTTCCGCACTCGACGGTTTACAAGGATACTAATCATCGATACGGGATCTGTATAGAGTGGTGGTGCTGTGTTAAGTACCATTCATGTGTGACAAGTATATTTTAGTGTTAGTTTATGTATTATGACTTCCAGTTGTTTTCAGCAAAACAAATAAATATTTGTGGATAATTAATTCTAGAAGAAGATTTAAATATTTAATGAGTAATTTGGTTGGTACATGTCTTGACTGCTAGAACATATTAATTACTGTTGTCGGTCTAAATTGTGTGGTACATATACAATTTTTGAAATAACCATAAGCCAGCAAAGAGCGTTAACAAACCGATGACGAGAGAGATTCTTTACTCGACACTACAGATGGCGCTAGTGAGGTTTCGAGAAAAAAAAGTACTTGGCTGTGTATAGATTTATATTTTAAAATTGTAAACATACCAAAAAACGTTAGTATCTATTACGTTAATTCTGCAAAAAATATTACAATCGTAACTAGGTATATCGTATCTTGTTACAATCATAATTTTTATATTATACAGGCACTTGACGTGAAAGTGCAATCGTATGAGTAGGAATGTAAATGATTTCTAATTTATTAATTACCTATCATCATCAGCCTTTTAGAGTTCCCACTGCTGGGACACAGGCCTCCTCTTAGAATTACCTATAAATTACGCAAATTACTTGACATTTGAGCGAAATACAGCTGAATATTAGTCATAGGAGGTATTTTAAACAATTTATAAATTGCTCATCGATTAGGAAAATTGTAGGTATATTCGTATTAAATTACTAATTATTGTATTCCTTAATATATGTGTGTGTTTGTGATAAGTAATTAACTTATGAATCGATCTGTCATTAAAGTAATTTCTAATAACTATGAATTGTTATTAACACTATATATACTACCTGCAGTAAGGTGCACACAATTAATACAGTTCAACTCCTCGTTGCCTGTGGATTGTCACCGCCATACCTCACCGTGCTGAACACATATGAACATTTTACAATGTCTGCAATATCATATGCAATAGCAGATTCTACTGTGAGCGATGTGCCCGAAACGAAAGTGTGTGATTTAAACAAAGGATTCAAACGTGAACGTGAAAATACAAGTTATAAAGTGAAACTATTACTGTCTCGAATACGGGCGACTGTATCTCAAGATGACTTTAGTGACATCAACTTGGATTCAGAAGAAATTGACTTCGACGGCATTTTAGAAGATGAAGATGATACAAGCCAAGATGTTTTACTTGATGATTTGATGGTCGCTACAGTGAACGAAAAATTGGCGCATTGTGAACTGCCATTTCCGGTTAAATCCACTACTGAAAAGAAGCCGCCTCGAACGCTCAAAAGAAGATTAACATCGACAGAGATATTTCAATCACATGTCGCCAAATTAGATGTCACAAAATCGGAAGACGCCACATCGGAAGACGCTACATTGGAAGATACCAAATCTTCAGACAACAAGGAGCCTGATTCGAAGAAAATTAGAGCAATATCCACAACCTCTGCTTCTGCAGTAACTGTAAAACCTAAAAAAATAAAAATAACTGCAGATATGGATACTAAAACAAAACTAGAATTAAGAGCCAAGAGATTTGGTTTGCCGGTAAGCATGAGTGAAGACCAAGCTAGGAACAGGCCAAAAGAAGCTAGGAAAAAAAGATTTGGCCAGAATGTGTTTGCAAAGAGATCAACCATCACGAATTTTATTGCTGTTTCTGAGATTATAGAGAAGCTCAAGAAAAGAGCTGAGAGGTTTGGAGAGTCAGTCTCAAAGTTGATGGCTGATATTGATAAATTTGAGCTTGAAGCTGCAAAAACGCAAAGCCGAATATAGAGAAACTCAAGAAAAGAGCTGAGAGATTTGGAGAGGCAGTCCGTAATTGATGGCTGGTATTGAAAAATTGGAACTTGACACTGGAAAAACGCAAAGTCAAATTTGGTTACTTGGCTTTACTATTAAAATGAATGCAAATTGTAAATATGTTTTTCAGAAAATAATTTTATTGCTGTTTCTGAGATTATAGAGAAGCTCAAGAAAAGAGCTGAGAGGTTTGGAGAGTCAGTCTCAAAGTTGATGGCTGATATTGATAAATTTGAGCTTGAAGCTGCAAAAACGCAAAGCCGAATATAGAGAAACTCAAGAAAAGAGCTGAGAGATTTGGAGAGGCAGTCCGTAATTGATGGCTGGTATTGAAAAATTGGAACTTGACACTGGAAAAACGCGAAGTCAAATTTGGTTACTTGGCTTTACTATTAAAATGAATGCAAATTGTAAATATGTTTTTTCAGAAAATAAGGGTGAAAAATGTAAAAAAAAAGAAGTGTTCAATGGGCGGTCTTATCACACATGGAAATCTCCTCCAGACTACTTTTAAGTTTGTATTTTAAATAAACTTGGCCAGTAAAGTTTCTAAAATGAATAAAAAAAAAGGTTTTTGTTAATTGTAATAAAGTATCAACGGATGGTGGTAGTAATGTAAGAAAGTAACATGTTTTAGTACCTGCTGCTGTAATCAAATCTTCTTATTTGTCTGTAACAAATTAAATTGCTATATCACTTTTTTAAATACAAATACTGTATTTCAATCAGTTGTGAAATTATTATTCAGTCATAAACAGGGTGTAACGACGAGTTGTGGTCTCAAAACTTCTTCTGCCCATGTAAATGAACAACTTTCTTCAAGGCAGTCATAGTCAATTCTCAAACAAAAAATTGTATCTCCCACACAAATTTTGGTCAGCTGATGACAGCTTTGTATAAAAATCCAAATTTTGTTTTTTGGGAATTCTCTATGACTTAGTAGGAGAAAGTTGTTCAGGTAAGAAGTCCTATTTAAAATATGACCACGCCTCTCCGTTACGCCCTGTAAGATATGTTTATCTACAATCACAACGTAATGTTCCAAATACCAATACAAAAATATTGTATAAACACTTACTTTATATTCGTGGATAGTAAAAATTAAAAAAAAACCATTACGGTGCAACATCATAAAATAACTTTTTAATTTTTATAGCACACTTACTTTACTTTATTTTTTGTTTTATTTCAACTGTATGAGTGAAGATAAAATAGTGTATGCAACGGCATATAATTAGGTATTAAAACACGAGCGTGGGTTACTCACATGAGGCGAAGCCGAATGTGATAATAATAACAACGGAGTGTTTTAATAAGCCTAATTATATGACAATTGCATAAACTACTATTATGGTTAAAATCTAGTTAATTTATTTATTGTAATGAATTTAACACTTTTTAATTTTTTGTAATCCAGAACAGAAATAAAAGAACTGACAGTCAACAGTGTTGCCTGTCAGTGAATTATGTATTCTAAGGATGCTTAATAAAAATGCCCAATGAAGTTTTGTATAAAATGTTGTCTGCTAACTTAATAAATTATACAAGAAAATATATTATATTTTATTTGTTCTATCTGCCCAAATTTTCCATTTTTTCATACATGAAACAAAATCAGATTCAACTGTTTAAAATACAGCATTATTACAAACATACCACATACACCTACAAAAATCTTATATCTTTATTCATCAATCAGTAGCTAGTTTAACAGCCAATATTCTCAATTCAGAATTGAAGAAGAAAATAGCGTTTTAAATTAAGTACGTTTCCTTTATTCGTATTTCAGCTGCGAGTACCTTCCTGATAACTTAGGAATATTTAGTGAGGCACAATAAGAAAAACTTCATAATGGTATTTATTTTGCAAATAAGTTAAAATAACACAACACAAGACACACACACACTTTTACAAGTTAATATTACTTTTGTAAATTTTTACTAGATGAGACCGCTATTTCCTAGCGACTGCACTGAGAACAAACATCGAAAAAAACTCAAAGTTCAAAAGTTCTTTTAAAGTCTTTACAATCCGTAATAATTCAAATCACTTGTGAACCATGTAGATAGATTAACGTCTGAGATGGTCTTTTTAGGAAAGCACCACACAGATTTGTGTAGACCAGTCAAGACAGTGCAAGCATATTGTCAGTTATCGTGTAGGTCAACTTAACATTTTACGATCCGACGAACAATACCAAGTGAGGACATTTCAATAGGTCGTATAAAGTATTAACTCGGTGTATATTCTTATAATTATTCTGTTGAATCTGTTATAAACTTAAACTTACAAAAAACACACGGGTAAGGCTGATGCATGTCACTAGTGTAACTTATTTATGGGGTGGTGGTATTAATCACTCTACATGAGTTCAGAGTTGAGAATTTTATCGAGTTGTTTTCTTATTGACATAACATTTACTTGATATTTGAATCCAGAGTTATTATTTTATGAATCCCTATCGATGTTTTTGTTAATAGTGGTTAATTTCTGAAAGTTTTTTTTATTTCTGTCTTGTAATCCATATTGTTCTTTGGCATTTTATTATACTGCCAAACAACCCTCCCCCCAGGTACCCCTCAATAGCTGATATTAAAATGAGAATAACGTCTAAACTGCTAGTTGTATTTTTTTGGAAAAAAATATATGTTACATAAGATCATTTTCTTAATTATTGTATCTATGAACATTTTGAGTTTTATTCGTATAACATAGTTTAAATAATTTGTAAAGTTATATCTAACACGGACACAAAAATGACAATCGAAATTTTTACCATCTCAAAGACTATTTAATTATCTAAATTTCGATCTAAGGCTTTTTTTAGTCAATAATAAGGAAAGTACAAAAAACTACTGAATTATGGGTCACATGGGTGTGAAATGAGTGCGCATTTTGTTCCCTCAAGGTCTTTGGTGACTATCTTAAGGTTGCACTAGTCGATCATTCTTCCGTACAAACGTAGTCTGGCGATTACTCCACTGTTTGACAATGTACGTTTAAAATAAAAATGATATTAATTTGTCTCATCATAATCTAGCCCTGTATGGAAACATAAAAGTAGAAAACAAAGGTTATGAGCGTCGAAAGTTCCATATTTCTTCACTAATTTTAACGCATCTTTGGGCGCAAATAATTACAACCATACATTGATAGATTAGTAGCTCAACAATGCAAATAATTTTGTTTCGAAAACAAACATTTAGTCTTTTCTCATGATATCCATACTCCCAAAGGTCTGTTTATAAAATTTCGTGCGCTCGTTTTCGTCCTAAATCATCAGCCATTTCGCTACAAATTTGCAAAAGTGCTAATTCGGACGCGAACTAGCTTCTTACTGCTCATCACAGCATCTATCTCTCTCGCACTTGTTGTCGGATGAGATAGCATGCATTTTAACCCCGCGCACAAAATAGTTCGTGCCGTCGACTAGGACAACCTTAAGTGGGCGAGCCTATTATCATCAACTGAGCACAAGTCCAGACTCAGAGCTGCTATTGAGATATTCGAGATGGAAAAACCAATAACCCCTTGCCCAAACAGGGAATCGTAAAGCTCGAATTCATAAGTAGGGCTTGCCAACGCATATATTTTTAAATTATGGTCATACTTACTTAATGCTTACTGATGTAACGTCAATTTATTAATTGTGCTTAAAACATTATTAAATCGTTAGTAAATATATCCGGTACTTACCATGTTCATTACTCAATGCAAGTGCAATGACGTAGCAATTGTAATTGATTTCTAATTAATTAATTACCTAAATCGGCTCATATTAATTGACATTGCAACGAAATACTAATGAATATTAGTCGCAGGGAATATTTCGCAATAAGAACCCTCTTATCGTAAGTTTAAATGTGCAGAAATATTTATGTACCTAACTAATTAATCGATAGAATACATAGCTATGAGTAGCAACTTTTGAAAGAATACTACAAATAAATTAAATAAATGCTTAAAACCTAATGTTTAAAACAGAAAAAAAAAAAAAAAAAACTGTTTATCCTTGGAAATGGATGACGGCAATTTGTGCATAAATTCACTTGCAACAAAACGCTTGATATATGTAGATATCATCATAATGTTATTTCATATTATATATTTTCAGTAATTTAGATAAGGAAATACTGCATGTAATATTTATTCCATCTACCTATTTATATTCACCATTTTCATGTTCAGCAAATCCAAATAAATAAGCATGAAAACACCGTATCACTGGAGTTGACGTATATAAACGTAGTGTAACATGCTATTTGATCTCTAGTGTCACTTATTTAAGAGAGGTAATCTTATCCCCTTGATATGACATTACAGTTTTATTTTTAGTTCTTTTCATATTGACATAAAATTTACTTGATACTGGTGTTATATTTGAATCCAGACTTATTATTTTACTTATTATTTATCATAAAAATATGTTATTTTATAAGACTTTACCCCAAGTTACAGGGATATGCACAGCTTGTTCAATAAATTTGATTTGATTTTCTATCGGATTTTGTACCTTGTTGTTAATAGATAAAAGGGTTTTTATAATTATCTTGTAACGTCAATTTGTTAATTCTGCAATAATAATTAAATCGTTTAGCGTATTGCCGGTACCTACCCAATTAAGGATTTATTACTAAATGCAAGTGTAACCGTATGACTAAACAATTGTAAATGATTTCTAATTTATTAATTGCCTACTAATTTATTAAACGATTCATTTTATGTAATATTGACCTTCCAACGAAATACTGATGAATATTAGTCATAAAATTTCGCAATTAAAACCTTTCATATCTCTTAATGTGCATATTAAATATGTATGTAACAAACAAATAAATCAAATAATTACTTTGCATTGCGAAGCAATTTTCTAAAAATACTTATATTTTGTTTTATCTCCCAAGTTGCTCATATTCACCATTTTCATGCTTGACAGAAATCCTAGTACGAAAGTCTAAAAACACCGCATTATTAAAAATAATAATAACAGATAAATATAACACAGCATTAAAATGAACCCCTTGAGCGTTTGAGAATCGCGCTAGGGTTGCTTCCGTCGTCCCATGATTTATGGCTCGCGAGATTTCGCCTCGGGCTCGCGTTTCCTTTTGTCGCTCGATCCGGCTTTGTGGCAACCCTCGCCGTCGCCGTAATAGACAGCCGATGATTCGATTCTGTAATGAATTCATGCTGCGTTCTCAGGGTTTTATATAGTTGTTTTAGCTTAATTAATATGCTTAATAGGGTTTTATGTTTCAATTAGATGTTTTGTTTGATGATGAGTTATTGTGTTGGCGCGTGGTGATGTACTGAGATTAGAAACTTGTGGTAATGCTCAGAACAAATTCTTTTTTATTTGGTGTGAGTGCTAGTGTAACACACTATCATAAGCAGTACAAAAACTACTATTTACAGCGTACCAGCTTCTGTCTGCTGCTTCATCTGTGTGATATGTTGATAAAAATTATTATGTCCTTCTCCAGGTCCTAGGCTAAATCATATTTAATTCAATTTCATTTAGACCGGTTTAGCGGCTTGGCGTAAAACATAGCAAAAAGTTATTGTGTATACTAGCTGCACGCCCCAGCATCGCACAGGTGTACTATTGAAGAAAGTGTATTTTCTTTTACTTTTTTTTTATTCAGACATTCAATAAATACATTATATATGCATTTCTTGTCCTAACAATTTCAAAAACAACACAAAAATAATTGGGTTAGGGGTCATTCGGCCCTAAAATAGGTGCAGCCGTTTTTAAGTGATGCGCTTACATATATTTGGCTATTGTTTTTTAATTATTTAGTGTAAGATAGATTACAAGTCACATCGATCTTAGCTTAACTATACCTTAAATTATTATTATAGTTTTCTCTCTTTTTTGCCAAAATTCTTCAAAAAATAAAGAGTAAAGTTAACTAAGCCGCTACAAGGCTCACCAAACGATCTTAGCTCATAATACTTACAAGCTCGCATCATGTACCATCATCCCTCATACCATCAATAGAGGGCGACTTTAATAAAACAAAAGACACAGCCTGTCGACAGTGCGCCCGATCTACCGTCTGTCAAATAATGATGCTCATTTGTCAAACGCAATCGGGGTACCGCGATGTTCTTTATATGAGTTTATGTGGATACACTGTGTAAGTTGTGCAATCAAATATACTGTGTCTTTGGGTAGTATGTTAGGGATTTTGTTAATGGGTTGTTGTAAGTTTCACGTGTCTTATGGTTTCATTTTGAATCTATAATCCTTAACTATAGACAGTGAAATGACTTTAGTCCAGTTGTTTACTTGCCTAAATAGAGGTATGCTACAACTGTAATATCATATCATATCGAGGGAAAAAATACCAACCATAATTAAGTTGCTTACACTTTTGACATGAGTCAATTTCGGTGATACAATCATCTTCATTTTAACCGAAGGAAATCCACTGCTCAACATAGGCCGCCAAGCGTCACCACATTGACCGATCTCGTGCGTCTCGCACGGGGTCGGTCAATGTGGTCGCTAGCGGATTGCCGCATCCTTAACCAGATCATCGGTGATGCGGATTTAAATCATTTTTGTTAGGCATGAAAATGGAGAATCTTATATTCACCATTTTCAACTAGGTACTTATGTGAAATAAACAATTCATGCAATATTTTTATATCTAAATTATTGAAAATATGAAAGCTACATAATTATAGCAAGCGTTTTAGTTTGGGCTCTCAATGAAAATGATAATGTGATAAATGTAGAAGTTTAAATCAGTATTCATTACATTGCCCGATTTGATTTGACTTGATTCATAATGCCCGGGCATAGTGCACTGATTCATCACTTGGTCCATGAGATATATAAATTCTCTTGTGAAGCCGGAGCGTGTCCCGTAGAAATTTATAAAGTAATAATTTTAAAATATTAAAAAAAAAAAACTACTTATATCTAAGGAATTTTTTAGGCAATTAATAAATTAGAAATCAATTAAGTAGAATTGTTCAGTCATACGGCTGCACTTATATTGAGTAATAAACATGCTAGGTTCGGGAAATTTTCACTAACGATTTTAATAGGTTTGCAGAATTAACAAATTGACGTTACGTCGGCAATAATTAAGTTAGTATGACCATAAATTAAAATATAAGTTACATAAGAATATAACAGTTTGGAGTTAAGCATGCCTTTGTAAGAAATAAGAACATACTGGATTATAAGCCTGAAATGAAATACCTTTTAACATTTTACCACAAGGTACTATCAATAAAAACGAATAGGGATACACAAAATAATAACGCTGGATTAAAATATGACACCCGAAATAAATAATAAAATACGTAGTTGTAGCTATATTTTATCGAGAACCTATTGTACTAGATAAATACATGGAATATATAGATAAGATGCACTGAAAAAAAATAACCCAACAAGTTTTGTAACTTTAAATTTAAGGAAACTTTAGTTATTAGAAAAAAAAACTAATAAAATAATACAAAACTAATTAGCAAATAGAAGAACTCTGTTCTGTTGCTTGTAAGACAAAGTTCGCGAGTCCCAATAATTTCGTAACCAGCAACCAACCCTTTAAACTAGTTTAACTAAAAATTTATTTCAAGAAAGATCTAGCAGTTTCTCATGTGATAACATAAATACATTGGAATTAGACTTTGGTCGCGATTACATTCCCATGGTATAATAAGGCCACAGGAGGGAAGCCGAACGAAGAACGTTCATGATTCCCGGATACAAAGTAATCTATCGTACTCAACGATAATATAACATATACTCACTTGGATAAAATACATAATTTGCAAACAAGATTACTAAAACTCGTGGTACCAAACTATGTAAAAAACAAATACAGAGAAAATTACGTCGGATTATTTAAACATTGCAAAGTATTGCTTGTTCAAGCGCGTGCCGAGTATTTGTTCCTCATTGAGCATTTTGATAACAGTGATATTCAAGTCCCAACAAAGAGTGACGTAAATACACGACAAGCTAAATCAAAATTATTCCAAGTGCCTCGCAAAAATAACTTTTATGGCAGGAAAGAATCCTTTCACTATACCCAACTTATTTAACAAAATACCCGTAGAAATTAGATACTCAATGAACAATAAAAATATTAAGCACAAGCTAAAAGAACATTACATCAACTTAATTACAAGTTAACTTTTTATAGCGCGTTGAGCAAGTGTTAGGTCATGGCATGCTAAGACAGACCCCAAGGGTCTAATTGTGTGCCTTTGTCAACTTAAAGTAAAAACGGATTTTTATGAATAAATAAATAAAAAAAAAAAAAACTGTACTCTCTGAGATTACCTTTTATAAATATATGTATGAAAAACATACAAGTACTAAAACTATTTTATAAAAATACACACGTACATAATCGTACACTCACACAAACACAGCATAAGGGATGTCCTTATAAAGACAAGGGAATAAGCAACGGATAGGAGGTTCGCCGTCGATCCCATCATTTCTTTTATATTTTTTCATCAAAATCACACGTGACGCCTGGATGTCATTTTCATATGACGAAAAAAAATGTTTATTAAGACGAGGCCCACGCAATATTACAATATTGTACTAGTGAAATATGGAAAGCGATTTTTTACGAGAATATAACAAGGTGTGTATGTGAGATTAAAACGAAGGGTTGGCCTTATTAATGTTTATGTTTGCTTGTAAATTGGCGGTGTTATTAAAACTAGGTTTAAAGCGAGGTAATTTTGTTGATTTATATTGTTTTAGGTATTTTTGCCAGTTGATTTCTTACTCAAAGGAAGAATGAAAATCATACTTTGCCTTAGTTTAGGTAGATCGAATCCGTTACAAATGGAGTTTTTGTGATCCTATCGAGACAGGAAAACTAGTTTTAATGAAACAATGAGTATTTTGCGTAAAATTTAACAACGAACAAATTAAGAGAAATAAATATTTTAAAGTTCTATCAACAAAGTGAATTGTTACTAAGATATCTATTGAGATGCAATGGTTAGTTATTTTTAACTTTGCTTACCATAACATCTAAGTTACTTTATGTACAATCACAACGTAATGTTACAAATATGAATTCAAAAAAATTTATACTTACTATAATAAATATTATAAAGTGGTAAAGTTTGTGAGGTTGTAGGGGGGGTAATCTCAGGATCTACTGAACCAATTTAAATGAAATTTGGCTAGGTAAAATTAAAAAAAAAGACAGTACAGTGCAACATTTTCTTGCGATTTTCAAACAACTGCACCATAAAATAACTTTTTAATTTTTATAGCACTGGCGCGTATAGCTTATTGACTTTATGAAGTAAAATAGTGTCATTCTCTATGGATGCACGCGCTGCGCAGTCATGCGCAATGAAAATCTAAATTTCCCTCCTCACCACACATTTTTTTCCGTTTCAACTTTTGTTTTATTTCAACTTTATGTATGAGTGTTTTAATGAACCCTATTATATGTCCGTTGCAACTTGCATGCATAAACTACTATTACTTCACAATTCTACTAATATTATAAATGTGAAACTTTGTATGTTTGTGTTTCAATTACGCAAAAACTAATGAACGGATTTGGATGAAATTTTGCACACATGGTTTATGACCCGGATTAACACATGTACTTCTAATACTTTTTATCTCGATATTGTCGTTGTAATCATTTCTTAAGATAGTCAAATCTTTTCACGTGGGCGAAGCTAGTAACAATAAAGAAGTTGGTGGCCCACAAGAACAGTACCTAAATTGAATAGCGTTTTCTGTGTCGAACAAAACTTTGAAGGTTTCTTTTCCATTTGTAAAACTTCGGTGAATACCTACTTATTAAATATTATCGTCTGTGGCAAAGGCTGACAGTAGGCAGAATCATGTGTAAATGTTAAATAATCTGTACCATATTACCTGGGAAGAACACAGCTACTATATAAAGGTAGCTGGCTGGCACGTACACAAATTAGATTGGTATTTCAATTTCAAAGAAGCAATTTTTTTTTTGTAGGCTCGCTTTTGTCTACTATCTCGCCTGAGGTTAAGTGATGATGAGGTCGAAGGTGATGCACGCTTGCCTAGAAGTAACCTATTCGCTCTTGACTTGAAGACCCCTAGGTTGTAGGTATCAGGAAATAAAGACGCCGGCAGAGAATTCCACTCCTTAGCTGTACGCACAATGAAAGTATTTTCAAAACGCTTTGTGCGTATGGGTGGGATATCAAGCAATGTGAGTTAGGTAAGAAGTTGTGTTTTCGTTTTTCTGCTTTCAGCAAACTGAAGAATTTAGTAATATTACATATTTTACGCGAAGAGTTATTTCTGACTAAATCAGTTCAAATTGGTATAAATTGCAATGTTAAAGATGATGTAGCATCAGCTAACTACAAGTATATGCAATTAAATCTTGATATAGAATTTATGAAGAGAAGATTTGGTGATTTCAATATGAAGCAGTCACAAATTGTCCCCTGGTCAAGCTTTCGAACATCACAATAAAGCTTCAATTCGACCTACCAATAACTAGAACACTGCATCGTAATCAACTCAAGTTGACAAACTCGTGAAGCGGTGATACGGTTGAGATACTCAACCATATCACCGCTTCACGAGTTTGTGCATAAATCTTATCCGAAAATTACCGATGATTAACGAAGGATTACTGAGCGGTATCGATGCGATGCAGAGCTGCGCTTATGATTGACAATTGGACGTAGTTACACGAAAAGGATCCGATCCACACAAAGCCACTTTATAGATAATTATTGACATTTGAAGTTTGAAAGATTCATTGGTATTCGTTTTAAAATTAATTGAAACTATGATGTTGTGTATGAAATAATAAACCTTTTTTATTGTTAATAGTATAGTCAAGCGTATTATTGTATTGGCCGAGGTATTATATAAATTTATACCATTGGATCCTTTTCGTTAAATTACAGTTTCCATAGCGCATGCTCTCTTCTTAATTTCGTTAAAACAATAAATACCTCACGTAATAAATTGTGTATATAAAACATTATTCCATGAAATAAAATACATTTATTTTGTTTTAATTAAACCTTAAACATGGCAACACAAACATGTTACTAAAATACAAAATCTCTAAATAAAAAACCTCTCAAAACCTGTCTTACATTTTTATAATCATCACTTCAGCATAATCAACTTTCAGTCCTCCGTTTTTTAAGACAATAAAATAAAGAGGTCGTCTATATCAGCATAGAGGACATCTGTTTATATGAAGATATTGACAGCAAAATTTTTTTAAATTTTACATTACACATGAATAAAACTCAAATAAAAATCTAAAAATTAACAACACTCAAAAAGAAAACTTCTTAAATATTCAAAAAAAATTAAAATCATTAGAAGAGATTTTTTTTAGCTGGACTCTAGTGGCGTTAACTATTAAGTATTATTCAGTCTCCTCTGGTACAAAATCTAGTTCCCCATAGCCATCTATGTCTTCTACCATGTTATCATTCTCCTTTAGTACACATAAACATAAGTAGGTACTTGTTTCACATACACATTTTGTCGGTCACGTATGTCGGCCATAGGTCCAATTGAAAACCAGCGTCGTCGGGCACTAGTTGCCCGGAATTTTGCTGAACTGGTCCTATATGGCACAGCCGTGGGACACACAATGTTACATTTATATTGTTTTCTCTCTTTTTATTGTTGTTTGGTTTTATGTGTTTTTTTTATGTTGTGTGCTCTAGTGGCTTGTGTCAATTAAATAGGTTTTCTTTCTTTCCTTCTTCTTTTATTAATTTGTAAAAATCATAAAAATCTCTCTCTCCTGTTTATTGAAATAATAAGCCAGTTACTAAACAGACAGGATTGCCCACCTCTAGTCTCGTCGCTGAATTTTCCCCTAGTTAATCTATAGACTACAAGATAAAGCTGTAATGTATATTTTTTTAACTGAGTATTTCACTGCATGTGTTTTTTTAAACTGTAAGTGCAGAGAGTAATTGCAATTAATAAATACACCATCAAATTTAAGTTAGCTTGATGCTTCAGATCTTTGTGTATATCTTAACAGAAAATAATTGAGCAGTTACATGCAGGGTTGAGGTCATGACATTATTGATAATTTAAAAAGTCACGGACTATCAATAATAGGTCTTTCGTTACCAAATTTTCCCTTAGTCAAATTACAGACCACAAAATAAAGCTCTAATGTGACCTACTCTTAACTAGAATATCAGCGCTTCATAAGTTTGTGCATATCTTATCCGAAAATTACTGATGATTAACGAAGATTACCGAGCGGTATCGATGCAGGGCTGCAGCGCGGTGTCGACGCGGCGCGGTACGGTGCGAGCGCGGCAGATGTGTCGCCGGTTGTGATTGTCTTGCTGCGATGATTGATGATCTTTCGCGGCGGCTGCGGCGTAGGGCTGCGAGGACGAAAGTTTTCGCAGAATATTTTTTATATTTTAGTTTGGTATTTGGTTTGAGACTATCACACTATAATATTATAAAGCAAAATAAAGTGTGCGTGTGTTAGTATGTTTGTTACTTCTTTGAAACGGCTGGACGGATCTGGATGAAAATTGGCAGAGATGTAGATTATAGTCAAGAATAGCATATATGATACTTTTTATCCCGGATATATGTTCACTCGGGATAATTCTCGACTTTCACGCGGGCGAAGCCGCTGGCAGAAGCTAGTAATAAATAATATTAATAAGCTTTATTTATAAGTAACAAAACATTATAAATTCGTGAAAGGAAAAGAAAGAAAAAGATAATGGTTATTGGAAGTACATAATAAAAATTAAATGAAATCATTCGTTACTTGTATAAAAAGGTGGAGAAAAAAAACATAGTTATGTTATCTATTAGTCTGCTATTGGTCTGCTTTGCCGAGAGACAGATAAAGACTAAGACAGCTATAAAATCCTTAATTACTACTTAAGCTTAAGTTTAATCTTACCTGCACTTTTATTATTGTTCGTTGCAGCATTATCAAACTATACACTTTTCAATCAATTAACCGTTTCGATAAACACGATTCTGTATAAGACGAATGGTGTACATCACGTTTATCCTCTTTCATCTCATTGTTTTCCAGTTTGTGTGAAAGAGACGGGGCTATATGCAAAGTATAATATTTTTGTTTCGTTTCTGACGTTGACTCATCAAAATCATTCATATTGATGGAATGTTTTCATAACTTGCTGTATAGGCAGTAATTTCACAACCAAACAAAAATAGTGACTCCTAAACAGTAGCAGGTAACAAAATAAAAGTACGTTCTGTATTAGAGCTTTGGATTTGGGGCTGTATTAGAACGTATCAACACCATCATGATTTCATTTTTTTTAAAAGGATAGCACTATTTGCCCTGTATAGCTCCGTCTCGCTCACATTCGAACCATGATAGTTTTGACATGTCAGAGTAAGTCCACAGGCCCTTATCTCCTAAAATGCGAACAACAAACCAATTAAGAAAAAAATAAGACAAAATTCTATCAACAAAGTGATTAGTAAAATATCTATTGTTGTTTATTGACTGTTCATATACTTCTGAATTTGTGACGTTTGTTTGTAAACATCTTTTGACAATGGAGGGATTATCCCCTTTGTAATCGTGATTGACAGTTCATATTGTTGTCTCTTTCTAATGTTTTGTTGATTCGGACACCGCCCCCAATTTGCAATGCGCAAATATGGAGACCGTTGTGAATGTTAGTACATAGTTGAATTGAATGCATATATATTAAAATGAAAGAATTATTGTTATCACGGTTTTGATACGAATACTTATTTTTAGGTAGACAAGTTACTTTTAGACTAAAAATTAAGTTATCAAATGGCTAAGAAATAGATGCATGTACAAGATTAGGAGAAAAGTATTGAATTTTTAAAATAACTTAAAAATTTTGTATCCTGTCTAAAATCACAATAAATAGAAAAAAAGGATTAAATAAACAAAACGAGCGCGCGACAACCCTAGTTGCCTATTCAACTCACGTTTATTCAATATAAGCAAACTCAGGCATAGGCCACAGTAAAAGTACTTTGGCGAAATATTCTACATTCGTCAAGAGTTTCTGTTGCTACCATTCCAATGTACTTACTTATGTACATTTAAAGATATGTTGGTACCTACTCTGTAAGTAGGTATAATATCTATCTAGTATCAGTAGATGACTTTAAAAAAGTGTATTATTATACTATTGTTTCGTAAATCAATTATGACTTTTTTATATTGCGTTTTGTTTTAAGAAACAAAATGAGCACGTTTATGTAGAAGGCTCTCAGAATGGATAGATGGAAATTATTTTAAATTCTGTTTAACATAACAATAACAACTTTATACTCATATACTCTTTATAGATCATTTCATTACCCAAGGCTGCAACCCTCAGAACTTTTTGTAAAATATAAAATACCCTCAAAACTGATTGAAAACCACTTATTTATGATTAATTTTATTTTCTAAGCATTAACCTCTTGAGTGCCTAAAACGTGGATCCATTTTTATGCAGTTTTATTTACTAAGGCAACACAAGAAAACAACATTCTTCGGATTGACTTTATCAAGCAGCACTTACGAAAGCGTTTTCTTAAAGTGTTATTTTACAAACGAATGCTATCTACTACGCCATCTGTATGATTTCATAGAGGTTAACACGGATGCTGGATTCACAAGACTGAAACGCGTTCAACATGATGCTTTTCCGCTAATTTTTCATAAGCATTAATATTGTAATTATATATTAAAACCGCCGTTACATAATAACAATATTTGGGTATAAACGCGTGAAAAAATGTCTTATGAATATCATAAAGAAAGTTACGTTGGAAACAGCTTGAATTTGTGCGCGAAATAACAAACTTAGCGCTCACGAATAGATACCAAACGTTGTACTCAGAAATGGGGATCATGGTTAGCTCAGAAGCCTTGTTTCTGGTTACGAAGTTCGTAACTAGATGGCGCTGTTTATAAACTTGCCTAATTTTTTTTTAAAGTAAATTTGTGTATTTCAGAAAATTACAGAAATCTTGAGTTATTTTTGTTAACCATAAATTATGGATCTGAAAAGGTCTCAGTTTTGTTCTTGGATCTATGTACCTATACACTTTTAGTAAATAAAATCACAGATACAATGTCAAAATTCATATATACAATGTCGCCATAAATGTCCTCATCATCATCATTATCATCTGGACACAGGTCTCCTCTCTGTGAGAGGAGATGGGCAGTAATCCACCACGCGGGCCCAGTGCGGGTTGGTGGATGTAACAACATGTCTTCGAATTTTTGGTTCTAGGACATGCCGGTTTCCTCACGATGTTTTCCATCACCGTTTCTGAGAAAAGTGCTGAAAAAATGCAGCCTGTCTAGGTTCGAACTCACGACCTACTTGTATTGTGGTGTGTGTCCTCAGTTCAAAGAAAAAAATAAGATGTGGGTAGGTGACACCGTCTTACCGATTTACTGCCAATTCGTCATTCACAATCCAGTGCTTCGTAAATTAGTATTTCTAAATTGCGTTCTATTTTTTTTTCATGTCATAGTGTTCATAAACCGACATTCCGAGACGTAAACGGGGTGATAAGGATTCAGATATCAGATACTACTACCTATTAAGAAGAACATTAAGAACTAGGAAAGAAAATTGACATAAGACTGCCGCGCTGTAGATCTTCATCAACCTTGAATTCTGAGCCAAAACCTCAAGGTACATAATCTTTTCTTATTTAATATTTGGATTATTGGATTAATGTTACAACTAGGAGTTGCGCCGTTTTTTTTTCAAACTCGGTTTCACAATGTGCTATTATCGGCTATTATCTGTAGTATTTTGTGATCATATACAATGTAAGCAATTGTAGTGGTATTGAAATCAAATTGATAGCACTAATTTGTTACACAATACCATGGTAATTTGATTTTCACTCTTTTCAGTAATTACTTTGTAACCAATTAGGTTTATTTTCTGCCCAATCCAATTTCAAGTTCTATACAGTACGATAGTTAATTAAAAACTTTCTATTTTTCACAGACTCCAGTATGGAATGAATTACCAACAGCGTTGCATCAGTACCAGTGAGTACCACGTCACCAGCAGCCACCTGCATTCACTAACCAACAGGTGATGGCACTCGAAAGGAAGTACGTCGTAAGGAACCGCTATTAAGACTGCCCAAGAAGGCTCGAAATGTGGAACTCTTTGGCCTAAACGAGAGGACCATCAAAAATTGGTTTCAGAATCGCTGGATGAAGAAAACCCGAGAGAATGGAAGACGACGATGGGACCAGCACAAGAGAGTTTCAAGAAGTGGGCAACATACAGATACTGATGCTTATAGTGTCTGGCAGCGAAAAGTTGTCCACCAGTAATGCGAGTGTCATATCTTCCTTCCACGATGTCAGAGTCTTGTTTTCACCACTCTATGCCAACGCCATATCCAGACTCAGTGCCAGTATTTCCTTTCCCGTCATCGGAAACAGAATTCCTTGAGTTGGCACCAGAAGTGGTACCGGTAAGACATGAGAGAAGAGAGTGACTAGGAATTGTCATGACTTATTTCATGATATTAGATTATATTATTATGTTTTTGATTTAGATTATGATAATTGTAAGGTAGTTAAGTTAGTAAGCTTGTAAATAGTCTTTGTAAATATCTAAAATTAATCAAATCGTTTTCATAATATATTTTTGTGTTTTACTAACTTGATTTACGCCTGTAAAAATTAAACGATTGATTGAACAGAAACAAAGAACTAATTTATAATTCTTGATTACATTAGCCACTGAAAAATATTTGAAATAGTTTTTGAACACTTCTCAATGCACTTTGAGCATCTCATAGACAGTTCAACAAAGTAATATCTTCGGTAAAATGATGGGCAACAATACCGGATCATTCTAATATGTACCTACATGAGTATATTCAAAGTTTTAACAACCGAGTTTAGGCTTTTTAAAAGTTATATGTAGATGATTAGAGGATGCTTGGTCATAGAGGTATAGGTACATGAGAAGGTAAGCAAATGTTCCAACATCAAAAGTAGGTAAAGTCTTATTTGCACAGTGAAACTTATTAATAGTGTTATTACATAACTTTAAGACAAAACGAAAAGCGTTGAGACACTTCTCTTAAAAGTTTAGAAAACTAGTAACGAAATAAAGAAGATTTCATAAACTGGTAAACGTTATGAACGATGAACATAAAAGTTTTACCAAAAGCTTTAAATAATATAAAAATGTTGAAAATAACATGCTAACCACCCAAGCCGATGAGCGCAACTTTGAAGTAATTTGTTTATTACCTACTAATTAAAGGGTTGTATAAAAACCAGGCACAATTCGAACAGGCATTAGAGTTAGCTGAGCTTTCACTGCTAACCTTACTTCCTTCTACAATAATCAAGAATATTCCAAAATGTCTACGACACCAACTTGTTACAATGTTGGTAACGGTGCGGTTGCCTCCAGTGAGTGCCATTGGAATCAAGTTCATGGGGCTAAAATGTTGCAGACTATCAAGGTAATTTGATTTTCATACTTTTTAGCTTTCAGCAATTACTTTATAACCGACTAGCTTTTGCCCGCAGTTTCGCCCGCGTAAAAAGTATTTTATCATCTCAAGGGAATATCATTCCCAGGGTCTCAAACTATCTCCATGCCAAATTTCATCTAAATCGGCTCAGTAGATCCAAAGATTACCCCTACAACCACACGAACTTTACCTCTTTATATAATTAGTATAGATTAGATTTATTTTCTGTCCCATCCATTTTTATGTTCTATTCAGTACGATAACTAATAAATATTTTCTCTTGTTCACAGCCAACAGTCAGCATCATGGCTTCCTGCTGCGATGCCAGAGTGTTATTTTCCTCACTCACTGCCAATGCAATGTCAGAATGAGTACCAGCAGACAATTCAGTCTTCAGAAACGGAGTTCCTCGAGTTGGAACCAGAAGTGGTGCCAATTCTAGAACTGGGAAGACATGAACCCACTCCGAGTGCCTCTGGTGAAGACAAAGACTGGGAATTGTCAAGGCTTTTATCGGATCTGTATGGCGATTAGTTTAAGATTTAGGTTGTTGTTGATGTTAATTTTAAGGTAGTTGTAAGCTTGTAATTATGTCTTTGTAAATGTCTAAAATGAATAAAATCGTTTTTATAAAATATTTTTCTTTTACTTGATAGCCTATTGGGGTTTAAAAACATTTGATTTAATAGCCATTGAAGCTCACTTTATAAAATAGAATCAAAAATCACTGTGCCTTTTGATTACATTAGCCGCTGACAAGAATTTGAAACAGTTTCACAACACATCTCACTGCACATTATACAGTTAAATAATAATAGTTTATGATACTCTTACATAACAAAAGTTATTAAAACATGAGTGCGAGTTTATAAATCGAGCTACAGGTGAGGTTTATAATAGTATCACACGAATATTTTAATACCTAATTCTATGCTGTTTCAAATACATTTTATCGAGAGTTTAGTTTATGAGAGATTATAAAGTCTCGATAAATTGTGTACCAAACATTTTAATTAGAATAATACGACCAATCAGTGCACCTGTCTACAATCTTTTTGTTTTAGTATGATAGTTAAATTGCAAACACGCCGATTGCGTTGGTCGGTTTGGTGTCAGTTCTTACACAGCTCACGTGAATGAATCTTAGACGTGATATTCATTTTAAAATCAGCTACTCAGGGTTATCAGCGTCATAAGTCCTCAGAAACGAATTTTGGCCACGGTGTCCAATCTCAACGGAGGCCCAGCCATGGACGCGGCAGATTTTTTAGTCTCTGTTCCCTCACACTTATAGTCCGATGCGACGAAAATTTGACACGAGCCGTAAGAATGGTGATGCAGGATCAACTGCTTAGCGAGCTTTTCAAGGCACGGGGGTATCACGCCGTCAACTTCCAAACTCCAGGCTACCGCTTAGAAATTACTAATGCAAACCCCCAATAACACTGTACCTTGGAACCGAAACTGGGACCTTAAGCGCAACTGTTGCATTTGCGACTATGAGACAATTGAGGCAGTTTAGCTATTATCGTAATGTATATTAAGACGGATATATTTATATTCAAAAAATTTCAGAAGGTTAATTGTGAAATTAATTATATATGAACAACTGTTGCTGTTGGATGAAATATGAAAAATAACAGTCTGTTATTTAGTACACTTATGGTCGAAATTCAGGGTGGTTTACGTGGTAAAAGCTTTTCGTATAGGTACAATTTTTTTTATTACTGCAGCAGTTTTACTGTTGCAGCTCCAAGAGATTGCTGAATCGTGTATTTTATATTAAATTCAAGTGAATACCTCCACGCGTTCCAGAGAAACGGGTCTTGGCATTCAGATAGACTGAAGTGACCTTATAAGGCTTCCTTTTTTCATATTGAGGAACGGAACCTTTAAAATGTTTCGCTTTTAAGATGAAATTAAACTTAACTAGTGGTTAAAAGTAATTTTATCGCTAGCTATTAAAAGTTATCGCTAGCGCGCTAACTTACCAACCGTTTTCTTAATGGTCGTAGCAGCATTATCATATTAATTTTGCAACCAATTATCGTGTACGTTTTTCTTTTCCTTGATTCGGTTTCATTAAACATTTATTTACTGCTTCTGAAAAAGATAAATGTCTCTATCATCATCTGTTTTTCCTTTTTGGGAGTGGGAAGCGAAACCATGAGTTTTTTTACTTTTGTTTCTTATGTATAGTAGCGAAATATTTACGTAATATGCTATATAGTCAATCATTACACAGGTTAATCACCTAGCACAGGAGTCAGGGACTTCACTGAGTTGTATTCTTTTTCTTATGTAAATAAAGCTATTTATTATTATTATTATCAAACCAAAAAAAACTAAACCATAAACAGTTAATATAGACTTCAGTTCAGGCCCTACCTCCTTAAATGTATACAACAAACAAATTAAAATAGAAATGCCCAAAATCCTGTCAACAAAGTGATTAGTAAAATATCTATTGTTGTTTACTGACTCAGAAAATTTCTAAATATGAGAATTTGCAAAGTATGCTTGTAAAAATCTTGTTTCTTTCTAATCTTTTATTGATTTGGACTCTGAGCCCAATTGGCAGTGTGCAAATATGGAGACTGTGGTGAATATAAGTACCTACATTAAATACAGAAATAACAGTATGAAATAACAATAACATTTGTTTTAATACCCATACCTACTTATTTTCTTAGTAGGCAAATTATTTTTCTTAGATTAAAATAATTCTAAATGGCTAAGAAATCAGTAAGTCATCGAACTATGGAAAATAATTCAATAGGTAAAAACGAGCTAAATGGCCAATTTACGGTAGTAGATGCCAGCCTTTTTTGTTTTATTTTTTTTTGTTTTCATAATATCATCATCATATACGGTGTCTTACTATAGGGACGGACTGCAGACATCGAGTTCATTTCTATTTCGAAAAAAAAAAAGCCAAACAGAGCCACATACAATATTTACAGTATTTAAAGATATTACCCTACCACGAAATTTTTGCGAAAAAATATCATACACCTTTTTTTTCTGGTTAACCAGAAGCTCTAGACGAGTGTCATTGGATTTTAGCGATGGCGATGGTAGAAATGCAAAAATGTAAGGGAATAATCACGTGTCATTTCAATTACGTTTGACATTCCCATACATTTTTGACATTTTTCGAATCGCCACGCTTTTGATGATAGAATATCACGTGTCTAGGTCTCAGGTTTTAGACTGGCTACAGTAGCCTCATTTTTCATGACATACTGTTTAAAACTATAAATATATTAGAACTAATTTTATTGAGCTTCATTTTATATCTTTTTATAAACGCACACTGTGAAGGCAAGCATATTGTGAGTTTGGGAATTACGATGATGTTAAAAATGCATGACCAAGTGCTGGCCCTACTCCACAATCACTAGGGTTCATAAAATTATTGATAAACACTTGAAAACACTGATGAATCCGCTGGAAGAAAGAAAGAAAAAATGTTTATTTGCTCCAGGCACAACGCATACCATTAAAAAACAAAAGAAAAACATAAATACAAATACAGAGTATGCGTCACAACCAAGCAAAAAAACAGTCATCGCTCAGTATAATACTGGGACTCGCATACAAGATAGAGCCACAGCGCTGGTTTTCAGCGATTGCCGGTGTCGACTATGTCTTTGTCTGAAGATTGTAAGATTATCTAAGATATTCGTGATGGTGACAAGCAGCAGTGGCCCAACGACCTATGTAACTAAGTTATTTTATCTCAAACCACGAAGCATTTTTTATACAGGAGTAGGCGTAACTAATAGTAGTAGTTAAGTAGATGAAGCTACTTAGGGAATACTAAAATAAACTTATGATCTTTAATTGGTGATTACATCTAGTATAAGAGTTTGTGGTGCAACTACTTTAATTTAGTTCTATTCCAAGGACTGATGGACAACTTCTTGCTTATTGGAAAATTTCTGGCAGTTAAGGAACAAATCATTTAAATTTCCTAAATGTCTTGGAAATCAATACCGGATCATTCAAATCTATACTTACTTGATAAATTCAAAGTTTTAACAATTACGCTTAGGCATTTTAATAGTATGATTAATATGCATGAGAAGAAGATCCTTGGTTAAGCAAATGTGCCAGCAACAAAAGTAAATAAAGTCTTGTCTACGCATTGAAACTTATTATTAGTTTTATTACATATCTTTAAGACAAAACGAAAAGCACAAGTCGCTCCTCAAGAAAACTTAAATAAATATTTTTGTAAGTAAGTCCTCCTAAGTAATCTAGAAAACAAGTTACGAAATTCAGAAGTTTTCATAAACTGGTTATGTACTTTGAACATAAAATTTTACCAAAAGCTTTAAATAATACAAAAATAATGACAAACAACATGCTAATCACCTAAGTCGATGGGCCCAACTTTCAAGTAATTTGCTTATTAGCTTCTAATTAAAGGGCTGTTGAGGTTATATAAAACAAGGCACAATCCGGACTGACTTTAGAATTAGCTGAGCATTCATTGCGAACCTTACTTCCTTTTACAAGAATCAAGAATATTCCAAAATGTCTTCGACTTCTGGTCAGTCAACGACACCAAGTTGTTACAATTTTGGCAACGGTTCGGTTACCTCCAGAGAGAGCCGTTGGAATGAAGTTGATGGCACTAATTTGTTGCAGAATACCATGGTAAGTAGATTTTCATACTTTTCAGTTTTCATTTACTTTATAACCGATAAGATTTCTTTTATGCCCAATCCGATTTCATGTTTAATAACTAATAAAATCTTTCTCTTGTTCACAGCCGCCAGCGTGGAGCCAGTTCCAACCACAGAGCGTTCCGTCAGTACCAGTGGCATACCATGAATGCCAGTACGCAAGCAGCGAAGGCCAAAGCTGGTCCGATCAACCAGCACTCGGAATACGGATCACTCAGTCACCTGGCAGCAACACAAAACCTGGTGCAGTGAAAAAGCAAAAGAGGATAAGAACTGCATTCACAACGCAACAGGTGCTGGCGCTCGAGGAGGAGTATGCAAGTAACCGGTACCTGGAACGCCAAAGAAGGTTAGAATTGTCAAAACAACTTGACTTACACGAACGGACCCTAAAAATCTGGTTCCAGAATCGTCGGATGAAGGAAAAGAAAGATAGAGAAGACATCGAAGCAACTAGCACCTCGGAAACTCCTGAGTTTCACGAGCATCAGTATCTGTCAGTAATGCCAGCGTCATGTCCTCCGTCCGCGACGCCGTCATATATTCCACCAGCGACGCAAGCATCATGGCTTCCTCCTGCGATGCCAGAATGTTATTATTCTCACTCTATGTCTATGCCATGTCAGACTGACTTAGGATTGGCAATGAGTGGGTACCAGCAGTCTTCAGAAACGGAATTCGTGGAGTTGGCACCAGCAGTGCCACTTACAGAACCGGGAAGACATGAACCCACTCCAAGTGGTAGTAGTGAAGATAATGACGGGGACTGGTCAAGACTTATTATATCGTCTCTTAATTTTGTAGATTAGTTTTAGATTTATGTTAAGTTAATTCCAATGCTAGGTAATTTTAAGCTTATTACTTGTCTTTGTAAATATTATATTAAAATGAATAAAATCGTTGTCTTAATATTTTTTTTACTTTATTACCTATTAGGGTAAAATGGTTGATTGAACAGCCACTTAGAACTTCTTTATAAAATTAAAATAACTGTGCCTCTGTGCCACTGAAAAGGATTTGAAAGTTTACAACATATTTCACTGCACATTACACTTCAAAAATGGTAATTTATGATACTCTCACATACCAAAGGTTAACCATGAGTGTGGTTTATAATAGTATCACACGCATGTTTTAATACCTAATTCTATGCAGTTTCATATTATACACTTTATCGAGAGTTAACTTTATGAAGATTATTAAACTCTCAATAAATTGTATACCGAACATTTGGAATAGAAAATACGATCAATCAGTGCACCAGTCTACAATCTACCTTATTTAGTACTAGTTTCTGCCCGCGGATTCGCCCGCGTTAAAATGTTTTATCATCCCAAGGGAATACAAACCATCCTATGTCCTTCCCAGGGTCTGAAACTGACTCCATGCCAAATTTCATTTAATTGGTTCAATCGATCCAGAGATTAACCCCTACAACCTCACAAACTCACAAACTTTACCTATTTATAATATTAGTAAAGATGACAGTATGATAGAACTTACCACCGGTCATCTCTTTCATGTTAGGTTACTATAAACCGTCCCGCCAGAAATATAATCTCAACGGAAACTAGCTATTGACGCGGTAGATATTACAGTGCTCAAGGATTGGTGCAACCACAGGTGCACCCTCTCATTATCGACTTTTGTGGGCAGCCTGTCCAGCAGTTGACGTCTTTCGGCTGTAATGATTATGTTGACACATATGAAAAACATAAAAAATTCGTATTTATAAAATAATTTGGTATATTTTATTACCAACTCAGTTATTGTTAACTGAGTACTCAAAAAATACTTGCGTAACTGGTGGTGATTATCGGGCTTACTTAGGTTTTCATAAAAAGGTCTATATCTAAAACCTTTAAACGAGCGAAACTTGTTGATATGTATCTATATATATATAATCTGAATTTAGTATGCAGGCGGTTTCGGGGGCGATAAATCGATCTAGCTACGTTTCATTTTTAGAAAACATCGTTTTCTCTATTTTCACCCGAGCAGAGCTCGGTCGCCCAGGTACTATTATTTACAAAAGTAATATTATGTTAAAGACCCATTTAATAAAGAACGAGAGCATAATTTTATCAACTGGGATAAATTCTTGTAAAGGACTGCTACTCAGGAGTTTCTGGTAAAATAAGTCAACAAACCTATTTGCCCGATTTTTTCGAGACATAGACAGTTTTATTTTTAATAAATATCTCAATGGTTTCGGATTAAATTTAGAATAAGGGTAAATAAACTAAGGTCAGCGTTAGGATTATTCCGCAGAAAAAAGACTGATTATCACCCGGGCGAAGCTACTTGGAAAATCTTGAAGAAAATAAAAATAATAGATAGAAAAATAAGTGTCAGTAATAAGTTGACATTAAAAGAGTCGCTAGCGCTAACTTTTCTACTGTTTTCTTATTGGTCGTTGCAGCATTATCATATTTATTTTGCAAACGATACGTTTATTTTTTGAAGGTTTCGGTTTCATTAAACATTAATTTACTGCTTCTGGAGAAGATGAATGTAATGTAGGCGCCACGGTTTTCTCCTCTTTCATATCGTCCTTTTGCTGTTTTTGAGAACTGGACGAAACTAAAGGCAATTTTGTTAATAGGTTTTTGTTTTTAAATAAAAGTTTTGATTCTTATGTAGACACAAAATACTTAAAAAAATGTTTGCAAAAATTGTTATAAGTCTATCATTACATCATTACATATATATCGGTTTGTTTTTTATTATCACGGTTCGGATACCAGTACCTACTTAAATTCTTAGTAAACAAATTATTTTTGCATTTAAATAAAAACCGAAAGACTAAGAAATATTCAGATAATGGGTAAATATTAAATAATTGACAACGAACTTAATGGCCAGTTTACGGACGTTGATACCGAAAATCTAGTCTTTTTTTAAATCACTTCAAAAAAGGAGTAGGTTTCTCAATTCGATCGTATACTATTTTTTGTGTGTTCGCGGATAACTTCGTCGCTTATGAACCGATTTTGATGATTTTTTTTGGGTTGGAAAGGAGATAAAAAAAAAGATATCTTAGGGGTGGTGCCATAATAAGGAAATCAGATCTGATGATGGGATCCTAGAGAAATCGAGGGTACTCCTCAAATATTATAGGCATTCATTTAGCGATGGTATTTTCATCAATAATGCAATTATTTGCACACAGAATCGATCATTTGGTGAAGTGAACTCATGAAAAAGATCACCAAAGCCACTAGAACTCCGAAATAAAACAATGTATCCTAGTCGTGTTTGGGTTTATTGAAATCGTCAGGAGATGTACTTTGCCTATAAATGATTTTCATGTTAATTGGAGGTAGGTACCTACCAAAACTAAAAAGAGGAAAATAAAAACTTTTTCACAAAAAGTCAAACCGACTTCTAGACAAAACACTACAAAGCGAAATATTACCTTCTTTTCCGAAGTCGGCATTGAAGAGTGGAAAACAAGGAGTACAAAAGACAGTGGCTGCATACAACGAATCAATTTTTCTTTTTAATAATTAGTGCCATTGGAGCCACATACAATCTCCATCGGCGCGCATCTCTAAGGGAGCTGTTTGCGGATATTAACGTCATGACGGTACATTGTCAATGTATCTGTGAAAACATCATGTACGAAATCGAACAATCATAGTTATGCTACTACAAAATAAGTAAAACCAATTAGTTCAACCAGTATTCAGACTATCTCAAGTACCTTTCATGGAATAATCTTTAAAACCTTTAAAATAAAATACCAATAAATTGTAACAAATTTATTAGAAATGATTGAGATGAAATTTTAATCTTGTTTTAAACGTACGTACAATGCATAATTATTAATTCGGGGATTACATTGATGATAAAAATGCTTGGCTCAGTGCAAGTCCTGCTCCACAGCCTATAAGGCTCACAAACTAATTTATTAGTATTTGAAAACATTGATGTACTCGTATCTTCTGAAAATTGTGAGACTATTTTTAGAAAGTATAAACATAATCTTTTCAGCATTTTATTATTTCATAAATAAATAACTTGTTTCCATTTATTGATTTAAAACGAGTGTCTGTGAAGTTTCTAGCACGTTCTTCTCCACAGGTATCTCGTTTCGGGATGTGCAACTATCTTTATCTTTTCGACTGATTGAACTTTACAGTTAAAAAATGCCGCATTGGTTTAATTGAAATACATTCTTTGAGTTTCAGTATGAGAGCATGTTTGCGTAAGTTTCCGACATCGTACATTATGTTTATTAATAATTATAGATCTGAAAAGGTCTAAGTTATATACTAACCATACTTTAAATATGAGAACAGATGTGCGGCTGTATTGAATGAACCAGTAACAAGTGAGCTACGCATTTATACCACTCTCGTTCGCCCAGCCTGGAGCAGTATGTCCGACAACAATTATAATAAGTTGCAATTTGTTCAGAATAAGGCAATCAAAATTGCATACAACACTGCCTTTCGAACAAACTTAAAAAGAATTCACGAGCAAAATAAATTTTCGTTCATTAAAAACTTTATTTTAAAATCATCCCGTAAATTTTATTTACTTAAAAATCCCAAACGTTTAAACCCCTTAATGTCATCCATTGGTAAAAGTAGATTAAATAATTTGTCATATTTATTAACTTACAATCGATATCGCTTACCGCAACACTATTTTTTAAATGGATAACGATATCTACCCACCACCGGATCGGCCGTGCTGCCCTCAACGGCCGCAATAAGAATCACTTTTGGGTAAAACTACCCTCAGTTATGGTTTATATGATTGTTATTTCTTTGTTCTTTATTATTTTTGTTCTGTTAAAATGTTATGTTAAACTGTTAAAAAGTTCCATACTGCACTATAAAAGGACTTTATGCTTTGGTAAAGTGCATTGCCTGTAGTTGGCAAACATTGGCGGTATGCGTTAAAGTCAATGCTAAGACTTTTGGGCTACTGAAACAGTGCCGTGTTTTTGCAAACATATTGTGTATTACATTAAAAGCGAAAATTTATCTCAGTGTATGTTTGTAAAGGTGAGTAAGCCTAAAAACTGTATACCTATATAACTGTAAATAATTAGAATTAGATCTTTTTGTTTAAATGTGTGAATTATGTAAATAAAGACTTTTAAAAATCAATCAATCAGTAACAAGTGAACTTCATAGGAGAAATAGTGAATACTGCAAACTTGTTTTTGTTAGATATCCTAAGATCTTAAAAAGATGATAATGGTTTAACAATAACAGAGTTTGTATCTGTTATACTAAAGCAATGTTAAGTATTTTTTACATATTGGTTATAATATCCAATCGGCAGTGGCCCAAACACTTTGTAACCAGAACTTATTATGTCAAACCTCAAAGCAATTTCTAAACATGATCATATAAATTATTATGTTCCTATTTATCTTGGTATAGGACGAAACCCTGGATAATAAGTGGTGGCCCAGTGGTAATAGCCCCGACTTTCGTATCATAGGCATTGATTTTTTATATATTAGTGGTCGTAGGTCGTGGGTTCGGAACCAGGCAGACGCTTTACTTTGTTTTAGTAAATTATTTCAGCACTACTATCTAAATACGGCGAAAAAAAACATTGTCAGAAAACCGTCATGTCCTAGAACCAAAACTTTGAAGCCAATCCACCAACCCTTAATGGATTAAGGCCCATCCCCTCTCTCACAGAGAGGAGGCCTGTGTTCCAGCAGTAGGAACATTAAAAGGTTGATGATGATAATAGAAAACCACCCGTAACTAATAATAGTAATTAAGTAGATGAAGCTACTTACGGAATACTAAAATAAAATTATGAACTCTAATTTGTGATTACATCTAGTATAAGAATTTGTGCTCCAGCTACTTCACTTTAGTTCTATTTTAAGGACAGAAGGAAAACTACTTGCATATTGGAAATGTTCAGGTATTTCAGGAACAAATGATATAAATCGGTTAAAATCGGTCGCGATGATTATGATATCCGATGACGATAAAAAAAGATAGTAATAGTCAGCTGCAAATAAATTTAATTTGGCCCTTTATTAGATATGATATGACGCATTAGGATAAACATTGCATGCAAAGGGAAGACATTTGTATAAGAAACAGTAATTTTGAATGTCTCGTGAATCAATACCGGATCATTCAAATATATACCTACATGATATATTAAAAGTTTTAACAACTAAATTTAAAAGCATTTTAAAAGTGTTATAGAGGTAGATGAGTAGAAGATGCTTGGTTGACAATGAATAAAGGTGGGCTTAGCAAATGTTCCAGCATCAAAATAAGTAAAGTCTTCTAAACAAATTGAAACTTATAAATAGTGTTATTACTTAACTTTAAGACAAAACGAAAAGTTTGAGTCACTCCTCAAGAAACTTAAAGTAAATCACTTTTGAGGTAACTCTTTCTAAAAATCTAGAAAACTAGTAACGGAATTCAAAAGCTTTCATCATTTTGAACGGTGAACATAAAAGTTTTACCAAAAGCTTCAAGTAATACAAAAATGTTGTCTAACAACATGCTAATCACCCAAGCCGATGAGCGCAACTTTCAAGTAATTTGTTTATTACCTACTAATTAAAGGGTTTTATAAAATCCAGGCACAATATGGACAGACATTAGAATTAGCTGAGCGTTCATTGCGAACCTTACTTCCTCTTACAATATTCAAGAATATTCCAAAATGTCTACGACACCAACTTGTTACAATGTTGGTAACGGTGCGGTTGCCTCCAGTGAGTGCCGTTGGAATCAAGTTTATGGGGCTAATATGTTGCAGAATAACAAGGTAATTTGATTTTCATACTTTTTAGCATTCAGCAATTACTTTATGACTGACTAGCTTAGCTAGCTTTATCATCCCAAGGGAATATATACTATCCAGTGACTCAAAATATCTCCATGCCAAATTTCATTTAAATCCATTCAGTAGATCCAAAGATTACCCACTACAACCACACAAACTTTATCCCTTTATAATATGATTAGTATAGATTATATTTATTTTCTGTCAAATCCATTTTATGTTCTATTCAGTACGATAACTAATAAACATTTTCTCTTGTTCACAGCCAACAGTGTGGAACATGTTCCAACCATAGAGCGTTGCGTCAGTACCAGTGGCATACAATGAGTGCCAGTTTGAAAGCAGCGGAAGCCAAAGCTGGTCCGATGAATAGATGGTTGGAAAAGAGATCTCTCAGTCGCCTGGCTGCAGAAAGAAACCTGGTGTAGTGAAAAATCCAAAAGGTACCGAACTGCATTCACAACCGAGCAGGTGCTGGCGCTCGAGGCGGAGTATGTAAGGAACCGCTACCTAGCCCGTCTGAGGAGGCTTGAATTGGCAGAACTCCTAAGCCTGGACGAACGAGCTCTAAAAATCTGGTTCCAAAATCGCCGGTTGAAGGAAACGAAAGACAGAGAAGGCTCGAGTGACACCACCAGCACATCAGAGTGTTCAGAAGAGGGTAACTCACATTTACCGACAACCATTCACGAGCACCAGTATCTGCCAGCGACGAGTTATCAACCAATAATGCCAGCGAAGAGTTATTCGCAAGTAATATCAGTGTCATGTAATCCGCCCGCGATGCCGTCACACGTTCCCGCTACGATGCCTCATGGCTTGCTTCTGCGATGCCAGAGTGTTATTTTCATCACTCACTGCCAATGCAATGTCAAAATGAGTACTAGCAGACATTTCAGTCTTCAGAAACGGAGTTGCTCGAATTGGAACCAGAAGTGGTGCCAATTCCAGAACTGGGAAGACATGAACCCACCCTGAGTGCCTCTGGTGAAGAGAAAGATTGGGAATTGTCAAGGCTTCTATCGGCTCTGTATGGCGATTAGTTTTAGATTTAGGTTGTTGTTGATATTAATTTGAAGGTAGTTGTAAGCTTGTAAATATGTCTTTGTAAATGTCCAAAATGAATAAAACCGTTTTTATAAAATTTTTCTTTTTACTTGATACTTGAAACCCACTTTATGAAATAAAATAAAAAATCACTGTAATTTTTGATTTTATTAGCCGCTGAAAAGGATTTGAAACAGTTTCACAACACATCTCACTGCACATTACATTATTATACAGTTCAATAATAGTAGTTTATGATACTCTCACATAACAAAAGATATTATAACATGAGTGCGAGTTTATAAACCGAGCTACAGGTGAGGTTTATAATAGTATCGCACGAATGTTTTAACACCTAATTCTATGCTGTTTCAAATACACTTTATCGAGAGTTTAGTTTTATAAGAGATTATCAATTCTCGATAAATTTTATACCAAACATTTTGTATAGAATAATACGACCAATCAGTGCACCTGTCTACAATGTTTCTGTTTTAGTATGATAGTAAAATTACAAACACACCCATTGCGTTTGGTGCAAGTACTTACACAGCTCACGTAAATGACATAGAGTTAACAGTTATTAAATGGACCTCCGTTATGCGATGCTGACGTTATTTTTATAAGTAAATAGTCCAAGAGCCAGCGAAGTAAGTTTAGATTCGAAGGGGATGACGGGGGCTGAAGTAAGCGAGCAAATTGAGCGAGCTTAACTCCAGTCATCTCCTTGATGATAGGTTCCTTTAAAACCTCAAGACAGCTATAAGAAACAAAAAGGGCTCCGTCGACTAACCTTACTTACGAACGTAATTTAAGACGACGACTGTCGCCAACGACTTTGAGGGAACAAAATGCGCACTCGTTTCACACCAGCGAGACCCAAAATTTGTAGTTTTTTGTAATTTCCTTATTATTCTATGACGTTAAAAGAAAAGCCTCAGATCAAAATGTAGATAGTTAAATTGTTTTTGAGATGGTGTCGCTTTCAATAAAATACGCCTAGCGGATTAGGTGCGATTGTGACATAATTTTACAAATTAATTACACTATTTGATACGAATAAAACTCAAAATTTTCTTAGATCAAATTATTAAAATATGGTCAAATGTAACATACTTATATTTTTTTGAAAAAAATACGACTAGCCTTTTAGACGTGATTCTCGTTTTAAAATCAGTTACTCAGGTGTATCTGCGCCTTAAGTCCTCAGAACCGAATTTCGGCCACGGTGTCCAATCTCAACGGAGGCCTAGCCATAGACGCGGCAGACTTTTTAGTCTCTGTTCACTCACCCTCATAGTCCGATGCGACTAAAATTCGACACGACCCGTAAGAATGATGATGCAGGGTCAGCTGCTTAGCGAGCTTTTCAAGGCACGGGGGTATCACGCCGTCAACTTCCAAACTCCAGGCTACCGCTTAGAAATTACTAATGGAAACCCCAATAACACTGTACCTTGGAACCGAACCTGTGACCTTAAGCGCAACTGTTGCATTCGCGACTATGAGGCAATTGAGGCAGTTTAGCTATTTTCGTAATGTATATTAAGACGGATATATTTATATTCGAGAATTTTCAGAAGGTGAATTGTGAAATTAATTACATATGAACTACTTTTACTGTTGGATGAAATATGAAAAAAAAACTATTATTTAGTACACTTATGGTCGAAATTCAGGGGGAGGGGGGGTCGTATAAGTATATAAACATTTTTTTGCAGAATGGAAGGAAGAAAGGGAGGCCTTTGCCGTGCAGTGGGACAGAATAGGTTAAAAATAGTAAATAAATATTACATAAAAATCATTTTGTATATTTGTTTATTAAATAACAGTTATCGAAAAGCACTTGCGCAAATTCCTACCAGATCTGTAATGATGTATTTCATGACTGGTGGTGATTATCGGGCTTGCTTAGGTTAAATAAAAACCGGTCCGCTACTACATTCAAAAGTAATGTCGTTTTAAATACCTATGTAACATTCGTCGAGCCCATATTCATGAACTGGAAAAAACTGCTAAAGTGCAGCTATTCAGAAGTTCCGGTACAACCCATTAAACCTTCTCCGGTTTTTTCGAAGAATGTCTTTTTTTTTGAATATTTGTTTGAAGCCCACTATTATGGTACGGGTATCATTTAAGCTATCGCCAATTTAATTAGTTTTGTGTTTCTTAAAAAATAGAGTTTGCCCGCAAAATAGTAGATTTGTCACCAAAATGTAGTCAGCAAACAATATAAAATTCATTCCACAATACATCTCCTAAAATCATGGAGATATAGGGTCTAGTACCAAATAAATGTTTTTGTATGTATTATAATAGGTTTGTCCCAATAAGTATTTAAGCAAACTAATTTAAAGAGATCACCAATAAATCATATATTATGTCAATAGAAAATTTCATAAAGTTAGATTAGTGTCGCAACAGAGTCTGCGCGAGGCTCCTGTTTCTGAATGCAGGGTCTAAAGTAACCTAACACGAAGGAGATGACGGGAGCTGAGTTCGCTCGCTTTGCTCGCTCACTTCAGCTCCCGTCATCTCCTTCGAACCTAACCTGTCCGAAACGGGGTGCCCTAAGCTCCCGAGCTCGCTTCGCTCGCTCTTGGACCGATTCATTGACCATTGTCATTGTCATTTTAATGTTGACATTTTCATTAAAATTATAAATTGATGTATTAAATTGGTAACGAATACTAAAATTTTAATAACTGAACGAAATAAAATGTAACAAATAAAAAGGAGTCGCAGTCAGGGATCGATAATCGATTTATTTGGTGACAGATCTACCATTCTGAGCATAAAGCTATTATTTTAGTAATAAAACTATTATTATAAGAACGAAGTTTATATATTTATCTAATTCACTAAAATTTTATTGGTAATCCATCTCTTATTATACACATATATTAACATTAATTTGATAATTCATACCTGGGAACACTTTTTTTCATCTGAGAACGAAAATATTTCGTGGCGATAGATCTATTTATTAGGTGATACAACTTAATGACAAATATAAATTTTGGTGACAAGAAATATAGTTCCCTTATTGTAATGTCTACGGCTAGCATCTCTACAGATGAACGGATTTGGATGAAATTTAGAATACGGGTAAACGAAAGCCAGCCTTAGGATTATCCCGTGTGAAAATGATTAATTTTAACGCGGGCGAAGGCACTGGCAAAATCGAGTAAGATATAAAATAAAAATAATAAGAATAGATAGCATTAAAACATCCAGCGAAGTGCGAGTCAGACCAGCGTGCCTCATGATTCTTGGTGAACGGGAAGTAACCGGTTTTGATTCCCTTGCGAGTGCCAAAATTTCCACGTCATCATTTTCATCATCATCATTTCAGCCGAAAGACGTCCACTGCTGGGCATAGGCCTCCCCCAGGCGTCGCCACATTGACCGATCCCGTGCGTCTCATATCCAGCGCCTTCCCACATCCTTAACCTGGTCATCGGTCCTCCTGGGCCTGCAGTCTCGACTTAGATAGCGACACCGTCGCAAAGTAACGATCGTTAAATATTAACGAAAAAATTCGCTTGCCGTAACGACGCTATCGATAAATGCAAGTCTCGACAGCCGAGATAGCGAGCAAAATCGGTCACAATCTTGACTTTGCGATGTCGGTACGCTAACGAAGTTCGTATTCATAGTGCGGTGATTTTATTGTAAAATAATGGCAGTTGAAAAAAATTCTTGTATTATAGGGAAAATTGTTGGACAAGATATGATCAAATAACTATTATTCTTTGAAAATTGTACAGAAGATAGGTAAACCTTACCATATTAACACTTATTTGCATTGAAACGTGTAAGTAGCTTATACTGTTTTTAAGAATACGCTTAACAAAGAAGAAAATAGTTCGCTTCCTTGCAACACAGACGTTGAACATGGGAAACAAACTGTCAATGTCAAGTTTGTTTGTAAACAAGATGCGAAAATAAGATAGAATTGGAATTGAAAAAACTGGTAAAGAACCGTATTTCTATGGTGGAAAAAAGTGACACAGGCGCATGCCCTAGCCCGAGTGCCAGCAGCGTGAGTATCAGGTAATTACAACCTACATCAATTTTCGATTACTATTTTTGATACTAAATTGAATACTTTGTGTATGTCCGAAGTAGTTTGTGTTTACTCAATGAATAACTTAAATGTTTTAGGCGTACTTCGGGGCAGATTGATGCGCTTTTGGCGACTTTAGAAACCCAACCATATCTACAAACGGACAAATTTTGAAACAGGCTGGAAGAAGGTTGCCGAGGAGCTAACAAACTCCCAAACGGATCCATCAAGTTGCCCGATCAGTGCATGATGTCAAATCTCAAGTTGGTTTTGAAATGTAAGTACAAGCCTCGTCAGTTTTGTTTATATTTAGTGGAATACATTAGGTATCCTAATTACAGGTTTGGAGATAAGTATTTAAAAAGCCACGCCTGCATAACGGTGGAAAAATATAAAAAGAAATCATTCAAAATGGCAACCTAGGCGGCTTCACTGCTCTTTTGACTGAGGCGTTGAGACGCAATAACATCCTTAATTAGTGTAGATTACACATTTTACACTGACTGCCCGGACGCTATGCCCTTTCCTTTTTTATTATTAGAATCACTAGCACGCTAGAGCATTAAGAGGCATTTTTAGTAAATCTAACTTTTTTTACAGTTGCTGGCAGCTGCAACTCAAGTGCAAGCAGACGTTGCCAAGATGCAGACTGAGGTATCCAAGGTACAAGCCGAGGCATGGGTGCTATTTGCGTAGACTGCAAATAAAATAGCTGATGCTTTTATAAATAAAAATAATAAATGATATAATATGTTTTTTATTTAAATCACAGAGGGTCAATAAAATAAAATTATGTAAAACTAGTATTAATGAGTCTTCTTATGCGCTCTGCAACAGCTAGACCAGTGCACGATACAAGTCCTGTATAACAAAAACAAGATTTTAGGATTATTTATACAATGGTGTTACATAAGTCGGACTTGATGCTATAAGCCATTGTGTATCATCTTTGGGTCAAATAAATGGAGATGCCAATGAAATAGGTATAAAGATCTGGGGAAAATTATATCTACTGCAAATATAATATAATAAAACATTAAATTAATACCTTAAAATAAATCATTTGATTAGGTACCTGTAACTTGGTAGACTCTGGTTCATGTAATTTATATTTTATATATGTGTTTTCATGCGTTGGTGGGAAAGACACTGAAAAACAGACTTCAGCACACCAAAGCATCTTTCAACAACGTTCCTGGCTGAACAATGAACATTTGTGTATTGATACTCCGGTGTCCCTGGGCGTTGATTTTTTAAAGGAGTCATCAACCATGGTTCCAGAGGATATCCATCATCACCTTAAAGATAAAACATAGAATGTACTTTCAGCAGTCTAATGGGCAACCTGTTCCAGACAGATTAATGAACATTTATTATTAGTTACCAAGCAGCCATGTACGGTGGTCCCCATTGACAAAATATTTACATGTGTTCATTCTATGGCTCCAATCACATCAGGGAATGGCTGTGGAGCATTTCTAAACTTCTCTTTAACTGCACACTGTTCTTCTTGGGTCATGGGAAATTTGACACATCTTCTTAAAAGGTTTTCATTGATAGCCAAAGTTACTGTATGTATTACTCGGCTAACTGACTTTTGGCTTATGCTGCAGCACCACTGCATGCCAATCGGTAGTTGGTAGCACCCACTTGACTATTAAGAAGAAAATTATAAGTACATCTTGTATATTAGGAAAAATAAATAGAAATGTTATTGGCACGGTAGCTACCCAACACAAAGACACTCACTTGAGACTCCACAGAAAGTTCGTAAGGTCTTTGAATAGATGGGCGAAGTTCACCAACGTCCTCATGAAACATGTCCTTGTTTATTTCGGTAAAGATAGAGAAATTGGCCATCTTCAAGTCCAAAGGATTTTCACCTTCACGCCGGTTTCGTGCATTTTTCCGCCACATTATCATATCGAGTCTGTGTTCGAGCACGACCAAAGCTCATGCTAAATACTATACAGCCAAATTACTCTAATTATTATACATTTATTGTTTTTGTAACCTCTAAAACCAATGATAACGATCGTAACGAATACTTAGCGGGCTGTCAAAAATGCTCGCTAGGAAAGTCGATAACATACCGATAAATCGTTAACTTAGCGACAATATTCGTGAAGTTTGCGATGACAATCGATAGCTTTGACAGTCGAGACTACCAAAAATCGTTATCTTCCGATCGTTAGGACTTACCGACCGATCGGTAGGAGTTAGCGATCGCTAACTATGTCGAGACTGCAGGCACTGGTGGGAGGCCTCCAACGTATCGTCTTCCGGTACGCGGTCGCCACTCCAGAACTTTTCGGCCCCATCGGTAAGCAATGTGCCTTGCCCACTGCCACTTAAGTTTGACAATTCTTCGGGCTATTATAAATATGTGGCGTAAACAGTCTTATTTTTTGATTGCGTTAAATTAGTAGTTTGATTGTTTCTTCCCAGCTCCAAGAGATTGCTGACTCGTGTATTTGATATTAATTTCAACTGAATACCTCCACGCGTTCCAGAGAAAACGGGTCTTGACATTCAGATAGGCTGAAGTGACCTTATAAGGGTTCCTTTTTTCATATTGAGGAACGGAACCTTTAAAATGTTTCGGTAATAAGATGAAATTAAACTTAACTAGTGGTTGAAAGTAATTTTATCGCTATCTATTAAAAGTTATCGCTAGCGCGCTAACTTACCAACCGTTTTCTTATTGGTCGTAGCAGGATTATCATATTAATTTTGCAACCAATTGTCGTGTACGTTTTTCTTTTCCTTGATTCGGTTTTATTAAACATTTATTTACTGCTTCTGAAAAAGACAAATGTCTCTATCATCATCTGTTATTCCTTTTTGGGAGTGGGACGAGAAAACATGCATTTTTTTTAGTTTTGTTTCTTATGTATCAAACCAAAAAAAACTAAACCTTAATCAGTTGATATAGACTTCAGTTCAGGCCCTACCTCCTTAAATGTAAACAACAAACAAATTAAAATAGAAATGCCCAAATTCCTGTCAACAAAGTGATTAGTAAAATATCTATGGTTGTTTACTGACTCAGATAACTTCTAAACATGAGAATTTGCGAAGTATGCTTGTAAAAATCTTGTTTTAATCTAATCTTTTATTGTTTTGGACTCTGACCCCAATTGGCAGTGTGCAAATACGGAGACTGTGGTGAATATAAGTTCCTACATTAAATTCAGAAATAAGAGTATGAAATAACAATAACATTTGTTTTAATACCCATACCTACTTATTATCTTAGTGGGCAAATTATTTTTCTTAGATTAAAATAATTCTAAATGACAAAGAAATCAGTAAGTCATCGAACTATGGAAAATAATTGAATAGGTAAAAACGAGCTAAATGGCCAATTTACGGCAGTAGATGCCAGCCTTTTTTGTTTTTTTTTGTTTTTATAATATCATCATGTACGGTGTCTTACTATAGGAAAGACTGCAAACATCGTGTCCATTTCTATTTCGAAAGAAAAGGCCAAACAGAGCCACATACAATATTTACCGGCGCTATTTAAAGACATTATGGTCATCACGGTTACTTGTTAACGTTTCAATGAAACGTCATTTACGAAAAAATGTTATACACCTTTAAAAAAACAATTTTATAGGCAAGTGTCATTGAATTTTTGCAATGGCGATGATAGAAATGCAAAAATAACATTCCCAAACATTTTTGACATTTTTCGAATCGCTATCGCCACGTTTTTGATGATAGAACGTCACTTGTCTAGGCCTCAGGTTTTAGACTGGCTACAGTAGTCTAATTTTTCATGACATACTGTTGGAAACTATTAATATATTAGAACTAATTGAGTCGAATTTTATATCTTTTTGTAAACGCACACTGTGAAGGCAAGCATATTGTGAGTTTGGGAATTACGTTGATGTTAAAAATGCATGACCAAGTGCTGGTTCCGCTCCACATCCACTAGGGCTCATAAACTAATTGATAAGCATTTGAAAACATTGATGAATCCGCTGGAAGAAAGAAAGAAAAATGATTATTTTTGCGCCAGGCACGACGCATACCATAAAAAATACAAAGGAAAAACTTAAATACAAAAACAGAGTATGCGTCTCAACCAAGCAAAACGGTCATCGCTCAGCATAATACTGCGACTCGCGTCCAAGACAGAGCCACAGCGCTGGTTTTCAGCGATAGCCGGTGTCGACTGTGTCGTCGGTGTCTGAAGATTTTAGATTATCTAAGATATTCGTGGTGGTGACAAGCGGCAGTGGCCCAACGACCTATGTAACTAAGTTATTTTATCACAAACCACGAAGCATTTTTAAACAGGAGTAGGCGTAACTAATAATAGTAGTTAATTAGATGAAGCTACTTAGGGAGTACTAAAATAAACTTATGATCTTTAATTGATGATTACATCTAGTATAAGACTTTGTGGTGCAGCTACTTTAATTTAGTTCTATTCCAAGGACTGATGGACAACTTCTTGCTTATTGGAAAATTTCTGGCAGTTAAGGAACAAATTATTTAAATTTGCTAAATGTCTTACGTTTAGACATTTTAATAGTATGATAGATGAAGATGAGTCGAAGATGCTTAGTTGACAATAGTGGTCAGATACAACTTGAAAAGGTAAGCAAATGTGCTAGCAATAAAAGAAAATAAATGCGTAGGCAAGACGCATTCAAACTTATTATTACTTTTACTACATATCTTTAAGACAAAATGAAAAGCACTAAGTCGCTCCTCAAGAAAACTTAAGTAAATCTTTTTGTAGTAAGTAAGTCCTCCTAAATAATCTAGAAAACAAGTAACGAAATTCAGAAGTTTTCATAAACTGGTTATGTACTTTGAACATAAAATTTTACCAAAAGCTTTAAATAATACAAAAATAATGACAAACAACATGCTAATCACCTAAGTCGATGGGCCCAACTTTCAAGTAATTAGCTTATTAGCTTCTAATTAAAGGGCTGTTGAGGTTATATAAAACAAGGCACAATCCGGACTGACATTAGAATAAGCTGAGCATTCATTGCGAACCTTACTTCCTTTTACAATAATCAAGAATATTCCAAAATGTCTTCGAATTCTGGTCAATCAACGACAGCAAGTTGTTACAATGTTGGTAACGGTTCGGTTACCTCCAGTGAGTGCCGTTGGAATGAAGTTGATGGCACTAACTCGTTGCAAAATACCATGGTAAGTGGATTTTCATGCTTTTCAGTTTTCATTTACTTTATAACCGATTAGATTTATTTTATGCCCAATCCGATTTCATGTTCGATAACTAATAAAATCTTTCTCTTGTTCACAGCCGCCAGCGTGGAGCCAGTTCCCACCACACAGCCTTCCGTCAGTACCAGTGGCATACAATGAATGCCAGTACGCAAGCAGCGAAGGCCAAAGCTGGTCCGATCAACCAGCACTCGGAATACAGATCACTCAGTCACCTGGCTGCAACCAAAAACCTGGTGCAATGAAAAAGCAAAAGAGGATAAGAACTGCATTCACAACGCAACAGGTGCTGGCGCTCGAGGAGGAGTATGCAAGTAACCGGTACCTGGAACGCCAAAGAAGGTTAGAATTGTCAAAACAACTTGACTTACACGAAAGGACCCTAAAAATCTGGTTCCAGAATCGTCGGATGAAGGAAAAGAAAGAAAGAGAAGACTCCGAAGCAACTAGCACATCGGAAACTCCTGAGTTTCATGAGCATCAGTATCTGCCAGCAACGAGCTATTCGCCAGCGTCATGTCCTTCGTCCGCGATGCCGTCATATATGCCACCTCCGACGCAAGCATCATGGCTTCCTCCTGCGATGCCAGAATGTTATTATTCTCACTCAATGTCTATGCCATGTCAGACTGACATAGGATTGGCAATGAGTGGGTACCAGCAGTCTTCAGAAACGGAATTTGTAGAGTTGGCACCAGAAGTGCCACTTCGAGAACCGGGAAGACATGAACCCACTCCTAGTGGTAGTAGTGAAGATAATGACGGGGACTGGTCAAGACTTATTATATCATCTCTTAATTTTGTAGATTAGTATTAGATTTAGGTTAAGTTAATTCCAATGTTAGTTAACTTTAAGCTTATCAATTGTTTTAGTAAATATTATATAAATGAATCTAATTATTAGCACCTAATTTAATTTTAATAATAATTTAATTAATACAATGCATAAAAACATATATTTTAAAATGGTAATAATAAATGCATCCAAAATTTGTATGCGGTTAAACATAGCGATCCTGACATTAGAATAAGATCTCATTATATTATAATGTACCTATTTTTTTACAAATAAATAATTTGAATTTGAATAAAAATTAATAAAATCGTTGTTATATTTTTTTTTTACTTTATAACCTACTAGCACTCCGCCCGCGACTTCGTTTGCGTGATTTCGTATTTTATACAACTAAGTAAGTTAGTGAAGATGACCAAAAATAAGCTATTATTAAATCAATAATAAAATGTGTATCGTAGATATATATACAGTTTAAGTTAGGATTTACGAAACTTAAATGTCGTGTCCGATAAGTTTTAGCTAAATAAAGTCACACCGGTTATTCGGTCAAAACCTCAGTCATGAGGCTTTACAATAAGATCCATAGCGAGTACACCACTCACCATCTAATACTATGAAGAAGACAGTGCAGTGGAGCATCCTCACGAGACTTACGATAAATATGGATAAAGCTAAGGTCATTTTGAATACCCATGTAGTAACCATTTGCAAGAAAATCTGTGACTTTACAGAAGGTATTCATCGAACCCGACTCGGAAACACGGACAGGGAAACTGAGGTAACCTACATAGCCCCAAGAATGACGAAACTTTGGTTGCATTAAGCAGACCAGATTGTTTGCTGAACAGAAGGCCTATGGGACTGAAAGGTTCTGGAATGGCGAGGTCGTTACTGGAAGGTGCAACATTGAATGGCCTCACACAAATTGGACTGATGTCCTGGCGAGGGCCACAAGTCTGCTGAATCCGAAGCGCGATTTTTGAGTCGCATAAATTCGTGTGGAGCAAAACTTACTTTAGTATGGAAACGAATGCTGCGTAAATTACGCGACACTAAAACGTCACTCATAAAATTACCTACGTTTGTTTGACCTGACGTTTTTTGTTGACTTTTTGTTGTTTTGTTTATGTTTTTTTGGCCTGAGAAAAACGGTCCAGTTCGTTAGTTCCAAATCGAGGTAGAAGTCGTCTTAGTGCCGTAAGATTCTTATCTTACGGCACTAAGACGACTTCTACCTCGATTCAACTCAAAAATCCGTTGACACCCCTAAATTATCTTCTGGGGCTAATTCTGAAAAACTAATGATCGCAATTTATTATTTGCCCAAGGAATAAGATTTTTCATACTAATAAATGTCTCCCTTTTAACGGTTGAATTTCCAAAAATCCCCCCTTAGTGTTACCCTACATCATAAAAAGAAGCTATGTGCAGTAAAATATTTCAAAAATCTTTCTCACCCCCTAAATAGTATTTTGGTGCAAGTTCCGAAAAAGTAATAACTAATAACAACCTTCATTTCTTATTAAGCTTAGTATTTGTGCCAAATTTCAAGTTTAGTAACCCAAGATCTTCAACACTCCACAAATCATCTTTTAGGGGTAGTGTCGAAAACTATTAATGACATAATTTTATCATTGCCAAGTTTCAAATTTATTAATCCAAGAAATAAGAATTCCTAGACAAATTTTGACATCCCTTAAATTGTATTTTGGGGGTAGTTGCTAAAAACTTATGTTAACTTTATTATTTTGCCCAAGGAATTAGACTTCTCATACAAACAAATATCTCTCGTTTGCTCCCCTGCATCATAAGAAGAAGCAAATATATAAGTCCAACAAATTGCCACCTTTAACCCCTTAGGGGTACAATATCCGGAAATCAATGAACTCATTGTTTTTTTATTAATCAAGAGCGGAAACCTACAATTTCAGATGTTTTACCTTCTAAACCAAAGAAATTTGATATAAAGTTTCAACCCCTATTTTTAGGCGTAGAATTTCCAAAAAATATTAAATACGTGAATTTTTTTTATCAACCAAAAGCAGCTTAAATCTAAAATTTCACTTGTCCAATTTACAAACTGTAGAAATTACATACAAACTTTTAACCCCCTTTTTACCCCCTTAAGAGAGGATTTTCCAAAAACCAATAAATACGTGAATTCTTTTTATCAACCAAGAGCGTGAATATAAAATTTCACGTGTCCAACTTACAAGCTGTAGAAATTACATACAAACTTTCAACAACCCTTTTTACCCCCTTAAGGATGCCATTTCCGGAAATAATTAAACTTATTGATTTGTTATTAATCAAGAGCGTAAACCTACACTTTCAGATGTTTTACCGTCTATACCTAAGAAATTTGATGTAAAGTTTCGAACCCTATTTTATACCCTTAGGCTAGCCGCATACCTACGTTTTCCGCGTTCTGTTTCCGAATACGTTTTCCGTATTCGGAGACCCTACTGCATCATACGCTACTAAAATACATTGAGTGCCGCACACGTCCGTTTTTGTTTCGAACGGAATCCTTTCCGTACGTACGTATCGAATGCCAGCCATACTTTCCGTATCTACGTATCGAATGCCAGCCCGCGCGTTCGTGTAAGTTCGCAACAGGAAAAAACTAACGTCTGCGCTAAGTTCACGGCATTCCTAGTCTGTATTCCGTGTTCGGAAATCGAACGCGGAAAACGTACTTACGTATGTGGCCAGCCTTAGGAGTAGAATTTCCAAAAACTAATAAATACGTGAATTCTTTTTGTCAACCAAAAGCTTAAATCTAAAATTGCACGTGTCCAACTTACAAACTGTAGAAATTACATAAAAATTTTCAATCCTCTTTTTACCCCCTCAGGGGTGGAATTTTCAAAAACGAATATATACAGCAATTCTTTTTATCAACGAAGAGCGTAAATCTTAAAGTTCACGTGTCCAACTTACAAATTGTAAAAATTGAATATAAACTTTCAACTCGCTTTTTACCCCCTTAAGGGTCGAATTTCCAAAAACCAATAAAAACCTTAATTATTTTTATCAACCAAAAGCGTAAATCTAAAATTTCACGTCTCCAACTTACAAAGTTTAGAAATTACATACAAACTTTCAACCCCCTTTTTACCCCCTTTGGGGTGGAATTTCCAAAAATCCTATCTTAGTGCTCACTTACGTCACTTGAGGAACCTTTCTGCCAAATTTCATGCTTCTAGGCTTAGCGGTTTTGGCTGTGCCTTGATCGATCAGTCAGTCCGTCAGCCAATCAGTCATGCCATTGTGCGTTTTAAACAAGATAAAAGAATCATCTCAATCATTTCTAATATATTTGTTACAATTTATTGGTATTTTATTTTAAATTTTAAACAATATACCATGAAACTCTTTCCAGCATTATTATTATTTCATAAATAAATAACTTAATACCATTTATTGATTTAAAAGAGTATCTGTGGAGTTTCTTGCACGTTCTTCTCCTCTTCTACGTTTTGGGACGTACAACTATGTTCATCTTTTTGACTGTATGAACTATACAGTTAAAAAGTGCTGCATTGGTTTAATAGAAATACATTCTCTAAGTTGCAGTTTGAGATCATGTTTGCGTAAGTTGCCGAAATCTTACATTATGTTTGTCAATCTGAAAAGGTCTCAGTTATATACCAGCTTAATTAACTGTGACACCAGAGGTGGCCACACCTCACACGAAAAGAAGAAGATGTTATATACCTACCTTACTTGCAATATGAGAACAAATATGTGGCTGTATTGAATGAACCAGTTATATGTGAACCTAATAGGAGAAATAGTGAAGACTACAAACTTGTTTTTGTTAGATATCCTCATATCTTAAAAAGGTAATAATTGTTTAACAATAACAGATATTGTATCTGTTATACTATAGTAAAGTTAAAACTATTGGATTTTTTAACATATTGGTATATTGGTAATGACATCAATCGGCTGTGGCCCAACAACCTATGTAACCAGGTCAAATCTCAAAGCATTTTCTAAACATGAACAGATAAATTACTATGTTCCTATTTATCTTGGTACAGGACGAAATTCTGGATATTATAGCAATAAGGAGCTGTGGTGGCCCAGTTGTGGTGGTGGCCCCGACTTACTTATCGAAGGTCGTGAGTTCGATCCCGTGCAGGCGCTTTACTTTGTGTAAGTAAATTATTTCATCACCACTGTCTTAAAACGTGTCCTAGAACCAAAAATTCGAAGATGTCCACCAACCCGCATTGCGCCCGCGTGGTGTATTAAGGGCCATTCCCTACCTCACAGCGAGAAGGCTTGTGTTCCAGCTGTGGGAATATTAAAAGGTTGCTAATAATAGTAATTAAGTAGATGAAGTTACTTAGGGAATACTAAAATAAAACTATGACCTCTAATTAGTGATCATAAAATCTAGTATAAGGATTTGTTTTGCAGCTACTTCACTTCAGTTATATTTTAAGGACAGAAGGACAACTACTTGCATATTGGAAATGTTCAGGTATTTCAAGAACAAATTATATAAATTGGTTAAACTCCGCAGACGCGATGAGTATGATATCCGATGACGATAATAAAAAGATAATAGTAGTCAGCTGCAAATAAATTTAATTTGGGCCTTTATTATGACGTACTAGGATAAACGTTGCATTCAAAGGGAAGAGATTTGTGTGAGAAACAGTTATTTTTAATTACTCGGTAATCAATATCAGATCATTCAAATAAATACCTTCATGATATATTCAAAGTTTAAACTACTTAGTTAAGGCATATTAAAAGTTTTATACGGATGTAAAGAAAGTTTTAAGTAGATGAGTAGAAGATGCTTGGTTGACAATTAATAGAGTTGTGCTTGAAAAGGTAAGCAAATGTTCCAGCATCAAAAGTAATAAGTAAAGTTAGTACATAACTTTAAGAGAAAACGAAAAGTTTTGAGTCTCTCCTCAAGAAACTTAAAGTAAATGACTTTTGAGGCAACTCATCCTAAAAATGTAGAAAACAAGCAACGAAATTCAGAAGTTTTCATAGTTATGAATGTTGAATACATTGTTTTTATCATAAATCTTAAAACATACTACAAAAATGTTAAAAAACAACGTGCTAATCACCCAAGCCGGTGAGCGCAACTTTCAAGTAATTTGTTTATTACCTACTAATTAAAGGGTTGTATATAAAAACTGGGAACAATTTGGACAGACATTAGAATTAGCTGAGCAGTCATTGCGAACCCTTTCGTCCTTACAATAATCAAAAATATTCCAAAATGTACAATGTTGGTAACGGTGCGGTTGCCTCCAGTGAGTGCCGTTGGAATCAAGTTGATGGGGCTAATATGTTGCAGAATAACAAGGTAATTTGATTTTCATACTTTTTAATTTTCAGCAATTACTTTATAACCGATTAGATTTATTTTCTGTGTAATCTATTTTTATGTTCTATTCAGTACGATAACTAATAAATATTTTTCTTGTTCACAGCCTCCAGTGTGGAACCAATTCGCAACACACAGCGTTGCGTCAGTACCAGTAGCATACAATGAGTGCTCGTTCGCAAGCAGCGGAAGCCAAAGCTGGTCGGATCAATCGAAGGATGGAATACAGATTTCTCAGTCGTTTGGCTGTAGCAAGAAACCAGGTGCAGTTAAAAAACCAAAAAGATACCGCACTGCATTTACAACCCAGCAGGTGCTGGACCTCGAGGCGGAGTTTGCAAGGAACCGCTACCTCGACCGCCTGAGAAGGCTTCATTTGGCAAAACTCCTAGGCCTGGATGAACGAGCTCTAAAAATCTGGTTCCAGAATCGCCGAATGAAGGAAAAGAGAGACAGAGAAGACTCCGGCGACACCACCAGCACATCAGAGTGTTCGGAAGAGGGTAACTCATATATACCGATACCAATTCACGAACACCAGTATCTACCGGAGACGGAGTATCCGCCAGTAAAGCCAGTGTCATGTCCTCCACCCGCGATGCCGTCATATGTGCCACCTACGATGGCAGCATCATGGCTTCCTCCTGCGATGCCAGAGTCTTATTTTCTTCACTCACTGCCAATGTCATGTCAAAATGAGTACCAGCAAACATTTCAATCTGCAGAAACGGAGTTCCTCGAGTTGGAACCAGAAGTGGTGCCAATTCCAGAACTGGGAGCACTTGAACCCACTCCAAGTGCCTCTAGTGAAGAGAAAGACTGGGAATTGTCTAGGTTGTTATCGGCTCTGTATGGAGATTAGTTTTAGATTTTGGTTATGTTAATTTTTAGGTAGTTGTAAGCTTGTAAATATTATATTTTTAAATATCTAAAATGAATAAAATCGTTCTCATAAAATATTTTTCTTTTACTTGATAGCCTGTTGGGGTTAAGAAATGATTGATTTAACAGCCACTTAGACCTACTTAGAAAATAAAATAAAAAATCACTATGCCTCTTGATTACTTTAGGCGTTGTCCTAATACAACGTGACGATCGCGCGTTTGCGTGACCTTCGCGTTGATTTGTATTGCAAACACGAACAGAGGGCGCTTTTCAATATCGTAATACAAATGAACGCGACGGTTGCGCGAACGAACTTAACCACTGAAAAGGGTTTGAAACAATTTCACAACATATCTCACTGCATATCACACTATTATACAGTTAAAAATTAGATGTTTATATAAAACTCTCACAAAAAAAAGCTAACTAAAACATGATTTTTAATGGAAAGACTAACCAGTAACCATTTCTTTTGTGTAATAAATAACTAGAAGGTCCGTGTATATATAGATTATCTCGTTGGTAGCGTCGATCAAAATAGAGATAATTTTTATGTTATCTTCGATTTTATAAAAAAAAGCCGAAACCCGGATTTCGTTTTCAAAAAGAACTTTTGTATGAGTTAAAATGATCAGGGTCTACATAAAGACTGCAAATTATTTTTTTACTACCAGCTACTTCACAAACATGTGTATGACGTCTGACCAAAAACCCATGACGTCATTTTTACCAAACGCAGCACTGGAGTTTAATATCGTGTGTTTGCATTTTTTATGAATTTGATAACTTTATTGTAACCATAAACTAAGAGTTAATTTTATTTATAGTATAATCTACATAACGACCTGCTTTTTGACTTACTTAAGTACACCCGTTAATCACCACCAGTCTTGCAATACATCATTACAGAAATGATAGAAGCGCAAGTGCTTTTTGAGTATTGAGTTAACAATAATGTCAGTTGGTAAAATATACAAAATGACCTTATAGTTATTTATTACACAAAAGAAATGGTTACTGGTTAGTCTTTTCATCAAAAATCGATTCTATTGCATTCTACATCTTTATGACTGGCTGTGAACGGCCAATTAACCATAAAAAAATAATGAATATCTTTTAAATAAAGGTTCTATTCTATACTAGTTATTTTTCTAATTAACGTAGAATCGCCTAATAATATTTTTTTCAGTGATCATGACACTTTGGTTTTTTTTTATAAGAAACCATGAAACTACACCTATAACAAAAAAAAAAACAACAATATCCGACAACGGCGGTCCATTTAATAACTGTTAACTGTATGTCATTCATTCATTGCGTTGCCGTTGGTCGGTTTGGTGCCAGTACTTACAGTACTGGCACCAAACCGACCAACGCAATGAGGCCCCTCAGAGATGCGTCTTTGCAATTTTACTGTCATACTAAAACAGAAAGATTGTAGACAGGTGCACTGATTGGTCGTATGTTTACTATTTCAAATGTTCGATACACAATTTATCGAGATTTTATGATCTCTCATAAACTTAACTCTCGATAAAGTGTATATGAAACAGCATAGAATTAGCTACCTATTAAATCATTCGTGTGGTTTATAAACCTCACCTGTGGCTCGGTTTATAAACTCGCATTCATGTTTTAGTACTTAAGCTTTTTTTGTGAGATTTTTATATAAACAACCAATTTTTAACTGTACAATAGTGTGATATGTTGTGAAATTGTTTCAAACCCTTTTCAGTAATTAAGGGGTTGTCCTAATAAAACGCGAAAATCGCGCGTTCGCGCAACCGTCGCGTTCATTCGTATTACGATATTGAAAAGCGCCCTCTGTTCGTGTTTGCAATACAAATCAACGCAAAGGTCACGCGAACGCGCGATCGTCACGTTGTATTAGGACAACGCCTAAAGTAATCAAGAGGCATAGTGATTTTTATTTTATTTTCTAAGTAGGTCTAAGTAGCTGTTGAATCAATCATTTCTTAACCCCAACAGGCTATCAAGTAAAAGAAAAATATTTTATGAGAACGATTTTATTCATTTTAGATATTTAAAAAGACTATAATATTTACAAGCTTACAACTACCTAAAAATTAACATAACCAAAATCTAAAACTAATCTCCATACAGAGCCGATAACAACCTAGACAATTCCCAGTCTTTCTCTTCACTAGAGGCACTTGGAGTGGGTTCAAGTGCTCTCAGTTCTGGAATTGGCACCACTTCTGGTTCCAACTCCAGAAACTCCGTTTCTGCAGATTGAAATGTTTGCTGGTACTCATTTTGACATGACATTGGCAGTGAGTGAAGAAAATAAGACTCTGGCATCGCAGGAGGAAGCCATGATGCTGCCATCGTAGGTGGCACATATGACGGCATCGCGGGTGGAGGACATGACACTGGCTTTACTGGCGGATACTCCGTCTCCGGTAGATACTGGTGTTCGTGAATTGGTATCGGTATATATGAGTTACCCTCTTCCGAACACTCTGATGTGCTGGTGGTGTCGCCGGAGTCTTCTCTGTCTCTCTTTTCCTTCATTCGGCGATTCTGGAACCAGATTTTTAGAGCTCGTTCATCCAGGCCTAGGAGTTTTGCCAAATGAAGCCTTCTCAGGCGGTCAAGGTAGCGGTTCCTTGCATACTCCGCCTCGAGGTCCAGCACCTGCTGGGTTGTAAATGCAGTGCGGTATCTTTTTGGTTTTTTAACTGCACCTGGTTTCTTGCTACAGCCAAACGACTGAGAAATCTGTATTCCATCCTTCGATTGATCCGACCAGCTTTGGCTTCCGCTGCTTGCGAACGAGCACTCATTGTATGCTACTGGTACTGACGCAACGCTGTGTGTTGCGAATTGGTTCCACACTGGAGGCTGTGAACAAGAAAAATATTTATTAGTTATCGTACTGTATAGAACATAAAAATAGATTACACAGAAAATAAATCTAATCGGTTATAAAGTAATTGCTGAAAATTAGAAAGTATGAAAATCAAATTACCTTGTTATTCTGCAACATATTAGCCCCATCAACTTGATTCCAACGGCACTCACTGGAGGCAACCGCACCGTTACCAACATTGTACATTTTGGTGTATTCTTGATTATTGTAAGAGGACGAAAGGTTCGCAATGACTGCTCAGCTAATTCTAATGTCTGTCCAAATTGTTCCCAGTTTTTATATACAACCCTTTAATTAGTAGGTAATAAACAAATTACTTGAAAGTTGCGCTCACCGGCTTGGGTGATTAGCATGTTGTTTTTTTAATATTTTTGTAGTATGTTTTAAGGTTTATGATAAAAACAATGTATTCAACATTCATAACTATGAAAACTTCTAAATTTCGTTGCTAGTTTTCTACATTTTTAGGATGAGTTACCTCAAAAGTCATTTACTTTAAGTTTCTTGAGGAGTGACTCAAAACTTTTCGTTTTCTCTTAAAGTTATGTACTAACTTTACTTATTACTTTTGATGCTGGAACATTTGCTTACCTTTTCAAGCACAACTCTATTAATTGTCAACCAAGCATCTTCTACTCATCTACTTAAAACTTTCTTTACATCTGTATAAAACTTATAAAATGTCTTAACTTAGTAGTTTAAACTTTGAATATATCATGAAGGTATTTATTTGAATGATCTGATTTTCATTACCAAGTAATTCAAAATAACTGTTTCTCACACAAATCTCTTCCCTTTGAATGCAACGTTTATCCTAGTACGTCATAATAACGGGCCAAATTAAATTTATTTGCAGCTGACTACTATGATCTTTTTATTATCGTCATCGGATATCATACTCATCGCGTCTGCGCAGTTTAACCAATTAATATAATTTGTTCATGAAATACCTGAACATTTCCAATATGCAAGTAGTTGTCCTTCTGTCCTTAAAATAGAACTGAAGTGAAGTAGCTGCAAAACAAATCCTTATACTAGATTTTATGATCACTAATTAGAGGTCATAGTTTTATTTTAGTATTCCCTAAGTAACTTCATCTACTTAATTACTATTAGTAGCAACCTTTTAATATTCCCACAGCTGGAACACAAGCCTTCTCGCTGTGCTGTAGAGAATGACCCTTAATTCACTACGCGGGCGCAATGCTGTTTGGTGGACATCTTCGAATTTTTGGTTCTAGGATATGACGGTTTCCTCACGATGTTGTCCCTCACCGTTTTAAGACAGTGGTAATAAAATAATTTACTTACACAAAGTAAAGCACCTGCCTAGGTTCGAACTCACGATCTACGACACGTATGTCGGGGCCACCACCACAACTGGGCCACCACAGCTCCTTATTGCTATAATATCCAGAATTTCGTCCTGTACCAAGATAAATAGGAACAAAATAATTTATATGTTCATGTTTAGAAAATGCTTTGAGGTCTGAGATTATATAATCTGGTTACATAGGTTGTAGGGCCACAGCCGATTGATGTCATTTACCAATATGTTAAAAAATCAAATAGTTTTAACTTTGCTTTAGTATAACATATACAATATCTGTTATTGTTAAACAATTATTATCTTTTTAAGATATTAGGATATCTTACAAAAACAAGTTTGTAGTGTTCACTATTTCTCCTATTAGGTTCACATATAACTGGTTCATTCAATACAGCCACATATCTGTTCTCATATTGAAAGTAAGGTATGTATATAACTTCTTCTTCTTTTCTTGTGAGGTTTGGCCACCCCTGGTGTCACAGTTAATTAAGCCGGTATATAACTGAGACCTTTTCAGATCCATAATTATTGACAAACATAATGTACGATTTTGGAAACTTACGCAAACATACTCTCAAACTGCAACTTAGAGAATGTATTTCAATTAAACCAATGCAGCACTTTGAACTGTAAAGCTCATACAGTCAAAAAGATGAACATAGTTGCACGTCCAAAAACGTAGAAGAGAAGAAGAACGTGCAAGAAACTTCACAAAGACTCTTTTAAATCAATAAATGGTAACTAGTTATTTATTTATGAAATAATAATAATGCTGAAAATATTGAGTTTATACTTTCTAAAGATAGGCTCATAGTCTTTAGCAGATTAATCAATGTTTTAAAGTACTAATAAATTAATGAGAGCCTTAAATGCCGTAGAGCAGGACATGCACTGAGTCAAGCATTTTTATCAGCAATATAATCCCCAAAATTTATAGTTATGCTTGCCTTGACATTGTGCGTTTTAAACAAGATAAAAAAATCATCTCAATCATTTCTAATATATTTGTTACAATTTATTGGTATTTTAACTTAAATTTTTAACTAATATACCATGAATGATACTTTAAATTGTCTGGTTGAACTAATTGGTTTTATTTTGTAGTAGCTTAAATATGCTTGTTTCATATTTATTAAAAAGACATTGTTTCGTACATGATGTTTTTATACATACATAGACAATATACCGTCATGACGTGAAACAGTTCCCTTAGGGAACCACGCCGGTAGAGATTGTAAGTGGATATCGCTCTTTTTTTAAATATTGCCTCGTTTTATGCAGTCTGTTTCTTAAGTAGATACCGTAAAACTAAAATAGAGTGGACTTGCGGTATCAACGTTCTTAAGTTCACCATTTAGTTCGTGTTTATCTATTCATTATTTACCCACAATCTGACGATTTTGTTGATTTAGTTGAAATGCAAAAATAATTTAACTAAAAATATAAGTAGGTCCTGGTATCCGAAACGTAATTATAATAAAAAAACTTGCATTAGAAATCCGTTAATCTCATTTTCCGTAATTACGTACTTCAACATTCACTACAAGTTTTAGGTGAAATAAAATTCGTTCAGATATTTTTCGAACTTATGATAGGTTACCTTTGGACAGACATCAGAATTAGCTGAGCATTCATTGCGAACCATACCTCCTCTTATAATAATCAAATATATTCCAAAATGTCTACGACACCAGCTTGTTACAATGTTGGTAATGGTGCGGTTGCCTCCAGTGAGTGCCGTCGGAATCAAGTTGATGGGGCTAATATGTTGTAGAATAACATGTTTTTTTGCGTCTATATAAATATAATACCAGATAAAATACCAGAGGGCTGGCCTTTTTTTTGCCCAAAGAATCAGAATTGCCATCCAACGTGGCAATGCTGCCTGCCTTCTGGGCACTTTTCCTGTTGACAGCGATGTGGACGAATTTTTTGACGCCCGTAATTTTAAATATTTTTTTTTCTTATTTTAGTTCTAATTTTAGTTTACAAATAATGTACATGGTAATTTGATTTTCATACTTTTTAGTTTTCAGCAATTACTTTACAACCGATTACATTTATTTTCTGTGAAATCCAATTTTATATTCTATTCAGTACGATAACTAATAAATATTTTCTCTTTCCTTCTCTGAGACCTCACACTCGTACGAGAGACTAAAAAATAATAATTTTATACGTTTAAGATAAAAAAAATTACTTATGAATATGAACAACTTTTACTATTGGATGAAATATGTGAAATCGTAGTACACACATTATTGGTGAGTAGCGACCGCGGTCCAGAAGACGCAACGTTGGAAGGCCTCCCTGTAGGTGGACCGACAACCTGGTTACCGCTTAGGGACTCCGATGGATTCAAGGAGCTTAGGTTCGATCAGAGTGGCGACGACGCTTGGGGAAAGCCTGTCCAGCTGGCTTCTTTCGGCTGAAGTGATGATGTTGACACTTATGTATCATGGTTTGCAGTTGCTGACAATAGACATCTGCCGTAATTGTCTGGCCAGATTTAAGAAAACTGTTGTGAACGACACCGGCACTAGTCAACCAATCGCTCACAAGTAATTTTTTTTGAGTCAATTTTAGCTTGGGGCAGGATTTGGCTGGTTCGCCAGGGTTCAGCTATTGCGATGAGCGTTTCCGATTTTTGTACAGGATTCACTTTTCATCACAGGTCGGTTCGATTAAAAATTTAAAATTAATCCCTTCGTTATTGTGCCGCTTGAGTAATGTAATGCAGCAGATGACGCGCGTTTGTCGGTTTGATGCACTCAATTCATAAGGTCCCCACGTTTCAAGCTTTTTCACCTTCCCAATTTGCCTCAAGTGGATTAAAACAGTTTTATCACTAACATCACAGCTTGCAGCTAACTCGGATGTGGTTTGCGATGGATCCACTTCCACAAAATCCTTCAATTCTTCATTATCAACTTTGGTCTCCGGCCGTCCACGGGGCTTGTTCTGCATGTCGAAATTTCCAGAACGAAAACGTTGGAACCAAAAACGCAATGTGTTTTCTTTTGCGACACCGAGGCCATACACATCATGAATCCTTCGAGCCGTTTCTGCAGCACTGGTGCCACTCTTACTCGTAAATAACGCGATATTTCATGTTTTCCATTTTGTAAACTGACTGGCGCAAAGAAAAAACCAAAAGAGGAAAAAACAAATGAATTACGGTTTTCCAAACAAAAAAGCATGAGTAAATAGCTGTATAAATATAAAATTGGAATTCCTAACCAAAGAGGAGATATTTGAGATGAAAGTGGCTAGTACGACAAAACGCCAATTTCATAGGTAAGGACGTAATATATAGATACAAATAAACAAGAATTGGTCGTTTAAAGGTTTTAGATGTAGACCTGTTTATAAAAAACCTAAGTAAGCCCGATAATCACCTCCAGTCTTGAAATACATCATTACAGAACTGGTAGTTACGCAAGTATTTTTTGAGTACTTAGTTAACAATAACTGAGTTGGTAACAAAATATACCAAATGATTTTTAGAATACCAACTACTTTTCATATTTTTCATATGTGTCATCATAATCATTACAGCCGAAAGACGTCAACTGCTGGACAGGCTGCCCCCAAGCGTCGATAATGAGAGAGTGCACCTGTGATTGATCCAATCCTTGTGCACTGTAATATCTACCGCGTCAATAGCTAGTTTCCGCTGAGATTATATTTCAGGCGGGACGGTTTATAGTAACCTAACATGAAAGAGATGACGGGAAGTCAGTTATTTTTTACTGTCATCTATACTAATATTATAAAGAGGTACAGTTTGTGAGTTTGTGAGGTTGTAGGGGTTAATGTCTGGGTCTATTGAACTGATTAGATGTAATTTGGCATGGCGACAGTTTCAGACCCTGATGAAGGACATAGGATGGTTTGTATTCTCTTGGGATGATAAAACATTTTAACGCGGGTGAAGCCGCGGGCAGAAGCTAGTACTTAATAAGATAGATTGTAGACTGGTGCACTGATCGGTCGTATTATTCTATTCCGAATGTTCGATATACAATTTATAGAGAGTTAATAATCTTTCAAAAAGTTAACTCTCGATAAAGTGTATAATATGAAACTGCATAGAATTAGGTATTAAAAATTCGTGTGATACTATTATAAACCACACTCATGGTTAATAACCTTTGTTATGTGAGAGTATCATAAATTACCATTATTGAAGTGTATAAGAATGTAATGTGCAGGGAAATGTGTTGTGATAATTTTTCAAATATTTTTTCAGTGGCTAATGTAATCAGAGGCACAGTTATTTAATTTTTTTTAATTAGTTCTATACGGCTGTTCAATCAATCATTTTACCTCAATAGGTTATAAAGTAAAAAAAATACGACAGTGATTTTATTCATTTTAATATAATATTTACGAATACAATTAATAAGCTTAAAATAACCTAACATTGGAATAAACTTAACCTAAATCTAAAACTAATCTACAAAATGAAGAGACGACATAATAAGTCTTGACCAATCCCCGTCATTATCTTCACTACTACCACTTGGAGTGGGTTCATTTCTTCCCGGTTCTGTAAGTGGCACTTCTGGTGCCAACTCTACAAATTCCGTTTCTGAAGACTGCTGGTACCCACTCATTGCCAATCCTATGTCAGTCTGACATGGCATATACATAGATTGAGAATAATAAGATTCTGGCATCGCAGGAGGAAGCCATGATGTTTGCGTCGCAGGTGGAATGTATGACGGCATCGCGGACGGAGGGCATGACGCTGGCATTACTGACAGATACTGATGCTCGTGAAACTCAGGAGTTTCCGAGGTGCTAGTTGCTTCGGAGTCTTCTCTGTCTTTCTTTTCCTTCATCCGACGATTCTGGAACCAGATTTTTAGGGTCCGTTCGTGTAAGTCAAGTTGTTTTGACAATTCTAATCTTCTTTGGCGTTCCAGGTACCGGTTACTTGCATACTCCTCCTCGAGCGCCAGCACCTGTTGCGTTGTGAATGCAGTTCTTATCCTCTTTTGCTTTTTCATTGCACCAGGTTTTGTGTTGCTGCCAGGTGACTGAGTGATCCGTATTCCGAGTGCTGGTTGATCGGACCAGCTTTGGCCTTCGCTGCTTGCGTACTGGCATTCATTGTATGCCACTGGTACTGAGGGAACGCTGTGTGGTGGGAACTGGCTCCACGCTGGCGGCTGTGAACAAGTGAAAGATTTTATTAGTAATCGAACATGAAATCGGATTGGGCATAAAAGAAATCTAATCGGTTAAAAAGTAAATGCTGAAAACTGAAAAGTACGAAAATCTACTTACCATGGTATTCTGCAAAATATTAGTGCCATCAACTTGATTCCAACGGCACTCACTGGAGGTTACGGAACCGTTACCAACATTGTAACAACTTGTTGTCGTAGACTGACCAGAAGTCGAAGACATTTTGAAATATTCTTGTGTATTGTAAAAGGAAGTAAGGTTCGCAATGAATGCTCAGCTAATTCTAAAGTCTGTCCGGATTGTGCCTTGTTTTATATACCCTCAACAGCCCTTTAATTAGAAGCTAATAAGCTAATTACTTGTAAGTTGGGCCCATTGACTTAGGTGATTAGCATGTTGTTTGTCATAATTTTTGTGTTATTTAAAGCTTTTGGTAAAATTTTATGCTCAAAGTACATAACCAGTTTATGAAAACTTCTGAATTTCGTTACTTGTTTTCTCGATTTTTTAGGAGGACTTACTAACAAAAAATTTACTTAAGATTTCTTGAGGAGCGACTTAGTGCTTTAAGTTTTGGCTTAAATATATGTAATAAAAGTATTAATAAGTTTCAATGCATAGACAAGACTTTATTTACTTTTATTGCTGGCACATTTGCTTACCTTTTGAAGTTGAATCTGTCCACTATTGTCGACCAAGCATCTTCTACTCATCTACGTCTATGATACTACTAAAATGCCTAAACGTAATTGTTAAAAGTTTGAATTTATCAAGTAAGTATAAATTTGAATGATCCGGTACTGATTTCCATGACATTCAAAATAACTGGAATTTAGCAAATTTAAATAATTTGTTCCTTAGCTGCCACAAATTTTCCAATAAACAAGAAGTTGTCCATCTGTCCTTGGAATAGAACTAAATTAAAGTAGCTGCACCACAAATTCTTAAACTAGATGTAATCACCAATTAAAGATCATAAGTTTATTTTAGTACTCCCTAAGTAGCTTCATCTAATTAACTACTATTATTAGTTAAGCCTACTCCTGTTTAAAAAATACTTCGTGGTTTGAGATAAAATAACTTAGTTTGACCACAATAGATCCCAATGGGTCGAAGTGTCCGAGTTATTTCTCGGCCCCTCCACAAGATAAGATACATAGGTCGTTGGGCCACTACCGCTTGTCACCATCACGAATATCTTAGGTAATCTTACAATCTTCAGACACCGACATATTCGGCACCGGCTATCGCTGAAAACCAGCGCTGTGGCTCTGTCATGGATGCGAGTCCCAGTATTATGCTGAGCGATGGCCGTTTTGCGTGGTTATGACGCATACTCTGTATTTGCATTTATGTTTTTTATTTGTATTTTTTAAGGTATGCGTCGTGCCTGGCGCAAATTAACATTTTTTCTTTCTTTCTTCCAGCGGATTTATCAATGTTTATCAATAAGTTTATGAGCCCTAGTGGTTGTGGAGCAGGACCAGCACTTGGTCATGCACTTTTAACATCAACGTAATTCCCAAACTCACAATATGCTTGCCTTCACAGTGTGCGTTTAAAATTAGATATAAAATTGGACTCAATTAGCTCTAATATATTTATAGTTTTAAAAAGTATGTCATGAAACTCAGTTTTCATCATTATTGTAGCCAGTCTAAAACCTGAGGCCCTAGACACGTCATATTCTATCATCAAAAGCGTGGCGATAACGAATCGAAAAATGTAAAAAATTTATGGGAATGTCAAACGCAATTAAAATTTCACGTGATTATTCCCTTACATTTTTGCACTTCTACCATCGCCATTGCTAAAATCCAATGACACTTGTCTAGAGCTTCTGGGTAGACAGAAAAACATAACAAAAAAAAAAAAAAAAAATTTACCCTATTGTTTTTTAAGGGTATATGATATTTTTTCGTAAAATTTCGTGATGAGGGTAATATATTTAAATAGCACCGGTAAAGATTGTATGTGGCTCTGTTTGGCCTTTTTATCGAAATAGAAATGGACTCGATGTCTGCAGTCTGTCCCTATAGTAAGACACCTTACATGATGATATTACGAAAACAAAGCTCGTTTTTAATTATTATTATTTTTTCCTAGTTCGATGACTTACTGATTTCTTAGCCATTTAGAATTATTTTAATCTAAGAAAAATAGTTTGCCCACTAAGATAATAAGTAGATATCGGTATTAAAACAAATGTTGTTGTTATTTGATACTGTTATTTCTGTATTATTTATATAGGTACTTATATTCACCACAGTCTCCGTATTTGCACTCTGCCAATTGGGGTCAGAGTCCAAATCAATAAAAGATAAGAAAGAAACAAGATTTTTACAAGCATACTTCGCAAATTCGCATATTTAGAGGTTATCTGAGTTAATAAACAACAATAGATATTTTACTCATCACTTTGTTGACAGGATTTTGGGCATTTCTATTTTAATTTGTTTATTGTTTACATTTAAGGAGGTAGGGCCTGAACTGAAGTCTTTATTATCTGATTAAAGTTTAGTTTTTTTTTGGCTTGATATTGTAATGATTGACTATATAGCATATTACGTAAATATTTCGCTTATAAGAATGTATATATACATAACAAACAAAACTCTAAAAAAGTGCATGTTTCCTCGTCCCATTCCCACAAAAAGTAAAAACAGATGATGATTTGTCTTTTTCAGATTCGTTAAATTGATGTTTAATGAAACCGATTCAAGCAAAAGAAAAACGTACACGATAGTTGGTTGCAAAATTAATATGATAATGCTGCTACGACCAATAAGAAAGCGGTAGGTAAGTTAGCGCGCTAGCTATAACTTTTAATAGCTAGCGATAAAATTACTTTTAACCATAAGTTAAATTTAACTTCATATTGATACCGAAACATTTTAAAGGTTCCGTTCCTCAATATGAAAAAAGGAACCCTTATAAGGTCACTTCAGCCTACCTCTATTGTTGTTTACTGACTCAGATAACTAACAAGATTTTCAACATATTTCTAAATATAAGAATTTGCGAAGTATGCTTGTAATAATCTTGTTTTCTTTCTAATCCTTTATTGATTTGGACTCTGACCCCAATTGGCAGTGTGCAAATACGGAGACTGTTGTGAATATAAGTACCTACATTAAATACAGAAATACCAGTATGAAATAACAATAATATTCGTTTTAATACCCATTCCTTCTAATTATCTTAGTGGGCAAATAATTTTTCTTAGATTAAAATAATTCAAAATGACAAAGAAATCAGTAAGTCATCGAACTATGAAAAATAATTGAATAGGTAAAAACGAGCTAAATGGCCAATGTATGATGTCTTACTATAAGGAAAGACTGCAGACATCGAGTCCATTTCTATTTCGAAAGAAAAGGCCAAACAGAGCCACATACAATATTTACTGGCGCTATTTAAAGATATTACCGTCATCACGGTTACTTGTTAACGTTTCAATTAAACGTCATTTACGAAAAAATATTATACACCTTTAAAAAAACAATTCTCTAGATAAGTGTCATTGAATCTTAGCAATGGCGATGATAGAAATGCAAAAATGACATTCCCAAACATTTTTGACATTTTTCGAATCGCTATCGCCGCGTTTTTGACCATCAAAGAACGTCACTTGTCTAGGCCTCAGGTTTTAGACTGGCTACAGTAGTCTCATTTTTCATGACATACTGTTTGACACAAAATATATTAGAACTAATTGAGTCGAATTTTATATCTTTTTGTAAACGCACACTGTGAAGGCAAGCATATTGTGAGTTTGGGAATTACGTTGATGTTAAAAATGCATGACCAAGTGCTGGTTCCGCTCCACATCCACTAGGGCTCATAAACTAATTGATAAGCATTTGAAAACATTGATGAATCCGCTGGAAGAAAGAAAGAAAAATGATTATTTTTGCGCCAGGCACGACGCATACCATAAAAAATACAAATAAGAAACTTAAATGCAAATACAGAGTATGCGTCTCAACCAAGCAAAACGGTCATCGCTCAGCATAATACTGCGACTCGCGTCCAAGACAGAGCCACAGCGCTGGTTTTCAGCGATAGCCGGTGTCGACTGTGTCGTCGGTGTCTGAAGATTGTAAGAATATCTAAGATATTCGTGGTGGTGACAAGCGGTAGTGGCCCAACGACCTATGTAACTAAGTTATTTTATCTCAAACCACGAAGCATTTTTAAACAGGAGTAGGCGTAACTAATAATAGTAGTTAATTAGATGAAGCTACTTAGGGAGTACTAAATAAACTTATGATCTTTAATTGATGATTACATCTAGTATAAGACTTTGTGGTGCAGCTTCTTTAATTTAGTTCTATTCCAAGGACTGATGGACAACTTCTTGCTTATTGGAAAATTTCTGGCAGTTGAGGAACAAATTATTTAAATTTGCTAAATGTCTTGAAAATCAATACCGGATCATTCAAATCTATACTTACTTGATAAATTCAAAGTTTTAACAATTACGTTTAGGCATTTTAATAGTATGATAGATGAAGATGCTTAGTTGACAATAGTGGTCAGATACTACTTGACAAGGTAAGCAAATGTGCTAGCAATAAAAGTAAATAAATGCGTAGGCAAGACGCATTCAAACTTATTATTAGTTTTATTACATATCTTTAAGACAAAATGAAAAGCACTAAGTCGCTCCTCAAGAAAACTTTACTTAAAACAAAAAGATTTACTTAAAATCTTTTTGTAAGTAAGTCCTCCTAAATAATCTAGAAAACAAGTAACGAATTTGCAATGCTGTAATAATGGATTATGACTAATATGACTTGAAATTGAATTTGTGTGTATTTATAATTTGGAATATTTTAATAATGTATCGAGACTAATATGACTAATTGTGATTTAACTTCTGATTTGTATTTTATTCTTGTATGCCTCAACGGCGGGACATAGCTGAACTTATTTTAATTATTTAAGACCTGTATTTACGATGTATACCTATAGTCCACAATAAAGATGATTTGATTTTGATTTTGATTTTGAAATTCAGATGTTTTCATAAACTGGTTATGTACTTTGAACATAAAATTTTACCAAAAGCATTAAATAATACAAAAATAATGACAAACAACATGCTAATCACCTAAGTCGATGTGCCCAACTTTCAAGTAATTTGCTTATTAGCTTCTAATTAAAGGGCTGTTGAGGTTATATAAAACAAGGCACAATCCGGACTGACTTTAGAATTAGCTGAGCATTCATTGCGAACCTTACTTCCTTTTACAATAATCAAGAATATTCCAAAATGTCTTCGAATTCTGGTCAGTCAACGACACCAGGTTGTTACAATGTTGGTAACGGTTCGGTTACCTCCAGTTAGTGCCGTTGGAATCAAGTTAATGGCACTAACTTGTTGCAAAATACCATGGTAAGTGGATTTTCATACTTTTCAGTTTTCATTTACTTTATAACCGATTAGATTTCTTTTATGCCCAATCCGATTTCATGTTCGATAACTAATAAAATCTTTCTCTTGTTCACAGCCGCCAGCGTGGAGCCAGTTCCCACCACACAGCCTTCCGTCAGTACCAGTGGCATACAATGAATGCCAGTACGCAAGCAGCGAAGGCCAAAGCTAGTCCGATCAACCAGCACTCGGAATACAGATCACTCAGTCACCTGGCTGCAACCAAAAACCTGGTGCAATGAAAAAGCAAAAGAGGATAAGAACTGCATTCACAACGCAACAGGTGCTGGCGCTCGAGGAGGAGTATGCAAGTAACCGGTACCTGGAACGCCAAAGAAGGTTAGAATTGTCAAAACAACTTGACTTACACGAACGGACCCTAAAAATCTGGTTCCAGAATCGTCGGATGAAGGAAAAGAAAGAAAGAGAAGACTCCGAAGCAACTAGCACATCGGAAACTCCTGAGTTTCATGAGCATCAGTATCTGCCAGCAACGAGCTATTCGCCAGCAATGCCAGCGACATGTCCTTCGTCCGCGATGTCGTCATATATTCCACCTCCGACGCAAGCATCATGGCTTCCTCCTGCGATGCCAGAATGTTATTATTCTCATTCAATCCTCCTGCGATGCCAGAATGTTATTATTCTCATTCAATGTCTATGCCATGTCAGACTGACATAGGATTGGAAATGACTGGGTACCAGCAGTCTTCAGAAACGGAATTTGTAGAGTTGGCACCAGAAGTGCCACTTCGAGAACCGGGAAGACATGAACCCACTCCAAGTGGTAGTAGTGAAGATAATGACGGGGACTGGTCAAGACTTATTATATCGTCTCTTAATTTTGTAGATTAGTATTAGATTTAGGTTAAGTTAATTCCAATGTTAGTTAACTTTAAGCTTATCAATTGTCTTCGTAAATATTATATAAATTAATTTAATTATTAGCACCTAATTTAATTTTAATAATAATTTAATTAATACAATGCATAAAAATATATATTTTAAAATTGTAATTATAAATGTATCCAAAATTTGTATGCGGTTAAACATAGCGATCCTGACATTAGAATAAGATCTCATTATATTATAATGTACCTATGTTTTTACAAATAAATAATTTGAATTTGAATAAAAATTAATAAAATCGTTGTTATAATTTTTTTTTACTTTATAACCTACTAGCACTCCGCCCGCGACTTTGCATGATTTCATATTTTATATAACTAAGTAAGTTAATGAAGATGACCAAAAATAAGCTATTATTAAGTCAATAATGAAATGTGTATCGTAGATTTATATACGGTTTAAGTTAGGATTTACGAAACTTAAATGTCGTGTCCGATAAGTTTTAGCTAAATAGAGTCACACCGGTTATTCGGTCAAAACCTCAGTCATGAGGCTTTACAATAAGATCCATAGCGAGTACACCTCTCACCATCTAATACTATGAAGAAGACAGTGCAGTGGAGCATCCTCACGAGACTTACGATAAATATGGATAAAGCTAAGGTCATTTTGAATACCCATGTAGTAACCATTTGCAAGAAAATCTGTGACTTTACAGAAGGTATTCATCGAACCCGACTCGGAAACACGGACAGGGAAACTGAGGTAACCTACATAGCCCCAAGAATGACCAAACTTTGGTTGCATTAAGCAGACCAGATAGTTTGCTGAACAGATGGCCTATGGGACTGAAAGGTTCTGGAATGGCGAGGTCGTTACTGGAAGGTGCAACATTGAATGGCCTCGCACAAATTGGACTAATGTCATGGCGAGGGCCACAAGTCTGCTGAATCCGAAGCGCGATTTTTGAGTCGCATAAATTCGTGTGGAGCAAACTTACTTTAGTATGGAAACGAATGCTGCGTAAATTACGCGACACTAAAACGTCACTCATAAAATTACCTACGTTTGTTTGGCCTGACGTTTTTTGTTGACTTTTTGTTGTGTTTTGTTTTTGTTTTTTTGGCCTGAGAAAAAACGGTCCAGTTCGTTAGTTCCAAATCGAGGTAGAGGTCGTCTTAGTGCCGTAAGATTCTTCAAAAATCAGTTGACACCCCTAAATCATCTTCTGTGGCTAATTCTGAAAAACTAATGATCGCAATATATTATTTGCCCAAGGAATAAGATTTTTCATACTAATAAATGTCTCCCTTTTAACCTCTTGAACGGTTGAATTTCCAAAAATCCCTCCTTAGTGTTTCCCTACATCATAAAAAAAGCTATGTGCAGTAAAATATTTCAAAAAATGTTTTCACCCCCTTAATAGTATTTTGGTGCAAGTTCCGAAAAAGTAATAATTAATAACAACCTTCATTACTTATTAAGCTTAGTATTTGTACTTTTAGGGGTAATTTCGAAAACTATTAATGTCATAATTTTATCATTGCTAAGTTTCAAATTTATTAATCCAAGAAATTTCCATACAAATTTTGACATCCCTTAAATTGTATTTTGGGGGTAGTTGCTAAAAACTTATGTTAACTTTATTATTTTGCCCAAGGAATCAGACTTCTCATACAAACAAATATCTCTCGTTTGCTCCCCTACATCATAAGAAGAAGCAAATATTTAAGTCCAACAAATTGCCACCTTTAACCCCTTAGGGGTACAATATCCGGAAATCAATGAACTCATTGTTTTTTTATTAACCAAGAGCGAAAACCTACAATTTCAGATGTTTTACCGACTATACCTAAGAAATTTGATGTAAAGTTTCAAACCCTATATTATACCCTTAGGCTAGCCGCATACCTACGTTTTCCGCGTTCTATTTCCGAATACGTTTTCCGTATTCGGAGACCCTACTGCATCATACGCTACTAAAATACATTGAGTGCCGCACACGTCCGTTTTTGTTTCGAACGGAATCCTTTCCGTACGTACGTATCGAATGCCAGCCATACTTTCCGTATCTACGTATCGAATGCCAGCCCGCGCGTTCGTGAAAGTTCGCAACAGGAAAAAACTAACGTCTGCGCTAAGTTCACGGCATTCCTAGTCTGTATTCCGTGTTCGGAAATCGAACGCGGAAAACGTACTTACGTATGTGGCCAGCCTTAGGAGTAGAATTTCCAAAAACTAATAAATACGTGAATTCTTTTTGTCAACCAAAAGCTTAAATCTAAAATTTCACGTGTCCAACTTACAAACTGTAGAAATTACATACAAATTTTCAACCCTCTATTACCCCCTCAGGGGTGGAATTTTCAAAAACGAATCTATACAGAAATTCTTTTTATCAACGAAGAGCGTAAATCTTAAAGTTCACGTGTCCAACTTACAAATTGTAAAATTTAATAAAAACTTTCAACCTACTTTTTAACCCCTTAAGGGTCGAATTTCCAAAAACCAATAAACACCTTAATTATTTTTATCAACCAAAAGCGTAAATCCTTTCTTAGTGCTCACTTACGTCACTTGAGGAACCTTTCTGCCAAATTTCATGCTTCTAGGGTTAGCGGTTTTGGCTCTGCCTTGATCGATCAGTCAGTCCGTCAGTCAATCAGTCAGTCAGTTCCTTCTTTTATATTTATTATATAGATTAGGGTACAATGATTGATTAACAGCCACATAGAACTACTTTATAAAATTAAAATAACTGTGCATTTGATTATATTAGACACTGAAAAGCATTTGAAAAAGTTTCACAACATATTTCACTGCTTATTACACTCTTGTAAACTTCAATAATGGTAATTTATGATACTCTCACATAACAAAGGTTATTAACCATGAGTGTGGTTTATAATAGTATCACACGAATTTTTAATATCTATTACTATGCAGTTTCACATTATACACTTTATCGAGAGTTAACTTTATGAAAGATTATTAAACTCTCGATAAATGGTATACCGAACATTTGGAATAGAATAATACAACCGATCAGTGCACCAGTCTACAATCTATCTTATTTGGTAATAGTTTCTGCCTGCGGCTTCGCACGCGTTAAAAGATTTTATCATCCCAAGGAAATAAAAATCATCCTATGTCCTTCCCGGGGTCATGCCAAATTTCATCTAATCGGTTCAATAGATCCAGAGATTAACCCCTACAACCTCACAAACTTTACCTCTTTATAATAACAGTATAGTTGACAGAAAATAGAACTTGGGGTGACCATAAGCTCTTAGATTAAGGTTATTTTGAGTGTGTGTAAGGGACAGATGAATATGACTTGTATACATCTGTCACTTACGCGATCTCAAAATAACCTTACTCTAAGAGCTTATGGTCACCCCCCTGACCTCCCGTGTTTTCTTTCATGTTAGGTTACTATAAACCGTCCCGCCAGAAATATAATCTCAAGGGAAACTAGCTATTGACGCGACAGATATTACAGTGCACAAGGATTGGTGCAACCACAGGTGCACTCTCTCATTATCGACGCTTGGGGGCAGCCTGTCCACCAGTTGACGTACTTCGGCTGTAATGGTTATGATGACACATATGAAAAATATGAAAAGTAGTTAGTTTTCATAAAATAATTTGGTATATTTTATTACCAACTCAGTTATTGTTAACTAAGTACTCAAAAAGCTTTTGCGTAACTACCAGTTCTGTAATGATGTATTTCAAGACTGGTGGTGATTATCACGCTTAGTTAGGTTTGTCATAAACAGGTCTATATCTAAAACTTTTAAACGAGCAATTCTTGTTTATATGTATCTGTATATATATAATCTGAATTTAGTATGCAGGGGCTTTCGGGGGTGATAATTATGCTTGCCATTGTGCGTTTTAAACAAGATAAAAAAATCATATCAATCATTTCTAATATATTTGTTACAATTTATTGGTATTTTATTTTAAATTTTTAAACAATATACCATGAAACTCAATCTTTCCAGCATTATTATTATTTCATAAATAAATAACTTGTTACCATTTATTGATTTAAAAGAGTGATCTGTGGAGTTTCTTGCATGTTCTTCTCCTCTTCTACGTTTTGGGACGTGCAACTATGTTCATCTTTTTGACTGTATGAACTATACAGTTAAAAAGTGCTGCATTGGTTTAATAGAAATACATTCTCTAAGTTGCAGTTTGAGAGCATGTTTGCGTAAGTTACCGAAATCTTACATTATGTTTGTCAATAATTATGGATCTGAATAGGTCTCAGTTATATACCAGCTTAATTAACTGTGACACCAGAGGTCCACACCTCACACGAAAAGAAGATGTTATATACCTACCTTTCTTTCAATATGAGAACAGATATGTGGCTGTATTGAATGAACCAGTTATATGTGAACCTAATAGGAGAAATAGTGAAGACTACAAACTTGTTTTTGTTAGATAACCTAATATCTTAAAAAGGTAATAATTATTTAACAATAACAGATATTGTATCTGATAAAATAAAGCAAAATTAAAACTATTGGATTTTTTAACATATTGTAAATGACATCAATCGGCTGTGGCCCAACAACCTATGTAACCAGGTCAAATATCAAAGCATTTTCTAAACATGAACATATAAATTATTATGTTCCTATTTATCTTGGTACAGGATGAAATTCTGGATATTATAGCAATAAGGAGCTGTGGTGGCCCAGTTGTGGTGGTGGCCCCGACTTACTTATCGAAGGACGTGAGTTCGATCCCGTGCAGGCGCTTTACTTCGTCTATGTCTTAAAACGTGTCCTAGAACCAAAAATTCGAAGATGTCCACCAACCCGCATTGCGCCCGCGTGGTGAATTGAGGGCCATTCCCTACCTCACAGCGAGAAGGCTTGTGTTCCAGCTGTGGGAATATTAAAAGGTTGCTAGTAATAGTAATTGATTAGATGAAGTTACTTAGGGAATACTAAAATAAAACTATGACCTCTAATTAGTGATTATAAAATCTAGTATAAGGATTTGTTTTGCAGCTACTTCACTTCAGTTCTATTTTAAGGACAGAAGGACAATACTGGCATATTGGAAATGTTCAGGTATTTCAAGAACAAATTACATAAATTGGTTAAACTCCACAGACGCGATGAGTGCTCGTATGATATTCGATGATATAAGTAAAAAGATAATAGTAGTCAGCTGCAAATAAATTTAATTTGGCCCTTTATTATGACGTACTAGGATAAACGTTGCATTCAAAGGGAATAGATTTGTGTGAGAAACAGTTATTTTGAATTACTCGGTAATCAATATCAGATCATTCAAATAAATACCTTCATGATATATTCAAAGTTTAAACTACTAAGTTAAGGCATTTAAAAAGTTTTATACAGATGTAAACAAAGTTTTAAGTGGATGAGTAGAAGATGCTTGGTTGACAATTAATAGAGTTGTGCTTGAAAAGGTAAGCAAATGTTCCAGCATCAAAAGTAATAAGTAAAGTTAGTACATAACTTTAAGAGAAAAGGAAAAGTTTTGAGTTACTCCTCAAGAAACTTAAAGTAAATGACTTTTGAGGTAACTCATCCTAAAAATGTAGAAAACTAGCAACGAAATTCAGAAGTTTTCATAGTTATGAACGTTGAATACATTGTTTTTATCATAAACCTTAAAACATACTACAAAAATATTAAAAAACAACCTGCTAATCACCCAAGCCGGTGAGCGCAACTTTCTAGTAATTTGTTTATTACCTACTAATTAAAGGGTTGTATATAAAAACTGGGAACAATTTGGACAGACATTAGAATTAACTGAGCAGTCATTGCGAACCTTTCTTCCTCTTACAATAATCAAGAATATTCCAAAATGTACAATGTTGGTAACGGTGCGGTTGCCTCCAGTGAGTGCCGTTGGAATCAAGTTGATGAGGCTAATATTTTGCAGAATAACAAGGTAATTTGATTTTCATACTTTTCAGTTTTCAGCAATTACTTTATAACAAATTACATTCGTTTGAAATCCATGTTTATATTCTATACAGGACGATAACTAATAAATATTTTCTCTTGTTCACAGCCTCCAGTGTGGAACCAGTTCGCAACACACAGCGTTGCGTCAGGACCAGTGGCATACAATGAGTGCTCGTTCGCAAGCAGCGGAAGCCAAAGCTGGTCGGATCAATCGAAGGATGGAATACAGATTTCTCAGTCGTTTGGCTGTAGCAAGAAACCAGGTGCAGTTAAAAAACCAAAAAGATACCGCACTGCATTTACAACCCAGCAGGTGCTGGACCTCGAGGCGGAGTATGCAAGGAACCGCTACCTGGACCGCCTGAGAAGGCTTGACTTGGCAAAACTCCTAGGCCTGGATGAACGAGCTCTAAAAATCTGGTTCCAGAATCGCCGAATGAAGGAAAAGAGAGACAGAGAAGACTCCGGCGACGCCACCAGCACATCAGAGAGTTCAGAAGAGGGTAACTCATATGTACCGATACCAATTCACGAACACCAGTATCTACCGGCGACGGAGTATCCGCCAGTAAAGCCAGTGTCATGTCCTCCACACGCGATGCCGTCATATGTGCCACCTACGATGGCAGCATCATGGCTTCCTCCTGCGATGCCAGAGTGTTATTTTCTTCACTCACTGCCAATGTCATGTCAAAATGAGTACCAGCAAACCGTTCAATCTGCAGAAACGGAGTTCCTCGAGTTGGAACCAGAAGTGGTGCCAATTCCAGAACTGGGAGCACTTGAACCCACTCCAAGTGCCTCTAGTGAAGAGAAAGACTGGGAATTGTCTAGGTTGTTATCGGCTCTGTATGGAGATTAGTTTTAGATTTTGGTTATGTTAATTTTTAGGTAGTTGTAAGCTTGTAAATATTATAGTCTTTTTAAATATCTAAAATGAATAAAATCGTTCTCATAAAATATTTTTCTTTTACTTGATAGCCTGTTGGGGTTAAGAAATGATTGATTGAACAGCCACTTAGACCTACTTAGAAAATAAAATAAAAAATCACTATGCCTCTTGATTACTTTAGGCGTTGTCCTAATACAACGTGAGGATCGCGAGTTCGCGTGACCTTCGCGTTGATTTGTATTGCAAACACGAACAAAAGGCGCTTTTCAATATCAACATATTCAATATAACAACCCATTAACCACTGAAAAGGGTTTGAAACAATTTCACAACATATCTCACTGCATATCACACTATTATACAGTTAAAAATATTTTTATATTATATTTGCGTTGATGGGAAGAGACCTGATGGTATGACCATAATGCCATGGAAGTTGGGTAGGTCTTTGGTGTGGGATGCAACTTGCGTCGACACCCTTGCACCATCCCATCTTCCTAGTACGGTGGGCTGCGCTGGGGTGGCTGCTGCAGGTGCTGAAAACCTCAAACGGCGCAAGTACAACAACTTAATTGGTAATTATGTGTTTGAGCCGTTTGGGGTTGAAACATTAGGGCCATGGGGTCCGAGTGCACACCTATTATTTCGGGATATCGCCAAACGGTTGGTCGACTCTTCACGAGACCAGAGGGCTGGCCTTTTTTTTGCCCAAAGAATCAGTATTGCCATCCAACGTGGCAATGCTGCCAGCCTTCTGGGCACTTTTCCTGTTGACAGCGATGTGGATGAATTTTTTGACGCCCCGTAATTTTAAATATTTTACTCTTATTTTAGTCATAACTCTAGTTTACAAATAATGTACATATGTTAATAAAAATAAATACTTACAATAAAAAAAAAAGTTAAAAATTAGATGTTTTTATAAAACTTTCACAAATAAAAGCAAACTAAAACATGAGTGCGAGTTTATAAACCGAGCCACAGGTGAGGTTTATAAACCACACGAATGTTTTAATAGGTAGCTAATTCTATGCTGTTTCATTAACCTTATCGAGAGTTAAGTTTATGAGACATTATAAAATCTCGATAAATTGTGTATCGAACATTTGAAATAGTAAACATACGACCAATCAGTGCACCTGTCTACAATCTTTCTGTTTTAGTATGACAGTAAAATTGCAAAGACGCCATTCTGAGGGGCCTCATTGGTCGTATGTTTACTATTTCAAATGTTCGATACACAATTTATCGAGATTTTATGATCTCTCATAAACTTAACTCTCGATAAAGTGTACATAAAACAGCATAGAATTAGCTACCTATTAAATCATTCGTGTGGTTTATAAACCTCACCTGTGGCTCGGTTTATAAACTCGCATTCATGTTTTAGTACTTTACCTTTTTTTTGTGAGATTTTTATATAAACAACCAATTTTTAACTGTACAATAGTGTGATATGTTGTGAAATTGTTTCAAACCCTTTTCAGTGGTTAAGGGGTTGTCCTAATAAATCGCGAAAATCGCGCGTTCGCGCAACCGTCGCGTTCATTCGTATTACGATATTGAAAAGCGCCCTCTGTTCGTGTTTGCAATACAAATCAACGCAAAGGTCACGCGAACGCGCGATCGTCACGTTGTATTAGGACAACGCCTAAAGTAATCAAGAGGCATAGTGATTTTTTATTTTATTTTCTAAGTAGGTCTAAGTGGCTGTTCAATCAATCATTTCTTAACCCCAACAGGCTATCAAGTAAAAGAAAAATATTTTATGAGAACGATTTTATTCATTTTAGATATTTAAAAAGACTATAATATTTACAAGCTTACAACTACCTAAAAATTAACATAACCAAAATCTAAAACTAATCTCCATACAGAGCCGATAACAACCTAGACAATTCCCAGTCTTTCTCTTCACTAGAGGCACTTGGAGTGGGTTCACGTGCTCCCAGTTCTGGAATTGGCACCACTTCTGGTTCCAACTCGAGGAACTCCGTTTCTGCAGATTGAAATGTTTGCTGGTACTCATTTTGACATGACATTGGCAGTGAGTGAAGAAAATAAGACTCTGGCATCGCAGGAGGAAGCCATGACGCTGCCATCGTAGGTGGCACATATGACGGCATCGCGGGTGGAGGACATGACACTGGCTTTACTGACGGATACTCCGGCTCCGATAGATACTGGTGTTCGTGAATTGGTATCGGTACATATGAGTTACCCTCTTCCGAACACTCTGATGTGCTGGTGGTGTCGCCGGAGTCTTCTCTGTCTCTCTTTTCCTTCATTCGGCGATTCTGGAACCAGATTTTTAGAGCTCGTTCATCCAGGCCTAGGAGTTTTGCCAAATGAAGCCTTCTCAGGCGGTCAAGGTAGCGGTTCCTTGCATACTCCGCCTCGAGGTCCAGCACCTGCTGGGTTGTAAATGCAGTGCGGTATCTTTTTGGTTTTTTAACTGCACCTGGTTTCTTGCTACAGCCAAACGACTGAGAAATCTGTATTCCATCCTTAGATTGATCCGACCAGCTTTGGCTTCCGCTGCTTGCGAACGAGCACTCATTGTATGCCACTGGTCCTGACGCAACGCTGTGTGTTGCGAACTGGTTCCACACTGGAGGCTGTGAACAAGAGAAAATATTAATTAGTTATCGTACTTTATAGAACATAGACATGGATTTCAAACAAATGTAATTTGTTATAAAGTAATTGCTGAAAACTGAAAAGTATGAAAATCATATTACCTTGTTATTCTGCAACATATTAGCCCCATCAACTTGATTCCAACGGCACTCACTGGAGGCAACCGCACCGTTACCAACATTGTACATTTTGGAATATTCTTGATTATTGTAAGAGGACGAAAGGTTCGCAATGACTGGTCAGCTAATTCTAATGTCTGTCCAAATTGTTCCCAGTTTTTATATACAACCCTTTAATTAGTAGGTAATAAACAAATTACTTGAAAGTTGCGCTCACCGGCTTGGGTGATTAGCACGTTGTTTTTTAACATTTTTGTAGTATGTTTTAAGGTTTATGATAAAAACAATGTATTCAACATTCATAACTATGAAAACTTCTGAATTTCGTTGCTAGTTTTCTACATTTTTAGGATGAGTTACCTCAAAAGTCATTTACTTTAAGTTTCTTGAGGAGTGACTCAAAACTTTTCGTTTTCTCTTAAAGTTATGTACTAACTTTACTTATTACTTTTGATGCTGGAAAATTTGCTTACCTTTTCAAGCACAACTCTATTAATTGTCAACCTAGCATCTTCTACTCATCTACTTAAAACTTTCTTTACATCTGTATAAAACTTATAAAATGTCTTAACTTAGTAGTTTAAACTTTGAATATATCATGAAGGTATTTATTTGAATGATCTGATTTTCATTACCAAGTAATTCAAAATAACTGTTTCTCACACAAATCTCTTCCCTTTGAATGCAACGTTTATCCTAGTACGTCATAATAACGGGCCAAATTAAATTTATTTGCAGCTGACTACTATTATCTTTTTATTATTGTCATCGGATATCATACTCATCGCGTCTGCGCAGTTTAACCAATTAATATAATTTGTTCATGAAATACCTGAACATTTCCAATATGCAAGTAGTTGTCCTTCTGCCCTCCAAATAGAACTGAAGTGAAGTAGCTGCAAAACAAATCCTTATACTAGATTTTATGATCACTAATTAGAGGTCATAGTTTTATTTTAGTATTCCCTAAGTATCTTCATCTACTTAATTACTATTAGTAGCAACCTTTTAATATTCCCACAGCTGGAACACAAGCCTTCTCGCTGTGCTGTAGGGAATGGCCCTTAATACACTACGCGGGCGCAATGCTGTTTGGTGGACATCTTCGAATTTTTGGTTCTAGGATATGACGGTTTCCTCACGATGTTGTCCCTCACCGTTTTAAGACAGTGGTAATAAAATAATTTACTTACACAAAGTAAAGCACCTGCCTGGGTTCGAACTCACGATCTACGACACGTATGTCGGGGCCACCACCACAACTGGGCCACCACAGCTCCTTATTGCTATAATATCCAGAATTTCGTCCTGTACCAAGATAAATAGGAACATAATAATTTATATGTTCATGTATAGAAAATGCTTTGAGGTCTGAGATTATATAATCTGGTTACATAGGTTGTAGGGCCACAGCCGATTGATGTCATTTACCAATAATTATGTTAAAGAATCAAATAGTTTTAACTTTGCTTTAGTATAACATATACAATATCTGTTATTGTTAAACAATTATTATCTTTTTAAGATATTAGGTTATCTTACAAAAACAAGTTTGTAGTGTTCACTATTTCTCCTATTAGGTTCACATATAACTGGTTCATTCAATACAGCCACATATCTGTTCTCATATTGAAAGTAAGGTAGGTATGTAACTTCTTCTTCTTTTCTTGTGAGGTTTGGCCACCCCTGGTGTCACAGTTAATTAAGCCGGTAACTGAGACCTTTTCAGATCCATAATTATTGACAAACATAATGTACGATTTTGGAAACTTACGCAAACATACTCTCAAACTGCAACTTAGAGAATGTATTCCAATTAAACCAATGCAGCACTTTGAACTGTAAAGCTCATACAGTCAAAAAGATGAATATAGTTGCACGTCCAAAAACGTAGAAGAGAAGAAGAACGTGCAAGAAACTTCACAAAGACTCTTTTAAATCAATAAATGGTAACTAGTTATTTATTTATGAAATAATAATAATGCTGAAAATATTGAGTTTATACTTTCTAAAGATAGGCTCATAGTCTTTAGCAGATTAATCAATGTTTTAAAGTACTAATAAATTAATGAGAGTTTTAAATGCCGTAGAGCAGGACATGCACTGAGTCAAGCATTTTTATCAGCAATATAATCCCCAAAATTTATAGTTATGCTTGCCTTGACATTGTGCGTTTTAAACAAGATAAAAAAATCATCTCAATCATTTCTAATATATTTGTTACAATTTATTGGTATTTTAACTTAAATTTTTAACTAATATACCATGAATGATACTTTAAATTGTCTGAGCGCTGGTTGAACTAATTGGTTTTATTTTGTAGTAGCTTAAATATGCTTGTTTCATATTTTATTAAAAAGACATTGTTTCGTACATGATGTTTTTATACATACATAGACAATATACCGTCATGACGTGAAACAGTTCCCTTTGGGAACCACGCCGGTAGAGATTGTATGTGGCTATCGTCTTTTTTTTAAATATTGCCTCGTTTTATGCAGTCTGTTTCTTAAGTAGATACCGTAAAACTAAAATAGAGTAGACTTGCGGTATCAACGTTCTTAAGTTCACCATTTAGTTCGTGTTTATCTATTCATTATTTACCCACAATCTGACGATTTTGTTGATTTAGTTGAAATGCAAAAATAATTTAACTAAAAATATAAGTAGGTCCTGGTATCCGAAACGTGATTATAATAAAAAAACTTGCATTAGAAATCCGTTAATCTCATTCTCTGTAATTACGTACTTCAACATTCACTACAAGTTTTAGGTGAAATAAAATTCGTTCAGATATTTTTCGAACTTATGATAGGTTACCTTTGGACAGACATCAGAATTAGCTGAGCATTCATTGCGAACCATACCTCCTCTTATAATAATCAAGTATATTCCAAAATGTCTACGACACCAGCTTGTTACAATGTTGGTAATGGTGCGGTTGCCTCCAGTGAGTGCCGTCGGAATCAAGTTGATGGGGCTAATATGTTGTAGAATAACATGTTTTTTTGCGTCTATATAAATATAATACCAGATAAAATACCAGAGGGCTGGCCTTTTTTTTGCCCAAAGAATCAGTATTGCCATCCAACGTGGCAATGCTGCCTGCCTTCTGGGCACTTTTCCTGTTGACAGCGATGTGGACGAATTTTTTGACACCCGTAATTTTAAATTTTTTTTTTTTCTTATTTTAGTTCTAATTTTAGTTTACAAATAATGTACATGGTAATTTGATTTTCATACTTTTTAGTTTTCAGCAATTACTTTACAACCGATTACATTTATTTTCTGTGAAATCCATTTTTATGTTCTATTCAGTACGATAACTAATAAATATTTTCTCTTTCCTTCTCTGAGACCTCACACTCGTACGAGAGACTAAAAAATAATAATTTTATACGTTTAAGATAAAAAAAATTACTCATGAATATGAACAACTTTTACTATTGGATGAAATATGTGAAATCGTAGTACACACATTATTGGTGAGTAGCGACCGCGGTCCAGAAGACGCAACGTTGGAAGGCCTCCCTGTAGGTGGACCGACAACCTGGTTACCGCTGAGGGACTCCGATGGATTCAAGGAGCTTAGGTTCGATCAGAGTGACGACGACGCTTGGGGAAAGCCTGTCCAGCAGTTGACTTCTTTCGGCTGAAGTGATGATGTTGACACTTATGTATCATGGTTTGCGGTTGCTGACAATACACATCTGCCGTAATTGTCTGGCCAGATTTAAGAAAATTGTTGTGAACGACACCGGCACTAGTCAACCAATCGCTCACAAGTAATTTTTTTTGAGTCAAATTTAGCTTGGGGCAGGATTTGGCTGGTTCGCCAGGGTTCAGCTATTGCGATGAGCGTTTCCGATTTTTGTACAGGATTCACTTTTCATCACAGGTCGGTTCGATTAAAAATTTAAAATTAATCCCTTCGTTATTGTGCCGCTTGAGTAATGTAATGCAGCAGATGACGCGCGTTTGTCGGTTTGATGCACTCAATTCATAAGGTCCCCACGTTTCAAGCTTTTTCACCTTCCCAATTTGCCTCAAGTGGATTAAAACAGTTTTATCACTAACATCACAGCTTGCAGCTAACTCGGACGTGGTTTGCGATGGATCCACTTCCACAAAATCCTTCAATTCTTCATTATCAACTTTGGTCTCCGGCCGTCCACGGGGCTTGTTCTGCATGTCGAAATTTCCAGAACGAAAACGTTGGAACCAAAAACGCAATGTGTTTTCTTTTGCGACACCGTCGCCATACACATCATGAATCCTTCGAGCCATTTCTGCAGCACTGGTGCCACTCTTACTCGTAAATAACGCGATATTTCATGTTTTCCATTTTGTAAACTGACTGGCGCAAAGAAAAAATCAAAAGAGGAAAAAACAAATGAATTACGGTTTTCCAAACAAAAAAGCATGAGTAAATAGCTGTATAAATTTAAAATTGGAATTCCTAACCAAAGAGGAGATATTTGAGATCAAAGTGGCTAGTACGACAAAACGCCAATTTCATAGGTAAGGACGTAATATATAGATACAAATAAACAAGAATTGGTCGTTTAAAGGTTTTAGATGTAGACCTGTTTATGAAAAACCTAAGTAAGCCCTATAATCACCTCCAGTCTTGAAATACATCATTACAGAACTGGTAGTTACGCAAGTATTTTTTGAGTACTTAGTTAACAATAACTGAGTTGGTAATAAAATATACCAAATGATTTTTAGAATACCAACTACTTTTCATATTTTTCATATGTGTCATCATAATCATTACAGCCGAAAGACGTCAACTGCTGGACAGGCTGCCCCCAAGCGTCGATAGTGAGAGAGTGCACCTGTGATTGATCCAATCCTTGTGCACTGCAATATCTACCGCGTCAATAGCTAGTTTCCGCTGAGATTATATTTCAGGCGGGACGGTTTATAGTAACCTAACATGAAAGAGATGACAGGAAGTCAGTTATTTTTTACTGTCATCTATACTAATATTATAAAGAGGTACAGTTTGTGAGTTTGTGAGGTTGTAGGGGTTAATCTCTGGGTCTATTGAACTGATTAGATGTAATTTGGCATGGCGACAGTTTCAGACCCTGATGAAGGACATAGGATGGTTTGTATTCTCTTGGGATGATAAAACACTTTTAACGCGGGTGAAGCCGCGGGCAGAAGCTAGTACTTAATAAGATAGATTGTAGACTGGTGCACTGATCGGTCGTATTATTCTATTCCGAATGTTCGATATACAATTTATAGAGAGTTAATAATCTTTCAAAAAGTTAACTCTCGATAAAGTGTATAATATGAAACTGGTAGGTATTAAAAATTCGTGTGATACTATTATAAACCACACTCATGGTTAATAACCTTTGTTATGTGAGAGTATCATAAATTACCATTATTGAAGTGTATAAGAGTGTAATGTGCAGGGAAATGTGTTGTGAAAATTTTCAAATATTTTTTCAGTGGCTAATGTAATCAGAGGCACAGTTATTTTTATTTTTTTAATTAGTTCTTTAGGGCTGTTCAATCAATCATTTTACCTTAATAGGTTATAAAGTAAAAAAAAATACGACAGTGATTTTATTCATTTTAATATAACATTTACGAAAACAATTAATAATCTTAAAATAACCTAACATTGGAATTAACTTAACCTAAATCTAAAACTAATCTTCAAAATGAAGAGACGACATAATAAGTCTTGACCAATCCCCGTCATTATCTTAACTACTACCACTTGGAGTGGGTTCATTTCTTCCCGGTTCTGTAAGTGGCACTTCTGGTGCCAACTCTACAAATTCCGTTTCTGAAGACTGCTGGTACCCACTCATTGACAATCCTATGTCAATCTGACATGGCATAGACATAGAGTGAGAATAATAAGATTCTGGCATCGCAGGAGGAAGCCATGATGTTTGCGTCGCAGGTGGAATGTATGACGGCATCGCGGACGGAGGGCATGACGCTGGCATTACTGACAGATACTGATGCTCGTGAAACTCAGGAGTTTCCGAGGTGCTAGTTGCTTCGGAGTCTTCTCTGTCTTTCTTTTCCTTCATCCGACGATTCTGGAACCAGATTTTTAGGGTCCGTTCGTGTAAGTCAAGTTGTTTTGACAATTCTAATCTTCTTTGGCGTTCCAGGTACCGGTTACTTGCATACTCCTCCTCGAGCGCCAGCACCTGTTGCGTTGTGAATGCAGTTCTTATCCTCTTTTGCTTTTTCATTGCACCAGGTTTTGTGTTGCTGCCAGGTGACTGAGTGATCCGTATTCCGAGTGCTGGTTGATCGGACCAGCTTTGGCCTTCGCTGCTTGCGTACTGGCATTCATTGTATGCCACTGGTACTGAGGGAACGCTGTGTGCTGGGAACTGGCTCCACGCTGGCGGCTGTGAACAAGAGAAAGATTTTATTAGTAATCGAACATGAAATCGGATTGGGCTTAAAAGAAATCTAATCGGTTATAAAGTAAATGTTGAAAACTGAAAAGTACGAAAATCTACTTACCATGGTATTCTGCAACATATTAGTGCTATCAACTTGATTTCAACGGCACTCACTGGAGGTTACGGAACCGTTACCAACATTGTAACAACTTGTTGTCGTAGACTGACCAGAAATCGAAGACATTTTAAAATATTCTTGATTATTGTAAGAGGAAGTAAGGTTCGCAATGAATGCTCAGCTAATTCTAATGTCAGTCCAGATTGTGCCTTGTTTTATATACCCTCAACAGCCCTTTAATTAGAAGCTAATAAGCTAATTACTGGAAAGTTGGGCCCATCGACTTAGGTGATTAGCATGTTGTTTGTCATTATTTTTGTGTTATTTAAAGCTTTTGGTAAAATTTTATGCTCAAAGTACATAACCAGTTTATGAAAACTTCTGAATTTCGTTACTTGTTTTCTAGATTTTTTAGGAGGACTTACTAACAAAAAATTTACTTAAGATTTCTTGAGGAGCGACTTAGTGCTTTAAGTTTTGGCTTAAAGATATGAAATAAAAGTATTAATAAGTTTCAATGCATAGACAAGACTTTATTTACTTTTATTGCTGGCACATTTTCTTACTTTTTGAAGTTGAATCTGTCCACTATTGTCAACCAAGCATCTTCTTCTCATCTACGTCTAGCATACTATTAAAATGCCTAAACGTTATTGTTAAAACTTTGAATTTATCAAGTAAGTATAGATCTGAATGAACCGGTACTAATTTCCAAGACATTCAAAATAACTGGAGTTTAGCAAATTTAAATTCCTTAGCTGCCAGAAATTTTCCAATAAACAAGAAGTTGTCCATCAGTCTTTGGAATAGAACTAAATTAAAGTAGCTGCACCACAAACTCTTATACTAGATGTAATCACCAATTAAAGATCATAAGTTTATTTTAGTACTCCCTAAGTAGCTGCATCTAATTAACTACTATTATTAGTTACGCCTACTCCTGTTTAAAAAATGCTTCGTGGTTTGAGATAAAATAACTTAGTTACATAGGTCGTTGGGCCACTACCGCTTGTCACCATCACGAATATCTTATATAATCTTTCAATCTTCAGACGCCGACATATTCGACACCGGCTATCGCTGAAAACCAGCGATGTGGCTCTGTCTTGGATGCGAGTTCCAGTATTATGCTGGGCGATAACCGCTTTGCCTGGTTGTGACGCATACTCTGTATTTGCATTTATGTTTTTCCTTTGTATTTTTTATGGTATGCGTCGTGCTTGGCGCAAATAAACATTTTTTCTTTCTTTCTTCCAGCGGATTCATCAATGTTTTCAAATGTTTATCAATAAGTTTATGAGCCCTAGTGGTTGTGGAGCAGGACCAACACTTGTTCATGCACTTTTAACATCAACGTAATTCCCAAACTCACACGTATGCTTGCCTTCACAGTGTGCGTTTAAAAAAGATTTAAAATACGACCCAATTAGTTCTAATATATTTATAGTTTTAAAAAGTATGTCATGAAAACTGAGATTATTGTAGCCAGTCTAAAACCTGAGGCCCTAGACACGTGACATTTTATCATCAAAAGCGTGGCGATAGCGAATCGAAAAATGTCAAACAATTATGGGAATGTGTAACGCAACTGAAATGTCACGTGATTAATCCGTTACATTTTGGCATTTCTACCATCGCCATTGCTAAAATCCAATGACACTTGTCTAGAGCTTCTGGTTAGCCAGAAAAAAAATAGTTTAACCTATTGTTTTTTTAAAGGTGTATGATATTTTTTCGTAAAATTTCGAGATGAGGGTAATATATTTAAATAGCGCCGGTAAATATTGTATGTGGCTCTGTTTGGCCTTTTCTTTCGAAATAGAAATGAACTCGATGTCTGTCACACGCCGTACGTGATGATATTACGTAAACAAAAAGTTCGTTTTTAATTATACAATTTTTTTTCCATAGTTCGATGACTTACTGATTTCTTAGCCATTTAGAACTATTTTAATCTAAGAAAAATAGTTTGCCCACTAAGATAATAAGTTACTTTTATTTTTGTATTTAATGTAGGTACTTATACACACCACTACTTATATTACCACAGTCTCCGTAATTGCACACTGCCAATTGGGGTCAGAGTCCAAATCAATAAAAGATAAGAAAGAAACAAGATTATTACAAGCATACTTCGCAAATTCGCATTTTTTGAGGTTATCTGAGTTAATAAACAACAATAGATATTTTACAAATCACTTTATTGACAGGATTTTGGGCATTTCTATTTTAATTTGTTTATTGTTAACATTTAAGGAGGTAGGGCCTGAACTGAAGTCTCGTATATCAACTGATTAAGGTTTAGTTTTTTTTGGTTTGATATTGTTATGATTGACTATATAGCATATTACGTAAATATTTCGCTACTAAGAATGATTTTTGGAAACAATCCATTGATCCCCGATGATAGAGACATTTGTCTTTTTCAGATTCGTTAAATTAATGTTTAATGAAACCGAATCAACCAAAAGAAAAACGTACACGATAATTGGTTGCAAAATTAATATGATAATGCTGCTACGACCAATAAGAAAACGGTTGGTAAGTTAGCGCGCTAGCGATAACTTTTAATAGCTAGCGATAAAATTACTTTTAACCATAAGTCAAATTTAACTTCATATTGATAGCGAAACATTTTAAAGATTCCGTTCCTCAATATGAAAAAAGGAACCCTTATAAGTTCACTTCAGCCTATCTGAATGTCAAGACCCGTATTCTCTGGAACGCGTGGAGGTATTTAGTTGAAATTAATATCAAATACACGAGTCAGCAATCTCTTGGAGCAGGCCAGAAAAAATCAAACTACTAATTTAACGCAATCAAAAAATAAGACTGTTTACGCCACATATTTATAATAGCCCGAAGAATTGTCAAACTTAAGTGGCAGTGGGCAAGGCACATTGCTTACCGATGGGGCCGAAAAGTTCTGGAGTGGCGACCGCGAACCGGAAGACGATACGTTGGAGGCCTCCCACCAGGAGGACCGATGACCAGGTTATGGATGCGGGAAGGCGCTGGATATGAGACGCACGGGATCGGTCAATGTGGCGACGCCTGGGGGAGGCCTATGCCCAGCAGTGGACGTCTTTCGGCTGAAATGATGATGATGAAAATTATGACGCCGCATATTTTGGCAATCGCAAGGGAATCAAAACCTATGGGTTACTTCCCGTTCACCAAGAATCATAAGGCACACTGGTCTGACTCACACTTGGCCGGATCGTTTAATGCTATCTATTCTTCTTGTTTTTATTTTATAATACTCGATTTTGCCAGTGCCTTCGCCCACGTGAAAATTAATCATTTTCACACGGGATAATCCTAACGCTGGCTTTTGATTACCTGTATTCTAAATTCCATCCAAATCCGTTCATCTTAAGAGGTGCTAGCTGTAGACATTATAATCATAGTGGGCTTGAAACAAATATTCTAAAAAAAAAACTAAAAAAAGACATTCTTCGAAAAAACCGGAAAAGGACCTTTAGCAGATTTTTCCAGTTCATGAATATGGGCTCGACGAATATTACATAGGTATTTAAAATAACGTTACTTTTGAATGTAATAGCGGACCGGTTTTTATTAAACCTAAGCAAGCCCGATATTCACTACCAGTCATGAAATACATCATTACTGAACTGGTAGTTGCGCAAGTGCTTTTCGACAACCTGTTGGTTGATAAACGAATATGTAAAATGATTTTGATGTATTATTTATTTGTTTTATTTATTATTTTTACCCTATTCTGTCCCTCTGCAGGACAAACGCCTCCCTTTCTTCCTTCCACCCTGCAAAAAAAATAAAAAAAAAATATTTACCTATACGAAAAGCTTTTACCATGAACCACCCTGAATTTCGATCTTATGTGTACTAAATAATAGATTGGTTTTTTTTCATCTTCCATCCAACAGTGAAAGTTGTTCATATGTAATTAATTTCACAATCCACCTGAAAATTTACGAATATAAATATATCCATCTTAAAATACATTACGACAATAACTAAACTGCCTCAATTTTCTCATAGTCACATATGCAACAGTTACGCGTTAGATCACATGTTCGGTTCCCAGGTACAGTGTTATTGGGGGTTTCTATTAGTAATTTCTAAGCGGCAGCCTGGAGTTTGGAAGTTGACGGCGTGATACCCTTGAAAAGCTCGCTAAGCAGTTGATCCTGCATCACCATTCTTACGGGTGGTGTCGAATTTTCGTCGCATCGGACTATGAGGGTGAGGAACAGAGACTAAAAAATCTTCCGCGTCCATGGCGAGGCATCCGTTGAGATTTTTCATTTTGATTGGACACCGTGGCCAAAATTCGGTTCGGAGGACTTAAGGCGCAGATACACCTAAAGCTAATTTTAAAATGAGAATCACGTCTAAACTGCTAGTTGTAATGTTTTGGAAAAAATATAAGTATTTTACATTGGAGCAGTTTTTTAATAATTTGATATAAAAAAAGAAAAACAATTTTATTCGTGTAACTTGAAGTAATTAATTTGTAAAGTTATGACTAAAACGGACAAAAACACGACAATCGACAAATTTAAAGTCATAGAATAATAAGGAAATTACAAAAAACTACTAAATTTTGGGTCTCGCTGGTGTGAAACGAGTGCGCCTTTTGTTCCCTCAAAGTTGTTGGCGACAGTCGTCGTCTTAAATTACGGTCGTAGGTATGGTTAGTCGACGTAGCCCTTCTTATTTCTTATAGCTGTCTGGAGGTTTTAAAGGAACCTATCATGAAGGAGATGACGGGAGCTCAGCTCGCTCACTTTGCTTGCTTACTTCAGCCTCCGTCATCCTCTTCGAATGTAAACTATTCGTACAGGGGTAGCCTAAGTTTCAGAGCTTGCTTCGCTGGCTTTTGGACTATTAATTAATAAAAAAACGTTAGCATCGTAAAACAGAGGTCCATTTAATAACTGTTAACTCTATGTAATTCACGTGAGTTGTGTAAGTACTGGCACCAAACCGACCAACGCAATGGGCGTGTTTGTAATTTTACTATCATACCAAAACAGAAAGATTGTAGGCAGGTGCACTGATTGGTCGTATTATTCTATTCAAAATGTTTGGTACACAATTTATAATCCCTCATAAACTACTCTCGATAAAGTGTATTTGGAACAGCATAGAATTAGGTTTTAAAACATTCGTGTGATACTATTATTAACCTCACCTCGGTTTGTAAACTCGCACTCATGTTTTAATAGCTTTTGTTATATGAGACTATAATATACTACTATTATTGAACTGTATAATAGTGTAATGTGCAGTGAGATGTGTTGTGAAACTGTTTCAAATCCCTTTCAGCGGCTAATGTAATCAAAAGGCACAGTGATTTTATTATTTTATTTTACAAAGTGGGTTTAAGTGGCTGTTAAATCAAATATTATTTAAACCCCAATAGGCTATCAAGTAAAAGAAAAATATTTTAACAAAACGATTTTATTCATTTTAGACATTTACAAAGACATAATTACAAGCTTACAACTACCTTAAAATTAACATCAACTACAACCTAAATCTAAAACTAATCCCCATACAGAGCCGATAAAAGCCTTGACAATTTCCAGTCTTTCTCTTCACCAGAGGCACTCGGAGTGGGTTCATGTCTTCCTAAATCTGGAATTGGCACCACTTCTGGTTCCAACTCGAGGAACTCCGTGGCTGAAGACTGAAATGTCTGCTGGTACTCATTCTGACATTGCATTGGCAGTGAGTAATGAAAATAACACTCCGGCATCGCAGGAGGAAGCCATGATGCTGGCATCGTAGGGGGAACATGAGACGGCAACGCGGACGGAATACATGACACTGATATTACTGGCGAATAACTCGTCGCTGGCATTAGTGGTGGATAACTCGTCGCTTGCAGATACTGGTGTTCGTGAATGGGCATCGTTATATGTGAGATTCCCTCTTCTGAACACTCTGATGTGCTGGTGATGTCGCTCGAGTCTTCTCTGTCTTTCTTTTCTTATCATCCGGCGATTCTGGAACTAGATTTTTAGGCGTAGGAGTTCTGCCAATCCAAGCCTTCTCAGACGGGCGAGGAAGCGGTTCCTTGCATACTCCGCCTCGAGCACCAGAACCTTCTCGGTTGTGAATGATGTTCGGATTTTTTTTTGTTTTTTCACTGCACCAAGTTTCTTGCTGCAGCCAAGCGACTGAGAGATCTTTTTTCCAACCATCGATGTCGACCAGGTTTGGCTTCCGCTGCTTTCAAACGGGCACTCATTATATGCCACTGGTACTGACGCAACACTGTATGGTTGGAACACGTTCCATACTGGAGGCTGTGAACAGGAGAAAAAGTTTATTAGTAATCGTAATGAATAGAACATAAAGATGGATTTGACAGAAAAAATATAATCTATAGGTACTAATCGTGTTATAAAGGGAAAAGACACTGAATAGTTTATATTCCCTTGGGATGATAAAATACTTTTTACGCCGGCGAAGCCGCAAGCAGAAGCTAGTCGGTTAGAAAGTAATTGCTGAAAGCTAAAAAGTATGAAAATCAATTAACCTTGTTATTCTGCAACATATTAGCCCCATCAAATTGATTCCAATAGCACTCACTGGAGGCAACCGCACCGTTACCAACATTGTAACAAGTTGGTGTCATAGACATTTTGGAATGTTCTTGATTATTGTAAGAGGAAGTAAGGTTCGCAATGAATGCTCAGCTAATTCTAATGACTGTCCATATTGTGCCTGGATTTTAAACAACCCTTTAATTAGTAGGTAATAAACAAATTACTTGAAAGTTGCGATCATCGGCTTGGGTGATTAGCATGCTGTTAGTCAACATTTTTGTATCACTTAAAGCTTCACCGTTCCAAATGATGAAAACTTTTGAATTTCGTTTCTAGTTTTCTAGATTTTAAGGAAGAATTACCTCAAAATTGATTTACTTTAAGTTTCTTGAGGAGTGACTTAAACTTTTCGTTTTGTCTTAAAGTTATGTAATGACACTATTAATAAGTTTCAATGTGTTTATAAGACTTTTGGTGTTGGAACATTTGCTTACCTTTCATGCACACCTCTATTCATTGTCAACCAAGCATCTCCTACTCATCTACCTCTATAACACTTTTAAAATGCTTTTAAATTTAGTTGTTAAAACTTTTAATATATCATGTAGGTATATATTTGAATAATTCGGTATTGATTACCATGACATTAAAAATAACTGTTTCTTACACAAATTTCTTCCCTTTGCATGTAACGTTTATCCTAATACGTTATAATAAGGGGCCAAATTAAATTTATTTGCAGCTGACTATTATTATCTTTTTTATCGTCATCGGATATCATAATCACCGTGACTGTGGAGTTTAACCGATTTATATCATTTGTTCCTGAAATGTCGAACATTTCCAATATGCAAGTAGTTGTCCTTCTGTCCTTAAAGAGAACTAAAGTGGAATAGCTGCAGCACAAATTCTTTTACTAGATGTAATCAATAATTAGAGTATGAACTATAATTACATTTTATTTTAGTATTCCCTAAGTAGCTTCATCTACTTAATTACAATTATTAGTTACGGGTGGTTTTCTTTTATCATCATCATCCTTTTAATGTTCCCTCTGCTGGAACTCAGGCCTCCTCTTTGTGAGAGAGGGGATAGGCCCTCATCCACCATGCGGGCCCAATGTGGGTTGGTGGATGTCACATATCTTTGAAATATTGGATCTAGGACATGACGGTTTTCTCACAATGTTTTTTTTCACCGTATTTAGACTTTAAATAATCTTCTTACACAAAGTAAAGCGCCTGCCTGGATTCGAACCCACGACGTACGACCATTAATATACGGTTAAAGAATCTTTATTTCTCAAAAGAATTACAATGGCATTCACTTACATGAAAAACTTACACATCTAAACAATTTAAGTTATGTTGAGTATACTTACAGAACAACAAAAGTAACACAGCATATGTTTACAGTTAGATTGGTATAATAGATAATCTTTACATATTTTCAAAATAAGATATCCACAATTTCTACAATGACTAAATTTGACCCAAACAAAAACAGCGCAAGCCAAACAAAACCGTTCACAAAACAAAACACCCGCAAAACTAAATCAAAATTACAAAAGCTTTAGTAGGTAGAAGTAAATAAGTACAAAGAATTAGTGAACAGTTGACAAGAAGCGCCATGTTTATGTTGACTCTGAGCGTAATCGAACTTTAGCTGTGAGTTATTATTTTTGTTGAGTAATGTGTTGTTTAAGTAGTTTTTTAAGTAATCATAATGATTTACACTCTTTAATATGTTTTGGCAGTTTATTAAATATTTGAGTTCTTTTTAAAAATAAAACCCAGGTATCGATTTTTTTTTTATAAAATCGAAGATAACCTAAAATCTAGCTCTATTTTGATCGACGCTACCAACGACATAATTTATATAGACACGTTATACACGGACCTTATAGTTATTCATTACCCAAAGATACGGTTACTGGTTAGTCTTTCCATCAAAAATCGATTTAATTTCATTCTACATCTTTATGACTGGTTGTGAACGGCCAATAAACCATAATAAAATAATGAACATCTTTTAAATAAAGATTCTATTCTATACTAGTTAATTTTATTAATTAACGTAGAATCGCTAAAACCGACCAACGCAATGAGGCCCCTCAGAGATGCGTCTTTGCAATTTTACTGTCATACTAAAACAGAAAGATTGTAGACAGGTGCACTGACTGGTCGTATGTTTATTTCAAATGTTCGATACACAATTTATCGAGATTTTATGATCTCTCATAAACTTAACTCTCGATAAAGTGTACATAAAACAGCATAGAATTAGCTACCTATAAGCTAAAACATTCGTGTCGTTTATAAACCTCACCTGTGGCTCGGTTTATAAACTCGTACTCATGTTTTAGTAAGCTTTTTTTTTGTGAGATTTTTATATAAACATCCAATTTTTAACTGTATAATAGTGTGATATGTTGTGAAATTGTTTCAAACCCTTTTCAGTGGTTAAGGGGTTGTCCTAATAAAACGCGAAAATCGCGCGTTCGCGCAACTGTCGCGTTCATTTGTATTACGATATTGAAAAGCGCCCTCTGTTCGTGTTTGCAATACAAATTAACGCGAAGGTCACGCGAACGTGCGTGATGATCATCACGTTGTATTAGGACAACGCCTAAAGTAATCAAGAGGCATAGTGATTTTTTATTTTATTTTCTAAGTAGGTCTAAGTGGCTGTTCAATCAATCATTTCTTAAGCCCAACAGGCTATCAAGTAAAAGAAAAATATTTTATGAGAACGATTTTATTCATTTTAGATATTTAAAAAGACTATAATATTTACAAGCTTACAACTACCTAAAAATTAACATAACCAAAGTCTAAAACTAATCTCCATACAGAGCCGATAAAATTCTTGACAATTCCCAGTCTTTCTCTTCACTAGAGGCACTTGGAGTGGGTTCAAGTGCTCCCAGTTCTGGAATTGGCACCACTTCTGGTTCTAACTCGAGGAACTCCGTTTCTGCAGACTGAAATGTTTGCTGGTAGTCATTTTGACATGACCTTGGCAGTGAGTGAAGAAAATAAGACTCTGGCATCGCAGGAGGAAGCCATGATGCTGCCATCGTAGGTGGCACATAGGATGGCGTCGCGGGTGGAGGACATGACACTGGCTTTACTGGCGGATACTCCGTCTCCGGTAGATACTGGTGTTCGTGAATTGGTATCGGTATATATGAGTTACCCTCTTCTGAACACTCTGATGTGCTGGTGGTGTCGCCGGAGTCTTCTCTGTCTCTCTTTTCCTTCATTCGGCGATTCTGGAACCAGATTTTTAGAGCTCGTTCATCCAGGCCTAGGAGTTTTGCCAAGTGAAGCCTTCTCAGGCGGTCAAGGTAGCGGTTCCTTGCATACTCCGCCTCGAGATCCAGCACCTGCTGGGTTGTAAATGCAGTGCGGTATCTTTTTGGTTTTCTCAATGCACCCGGTTTCTTGCTACAGCCAAGCGACTGAGAAATCTGTATTCCATCCTTCGATTGATCTGACCAGCTTTGGCTTCCGCTGCTTGCGAACGAGCACTCATTGTATGCCACTGGTCCTGACGCAACGCTGTGTGTTGCGAACTGGTTCCACACTGGAGGCTGTGAACAAGAGAAAATATTTATTAGTTATCGTACTTTATAGAACATAGACATGGATTTCAAACAAATGTAATTTGTTATAAAGTAATTGCTGAAAACTGAAAAGTATGAAAATCAAATTACCTTGTTATTCTGCAACATATTAGCCCCATAAACTTGATTCCAACGGCACTCACTGGAGGCAACCGCACCGTTACCAACATTGTACATTTTGGAATATTCTTGATTATTGTAAGAGGAAGAAAGGTTCGCAATGACTGCTCAGCTAATTCTAATGTCTGTCCAAATTGTTCCCAGTTTTTATATACAACCCTTTAATTAGTAGGTAATAAACAAATTACTTGAAAGTTGCGCTCACCGGCTTGGGTGATTAGCAGGTTGTTTTTTAACATTTTTGTAGTATGTTTTAAGGTTTATGATAAAAACAATGTATTCAACGTTCATAACTATGAAAACTTCTGAATTTCGTTGCTAGTTTTCTACATTTTTAGGATGAGTTACCTCAAAAGTCATTTACTTTAAGTTTCTCGAGGAGTGACTCAAAACTTTTCGTTTTCTCTTAAAGTTATGTACTAATTTAACTTATTACTTTTGATGCTGGAACATTTGCTTACCTTTTCAAGCACAACTCTAATAATTGTCAACCAAGCAACTTCTACTTATCTACTTAAAACTTTCTTTACATCTGTATAAAACTTATAAAATGCCTTAACTTAGTAGTTTAAACTTTGAACATATCATGAAGGTATTTATTTGAATGATCTGATTTTCATTACCAAGTAATTCAAAATAACTGTTTCTCACACAAATCTCTTCCCTTTGAATGCAACGTTTATCTTAGTACGTCATAATAACGGGCCAAATTAAATTTATTTGCAGCTGACTATACTATTATCTTTTTAATATTGTCATCGGATATCATACTCATCTCGTCTGCGGAGTTTAACCAATTTATATAATTTGTTCTTGAAATACCTGAACATTTCCAATATGCAAGTAGATGTCCTTCTGTCCTTAAAATAGAACTGAAGTGAAGTAGCTGCAAAACAAATCCTTATACTAGATTTTATGATCACTAATTAGAGGTCATAGTTTTATTTTAGTATTCCCGCACTTACATCCGTAACTTCATCTACTTAATTACTATTAGTAGCAACCTTTTAATATTCCCACAGCTGGAACACAAGCCTTCTCGCTGTGCTGTAGGGAATGGCCCTTAATACACTACGCGGGCGCAATGCTGTTTGGTGATTTTTAGTTCTAGGATATGACGGTTTCCTCACGATGTTGTCCCTCACCGTTTTAAGACAGTGGTAATAAAATAATTTACTTACACAAAGTAAAGCACCTGCCTGGGTTCGAACTCACGATCTACGACACGTATGTCGGGGCCACCACCACAACTGGGCCACCACAGCTCCTTATTGCTATAATATCCAGAATTTCGTCCTGTACCAAGATAAATAGGAACATAATAATTTATATGTTCATGTTTAGAAAATGCTTTGAGGTCTGAGATTATATAATCTGGTTACATAGGTTGTAGGGCCACAGCCGATTGATGTCATTTACCAATATGTTAAAAAATCAAATAGTTTTAACTTTGCTTTAGTACCTATAACAGATACAATATCTGTTATTGTTAAACAATTATTATCTTTTTAAGATATTAGGATATCTAACAAAAACAAGTTTGTAGTCTTCACTATTTCTCCTATTAGGTTCACATATAACTGGTTCATTAAATACAGCCACATATCTGTTCTCATATTGAAAGTAAGTTAGGTATATAACTTCTTCTTCTTTTCTTGTGAGGTTTGACCACCTCTGGTGTCACAGTTAATTAAGCCGGTATATAACTGAGACCTTTTCAGATCCATAATTATTGACAAACATAATGTACGATTTTGGAAACTTACGCAAACATACTCTCAAACTGCAACTTAGAGAATGTATTTCAATTAAAACAATGCAGCACTTTGAACTGTAAAGCTCATACAGTCAAAAAGATGAACATAGTTGCACGTCCCAAAACGTAGAAGAGGAGAAGAACGTGCAAGAAACTCCACAGAGACTCTTTTAAATCAATAAATGGTAACTAGTTATTTATTTATGAAATAATAATAATGCTGAAAATATTGAGTTTATACTTTCTAAAGAAAGGCTCAGGGTCTTTAGCAGATTCATCAATGTTTTAAAATACTAATAAATTAATGAGAGCCTTAAATGCCGTAGAGCAGGACTTGCACTGAGTCAAGCATTTTTATCAGCAATATAATCCCCAAAATTTATAGTTATGCTTGCCTTGACATTGTGCGTTTTAAACAAGATAAAAAAATCATCTCAATCATTTCTAATATATTTGTTACAATTTATTGGTATATTATTTTAAATTTTTAACTAATATACCATGAAAGATACTTTAAATAGTCTGAGCGCTGGTTGAACTAATTGGTTTTATTTTGTAGTAGCATAAATATGTTTGTTTCATGTTTATTAAAAAGACATTGTTTCGTACATGATGTTTTTATACATACATAGACAATATACCGTCATGACGTGAATATTCGCAAACAGTTCCCTTAGGGAACCACGCCGGTAGACATTGTATGTGGCTATCGCTCTTTTTTTAACATTGCCTCGTTTTATGCAGTCTGTTTCTAAAGTAGATACCGTAAAACTAAAATAGAGTAGACTTGCGGTATCAACGTTCGTAAGTTCACCATTTAGTTCGTGTCTAACTATTCATTATTTACCCACAATCTGACGATTTTGTTGATTTAGTTGTAATGCAAAAATAATTTATTTAAAAATATAAGTAGGTCCTGGTATCCGAAACGTGATTATAATAAAAAAAACTTGCATTAGAAATCCGTTAATCTCATTCTCCGTAATTACGTACTTCAACATTCACTACAAGTTTTAGGTGAAATAAAATTCGTTCAGATATTTTTCGAACTTATGATAGGTTACCTTTGGACAGACATAAGAATTAGCTGAGCATTCATTGCGAACCATACTTCCTCTTATAATAATCAAATATATTCCAAAATGTCTACGACACCAGCTTGTTACAATGTTGGTAATGGTGCGGTTGCCTCCAGTGAGTGCCGTCGGAATCAAGTTGATGGGGCTAATATGTTATAGAATAACATGGTTTTTTTTTTGCGTCTATATAAATATAATACCAGATAAAATACCAGAGGGCTGGCGTTTTTTTTGCCCAAAGAATCAGTATTGCCATCCAACGTGGCAATGCTGCCAGCCTTCTGGGCACTTTTCCTGTTGACAGCGATGTGGACGAATTTTTTGACGCCCCGTAATTTTTTTTTTCAAGCTTTTTCATCTTCCCAATTTGCCTCAAGTGGAACAGTTTTATCACTAACATCACAGCCTGCAGCTAACTCGGACGAGGATTGCGATGGATCCACTTCCACAAAATCCTTCAATTCTTCATTATAGAACGAAGACGTTGGAACCAAAAACGCAATGTGTTTTCTTTTGCGACACCGTCGCCATACACATCATGAATCCTTCGAGCCGTTTCTGCAGTACTGGTGCCACGATGGAACTCGTACTCGTAAATAACGCGACATTTCATGTTTTCCATTTTGTAAACTGACTGGCGCAAAAAAAAAAACCAAAAGAGGAAAAAACAAATGAATTACGGTTTTCCAAACAAAAAAGCATGAGTAAATAGCTGTATAAATTTAAAATTGGAATTCCAAACCAAAGAGGAGATATTTGAGATGAAAGTGGCTAGTACGACAAAACGCCAATTTCATAGGTAAGGACGTAATATATAGATACAAATAAACAAGAATTGGTCGTTTAAAGGTTTTAGATGTAGACCTGTTTATGAAAAACCTAAGTAAGCCCGATAATCACCTCCAGTCTTGAAATACATCAATACAGAACTGGTAGTTACGCAAGTATTTTTTGAGTACTTAGTTAACAATAACTGAGTTGGTAATAAAATATAACAAATGATTTTTAGAATACCAACTACTTTTCATATTTTTCATATGTGTCATCATAATCATTACAGCCGAAAGACGCAACTGCTGGACAGGCTGCCCCCAAGCGTTGATAATGAGAGAGTGCACCTGTGATTGATCCAATCCTTGTGCACTGTAATATCTACCACGTCAATAGCTAGTTTACGCTGAGATTATATTTCAGGCGGAACGGTTTATAGTAACCTAACATGAAAGAGATGACGGGAAGTCAGTTATTTTTTACTGTCATCTATACTAATATTATAAAGAGGTACAGTTTGTGAGTTTGTGAGGTTGTAGGGGTTAATCTCTGGGTCTATTGAACTGATTAGATGAAATTTGGCATGGAGACAGTTTCAGACCCTGATGAAGGACATAGGAAGGTTTGTATTCTCTTGGGATGATAAAACACTTTTAACGCGGGTGAAGCCGCGGGCAGAAGCTAGTACTTAATAAGATAGATTGTAGACTGGTGCACCGATCGGTCGTATTATTCTATTCCGAATGTTCGATATACAATTTATAGAGAGTTAATAATCTTTCAAAAAGTTAACTCTCGATAAAGTGTATAATATGAAACTGCATAGAATTAGGTATTAAAAATTCGTGTGATACTATTACAAACCACACTCATGGTTAATAACCTTTGTTATGTGAGAGTATCATAAATTACCATTTTTTAAGTGTATAAGAGTGTAATGTGTAGGGAAATGTGTTGTGAAAATTTTTCAAATATTTTTTCAGTGGCTAATGTAATCAGAGGCACAGTTATTTTAATTTTTTTAATTAGTTCTTTAGGGCTGTTCAATCAATCATTTTACCTTAATACGTTATAAAGTAAAAAAAATACGACAGTGATTTTATTCATTTTAATATAACATTTACGAAAACAATTAATAAGCTTAAAATAACCTAACATTGGAATTAACCTAAATCTAAAACTAATCTACAAAATGAAGAGATGACATGATAAGTCTTGACCAATCCCCGTCATTATCTTCACTACTACCACTTGGAGTGGGTTCATTTCTTCCCGGTTCTGTAAGTGGCACTTCTGGTGCCAACTCTACAAATTCCGATTCTGAAGACTGCTGGTACCCACTCATTGCCAATCCTATGTCTGTCTGACATGGCATAGACATAGAGTGAGAATAATAAGATTCTGGCATCGCAGGAGGAAGCCATGATGTTTGCGTCGCAGTTGGAATGTATGACGGCATCGCGGACGGAGGGCATGACACTGGCATTACTGACAGATACTGATGCTCGTGAAACTCAGGAGTTTCCGAGGTGCTAGTTGCTTCGGAGTCTTCTCTGTCTTTCTTTTCCTTCATCCGACGATTCTGGAACCAGATTTTTAGGGTCCGTTCGTGTAAGTCAAGTTGTTTTGACAATTCTAATCTTCTTTGGCGTTCCAGGTACCGGTTACTTGCATACTCCTCCTCGAGCGCCAGCACCTGTTTCGTTGTGAATGCAGTTCTTATCCGCTTTTGCTTTTTCATTGCACCAGGTTTTGTGTTGCTGCCAGGTGACTGAGTGATCCGTATTCCGAGTGCTGGTTGATCGGACCAGTTTTGGCCTTCGCTGCTTGCGTACTGGCATTCATTGTATGCCTCTGGTACTGAGGGAACGCTGTGTGGTGGGAACTGGCTCCACGCTGGCGGCTGTGAACAAGAGAAAGATTTTATTAGTTATCGAACATGAAATCGGATTGGGCTTAAAAGAAATCTAATCGGTTATAAAGTAAATGCTGAAAACTGAAAAGTATGAAAATCTACTTACCATGGTATTCTGCAAAATATTAGTGCCATCAACTTGATTCCAACGGCACTTACTGGAGGTTACGGAACCGTTACCAACATTGTAACAACTTGTTGTCGTAGACTGACCAGAGGTCGAAGACATTTTGAAATATTCTTGATTATTGTAAGAGGAAGTTAGGTTCGCAATGAATGCTCAGCTAATTCTAATGTCAGTCCGGATTGTGCCTGGTCTTATATAACCTCAACAGCCCTTTAATTAGAAGCTAATAAGCAAATTACTTGAAAGTTGGGCCCATCGACTTAGGTGATTAGCATGTTGTTTGTCATTATTTTTGTATTATTTAAAGCTTTTGGTAAAATTTTATGTTAAAAGTACATAACCAGTTTATGAAAACTTCAGAATTTCGTTACTTGTTTTCTAGATTTTTTAGGAGGACTTACTAACAAAAAATTTACTTAAGGTTTCTTGAGGAGCAACTTAGTGCTTTAAGTTTTGGCTTAAAGATATGTAATAAAAGTATTGTCAAACAAGCATCTTCTACTCATCTACGTCTATGATACTACTACAATGCCTAAACGTAATTGTTAAAATTATGAATTTATCAAGTAAGTATAGATTTGTATGCTCCGGTACTGATTTCCAAGTCATTCAAAATAACTGGAGTTTAGAAAATTTAAATAATTTTTCCTTAACTGCCAGAAATTTTCCAAGCAAGAAGTTGTCCATCAGTCCTTGGAATAGAACTAAATTAAAGTAGCTGCACCACAAATTCTTATGCTAGATGTAATCACCAATTAAAGATCATAAGTTTATTTTAGTACTCCCTAAGTAGCTTCATCTGATTAACTACTATTATTAGTTACGCCTACTCCTGTTTAAAAAATGTTTCGTGGTTTGAGATAAAATAACTTAGTTACATAGGTCGTTGGGCCACACTGTCACCACCACGAATATCTTAGATAATCTTACAATCTTCAGACACCGACATAGTCGACACAGGCTATCGCTGAAAACCAGCGAAGGGGCTCTGTCTTGGATGCGAGTCCCAGTATTATGCTGAGCGATGGCCGTTTTACGTGGTTGTGACGCATACTCTGTATTTGTATTTAAGCTTTTCCTTTTTTATGATATGTGTCGTGCCTGGCGCAAAAAATTTTTATTTCTTTTTTTCTTCTTTTTTCTTCTAGCGGATTCATCAATGTTTATCAATAAGTTTATGAGCCCTAATGGTTGTGGACTAGGACCAGCACTTGGTCATGTACTTTTAACATCAACGTAATTCCCAAACTCACAATATGCTTGCCTTCACAGTGTGCGTTTAAAAAAAGATATAAAATTCGACTCAATTAGCTCTAATATGTTTATAGTTTTAAAAAGTATGTCATGAAACTCAGTTTTCATCATCATTGTAGCCAGTCTAAAACCTGAGTCCCTAGGCACGTGACATTCTATCATCAAAAGCGTGGCGATAGCGAATCGAAAAATGTCAAAAATTTATGGGAATGTCAAACGCAATTAAAATGTCACGTGATTACTCCCTTACGTTTTTGCATTTCTACCTTCGCCATTGCTAAAATCCAATGACACTTGTCTAGAGCTTCTAGTTAGCCAGAAAAAAATTAGTTTAACCTATTGTTTTTTTAAAGGTGTATGATATTTTTTCGTAAAATTTCGTGATGAGGGAAATATATTTAAATAGCGCCGGTAAACATTGTATGTGGCTCTGTTTGGCCTTTTCTTTCGAAATAGAAATGAACTCGATGTCTGCAGTCTGTCTCTATAGTAAAACGCCGTACGTGATGATATTACGTAAACAAAAAGCTCGTTTTTAATTATACAATTTTTTTCCATACTTCGATGACTTACTGATTTCTTAGCCATTTATAATTATTTTAATCTAAGAAAAATAGTTTGCCCACTAAGATAATAAGTAGATATCGGTATTAAAACAAATTTTGTTTTTATTTCATACTGTTATTTTTGTATTTAATGTAGGTACTTATATTCAACACAGTCTCCGTATTTGCTCACTGCCAATTGGGGTCAGAGTCCGAATCAATAAAAGACTGTAAAGAAACAAGATTATTATAAGCATACTTCGCAATTTCGCATATTTAGAGGTTATCTGAGTCAATAAACAACAATAGATATTTTACTAATCACTTTGTTGACAGGATTCTGGGCATTTCTATTTTAATTTGTTTATTGTTTACATTTAAGGAGGTAGGGCCTGAACTGAAGTCTCGTAAATCAACTGATTAAGGTTTAGTTTTTTTTGGTTTGATATTGTAATGATTGACTATAGGTATAGCATATTACGTAAATATTTCGCTACTAAGAATGATTTTTGGAAACAAAACTAAATAAAATGCATGTTTTCTCGTCCCATTCCCACAAAAAGTAAAAACAGATGATGATAGAGACATTTGTCTTTTTCAGATTCGTTAAATTAATTTTTAATGAAACCGAATCAAGCAAAAGAAAAACGTACACGATAATTGGTTGCAAAATTAATATGATAATGCTGCTACGACCAATAAGAAAACAGTTGGTAAGTTAGCGCGCTAGCGATAACTTTTAATAGCTAGCGAAAAAAATACCTTTAACCATAAGTTAAATTTAACTACCGAAACATTTTAAAGGTTCCGTTCCTCAATATGAAAAAAGGAACCCTTATAAGGTCACTTCAGCCTATCTGAATGTCAAGACCCGTTTTCTCTGGAACGCGTGGAGGTATTCAGTTGAAATTAATATCAAATACAAGAGTCAGCAATCTCTTGGAGCTGGGAAGAAAAAATCAAACTACTAATTTAACGCAATCAAAAAATAAGACTTTTTACGCCACATATTTATAATAGCCCGAAGAATTGTCAAACTTAAGTGGCAGTGGGCAAGGCACATTGCTTGCCGATGGGGCCGAAAAGTTCTGGAGTGGCGACCGCGAACCGTAAGACGATACGTTGGAGGCCTCCCACCAGGAGGACCGATGACCAGGTTATAGGTTATAGGGATCGGTCAATGTGGCGTCGCCTGGGGGAGGCCTATGCCCAGCAGTGGACGTCTTTCGGCTGAAATGATGATGATGAAAATGATGACGCCGCATATTTTGGCACTCGCAAGGGAATCAAAACCTATAGGTTACTTTCCGTTCACCAAGAATCATGAGGCACACTGGTCTGACTCGCACTTGGCCGGATCTTTTAATGCTATCTATTCTTATTATTTTTATTTTATATCTTACTCGATTTTGCCAGTGCCTTCGCCCGCGTGAAAATTAATCATTTTCACACGGTATAATCCCAATGCTGGCTTTTGTTTTCCTGTATTCTAAATTCCATCCAAATCCGTTCATCTTTAGAGGTGCTAGCCGTAGACAATAAAATAATAAAATAATAGTGGGCTTGAAACAAATATTCTAAAAAAAAGACATTCTTCGAAAAAGCCGGAAAAGGACCTGTAGCAAATTTTTCCAGTTCATGAATATGGGCTCGACGAATATTACATAGGTATTTAAAATAACGTTACTTTTGAATGTCATAGCGGACCGGTTTTTATTAAACCTAAGCAAGCCCGATATTCACCACCAGTCATGAAATACATCATTACTGAACTGGTAGTTGCGCAAGTGCTTTTCGACAAACAAATATGCAAAATGATTTTTATGTATTATTTATTTGTTTTATTTATTATTTTTAGCCTTTTCTGTTCCTCTGTAGGACAAAGGCCTCTCTTTCTTCCTTCCACTCTGCAATGAAAAAAAAAACAAAATTTTTATGTACCTATACGAAAAGCTTTTACCATGTAAACCACCCTGAATTTCGACCATAAGTGTACTAAATAACAGATTGTTTTTTTTTCATATTTCATGTAAAAGTAAAAGTTGTTCATATGTAAAAATTTTCTAATATAAATATATCCATCTTAAAATACATTACGACAATAACTAAACTGCCTCAATTTTCTCATAGTCACATATGCAACAGTTACGCGTTAGATCACAGGTTCGGTTCCCAGGTACAGTGTTATTGGGGGTTTCTATTAGTAATTTCTAAGCGGCAGCCTGGAGTTTGGAAGTTGACGGCGTGATACCCTTGAAAAGCTCGCTAAGCAGTTGATCCTGCATCACCATTCTTACGGGTGGTGTCGAATTTTCGTCGCATCGGACTATGAGGGTGAAGGAACAGAGACTAAAAAATCTGCCGCGTCCATGGCAAGGCCTCCGTTGAGATTGGACACCGTGGCCAAAATTCGGTTCGGAGGACTTAAGGCGCAAATACCCCTAAAGCTAATTTTAAAATGAGAATTACGTCTAAACTGCTAGTCGTAATGTTTAGAAAAAAATATAAGTATTTCACATTGGAGCAGTTTTTTAATAATTTGATATAAAAAAAAAAACAGTTTTATTCGTGTAACTTGGAGTAATTAATTTGTAAAGTTATGAGTAAAACGGACAAAAACAGGACAATTGCACCTAAACCGCTGGGCGTATTTTAATGAAATCGACACCATCTCAAAAATAGTTTAAATATCTACATTTCGATCTGAGGCTTTTCTTTTAAAGTCATAGAATAATAAGGAAATTACAAAAAACTACAAAATTTTAGGTCTCGCTGGTGTGAAACGAGTGCGCGTTTTGTTCCCTCAAAGTCTTTGGCGACAGTCGTCGTCTTAAATTACGTTCGTAAGTAAGGTTAGTTGACGTAGCCCTTCTTATTTCTTATAGCTGTCTGGAGGTTTTAAAGGACACTATCATGAAGGAAATGACGGCAGGTCAGCTCGCTCACTTTGCTTGCTTACTTCAGCCCCCGTCATCCCCTTCGAATGTAAACTACGTATAGGGGTGGCCTAAGTTTCCGAGCTTGCTTCGCTGGCTTTTGGACTATTTAATAATAAAAAAAAACGTTTGCATCGTAAAACGGAGGTCCATTTAATAACTGTTAACTCTATGTCATTCATGTGAGCTGTGTAAGTACTGGCACCAAACCGACCAACGCAATGGTCGTGTTTGTAATTTTACTATCATACTAAAACAGAAAGATTGTAGACAGGTGCACTGATTGGTCGTATTATTCTATTCAAAATGTTTGGTACACAATTTATCGATAATTTATAATCTCTCATAAACTAAACTCTCGATAAAGTGTATTTGAAACAGCACAGAATTAGGTGTTAAAACATTCGTGTGATACTATTATTTACTTCACCTCGGTTTGTAAACTCGCACTCACGTTTTAATAGCTTTTGTTATATGAGACTATAATATACTACTATTTTTGAACTGTATAATAGTGTAATGTGCAGTGAGATGTGTTGTGAAACTGTTTCAAATCATTTTCAGTGGCTAATGTAATCAAAATGCACAGTGAATTTTTATTTTATTTTACTAAGTGGGTTTAAGTGGCTGTTAAATCAAATATTTTTTAAACCCCAATAGGCTATCAAGTAAAAGAAAAATATTTTAACAAAACGATTTAATTCATTTTAGACATTTACAAAGTCATAATAACAAGTTTACAACTATCTTAAAATTAACATCAACTACAACCTAAATCTAAAACTAATCCCCATACAGAGCCGATAAAAGCCTTGACAATTCCCAGTCTTTCTCTTCACCAGAGGCACTTGGAGTGGGTTCATGTCTACCCAAATCTGGAATTGGCACCACTTCTGGTTCCGACTCGAGGAAATCCGTGTCTGAAGACTGAAATGTCTGCTGGTACTCATTCTGACATTGCGTTGGCAGTGTGTGATGAAAATAACACTCCGGCATCGAGGAAGCCATGATGCTGGCATCATAGGTGGAACATGTGACGGCATCGCGGGCGGAATACATGACACTGATATTACTGGCGAATAACTCGTCGCTGGCATTACCGATGGATAACTCGTCGCTTGCAGATACTGGTGCTCTTGAATGGGTATTGGTATATGTGAGTTACCCACTTCTAAACACTCTGATGTGCTGGCGATGTCGCTCGAGTCTTCTCTGCCTTTCTTCTCTTTCATCCGGAGATTCTGGAACCAGATTTTTAGAGCTCGTTCGTCCAGGCGTTGGAGTTTTGCCAATTCAAGCCTTCTCAGAAGGGCAAGGAAGCAGTTCCTTGCATACTCCGCCTCGAGCACCAGCACCTGCTCGGTTGTGAATGCAGTTCGGTATCTTTTTTGTTTTTTCACAGCACTAAGTTTCTTGCTGCAGCCAAGCGACTGAGAGGTCTGTTTTCCAACTATCGATTTCGACCAGATTTGGCTTCAGCTGCTTTCAAATTGGCACTCATTATATGCCACTGGTACTGACGCAACACTGTATGGTTGGAACACGTTCCACGCTGTTGGCTGTAAACAAGAGAAAATGTTTATTAGTAATTGTAATGAATAGAACATAAAGATGGATTGGGCAGGAAAAAAATATAATCTATACTAATCATATTATAAAGGGAAGAGACACTGAATAGTTTATATTCCCTTGGGATGATAAAACAATATGCCAATATAGAAGCCGCAAGCAGAAGCTAGTCGGTTAAAAAGTAATTGCTGAAAGCCAAAAAGTAACAAAATCAAATTATCTTGTTATTTGGGGCTAATATGTTCTGAAACGTATTAGCCCCATCAAATTAAATCCAACAGCACTCACTGGAGGCAACCGCACCGTTACCAACATTGTAACAAGTTGGTGTCCTATATATTTTGGAATGTTCTTGATTATTGTAAGAGGAAGTAAGGTTCGCAATGAATGCTCAGCTAATTCTTATGTCTGTCCATATTGTGCCTGGATTTTATACAACGCTTTAATTAGTAGGTAAGAAACAAATTACTTGAAAGTTGCGATCATCGGCTTGGGTGATTAGCATGCTGTAAGTTAACATTTTTGTATCACTTAAAGCTTTTGGTAAAACTTTTATGTTCACCGTTCAAAACGAAGAAAACTTTTGAATTTCGTTACTAGTTTTCACGATTTTAAGGAAGAGTTACCTCAAAATTGATTTCCTTTAAGGTTCTTGAGGAGTTACTTAAACTTTTCGTTTTGTCTTAAAGTTATGTAATGACACCATTAATAAGTTTCAATGTGTTTATAGGACTTTTGAAGCTAGAACATTTGCTTACCTTTCATGCACACCTCTATTCATTTACAACCAAGCATCTCCTACTCATCTACCAATATAATACTTTTAAAATGCTTAAATTTAGTGATTAAAGTTTGAATATATCATGTAGGTATATATTTGAATGATCCGGTATTGATTCACGAGACATTCAAAATTACTGTTTCTTACAAAAATCTCTTCCCTTTGCATGCAACTTTTATCCTAATACGTTATAATAAGGGGCCAAATTAAATTTATTTGCAGCTGACTATTATTATCTTTTTATCGTCATCGGATATCATAATCACCGCGACTGTGGAGTTTAACCGATTTATATCATTTGTTCCTGAAATTTCGAACATTGCCAATATGCAAGTATTTGTCCTTCTGTTCTTAAAGAGAACTAATGTGAAATAGCTGCAGCACAAATTCTTATACTGGATGTAATCAATAATTTGAGTATGAACTATAATTACATTTTATTTTAGTATTCCCTAAGTAGCTTCATCTAGTTAATTACAATTATTAGTTACGGGTGGTTTTCTTTTATCATCATCATCCTTTTAATGGTGCCTCTGCTGGAACTCAGGCCTCCTCTCTGTGAGAGAGGGGATAGGCTCATCCACCATGCGGGCCCAATGTGGGTTGGTGGATGTCACATATCTTCAAAATATTAGATCTAGGACATGACGGTTTTCTCAAGATGTTTTTCTTCACCGTATTTAGACTTTAAATAATTTTCTTACACAAAGTAAAGCGCCTACCTGGATTCGAACCCACGATCTACGACCATTAATATACGGTTAAAGAATCTTTATTTCTCAAAAGAATTACAATGGCATTCACTTACATGAGAAACTTACATATCTAAACAATTTAAGTTATGTTGAGCGTACTTACAGGACAACAAAAGTAACACAGCATAAGTTTACAGTTGATTGGTAAAATAGGTAATCTTTACATATTTTCAAAATAAGGTATCCACAATTTCAATGACTGAATTTGACCCAAACAAAACCGTTCACAAAACAAAACACCCGCAAAACTAAATCAAAATTACAAAATCTTTAGTAGGTAGAAGTAAATAAGTACCAAGAATTAGTGAACAGACAAGAAGCGCCATGTTTGTGTTGACTCTGAGCGTAATCGAACTTTAGCTGTGAGTTATTATTTTTGTTGAGTAATGTGTTGTTTAAGTAGTTTCTTAAATAATCGTAATGATTTACACTCTTTAATATGTTTTGGCAGTTTAATAAATGTTTGAGTTCTTTTTGAAAACAAAACCCGGATTTCAGTTTTTTTTTATAAAATCGAAGATAACCTATTAGGTTACTAGCTACCTACTAGCTCTATTTAGCTTTATTGATCGACGCTACCAACGACATAATTTATATAGACACGTTATACACGGACCTTATAGTTATTTATTACACAAAAGATATGGTTACTGGTTAGTCTTTCCATCAAAAATCGATTTAATTTCATTCTACATCTTTATGACTGGTTGTGAACGGCCAATTAACCATAATAAAATAATGTACGTCTTTTAAATAAAGATTCTATTCTATACTAGTTATTTTTTTAATCGCCAAAACCGACCAACGCAATGATTCTGTTTTAGTATGACAGTAAAATTGCAAAGACGCATCTCTGAGGGTGTTCCTCAGAGATGCATCTTTGCAATTTTACTGTCATACTAAAACAGAAAGATTGTAGACAGGTGCACTGATTGGTCGTATGTATACTATTTCAAATGTTCGATACACAATTTATCGAGATTTTTTAATCTCTCATAAACTTAACTCTGGATAAAGTGTATATGACACAGCATAGAATAAGCTACCTATTGAAACATTCGTGTGGTTTATAAACCACCTGTGGCTCGGTTTATAAACTCGCACTCATGTTTTAGTAACCTTTGTTTTGTGAGAGTTTTATATTAACATCTAATTTTTAACTGTATAATAGTGTGATATGCAGTAAGATATGTTGTTGTTGAAATTGTTCCAAATTAAAGAACGCGCGTTCGCGCGACCGTCGCGTTCATTTGTATAACGATTTTAAAAAGCGCCCTCTGTTCGTGTTTGCAATACAAATGAACGCGAAGGTCACGCGAACGCGCGATCATCGATCATCGCTCATCGATCGACGTTGTATTAGGACAACGCCTAAAGTAATCAAGAGGCAAAGTCATTTTTATTTTTATTTTATAAAGTAGGTCTAAGCTTTTCAATCAATCATTTCTTAACCCCAACACGCTATCAAGTAAAAGAAAAATATTTTATGAGAACGATTTTATTCATTTTAGATATTTACAAAAACTATTTACAAGCTTACAACTACCTTAAAATTACCATAACCATAACCAAAATCTAAAACTAATCTCCATACAGAGCCGATAACAACTTTGACAATTCCCAGTCTTTCTCTTCACTAGGAGCACTTGGAGTGGGTTCAAGTGCTCTCAGTTCTGGAATTGGCACCACTTCTGGTTCCAACTCGAGGAACTCCGTTTCTGCAGACTGAAATGTTTGCTGGTACTCATTTTGACATGCCATTGGCGGTGAATGAAGAAAATAAGAGTCTGGCATCGCAGAAGGAAGCCATGATGCTGCCATCATAGGTGGCACATATGACGGCATCGCGGGTGGAGGACATGACACTGGCTTTACTGGCGGATACTCCGTCGCCTGTAGAAACTGGTGTTCGTGAATTGGTATCGGTATATATGAGTGACCCTCTTCTGAACACTCTGATGTGCTCGTGGTGTCGCCGGAGTCTTCTCTGTCTCTGTTTTCCTTCATTCGGCGATTCTGGAACCAGATTTTTAGAGCTCGTTCATCCAGGCCTAGGAGTTTTGCCAAGTCAAGCCTTCTCAGGCGGTCAAGGTAGCGGTTCCTTGCATACTCCGCCTCGAGGTCCAGCACCTGCTGGGTTGTAAATGCAGTGCGGTATCTTTTTGGTTTTTTCACTGCACCCAGTTTCTTGCTACAGCCAAGCGACTGAGAAATCGTATTCCATCCTTCGATTGATCCGACCAGCTTTGGCTTCCGCTGCTTGCCAACGAGCACTCATTGTATGCCACTGGTACTGACGCAACGCTGTGTGTTGCGAACTGGTTCCACACTGGAGGCTGTGAACAAGAGAAAATATTAATTAGTTATCGTACTGTATAGAACATAGACATGGATTTCAAACAAATGTAATTTGTTATAAAGTAATTGCTGAAAACTGAAAAGTATGAAAATCAAATTACCATGTTATTCTGCAACATATTAGCCACATAAACTTGATTCCAACGGCACTCACTGGAGGCAACCGCACCGTTACCAACATTGTAAGAAGTCGGTGTCTTAGACATTTTGGAATATTCTTGATTATTGTAAGAGGAAGAAAGGTTCGCAATGACTGCTCAGCTAATTCTAATGTCTGTCCAAATTGTTCCCAGTTTTTATATACAACCCTTTAATTAGTAGGTAATAAACAAATTACTTGAAAGTTGCGCTCACCGGCTTGGGTGATTAGCACGTTGTTTTTTAACATTTTTGTAGTATGTTTTAAGGTTTATGATAAAAACAATGTATTCAACGTTCATAACTATGAAAACTTCTGAATTTCGTTGCTAGTTTTCTACATTTTTAGGATGAGTTACCTCAAAAGTCATTTACTTTAAGTTTCTTGAAGAGTGACTCAAAACTTTTCGTTTTCTCTTAAAGTTATGTATTAACTTTACTTATTACTTTTGATGCTGGAACATTTGCTTACCTTTTCAAGCACAACTCTATTAATTGTCACCCAAGCATCTTCTACTCATCTACTTAAAACTTTCTTTACATCTGTATAAAACTTTTAATATGCCTTAACTTAGTAGTTTAAACTTTGAATATATCATGAAGGTATTTATTTGAATGATCTGATATTGATTACCGAGTAATTCAAAATAACTGTTTCTCTCACAAATCTCTTCCCTTTGAATGCAACGTTTATCCTAGTACGTCATAATAAAGGGCCAAATTTATTTTTTTTGTCGCTGACTACTATTATCTTTTTATTATTGTCATCGGATATCATACTCATCGCGTCTGCGGAGTTTAACCAATTTATATAATTTGTTCTTGAAATACTTGAACATTTCTAATAAGCAAGTAGTTGTCTTTCTGTCCTTAAAATAGAACTGAAGTGAAGTAGCTGCAGAACAAATCCTTATACTAGATTTTATAATCACTAATTAGAGGTCATAATTTTATTTTAGTACTCCCTAAGTAGCTTCATCTACTTAATTACTATGTCCTTTATTAATTACATGTCTTATAAATTACATTTTTAAATATTTTTATAAAATAAATTAAAACAAAAACATTTAAAAATATAAAAAATAGAGGCCCACCGGTATCGGGAACAGGGTCCAAGCTACCGGCGGTCAGGGCTCCAGAGAAAGGAACCTCCTAACAATACGAGCCGTGTCCAGCAGTACTGCTTTCTGGATCAGGCCCTTGACCCAGCCGCCTAACGAGAGCCTCCTAAGGTGTTGGTCGAGGCTCGTGGCTATTAAGCCATTGGCCGACACGACTATCGGTACAATGATCGCTGTGTCCACATCCCACATGTCGACAACCTCGCGAGCCAAGTCAAGATACTTGATTTGCTTATCTTTCTCGGCTTTCACGAGGTTCCCGTCATGCGGGACGGTAATATCAACAATCATTGCACGCCTCTCGATTCGGTCCACCACCACAATATCAGGCTTATTGGCTACAATAGTCCTGTCAGTGATGATGGACCGATCCCAGTACAATGTGATACTGCCATTATCGAGAACTGGGTCGGGCACATACCTGTAGTACGGTACCTCCGATGCCACAAGAGTGTATTTCAGAGCAAGTTGCTGATGGATAATCCTGGCTACAAGGTTGTGCCTATGCAAGTACTCTTCGTTAGCTAGACGAGAACAACCAGAGATAATGTGGCGGATCGATTCACCCGGGCGGTGACATGCCCGACAGATGTCAACCGTGCCATCCTTCACAATAAATCTTCGGTAGTTATTCGTCATGATAACTTCGTCCATAATTGCAAAGACAAAACCTTCGGTTTCCCCAAAGAGGTCACCGAAACGCAGCCAGGCTACGGACGCTGATTGATCTACATCGGGCCCATGTAGGGCCCGGAAAAAAGCGTCCGTGAAGCTCCTTACTCTGCCATACTTCCCTGCGGTCTTTAGTATCAAGCACTACAGGCTTGCGCCAGTTCTCATTCGCCAAGGAGAGCGGGGTGAGTCCCTTGTCCACAGCCACTACATCTCGATGCATACCCACGTCGGTGTTTAAAAAGTATTCCCTGAGATTGCATATCTCGCGGTTGTGGAGGTTTTTGGCATTTAAAAAGCCACGCCCTCCACACTTCCGCGGGATATACAATCTCATGACCGATGATCGTGGGTGATGCATTCGATATGCAGTCAGCAGTGAGCGGACCCGCCTATCCAGGGCGTCAAGTTCCGTTTGAGTCCATTTGAGTATGCCGAAAGAGTACATCAATACCGGCATGACCCAACCGTTGAAGGCGCGCACCTTGTTTCCGCCCGAAAGAAGGCTATTGAATACCTTCTTCAGGCGGCCAAAGAAGCGCTCCCTCAACGATTGCTTCATGTCAGTAGTGCTGATACCTAACGCTTCCGACATACCCAAATACTTATAGGTTTCGTTTGGAGAGAGGGATCTCAGGTTTATGGAACCCGTGAGTTGAACTCCTACGGATTCCACAATCTCTCCTCGCTTTACATGCATGACCGCACATTTGTCCACACCAAACTCCATCCTGATGGCGCTACTAAAAGTTTCAGTTACTTTTAGTAGCTCCATCAGTTGAAGATTGTTGGGGGCAAAGAGCTTCAGGTCATCCATGTAAAGGAGGTGAGATATAACCTGACTACCTCTCTTCAACCGATAGCCCAGCCCTGAATTCTCCAAAAGCATGCTTAGAGGATTCAGGGCTAGACAAAACCAAAGAGGACTCAAACTATCGCCCTGGAATATACCTCGCTCGATCCTTACAGGTTCGCTATTCCTCTGGATATTTCGACATCCTGGATAGCGAAGGACTGTGCTCCATTGTCCCATACACGACATCAAGAAGGTGCGTAGAGTTGTATCTATTTTATACAATTCTAGCACCCTCATGAGCCATGTATGAGGCACCGAGTCATAGGCCTTCTTATAATCTATCCAACATGTCGACAGATCCTTTCGGGAACGCCGAACCTGTTGGCTAATGGCCATATCTATGAGGAGTAGCTCCTTAGTACCGCGGGACCCGTTCCTACATCCATTCTGAGAGGCCGACATGATCGAGTTATTATCGACGTGTTTATTAATTTTATCTCTCAAAATGGATGTAAGAACCTTATAGACCGTCGGTAAACATGTAATAGGTCTATAATTTTTGGGTTCCGCGGTGCTACCAGATTTGTGGAGCAGGTGGGTAATTCCTGTTGTAAGAAACTTGGGTAGCGAACCAGACTCTAAGGCTGCCTGGTACTGAGATGCCAAACGAGCGTGCGACCTTTGCAGCCATTTTATCCAGAAGTTGTGCAGCCCGTCCGGCCCTGGAGATTTCCAGTTCGGCAACGGACGGACTGCACGGGCTACATCTTGGGGGCTGATCGTGATAGCCCCCATTTCTTGTATTGGATCACACGCTCGCTCAACATCCCGAGTCCAATCACCTTCGGTGTGACTGACAGGCACCGACCAGATGCTGCGCCAAAATGTGAACATGGCATCATCATCCGGCAGGCGCGTATCAGTCACACCTTGGTCGGGTCGCTCCCAAGCCCGGTAAACCCACCTTTCATTTCTTTGGAATGTGCGATTCTGGGTGTATCGCTCCACTCGCCGCCTATACCTACGAATCCGATTTGCCCATGCATACACTTTTTGCTTCAGGAAGTCGATGCGCTCTGTGACATGGGATATATAGTCTTCGGGGCTGACATCGGTCCCCGAAAACGCCCGTCTCACAAAGCGCATCACTCTTGGGCGATTATTGCCCTCCCTGAAGCAAATTAGTTTGCCGATGAGTGCTCTGGCCCCACCAATACGACGTTCGATCCTGCACTGCCAAGCCGGTACGGCTGGTTTCTGTCGTGTAGCTCTGTCATCTGCAAATTTGACGTGAGCTACACGACATGCCGCTACAGCCGCGCAGTACATGATCGAATGTGTATCAGTGAGGTCTTCGCAGTCATCAAAATAGTTTGACAACTGCGAATCCAGAACAGCCACCAGCGCCCTATTTTTGTTAAGCATGGGCAAACGAGGTAATCGTGGCCTAAGTTCGGGTGGCATGTAGCGATATTCCCGAATAGCACACTCCAAAGCACTCCTCAATTCATCATTGCACTGGGTACTTACGTTTGTAACCATGTCACTACTCGCCTCGTCAGCGTGGATGGGAGTATGGTTGGGCTGTGGTGGCACCACAGCCTGCGACGATGGAGCAGTGACACGGTCATCCATTTCCGTTCGGAGGCGATCAAGTACAGTATCATCCAACATACGATTACGGATTGGATGACCCGCACCTGATCCGAGAGTCGTTGGGCCGAAACGTTGACGGCTGGCTCAAGCACCCGAAACAAAGAGAGCATCCGGACACGGTACGCGGTCAGGTTGTTTCCTCCCTCTGTAGCCCCAAAGTATGCGCGCATGACATTTTCATTGATAGATTGTGTCCATCTCATGCGCTGCACACTTCCGCCGGGTGCTGGGACCCTATCAGAGACCGGTAGGCCTCGAGGTCCTAAGCGGTCCGGCGGCCGGCGTCCTCCCCGTCGACGCGCAGGTGGTGGTGTCGTCGGCGGCGAGAAGTACTCGTCGCTCGAGCTCGACGCAACTGCCACGGCCGGCGTCACAGCACTCACGATGGGGCTGGGTTCCGGCGGCGGCGAGGCGGAGCTGGGCGACGAGGCCGGAGGTGGTGGGCGTGCTTTTCGTGCTGCAGCTCTGGTCAACATGTCGTTTTACATTTTATTTATCTTGGTGTTGTGGATATTGTTCATGTTTAAATATCAGGTGCTATTGCAGGTTTTTTTTTTCCATTGATTCTTTGCATGTTGTGGTTTTTTTTTCTTCAGATTATTGTATATTACTTGTATATTATTTAAAAGGAAAATTCGGAGAGAAAAATATTTGACGTCCGTGTTGACAGCCGAGCCACAGATTATTACTATTATTATTAACCTATTAATATTCCCACAGCTGGAATACAAGCCTTCTCGCTGTGAGGTAGGTGGCCCTTAATTGTCCACGCGGGCGCAATGCGGGTTGGTGGACATCTTCGAAGTTTTGGTTCTAGAATAAGACGGTTTCCTCACGGTGTAGTCCCTCGCCGTTTTAAGACAGTGGTGATGTAATAATTTACTTACACAAAGTAAAGCGCCTGCTTGGGTTCGAACTCACGACCTACGACACGTAAGTCGGGGCCACCACCACAACTGGGCCACCACAGCTATTTATTGCTATAATATCCAGAATTTCGTCCTGTACCAAGATAAATAGGAACATAATAATTTATATGTTCATGTTTAGAAAATGCTTTGAGGTCTGAGATTATATAATCTGGTTACATAGGTTGTAGGGCCACAGCCGATTGATGTCATTTACCAATAATTATGTTAAAAAATCAAATAGTTTTAACTTTGCTTTAGTATAACATATACAATATCTGTTATTGTTAAACAATTATTATCTTTTTAAGATATTAGGATATCTTACAAAAACTAGTTTGTAGTGTTCACTATTTCTCCTATTAGGTTCACATATAACTGGTTCATTCAATACAGCCACATATCTGTTCTCATATTGAAAGTAAGGTAGGTATATAACTTCTTCTTCTTTTCTTGTGAGGTGTGGACCTCTGGTGTCACAGTTAATTAAGCCGGTAACTGAGACCTTTTCAGATCCATAATTATTGACAAACATAATGTACGATTTTGGAAACTTACACAAACATACTCTCAAACTGCAACTTAGAGAATGTATTTCAATTAAATATTGATGTCATTTACCAATATGTTAAAAATCCAGTAGTTTTAACTTTGCTTTAGTATAACAGATACAATATCTGTTATTGTTAAACAATTATTATATTTTTAAGATATTAGGATATCTAACAAAAACAAGTTTGTAGTGTTCACTATTTCTCCTATTAGGTTCACATATAACTGGTTCATTCAATACAGCCACATATCTGTTCTCATATTGAAAGTAAAGTGGCCTCTGGTGTCACAGTTAATTAAGCCGGTATAAAACTGAGACCTTTTCAGATCCTTTACCCACAATCTAACGATTTCTTAGTCTTTCGGTTTTAATTATAATGCAAGAATAATGTAACTAAAAATATAGTATGGTATGTCCTGTAACCGTGATTATAATAAAAAAACTTGCATCATAAATCCGTTTACCTCATTCTCCGTAATTAGTTACTTCAATAATCACTACAAGTTTTAGGTGAAATAAAATTCGTTCGATATTTTTCGAACTTATGATAGGTTACCTTTGGACAGACATAAGAATTTGCTGAGCGTTCATTGCGAACCATACTTACTCTTATAATAATCAAGTATATTCCAAAATGTCTACGACACCAACTTGTTACAATGTTGGTAATGGTGCGGTTGCCTCCAGTGAGTGCCGTCGGAATCAAGTTGATGGGGCTAATATGTTGTAGAATAACATGGTAATCTGATTTTCATGCTTTTTAGTATTCAGCAATTACTTTATAACCGATTAGATTTATTTTCTGTGAAATCCATTTTTATGTTTTATTCAGTACGATATATTTTGTTACCAATTAACAGTTATTGGTAACTCAGTACTTAAAAAGCACTTGCGCAATTTACAGTTCTGTAATGATGTATTTCTAGACTAGTGGTGATTATCGGGCTTACTTAGGTTTGTCATAAGCATGTCTACATATTCATTACAAAAGTAATGTTATGTTAAAGACCAATGTAATAAGGAGCGAGACTATATTTTTCAACTGGGGTAAATTCTGGTAAAGGGCTGCTACTCAGGAGCTTCTGGTACAATAACCCGATGAACCTATGTCCGATTTTTTCGAAAAATATCTTGGTTTCGGTTTTATTTAAAAAAATATAAAATCTAAGGCTAACACCTACACCTACCGCTGAATAGTTCTGGATTAAATTTATAATAATAGTAAATGAACTAAGGTAAGCGTTAGGATTATTCCGTAGGAAAATTATTGATTATCACCCGGTCCAAGCTACTTGGAAAATATAGAAGAAAATAAAAATTTTCGATAGAAAAATATTTGTCAGTAATAATTGACATTAAACAAGACGCTAGCGCTAAATTACTTACCGTTTTCTTATTGGTCGTGTAACGTTACATTTAGCTCAGACGAGCTAAACGTAAGCTACGTTAATAAAAAGGATAAAAATAAAAAAAGGGGCCGGCTTCATACGACGTGCCGCCCGCGTCTTCTTAGTTGGCGAAGTGGCAACCGCAGACCAGGGATCAGCTGTGGCCTTAGATGCAAGCGCCCGCTTACTCCAAGCTGGCGAATGGATAACCACACCTACATTATAGCGCAGTGTGGCGTGGTACGGCGCGACAGGACGGCTGGTTAAACACTATCGTGAACAGTGGGCCGACGTGAACGGCATGCGCAACCTGCGCGTGATTCTGGCGGGTGCGCTGTAGCCCCGCGCACCATTGAAGTCTTATCTGCTGCAGCTCATGCACCACCTACCGGTAGATAGGCAGAAAGGCAGGCAGCAAGGAGTGTTGAGGAACTGGGTGGTGGCGTTACACGCCAAACAGCGAACCCTCCTGCAGGGTAGGCAAGGCGTCGGACAAATGATACACGAGTGTTGAAAGTTCACAAACACATAGTAAATAATATTTAATGCACTCCAAGATTCAAGAATCAATTATAGGCAGAAGATTTACAGTTTTAAAGAGTTTTTCAGATACTAAAGTACCTACCCTTGGTAGTGTTCAGAAGCCAACCGGCTTTCGGCGTCCCCAGCCCGAATCTGACTCCAAAAAAGCTGACGCCCGTTTTTTCCTCGTTCTGTCATATCTTCTAAATTTTAAATTCAAATTCCCAATTATATGACCAGAACTAATAAAAAAGGGTTTACAGAGGGGGCAGTCTACCGATGCCCTTACTATAATGTACAACTAGCTTAAGGAATGCCTAGTCCATTGTATGGTATGTCTGTGGCTTAAGAAAAATAAATTGGTCAGACAAATGTCAATTCAGATGAAAATGTCAGAGTATAAAACATTACATGATTTTACAAATTAGCAATATAAATTAAGTTGAAGATATTAAATCAATCAGAGATAAATAAAAATATGCTTTTCAGGTTTTAACAGTAACAAAGAATACATAAAAATGAGACATGAGTTGATACAATATCAAAAGATATGAAGGTGTGTTTTGTATGAAAATATGAAGGTGTGTTATAAAACTTAAGTAGACTAAAAGTATGTGGGTCTGGAAAGCAGAATACCACAGTCGTTGTAGCATTATATTATTAATTTTGCCACCAATTTACCGATACGGTTATCTTTTGCTGGTTTCGGTTTCATTCAACATTAATTTACTGCTTCTGGAGAAGACGAATGTTGTGTAGGTCCAGTAAGGGGACAAAATTGCAGTCTTATATCAATGTTTATAGTCACCTCCACGGTTCTGTGCATATAAATGTGTGCGTGAAGTTTCATCGCAAACAATAAAAAATCATATAGTCTAACTACGAGGTGAAGGGGCGTGCGTGGTCAACGCCACACAAAGATAAAAATATATACTTACTCGTTTAACTTAGATATAACTACAAAAGTCCGTGTCGAGCCGGTCCAAAACTAAGTCTAAAATTCGTCATAGTAGCTATCGTAACTCGTGGCAGATTCGTGAGTGTCACTCTAAAGCAGGATCTTAATAGACGCGAGTTCAAATCTTGGCTGCACGAAGTTTCTTTTTGTATTTTTGGTAACTTAGACTCATGGTAACAAATAATGACTAATAAGTTACGCGAAAGGTATGCATCTTAGAATAGGTATAAAATAAAAACAATAGTTTTTATGCATCCTTTTTTAATATTGTTCAACCATTAAAAAAGAAAACATGTTGAAAATAAAGTAATTTATTGACTTAATCAATATTATTAACACTAATTTAATTAGTTGACAGATAAAAAATATAGATAAATTTAATTTTTTAAATAATATTATGATAACTATTATTATTGAGGCTACAGCTTAATTAATCGTTTTCACTAGGAAACGAGGGTTGAAGCTTAACCTCAACAATATAATGCAAAATATTTACTTTTGCCAGGACATCCCCCGTTTCAAACCAACCAACTATTGATTTAAATAATATGATACAATGACGTTTACATAGAATACCATTAATAATTAAAACAATCAATTTAATAGTAATAAATAATAACATTGGAATACAATTAAAACTTTTTTTACATAATGAATTATTTCTTAGATCGGTTTAAATATCACATTAAGACAAATTGTCACTTACAATACAACAATATGCTACCATTCAAAAAATAATTCATTAGACTAAATAATAAATTAGACTAGATAAGAAACGAATTCAACACATTTTTGAGATAAGGCGGTCCAAGTTAAAATATTTCAAACACTGATTTTAGTTTGTAAGCACGATAGAATAAAATAAAGAAATTAAATGCAGTGTCTCGTCATTGTAAAACAAACAAAACAAAAACAAATTATTAATCCATATTTTTATATGATTAATAATTTGTTTTAAAAAAAACTAAATGAAGTCGCTTCTTTCCTTCGGCGTGGAGTGCGCGGCGAACAGTGCACAATGACGTAGGTATCGAATTCACTAGCAAAACGCCTAGTTGGTATAAAACCATTGTTTTCATATTCCTTCACCACAAAATTTCATTGAGACTGGCTTATAAGCGGTGGTCTGTCACTTCAAGCACGACTCTTGAGACTTCATTCTTCCTCAAAACTCGTTATCCAAAGAATCACAGACCTCCACTAAAAAAAAAACTTATTAAAATTAAAAAAAGCGATGAATTTGCTTAATTGACTTAAAAATATCCATTTTTTGGTAACGACACTACCAGCCGCACTACCAGTAGTGTCGTTGCCAATTAACGACACTACCAGGCCTGTTTTGGATTAAATTGTACAGTCAACATAGCAAAGTTCAGAAATATAATTATTTATTTAATAAGTAAATCATGAAATATCAGTAACAGTAAACTTCAGAATTGTAACTCTTTATTTATTACCACATAAAAGCAAAATTATTTGAAAAAAAACTCAATCATGTGGAAATACAAAAATTAACGCAAGACTTATACTCACTTCTCCGTAACTGTAGTACTTAAAAATAAAACTTAATATTGAACCTCAGATAATAAAAAATGGCGTGAAAATTTCAAGTGATCGACTGTAACTGTACCTCCTTATCTTAATTTATCAAGTGCATGACCTAAGGTTATCTCATTGCTCATGAGTTGCATTTGCACATGTGAGATAAAATCATCGTTAGTGATAACTCGTTTAGTTTTTTTAGTACTATTTTGAAGTTTTATTTTCGTGTTTTTCTGAAACTTTTGTAATACATTGAGTAAGCGTAACAGTGTTACAGTATTCTTGTTTAAGGCCTTATTCAATTTGGAATTCCAGCCTTCGGAGATGTAATTTGTGCGATGGTGTTCTCCAAATACACATAACATGGCACTAAAATATGGCTTCATCCAAAAACTCTCTATATAATTGACGAATTTTGACATTGCCATATTTTTGAAACATTCCGAGTTAATGTACTCCCATCCTTCTTTAATAAGTGTCTGTGGAATCAATGGCAGTGCAGCCGTAAGTGCGATTATTCTTTTTTCGGCTTTACATTTAGTGTGGCCCAAGAGTTTTGCTTTTTTCCAGACACTTTTTGACCAGTGATAAAAACAGCCTTTAACTAGAATGTCTGGGTAAACTTCCGTCAAAGCGTTTATTGGTGCTATTTCATAATCGCAATGAACTTTTGAGGGCGTGAAGTCCGGTAGCTGTGACTTAATTAAGCTAAATAAAATAAAATAACTAGATGTCTTCTTATCCGTCATCAAAGCAAAAAATAAAGGCCTCACGTTGTTTGAATTGATAGAGCTACCAATTTCGCCGTGGATTATGTAAAACTGAACAAAAGGAAGCGGACAGCTGCTAAAAGTTCCATCAATAAAGATCTCTTTTATATTAACAATGTATTTTCGTGCATTCGCATCCATCCAGCAAAACACTATAATTCGATTATAGTTATCATAGTAGTCAGCTAATATTGACTCACGAAATTTTAATGGCACTACAACGCTTTCTACATCTGTGAATGTAGTTCTAGGGACATCATTAGCTTTGTGCCGAGCACCATAAAGGACACGTGAAACACTAGGAAACGGAGGTATTTTAATTATAAAGGGATGAACGCTGCTATTTTGAACTTGCCATCGTATACATCAGTAATTGGTATATCCGTATTTCATGCTCTCTCCTTTAGATCAACAATTTCCTTTAAAATTAAGTTTTTCGAAATGTCTGGTTTGCAGGAGTGTTCTTTTCTTTTTTGAATACTGTTGCCCTGAACGTATTTTTTATATTTTTTATTAGGTAACATGGTGTAGCTAACATACAAGCGAATAACCGCGTCGTTATTAACTTCTATAAAATGTAAACGTAATATTTTGAAAATGTAAGTACGAAGTTCGGCTTGCAAGGTAGCTTCAACCCTGATAAGAAAACATTGCTGTACAAACCTTAATCGTAACTGTTCCTAAACATTTTGCATTTTTATAATTCGAGCACCTCCAAATAGATGCACCATTTTTATATTTCTTCAGGACATGATATTTGTGTTTGCCCAAAAGTAACGCAGTTCCACCATTCGTCGGCAAAAATTGTAAAACTGATTCGCTATTATCAGCTTCCGAGATCTTATAGTTTGTATTCAATTTTGTTTAAAGCTTGACTTATGAACTGTTGCCACGAAAAAAACGTAATGTAAGAAATAGTCTCACAATAATAATTTATCCAACTTCAACTCTTATTAAATGGCATTTGTGGAATAATTTATTCATCAAATATCAATATAAGATCAGAACAAATTATCGTCAGTGACATTTAATCTTTGTCACATTTTTAAACTTCATTAGTAAAAACGAGTTGCCTTAAAAGAGGTTGATCATCAAATAGTTCAACTCGTTGAACTAAGTGGAATAGAGGGTCCAAAAGTTCTGTGTTGACTGTACTATTCAATCTAAAATAGGCTTGGTAGTGTCGTTAATTGGCAACGACACTACTGGTAGTGCGGCTGGTGGTCATGCACCATATTTCAAAAATCATCTCATTATTTTTTTATTATAACTTACACTTAATCCGGTTTCATCAGAAATTTGTGATTGTATTTAGCCTATTCTTATGCAAGGCAACAATGTGTGCCCTAGTTACTAAACTTTTATTTGCTTGCATTATGATATTCAAATAAACACCGCTATTATAATACCTCGAACGCGCTGATTAAAATTCACCAACCAACAACGTCGTATTAAGTGTTTCTTCAAGCAAATCATATTGTTTCCATATGGCCGTAGATGCAAGCGCCCGCTTACTCCAAGCTGGCGAATGGGTAACCACACCAGTGCGCCGTGGTACGGCGCGACGAGATGGCTGGTGAATCACTACCGTGAGCAGTGGACCGACATGAACGGCGTGCGCAACCTGCGCGTGTTGCTGGCGGGTGCGCTGTGGCCCCGCGCTGCACTGTAGACTTGTCTGCTGCAGCTCATGCACCACGTACCGGTAGGTAGGCAGTAAGGCAGGCAGCAAGGAATGTTGAGGAACCTCCTACAGGGATAAGCAAGACGTCGGATAAATGATACACAGTATTACAATCACACAATGTTTATTGTCAGATACTAGTAAGTATTGTAAGTTAGAACACACAGTGGGTACATTAAATATACATGCTAGTTACACTAAGCTGATCAGAGAATTCAAGTATTTAGACCAATTTTTGAAATAAAAGACTCAAGCAACAAAAATGTAGGCTTCTTTAGCAAAAGCCAAAACCAAACAGAAAAACTGACACCCGTTTTTCCTCATTCTATGTCATATCTTATTAGTTTAAAATTCAAATCTAAATAATATGACCAGAACGAATAAAAAACGGTTTACAGAGGGGGCAGTCTGCCGCTGCCCTTATTTTGAAAATTATAATTTACAACGAGCTTTGTAGAAAATAAATTGGACAGACTGATGTCAGATCAGATAAAAATATCAGAGTATAAAATATTCTAAGATTTTACAAATTAGCGGTAAAAATAAGTTGTGGATGTTAAACAATCAGAGATAACTAAAAGTATGCTTTTCAGGTACTAACAGTATCAAGGAATACATAAAAGTGAGTCATATGAGTTGATACAATTTCAAAAAATTAAAAGGTGTGGTTTGTATAGTATTATAAAACGGAAGTAGATTAAAAGATGTGGATATGTTCTGCAGAAAACCACATTAGGGAATATTAAAATAAAATTTTGAGATGTAATTAGTGATTATATCTAGTAGGTATAAGAATTTGTTGGACATTATATCTAGTATAAGAATTTGTTGGAATTGGTTGGTTGTTTGGACAACCGCTTGCATATTGGAAATGTTCAGGTATTTCATAAAACAAAATATATACATTGGTTAAACTCCACCGACGCGATGAGTATGATATCCGATGACGGTAAAATAAAGATAATAGTAGTCAGCTGCAAATAAATTCAATCTGGCCCTTTATTAAGACGTACTAGGATAAACGTTGCATTCAAAGGGAAGAGATTTGTGTAGGAAACCGTTATTTTGAATGACTCTGGAATCAATACCAGATCATTAAAATAAATACTTACATGATATTAGATATATTCAAAGTTTTAACAACTTAACTGACGTACTTTGTTATCACATTTTTGTAATGTTGTTTTTTTGGTGTACTATAAAGTATTAAGAACTAAGTTTATCATTTTAAAAGTTTTATAGAGGTAGATGAATAGAAGATGATTGCTTGACAATTAATAGAGTTGTCCTTTTTGACCCAATGGTTGACTGGTAGAGAATGCCTTGTGGCATTAAGTCCGCCTATGTACCACTATTGTACATGAAGTTTAAATAAATAAATAAATAAATAGAGGTGTGCGTGAAAAGCTAAGTAAATGTTCAAGCATCAAAAGTAATATAAAGTCTTATCTATACGATGAAACTTATCAATAGTAATAGTACATATCTTTAAGACAAAACGAAAAGTTTTTAGTCACTCCTCAAGAAACTTAAAGTAAATCATTTTTGAGGTAACTCATCCTAAAACGTAGAAAAATAGTAACGAAATTGAGAAGTTTTCATAGTTTTGAACGTTGAATATATTGTTTTTGTCATCAACCTTAAAAAATAATACAAACGTGTTGAAAAACAACATGCTAATCACCCAAGCCGGCGAGCGCAACTTTCAAGTAACAAACCTACTAATTAAAGGGTTGTATTAAAACCGGGAACAATTTGGATAGACATTACAACAAGCTGAGCATTCATAGCAAACCTAGCTTCCTCTTACAATAATCAATAAAGTTCCAAAATGTCTAAGACACCAACTTGTTACAATGTTGGCAACGGTGCTGTTGCCTCCAGTGAGTGCCGTTGGAATCAAGTTGATGGGGCTAATATGTTGCAGAATAACTTGGTAATTTAATTTTCATACTTTTTCGTTTTCAGCTTTTACTATATAACCAATAAGATTTATTTTCTGTGTAATGCATTTTTATGTTCTTTTCAATACGATAACTAATAAATATTTTCTCTTGTTCACAGCCAACAGTGTGGAACGTGTTCCAACCATACAGCGTTGCGTCAGTACCAGTGGCATAAAAAGACCGCCAGTTCGATAGAAGCGGTAGCCAAAGCTGTTTTGATGAATCGATGGTTGGAATAAGATCTCTCAATCGCCTGGCTGCAGCACGAAACCGGGTACAGTGAAAAACCAAAAAGATACCGAACTGCATTCACAACCGAGCAAGTGCTGGCGCTCGAGGAGGAGAATGCAAAGAACTGCAAAGAACCTTGCCCGCCTGAGAAGGCTTGAATTGGCTTAACTCCTAGGCTTGGACGAACGGGCTCTATAAATCTGGTTCCAGAATCGCCGGACAATTGAAAAGAAAGACAGAGAAGACTCAGAAGACACCACCAGCAAGTCAAAGTGTTCAGAAGAGGGTAACTCACATATTCCGATACCTATTCACGGGCACCAGTATCTGCCGTCAACGAGTTATCCACTAGTAATGGCAGCGACGAGTTATCCACCAGTAATGCCAGTGTCGTGTCCACCACTTGTGATGCCGTCAGATGTTCCACCTACGATGCCAGCATCATGGCTTCCTCCTGCGATGCCAGAGTTTTATTTTCCTCACTTATTGCAAATGCCATGTAAGAATGAGTATCAGCAAACATTTCAGTCTTCAGAAACGGAGTTCCTCAAGTTGGAACCAGAAGTGCTCCAATTCCAGAACTGGGAAGACATGAACCCACTCCAAGTGCCTTTAATGAAAAGAATAACTTGGAATTGTCAAGGATTTTATCGGCTCTGTATGGAGATTAGTTTTAGATTAAGGTTATTTTAATTTTAAGATAGTTGTAAGCTTGTAAATAGTCTTTATAAATATCTAAAATGAATAAAATCGTTTTCATAAAACATTTTTCTTTTACTTATAAGCCGATTGGGGTTGAAAAATAATTGATTGAACAGCCAATTAGACCTACTTTATGAAATAAAATAAAAAATCTAAAGGCTAATATAATCAAGAGGCTGAGTGCCTCTTGATTACATTAGCCACTGAAAAGGATTTGAAACAGTTTCATAACACATCTCACTGCATGTTACACTTTTATACAATTTATGATATATTCACAACAAAGGTTATAAAAACATGAGTGATAAACCGAGCTACAAGCGAGGTTTATAATAGTTTCACACGAATTTTTAAATACCTAATTCTATGCTGTTTCAAAAACGCTTTATAGAGAGTTAAGTTTATGAGAGATCTCTTGATAAATTTTATTGACGAGGACGTCGACTTACTTACGACCGTTATTTAGGTCCTACAGACTGATCAGTGTGGCGACGCTTGGGGGAAGCCTATCCAGCAGTTGACGTCTTTGGGCTGAAATGATGATCATAATGATGACACATATAAGATCGCAAGTCGAAATAATGTGCGCTTTCGGGGTTGTTTCCATTTGTAAAATTTGTTCGTCATCATGAAAAACACATATGTTTTGTATTTTATAAGTAACTGACAGTTGGTTATAAAATGTACAAAACTTTTTATTTTAACTCAGTACTCAAAAAGCACTTACGCAACAATCAGTTCTGTATTGATGTATTTCAAGACTGGTGGTGATTATCGGGCGTACTTAGGTTAGTCATAAACAGGTCTACATAAAATATTATATTCAAAAGTAATGTTATGTTAAAGACCCATGATGTTTACGTAATATGCTATGTAGTCAGTCATTACATATCAAACCAAAAAAAGCTAAACCTTTATCAGTAGCAGGTAACAAAATAAGAATGCCGTATTTTATCAAGTTTAATTCAGGCCCTTATCTCCGAAATGTAAACAACAAACAAATTGAGAAAAAACAATATCCCTAAATCCTGTCAACAAAGTGATTAGTAAAATATCTATTGTTGATCATTGACTCAGATAAATGTCGAATTTGCGAAGTAAACTTGTATACAAACATCTTTTGTCTATGAAGGAATTATCCCCGTTGTAACAGTGATTGACAGTTTATCTCTCTGTCTCTTTCTTGTTTTTACACGACTGCCCAAAAAAGCAGTGTTATGTTTTCAGGGTTCATGTGTTTGTGAGTTTCTTTATTCAACCATAACTTCTAAAAGGCTAAACTGATATCAATGTATATGGTATCATTAGAAGCGATGCGTCATCCTGGGTAACATAGCATGAAAAAAATGCGGTAGCCATGGTTCATGAAAAATACTTTTTTTTTAGTACAAATTTGGCTACGTAAACAATCATCGTCTAGAGCTTGCTTAGTGCATAACAAAAATATATAACAGTAGTATTCAATATGCATTCGTTCACTAATAACTACTACTAGATCTTATTCAATATCCCATAGAAAACTTATAAAAAAATTGTGTGCGTTTGCAAAAATATCATTCTATCACTAAAAGTTATGAAATAAAAAAAATATTTAAAAAAATTGAACTAACACCTGCCTTGTCAAAAAGTCAAAAACTGAAAACCAATTTTTTCAATGAAGTCGTCGATTAGTCGAAGATGCATGGTTGACAATTAATAGAGGCCTGAATGAAAATGTAAGCAAATGTTCCAGCATCAAAAGTAAGTAAAGTCTTATAAATACATTGAAACACATTAATAGTGTTACTACATAACTTTAAGACAAAACGAAAAGCTTTGAGTCACTCCTCGAGAAACTTAAAGTTAATCACTTTTGAGGTAACTCCTCCTAAAAATCTAGAAAACTAGTGACGAAATTCAGAAATTTTCATCGTTATAAACGGTGAACATAAAAGTTATACCAAAAACTTGAAATAGTATAAAAATGTTGACAAAGAACATGCTAATCACTCAAGCCGACGAGCGCAAATTTCAAGTAATTTGTTTATTACCTACTAATTAAAGGGTTGTATATAAAAACCAGAAACAATTTGGACAGGCATTAGAATTAGCTGAGCATTCATTGCGAACCTTACTCCCTCTTATAACAATCAAGTATATTCCAAAATGTCTACGACACCAACTTGTTACAATGTTGGTAACGGTGTAGATACCTCCAGTGAGTGCCGTTGGAATCAAGTTGATGGGGCTAATATGTTGCAGAAAAACATAGTAATTAGATTTTCATACTTTTTAGTTTTCAGCAATTACTTTATAACCGATTAGATTTATTTTCTGTGTTATCTATTTTTATGTTCTTTCAGTACGATAACTAATACATATTTTCTCTTGTTCACAGGCAACAGTGTGGAACGTGTTCCAACCATAAAGCGTTGAACCAGTGGCATACAATGAGTGCCAGTTCGAAAGCAGCGGCAGTCACAGCTGGTCTAATGAATCGATGGTTGGAATACAGATCTCACAATCACCTGGCTGTAGCAAGAAACCGGGTGCAGTGAAAAAACCTAAAAGATACCGAACTGCATTCACAACCGAGCAAGTGCTGGCGCTCGAGGCGGAGTATGCCAGGAACCGCTATTTTGCCCGCCTGAGAAGGCTTGAAATGGCTAAACTCCTATGCATGGACGAACGGGCTCTAAAAATCTGGTTCCAAAATCACTGGATGAAGGAAAAAAAAGACAGAGAAGACTCAGAAGACACGACCAGCACATCAGAGTGTTCAGAAGAGGGTCACTCAAACATACCGATACCCATTCACGAGCACCAGTATCTGCCAGCGACGAGTTATCCACCATTTATACCACTGATGAGTTATGCACCGGTAATGCCAGTGTCATGTCCTCCGCCCGCGATGCCGACATATGTTCCACCTACGAAGCCATCATCAAGGCTTCCGGCAATGCCAGAGGCTTGTTTTTCTCATTCACTGCCAATGCCATGTCAGAATGAGTACCAGCTTACATTCCAGTCTTCAGAAACGGAGTTCCTCGAATTGGAACCAGAAGTGGTGCTGATTCCAGAACTGGGAACACTTGAACCCACTCCAAGTGCCTCTACTGAAGAGAAAGACTGGGAATTGTCAAGGCTATTATCGGCTCTGTATGGAGATTAGTTTAGATTTAGGTTATGTTAATTTTAAGATAGTTGTTAGCTTGTAAATAATCTTTGTAAATATCTAAAATTAATAAAATCGTTGTCATAAAATGTTTTGCTTTTACTTGTTAGCCTATTTTGATTTAACAGCCACTTAGACATACTTTATAAAATACAATAAAAAAATCACTACGCCTTTTGATTCCTTTAGGCGTTGTTCAATACAACGTGATAACCGCGCTTTCGCGCAACCATCACGTGCATTTGTATGGCAAACACGAACGAGTGGTCGCGCCGACAGAGGGCGCTCTTCAATTTCGCCGTATAAATGAACGCAACGGTCGCACGAACGCGCGTTTTTCACATTGTATTAGGACAACGCCTTAGCCACTGAAAAGGATTTGAAACAATTTCACAATACATCTCACTGCACATTACACTATTATACAGTTCAATAATAGAAGTTTATATTATACTCTCAACATACAAAGTTTTATAAAATATTTGTGCGAGTTTATAATAGTACCACACGAATGTTTTAATACCTAATTCTATGCTGTTTCATATACACTTTATCTGGAGATAAGTTTATGAAATATTATAAACTCTGGATAAAATTGTGTACCGAACATTTGAAATAGTAAACATACGACCAATTAGTGCACCTGTCTACAATCTTTCTGTTTTAGTATGACAGTAAAATTGCAAATGCGCCTCATTGCATTGGTCGGTTTGATGCTAGTACTTACATTGCTCACGTGAATGAGATAGAGTTAACAGTTATTAAATGGACCTCTATTGTCGGCTGTTGATGTTTTTTTTGCTATAGGTTTAGTTTTCATGGTTACTAATAATCTGCAAGTAAATAGTCTAAAAGCGAGTGAAGTAAGCCTGGGAACTTAGGCCATCGCGCTTTGGATTGGACCGTTGACATACCGTATTTACCATCGTAATGTAAGTCCTCCATACCGATCAGTGTGAAGACAGCAGTGGACGTCTTTGGGTTGAAATGATAATGATGATGACACATTAATGGTCAAAATTCGAAGAAAAATATGGCAATTCGGGGTTGTATCCATGGCAAAATTTGGTCGTAATCGCGAAAAACTCATTTTGTATAATTTATAACCAACTGACAGTTAACTCAGTAATCAAAAAGCACTTGCGCAACGCAACCACCATTTCTGTAATGATGTATTTCAAGACTAGTGGTGATTATGCCCGATAACGTAGATTTGTCATAAACAGGTCTACATATATTCAAAAGTAGTGTTATGTTAAAGACCATGTTAAAAAGAGCGATACCAATTTATCAACGTGGATACATTCTGGTAGAGGACAGCTATCGAACTTTTAATATAAAAGTCTAACGCCTCTACAGCTGAACGGATTTGTTTTTAATAAATTTATATATTTTAAGGATTACCAACGAGTGTTATAAAACCATAAAACTTACACAAAAAATAAAAATTAGTACACATCATCATTATCCTGTAATGCACACTCAATTAAAGGCAACCACAGCTTTCACATAGAATAAAGGTAAACATAGGCTAGAAAATAAGGATAGGATTATCCCGTAGGAAAATGACTGACTCGTATCTTTAGATTTCGTCGAGTTAGAAGTTTGATTTTTTCATTGCTCAAAGAAATTGCAGACTCTACGCGTTCCAGAGAAAACGGGTCTTGACAGATAGATAATTAAGGAATGAAGTGAACCTACAAGGGTTCCATTTTTCATGTTAAGGGACGGAACCTTAAAAATGTGTATAAATTGACATCAAACTAAACCAGCGGATAAGGGTTGGTAATTTAACGCTTTTGGGCGAATTTACCTACCGTGTTCTTATTGGTCGTTGCAGCATTATCATATTAATTTTGCAACTAATTAACGCTTACGTTTTTCTTTTGCTTAATCCGGTTTCATTAAACATGAATTTATTGCTTCTGTTAAATACGAATGCGTCTTTCATATCCTTTTTGAGTGAACGGGACGGCAAAACAAGCATTTTTTTTAGATTTGTTATTATGTAAACTCAATATCATTCTAATTAACGGAAGATTTACATAATATACTAAATAGTCAATCATTAAACATCATACCAAGAAAACTTGACCTTATTACCAGGTAACGAAATAAGAGTGCCATATTTTTATCAACTTTAATTCAGGTCCTTATCTCCGAAATGTAGACAAAAACAAATTAAGAAAAAACTACCCAAAATCTTGTCAACAAAGTGATTAGTAAAATATCTATTGTTGTTCATTGACTGATAAATGTCGAATTTGCGAAGTAAACTTGTAAACAAACATCCTTTGTCAAGAAGGAATTATCCCCGTTGTAACCATAGATTTAGATTTTTTTTGCTAATGGTTGTAACAGTCATTGACAGTTTATCTATCTGTCTCCTTCTTATTTTTTATAGATTTGGCTCCGCCCCCCATTCGCAGTGTACAAATACGGAGACTGAGGTAAAGTACCTACATGCTTAAATTGAATACAAAAAAAAACGATTTCTAAGTTTACCTAACTTGATATACTTAATCATTGTTCCGATACCAATACTTATTTTCTAAGTAAACAAATTATTTTTCGATTGAAAATAAAACTAAAGGCTAAGAAATCCTCAGATTTCGAGTAAATATTGAATTGTTAAAATCAAACTAAATGGCCCGTTTACGGATATTGATTCCGCGAGTCTTTTTTTTGTTGTCATAGTATCCTGTCTTAACGGTATCTTACTATCGGGACACTAATTGTTTTAAGTACCATAATATCCCTTGTAGCGCGCATGCGGCTAAAGGAACCGTTTAACGATATTAACAATTTCATGGTACCTACCTTGTCAATTTATCTAAGACTAGCTTTTCACCGCGGCTTCGCTCCCATGGCGCACCCCACGGCACCCGGTTTTGGGATTAAAATAGGCTATGTTAATCAGGAAAAATGTAGCTTTCTACTGATGAAAGAATTTTGTAGTTATTGAGTTTTGGTAAAGTAGTTTTTTATTTTATCCATTACAAAGAAACTTACAAACAAATCTTTCCTCTTTGTAATATTATTTAATATATCTTTGAGATTCTCGGGTCTTCAAGGGTTAGGTCCCAGACCTTTGAAAGGCGTAGCAGGAGCCGAAACCAACTGGCAGAGGCCTTGTTAGACATGAAGCTTGAAATGTGACACCAACCGACTATTATCCCTGTATGCACTACGCAAGTGCACCCAAGGATAATCCCCGGCTGGTGCAGGACTATTGCAAAATATGGAGACAAAACTTATTGGGCCATGGATTGGGAGCTTTCATGGATTGATTACCTAAAACTATAGAAATACTATTAGCTACTGCCTGACCGCTGTTATCTACATGGCTATAAAATCGAAAGGGAAGACTTCCACACTCAATTAATGGCCATAAATAGTCGCCAGCACTTTAGTGACATAGCGCCAAGGGGAAACATATACGGAGGTGCTTCAGGAGTGAAGAGGTATATCACGGCTATCAGGATAATTCCGGAAGTACGGTCAAGTTCCCTACCAGCATCTTACTGGGTAAACTTCCTTCCTCCGAGCACGTGTGCTCTTGCTTATATACACTCAAATCAAAAATCCAAACAAATCTTGCCTCTTTGTAATATTTAATATATTATTAGTCTAGAAAATACTAAGTACGAAACAAAGAGTTTCATCATTATACTTCTAGAAACAGAAACCAATTAATTCAACCAAGTTTCAGAATGGCTAAAGAAGCCTTATCTTTCATGATGTCTATAATACCCAATCAATAGTAAAAAATGTATTAGAAATGATTGAGACGAAATTTACATTTGGCTTTGCTAAGTGCTGGTCCTGCACAACCACTAGGATTCACAAAGTGGATGTAATAAGCAATTAAAAGCATTGATGGACCCGCTGAAGATTTGTAGGACCATCTATGCACTATATAAATGCAATCGTACGTTTTGGGACGTGCAACTAGCTTAGTGTTAATTACATATGGATCTGAAAGGTCTCAGTCATATAACGACTTTCGTGTCATAGGTCGTGGGTTCGAAACCAGGCAGGCGATTTACTTTGTGTAAGGAAATTATTTTATCACCACTATCTAAAAATGTTGGAGTAAAACCTCGTTAGGAAATCCTTGTATACTAGAACCAAACATTCGAAGATATATGACATACACCAACCCGCATTGGGACCGTGTGGTGGATTAAGGCCTATCCCCTCTCTCACAGAGAGGAGGCATGTGTTCCAGCAGTGGGAACATTAAAGGACTGATGATGATAATAGAAAACCACCCGTAACTAATAATAGTAATTAAGTAGATGAAGCTACTTAGGGAATACTAAAATAAAATTATGACCTCTAATTGGTAATTATATTTAGTATAAGGATTTGTTCTGCAGCTACTTCCTTTCAGTTCTATTTTAAGGACAGAAGGACAACTACTCGCATATTGAAAATGTTCAGGTAATTCAGGAAAAATTATATAAATTGGTTAAACTTCGCAGACGCGCAGAGTACGATATCCGATAACGATAAAATAAGATAATAGTAGTCAGTTCCGGATCTGGGTGTCTTGTGGAGTTTAAATGTACCCACGATACACGAAGAAATTCTTAGTGTGAAGCAAAGTAGAAAATAATAAAATAATACCGTATCATTCAAATATATACCTACATATAAGAATAGATAATAGAAAACTAGTAACGAAATTCAGAAGTTTTCATAGTTATGAACGGTGAATTCTTTTTTTTGCAGAAGCTTTAAAAATACTAAAATTTTTAAAACAACATGCTAATCACCCAAGGCGGTGAGCGCAACTTTCAAGTAATTAGTTTATTACCTACTAATTAAAGGGTTGTATAAAAACCAGGCACAATTTGGACAGACATTCGAATTGGCTGATTATTCATTGCAAACCTTACTTCCTCTTATAATAGTCAATTATATTCCAAAATGTCTACGACACCAACTTGTTACAATGTTGGTAACGGTGCGGTTGCCTCCAGTGAATGTCGTTGGAATCAAGTTGATGGGGCTAATATGTTGCAGAACGACAAGGTTATCTGATTTTCATACTTTGTAATTTTCAGTAATTACTTTATAACCGATTAGATTTATTTTCTGCGTAATCTATTTTTTGTTCTATTCAGTACGATAACTAGTAAATATTTTCTCTTGTTCACAGCCAACAGTTTGGAACGTGTTCCAACCATGCGGCGTTGCTTCAGTACCAGTGGCATACAATGAGTGCCAGTTCGAAAGCAGCGGCAGCCAAAGCTGGCTTGATGAATCGATGGTTAGAATACAGATCACTTAATCGCCTGGCTGCAGCAGGAAACCGGGTGCAGTGAAAAGACCTAAAAGATACCGAACTGCATTCACAACCGAGCAGGTGCTTGCGCTCGAGGCGGAGTATTAAATGGAACCGCAACCTAGCCCGCCTGAGAAGGCTTGAATTGGCTAAACTCCTAAGCCTGGACGATCGGGCTCCAAAAATCTGATTCCAGAATCGCTGGATGAAGGAAAACAAAGACAGAGAAGACTCAGAAGACACCACCAGCACATCAGTGTTTTCAGAGAAGAGGGTAACACATATACCGATACCTATTCACGGGCACCAGTATTAGCCAGCGACGAGTTATCCACCAGTAATGCCAGCGACGAGTTAACCACCAGTAATGCCAGCGACGAGTTATCCACCAGTAATAACATCAACGAGTTATCCGCCGGTAATGCCGGTGTCATGTCCACCACCCGCGATGCCGTATGCCAGCATTTTGGCTTCCTCCTGCGATGCCAGGGTCTTACTTTCCTCACTTACTACAAATGCCATGTCAGAATGAGCACCAGCAGACATTTCAGTCTTCGGAAACGGAGTTCCTCGAGCTGGAACCAGAAGTGATGCTAACTCTTGAACTGGGAATCATGAACCCACTCCAAGTACCTCTAGTAAGAAAGCTGGGAATTGTCAAGGCGTTTATCGGCTCTGTATGGAGATTAGTATTAGATTTAGGTCATGTTAATTTTAAGATAGTTGTAAGCTTGTAAATAGTCTGTGTAAATATCTAAAATGAATAAAATTGTTCTCATAATTTTTTTCCTTTTATTTGATAGCCTATTGGGGTTGAACAATAATTGATTGAACAGCCACTTAGACCTACTATGAAATAAAATCGCAAAATCATTGTGTCCTTTGATTACATTAGCCACTGAAAAGGATTTGAAACAGTTTCATAACACATCTCAAAGCACGATACACCTTATACAGTTCAATTATAGTAGTTTATGATACACTCACAACAAATATTATAAAAACATGAGTGCGAGTTAATAAACCGAGCTGCTGGCGAGGTTCATCATAGTACCACAAGAATGTGAGAGTTAAGTTTATGTTCTTTTCTGCAGTGGGTGTTATTTTGACGGTTTCTAATAATCTACAATATTCTAAAAGCGAGCGAAACAAACTTGGGAATTTAGACCACCCCGATTCGGATCAGACCGTCGACTTACCTTACTTACTTAATGTCCTATATCCCCTAGATGGGGTAGAGTGCGTCCACAGATGTCCTCCATCGCGATTGGTCTTGAGCCGTTTGAGCGTTTCACCGCGCTCCATGTCATTCCGATGCTCGCCGTTTCTGCCAACACGTTGCGACGGCGACGTCAGGTTTGACGGGGACGGCCACGCTTTATTTTCCCTTGGAGATTCCAGTCAAAGCTTGCTTGAGTATGTGATCGGGACCCCTTCGGAGAATGTGGCTTATCCATCTCCACTTGCGACGCTTGATCTGGCGGTCGATCGGGCTCTCGTGGCATTTCTCCAACAGCTCTATTTTGAAGATGGTCTCGGGCCAGTAAATTTTGAGAATGCGACGAAGACAGTTGACGAAGACTTGTATTTGGCGTTAGATGTCCTTTTTGAACTTCCACGTTTCGCAACCGTAGAGCAGCACGGATTTGACTCTGGACCCAAAAATTTTGATTTTAATCCTTCGGGTCAGTTGCCGCGATTGTCAAACAGGTCTCAGCTGCGTGAAGGTAGCTCGGGCTTTGGCGATCCATGAAGCGATGTCTTCTTCATTTCTTCCAGTCTCCGACACAACGCTCCTGAGGATGATAAATTTGTTCGTTATTGTTAAAAAAAAAACATGTATATTTTACAACCAACTGACATTATTGTTACCTCAGTAATCAAAAAGCACTAGCGTAATTACTGGTTCTGTAATTGATGTATTTCAAGACTGGAGGTGATTATCGGGCGTACTTAACCTAAGTATATATAAGTTAGTCATAAACAGGTCTACATAAAATATTAAATTCAAAAGTAATGTTATGTTAAAGACCCATGTAATGAAGAGCAAGAATGGTCTCGTACCAGAAAAATATGTCTGATTTTTACGAGACATGTCTTGGTTTGTGCCAATGTTAGGATTATCCTGTAGGAAAATGAATAACTTTCACGCGGGCGATGCCACTGGCAAAATCTAGTAATATATAAAAATAAAAAGAAGAGATACCAAAAAAAAATACAGCAAAGTGGGAGTCAGTCCCGCGTACCTCATGATTCTAGGTGAACGGGAAGTAACCTATAGGTTTTGATTCCCTTGCGAGTGCCAAAATACACGGCTTAAACAGTCGTATATTTTGATTTCGTTGAGTTAGGCTTGATTTCCTCCTACGCTGACCGTCGGCGTTGACGGTCGTCGCGAGCTCGTCATTGGTCGAGTCTGACTGCTGTCAGCGCTGAGCAGGGCGGGACGGTCGGCGTAGAAGGAAATCAATCCTTAGAAGTTTGATTTTTCATTTTTCAGAGAAACAGCAGACAACCTCTACGCATTTCAGAGAAAAGGGGTCTTGACAGACAGATAATTAAGGAATGAAGTGAACCTCTAGGGGTTCCATTTTTCATAATAAGGTATTCAATTTATAATAAATCTGTAGAAAAGTCGTTTTTGCACATCGAAAATATTTCCAAAAAAAATAGGCAGGGTGTTAAAAGAAAACCAACAGTACCCATTTCCAGCATTTTTGGAATTTTAGTCTGTTTATCTGTTTATTTGTGCACGCATCACTTAAAATGTACGAAATCAATGTAGACAACTTTTATACATAAAAATTGTGCGTAACTTGAAGTATAACTTAGTTTTTGTTTCATCGCAATCGGATTACTCTATCAAAAATTAGATGAATATGAAGTATTCAAGAAATATAATATCGCAACATACGCAATTCAGATACTCGGACTGTTGATAGATGGCGTTGTGCATTGCGTGTCATTTTCTGAATGGCAGTGTTATAATTTTCCGCGGCAGAATGACCATAGAAAACAAATTGGCGGTCCCTAAATCCCTGACGCCGTGCCCCCATGCGCAGCGCAGACGCAGCGAACCAGCGAGTCAACTGTCTATGTCGAATCAACGATACACCTTCAATTTCGAATGTGTGCCTAGAGTAAAAATAATAATATTTTTTTTTGTATGAAAGAGTAGGTTCCCAAATTGGTCCCATTTTAATTTGGTGAAGAATTGAAGATCTGATGTATAATTACAGAGATATACAATAGAACTCTTCAATTAATGACTGCAAAACTCTCGAGATTGCTGCAATCGCATGTATTTTTATAGTTTATACCATTTCATAACGTAACATCACGCCAGTACGCTCTAAAGGGGTACGCAGATGTGTACAGTTCACCTTGGTACACCCTCATTTCACCGGTTATGTTCAAGTTTCATGATATTCGGGTAATCTATTCTGGCATTATAGGTACATAACTAAAGAACTTGCCTATTAGGTACAACTAAAAAGTGAAAAATAAAAAACTCAGTCGGTGTCTATAACGAAAAAAATTGGTACCTACCAAAGACACCAACTTCCAAAATAAAAGTAATTTTTTACTTTGTAGTGTTTTTATCTGGAAGTCTGTAGTATTTTTTTGAAAAAAAAGGTGTTTTTAATTTTTCATTTCGGCGTGGTGTTCTGGAGTGCTACTAGATGGCGCGCAGCAAATCTGTCCTTACTTTTTTGTATGAAGTCTATATTCTTCTCCCTAGAGTTAATAGTATTCTGCAGTGAACGCTCGATCTAGTTAGGTAGAAAGGTAAGTAAGGCAGATAGGTCTAGGTAAGTGGGGTAGCTACAGGTAGGTAGGTAAGTAGGGTAGAATAGGCAGTTAACGGGAGTGAAGCCGCGACCACAGCTAGTGTGTAATAAATTCACATGAAACTAAACTAGCGATTTAGGGTAGGTAAGTTATCGCTGGCGTGGTAACTTACCTACCGTGTTCTTATTGGTCGTTGCAGCATTATCATATTAATGTTGCAACAAATTAATATGATAATGCTGCTTTGCTTAATTCGGTTCCATAAAACATGAATTTATTGCCTCCGTAAAAGACGAATGCCTCTTCCTTATCCCTTTTGAGTGACTGGACAACAAGCATTTTATGCAGTTTTGGTTCTTATGCAAACTCAAAGTAATTCTTATTAACGGAATATTTACGTAATATGCTATATAGTCAATCATTAAACATCAAAACAAAAAAACTAAAACTTATTACTAGGTAACAAAATAAGAGTGCCATATTCTTATCAACTTTAATTCAGGTCTTATGTCCGAAATGTAAAAAACAAACAAATTAAGAAAAAAATATTCTAAAATCCTGTCAACAATGTGATTAGTAAAATATCTATTGTTGTTCAATGAATCAGATAAATGTCGAATTTGCGAAATAAATTTGAATTCAAACATCTTTTGTCAATGAAGGAATTATCCCCGTTGTAACTGTGATTGACAGTTTGTCTCTCTGTCTCTTTCTTATTATTATTGATTTGGCTCCGCCCCCAATTCGCAGTGTGCAAATACGGAGACTGAGGTAAAGTCCTCTGTCTCCGTATTTGCACACTGCGAATCGAAATACCTACATGCTGAAATTGAATATAAAAAAAATCGATTTCTAACGTTATATATCTTGTTATACTTAATCACTGTTTCGATACCAATATTAATTTATTAAGTAAATAGATTATTTTTCGATTTAAAATAAAACCGAAAGACTATGAAATCCTTTGATTTTGGGTAAATATTGAATTGTTAAAAACGAACTAAATATGGCCAGTTACGGATGTCGATACTGCGAGTCTATTATTTTTTTGTTGGCATTGTATCTGGTCTTACTATAGGGACGCCAATTGTTTTAAGAACCATAATGTCCCTTTTAGCGCGCAATCGGCTAAAGGAACCGTTGTCAATTTATCTAAAACTAACTTTTCCTCGTGGGTTTACTGCTTGATTTCGAATGTCATATGCCCGATGGCTAGTTCCCCGAAGGTATCAGAGCGAACGTCTGAATTGTCTAAATTCCATAGCATCGATGTACCACAATTTCGTATAACCATTAGATCGACCGTCCGTTTCGCCGAAAAACCATTGCAACGATAGTCCTATCCATTGAAAGTTTATTGGCTCGACGTGGCAGTAAGTCGAAAGCTATATATTTTACATAAAATATTCAAGAAGAGTAAAAGAAGGAATGTGAAATGGGATAAAAAATAACGAGCAGGCTTCGATCTTGCTATTCTTACTAATATCGTGGCTTCGCTGCCGTAGTGCACCCCGCAGGATCCGGGGATGGCGGGTTCGCGGGATAAAATTGCCTATGTTACTCAGGAAGTATGTAGCTTTATACTGATGAAAGAATTTTCAAAATAGATTAAGTAGTTTTTGAGTTTATCCATTACAAAAAAACTTAAAAACAAATCTTTCCTCTTTGTAATATTACCAGTTGGCGGTTTCGCTACCGTCAACTGGCTATCTACCTTCCCTAGCTTACCTTATTCTCATATCTTTGGTTTCTCTTGATTTATCACTTTTCGACACCGACATCTGAAACGAAATTTTTTTTGCACTTTTTAGTGTTTTGCTTTTGAAGTCGGTTTCCTTTTTGGATTTTTTTTTATTTCTCTCTCTTTATCTTAAATACACGTAAAGGATTCACAAAATACCCATAGTAACTCAAATCAAACATTCGTGCTGTTTGTCGCTAAGGAGTTCGGTTGTATGCTCCATATCTTGTTTTATCAAAATCGGTCCAGCAGGGACCGATTTTGATAAAACTTGCACTATTCCCTAAGTTGAGATACGCAATCTAACACAAAAAGAATGATCACGATCCGATAATTCGTTTCGGCGATATGCGTGGACAAACATACAAAAAAACAAACATAAACTGGCGGTTCCAACAATATTACATTCCTCTTTCTTTTTTTTTGGAGTCAGTAATAACCTCCTTCTTTTTTGAAGACGGTAATAAAAAACCCAAGATAAGGTTGAATTTTCATAGAAATATTGTTATAGTATAACAAAACTACCCACGTACGAGAATAATTGGGCCTACCCTAGCTACCCTGCCTACCCTACCTACCGACCCTACCTACCTCCGTTGGCGTAAGTGTATCGTTTCTGACGGAGCATACTTTGAAGGTGATAAAATAAATTTGGATGAATGACTAACATTTTGTGTATTATTGATCTTTTCCCGGTTCTTTCTTGAAAGAGTAGTATTGTAAGTTGAGGGTAATTACATTGATGAACAAAATCCTTGGCTAAGTGCTGATTCTGCTCAACCACTAGGGGTTCACAAACTAGAAATGATAAGCATATGAAAGCATTGATAAACCCGCTCAAGATTGTAAGGCTATCATTGGACTATACACTATATACATTCAATCGTATGTTTTGGGACGTGCAACCAGCTAAGTATTAACTATATTATGGATATGAAAGGTTTCTGTCATATGCCTTCTATACTTTAAATATAAGAACAGATATGCGGATGTACTGAATGAATTAGCAACATTTGAATCTTATGTGAATCTAATAGGAAAACTACTTGTTTTTGTTATATATTCTAAAATCGTAGAAAGATGATGATGGTTTAACGATAACAGATATTTTTATCTGCTCCTGACTAAAGCAATGTTAAAAATGTTGAATTTTTTTGACATGTTCGTGATGATATCAATCGGCAGTGGCCCAACAACCAGTGTAACCGGGTTATTTTATCTCATACTTCGAAGTGTTTCTAAACATGGACTTATAAATTATGTAACTATGTATCCTAGTATCGTTCAAAATCCTAAACATTATAGAAAACTACCCGTAACTAGTAATATTAGTTAAGTCATTGATATATTACAAAAACCCAGTTAAGTAGATAAGCTACTTAGAGATTACTAAAATAAAATTATGTTATGACCTATATTAATAAACTTATGATGTGTAATTGGTGCTTACATCTAGTATAAGTATTTGTGCTGCAGCTACTTTAATTCAGTTTTATTCTAAGGAACGACGGACAATTTGGTGCATATTGGAAAAGTTATTTTGGGCAAAAATTATTTGAATTTGCTAAACACAGACGTGATGACTATGAAATCTGATGACGATAAAAAAGATAGAAGTAGTTAGATGATAATAAATTTAATTTGTCCCTATATTATGACTTACTAAGAAGAACGTTGCATTCAAAGGGAAAAGGATTTGTGTAGGAAACAGTCATTTTGAATGTCTTAAAAATACTATACCGGATTATTCAAATACGACTTGATATGTTAAGTTTACTCAACTCAGCAAAGGCATTTTTAATGTATGATAGATGATGGTGAGTAGAAGATGCTTGGTTGACAACAGGGTTCAGACACGACATGAAGAGGTAAGCAAATGTACCAGCAACAAAAGTAAGTAAAGTCTTATAAAAACGTTGAAACTTATTATTAGTGTTATTGCATAAATTTAAGACAAAACGAAAAGCTTTGAGTCACTCCTTAAGCTTAGAGTTCTCTTTTGAGGTAACTCCTCCTAAAAAACTAGAAAACTAATAACGGAATTCAGAAGTTTTTATAAACTGGAAAATGTTATGAACGTTGCAAATAAATCTTTTATCAAAACCTTTAAATAATACAAAAAACATGCTAATCACCGAGTCATCACCGAATCATAAAGTTAATGGGTGCAACTTTCAAGTAATTTGCTTATTACTTAACAATTAAAGGGCTGTTGAGGGCATATAAAACCAGGCACAATCCGGACAGATATTAGAATTAGCTGAGCAGTTATTGCGAACCTTTCTTCCTTATCAAGAATATTCTAAAATGTCTTCGACTTCTGGTCAGTCTACGACAACAAGTTGTTACAATGTTGGTGACGGTGTGGTTGCTCCTAGTGAATGCCGTTGGAATCAAGTTGATGGCACTAATATGTTGCAGAATACCATGGTAAGTGGATTTTCATACTTTTCAGTTTTCAGCATTTACTTTATAACCGATTAGATTTGTTTTATGCCCAATCCGATATCATGTTCTATTAAAACTAATAAAATATTTTTCTTGTTCACAGCCTCTGACGTGGAGCCAGTGCCCGCCACAAAGCGTTGCGTCAGTACCAGTGGCATACAATGAATGCCAGTTCGCAAACACCGGAGGCCAAAGCTGGTCCGATCAATCAGCGCTCGGAATACAGATCTCTCAGTCGCCTGGTTGCAACAAGAAGCTTATTGCAGTGAAAAAACAAAAAGAAGCCGAACTGCATTCACAACCCGGCAGGTGCTGGCACTCGAGGAGGAGTACGTAAAGAACCGGTACCTAGACCGCCCGAGAAGAGATGAATTGGCAAAACTCCTTGAACTGAACGAGAGAACTTTAAAAATCTGGTTCCAGAATCGGCGGATGAAGGAAAAGAAAGATAGAGAAGACTCAGAAGCAACTAGCACATCAGAATCTCACGAATTTCACGAGCATCAGTATCTGCCAGTGTCGAATTATCCGCCGGTAATGCCAGCGCCATATCCTCCGTCCACGATGCCGTCATATGTTCCACCTGCGGTGCCATCATCATGGCTTCCTTCTGCGATGCCAGAATCTTATTATCCGCCCTCAATGTCAATGCCATGTCAGACTACTGACTCTGACATGGCATTGGCATTGAGTGAGCACCAGCAGACATTTCTATCTACAGAAACGGAATGTGTAGAGTTGGCACCAGAAGTGCCACTTCCAGAACCGGGCAGATATGAACCCATTCCAAGTGGTAGTAGTGAAGATAATGATGGAGACTGGTCAAGACTTATTATATCGTCTCTTCATTTTGGTGATTAGTTTTAGATTTAAGTTAAATTTATCGTTATCTAAGGTTATTTTAAGCTTATTATTATAGACCCTGTAAATATACTAAAATGAATATGATCTTTTTCTCAAATTTTTTTATTTATTTATTTTCTCGATTTGATTTCCCTCTGCCTGTGCCTGTGTTCCAGCAGTAGGTACGTAGGTACGTTACAAGGCTAATGATGATGATGATTTACTTGATTTACGCTTATTTAAACAAATTGTTAGGGTTAAATGATTGATTGAACTACATATATATGTAGAACTACTTTATAAAACAAATTCACTGTCTATTTTTATAACATTTGCCACATATTTGAAGTAGTTTCTCGACACATCTCACTGCACATTGTACACTCGAAATGGTTGTTTCTGTAAACATTCAATCACATTGTAAATTCTAAGACTAAGAATGCTTTAGTTAATAAATAAGAACATTTGGAAAACCTCCACAAAAACCAAGAAAAAGAGGATCTGAGTCTGGGTAATAAATTAGGATAGAAACTTATCGAATTCGAAGAGTAACATGAAAGTTTATGGCTATTTTATGAATGATTATATTGAGGCGGTAAATTTGACTTCATATTAAGAATAAATGTACATATATATATCAATGACAACTTATATTTTGATTTAAACGAAACCAAATGGATTAGAAATCGTCAGATTATGAAAAACATATTGAACGAACCAACAAGTTTGATACGTATAAAAACACAATAAAATAGTTTCTCAAACGAACTTATTTGATAAAAGTTTAGTAATGCTTTAAATTTTGTAAACAAGGTTTTATACCAAAAAAATGTTGCGTTTATCTATACTTATATTATAAAGCTGAAGAGTTTGTTTGTTTGTTTGAGCGCCCTAGTCTCAGGAACTGCTGGTTGGCATTGAAAAATTCTTTTTGTGTTGGATAGCCCATTTATCGAGATTATAGGCTATTTAACATAACGCTACAATCAATAGGAGCGGACCATAAATGAAAAATGTAGCAAAAAGGGGCGAAGTTGACGGGAGGGAAGGCGCGTGGGACAGCTAGTTACGTAATAAAATTGCATAGTTACGAGAAGAGAAACATGTATACAAAACAGCTCAATCGGACACTGAGAAGTGAGTTTAATTTAACTTGCAAGATTTGATTACAAGCACTAAGACAGGTGAAAGTAAAAACAAGCTTCTAAATTAAAAAAATAGTTTTTTTTTTTAACTCTTTTTTTTTCGTGTGAGGATGAGGCCACCTCTGGTGTCAGAGTTAATATAGCCGCCTCTGGGAATCTCACAGGCCTCTGACTTGGCTATTCAGACTGACATTAACTATATAAGTCCAGATTTTCTCACGGCGGCGACGTTTTCCTTCACTGATGGTGTTAAATGCAAGCACTAAGAATATACGTTCAAATAATAACAAAAAAAAACTTTTTAATGCCATCTAGTGTCAAGTATTCAAATCACATACGTATAGACAGAAAAGTTTTTTTTTGCTTTTCTAACAATTTACCAGTAATGAAATAGGAGTACATAATGCGTACAAATTTTTAAGCATGCACCAGTTTTATCAACTTCTGTGCCAGCTGGCTCTTTAGCGTGGTCGTGCTGGTACGGAATCTTGCCAGCACGACCTGTGTATCTGATAATCTGATAATTGAGAGGTATAAAATTTCTAATTAGTGGTATAAAATAGTACAAACTAAAAGGATTTTATTACCATCTAAGGTTATAATAATTGCGTTCATGGTCGTGCTACGAAGTACCTACTACACGTCAAACTTATAACAGCCCAAGCCTGTGTGCTTTTCACATAAAAATGACGTATGCTTAAATTCTACGAAACGATGCGTACCAGTCAATATTTTTATTGATATTTTTAGGTTTTCAAACTACAATTAAAATCATGGCCACAGAATTGTATTTAATTAATAAAATTTAAGTTACTCGATAATACATACGACGATACGGTATACGTTTACTTGAAATTTGTGATTGTTAATCAAAGCAGACTGTGAATTTATTCAATGGGCTATTTGATCAATTTATAAAATAAGATTCTGTTAGTTTATAAAAATGTCAAAGCGTTAGCTTAGCTTTCAAGGCTTTTAGCTTAAAATTCATTTTATTTATTGAATGAGTTCCTATCCTAATTTATTCATCAGAAACACATTGCGAAGGTGGAGATTTTCTAAATGTTGCCATTTAACGTTTAATGAATAATACTTAAGCAATACTTACTATTACCGGAGAAATTACTTTATTGAACTGTATGAAAGTGTAATGTCTAGTGAGATGTATTGAGAAACCGCTATTTCAAATCCTTTTCTGGGGCTTATGTGTAACAAGAGGTACTGTGAAGTTAAAGTAAATAAGTAATCATATTTTATGAGAAACATTTTATAATATGTAAATCTTTACAATACCTTACAACGAACACAAACTAAATCAAAAATACATAAATGACGATAATACAAGTCTAGATAAGTCCCAGGCATTCTCTTCTATAAGAGCACTTGGAGTAAGTTCATCTCTAGGTGCTACTTCTGTTGCCAAGTCCAGAAATTCAGTTTTCGTGGACTGAAAAGGCAACCCACCGATACGAAGATCGACCTAGGCTACTTGGCTGCCACCGCACCTACGTTCTGGGAACTACAGGATAGTGGTTTTCTTTTGGCGGTCTTGAACTTAACATGCGCTCGATGTCGAGAACTAACACCAGTCTCCTGCTGGGTTAGTATTAAAATTTTATATAATTATTTTTCCTTTACTAAATTATTGTATCTATACCCTCTCTTCGAAAGTTTGATTTTCCTGCCAGGCCCCTAACTGTAACTGGTACTAAGAACGAGATGCTTCCTCTGTCGTAAAAATCTATACCAAAGTAAAAGTACCAAAGTAGAAGTACTGGCATCGCAGGGGAAAGATATGAGGCTGGCAACGCGGGGGTTAGACATGACGCTCTGATATCAATGGCGTAAGACTTGGCTCAACTGTACACCGTAAACGGCGAGTTATGAACTTCATATTTTTTTCTTGAAGGACACTATCACAAAGCTTCAAGGTTTTTAGGGTTCCGTACCCCAAAAGGTAAAAAAGGAACCATTATAAGATCACTCTCTTGTCCGTATGTCCGTCTGTCCCTATTGTGTGTCAGCACCAATTTTCTCAGGAACGGGTGGACCTAGCAAGTTGAAATTTATACCAGATACTGAGGTCTGTAGTCCCTATTAGGTGTATAAAGATATGGGAAAATATAGATTTTCGCGAAAACTTGTAAGTACCAAAATTTACCTTAATTTTTAACTATTTTTATTAATCGGGATTTTCCGTTTACTTGTGCTATAAGACCTTGCTTTTTACCAAAATTGACAATTCTAGGTCGACCGGAAGTACTCTATAGGTTTTGGGTCGAAAACCTATATGGTAGTTCCCGTTGACTAATCATGAAATTTGGAAAAAAGTAAGGTCTTACAGCACAAGTAAAGGAAAAAATCCAAAAAATATGAAAAAAAAAAACTGTATAATGGCCTACCCGTTTTTTTTTGGTTTTTCGTCTAAAATGATAACACACCAACACAAAAAATCGTGGGTTTAACAACGGTATGTCAGACGAGGCAACTCGGTGCCACAACATAATTTTAAATGAACATTACACATAGCTCGTCATTTTAAAGTACACTTTCTAGATCGCATTACAATGTAGAAAGTATCAAATCAGCACTCTTGAGCAACTGCTCAAGAGTGCTGCATTTATTGTATAACAGATTTCCAGAGGTAAGTCATTCAAATGACAAGGTAGCATGCATTCCCACGTCCGTGCTCCATAAACATGATTAAATTTAGATACGAGAAATGTGGGTTATGTTAAACTAAGCAACGACTTTAGCCTTTCGTAATTACAAATATTACTTAAATTATGGTAATTCTCGCTTAAAACATGTAAACGTACCTTGACAAAGACATTTACAATTTGACAGTGCTTAAATAAACCCGTGCCATTGTCTTTGAATTCATGTTTAATAATTATTTTGGGTACAATAGTGAATGCGAAGCCATATAGTTTTCGAGAAAAAATCCTTGTTTCAATGATTTCTAACTACAGACATAAATCTAACTAGTTAACGCAAATTCCATCCAGCGTGCCACTTTTCACAAAGAATTTTAAAAATAAATTTACTTACCAATGAAAGAAAATATTTCCAATGCCTCGGTCAACTTTTTCTATTCATTCTTTACATCTCAATATAGCATAAAAAGGTATTTTTCTAGATTTGAGTGGATTTCCGGTGCCGATAATGCTAGATGAAATGCTCAGATTACGATCACTGATCTTAACTTTACTCCGTTTTTTGGCTCGCGATGTACATACAATCGCGTCATCTAATTAGAAGAAGAAATATGTAGCGCGTTTGTATGTATGTAATGTGTAAGGCGTGTGTTGATGATTAAGGTACCCCCCCCTAAAATCCCCGTCACAAGAAGCTTTAAATTTTGTAAATAAAGAATTCTACTAAGATACGTAGCGACACTTCAATCAACGACCAATAATCCCAAATTCAATTAACTCAAAGTAACATACGTGTAATACGAAACTAACGAACAATTTCACTAGGTCGGGTTATATTTTAGCGATCTATAGGACTGTCGTCTAATGTTGTGGTTCGGCGTCTAATTAAAAAATATTAGACGACAGCGCTTTATTTACAACATTTATTGCTTCTTGTGACGGTGACTTTAGTTGACATCTTGTTTTAAATACAGAGGGTATTTAGAAAATAAAAAAGAAATTAAATAACTTTCAACCCGTAATTATTATTATTATTATTATTATTATATACTCCGTAATGTTTTTTTTTAAATTTGTTTTAAGTTGGGACTGGTTAATACTTTGTAACAAGCCTTGCATTTTTCACCCATGACCAATGGAAATTGATCAAGAGTGTATAATTTGGGATTGTCCGATTCCGATTGTATTAATATTAATTTTAAGTTTAGGGTATTAACACATTTCACCAAAACTTGTAATATATTGTGACAAACTATATGAACTATATAATTTTGCAGTTTGGCAGAATTAATGAATGTGATAATCAAATCAGAATAATTCATTTAAAAAAATTGCCGAGTCGATCGAAAAAAAAAAACTAATGACGTTTCTCGGATGACTAGTTAGGTATGTTCTTTCTAATCAAGATTAAGAAGTCAATTATCGATTCGCTTCCCAAACGGAATCGATAGTTGACTTGAATCTTCGGTCAGTAGGTATTCTTAATAATTTACCACAGTGTCTTAAGACGAATGTGTGTTGCTAGCTTAGATAAAGTATCTATAGATCGAGCCATGGCGTGGCCGCATATGAAACAACAATAGTTATTTCTGGTATTGCCGTGTTGGCAAATCTCCGCAAATTTCAAAAGTAAGAAATATATTTAATAAAAGTATAATTACAATTTACGATTATTATTATATCGTTTATTAAATTTTTTACACATCTACTTTTTACATTTTTAAATATTTCTTTATAAAAACAAATCATAAAAAAAAAAACATTTAAAAATATAAAAAATAATGGTGGTCCACCGGTGTCGGGAGCAGGGTCCAAGCTACCGGTGGTTAGGACTCCAGAGACAGGAACCTCCTCACAATGCGAGCCGTATCGAGGAGTACTGCCTTCTGTATCAGGCCCTTGATCCAACCGTGTAATGACAGCCTCGACAGATGGTCGTCGAGGCTCTTGGCCATCAGGCCGTTGGCCGTAACAACAATCGGCACAATGATCGCCGAGTCCACATTCCACATGTCGACAACCTCGTGTGCTAAGTCGAGATACTTGATTTGTTTCTCTTTCTCAGCTTTCACGAGGTTCTCGTCATGCGGGATGGTGACATCGATTATCATTGTGCGGCGCGCTAATCGGTCTATCACCACTATATCCGGCTTATTGGCGACAATAGTCCTATCAGTGATGATAGACCGATCCCAGTACAATGTGACATGGTCATTTTCGAGAACTGGGTCGGGCACATACTTGTAATATGGTACCTCAGAATCCACTAGATTGTACTTCAAAGCAAGTTGCTGGTGAATAATCCTGGCCACTTGGTTATGCCTGTGTAAGTACTCGCCGTTAGCCAGACGAGAACAACCAGAGACTATATGTCTGATGGATTCACCCGGACGGTGGCATGCCCGACACATGTCAACCGTCCCGTCCTTCATTATATGTCTCCGATAGTTATTCGTCAGGATAACTTCGTCCATGATTGCACAGACAAAACCTTCAGTTTCCCCGAAAAGGTCACCGAAACGTAGCCAGGACACAGACGCTTGAAAATCTACATCGGGCCCATGGAGAGCCCGATAGAAGCGCCCGTGTAGCTCCTTGCCTTGCCATACCTCTTTGCGTTCATCAGTAGTTAGTATTACAGGTTTGCGCCAGTTCTCTTTAGCCATAGACAACGGGGTGAATCCCTTGTCCACTGCGACCACATCCCGGTGCATACCCACTTCAGCTTTTAAAAAATATTCTCTGAGACTGCACACTTCGCGGTTGTGAAGAGTCTTGGCGTTTAAGAAGCCTCGACCGCCACACTTCCGCGGAATGTACAGTCTCATCACCGATGATCGTGGGTGATGCATCCGGTTTGCGGTCAGCAGTGTCCGGACTCTTCTGTCGAGGGCGTCGAGCTCGGTCTGAGTCCATTTGAGTATGCCGAAAGAGTACATCAAAACCGGCATGACCCAACTGTTGAAGGCGCGCACCTTATTTCCGCCTGATAAAAGGCTATTTAATACCTTTTTCAGGCGGCCAAAGAAACGCTCCTTCGATTATTATTATTATTATTATTTATTTATTTCAATCAACTTTGAATCGTACAATTAAACTAAATTAAAAATATATATATATCAATCACATTAAATTCAGAACAACACTGAGATTGAAAACAATACAGTATCTTACTTATAAAAAAATAAAACAATATCTTAACATTAGTCAGTATGTGAACCATGCAGCAATGGTTCACATACTGACAGCCGAATCGACTAAAAAACCCTCGGAGTTAAACCCTCTTGTCAAACCTATTTTGGTTAAAATATGTTGTATCTCTTTCGTTCACTATGGCATTTTTATAGTTTTTTGACACATAATAATAATACAGTTTATTAGCATGCTACATTAGCTATATTTATTGGGTAAAAAACATTGCCCCTAAGACGACCCACTGACCAAAATATCCTATAGCGTAGTGAAGTAAGGTACCTAATGAAGTAAACAGGCCTATGTATTGTGGTATTTCACATCCTTTTAGTCTACTTACGTTTTATAACACTATACAAAACACACCTTCATATCTTTTGATATTGTATCAACTCATGACTTATTTTTATGTATTCTTTGATACTGTTAGCACCTGAAAATCATACTTGTAGAAAAAAAAAAGACAGGCAGATCACATTAAAATGTCAGAGTATAAAATATTCTAAGAGTTTAAAAATTAACAATATAAATTAAGTTGAGGAATTAAAAAAAAATCTGAGATAATTAAAAGTATGATTTTGAGGTGCTTTTCAGTATCACAGAATACATAAAAATGAGTCATGAGTTAATACAATATCAAAATGTAGGTGAGCAGGCAAAAACAGGCAGGTTACCAGGTAAACAGGTAGATAGAAAGGCTGGCAGCAAGATAAGACGACGAGCTGGGCTGAGGCGTCTCAGGCAGACGGACAATAAGGCGGGTTCAGAAACTGCGCCTTCTGCTGGAGGGCGCGCGCGGTGACCGCGCGCAGCTCTGTAGGCTTGACTGAAGCAGATTTAGGACTGGTACATCAAATTAATTAAAAAAAAATACATTTTAAGTCCAGGTTATTAGTTTATTGTTTTTAGAGATTTACACTCATTCACCAGCTGAATATAATTATTAAAGTTTAAGAGTTTTTCAGATAATATAGTAGGTACACTTGGTAGTATTAAGTATTCAACCGACTTTCGCCGTTTCCTGCCCGAATCTGCCTTCCTCAAGCATTCCACTACTTAGAAGAGTTCCTGTCCGTCCTGCTGCCTGCCTAGCTGACGACCACATAATTCCTACGACTTGCGGCCGGTCCCTTTTTTATTCACAAATATCTTTTTTCTTAGTTTTAATTTATATTCACTCATATTTTTAATAACGTGGCTTACGTTAAGCTCGTCTGAGCTTAACGTAACTTTACAGTATGTATGACGAAAAATCCAAATTTTCTAAGCTTAAATCATTAAATCTCACTATAAAACATCACAGTTGGCTACTTGCGAGCGAAATATTATTCCATCAAGTTTTCACTCACTTCAGCTTTTACAGCCTAGAACACTACAACCCAACATTGCACTTACACTATTTATCTATAAATAACCCAATTCCTTGCCTCAATAAACATGTTATACCATGAAATCACAGAAAATCTAACACCACTGAGTTTGTTTGTCAAAACCTGTCATGACATTAGATCTTGCCAAAAACAAAAGCTGGCCATGGTGACAAAGACAAAAAAATCTTTTGTCCTTATTATTTATATGGGGCTGCCAATTTAGCGATCACGCTCTAACAATCAAGCTCATTTTATAGCTCTATCTATAGGTACTTTATCTAAGTTTGCTAGTGGTAACATATGGAACTGAAGAGTGGTTGTTCACAATGGGTCTCATCAGAAGGCTTAAATTCACCTAAAAGGCAATGGAGAGGGCTATGCTCGGAGTTTTCATGCGTAATCCAAACAGAAAGTATGACATCAGTAGGAGGACCCAGGTTTCCGACATAACCCGAAGAATTACCAAATTTAAGGCACAGAAAGGAAGGTCGTTAGGTTGACAAGTTTTGGAGTGGTGACTATTTACCGGATGACACAGCGTTGGAAGGCCTCTCACTAGGTAGATCGATGACCTGAAGGCTGCGGGAACCCGCTTGATGAGAGACTTTCGGGACTGGTTGATGTGGCGACACTTGGGGGAAGTCTATATGTAGCGTTGAACGTCTTTCAGCTGATATGATGGTCCACATAGTGGGAGCGCTTCCAACGCAATGTCTTCTGGTTCGTGGTCAACACTCCAGAACTTCCTCGGCCCCATCGACCATCCGTTCTGCGAGCAATCTGTCCTGCCCACTGTTTGGCAATTCTCGCTTATGTTTACCGCTTTCTATTCACTGAAATCACCCATATTTTAAGAAAATTATTTAAGTGATTGAAGAGAAAACAGAATTTAATGCTTATGTTGGAGCCAAATTGTTGAAAGTGTACCATTAGCTGGCAGTAGGTTGATGTCAACTCATCTAACGAGATATTAGGCTAGACGTACTAGGTTGTTCTTCTAATTCTTCACAGGAGCTCACTGGAAATACAGGACTGCAAGCTAGAATAAATGCACCTGGAACAATTGACTACACAAAAATATCATTTACAGTGACTTGATGGTGGTCGCCAGATATTTGAACAAGTCGTTTCTTTTTTGATTGCCCATAATAGCAAAGACTCCACTAAACTAAGCTTAGTATTTATTTTAAAATGGCTACCCAAAACAGTTCATGTAGGCTTTATTGACAAGGTCAGATACATTTAACCGACATTCCTGAAACATGTACAAGCCATACATTGAAATAAAACTATTGGATTGCTTACACAAGTTTTTGTTGATGACAACACTGCAACAGATGTTAAAATTTTGGTTATTTGTTCCACCGTTCTTGATGGCGGAAACACACTTACGTGGCGTGGCGCCTTCTGTCGCAGTTGATTGGCTACAAAACTCGTTGTGTTATGATGTAGGCTGGTACAGAGCCGTTTGATTGATGGACCCACGCCATGCCAGGCCACGACACGTAAGTATGTTTCTGCCGTAAGAATTTGCCAACTTTTAAAAATTAAGTACCCCCAAATATTAAAAAGTCGAGATGATAGATAAAAATGAGGGTAGATTTGAACTCTGCAACGTCAAAAGGAAAAAATTGATTTTGCTGACCTGTGTACTTTATAATTTTGTTATCTTAACTTTATATAAGATAAAAACAGTTTGAAATTTTTAATTGCTTTGTATTGGTTATGCCAGCATTGATTGATGTAATGAAATAGTTGTCAAAGTGGTGTGAGTAAAAACAGTATAGAAAATAGTATAACGTACAAGTGGCGACTTTATCGGATGAAAAATATTACATTAAAGTGGTAAGTGATGAATAAGTTTTATGTCATTTTATGAGTTTAAGAAAATATATAGACTAGCCAATTTTTGGCCTTGTTTGATATCCATATTTTAGTTAAAATGTTGTATGTTGTGTGTAAAAGATGCGAAGTCTGAATAATGGTATCATGCAAAAATATCTGGCAATTATTGTTTGATAAAAAAATTATGTTAATTTAAATATCTTTACATCAGGCCACCCAGTACCTAGTCTAGGCTTGGTTAATTAAGTGGTCCGTGGAGTCCGAGTGCTCACGTATTATTTTAAGATCTGTCTAAACGACTAGTTGATACTTCTCGTGACCCAAGAGCAGGCTTTTACCTTGGGCAGAGGATAAGAATTGCCATACATTGGTTCCAGTCTTTTGGGCATAATAACAGTTGACAACGATGCGGAGGAGTTTTTCGACGCCATATTTTACAATAGTATATTTTATTAGGATTAGTTAGTTCGTAGTTTATGTTTTAAGTGTATATATTATAGTCTTATTTAATTAAGTATTTTAAACACTGTATATATCCATTTTTACTATCTAAATAAATACAAGTCTCGTTTAGAAAACGCTGAACACTTAATTAACATTAATATCATAGATAAGAATAGGATTCTTGAATGAATACCATAAAATTATTATTTTTTAGTTATAAACTAAAACCAATATAATTATATTTTGTATTACCTAAACCATATTTCATTTTACACTGACGACACGGTCGTGGAAAGATTATTGATTGGTATTTTAGCTTGAACCTTAGTACAGCCGGATCGGTTGACAACTGTGAAATCATTTTTCTGAACAAAAATTTTACTTCTTGTTATTTCATTTTCAGATGGATGATTTGCAACAGAAAGGCCCAAAAAAGCCGAAGAGAGTCCGAATATCTTATACAACAGATCAAGTAATATCTTTGGAAAAGCAATTCAAAATCTCTCCATACCTAGATCCCGATCGACGTCAAGAAATAGCTGCAGCTTTTGACATCACGGATAGAGCCGTCAAAGTCTGGTTCCAGAATCGTAGAATGAAAGAAAAGAAAGATAGAGAAGAAATAAAAGAACAAGGAATGTCTTGTTCGTCATTAAATAATCAGGTAATTAGTGTGCCCTCTGGTTATGAACAACCGCAATCATTACCTATATATATTAATTTTAATCAAGGATGCGATGACCACAATACAGAAACGAATTTATCCATGGAAGGTCAATTAAAAAATATGTGTGTGCCATCAAGATCAGGTAATGAACAATCGCGATCATTACCTAACTGTATAGAAACATATACTTCTACATGTAGCATAACAAGGCAAATGTTTCAAGTTGAAAGCAAAGATTCTGCAGAAAAAACAACCGCACCTGTTACTCAAAGTGAGGAAACAACTGCAAAAGTGATGCATCCTGTGTTTGAAAAAACTAGTCAATCAACCCCAGATAAAACCTATTCTGAATTTCCTATTGATTTGTGTATGAAACGCAAAAGTGAATCTTTCGCTAAATCGACTTTCAAAAAAGAATCCGATAGTGTGAAGACGATGGAAAAACCGATATCTGTGGGATTTGCTGAACAGACCAAACCTGTAAATTTATCGCCAATCAGAAACATGAATATATCTGCGACGGGACATCAACAATCACTTCCAGAAAATGCTTCTAGCATTCCAGGATTTGTATCTGTGGTGCCAACTGTTTCACCATTTCATACGCAGCCTTGCTTACCAAGTGGAGTTATATGGAAGCCAGTGAGTGTAATGCCCGTTGTCCCTTCTAGACCATCAACTTTTCCTGCTCCAAGTAATCCATTGATGAATATTTCTTCCGGGCACGACCACTTTGCCAACAGATCTTGTAACAAATGCGATTGTCATACAAAACAAGTAATGCCTCAAATACCGTTTAATTTCCCGCAGCAATCTCCAAATACACAGTACATTATAACTGCTGTGCCTTTTCAAACTTCCACTCCAAAATTCTAATAATCTGTTTGAGTTTTTAAAATGTTAAATGATATTTTTCAAATTGTAATTAGTTTATTTATATGACAGAATATGTACATAAATAACTCTGTTAAACTTAACTATATTAACCATACCTATCCCTACCTATTCTTACATACTTATACTAAACCTAATTATGTAAATATATACAAAAACTAAATACATACTTTTCTAAATTGGTTACAAATAACACTTTTTTTTTCGACGTGAATCTTTATGTCAATTTAAACTAGACGTGACTGGTGTTTCCTAGCTGGCTAGTCTGATAATAATAAATACAGAATCAACCCAAAGGAGTGAATTCTATCCGGATTGTAACTCGTGTCAGAAAGACACTTTCTGCACATATTTATAGAATGAAAACATTATTGCCATATTGGAATACGCAGTACATATACATTATGTATAACAGCTGTTTTTATCGAGATTTCAGATTTTCTCCTATAATTAAAGATGTTTACATTCATGGGTGGGAAGTACCCATGAATATCCTGTAAGATTGACAATGAGTTAAAAGCAGCCACTGCCCTGCACCCCAGTTTAGGCTGGTGAGAAGTTAATTATCTATTTTGCATTGGGGTTTCTTTTCTTCTACAGTTTTAAAAGCATAAGCCAATATTTGAAAATTTAATCAGCACAATTTTCTTGAAATGGAACCGTGAATCGACAAACGCAATGTGAATTGTCCTCAGGTTAGGTGGAGCAACGCTTTTTGCTGGGTGCAGGCTGATAGGTAGAAGGATGAGAATTGCAGGGAATATAGGTTAATGACTTGGGATTCAAGAGGCCTATGTCCAGCAGTGGTGGATTATGGCCCATTCCCTCTCACAGAGAGGAGGCCTGTGTCCCAGCAGTGGGAACATTAAAAAGGCTGATGATGATGATGTCCAGCGGTCGACTGACGTAGACTGATGATAAAGATAAACAGCACAATGACATGGAATTCTGATACATGTATCATGACAGATGATTTCCCTTTCATTGTTCTTATAGTTAGTTCATGCACGAAACACCCTGTAATTTTCATGATGATTACTACAACACAGCTTCAGTGTGTGCAGTCGACAATGTTAGCCACGCTGTACACTCACTTTCAGTTGGGACATTCAGTTTGACTTTATTTAAAAAGCAACAAAGTCTAAGTTAAAAGCAATAACTACATATTTCCGATGATTTATTTTTCAGATGGATACACTGCAACGTGATAGCCCAAACAAGTTCAAAAATTTCCGAATTACCTTTACACCGTATCAAATAAACTATTTGGAGAAACTGTTCAAAAGGTATTATTATATCGGAAGAATTCAACGTTTTGAAGTAGCCAAAGTTTTGGACATCTCGGAAAAAGCCGTTAGAATCTGGTTCCAGAATCGTCGAATGAAGTTTAAGAAAGCAAGTACCACCGACGAAATTGATGCTGAACAAGGCTTTAGTAATTCTCTGGAATTCACTAAATATCAATTAAATAATGTGAGTGAGCCATCAGTTATTGACCAACAGCAATCATTACCAATCATCGCTAATTTGAATCAAGGAAACTTTGACAACAATATACGAATAGAAACAAATACTTCGCATCATCATCATTATTATAGTCATAGGTCTCCTCCATGTATCGACACATTGACTGGTCCCGTGTGTTTTGCATCCGGCGGATCCCCACAATCTACTTTTACTTCTACAAGTAACATTAATAGGCAAATTTTTCAAGATGTTGAAAGCTATGACTTTGCAACACAAATAGCAGCAACTGATTCTCATCATGTCGTGACTACAGCTAACACTGATCTAGTGATTCATCCACCTGCTGTGTTTTTGGAAACGAGTAATTCATCTGCAGAAAAAATCGCTGCTGATTTCTATATAGATTTGTTCAAAAAGACTAGAAGTGAATCTTTTGCGAATTCGTCTCATGTAGATAAGCAGACATTTGAAAAAGAAGCCGAAAATGTGACGCAAACGGAAGAACTACCTGAAGAAATTTTATCGCTTGTCTTTTCTCAAGAAAACAATTTCTTGGGGGAAGAAAATCCTCCTCCAAGTGTTGCCACATTGACCGGTCCCGTGCGCCTTGCATCCAGCGGATCCCCGCAACCTACCTATACTTATACAAGTAACATAATAGAGCAATTGGTTCAAGATGTTAAAAGCAAAGATTTTACAACAAAAATGGCAGCACCTGATACTCAAGATGTCGTGACTATAGCCAACACTGATCTAGTGATTCATCCCCCTGCTGTGTTTTTAGAAAAAAGTCTTTCATCTGCTGACAAAACCTCTGCTGAATTTTCAATGAGTTTCATGAATAGCATAAGTAAATCTTGTGCGAAATCGTCATATGTAGAAAAGCAGACTTTTAAAAAAGAATCCGAAAATGTGAAGATGACGGAGGAACTGCCTGAAGATATTGTTTCACTTTTCTTTTCTCAAAATACTATTGCAGAAAATGCTACTAGTAGTCCTAAATAGTAGGGATTTGTATCTCTGGTACCAATTAGTACAATGTTTTGTACACAGCCTAATATATCTAAGTTCAAATTCAAAATATTTATTACCCAGAATGTAAGACATTGTTTTACCTGTGGAGTTGTTTGGAGTGTAATGCCCGTTGTCGCTTCTAGTTCATCACCTGTTTCAGCTCCAATTATACCATTGTTGAATATGACTCTAGTTCAAGACAACAACGCCTAAAAAACTTGTAACAAAATGTGATTGCCGTAAAACAAGTGATGCCTCATAATAACGTTTAATTTTCAGCAGCAATTTCCAAGTCCTCAGCACACTATATAACTCCTTTTCAGAATTCCACTACAAAATCCTAATATTAAGTTTGGGGTTTTTTATTTGATAAACAATATTTATTTTATTAATTGTATTTGGTTTAATTAAATACCAGTATAAGTATAAGTAAATAAATAAATTAACTATTTTATCCGAACTATACTTACCTAGTTGTACTAAAACTTTCTGTGTACATATTTATACAAAAACATAACTCTTCCTTTTGTTTCACCTTAGTCGGGTAAAAACTAAATAACTTTTTGACAATTTAAATTAGATGAGGCTGATGTTTCATAGATGACTTCTCTGATAGTAATACATATTGAAACAAATCAATGGACTGGTTTCTTTCGGGATTTTAAATCATGTATGTAGATAACTTCAAGGATCAAAAGTGCAGTCACACTCTTAAAAATTACTTCTGCTCGCGGCTTTGGCTAAAAAGTCTATTTCTCGTCAAGTCTATTCGTAAAATGCCTTTAAAAAGTAAATGATGATGCCAAGGGATCATTATATCGAGTTTATCGGTTTAAAACTTTCTATCTATACGTTAATCCATATCTATCCAAATCCGTCAAACTGTTTTTGCGTGATTGAAACACAATCTTTCACTTTTTCAATATTAGTAGGAAGTAGACTATAAATAGAACAGGTTCAATGGTCCAAATGCGTATTTAATCTATAGTATAGATTAAACTAGTCGTGGACCATTAACCTTTCTTTACATATAAAAGTTACGTATTTATGTTTTGGGAAAGTGCGACTGCACTTTTGACCCATGACTGTACAATTTGTGCAGATAATTATATTTATATAATGTTTTCATTCTAGTGTTTATTAGAATAAGTTAAACATAGAGATCTATCTTAATGAAAGTTGTTTCAATTTTATACCTCCCCCCCCCCCCGCAATAGGTTGGTGAGAACTTGTCCTTTCTTCTCCACATAGGTATTTTCCGAACAGATGGTAGAATCAATTAATCAAGATCCAGCCCTAGTTGTTCCCCCAGCGACCAGCCGAGGTTCGCATCCCATAAAGGATAGACCTCAGAGTGGTCGCTTAGGTTAAGTTTTTGTGCCTGGCTGGAAGCTCTAGTTTAGTAGCAGTAAGCAGAAGTCATCATTTGGTTGAACCGCAAGACGCCAATGAAAAAATAAAAAAGAATTTGTGAGAAGTGGATTATCTATTAACCATTAGGTTTTTCCTCCGCAGTTTTGACAAGCCAAAAAAGCCAATTTTTACAACTTCAAACAGTATAATATTATGATGGGGCGATGGATAGGCAACCGTTATGTGGAACGCCCTCAGGCTTGATGGAGCTGCGATTTTAGCTGGGTGCAGGCTGGTTGCAGATTGATGAGAGTTGCAGGGAGTGGAGGTAAATGGCTTGCGATTCAAGAGGCCTATGTCCAGCAGTGACCGACGTTAGCTGGATGCACGAAAAGCACAGATTTTTATGATGCTTTATTCCCCACTATGTTGGCGTGTTAAACACCCTTTTTCAGTTAGGACATTCTATTTGTTTCTATTTGTAAAAAAAAATCCTTTTCATTTACTGCATAATTTCGCGTTACTGCCCGGAAACAAGTAGCCTTTTTCTGAAAACATGAGTGAAATTATGTTAAAGAGCAGATTTATTTGAACTCTTGTCTCTTCTGGTGTACCACCAGCTACTATTGAAATCCTATAATTATGTCGGAATCAAATTGTCGTTGAATACAAGATTACACCGAGTACAGTGTGTCCCGAAACTCATTGTCAAACGGGCGCCACTCGTAGGCTAGGTTGTGCTAGTACTGAATAAAGTAAAAAAAAATCGTTGTCACCTGGTTCTATTCAGATCTGAATACCGTTAATTTGTACATTGTTACAACCGTAATATGCATGAAAGCCTTAGGCAATATGCATGTATTTTTTTTATTTGCTAAATGAAATACTTATTAGCTCTAGTAAACAAATATGAAAGATTTTTTTAAATATCGTGATCAGAGACGAAGTTATAAAGCTTCAAAGTTGATAATTAGAAAGAGAAGTCCAACGTACCATTTGACGTCACATAGCACGACGACCATACAACTGCCATAGAAAACGGCATTTTTGTAGAATGGGACAGGAATATATATCTTTAAATTGTTATATCTTAGTCGTTTTTCGATCAATTTTTATTCTGTTTTCACTATTAGTATTCTATTTAAGTGTTTTTATGGATAAACTGGTCATTTTTTTTTTTTTAGGCTTATTCCTTTTAAATTCTTTTTTAAGCATGAGACGATTTTGTTTTGTATTTTGGCGCACGGTTAGCGCAGTGGTTGAGCGATTGACTGCTGCGTTGTGTGTCGCGGGTTCGATTCCCGCACAGAACAAATATTTGTATGACCAACAGATAGTTGTTCCGGCTCTGGGTGTTGTGTATGTGAGTTTATATATTTGTAAACGCACCCACGATACTGGAAGAAATTCCTAGTGTGGGGCAAAGTTTTAAAGGAAAAAAGAAACGAAATAAAGATTAAATGAATAGAAAATTTAGTAGATTGGGGTGAATGACTATTTTTAAAGACACAACAGGATGAATCTCTAGTTTAGGGTAAACTGTGTAGACATATTGAGTGTCAGGTGCATTTTTATTGCAAAATCTTTCCTTTCAATTTATTGTACCATTTACTCTTTTATACGACATGTATTGTTCCTATGTATATTGTAGTCGTAGTTTCCTTGCTTCAAGTTATTGAGTAATTGTAATGATCGCGGTTGCTAATTAGCTGATGGCGTACTCACATTATTTAGGTGATCATTATTAAATTCCAGAGAATTTCTAATGTCTAGTTCGTCATCAAATTCTTTTTTCCTTTTTTGGGCTACCTTTTTGCACACTGCATCTGAATAATAAATAGTTGAAGCGATCATTTTATCACCAAATTTAGGTAATTACATTAATTTCACAATATTTTAGTTGTTTAAAATTTACAATCTAAGTACAGAAATTCCATAAATAATAATTATAGTGTACGCTTACCTTCGATGTAATATTTCCTTCTGATAAAATTTTGACCAGTTTCCATACTCATACTATTTTCTATACCATTTTGAACACAGATATTTCATTATATCAATCAATGCTGGGACCAGCAAACCAAATCGAAGTGACTACGAATTCTAAACTGATTAGGACTTATTATATAGTAGTAATGGAAAAATAATTACACTATGACCTAATGACACACTAATTGTATATATTAATATAACTGTCTGTGCCAGAGATGTATATTTATGTCTATTAGTGCCAACTAATAGAAACAAATACACTAATTATAATTAGAGTATATTTGTGTCTCATTGTCTGTCCATAATGTTTTTCCACATCATTACAATATGTACATATAAAAGATAATCATTTTGAAATTCTCAGTTACTTCATTTTGGTTTGCTGACAATGGATACTGGTGGTGACTTTATCGGAAAGAAATATCAGATCAAAGTGGTAAGTGTACATTCTAATTATTATTTATGGAACAACAGTAGTTAGACTGATTGAGTTGTCGTTAAAATTTACATCATCTTTAAATTATCGAAAAGATTTAAGATATTTCAATGAAATGACAAACTTAATTGTGTAGTTTCTAGTTTCTGTTGTAAATTATGTACTCGTAATATTGTTTGACGTTTTTTGTTGTCAATCAAAATCAAAATATTTTATAATCATTCCAATGGCGTAATTTTTATTTAAATTGACGTTTCAATTATTTATTTTTAGATTGATACAATGCAACATGGAAGTAATAAAATGGTCAAAAAATTTCGAAGTGCCTTTACAACGGATCAAGTAAATTATTTGGAAAAGCAATTCAAAAAGACTCCTTTCATCGACAACGATCAATGCAAGGAAATACCCGCAGCTTTGAATACTCCGGCAAGAGCCGTCAAAATCTGGTTCCAGAATCGTCGAATGAAGGAAAAGAAAGAAGGTACTACTATCAAAAAACTTGATGTCGAACAAAACATTAGAAATTCTGTGGAACTTACTAAAGATCAATTAAATATTGTGCATATGCCATCAGCCAATGAACAACCGCGATCATTACTATTAATTGCTAATTTAAATCAAGGACACTGTGACAACAATACAGAAACAAATACTTCTACCTGTATCACAAATAGGCAAATGGTTCAAGATGGTGAAAGCAAAGATTCTGCAGCGATAATAGGAGCGCCGCATCCGATATTTTTAGGACTCGCAAAACAAAACGTCAGGTGTCAGATTTATCATTAAGTTTACACTTAATTTTTATAAATGATACGGCATTGGACGTCTTTCAGCTCATATGATGATGATAAAAATGAATACTTCTAGTAATCCAGGATTTGTATCCCTAGTAGCAACTGATTTACTATTTCATACGCCGCGCCGTCTTGTATTTCTACCTGTGGAGGTGATTGAAGTGTAATGCCTGTTGTCACTTCTAGTTTATCATCTGTATTAACTCCGAGTATTACATTGTTGAATATGTCTTCCGATTGACTTAACTTTGCCATAAAACCTTGTAACAAAATGTGATTGTCATGTAAAACAAGTGATGCCTCATAAATCGCATAATTTCCTTCAACAATCTTTAGTAAATTAAGTGTGTAATTTTTAATGATATGTATTTTGTAAATTGTAATTGCTTTATTTAGATAGCGGTTCACACATAACGGTTTGTACATAAATAACTTAAATATACTATACTTAAATACATTAATTAATTATTTACTTACTTATACCTATCCTTATGCGTAATAATAAATATCGAAACAAATCAATGTACTGGTTTCTTTCCGGATTACAAATCGTTAGGTAAGTAGTGTGTCGACACAGTTAAAATGGTCAAAAGTGCAGTTAAATATGTGCTGATCGGTGGCAAAAAAAAAGCGTTAGTGCAGTGCAAAACTGTATTGGCTGAACTGACGAACATCGGAATGACGTGCAGCGAGGTGAAGCATGCAGGCCGGTTGCGATGGAAGACTACTGTGGACGCCCTCTGACCCAGCAAGAGGGGACATAGGATCTTATGTCAAGAAGTAAGTCATAGATTAAACATAGACATAATTCAGAACATCGGTTATTAGTTTTTCGTGTTGAATCGCAACTGTAGTGACATTGTATCGCGTCTGTATTAATACTGTATTGGGTTAATTGAAATGCAGAATCGTTATTACGTGGGCGATGGATATGACCTGCGACAGCATAGTATAAATAATACTGCTTTCATTATGCGACTGTATCGCCGCTGCATGGCTAAAAAAAGGTATCCGTGGGCGACCACCCTTAGGCGTGGTAAACACTCGCTTTCAGTTGGGACATCAGATTCATTTCTAATTGTAAAACAACAAAGTCTTAATAATAATTGGCAGTAGTATCTAGTAGTAATTATTACTCATCTTTACGTTTTCTGTCCGCAAACAAGTGAGTAAAGCCTATTGTAAACGTGAATAAAATTATGTTAAAAAGCAGATTCAGTTTAACACTTGTCTTTTAAACCGACTTCAAAAAGGAGGAGGTTCTCAATTCGACTGTATTTTTTATGTGTCTTACCTCAAAACTCTATACTAGGTGAACCGATTTTGATTTTTTTTTTTATTTGAATGCTGGTGCTTCTCATGTGGTCCCATTTAATTTGGATAGAGATAGAGTACATGCTTTTCAAATGACTTACGAATGCTTTTTTGACTTTGAACTCACTTGTACCTTACTGTTTATACAACTTGATCATTATGTACCTCAACTTAAAAGTGAAAATAAAAACCTTTTTAAAAAACATACAACCGTCCCGTCTCTTGCTGATTCGCTTGGGTGTCAGTTTTCCAATGTTCCAAAGAATCTTAATGTAGTCCATATTAATGCTCAAAGTATTCCGGCCCATTACCATGATATGCTGGCTAATCTGGACTGTAAGAATATTCATGCAATCTTTGTCTCTGAGTCATGGCTGAAGCCATGCCTTCCTTCCACTTCCAACTCTTTACCCGGATACCAACTAATTCACATGATCAATCCCTTACATTTTGACCTTTCAATTATCGCCTTCGCTGACATCAAATGCAACTTGTCTAGAGCTTCAAGATAGGTCAGTAATATACAACGAGATAAATAAATTTCGACAAATCTCTTAGACGCCCTGCTTGCGAGATAATTAACTATGTTGACATTTGTGATTTGAGGTTTTTTATTGTATGGTTTTTATTAATCATGATTTAATATTAATTAATCGTAGCAGGTGGCGTTCTATAGTTTCTAGAGTTTATGTATGTATGTTTTATATCACTTCTTGATTTTTATATGTTAATAATAAAAATGACATAATATTAATTTAATTTGTTTTTTATTACTTCCTTATTTTTATATGACATTTGCAATTCATGGATTTTGTCCATTTGTTGTATTTTTCTTATATTAATTGCATGCAAATACGTATTAAGATATGAGATAGGTGCTTACAATAAGCAGATCTCTAATTAATTAACACAATATTATTTAATAAGTATGTAACCTACTAAGTTTAATAAACTCATCACAAAATTGAATGTACTTACTAAATTTGACTATGGAATATGATTGTGTTAACCATATTTCATAGTATAATTAAGTAATTACATAAAATACAAATAATGCAGTACACTGATAACAAGATTGTCTACGATGCATTCCTGTAATTATATGATTGATATGAACACTTTTTTTGGTAATTAAGCTATAGAATAAAAACTATGAAATATGACCATTTTTTCAGAGCTATGCAGAATTTTCTGTAAGGGACATCAGTAATAAAGTTTGGTATAGAGTTATAAATTAGTGGCATGTTATTGGAACATTCATTCGCGCATAGATTTTTTGCTCGAACCTTTGTTTGATTGTTTTTGTGTTAGGTTTAGTAAGTGTTGGTCAAATCTTGCATCTGGATTTTAAAACAGTTATCCTTATCTGTTCGAGCTCAAATTTTGAATACAAGTTATTTTAGACAAAAAGTTTATTTCTACTTTTCTTCATATACCTATAACCGGCTGTGTGCCCTAATTACCTAAAAATTAAAAAGTCTTTGTGTTTCTCGTGGATCCACGTTTTAGGCACTCAAGAGGTTAAATAGTTACCGCCCACAGTTCGACCTGCGTAGAATTAGTACTAAATTCACACAAACTTACAGGCTTTACTGACATAATTATGTATAATGCCCGCGGCTCCACCCGAGTGAAATTTTTACTCAATATCTTTGTAAATTATAAAAGATGCAACAGTATCACTGTAACTTATTCTAATTAGGACTAAAACAAAAAACCAACAAAAACACAGGTAAATTTACAACACTTCTTATAACAAATTATTCTAATATCACAAAAATCCAGGTAAACCCAATGCAATTTTGGGATAAGCTCGCCTTTGTACATAAGCTGTCCTATATTAACTTAATTCAATTATTACTCCTTTATTTATTTTACAATATACACAAATTACAATTTTATATATAAATACAAACACATTAAAAAAATGTGATCCACCAGTGTCGGGAGCACGGTCCAAGCTACCGGTGATTAGGGCCACAGAAACAAGAACCTTTTCACAATGCGAGCCGTATCGAGGACCTTGATGCGACCTCGCAAGAACAGCTTCGACAGATGGTCGTTGAGGCTATTCGGAATCACGTAACAACAATCAGCACAATGATTGACGAATTCACATTCTACAGTCCAAAACCTCGTGTGCTAACTCGAGATATTGATTTGATTTGTTTCTCTTTTTCAACTTGCATGAGGTTGACTTTCGTCATGTGTGGTGTTAACATCGAAATTTTATTTTTATTCTTATTAAGAGTAATAATTTAATTTATATTTTTGTAGTTGGTGTTTGAAAAGGCACAGCAGCAATAATGTACTGAGGACTTGTATATTGCTGCGGGAAATTATTCTGTATTTGAGACATCACTTGTCTTACCTGACAATCACACTTGTTGCAAGGTCTGTGGGCAAAGTTGTCGTGCACGGGAGACATATTCAACAATGAATTGCTCGGAGCAGGAATAGGTAATGATTTATAAGTGACAAAGGGCGTTACACTCTCTGGCTTCCAAATAAATCCATTGGCAGGTATGTAAGGCTGCGTATAAAATGGTGAAACAGTTGGTACCAGAGATAGAAACCCTGGATTACTAAAAGCATTTTCTCGAACAATTTGTTGAGCACCCATTTTTCTGCTTAGTGATAAATCTTCAGGTGTCACCTGTTCTGTGAATGTGTGATGCGGTGCTGCTATTTTTGTTGCAGAATCTTTGCTTTCAGCATCTTGAAACATTTGAGTTTTTGGGTTACAGGTAGAACTATTTGTTTCAATATTGTTGTCACAGTGTTCTTGATTTAAATTAGTAATAAATGGTAATGATCGCGATTGTTCCGTAGCTGAGTGCATACTCACACTATTATTATTATTTATTAAATATTCTTGGCACTTTCTAGTGTCTTGTTTGTCATCAAGTTCTTCGGTAGTTTCTTTCTTTTCCTTCATTCGACGATTCTGGAACCAGATTTTGACGGCTCTTTCCTGAAGGTTTAGAGCTGTGGCTATTTCCTTGCGTTGAGCGTTCCCGATGTAAGAAGACTTTTTGAACTGCTTTTCCAAATAATTTACTTGATCCGTAGTAAAGGCACTTCGAAATCTTTTGACCTTTTTTGTACTCCCATGTTGCATTGTATCAATCTGAAAAGTAATTAATTGAAACGATCAATTTAAAACCAAATAATATGCAATTAGATCAATTTCACAATATTTTGAGTGTGATTGACAACAAAAAAAATCCAACTATTTGTAACATTTTACTAGGTGACAGATATTAAACTAAAAGTTAATTTGATTATTTTAAAACCTTTCTATAATTTAAGGACACTGTTTATTTCGTAATTATTTTAATCACAACTCAACCAATGTGACTACACTTATTACATAAATAATAAATTAAACCGTACACTTACCACTTTGATATGATATTTCCTTCCGATAAAATCACCACCGGTTTCCATTTTCATATTATCTTCTATAGCGGTATGACGCAGATATTGAACTCTATCAATCAATGTATGGAAGGATCTTAGCTGGTGGCGTTTACCCCAGTAGGATATAGGCGTGAGTTTATGTATGTATGTATGCAGCAATCAATGCTGGCATCAGTAAATAAAAACGAAGTGACTAAGAATTCCTTTTTCATGAGTGGTCTCTTGCATTTCAAACTGAGAAGCTTGTCGACTACAACTGAGAAGTCCAAACTGATTTTGCCTTATTATATATAGTGATAAGGGAAAAATGATAAAATAGGACATTACTTTACTAATGGACACTAATTACATAAGTAATTATACTTAATGGCTTAAATTAGTGTTACTACACCAGTGTTGAGAAGTTTTGACTTATGAACACTACACTCATCACCATTTTGTAAAAGACACTGAAGCAAGGCTCATTCAGTAATGGTCATTACTACATATATATAAGACACAAAAATATCTGTGGTTAACTCAAAACGGTATAGAAGATAGCATGAAAATGGAAACTGGTAGTGAGTTTATGGGAACGAGATATCATATCAAAGTGGTAAGTGTCTCATTTTTATTTTTGGAACAACGGTACTTAGGTTGAATGAATTTTCTTTAAAATATTAAAAAATAAACAGCATCTTTAAATTATTTAAAACATGTCAAAAATTACAAGAATATCTGTCAATAATGAAAGTAATTGTTTGGCTTTTTTGTTGTCAATTAACAAAATATTGTGAAATCAGTCTAATTATTTAATGTTTGGTTTTAAATTGATCTTTTTTATCATTATTTTTTCAGATTGATACAACGCAACATGGTAGTAATAAAAAGGTCAAAAGATTTCGAAGTGCCTTTACAACGGATCAAGTAAATTATTTGGAAAAGCAGTTCAAAAAGTCTCCTTTCATCGGGAACGTTCATCGCAAGGAGGTAGCCGAATTTTTGAAAATTCCGGAAAGAGCCGTCAAAATCTGGTTCCAGAATCGTCGAATGAAGGAAAAGAAAGAAGGTATTATCGAGGAACTTGATGACAAACAAGGCATTAGAAAGTCTCAGGAATATATAAGAAACAATATTGTAAGAATGCCATCAGCTAATGAAAAACCACGATCATTACCATTAATCGCCAGTTTGAATCAAGGCAACCGTAAAAAAAATATACGAATAGAAACAAATACTTCTATAAGTAACATAAAAAGGCAAATTGTTCAATATGCTGAAAACATAGATTCTGCAGCAAAAACAGAAGCACCTGATACTCAAAATGTCGTGACTACAGCTAACTCTGATGAACTAGTGATTCATCCACCTGCTGTGTTTTTAAAAACGAATCATTCACCTCCAGACAAAACATCTGCTGAATTTGCTATTGATTTGTGTAAAAAATACAAAAGTGAGTATTATGCGAAATCATTTCATGTAGAGAAGCATAATTTTAACAAAGGTACCGAAAATGAACAGAAAATAGAACAGAATAATTTAAAAAAAGATTTCGAAAATGTAAGGAAGATGGAAGAACCGATGTCTATAGAATGCACTGTACAGATGACACCAGAAGATTTATCACAAAACAAAAAAAATAATGTTTCTGCGATGGGTACTCAACAAACTGTTCTAGATAATACTTCTGGTCATTCAAGATCTCTGGTACCAACTGGTTCACCGTTTTACACGCAACCTAGTATATCTACCGGTAGAGTCGTTTGGAGTGTAATGCCCGTTGTGACTTCTAGTTCATCACCTATTTCTGCTCCGAGTAATCCATTGTTTAATATGTCTCCCGTTCAAGAAAATTTTGCCGAAAGACCCTGTAGCTGTGATTGCCATGTAAGACAATTAGTGATGCCTCAAATACCGTACAACTTCCCGCAGCAATCTCCAAGTCCTCACTACATTATAACTGCTGTGCCTTTTCAAAATATGACTACAAAAGTGTAACCGTCTATTTTAGATGCGTTAATTTTTAGAATTAGTATGAGTTTTTGATTTATGTTTACATTTATGTTAACTACTTACGTAGTTATAGTTAATTAAGTTATTTACACACTGTGCATATTTTTATCCATGTAAATAAATATCAAACCAACCAATTAGAAAATAAACTTAAGTAAGTACGAGTAGATAGGTGTTTCCATTCTAGTCTTTATAAGAATAAGTTATAATAATAATATTAAAATGCGGGCCGCCGCCGGGCCCAGGGGTCGAAGCTCCCACCGACGACGGTTTCACTCTTTATTTATGTATCATATTTCGACCTCGCCAGAGATCCCACCGGCGCAATTTCGGCAGTATGGTGATAGTAGGGGAACGTGAGAGTCCTGTCACAACAATCCATAATGATTACAGTAGTTTTTCACGGATTGGATGATGACATAATGTCGAACTAAAATACCTTATGCCACGCGGGCGGGGCCGCGGGGCAACTCGGCAACTCGTTATACAAATGTAAGTAAAGCCGAAAGTCAGAAGTTTGTGTTAATAATAAAATTAACTCTCAATTTAATTAAATATGTTATGTTGTATTACCAGGTAATATTATTAGGTTAAATAAAACAAGAGCTTTATTGATGTTTTATTTGAAAATTTCTTACACCGAGTTTCTTATTAAAAGTACAATTCAAAAATCTATAATGCTATTTATTAAACACAATCAATTTTCAGATAGCTACAATTGTATGAAATATAGATTTTTTTAATACAGTTTCAAGATAAAATATAGAAAAATAGTTAGATGTAGAAAAGAAAGTACAAAAGCAATAAGTTCATTTACCTTTAATAATGATAAATACTAGAACGCGCACCGCTCACACAAAAGCTAAAACATTAAATTATATAAATGTTTGTATAAAAATCACAAAGAACACCTATAACATAAATAAAATCAATCTTATAAACATATTTTTTTTTTGATATAAATAACTTAATATTAATAACGAAGTAAGAATTATTTATATTAACTATATACCTACACTAAATATTTTATTGGCACATTTCCGTCCTACTTAAAAATAGCTAATATCTACAAAATTAATTAAGTTTCAAACACAAAACTTGTGATTATAAACCTATAAGTTATAGGTACCTGTATATAATAATAAAATTATATACTAATTAGTTACCTAACATTGCTTAAAAATATCAAACTGTATAAACATAAAGACACCATTAAATAAGCTAAATCAATTAATTCACGATTAATTGTATAAAATATGTGAATGCAAAAAAACAAAAAAGGTTTTTCAAACAATCATCTCAGCAAGTTGGTTTAATAGTAAACAATATAATAAATATATTAACTGTTATTTAATCTACATTGTAATAAGACAAAACACTTATCATCTGATAAGTAATATTAAAAAAACACTAATAAAATAATTAAATAATAGATTTCCCTAGTTAAAGGACAAGGCAAAATTACTTATAAATACGTAGAGCAGTTCTTATAAAATGTAACAAAATGTTTTACTTAAATTGTTTTTTTTTGTATGCAAATCAACTTAAAAACCAAAATAAAATAAAGTATAATTTAATTGGTAGTCAAGCGGCCATAAAATATAAGATTTATTTAGCTTTAGAGGTCTCGATATTATTTTATTAAATATTTTAATTAATGGAGTAACTCAAAAGGGTTTTGATTGCTTGTCAAACAGTTATTAATTTCAGTGGCATAATGGTTGTACCCATTGCCATCCTCATTCGTATAGTTTATATTATACGGGTAATACTGAGTTGGAAATGCAGTGTTTTCGTTATTAAAATATGTTGCAAAATCAGTTGGAATCATACCTTTATAGACAGGTTGAGATTCATAATTATTATGGTAAGTGGGTAGCTGGTATAAATTGTCAGTATAATGAGGAAATCGTTCAGTAGAAGGTTTATCAACAACTACTTGTACTGTGGGTAAGGCAGAAGTGGAGTGGGTGGGTGAAGGGGATTCAATATCAACGGTTTCACTTGAAGAATCGAAATATGTTGCAGAATCAGGTGAAGTCATACCTTTTAAGACAGATTGAGCTTCATTAGTATTATGGTAAGTGGGTAATTGGTATAAATTGTCAGTATAATGAGAAAATCGTTCATTGGTAGGTTCATCAATAACTCCTTGCGCTGTGAGTAAGGCAGAAGTGGAGTGGGTGGGTGAAGGGGATTCAATACCAACGGTTTCACTCGAAGAGTCGCTGCTGGACTCAGATGATTCTTTCTTCGCCTTCATTCTCCTGTTTTGGAACCAGATTTTGATGCATTTGCTTTCTATATTCAAGGTTTTGGCGAGCTCAGCGCGAAGTTCTCGGGTAATGTACTTTTTTTGGGAGAACGATTCCTCCAAACCCTGCAGTTGGTTTGTCGTAAAGGCAGTCCGCACCCGTTTTTTTTTCGGTTTGATTATACCTGCAATTATAGAATTTAAACTATAAAGCACTCAGTGATTTCGCCTTATAACTCCTATAAAGAGGTTTGTTAAGAATTTATTAAGCCCAAAGCATTATGAAAACAGAAACACTTCCACTGCAATTATTATATATCCTCACCATATTCTTGCCTATCCAAATTATATATCAATTATCCAAATAATATTCTATACTTGTCTATTAGTCTTAATCTCAGAGGGTCTTCTCCCTAACTCCATCTACGAAGTAACGGGCCCATCAGAAAGTACTCCGGAACTTTGGAGTGAGCCCTACTCCGTAATGATTAAATTTTTCGCATGGTTAAAATCACATAGGGAGTAGGTACAACTGTCAAATTTGGGTTAAGCTTTCCATTATGGGCCGCCGATTTATGGCGCGGGGTGAGGGGAAAAGAGAGGGGTACGCCCTGTACCATCCCCACCATTCGGAGCCCAATGGTTATGGAGATATCTATGGTTAAAGTCTTTAGGTTAGAATAAAAAGTTCCATCAATATCCATCGATTTTTGGGGCGGGGAGGGGTAGAGAAATGGGTGGGTAGGGGTACCCCACAGTACCATCCCCACCTTGCGGAACCCCATGGTTATGGAGATATCCATGGTTAAACTTTTTACAATTACTATTTAACAACAATGTCTGGAGGGTCTAAAGTAACCCAACACTAGTCGGGGTGCCCTAAGCTCCCGAGCTCGCTTCGCTCGCTCCTGGACTGATTGATTGAACATATATATATATATATTTTTTTTTATTTGTTATAGGCTCGCGTTTGACCACTATCTCGCCTGATGTTAAGTGATGATGTGGTCGAAGGTGAAGCACGCTTGCGCTTATTATTTTGTTGTTGACATTGGTTTTAATATATAATAGGTGAAAGTACAATGAGTACTTAAGCTACTACTACTACTACTTACTACTATTTCTCTCTTAAGGGTCTAAAGTGACTGTCCGTGTCGGGGAGTCCTAAGCTCCCGAGCTCGCTTCGTTCGCTCTTGGACTAATTCACAATTGTTTACCTCACGAATTAGGTGTATTTAAGTAAAAATATGACATAGAATTGAATACAATTTCCAAGTCTGGAAAATTTGTAAATGGCTTTCTATTTATGAGTACTATCTACAAAAAAAAATGAACTTCCAAATCAGCGGCCCATAATGGAAAGTTTATCCCAAATCTTTCACACGGACTAGGACTTCGTGAAAGAAGATCTCTTTCTCATTCATCTCATTTTCTTTCTTTGGTCAAGCATTATGTGGAAAGTGGAGAATGTTTACTGTTATAATAATAAGGACTATATAATAACCAGCAAAGTGCGTTCCGTACCATTATCGCAAAAAAACGGTAGCAAAATCAAGTTTGTTTTATGGAAACTCCATTTAATTATTTTTTTTCAGTTTTTAGTATTTGTTGTTATAGCGGCAACAGAATTACATCATCTGTGAAATTTCAACTGTCTAGCTAACACGGTTCATGAGATACAGCCTGGTGACAGACAGACAGACAGACGGATTGCGGAGTCTTAGTAATAGGGTACGGAACCCTAAAAAACCAACCACTTTTCTTCTGCTGTAGATTTTCTGGCCACACTGTTTCAAACGGCCGATTTTCCCAACAGGTTACCTATAAAAAGCAAAACGCAAATGTTATATTTTCACGATTAAAACTACGATGACAAAAGCTATAACGCTATTCGATTTTTTAAGCTGTCAAAAATCGTTTTGCAAAGATTTCACATTGAAAATACATAACTATAAATAAAATACAATTTAAGAATATTTACCTCTCTTTTATTCATCAAAGGTGTATATGTGGATAGGAACATGATGACAAAAACTATTTTGAATAATTATTATTAGTTTAAAAATCACTAGACCCCGCAGCAAACGATCACTTCTATCTAAAACTGGACTTTTTACATTGTTATTAGTTTTGCGATACCTTAACGTTTTCCAAGTACCGTCATCTTTTGAAAAAAGTTTGAAACTGCCGTAACGTTCCTTTCCACTGCAAACTTAATAGTTATTTGTTATACGAGTACAAGAGTGCAAAGTTGATTTTAAACCGCGTATTCAATTTTGATGACTGAGCAAGCGAACGATTCAAAAATTAGAATCCTAAGCGTTATCGAGGGAATCAAAAGAGCAAGAGGTGAAAAATCTCTGCACTCGAGTGTGTTAGAATTTGAAGTATGTGTGACGTCATTAAATCATGAATTTCCATTTTTAAGTCACAATGGTTTGCTACATACCTGTCATATTTATTAAGCACCTACCTACAAATGTAAAAGAGTACCCACCTAAGTAAATATTGTTGTGTGTACAGCAAATAACTCTAAACTTTTATTTAAGCCACATTGATGATATGCCTATAAATGATTACGTAATTTGTCATGGTCTTTGTGATGTATCCTGGATTTTATATTGCTATATTAGTATTATAATTCCTTTGAAACAATTAGTACAATACTGTCTCTTAGTATCAATATTCTTTGGAATATTGATTATGAATGACTACATAGGCGATATTAAATTTCTTAATTGTCTTGTGTCTAGCGACGAGGAGTCACTAGAAACACTCATTTTAGGTTTTCACTTGTTTTTGTTAAAACAAGTGAAAACATGTATGTACAATATGACATGAAAAAAAAATACTACTAGAAGTGAATGTGTTCAGAGCGAGCCGTTGCTAGTTCTTGTAATGCCCCATAGAACTACAGAATATTTTACTCAGAATTTAACAAGATCAAAGGGAACAGAACCGATTCACACAGAATTTGTGCATCTGCATTGGAATCCGATAGCAATTGTGATTTACCAACAAATGTGGACTTTTGGATGCAATTTTTAATGAGTGACCTGGGTTTTCAAGACCAAAGGCTTTGCTAGCCATCGAAGAATCTCCGAAGGAAAACAATATTAGCCAGTTTCGGTGCCATTGGATATTATGAAGGCGGACTGTGTCGTTAACAAAAAATATAATATGAGCCTACTTATTTTGTAAAAAAATAAATAAATGAGACTTATCATGTTGTTTTTATCATCTTTTATTATAAGATAATTCAGGGTGAATACTCTTCTTCCACGCATCGGTTTTCGTTGAGGCATCACCAAGGATGACAAGGATGTATCTTCGTCACTCATTTTATAAGTTTTATATATTATTCTGTATTTATTTCAATGATCACTGTTTAAGCAAAGGCTTGTCAACTATCAACTGCCAAATGTAACCAGTGTAGCCAGACTAATCTGGCAACACCGAAAATTTCGTTTTTTATTTCTAAAAAATTCAAGACGACCACAATTCACTAAAACCACGAATCATTCTACGAAACATAAATTTACGTTGTTTCCTTGAACACACACAAGCAAATGTAAACTTTAATGCGTTAGACCCAAGAATCGTTGGTTCCACATAAAACATGTTTCAGCATATCTTTATTTTCCCTGTGTTGAAAATAGGGATAAACTGTTAAAAGCATTTTGATTTACAATTATTTTCATCATTCCTCAGATAATTTTGTATTAGACAGTCTCATTCCGAAATCGCCTAAAAACGCCCAGTTTTTTCTGAGGTAGCCTAATTGGCGACCAGTCGCCGATCGTAAAAATTGGTCGCCCTTCCGAGTCGCCCAATATGGCTACAGTGACTATGTAACGTTGACAACGGTTTGAGAATACTTTGAGAATTTGAGAATGATCAAATGTGTTTTTCTCAGTTGTGAAACCCAATTGAACGTCTATGAAGGTTTTTGTACGTCATAAAGTATACTTTGGCATGACTTGACTTACCACTCTTGATAATCCCATACATCTTAATTTTTTTCTGAATTATTATATATGTTCTTCTTTAATTGGAAATTAAATCTTCACGAGACAAAAATGGGTGTGTAAACTTCGGAAAGTGGGTAAAATTTAATTTGCTTTGCCTACACACAGACACGGGGACAAGTGAAACTATAATAAAAGCTTGTAAAAAAGAAGGTGCAGTCTGAGTCCGCGCCGTGTATTTTCGTGATAACGTTCGGACACAGCTGTAGCCAAACTTAGCCAGAGGAATTCTCTAAACAACCTAGTTTGTTTCTTATGATGCAATCTTTTTTCGGAGAGTTTAAAAGTAAATATGCATTATGTACCTTACAAGGAATTTAGACAGGGTGCCCAGATGGGTAATTTTCATAGGCATAACAAATAAATTCGTAGGTGCCGAAATGGGACTAAATCAAAATGTTGACTTGAATAAGATAAATTTATTAAGACACCTTTCTTTGTTAAAAACAAAATAAAAAAATATACCAAAAGTACACAAGATGTAAATGGTGTAATGGTGTCATTAGCATCCATGGACTTCGATGGTTTTTCAAAATTATTTATAATCTTTTAGTTGGAAAAACTCTTTCATTAATCAGAACATTTTCTTACGCCAAACGCTTTTTTTAAAACATTAGCATAAAAAGATGCTATTTAATGATCACTTCTGTTAAAATTAAAACAAAACATAAGACTTGGATTTAGCCAAAACTCATGGATATTCACCTGACGGTTAGTCTTCCTTGAGTAGTTCATAACACATTATCAGATCCTGCTGGATCACGAACAGATCTCGTTCGTGTTATATTTAATACATTAAATCAGAAAGCAAGGTATACTTTTTACTAATAAGTTGTTTTATAAAAATGCAATTTATATTATACCTATTTGCTTTTATGTGTTTTCAGGCAGCTAGGATTGCCGGACTTGCTAAACTATACGTAAGCCAACATATTGTTGATACAAATGCAGCACAACCAGAAAATGAAATGAAAGCGTAAATATGTTTTTAATGACTGAACCATAATTAGGTTGTAATTAATATATTAGTCGTTAAGGGATTGAAAATTACCTAAAGGTAAATGCCTCACCTGTGGAAGGGTTTGATTGCTAATTAGCTAAAGACCTGACACACAAAAAGGACTAGAAATATGCTGATAGAGATAATTTTACCCCAGTACTTATAACAAAAATTATGGCTTCGTACCCGAATACTAGAGAATACTACTGTCGCGTTACTATGATAATCAGAACCGTCCCCCATGTCGAGAACCTCGTGGAGGCTGAAAGAGATGAGAAAAGTAATTATCTTGATCTGGCTTGCGAGGTTATCGATATGTGGGATGTATATACAGCAGTCGTTGTGCCAATAGTCGTGACAGCCAATGGAATAATAGCCAAGAGCCTCGACGAACATCTGAGGAGGCTCACGAGCAGCTGGATCAAGGGCTTAATACAATAAGCGGTACTCCTGTACACGACGCGTATAGCCACGAGGTTCCTCTCTCTAGAGCCCTGACCACCGGTAGCTTGGACGCTATTCCTGATACCGGTGGGCTACTATTTTTATATTTCTTAACATTTAATTTTATTTATTTTTGTAGAATAATATTTCAAAATGTAAAAGTATGTATAGATAATAAATAAATGGAATTATACAACTATAGAAATGTAATATAAGTAAAAAAAATATTAAATGAAATTTCTTTGAATATTTTTTTGAATTAAACATTAAACTACTTAAATTATATCAGATTATATTACCCATATTATCTGATATAATTTGGGTAGGTTGTTTCATTAACAAATTTATTTTATGAAATTTAATTAAATATTTTTTCTATTAATAGTAAGGATGTTTTACGGTAGGTCGCAAAAAATTAAAAACAGAAATTCAATGAAAAGCTTTTATTTGAAATTTTATCTATTTCTTTAACAATTAATGTACACATTTTAAATAAACAGACAAAAGGAAGGAACAGAAATAAGGTACAAATGTGATGCTTATTTCTACAGAAATCTCTACTTTTATAATTAAGAAAAAAATAGCTTAAAACTAGAGATAATAAATAAATTTATAGTAAATAAATAGTTGACTAACATTTTTTTTTACTAAACAAGTGAAACTCTGACCTCTGAGATAATTAATAGTACCTGTGTTTTAGGGGCCAGTGACCTCATCCTTTACGTTACAAAAATTAACTAAATACCAATTAATTTAATACAAAACAAATAATAACCAAATATAATTAATATAAGAAATTCAATTTAAGTTTTCAATAAACAATAAAAATACTAGACTAACATAAAATTAACATCAAAGTCAAAATTAGACTCTTATTTAAAAACACAATCAATATCACAGTAAAAATCCAAACTAAATTAAAATAATATTATCGATACAAAGTCCAATTAAATAGATATTAAAAAACATTTTAAATGAAAATACACAATTCACATTTAAAACTAAACACAGGTTACAACAAAAGCATCGTTTTTAAATCCAGAAGACGTTGGAAGGATGCAGAGGGTTCGATGTCGGATGGTGGTCTGGAACTCACGAAGCTATCTTCTTCACCAACGCTGGCTGGTGAAATTGGTTCATAGATCGGTGCTTCCTCGGCAACATGCAAACTGTTTGTTTTAAAGCATTCTTGTAGGATGTTACCAAGGTCCCTCATGAGCCCGTCATCAAGGTTAACGAAGCCATTGTCATCAGTTTTTTCCCTGATTTCTGTTTCCACGGAATCGAGACGAGCACTTTTTTCGGAGGAACAATCTTCTTGTTCCTCTGAATCTTGGTTTTGTAACCTTTTTGCTTTCAACCTTCGGTTCTGGAACCATAATTTGACAGCTTTGTCTTGGAGTTGTAAATTGTTGACGATCACTTGTCTCTCCTCACGGCTTATGTATTGTTTAGTTTTAAAGATGTCTTCCAAGGCTTGCACTTGTTCAGTAGTGAACATAGTGCGTTTGCGCTTGCATTTGACTTTAGCTTTGAATGACCCTTGGGATGATGGTAGAACTGAAACAACAGAAAAAATATTTCATTAACAATTGACATAAGGGTTACAAATATCGTTTTAACGAAGATTACCGATATTGTTATTACACTGTTACAATTTGATATAATTGTCCAAAGAAATGTTAATGTTAATACTTACTTGATATCTGAGCACGATGTCTTTTAGCCATACACTTATTATTATGGTATGGTCTAGGCTCCTGGATACACATTTCATATGAGACTGGTCCTGGTGCATTTTGAAGTAAAGAACCTTGGAGAAATTGAGGACCATTTTTATAATCATTAGGATAGATAATTTGTCTCTGAGCTGGTTCCAGAGATGGTCTTGCATAAATTGCATGGTTTTGGATGTTTTCAGGATAGTAAGCAGCTCCATGAATCTGAAACAAAGAAAAATAAATAAATACATGTCTTAAAGAAAATCGATTACATATGTTGAAATGATTTTTATGAGGACTGATATTTACCTGATAAACTCCAGGATTCAGGTTATGATATACAATCGGATCAGAACAGTTTCCTGGATAAGTATCCATAGCCGCGCCACTGTAGTATTCACAAGTATTCTGGTACGAATCCATGATTACTGTTATAAGTACTGGGGTAAAATGATGTCTATCAGCAAAGTTCTAGTCCTTTTTATATGTGTCAGGTCTTTAGCTAATTAGTTAACCCCTTCCACAGGTGAGGTATTAACCTGTTTGTTATTTTCAATCCCTTAACGACTAATAAATTAATAACAAGCTCATTATGATTCAAAGTTTAAAAATATGTTTACGCTTTCTATTTCATTTTCTGGTTGTGGTGCATTTTTGTCAATAATATGTTGGCTTACGTGTAGCTTATTAGTGCCGGAATCCCTAGTTTTATTGTAAGCTTTTCTTTTTATATTTATTTTAAGCAAAACTCCATTCTGGATTGCCTGGAAGTGATCGCAGAACGCGATAAGGCCGCCTGTTGTATGTTTGTTTTTATTTTAAGGGTTCCGTTTCTATTATTGTTTTTATCTTATTGTACAATAAAGTACATATAAATAAATAAAACAAAGTCTTCTGCCAAGTCTGTCTGTTTGCGATAAACTCAAAAACTACTGAACCGATTTTCATGTGGTTTTCCTCAATAGACAGAGTGATTTATCAGGAAAGTTAATGTGTTTAATTAGTTAATGTTTTGTGTAAATTGGTTGCATTTTGTCGATAGTTGTTGAAAATGTCGGCAAAAGTCTAGCTGCCAGGGAGCTTTCATCGAAAACGCTGCCTAATCCCACTGAGTGTATGGTGATTGAATGTATGGTGATAATATTCGTCTTTTATAGATCTACAGAAAAGTTCGCGATGGCAATATATCTATCTTTTAAGGATAGGTTACTATAACCATTCTAAATTCAAAAAAAATTGTCACGTACAATGCGGTCATAGGAAAGCTCACTTTATATGGTTTCATGCACATTATGATAATGCTGTACACCATATAATTTACATGAATATCTTAGGCGTTATTGCAAACTAAAAACCAACGCCCGCGAAAATACATCGCTGTCGCCCACTTTTGCTATATAAGCCGAGCGAGAAGCGCGCGTATCTATATAGTACAGACTTTTGAAGGGATGTTTATAATTTTACTGTTTTTGCAAGGCGAGGAGGCATAATGCAGGTTTTTCTTTTTTTTGGGTGTTGGTTGAAGGTTGCAATTGCATTAGTTTTGTTTTACATAGTGAAATTATTTTAAAGTAAAATTTCAAGTTCTTATTTTTGTTTTGTGTTTGGTAGATAGGTATTTATATTAAGAAAAAAACATGTAAGCATAATATGCTCTACTACCCGTGCGAAGCCGGGGCGGGTTATTCATAATAATTAATTATTATTAATTAATTATTATTAATTCGGATTAATTCGACAATTAATCTCCCTAGAAAAACAAGCAACAAGGCGAAATCGTTAAAAATGTTTTGTTTTAATTTTAACAGAAGCCGTCATTAAATAGCATATTTCTTATAACTGCTGATTAAATGGTATTCATTGGATGGTATCTTACAATTTAACAAAGCGTTCGAAACTACAAAATGTTTTCTTAGTCATGGAAGAGTAAAATATTATAACTAATAGATAACAAACAATTTTGAAAAAGCTTCGACGCACATGAATTTTTACACCATTTATCTCAACATTTTGGTTTAGTCCCTTTTCGGCACCCATGAATTTATTTGTCACGCCCATGAAAATTTCGCATCTCTACGGTGTCAAAAATCACTGTAAGGTATATAATGCATATTTATTTGTAAAATCTACGAAGAAAGCTTGCATCATAAGAAACAAAATAAATTGTTTCTCTAGCTAAGTTTGGCTACAGTTGTGTTCGAAAGTTTTCACAAAAATATATGACGCGGGCTCAGACTGTGCCTTCTTTTTTACAAGCTTTTAATTAGTTAAATTTGTCTTGTGTAGTCAAAGCAAGTTGGAAGTTAAATTTTACGCACTCCCAATGTTCACACACCCGTTTGTTTCTCGGGAGAATTTAATTTTCAAATATAAAAAAACTGTTTTAAATATAATCTTATCTCAAAATTATTATATTATCCTCATGTATGTGAAAATCATCAATAGTTGCGGAAATAAAGTCTAATGTGGTACGTTCACAAGACCGCCAGTAATTATAGACATTAAAAGTTATCGAGTAATCACCTAATCACCGTAACTTCTATTAATCACCTTCCTTGAATCAATTCATTTGTAATATGGAATTTCTTTATAGTTGTGTAACTCAAATGAGTAGAAATAAATTAATGTATAATCCTAATGGCTTTCATTACTATTATTCTTAAATGCCTAACGATTATTAATATTGTTTTATCACACAGGTGTCAGTGCTGCTATTAAGAGTTTCTATCAATGTCGTGGACTAAAAACATAAAATAGTTTTGTGCATATTTCTCAATAACCACAATATAAATGATATTTTTTGAGTGCCCAGTTATTTGTCACCTAATTAGTCATTAAATCATCATCATTATCAGTTATTTATCATTTAATGAGTCTACGAATTTTTATCATGATAGCTGCTAAAAACAAGCGCGAGCCTATAAATAATAAACAAAAACAAAAACATTCATGTCACATGCTTTTCCTCTCAAAGAGAGAAGACTTGTATCCCAATAGTGGAACTGAAAAGGCTGTTGATGATAATCACATGTTTGCCCATGGAAGCACGAAAAACTAGGTTTGTCAATTGATTTTAGCTTACTAATGGCGAATAAAAAAAACTGTAAGTACGGGGCATGTAGTTTACTGATAAGCCTATGAATTTTAAATTTATTCAATGATTACCAATAAAAAATTTGTCGTACGCGCAAAACACTGAATTGAATTTTGAGAAAAACCGTCGTCTATGCGGATATAATTTGAACATATAAATAAGTGTTAAATGTTTTAAAATTTGAGGTGTCTACCGAATTCAGTTTTTTTTTGAGTTCTAACTTAATTGTAAAAAAATGTAAAAATAATTCACCTAATTCATATTCATATTTTTTATTCTTACTAACTAAATAAACTAAACAAATGTGTGTGCAGCACAAAATGTAAATACGGAATACATATTATACAATATAAATAAAATCCTAAATTAATAAATACCTACCCATTTATGCTTCATGTTAATTTAATTTAAATAGTATAATTTAATAATTTATCTTAAGTAATTGAATTTCATTAACGGACTTAGTGAACAAGATTGAGAAAAACCCATGAACGAACCTCCGTATATAGGTTTTTCTACGAGAACATCAACACTTAAATATTCATCAATGATATTCACTAAGTCTTTCATAAGTTCATCATCAAGGGTTACATACCCATGTTCATCTGTCTTTTTAATGATTAGTGATTCTAGTGAATCTAGACGAGCGCTTTTTTCGGTGGAAATATCTTCCTGTTCCGAATCATGATCTTGCATCCTTTTTGTTTTCAACCTTCGATTCTGGAACCATAATTTTACAGCTTTGTCTTGCAGTTGTAAATTGTTGACGATCACATGTCTCTCCTCACGGGTAATGTATTGTTTAGTTTTAAAGATGTCTTCCAAGGCTTGTACTTGTTCAGTAGTGAACATAGTGCGTTTGCGCTTGTGTTTGATTACAGCTTTGAACGATCCGTGGGATGATGGTTGAACTAAAACAACAGAAAGACATATTTCGCTCACCAATGATATTAGGGTTACAAAGAACGTTTGTAACCCTATTATCACGATGATAAAAGATAATTTGATATCAGTGTCCAAAGTTAAAATGTTAATACTTACTTCTTATCTGAGCATGATGTATGTTGGTCATATAATTATTGATATGGTATGTTCTTGGATCCTGGTAACTTTCGGGATATGATTCTGGTTCTAGTACGAGTGGAGGTTTCTGAAATAAACAAAAATTAAACATTAAAGGAACTATATCAAATTATTGTGTCCGAATGAAATACCTATGATGGTTATTCCTGCATTATAAATGGATTAGAGATTTACGTGTATAATAAGAAACATAAAGAGTGTAAAACAATCATAATAAACTGGATTAAACCACTAACTTATGAGGACACCGAAGCCCTCTTGTAGCATACATCGTAATTCTGGCACCCACACACGCAGTCGCACACATACACTTCACACACACTCGCACACAAATACAAATACACTCAACACGGACTCGCACACTTACATTCTACACGTAGCTACCATGACACAATCTATTACCTTCCAACCTACCATTATGTTACTTTTAAGATTCAAAATTGATAACTTGTTGATAATCCTGTAACTTTCATTTATTTTATTGTTTTTATTTTAAATTACTATTCCTGAAATTGTGAGTATCACCTAATTAATGAAAAACAAACTTCGGAAGAGCGAAGTGTCCAACACAGACAATCATTTGCCTAAAGGGACACTTTAAACACTAATGTATGTATTTCTCACTGTTAAAGCAAATAAAAAAAAATAAAAAAAAATCTTACCTGGATTAAGTTATTTTCATTATAGATTATTTGTCTCTGAGCTGTTTCATATGCTGGTGGCGGCCTCGGATAATTTTTCTGGCTTTGAAAGTTTTCGGGAGGGTTAACAACTCCATGAGTCTGAAACAAAGAAAAGTAAATAAATATATGCTCTAAATCAAATTCGATATTTTGAAATAATATTTACAAGGACGGATATTCACTTGATAAATTCTTGGGTTCTGGTTTAAATATACACTTGGATGAAAACCATTTGTAGAATTAGTATCCATATTCGCGCTATAGTAATATTCATTAGAATTCGGGTAGGAAGCCATAATAACTGTAAGAAGTACTGGCATAAAATGATGAGTATCAGCAAAATCAAAATCTATTCATTTTTATACGTTTCATATCTTTAGCTAATTGGTATTGGCAAAGCTTTGTCACTGGTGAGGTATTGTCCGGTTTGTTCTTTTAATCGCTTTACTATTAATTAATTACTACTTCATTACGGGTTCAAAGTTTCAAAACATGTTTATGCTTTCTATTTCATTTTATGGCTGTGATACGTTTGTGTTAGTAATATGTTGGCTTAGTGTAAGTTTATAAGGTCCGAGATTTTCACCTATTTTCAAAACATTTTTATGTTTTTAACCGACTTCCCAAAAGGGAGGAAGTTCTCAATTCGGATGTATTTTTTTTATGTGTTCGGGCATAACTCTATCATATATCCACGGATTCGCAAAATTCTTTTTTTGTTCGAAAGAAGTTTATTCCGAAATGGTGATTTTTAAATTTGGTAAAGATTTGATGAAAAGCTTTGGAGATATATAACAGAGCTCTTCAATAAATGATGGCAAATATCTCGGGATTTCTGCAATCGCATGTCTGTTTATTGTTGACACCATTTCATAACATACCATCACGCTAGAATGCTCTAAACGGGTACGCAGATGTGTATAGTTCACCCTGGTACACTGTCATTCCACCGGTTATGTTCAATTTGCATGTTGTTCGGGTAATCTATTCTGGCATCACTGGGCATTATAGGTACCTTACTATAGAACTTGTCCATTATATACCACTAAAAAGTAAAAAAGATTTTTTTACAAAAAAATACAACCGACTGTCGTCCAAATAAAAACACTACAAACTGAAAAGGTTTAATTTTTTTTTCAGCGCTGTAGTTGAAAAATCCGTTATTGAAATAATCAGATAACTATAAAATATGCAGCTTTGATAAAGTCATCTTTCCATTGTTAAAGTTTGTTTTGTAACTATTTTGGTGTACACTATAGTATATTCTATTATTTCTATTCTTTGCTTAAATGTTTGTTTTTGTAAATATGCATCAATTACGAACAAAAGACAATGCTAAAATAAATAAGTATTGTTAGAACCGAACGGATGCCTTTTAATATTTTATTTAGTGTTATATTATTTTTGTTAATTATTATAAATTGTAAACAATTCTGGTGTCGATTTCTACTTTTTGTAGTCCGCCATTTTGACGATTTGATCAGAAAACTTTTCTTTTTCTTTCTTTTTAACAAAAAGCGTTGCCCCACATTAGGAATTTCGACCTGTATCGTGGGTGCGTTTACAAACATATAAACTCACATACACAAACACCCATAGACGCAACAACTATCTGTAGGTCATACAAATATTTGTTCCGTGCGAGAATCGAGTCCGCGACACGCAGCGCAGCAGTCGATCTCTCAACCACTGCGTCAATCGTGCGCCTAAACATTAGTTTCGGCGGTATTATTGTTGTTTAATATTTGACGAATTACGAATACTTTTTGTTTTGGAATTCTGTTTATTTTCTGTAAATATTTTTTATTGTGACAAAGCACAATAAAAAATATTATTTTTTCACCACTGCTCTGAAAACGGTGAAGAAAAGCATCGTGAGGAAACTGGCATTGGTATGTGCTAGAACCAAAAAAACCGAAGAAATGTTACATCCGCCAATCCACACTGTGCCCGCATGGTGGATTAAGGCCCATTCCCTATCGTTTCCTTACAAAGAGGAGGCTTGTGTCCCAGCAGTGGGAACATTAAAAGATGATTATGTGCTCTATTTAGGCGTACATTGTACCTAAAGGATTGACATTATAGTTATAATAACTCAATGAACACATTCGTGCTTCTTGTCGTTAAGGAGTTTCGTTATGTGCCTTCGAAAAGTCCTTTAGCAATGAAATTAATATTGAGCCACCTTGGAGACCTTTAAACTCTTCGAATAGAGAAATTCTACAGAAGTTTTATGAAATAATATTGGAAAGCGTTTAGTTTTGTAGGATTTATAATTGTTTTAGTATGATTCTGGTGCCGTTGTCGTTGCTAGGGTCTGAAGAGAATAATGAATGTGGTACATAATGCACATTTACTTGAAAATCCTACTACAAATCACCACGCGAGCCCAGTGCAGGTTGGTGGATGTCACATGTCTTCGTATTTTTGGTTCTAAGACATGCCGGTTTCCTCAAGATGTTTTCCTTCACCGTTTTAATTTCCATTCTAATTCGGCCAAAAAACGACAATCGCACCAAAACCACAAAGTATATTTTTATGAAATTAACACAAGAACTTATCTTGGACTGCTCAACTGCAGGAATTAAGCCACATCTGATTCAACTTTTAGAAGACTGCGGCTTTTTCTTCTGACTGCCGCCAAGATTGCGCTTTCGAAATCTCTTCTTATTCCCATCCTTGATTATGCTGTTGCCATCTTGACCTTACTGAAGAACAACTTGATATACTTGCCCCCGGTTTCTCAACTCTCGATTATTGGGCTGCTAATGTAATCGACGAATAATCGTCGGCTATCTGCTGTGATTGGCTGTTGAAAATTCATTTAACCTATCACAGCAGATAACGCGTGCTTGACAATTTGCCACATTAATTCTGTGATAATTTAGCGGTACGGCCTTAGCGGCTCCTACATTTTTGTATAAAGTTCATATCCGCTTTGCTTAAATATGACCATTTGCCCGATTATTTACAAATGCCGTGCGAAACTCAAATGGTTGCATTACAAGGAATATAAATTTGGAGCCAAATGCTGACTCTCGACCATCTACGAGCACACACGCGTACATTCCACCAACGTCGCCGCCGCCGCAGCCGCCTCCATCGCTGCCAACGACTGCAGAATTCTGTGGTCTTGTTTCTCCTATTTTCACTCAAGAGAGTGAGAGATAGACTGGTGAAATTGTAACTAATAATAATAACTTGATAACATAAAAAATGCCAACTGGCAACGTAATAATCAATTTTACAAATTGTTAAAATTTTTCTAACTGCTTTAACAAGTGATTAAAGATTTATTCGTTTAAGAAAGTCCGAGTTTTATTTATTTCCTCGCAAATATGTTATAAAACGTCGTATGACATACGTGCGCTTTGATAATTACAGCCTCTGCTTTCTTGTGGCCCTCGCCTACGGCTCGAGCTAGCAATATCGCCTCGGCTGTAATTTGCAACTTACCGCATTTATATCATAATGTATTATTGTTACACCAATGACAGCCCCATTTCATGTCCAGGCTATAACTTTATATTACTTTGAGTTAGATCACAGAAAATAAAAAGCAGAAACTAAATTAAAAGCATTTTTATGAAACATTTTATAATGAAGTACAAAATTAGCTTAAAATTAGAAATAAATTATTGTTAAATCTAAACACTGGTTACCACTATGGTTGTTCGAATCGAAAGAATGAAAGGATCGTTTTTTAAATCAAGAAATATTTGCAAAGATTCAGTGGGATCGGGCGGTCTCCAATACACAAAAAAATAAAACTGTCTTATTTATTGCTATTATAGTGACATCTATGACGCCACATTCGAACTAAGTCTCAAAAATCCTGCATCTCGCAAGCAAAGTTTTCGGCGCGATTTGAACATATACATTTCCGACATCAACGTCGGGCATCGGAGGATCCTCCCTTTTCAATAGAGGTTGAAGTCAAAACGTATGGCGAACTAAGTGTTTGCTATTCAGTTTACTATCCACCACAAGCTGGTGAAATTGTTTATAACCATGATTAAAGACAATGTTCTTTAAGCCATTTAGATTTCCTACTAACGAACTATATCTAACTCATAAAATATTGTCACTTAGAAAACTTCATATTGTCAACTCAGTACTTAAAATACATTAAACCTTACCTTAAGTATATAAAGCTCATACAGGTAGAAGGAAATGTAAAGCAACCAAAAGGTACTCGTTACTCGAAAGGTAGCCCATTCTGCCTACCTTTATAATAAGTTTCACAACAAATATACAATATATAATCCATCCAAAGGTTGTCTTGAAAAGATCGCTTTTAGCGATAAGGCCGCCTATTGTGTAACCCAGTGTAATGTTTCTTCTTCTATACTTTCTGTAACTTATATGGTGTACATAATAGAAATAATATAAAGAGTATTCTATTCTATTCTATATAACCTTCGATTCCATGAATGTAAAAAAAACAATTGTCCAAGAACTCGAGCCGCTTGGATACTGTGATACAGAGAACTTATTATTTAAATACGAACTCTAAACAATATTTATGTTTTGTAGTGGTACTTCCCGATCAAAATCGCCCAATAGGAGCATAATTCACACAGACTATTTGAGAGCTAGTATGTTCTAACTATCATGAAGGCACACTCACACACACAGACACACATACACAAAGAGTCATACCAGTATTTTTCCTTTAAATTCATTTTGATCTTGTTTCTAATATTTTAAAATACATGTATGTATATTGATCCTAGGGAGGAGCGGAACCACCCAATACAAACATTACTACATGCTTCCTGGGTAGTTCCAGCCACTGAATAATATTGAAAAATAACCGTTAAAGAAATAATCTATTTTAATTTTAATAATAACTGAAGTGAGGTTTTAATCTAACAGTCTCTGGAAACTGGCAGTGGTTTCAATATTGGATGGCGGTCTCTAACTCAGAAAACTATCTTCTTCACCACCGCCTGGCTGGTGATATTGGCTTGTACATGTTCATGCTTAGATGAGAACATCGACACTGTTGATGAAATCAATGGTGTTCCCTAAGTCATACGCGTTATCAAAGGTTAGGCACCCATATTCATCAGTCTTTTTAGTAATTTGTGGTTTTGTTTAATCTACACAAGTAAACACTCTTTTAGCCATACAATATAATCTGTCCGTGACTACCGCCTTACCACCAACACCAATCGTTTCAATATTTGGTAGATGATTACTACTCAATTGATGCTAATGAGTTCTCGAACAACAAAATGGCTACCTTAGTAGTTTTCGAGAAAATCGACTTTGAAGGTGGTCGGCGGTATGGGCGCCGACAAAGGGGACATGCTACAGCTAGTCTAAGTAAACAAATAATCGATTAAACATGTACAAATTTTATTTTTGCTCAATAGTTCGTATTGTTTTATAAACATGCGTTTAAATTACTATGTTCGTGTATTGAAATAAAACCATTTCTGAAAAACACTACAGTAGCTAAAATTACTTATTATTTGGCAATATCAATCAGGCAGGCCTTATGTATACAACATCCATCGCCAAGGCCATCCTTTGGTTTTAAAAATCAACTTGAATAGAGTGCGTTTCACCGAATAGTTCCTATGGCGTTATGTTGGCAGCAATGTTTTCCAGTGTTGCTACATTACCTATAGTAATCTACCTCAAATTAAGGGTGATTTAAAGTATATTTTTTTGTTAGATTCTTACATTTTTACAAATTGTTCCACAGCTATATTTTAAAATTCAGGACAGTAATAAAAAGCATTTATTATTTAATATTTTTTATTAAAATATAATATTATGAATGTGATTTTTTGTACGGATCATAATAATGACTTATATATGTTTACAGTAATTATGTTCATCCAACCGACTTATACCCGAGAGATCGTCATCCTCCATATCATCCTCGTCATCGGAAGTGTCGCTATCGTTTCCCACTTCAATAATGAACCTGTCCGTCTCATTATCAATAGCAGGACCATCGGCGTAATACTTTTCTTCCAGTTTTATAACATGCTCACGTTCTTTTCTCCATTCTTCTTCGGTGATCGATGCGAAGGCTTCCTCTGTGATTTGAACGATTTTATTTGCTTCTTGACCCACGTTCTTTTCAGCAATTCGTCTTTTTAAGACACTCCATATGAGCTCTATAGGGTTTAAATCGCAGTGGTAAGGTGGAAGCCTTACCACTTTATGTCCATGCGCTTCCAAAATTACATCGGCTCCATAAACGGGCGGCTGTTTGTGCTCATTTATTATTTGGTATAACTGGGCTTTAACCATAGTTGGCAAGTAAGAAAGACCATTACTCGAAATCCAATTTTGCATGTCTGCCTTTCTGCTTGCCATTGTTGGTGGTTTATTAACTTTTACTGTGTGGTACGAGGCGTTGTCCATCACCACAATTGATTGGGGAGGCAGATTTGGTATAAGTTTTTCACTAAGTCACTTATTGAAATTCGTTTTATTCATGTCGTCATGATAATCGGCCGCTTGTGACTGTGATCTGAAGATAAGTTGAGCATTGGGAATGAAACCCATAGCACCACCCGCGTGGACGATAATCCAACGAGGCCCTTTGGAGTCTGATGTTAATACACCTTCTTCTTGCTCACTTTGCCAACATTTTTCGGCGCAATATGTTGCGTGTGTATACGTCTCGTCCAAATATACAACTGGGCGCTGGTCTCCCAGACGATTATTTCGCAATTCTTCTAGGTACCGATAACGCCAGGCGACAATATCGTACCTCTCCATCAGGACTTTCCTTTTAGATTTACATTTTTCAAAATAAAATCCCATATCTTTAATAATTCTCCACAAAGTGGTACGACTTCCTTTGAACTCTATCTCGCTTCGCTTTTAATGCAATAACTTTGTAAGGGTAGGCAATTCCTTTTTTACGGCATAGAATTCATGTATTTTATGCCTTATAGCACACCGTTCGAAATCATCCAGTTCGATTCTTTTAGGCCGGGGACCGCTTTTGCGTGGTGTTGAAACCTTAGTCGACGTGCTGGCTGCGACCTCACTTTCTTTGGTGATTTTAGATACCGTTTTATCGGATACACCTAAAACAAATATTTCGGTTTATTTGTCTATTGTCACAATCACACATAAACTACTGCACCCGTCGCATTAAAATAGTTAATAAAAAAATGGCATTTTAAGTGAGGAAATTATTTCTCATTATCAGCTACTGGTAACCCTATTTGACTAACCTGTCATGGCGGCGACACGAGCTTGAACACATTTTAAAGGAATTAACGGGGCCTCATTACGTTTTTCACGTTCACAAAAGTTTTTCACCTTTAACACCATCATTCTTTCACCACTCTTCAAAGTTTTGGGCATAATTTCAGTTAAAAATCAAATGAAAATCAACAAAATCTGCGGAAGCGTCTTCTCGAGCCAATGACTTTGACAGACAGAGGTGCCAACATAACGCCATAGGAACTATTCGGTGAAACGCACTCTAGTCACCTGTGCACTTAGCGCTGTCACATCACTCTTGACGTTTGTCTCTCCTATTGGCGCACGAAGCAAACGCGGTTTTCCGCGCGGGCATGTGGCAGTGGGGTCGAAGACAGTCGATGTGTACAGTTATTTTGATCGTGTTGTACATAAATTCGATATATACGTAGAATTCGTGGTTCAGTTAATATCGACCGAGCTAAAGAATACGTCACTTCAGGCAAACACTGGATCCTTGGGTTTTATTTTCAATGGCTGCCAGGTCAACAAAAGGAACTTCAAAGGTGTGTTTATATCAAAATAAAAACAAATGGTTGGATATAAATATTATAGTAATATTCTCGATTGTAGTTTGGCTTTCCGATGCGTAAGACACGGATCGGTGCTCTTTTTGTATGAGTTTTACTACTGTGCAGTCTTTGTAGCCATCTTCAGGGTGGCCAAGAAATTTGGCAAGAACTATACCTACAGTTTGGCACTAGAATCTTAGGTGGCCTGTTTGCGCCGAGCCTTAGACATAGTTGAAGTATCCCACCAGCTTCATACATTTCAAAAGTGGAACCTATTTTGCATGTTCACATAAAAAGGTATAACTTTAAAAATAATTATATCAATCTCCAACATAAAGCAACCGTATGTTTATTGTTGGTACATACATTGAAGTTAAAGAGGCTATGTTAGGACAATACGCATTACATCATTCGGCTTAGATCGGATTAATTCCCGCCCGTTTATGAAGCCGATGTAATTTTGGAAGCGCATGGACATAAAGTGGTAAGGCTTCCACCTTACCACTGCGATTTAAACCCTATAGAGCTCGTATGGAGTGTCTTAAAAAGACGAATTGCTGAAAAGAACGTGGGTCAAGAAGCAAATAAAATCGTTCAAATCACAGAGGAAGCCTTCGCATCGATCACCGAAGAAGAATGGAGAAAAGAACGTGAGCATGTTATAAAACTGGAAGAAAAGTATTACGCCGATGGTCCTGCTATTGATAATGAGACGGACAGGTTCATTATTGAAGTGGGAAACGATAGCGACACTTCCGATGACGAGGATGATTATGGAGGATGACGATCTCTCGGGTATAAGTTGGTTGGATGATTATAATTACTGTAAACATATATAAGTCATTATTATGATCCGTACAAAAAATCACATTCATAATATTATATTTTAATAAAAAATATTAAATAATAAATGCTTTTTATTACTGTCCTGAATTTTAAAATATAGCTGTGGAACAATTTGTAAAAATGTAAGAATCTAACAAAAAAATATACTTTAAATCACCCTTAATTTGAGGTAGATTACTATAGGTAATGTAGCAACACTGGAAAACATTGCTGCCAACATAACGCCATAGGAACTATTCGGTGAAACGCACTCTATTCAAGTTGATTTTTAAAACCAAAGGATGGTCTTGGCGATGGATGTTGTATACATAAGGCCTGCCTGATTGATGTTGCCAAATAATAAGTAATTTTAGCTACTGTAGTGTTTTTCAGAAATGGTTTTATTTCAATACACGAACATAGTAATTTAAACGCATGTTTATAAAACAATACGAACTATTGAGCAAAAATAAATTTTGTACGTGTTTAATCGATTATTTGTTTACTTAGACTCTGTAGCATGTCCCCTTTGTCGGCGCTCATGGTGGTCCTGCTGAGGAGAGCGTGATTACCGCCGACCACCTTCAAAGTCGATTTTCTCGAAAACTACTAAGGTAGCCATTTTGTTGTTCGAGAACTCATTAGCATCAATTGAGTAGCAATCATCTACCAAATATGGAAACGATTGGTGTTGGTGGTAAGGCGGTAGTCTCGGACAGATTATATTGTATGGCTAAAAGAGTGTTTACTTGTGTAGATTAAACAAAACCACAAATTACTAAAAAGACTGATGAACATGGGTGCCTAACCTTTGATGACGCGTATGACTTAGGGAACACCATTGATTTCATCAACAGTGTCGATGTTCTCATCTAAGCATCTACATGTACAAGCCAATATCACCAGCCAGGCGGTGGTGAAGAAGATAGTTTTCTGAGTTAGAGACCGCCATCCGATATTGAAACCACTGCCAGTTTCCAGAGACTGTTAGATTAAAACCTCACTTCAGTTATTATTAAAATTAAAATAGTTTATTTCTTTAACGGTTATTTTTCAATATTATTCAGTGGCTGGAACTACCCAGGAAGCATGTAGTAATGTTTGTATTGGGTGGTTCCGCTCGTCCCTAGGATCAATATACATACATATATTTTAAAATATTAGAAACAAGAACAAAATGAATTTAAAGGAAAAATACTGGTGTGAAAGTCGCTTAAATAAATAAATATACTCTTTCCAAAGAGTATATTTAACATTATTTCATACTGAAATAACTAGGAGAGCAAATACTAATGCGATGCGTAAATACTAATACTAATGCGATATTACCCTTTTACTTCGTGGTATTCATTCCACATCTTTTAGTCTACTTACATTTTATAACAATGTACAAACCACACCTTCACATCTTTTTGGTATTGTATAGAAGAGTGAATAGGTTACTCCTCGGCAAGCGTGCTTCACCGTCGACCACATCATCGCTTAACATTAGGTGAGATAGTGGTCAAGCGCGAGCCTATTGATAATAAAAAAAAAATTGTATCAACTCATGTGACTCATTTTTATGTATTCTTTGATACTGTTAACACCTGAAAAGCATATTTTTAGTTATCTCTGATTGATTTAATATCTTCATCTTAATTTATATTGATAATTTGTAAAATCTTCAAATATTTTATACTTTGACATTTCATCTGATCTGACGTCTGACTGTCTATTTTATTTTTTTAGATAAAATAAGATAAGATAAGTCTTTATTTGCCTTAAACATGGTATAAAGTTGTTACAGATAGGTAGTATTCTAAAGTCCACATGTTTAGCTATACAGGATAGGTATGTATCAATTGCATGCAAAATAATAATTATTAGTTAATTGTAGTTCCACATGGAACTACAATTAACACAAATACAAAGTCAATAGAACAATATTATAGTTTTATCTCAGCAAAATAATATTATAGTTATCCACATTGACAAAAGTCCAGAAATTTATAGGTTATTAATGTTATTATTCAGAAAATCTCTAATATCGTAAAACATATGTCCTTTAAGCCATTTCAGTAGTCTGTTTTTAAATAAGTTAATATTAAATAACAATTTTATTTCTTTTGGGATTTTGTTATAGATGCGTATACACATTACTAAGAAACTTTTACCATACTTGGCTGATTTAGGAGTATCCTGCAATACAAGTCTGCATGGATCTCGATTTCGAGAGTTCAATTGAGTGGCTTTTTTAAACAATCCCTTATTATTATAAACATAATTACAAATTTCGAAAATGTAGAGAGACGGAAGTGGTAATATACCTAGTTTTTTAAAGGACGGTTTACATGACTGATGCATTTCTTTTGCGCAATAAATGCTCTGTGTCTACCCGTACTGTTACCCCAGATAATAAGACCGTAACGCAAGATGGATTCTATGTAGGCGTGGTATGCTGTAATTGCTGTTTTTTTGTTGGTTATATTCTTTATTTGTCTGAGAGCATAAACAAACTTATTAATTCTACTGCACAAACTATCCAGATGTACTTTCCAATTCAGATCTTGATCTATGAGTACTCCTAAGAATTTAGTTTGGGAAACTTCTTTTAATCGGTCAATATTAAGTTTGAAATTGTATTTAGTATGTTTTGATTTATTAAATTGTATATAATTAGATTTATCTAAGTTAATTTTTAATTTATTTTTATGCAGCCATTTTATAATGTCGTCAATAGTATTATTAATGTCCATCTCATGATCAGATTTAGTTTTATACTTTTTGTCAGATGTTACAATAATCGAAATGTCATCGGCAAATAATACACATTTATGATCAGTCACTAGCGGTAAGTCGTTTATGTATAATAGAAACAATAGGGGTCCTAATACACTGCCTTGGGGGACGCCGCAATTGTTAACTCTATAGTCAGATGAATACGAGGTTAATAAATTTCCATTTACTCTATTAATAACAACGTAGGTATTGCTTTCGATTGCTTTAAGCCATAGATATAACATACCATGGAATAGACCTTCCTTAAGCTAGTTGTACATTATAATAAGGGCAGCGGCAGACTGCTCCCCTCTGTAAACCGTTTTTTATTCGTTCTAGTCTTGATTTCTTAATTGAGATTTGAATTTGAAATTAAGAAGATATGACAGAACGAGGAAAAAACGGGCGTCGGCTTTTTGAGTTAGATTTGGGCAAGGTATGCCGAAAGGCGGTTGACTACTTAGTACTATAATACCAAGTGTATTTTCTATTCTGAAAACTTTCAAAACTGTGAATTTCCAGATTGTGTAAGTGTATTACTTTCTGAAGTGCTCCAGTTAAATATATTGTGTGTGCTATACTGTGTATCATTTGTCCGATGCCTTGCCTATCTCTGTAGGAGGGTTCGTATCTACGGCGTGTAACGCCACAGCCCGATTCCTCGACACTCCTTGCGGACTGCATTCCTGCCTACCGTATACCTGCGTATCTACGGCGTGTAACACCACAATCCGGTTCCTTGACACTCCTCGCTGCCTGCCTTCCTGCCTACCTACCGGACGTGGTGCATGAGCTGCAGCAGTAAAGTCTACAGTGGTGCACGCAGCCACAGCGTGCCCGCCAGCAGTACACGCAGGTTGCGCACTGCGTTCACGTCGGTCCACATCTCGCGGTAGCGCTCCACCAGCCGTCCCACCGCACCGTGTCACGCCACCCTGGTCTGCGGTTCCCCCTTCGCCAAATTTGAAGAAGCGAGCGGCAACGGCCATAGCATATCCCTCAGTCAGTCGTTTTGCGCGGGCGGCAAGTCAAACGAAGTCGGCCCTTATTTTTATCTTATTTTATTAACGTGACGTTACAACTTCCACGAAATTGAGTAATATTAACTATTAAACACATTTTTAAAAGCTACCCAGACATAACTTACAAAAGTTCATGACTGAATATCTATTACTCTCGGCATTCTTGAACAAAAATTATTGTACAAACTAATTCAGAACATGACCCTGAATTAAACCCGATATTTTTCATTTAAAGTCGTAGGAATTTAATGTCAGCTAAAACAATGTATGGGCTTCTGCCATTGTCCTTTAAAGCATTATAAATTCGTATTTAATACAAAACTTTCATGTTTAATGGATCTAAGTTATTCAAGTAGAAAACAAAAAAAAGCATTTGGCCTTTTTTGTAAAGTTAGATGATGTCAGATTTGGCCCATTCTTTCGCACGTTCTAAAGTTAATAACAGAAAAATATGAAGAACAAAGACGTCCCTTACACTGTGCATTCATCGAGAATGCAAAGGCTTTTGATTCAATCTCCCAAGGTAGCATATGGAAAGCTCTACACGAATGTAATATACCATAAGAAACAATTGAACTGATCCAAGACATCTACAAAAAAAGCATTAGCCGAGTGAAACTAGATAAAACTGGCCCCGAAATAGATATTTGCAGAGGTGTTAGACAGAGCGACCCCTTGTCCCCGACATTATTTATAACTGTTTTACAAGACATCATAAACAACTTAATTGTTCAAAACAAGCTATACATATTAAAGGAAGTTACATAAGCAACCTATCTTTCGCTGATAATATCGTATTGTTCTCAGAAACCGCATCACAACTTGAAGAAATGATCAACGAACTTAACAACGTCAGTCGCAATATTGGTCTAGAATTAAATATCGAAAAAAATAAAATCATGTGTAACAAAACTCAAAGATCCATATTTGTTGAGAGTCGATAATTGGAATACGTTCATGAATACATATATTTAGGCAAACATATATCTTTATCAAAATCAAGACACCGTTATGAATTAAAGAGACGTATTAAAGTTACATGGAACAAGTTCTGGAGCCACAAAGATTCTAAAATCTGATCCACCTTTAAGATTAAAAAAGAAAGTCCTAGTCTCTTCTGTCTTTTACCTTGTCTCTCATGTGCAAGTCAAACCTGGATCTATAATACGCACACGAAAGAAAGAATTGAAAAATGCCAAAGAGCCATGGAGAGAAGCATTCTTAACTTAAAACTCAGAGTCAAAACAACGACTGAATGAGATCAGCCCAAAATAGGAAAAAGTGGAGAGAGATGGAGGAGGCCTATACTCGTCGAGAGGTCCTTAGTTAAAATGATGTAAAAAAACTCTTTATTATTATTACTAAGGCATTAAAGAGCCTTATAAATAAATAAATAATAAATATTCGGCTTTTTTGAATCATTTCATTAATTGCAAAATGGATGTTCTTTATAGTTGTGTAACTCAAATGGACAGAAACTAATTATTGCATTTACTGTAATAATCCTAATGCTTTCCATGAGTCAATATTTATGGCAAAATGCCTGCATGATGTATCATAATTAACCATCTCTAATAGTTAATTAAAAAAAAGCTCTTGAATCTTTAATGTTTAATTATAATTTATCACGCAGGTGCTGGAGTTGAACATGACCCTGTAGGCTAGGATTCGATTCACGGTTCAGGCAATATTATTGGGATTTTCCATCTGGATTTTTTCAGTGTCTATGATTTGTTCCCGGTTGATGGCAGACTCGGCTTTTATTACGTGAGTCTTAAAATATAATTGGAAAATAGTGAGGGTTCTGTAGGTAAGTACACCATCTAAACCTATAGTATTCCAGTAGTATGAACTTCTTCTTCTCAAGGGCCATGGCCACGGCATGCCGTGCCGTCAGTGTCCCGTCCGGCCCTTATTGGATTTTTTATTTTCTAATAAGGCTGAATAATAGTTTATGCGTTTGCCTGTTTGTTTTTCTTGCGTAGCACTAGATGGCGCTGCGTTCTATGTAATCTGTCATGGTCGTCTTATTTGATTTTACTGAGCATTATGTGTGAGATTAAATCATAATACATCGTTTAAACTCAAGTCTTGTTTATTTGATCATTAATTTATTATTTACGTGTCGATTCGACTCAAATTTTGTCCAACCAAAATGTGGCCACCTGGATAGCTTGTTCGAGTAGTGAAAGGTGTAGGTGGTTGTGCATGCTGAGCAGGAAAGTAGGTGGTCCATCTCCTGTCCGTAATCCAGGGAATGCAGGATGTGATTATTATGTGTGATAGTTAAGGTAAACTTGTACTTTATATATAATTAGTTAAGTAATAATAGTCTATTTTAAGTTTCCTTATTTCTTTCTACACACTGTGTCTTCGTCTATCATCCAACTTTCCTGTCGCAGGTCTGCTGGAAGAAATTTCTGTTGAAATAAGCAGTACCTTTGTGCTCTTTTATCTGTATTCCTTCTTTTCTCTTTTAAGTGTTATGTGTGTACATAAATAAGTAAATAAATAAATAATAAATAAATAAAATAGAGAGCAGTGGTGGCCCAGTGGTAACGGCCCCGACTTACGTGTCGTAGGTAGTGGGTTCAAACCCAGGCAGGAGCTTTACTTTGTGTAAATTATTTCATGACCACTGCTCTTAAAACGGTGAAGGAAAACATCGTTGGGAAACCGGTCTGTCCTAAAATAAAAAAATCGAAGACATGTCACATCCACCAATCCGCACTGGGCCCGCGTGGTGGATCATGGCCCACTTCCTCTCTAACAGAGAGGAGGCCTGAGTCCCAGCAGTGCGAACATTAATAGGCTGATGATGATGTTGTCGATAAATTAAAATGAAACAACAAATAGGATTTAATCAAGTACTCTCTTTTAGTCACATATGTCAAAAAATATATTTTATTTAATCAAATCTGATATTACAATTTTATAGTCGATCAGTAAAAAGACGAATTTAAAAATAAAATGCCTTATTAGTAAAAAAATAACCGTATGATAAGTTTCACGCCCTCTCACATTCACACATCAAATGCATGCACAGTTAAATATTAATTAATTAAATTACTATTAATTATACTGATTCCCTATGTATGTATGTATGTATGTACAGGCTTGCCTAAGCTGCGCAATCAGCGAGTCTTAATGCCTCTATGCTATTTCGATAAAGTTGGTGCCCAGTGACGTAACACAGTAACACAAGTTGTCTGCTTTAGCGCGCCACATTCATCTGTTTTATTTATGTGGTAGGTATTATTTAACTTATTTATGTAGGTACTATTAAAATTGTTGATGAATAAATTGAGAATTGAAATTGATAGTTTAAACACTGATTATTAGATTCTAAATTCAAATTCACCATAGATAATTAAACATTACATCATGACTGTATTCCGCGAAGGGTTGGGCAGAGCTAGATATTACATTCACATTGCACCGCTTAATTTGAATTAAGAATGAGCTAATCAGTGCTTAAATTAACCATGGTTAAAGGTTTGTATCTACACTAGCTGTTCCCCGCGGCTTCGCTCCCGTGTACCACCCCACAGGACCCGTTTTCGGGATAAAAAAATAGCATATGTCACTCAGGAATAATGTAGCTTTCTATTGGTGAAATAATTTTTTAAACCACTCTAGTAGTTTCGGAGCCTATTCGGTACAAACAAACAAAAAAGTCTTTCCTCTTTATAATATTATTAGTATAGATAGTATAGACTAGAGGCCCTGCATAATATGTTATTCGATGTCAGCGATGGTAATGCCAAAATTTTAATACTGCGACGCGGACCGAGGCAGAAGACGCGTTAACTCAAATTCATCTCAACTATTCAGACTGAGTACTTATTTATACGAACAACAGCAGGTTATAAGGCCCTAACTATCCAACTACTTACAAAGCAAATCATATGGCGACGTAATATAGTATTATTAAAAAAACACCCTAGGATACATAATATGATTGATGAAAAAATGTTCATAACATAAGGAACACATGGATGCTTAAAATAGAAGAGAAACTTAATGTTATAAAGATATATACGATGACGAATACTTGCTTGTAGCTGAAGAAGATTGCTGAGTAGCAGGATCTGAAGGTGCCAAATATGAAAAGTAAGGGTCTTGAGGCAATCCTAAGTTAGATGTCCTTGAAAGAAGGCTGCTATCATCATATGTAGGCATCGAAGTAGACGGAATAGATGTAGCAAAACCATAGCTGTCTGGTGTTGTCGGTGGCATTCCCACGCCACTCGGCAATGGATTATAATAAGCTGAGCCAGCAGAACCAAACCTTACTAAATCATCGTTTAGCTTCAAGTTTGCTCCGTTCGGCACGTAGCTATCAGATGTTAACGAAGCCAGAGTGTTAGAATTCGGAGCCAGTGACTCATCGTTGCTGTATCGATAAACCTCGGGAATCGGTGAGTAACCGACCCCGCTTGGACCCGCCGGGTAATACGATGAATAAGATAAGTTCGGTGTATACGATGGTAGCTCCAGAGTACTCTGTGGTCCCTTTATAACAGATTTCAATGGATTGATTGAAGAGTATTCCGGAGGTCTTGCTATATTGTCGTTTGGTTGAAGATAGATTTTATGATGAGCTGTATGATCAGATAGAGGGCGTCTGTGCCGGTCGTGTCCGCTGCAGCTTCGTCCGTGACTCATCTTGTGGTCTTGACTCGCTGACATCTCCTTAGAGCTAGATGGGCTACTGTCATCTACAGATGAGGACGGCTTGTTGTTTTTGTTATCCTTCTTGTATTTCATCCTTCTGTTCTGGAACCATATTTTTATTTGTCGCTCCGAAAGTTGTAAGTAGTTGGCGAGTTCAATACGTCTGGGCCGGCAGAGGTATCGGTTCTGGCGGAATTCATTTTCCAACTCAACAAGCTGTGTGCTGGTGTAGGCAGTTCGAGCTCGCTTCGTAAAACCTTTCTGGTAAGTTGAATCGGTTGACATTTCTGAAAACAATTACAATTAATTCGCGTTCTAAGTTGCATTGAGGATACCTCCTTGCTCTCGCTCCTTCACCGTACTCAGATAAAAAGGTAGTTTTTGTACCCTAATAGTAATACGCTTTCTCATAATGAAATTTCATCAAATATACATTAACTCACGCCTTTTTCCTATACAGAAACTATAGAACGCCACCTGTTACGATCTTCACATACTCTTTGTACTTCATTTACGGTCATACATTTAGTCATATACGCACGGCGGTTTTGAGTACTGCTTACCTGGCTTTTCTGAAGGACATCGCCAATAAGGTCCAAGTATGTCCTTCTAGGGCGTCTCTACCCGGCGTCTCCACTCACCCCTTTCTGTTTATACCTTTTTTTAGTTGTCTTTCGTTCATCCTTTCAACATGGCTAAACTATCTAAGCATCCTTTTTTTCAATTGTGTCACTGCATTTTCTTTTAAACCACAACGTTGTTTTATTACATCACTAGCTCCTGCCAGCAGCTTCGCCCGCATGAAAGTTGAAAATTATTTCAAGGGAACATATTCCCGGGATCAAAAGTATTCTATCTGCTATTCCTGTCTATAATCTATCTCTGTGCCAAATTTCATACAGATCTTTTCAGCCGTTCTGGTGTGATTGAGTAACAAATATACACACATCCTCACATCCAAACTTTTGCATTTATAATACTAGAGAGATTCCTCAATCTATCATTTAAAGAAACATTATACATACTTCGCAAGAAACGCATAAAACAATATCAATATTATATAAATCACTTCAGTTGAATTCTAAAGCATAACGTAAATATCACACTACGAAAGACAATGAGAAATAGGTATTTAAATAAATGTAGTGGCAATACTTTTAATGTACTTACCAGTAACAGATAAAGATGAAGAAGCTCGAATTGGAGTGGTCGATGCAGACTTATTATTCCATGAATGATTCTGGAATGTAAATATACATTTAAAGAAAACGTCTAACTTTGACAATGTGCACTATGACAATAAGGTGAGTTCGACCTAATTCTTAATTGCTACTATCTACCAGAAAATTAAAATGCCATTAGGAATCCGGTTTTTCTGTGGTAAATCACGGTTGTCACTACCTTGGTTCAACGCATGCTAAAAGTACAAGTTTCCTTCTTCTAACTAGTTAAATAAAGTATATTTTTCTGTAGTATTTACCTGACCGGGATAACTTGAGTCGTGCAAGTCGTTTATTTCCCTTGCGGGATCCTTTGCAACATCGCTGCCTATGCCTAGACCACTTCTGCCATGATATCGAACAAGTTCATTAGTGGCATAGTTTCCGGTGTAAATAACTTGATTTCCAATATATGTTGTGGTCGCACTAAAGATGTTGTCACTTTTGTCGACGCAATCTTCGGTAGATACTTCTTCTGTTCCTGAACCGTAATTATTGGAGTTGTTGCTAATGTTTTCGTAATTTGGTATCTGATACTCATATTTTGGTTCTAATTCATCTTGAGTATGATTGACATTGTATGATTGATGCAAACCAAGGATGTCGTGAATGCTAAATCCAGTTGAGTCTCTCGAGTTGTAATCTTGCACAAAAGAGTTAGGTATTGAGGATAGAACTTCTGGTTTACATTCGGAGATCCCGTTGTCACTGACGTTATAATTTACACCTTCTGATGATATGATATCTTCAACTCCGTGTGAGGTCACTTCACTAGTTTTGCCGACATTTCTCTGATATAGTTCAATGGGGTTAAACTTTGGTACACCCGAATTTGAGAACACAGATGATGTTGTATCCCTAGAGTCTTGATCAGATGACAGTAGGCTCGGTGGTGATGAGGTGTTTGAACTCATGTTTTGAATTCTTTCACTGATAGTAATATCAAAATTACAAACTTTGCCACAATTATGATTGGTGTTAATTAGCACATAAAATTGCTCGATCACAAAGCATCTAGACGACCGTACGGAATGAGTATTGTTTACAAAATGCTTTTTCGTCACCTGTAAGTCGTGTATTTGGTAATGACTTTGTTTGTTTGTGTGTATAATTTTTAAAGGGCTAATGCATCTGTGTGCAGCAGATAAGCGGAACATACCAGGTCTCCGATAGTGTGCATACAATAGATAAGTTTGAAATCTGTTTCGGTAGCCATCCTGCTTGTCACAATCATTTATTTTAAATAGTTTTGTAAGTTGTTGTCTTAACTTAACTCATGTAAGTATGCATCTTATCGTCTGACTCCCAATATTACCTACTTTGGGTCTATCATGATTTCATTATTTACGAACTTACTTTGATACTCATAAATGTGTTTTTACCGACTGAAAAAAAAGAGGTAATCTATCCGATACCTACGTATGAATGCATAGTTCTTTCCAAACTTCTTGGCCGCCCTGAAGATGGCTTTTCGATGTGCAAGGCACGGATCGGTGCTATTTTTGTATGTTTACAGCAACAAAAATAGCAGCAACAATTTTTGCGCAGCCAACTTCCGGGCAGTTCCGGGCGGCCAACAACTTTGGCGAGATCTATAATATTGCGGGAATTGCCCAAAATTCACATTTATGTTACTCTAATTGGGCTTCTAAACATGTGTGCCAAATTTCATAAGTGTATGTATGTTTGTCCTCGCATTTCTCCGAAACTACTTATCGGATCGTGATTATTTTTATTAGATTAGGTATCTCTCAACTTAGGGAATAGCACAAGTTTTTATCAAAATCAGTTCAGCAGTTTTCGAGATATGGAACATACCACCAAACTCCTTTGCAACAAACATCATTTATGTGTAAATTGAGTTGTTCAGGGTATTTTGTCAATACTTTAGGCAGGTAAATTCTTTAGTAAAGAACTTGCTCACTTTTTAGTGATATTTTACTAAAATTAAAAAGAGTGAAATAAAAACTTTTTTACAAAAAATAAACAACCAACAAAAGCAAAACACTAAAAAGTGCCAATTAACTTTCGTTTCGGGACGGAAGTCGGTAGGTATCGAAAAACGGTAAAAAAGAGGTACCAAAGACACCGGCTTCTGAAACGAAACGAAAGTTATTTTGCACTTTTTACCGACTTCAAAAAAGGGGGTTATCAATTATTTACTTAATTACGTATGTATGAAATATGGTTGGAACTGCAAAATATTCACATATGTTATTCTATTTGGGCTCAAAGTCATCATTATTTTTGTGTTGGGTTGAATATCTTTTAACTTAGGGGATGGTGCAAGTTGCATCAAAATCGGTCCAGCTGTTTTCAAGATATAGAGCATAAAATCGAACTCCTTAGCGAAAAACAGTACGAATGCGTAAATTGAGATAGCATGGATATTTTGTCAATCCTTTAGGTACTCTACTACAGAACTTTCTAATTTTTAGTGATGGTGTACTAAAACTAAAAAGAGAGGAATAAAAACGTTTTCACAAATAAATTAACCGACTTCAATAGCAAAACACTAAAAACATCAAAATAACTTTCTTTTCAGAAGTCGGTGTCGAAAACTAATAAGACAAGAGATACCGAAGAAACCGACTTCCGCAACGAAAGTTATTTTGCATTTTTTTGTGTTTTGCTCTTCCAAGTTGGTTAATCTTGTTGTGTTTTTTTTTATAAATTTTATTATTAAATTGCTTGAGTTTCACTACTATCTCACCTGATGGTAAGCGATGATGTGGTCGACGGTGAAGCAAGCAATTGTTCTACAAGTTATTGATTTCGACATCAGTCAATTAGGCTATACTCAGGAGTCGATAGATATTGAAACCACAAGTTTTTACGTAGGTTCCTATCTACTTGTGCCTACTGATACTAAACCCATTAAGATAGAAGCGAATTCTCGGCACTAACAAAGACTGTTTATAACATAAATATTCTAAAGTTTAAATGTTAAAATAAAGTTTGAATATAACGATGGTATAGATTTCGCTAATCCAATAAGTGTTTTAGAAATTAAAAAAGATTATAATGGCCATACCAATTATGGTAACGTGCTAAGCAATAATAGTTTAAAATGTTTCTCGTTGAGACAATCAGAAACCTATTGAGTTTGTATCAGATACTTAGCACGTTGGCACGTGCTGATGTATTACTGCAATTTGCAGAAGTGACAAGCATGCAATTTTTGAATTTTAGTAGATAATAAGAAATAAAAGAAATCTGTCAAGAAGATATTGGTTAGCCGATCTACCTGTGAAATTTATGAGAAATAGTTGTTTTGTAATAGATGAATTTTAATGAAATAATGTTTATTTATTTTCGTCCAGTATAATAGTCGGTGAAATAGATATAATTAATAATAAATTGTGAAAAATATTAACAAAACGAACATAAGCTATAAAAGATATAATATTGTAAATACTTTAAAAAGAGTCACGAAATCCATCCAATTTTTCCAGTCATCCCTAAAAATGTATACAAACAGAACCCTGCAACTAAAAATCCTAGTTTATGACCTACACAACAATAGCAATATAGTCGCCATAGTATTCGATTGTACAGAATCAGCTGCTCCGGGTTCAAGCGCCGACCCTGGCCATTGTCTCGCATGATGGATGAGCTCCATCCGTGAGGGATCGAACAGCTTACGTTTGTTCCGATCCAGAGTAGACAGATTATGACCTCATAAATTCGTATTACGTGTCGTTGGGAATATTACTTGTGGAAGTAGTGAATTTGATAGAATTGATATCCTATTGTTAATTTCTGGGATTGAGAAAGAAACTGTATGGATAATATTTTTAAATGTATGTAAGAGAGACAAGAACAGTAGTTTTGGCCTTTAGTTTGAGGTACCTATTGCATGCCTTTACGCTTTAGATTTGTCTCATCATCATCCTCCACAGCGCAATCCCTACGTTCCTGTGCCTGCCTCATCCAGGTTCTACCCGCAATGGAAACAATGTCATCTGCTCATCTCGCCGCTGGACGGCCAATACTTCTTCCGCCAATCCTCGGACACCACTCGTTGACGACCTTACTCCACCTATCATCACCGCGCCTTGCCAGGTATCCAGCCCAACTCCATTTGAGTTCCGAAACTCGTTTCAGCTTAGTGGTAGCTTTAGCGTTTCAATTAAAAATGCTTATCAAGCTCATGTTAAGCTTTCAATTCAACGGAAATTACAACCAGTTTCACACAGTTTTTTCAAAGGTCATTTTATGCTAACAATTATTCGAAAAACGCGTCCAAAATTCGCTTGTATCGCATAGAAACCGTTAACTCCAATAAAATTTACTGCTTCTGGACAAAGCAGACTGGTTCGTATGAAGACCCCAAGCTCATAACGTCAAAGCGATGATTTATTACGATTTGCTCAAAGGGGACCCTTTTTTGTTCTCGCCGTAATGGTTTTACTTTAATCGACACCGGTGAAGGACGGCGATAGGGGCTTCTGTATGAGTGATAAAGACGGGATATAAGCGTATCTGTTCCCGCCAAAGAGGAAAGTGATTCAAGCTGAGCTGGTGTTTGGTTCACTATCAACAGTTTGCTTTAGGCTTCTGGTAGTGATGTTTGTGGCAATATTCATAAAAATATTTTTGGAGAAGAATGCAGTTCATGTGAGGAACCATCATTATGCATGATTTGTGTTGCAAATAAAATTTTACGGCTATCTACGTCAAGAATATATGAATCATACCAAGAAATCATATCGAAGGATGAGGTGAGTGAGAATTTTTATTTGTTTTTACTATTTCAAAAATGCTGCCACCTTCAACATTGAATTCATATCTTTTCGTGAATGTTTTCTAAAATGTAAACCAGTAAACCAAAGGTTCTATTTCATGATGTGAAGGCTTCATAGCAGTACTGCAGTCGCCACATTCGTTGTGGAGATGGCGTTAGTTCAACCTCATTGTTTGTACCAGTAATAATTATTATAACTATGTTTTCACCATTTTTCGGATTAACTATTTAACAACAGAATTCGTTAAATTTTATAATCTAAATTAAAAGCTTACATTTTAAAATAATAAAAAATTTCTAGTACCACCATCTACCGTGAGTTTTAATAACTACGTAGGGCTTCTGTTTCATAGTGCTTCACAATTTGCTATTGGGGTACTCCTAAATGTTTCATGAAGGTACTTATTCAAATTGTCAATTTTTACTTGTTATTATTGACGTTTATCGAGGGCCTAAGATGAGAAATGTTGATGATTCTCATCTTAGGTCATATCCATTACTTTGTCTTTATTTTATTAGTACTTATCTATATAATATAATTTTGGTTTATGTTAAAGTCGAGCTGTTTATTTATATTAGTACATATTTTCTATATTATCTATTTTTGAGCAATATGATTCTTAACTCCTTGAAATAAAAGGAAAAAAAGGAAGGTATCCAATTTTTTCTGCGCCTTGTCGAATTTTATCGTCCACCTCAGGATCCAGTCCGTCCCAGCCATTTCATTTCCAGTTCATTTTTTTTTTCTAGACTAGTAAAAGTTAAATCTTCGTAACTCCTAGAAAGTCTAGACATAAACCCTTCAAATCTCCTGTCTGCATATTTTTTTATTTAGGTTTATAAAGACCTGCATTTCCCGTTCTATCTCTGTAAACGCGGAAGTAAGCGTTCCTTAAGTATGCACTTACTTAAAATCATGTTATCATGTAATAGGACTAAGTGCTCTGCTGCGGACGATACGAATCGTTGCACAGCTTTTTGCGTTTACTTTAACTTGGTTCGGAGATGAAATGGTTTTTGCTGACTAGCTGCTGAGATTGTGGAAATATTATGATTTTGAATGTGGAAATGTGAAGAGAATGTGGTTATTTGTTTTGCAGTTGCTTTCTATTATATTATTTTATACGTATGCGCAATACTTGCGGGAAACACATGTTATTTACATCTTTCTCTTAAGCACAATGAAAATAACCTTGCTCTTAGAGCTTATGGTAGGTAACCAGGATGGAGACGCAAGGAACCGGAAAGTATGGCAGAAGAAAGGGTAGGTGTATACACAGCAAATAGTGTTTTCGGGCTGAAATCAAATACCTTTAAACGAGCAATTCTTGTATATATGTATCTGTATATACACTCTGAATCTCGGAAACGGCTCCAACAAATTTCATGAAATTTAGTATGCAGGGGATTGCGGGGGCGATAAATCGATCTAGCTAGGTTTAATTTTTAGAAAACGACGTTTTCTTTATTTTCACCCGAGCTGAGCTCGGTTGCCCAGGTACCTACTAATAATGATTAACAAACAACCAAAACTAGTGTATTGCTAATCATTGGCTTTTCAATGATTGATGTTATGAATACGTTTGAAATTCCATCACCACTCTCTCAAAAACAGACTGGTGATTGCAGTGTTTTGTTATTAGCAGTAAGAATGTTGCTTATTATTATGACAAAGTCAAGTGATATTTTTTTCATTATTGATAGACTCGCGTTTGATTACTATTTCATCTGATGGTGCTTAGCGATGATGTGGTCGACGATGAAGCACCCTTCCTTAGAAGTAACCTATTCACTCTTGACTTAAATATCCCTAGGTTGTAACTATCGAAAAACAGACTCCGGCAGGGAATTCCACTCCTTAGATACGTAGTAGTTAGTATTATTTGCCTTAGCTGTACGCACAATAAAAGTATTCCCAAAACGTTTAGTGTTTATGGGTGGTGCTTTAAGTGACAGACTCGTCACATATTTAACTTGTTCAGCATTACCCATAAACACAATACATGATTCAGTTGGTACTTAATCCATTTCATGTGACCCCATTAAGTGTAGTACAACAATAATGACACATTAGGCAGCTACATAAATGCATACTTAGCCATAGACTGCCTCTGCGACTAGCCAAATCGACGTTCTATACTTATAAGACTTGGTATGTACATTGGAATGGCTTCCGTCTGGCTGCCTTTGCACGCTGTCTTCAGTCTAAATGACATTCAAATTTTGTTCAGAAGATCTTACTATTTCTATTACTAACTTACTTATCTATACTAATTCATTTATTCGAAAGATACTCCAAAGATACATAAAGCATATTAAAAGATTATAATGATTAATTTGTGTTCCAAAAACAGTATAATACCAGCTTGTAACTATCCCGCTGCAGTTCAAATACCTCTTCTCATCTAGAGAAGGCACGAGCACTGATCACCATGATAAATGATAAAATGATAAATGATTTATTTCTGTAAGTAGGTTTGTACAAACACTTTTACATGTCGATCAAATTTTTAAAACTAGATGAAGTCGGCGTTTCCTATCTGACTACTCTGAGAAGAAAGGCCGAAACAAACTCAGAGGTCACAGTCTCTTTTAAAGTCCAGACAAAATCTTGGTTAGATCATGTGAAGACCATGTAGACTGAAGTCTGAAATGGTCTTTTGAGGAAAGAACCAGCCAGATTGAGTGGACCTGTCCAGTCAGTGCACGCATTTGTCAATAACCGTGCAGCTCAACTCAGAAATTAAGGAGCTCAACGATTCGACGAACAATACCAAAGAAAGGACATTCGGGTAGGCCGCACAAACTACTCAAACTGCCAGACCATGATTAAAACTAACTTAGATAAATTAAAATTAAAAACAAACAAAAAGTATGATCCACATAGTCTTCACATTCACAACAATTAAGAAAAAAAAAAAGAACTTAAAATAAAATAATATAATACTTTAAAAAGTAAATATTCTTGTCATTGCAAGAAAACAAAAAAAAAAACAAAATTCATGGTACAAAATATAAAAAAAAAAACAAAATTAATTGGAGCAGCTCAATCCCAAGCCTGTTTGTCCTCAACGTAATCTTTAATTGTATAAAACGCTTTCTGGCACAACTTACGTTTAATGAATGTTTTGAATTTATTAAGACTTAAATCTTGTACGTGGCTTGGAAGCTTATTATAAAAGCGCACACATTGACATCTAAACGAGCCACCTATTTTCGTGAGCCTTGTTGCAGGTACTACAAATTTGTGTTTGTTTCTAGTATTTATGTTATGGATATCACTGTATTTTTTAAACAATTTTATATTTTTATGGGCATATAAAAGATTTTCATAAATATACTGAGAAGGCACAGTCATTAATCTCCTTAAATTTCTCTCTGAGAGAGTGTCTCGGGCTTAATTTATAAATTGATCGAACAGCTCTTTTCTGCAAAACAAAGATAGTCTGGATTTCGGCGGCATTTCCCCACAACAGAATACCGTACGACATTACACTATGAAAATAGCTAAAATATACTAAACGGGCTGTCTCTATGTCAGTTAAATTACGAATTTTCCTAACAGCATATGCTGCGGAGCTTAGCCTTTTTGACAATTTATCTATATGTGGGCCCCACTGAAGCTTAGCATCCAAAGTTAAGCCTAAGAATACTGTGCTATTATCAGGATTCAATTCTTCGCCCTTTACCAACACATCAGTTTTCACCTGCCTAACGTGAGGTAGGGTAAACTTAATGCATTTGGTTTTTTTTTCATTAAGTAGTAAATTATTAACATTGAACCAGTGAACTACTTTTGAGATCGCGCTATTTACATCGTCAGTAACCAGCTGCTGACGTTTAAGTTTAAAAAAAAGTGAAGTATCATCCGCAAACAACACTATATCATGGTTATCTTTTATGAGGTATGGCAAGTCATTAATATAAATAAGAAACAAGAAAGGACCAAGAATCGAGCCCTGCGGGACACCCATCGTTACTATAGATCCGGGAGATCTTTTTCCATTAACGTCAACGCTCTGAATCCTATTACTTAAGTATGAAGTAAGAAGATCCAGAGCGCTGTTCCGGATTCCGTAGTGGCGGAGTTTCCTGATTAGCGTTTCATGAAGAACACAATCAAATGCCTTGGACAAATCACAAAAGATTCCCAAGGCATCGCACTTATCTTCCCATGCATTATAAATATGTCCTAAAAGCTCAACACCGGCATCAGTAGTTGAACGACCCCTTGTAAAACCGAATTGTTTGCTATGTAATAATTTATGTTTATTAAAAAATCTTTGCAATTGCTCTAAAATTAATTTCTCAAATATTTTACTAAACGTAAAATATTTTACATGCTTGCTCAATGCGGGTTAGCGATTTCAAACTTGCATTAACTATTTAGGTATATCAGTCCAGGTTTCCTCACGATGTTTCTTTACCGTTGTCTATGATTTCTAAGATAAACTTAGAAAGTATTGAATATATAGGATTTGAACCCAGCCCTTAAAGCGATATATACGCCCCAATGTTAACGCAGTACTGGACGTGGGCCGCTCGATGTCAAAATATAAATATTGAACCTCCTTTTGAACAGTTTTGTTTGCAAAACATTATTTGATTTACATATGCTATTTCAGTTATGAAGAAATTCCAGTCATCTATGTTTCTGTGTAAAATTATTTTTAAACATCCATGTCGTTTTGGAGGAGTATCCAAAAGTTGCGAAAAATATCGTGTTGCTAATTATTTTTTTTAAGCAAAACTATTTTTTATACGAAAAAATCATGTATAAAAAATAATGTACATGAAACAATAATAAATATATATTTTTTTCAAACCTTTTAACCTAGCCGTTACTAAGGAGTATGCTTTAGAAAGTTACCGTTTTACGACACTAAAGTGCATGTAAGCCCTTAAGCACGATAGGCGAGATATTAGCCACTAGCCACCAATGACGGCATAACAGTTGATATAATATGTAGTTCGAATTCATTTTGTTCAGTCAAAAGATTGCACAAGTTATATAAGTTTTACAAGTTCTCTGGGCCTTTTTTCTTTCACCATGACTCTTCGTATCTTGGGATCCAGTGTCATCCTTAAGTTAAAACGACTTGACTTTGGTATTGATAACTTTGGGTTAGAAAACCGCGTTTAATTTGTGTTTACTATTTCTCAAGTTCAATATCTTCACGATAACTGCCTTACAAGAAAGTGTATTCAATGATAAACTTTTTTTTAAAACATGCAAAGATATTTGAAATTTTTCTACCTACAGTCCCACAAGTATGGCTGCAACTCAAGATTTGCGAGTTTGCACAGTAATTGTACAAGTTGGTCCATTCTCGCTATACATAAATCGCGAAAGAAATTTTCAAGTGCTCGGTAAAACCGCTGGCGTCTGAATTAATTTTGTTCTAGCGAATTTACAATGTTCCAGTTGTTGAGTTTCTAGGAGAAGTTGGAATGGTCCTTCAACGCTTGTATGGGTTCAAAGTTGTGTTGTTTATGGAAGAATTTATCTGACTGGTGTCTGAATGTAGGATTGTGTTGGTTTATGACGCAATACTAATAATAATGACTACAGGATGAATAGTCAAGGGTCAAGATTTCAGTTATAATGACCGTAGACTAAAGTGCCTATAATTTCGAAGAAATTCAATAGTCAACAACTGATATACCTAATCTATATTAAAGAATAAAGTAGACGAGGGCTTTCCATAAATAAATTTTAGTTTTGGCAGACTGCGACTGCTTTTTGACCCTTGACTGTAAATACCTACTAAGTGTCAAAGTCAAAGTCAAATATATTTATTCAGCTAGGCCGAAAAGCGGCATTTTTGAACGTCAAAGAATTAAAATTTAAATTTTCAAGTAATAAAAATTGATTATACCGTGCATTCGGAAAAGTAGCTTGTTATGGAGAAGAATGCACAAGAAACTCCATACTAACTCCTTAAAAAAAAATTGTTTTACAATATTTACATAAGTACATACATTAATAAATTCATCTATGTGCGGACGATGCACCCAGAATAGCACTACACACTATACTACGTACAGGTATAAAGTACTAAAAGCATTAACAGGTCAATTCATTAATTTGATAAATAGGAACATGGTTCTCACATACTTAAAAATATTGCAAACATTGGTAAAATACCTAATTCAACAACAACGGAACAGTGTGTGAGACAAATTCTTTAAAAAAAAACAATAACTATGAATACATATATAAATTAACAAATTTGATTTCGTCCACGCTTAAGTTTGCCCTATGGAGCAGGACCAGCATGTTTCCAAGCACTGCTTTATGACATCACTTCCTCATACATACCTACATATAATAGGTAGTAGATGAAAACTTTCTCCAGTAGCAAAATGTCATTAGAGAAATTCTCCAAGATTCTAAAACAGCTGAGTAAGTTCAAATTGGAGAACCAAGTTAGATTTAAAAAGTTCTATTTCCGATTGAACACCTAGTAGGTATCCTACTATTATGAATGTGAAAGTCTGTTTGATTCTGGAATGATTGAATGGCATTAGATGCAATTTGGGACACTGGTAGGCCATGACTTACCCATGGCCCATGAATAGGATATAGGAAGGACACTTCGTCCAGTAGTATGTGTTCCGTCGTACGTTAAATATTCATTTTTATGACCAAAGACAATCATGGTAATATGATAGTCTTTGGTACCCACACATTGAGCATGTTGCCAAGAGATTGAGGAAATTAAGTTGGCTGTTCAGGATTCTTAGATATGTCGTTCCCAAGGCTGCCAGTAATCATTCAGGCCATCAAAAAGATTTTCTTAAGATGATTTATATTATGCTATTTCAGGGTACCCACACATAGAGCATGTTGCCAAGAGATTGAGTAAATTAAGTTGGCTGTTCAGGACTCTTAGATACGTCGTTCCCAAGGCTACCAGCAATCATTCAGGCCATCAAAAAGATTTTCTTAAGACGATTTATATTGCGCTAGTCCAGCCAGTACTTTCCTATTGTATAACTGTCTAGCGGTGGAAATGCACAACGCGCTCTTATAAGTGTATGTACTTTAAAAAAAAGAGATATCCTACTGAAGACCTATTTCGACTTAGTAACTTGCTCTCAGTCAGGAAACTTTATATTAAACAAATTATATTAAAAAAAAACATAAGTCCCTTTCCTATGATGCTGGCATACTGAAAAAAAGAAGGAAACATGATATTAAATATCCCTAGGACAAGACTTTGCCTTGCCAGTATGCAATTTAGGAAACGATCTGCTGCGCTATATAATAAAATCAATGAATACATCAATATTTACCCCAAACACTACTACGACAGTAAAAAAAAATGGAATGGATACAAACGCTTGCCTATAATGATATCGAAACAATCCTGAAACCTTGACACATACATACCCTCACACTCATGTACTCTCAGTTACACCTACAGTACACCCATTTGATTTAAATAAAATTATTGTTAATTTATGTAGTTTTAGCATCAAAATTAGGTATACGTTTTGCTTTTTGGATAATATGTCTTGATATGGAAGAGCGGACTCTCTTAATACAGGCACTGTCTGCCTAAATTCAAAAAGGAGGATCTCATTAAAAAAAAAAGTTTATACCAAAACTTGTTTTAGCAATAAACATTTTTTTTATTACTTCTCACGTTTTTATTAAGCCAGTGACAACTTAGTAGCTGTTCGTAGTTTCAACCAATTGTGGCTGTATTGAAAATATATTATATTTCTCACACCAAAGGTACTAACACCAAAATTGTTAAAACTTCCACCACGTCAGTGAGGGTATACAAACTACACTCACACATACACGCGGACACAGAAGGCTTTATATTAAAAAGGTTCGCGCCTCTCGCACAGACAGATGCTGTGAATGTGGCTGTTAACGCCTAGTTCTGAACTCATGCCAGGCATCTGATGCGAGATATGTTGGAGCCACTTTTGTTAATATAATTCTGGAAATTGCTCTGGTAAGTTTGATAGCTTGGGCTAAAATATTTCAACGTAATTTTGTTAAGAGAATTGTTGCTAATTGGACTATTCATATGAAATATAAATTCATTCATCTTAAGAACAATTGTTTTATCCATATACATTTAAATATTCTTTTCATTTAATATGCTCAACTTTTTGGGTGTTTTCTATTATCATTAATTTATGTTCTAAAAGATAATAAAAAGCATGGACAACTAAGACTAATAATTTTAGAAAACTATTTAGATTGCTAGCTGTCAGTTAGAATTCCTTTGTATCTAAATGCCGTCGATAGATAAATCTAATTTTAGTTCAACCGATGCAGTAGTTCTCAAGAAAAGCTTGCATGGACAAACATACCAAATATAAATCAATAAGAATCTAATGTAATATATAGGTATACTACGTTAGGTACTTATTGATAATGTTTCAATCAACAACTGAATTATTTATGTCTTCAACAAATATTTTCATTTGAGATGCTGTTAAGTGTCTCATGGTAATTTTACGACTGCTGTAAAATTTACCATCCAATTATATCAAGGATGGTTCATTTTTTATGACGGCAACATTGCCCAAGTAAATGCCTAGTAAATAAAATGTAAAGATTTATTGACATCTTAACTGGTTTCATATATATTTTGTAAGCTTTATTTTTATAAGTTCGACATAGATTTAAAAAAATAAGCCTCTTTGGGTAAAACGTTGCAATATTATCCCGTGGTACTATTCTACATAACCAGAAGTCGGCATACAAATAACAAACATGGTTTCCATAACACAAGGTACCTACTAAATACCCTAACCATATTTTCGGGTCATTGTTCCCATTGACGGTGACAATTATCCGAGGGTTTCATCCCTAGCCAATGTAGAATCTATCTCACCAGCAGACAAAGAGCTCCCCTGCTTCCCTATAACAATAAACGCACATACAAACTTAAGGGATCCAGGGCGCGTCACGGTTCAAGTTAAAATGGTCTTTCCCGTTAGGACAATGTTCAACCTTTATACCTTTTTTAGTGTTTGTACTCAACGATCTGGAACTAAACTTCCGCAAATAATGTTAGTAATGCTTGTTTTTAGTTGAACTGTAATTATGGACACGTTTCTCTGGGTAAATTTTTGTATAGATAGTTCAACTCATCTGTGCGCGTGGCGCCATCTGTGCATGCGCTTGTAATAATATAATAATACATTATGCATTTATGTGGCAGTGACGCGGCAGTCGCCATCCGAGCAAACAACTACCCAAACATGCTTACCCACACATAGCGCCGCGCGCAAAGATTAGTTGAACTATAATCTATACTATGAAACGAACTTAGAAATAATCGATAGGTATATTGCGGGTGCTGACTGATACTAAACTAATTATTTCAGAAAAAAAAGTCCGAAAACAAAGCTAAATTCTAACAGTCATAGCAATTGTATTGTCAAAGAGCCATAATGTAAGAGATTGGAATACATGACATTTCGGTACCGTTGATTGTCTCGAAAAAACAATAATTTAATCAATCCCTTATATTTTGGCATTAAATCTATCGCCTTTGCTGATATCGAATGCCACTTGTCTCGACCTCTGATCGCTGAGGATATCATCAATTTTGTCTAAAACCAATGTGTACCTATCAATTATTCTCACGTACTGAAAGTATGGAATAGTTTAAAATACAAATATAGTATGATAAATTGTGTCTTACACAGCGCAAGATAAGTTTTCAAGGACAGGCTTGAAAAACTTATATTGCGCTCAAATATTAAAGAGAACTCAAATACGTCCATCGCTCTCTGGCTCAGGACTTGACACAGCTTTGCAACCAACTTTTCTTCGTTAATCCTATTCAGCCATGGCATGAGCTATTCACTAGTATATCTCATGCCGACACAAGAGAAGACGTCGAATAGATGGAAAACGATGAAGATGGATGAATCTGCTCAAGATTTAAAATCTTTCAAAAGAATTTCAAGACCTACTCGTAAATGACAGTTTTGATAATCAATTGTAGATGGACACTATATAATCTGTAATGTTAGCCAATAAACATAACTACAAATTTATATTACTAACATCAATTGCACCAATTCAATTGAATTATGTTAGTTCGTTATCGTTAATAGCTGGAATTGGGCATTTCCTATTTATGTCACGTATAGTCCTATCGCATATCGGCGTTATGTTTATTAGTCGCGCTAAATCACGACTAATTGTCGCAACTGCTGCTGAGGCCATCCCGCTGAAATTGGAAACTGCCTAATATCGGCTCTTTATAATATTCTGTAATAATATTTGAATGGTCATCTGATTCGACACAACAATAACCCTGTCAGTCATTCTAGTTATACCCTATTAGCTTCTGCCCGCGGCTTCGCCTGCGTTAAAAGTGTTTTATTATATCAAGAGATCATTATACTAACATGAGTTCATCGGGATAGAAGTATCACAAGTAGAGTCTGTCAAGCGAGTCGTGTCCACAACCCTTTTACTGATTTCTTATAATGGCAATACTATGATCTGTCAAACAGATTGTCACAAATTCTGTTATAACCTCGTAATAATCCGGTTTTTGTTGAGTTTTTTAATGTTATAATGCCGAAACCTATTAAAAGTAGTGTCAGGAGCTTGTTGTTTACAATGATTAATAAATATAATCATGTACAGAGTGAATCTGACGACGTGTTATCGCAAAAACGACGACTTTTGGATGAAATCGTTTCAACATCAGGTAGGTTGGCAACAACATATTGATACTTTCAGCACAATAAACTTATCTGACTTTTTTTATTTTACTGTGATGTGATCACGATTTCCATTTTGGTTTAGATCCAGACGTCGTGTTCATGACCGTGAAACTTACTGAGGCATCTGTATGTGAAAACTACTATAAAGATTGTTGTCAGTGTTGACACCTGAAAGATTTTTGAATTTGCCGCTTTTTTCATGGGACTAGACTCGCTTGACAGACTCTATGTGTTAATTACAGGTTATAATCTATTTGTTTGCAAAATTTCATGCAAATCCGCCGTTTTTGCGTGATTAAAACACAGACATACAGATTTTAACATTTATAAAATTACTAGCTTTTACCCGCGGCTTCATTCGCAGTGAAGCAATTTTTTTTTTTTTTTAAATAAAAAGTATCCTATGTTACTTCTAATGCCTCCAAGAATTTATGTACAAAGTTTCATGATGATCGGTTCCGTAGTTTTTGCGTGAAAGCGTAACAAACAAACTTACATTCACATTTATAATATTAGTATGATTCGTATATAACTGAATATAGAGGCCGATCTGCGAAAAATGTTTAACATAATTTCGGTGGAAGAGTACCTACCATCTTAATTGGGATTGTTGTTTAGTGCTAATTAGCATAATCAAACCAATTAGTTGAATGGGATTAACATAATCAAACCAAATAGTTGAATAGGTCTTAATGTATATTATACGACTAGGAGAAAATTATAACCTCAAAGCATCAGGATATATTCCAATTAGTTTTAAGCATAATGTCTTATAGAGAAAACCATTTGCAGTTCTTAATAGATGCAGATAGAAATTAATCCTCAGCAGCAAATCTTCACAACTTGCTTGACAATATTTGAATAATTTTTAGTATCTAATTACAAGGGATTACAGTTCAAAATCGCTTGCATATAATATTTTAAAGTGTATTAATACAATATGGTACCTATTTCTTTGAACCCGGTGTAAGTAGCGATGAAATCCCGCTTAATAACCCTCTTAGGAGATAAATATTCGGATATTTCCGAGTGTTTCCGACACAACGACCCGACACCACGACTTTAACTGAATTATGTTGGTCTATGAAGAACCGCATACGAAAACACCGTTTTTTGCTAATGATCAAACTAAAGAGAAGCTTGTTTTATATATTTATCTGTTTCAATGTTCAAAACAGGCAAAAGCATAAATGGCACCAGCAATTTAGAATCGAAAATAAATCAAATACAAATTTTAAAATATATCCTTTTCCGCGCAACAAAGAACAGAGTTCAGTCAGTATATTTTTTCGTTCCATTTTCAAACGAGATTAATGTAAAGGCTGTTTTTAAACAAAAATTGCATAGAATTTTCATAAATTGGAACATATTGTAGACACCTCGAGTTGGCAAATGTAAAATTGCTTATATTTGTGGCAAGAGCTCCCTCGGGACAGGGTCCGTGTTACCGGTTTAATATTGGCATTATTTTTTATTAACCCCTGTTTATTCGAGGCCGTCCGATATCAGTATTAAAGTACATATAACTCTTCACGTTTGCAATGTTAGTGTAATTGATTTTCGGTGTTTTGTTAAAAATTTAAGGATAAATTGGGTCATTATATTAACAGGCTTACATGAATTGGATATTATTTGTTGCGTCTTTTTGAAAGGTTATACATATGAATTAGCCTGATTAAGTTATGATTCAGTAGTGTTTCTGCGGTCCAACCTTACCAGAAGTCATACATAGGCAAACCCAAAGTTATGTAAATCATCGTCTGGTTTTTGTGGCGTCGCGTCGGTTTGCCATAAACAGACGAGGTTTCATTTTCACGGCATCAAAAATGCTAATTTTTGTACATCAAATTCTACCTTTATCCTCGTTTTTGCGGAATATTTCATTAAAACACAAAATGACTGACGAATAAAAGGTTTTCTCTTTTTTTCAGAGCGCTGGCCCCTGGTATACATGTGACGCCCGAAGCGAAAATGGCACAGTCTAAAATGGCGGGTGAAAGATCAATATGACCTACCAAAAGGTAAGCCTATCCTTGTCGCACTCACGAGCTTTTTAGTTCTGTCTCTGTCAGTCGGAGCGGCGTATCACAGTTTCGATATGTCGTATGACGGTACAGATTTCAGTTGCGAATTTTCACGGAGTCCTCGACGTGTGGACCTTTTAGAGTTCTAGACGACCACGTTATGTTTGTTATGCGATTAGCGATTTGCGGTGAATGTCATTACATCGGGCCTAGAGATAATGCTTGATTATGAAAATTCGAGCGTTTAAAATTATTTTACGGAGTGTAAACATTTAATTGGCAATCTTGCTAATTGAACTTCTGCTTCGCCCCGGAATTAAAATAACAAAGCAGACGATTTAACCAAAGCTATCAAAAATTAAAGGTAAACTCGTTTCTGCTTATCCTTTTGATACAGTGGCGACGTGGAAAAACATTCTTTATTAAAGGTTCTTAAAACTTATTTAGACGTGGCCTGCGTAAAAATTGTGTTGTAAAAAGTTCAGGAAATATTAGCGTTGATTTATAGGTGAGTCGAAACTTTGTAGGTAGCCTGTCTGCGATGTTTTGTAAGCATGGTTTGAGCTGAGATTAAGAGAATTAATGAGAGACAGTAAAAAATAAAGTGAGCAGAAGCACACGTTCTTTATGTTTTCAGATTTAAAACAAGCCGCATAAAAAGACGCAAGACAGAATGAAAACATAAGTGCTAGTAATGTTCACAGCGTCGCATCGTAAACTTTAATACTCGTATAACTAAATTTTTAGTCGTGCGTTGTAGAAAATAGGGGAACATACGTTCTTGAGGTTGTTTATCGCAAATTGTTTAATTTAATCCTTGGCGTTACGTCAGGCAAATACAAAACATACTGTTATTGTACACGGAGCAAGAAAAAAGCTGAAAAAACGGTCCGCGTTTGTGCAGACGCACGATGAAAAGTAACATTTTATTACAAAATGGATTTTTGTCCCTTATGAGACGGAAAATAAGTTACTGTTGCTATGTGCCGGAATATAGTTCAAGGAAGTATTTTCGGATAACTTGGCTTAAGAATAAGTTGTTTATAGATAATTTTTATTGAAATTGAAAATTGCCTTCAACTGACTTTCTTTTTGGGTAAGCTTTAAGGCTTTTGTTAACTTTTATATCTAACATTTAAAATAAATTTAACATCTCGTAGTTGTCTGGTACTATATTCATAATTGTACCTAAACACTTACAACGTGAAAAGCCTAAACAAACAACTTTTTTTTATCGTCTTTCAGTAACAAATGATTGTACGATCGCCACCGCTTTTTTCAACTTTGTTGTTATTTTAACGCATTAACTTTAATGACGTGTATCTCTTGAAAATTTATATACAAGTAGCTCTAGTCCAGAATTGTGAATCGAATCCAATTTTATATGTTCATTAAAGCTTTACATTAGGGTCGTTCGCGGGTCGCTAGTAATCGAAGAGTTAGTACCGGCACGGCGCTGCCCGATTTATTGCTCGCTTTCATCGATTCTGATGGCTACAGTTCTGTAACGAAAATGAAAAAACCCTCTATAGATACAGATACTTATGTAGATGTACGGAACCGAAAGTTGTCAGTAGGTATAAGTCTTTCTTTCGGCTACCGTAATGTCTCACGGAATTTTCCAATAGTTACAAAGCTTTTTACAATAAATTACCAATTCAAAAGATAGTTACTGAAACCATTCTAAATTAAATGCAAATGAAACATCTTCCAGTTTTTCCACACACATTACAGATCTAGGATATTTTTCCGTTCCATCATCCCTTACTGGCTGAACACTTAACAAAAGCTCTTCGAATCCCACCGCAGAAGTAAAAACCAGGAATCTGCTCTCGTCACTTTATCAAACATATATTTTAGCCTATTAGCAAAGGAATTTCTTCTCTAAACGCTCAAAATTAGAGCTTGCTTTTCAGTGTCAAGGCGTTAATGGTTACGTCGCTTGACATGCGACACGGATCATCCCTTGAGGAGGTAAAAAACTGAATAATTCGCGTACATATCTCGTGACACGGTACGCGTCTTGGGAGTGGCAACAATTTCCTATTTGGTCGATCCGACAGACATCGCTATAAAAAATACGCTATTTGCGAGAAGTAATACGTTGACATGTCGTGGAAACATGGCGTTATACCGCCAATGATAACAGACTGAGATATATTGCGACATATTTGTTATTTGAATACTCAAATAACATTACGCTTTACAGAAAATCGCTCAAAAATGTTACTCAGATTTATCGAGATCTCGTAAACGCTTTATCGAAAACGTAAGTCTAGAATAGAGAAAGATATGTTATTTGCATTAGAATGTATTGCATATTTGATAGAAGAACGGATTGCTTGCGATGATTTTACGAAGACGCTCGTTTCAGAGATTTGTGTTTTATATAACTTCGGAAACATATTTATCGTCGCGAAGTTTGTGAAAAATAGGGCGATAAAAGGTTTTTGGACAGGAGTGAAAGATTAGACGCGGAATTTAGAATAAAAAGATAGATTTTTTTAAATGGGGTGCAGTTTTTATATTATTTTATTGATAATTTTTCGGTCTACTGCTTTTGGAGTATTCATAAATCGAGTAGATACTGGGTTATCTTGAAAATATTATGTAACAATATTAAAGGGTGGGATTGAAGCGATGATTCCTGGGAAACTTTGTGAGGGTCGAGTTGGCTGAGATAAAAAGGGTGCGAGGAGAGTGGGGCAATAATGCGGGGGCTATGGGGCTATAAGGGCGTCCTTCGATGCTCACGATCTCACTGTCTTTTAACTGAGTGCGTATTTAGATACGGTATGAATACTGTATGGTGAGAACGGCATTTTATTTTTCAGTTGTTTGTTCCGTCAAAAATTACGGCTTCTGTTTCTTTTTTCGGAGCAGCTGGTCTGAAGTTTTGTTAGGGTATTTTATTTTCTTTCTTTTGGAAGAGTTGTATTTTTGGAAAATTATGCTCGGAAGCATAGTGTATATACAATTGAAAGGATCCAGAAATATAAAATATAATACCCAATGAAAATAATTTCGTTTAAATATGCCTAACGTTAATAGATAAACGAAAGTATCTTAATTAAATTTATATTATTTAGATATTATGGAAAAATCACATTTCAAGGTGTAAAATTAAACAAAAGTTTTCCTAAACTATCCATATAAAAACATGCTCCAATATATTTTAACCCCATAAAAACAAAACCAAAATACTTTGAATAATTTACAATATGATAAGTTTAATACTTCAGTCTCTGAGAATATGAAAGGACACGAATCCCGATCCTGATGTTATTTACATGAGTGGCCCGATAAATGTAAGGACGGAGGGTAGGCAGCTATTTACCCACGCTAGCCAATAGCTCAGGGATGGCAAACCTTTACACGCGTGCCAATGCGCAACAAAATAATTCGAGCACACGAACGAAATTAACGATTGTCATGATGACTTCAGAGGCACTAGAAAATTGTCATTCGACGTCTGCGATGGTGGTGGTCAAAATGCCAATATTTAAGGAATTGATCACGTGATATTTAGGTGGCGCTTGAAAATCCCATGCATTTTGACATTTTTCCGATCGCTATTGCGACTCTTTTGTTGATAGAATTTCACTTATCTACAACCTCAGTTCAACTATCATTCTGCTTAAAATAACAGAATAAAGTCTACTGTTTTAAGGTTGCCCTAGTCGGTGGCACGAACTATTTTGTAGCCGCTGTTAAAATGCATGCTATCTTATCCGACAACACATACGGAAGGGATAGACGCTGTGATGAGCAGTATCAAGCTAGTACGCGTAAGAATACACAATCAGGGTGTAAAAATAATAAATAGATGATAATTTAGAACGAAAAGGAGCGCGCGAAATTTTATAAACAGACCTTTGGGAATATGAGTATCGAGAATGTATTTGTTTAAAATATAATTATTTGCATTTTAACTGCAAATTTCTTTCTTTTCATGGTTTTTATTTCCGCCCAAAGATGCGTTGAAATTAATATTAAAATATGAAACTTAAGACGCTCATAACTTTCAAATAAACGTTTTTTTACTTTTTTGTTTACATACGGGGCTAGATAGTGATAAGAAAAATTGATATCATATTTTATTTTGAGCGTACAGCGTCAAACAGTGGGGTAAGCGCCATACTACGTTTGTATGGAAGAATGACTGACTAGGGCAACCTTAAAATATAGTTTGCCCGCGGTTTCGACCCTCATGATAAGTGTTTTATTATCACGAGGGAACATTATCCCAGAATGAAAAGTATCCTCTGTTTTAATCTAGCTTATGAAATATTTGTAACCTCAAACAATATATTTACTATTATGTTATTGTCTGGCAGACAAAGTTTTAATTTTACTATTATTAATTTTGCTGTGCATTAGGTAAATCACTGAACCAATATTATCTGGCACGGCCAAGTAACAATACATTTTTATATAAATAATGTAGAAATAAAAATGTACCAAAAAAGGTTCGCCATCCCTGCGATAGCCTATGATACGCGTAATCTTTCGGAAAAGGGTTCTGTAGTCGACACGGCTAAAGTGACAGCTACGAACGTATCCCGATTCTACACGCTGTCTTTTTTGCAAACGATAGGAGTGACAGAGATGGCGTATTGATTTGAATGTTGGTTTTAGTGTGAATAGGTAAGAAAGCATGAATGAGTTCAATGGCTACTTCTGTAGTTTGAATTCTGAGTTGTGTTCGTTCGAAGTGGGTATTGATTTTCAATATTTTAGCGGTACATAATTTATTTAGGACATGTAGAAATTCATAATTCTACGAATATAAAACCTACCTAGGGTAATATAACAATGGTGAGTGTTTATTTACTTTTGCGTCTACTATAAAATACGGTTTCTAACTATCTAGAGTAATAATTGGAAAGATATAAAGAATTCATATTATAATAAAGTTACTTATCTATTATAATTATTTATTCAAAGCCCCTTCCTATTCTACACCAAATAAAATTATAAACGTAAAATCTGTAACTATGTTTAATGTTTGTATGCTTTTTATTTAGCACGCTTTAACGGAGGGTGATCAGACTTAATTATTTTTTATTAAATTTGGCACATCGTGATCTGGATTACAATTGGTACCTATAGTTTTCTATCTCGGTAATACATCCACGTATCATAATTCTCGACGTTCACGCGGACGAAGCCAGTGTTAACAGCTTGTTATTCATAAAATTAAACATAAGCTGCAATATCCTCAAACAGTAATTTCACATTCCGAAACGAAACAAGAGATCCGACACTTTTCATATTTCACGCTTAAAACTTGCATGACATGCGCCAACAATTCGAAATTCAAATCTTCAAACAAACAGATTAAACCAATGTTTGTCAACACATCAATTAATTATATTATTTGGGCTTGGTCATGTTGGCCATTGGCGTCGAATACTATCAGACACCTCTGTTTGTTACCCTTATGGCTACAAATGGCCTGCGTATAATTATTATCGCACTGATTTATAGCCCAGGTACCGTTAGCAGAATATAAACGGTAACATTATGGTCGTCTTCCGTATGAAGCCTTGATTATGACGGTCGTAATTGTGTTTTGGCGTTTACTTAGATGAGTGGGGTAACACACATCTTGTGAACATTTTGTGAGGTGTGTAGATATGTAAAATGATTTATGTGTGTTATAGGTAATCTGTGAAAACCAATAATTGTATACAATTCCTATGAAATCTATGGAATTCTGGGCTTATTTATGAAATGATAATTCTAACTTTAAATAATACACACATTTCCTAGGGAATACATACATATCCTACGATTTATATACAATTCTTAATTTCAATGATATGTACATGAAAGAATTAATGAATAAATAAATGCAATAATATATCAGTATACAAAACAAGTTTTTATAAAGATTCTCAGTACAATATTTTCATTGGTATTGGTTTTTGTAAGGTTTCGTCATTATATCAACATCAATTCAGCCGAAAGACATCCATTTTTTTAAATTTAAAACTAGCGGACACCTCGCGGTTTCACCTGCGTAGTTCCCGTTCTAATGGAAATACAGGGATAAAAATTAGCCTACGTCACCGAGGTATAGTGTGGCTTACCAACGGTGAAAGAATTTTTGAAATTGGTCCAGTAGTTTTTAAGTTTATTCATTACTTACAAAAATATAAATCATTCCTCTTTATAATATTAGTATAGATAGGCTCGCGCTTGACCACTATCTCACCTGATGGTAAGCGATGATGTGGTAGACGATGAAGCACGCTTGCCTAGAAGTAACCTATTCACCGTTGAGTTAAAGTACCCCAGATTGTAGCTATCGGGAAACAAACACTCCGGCAGAGAATTCCACTCCTCAGCTGTACGCATAATAAAAGTATTCTCAAAACGTTTAGTGCGTATGGGTTAGATGTCCACCATGTATGGATGGCGCATCGCCGTACGTCTGATAGTCCGATGATGAATCGCGCTGGGTGGAATTAGATCATGCAATTCCATCGCACACTCCCCGAAATGTAACCGATAAAAACCGACAAACTGGCAACTCGACGACGATGTTCGAGGCTCTAGAGCTTTGACTTAACCAGTGCCTCATCGCCGATGAGCTTCTTGGTCTGCTTTTCGATCGACTCTAGTTCATCATGCTGGTATTTGGCAGATCCGTCACAGAGATAAGAACAGTTCTCCAAGCATGATCGAACTTGCGCTTATTACAAGCTGAGCAGCTGTTCTGGCGTGAGGTACCTTCTCACCTTTGCAAGGATCTCCAGCTTTTTGGCATCCAGCTGAGCCATTGCCTCAATGTATGGGCCAAAATTGAGAGTCAATGTCAACGTTACGCCAAGAAGCTCAAGATGGTCAGTTATTGGCACAGTCACATCTCGGCATGTTGGAGCAGGGTGAAATTGGGTTTTTTTAGCGGAAAAAAGACACGCCTGGGTTTTAGCAGCATTAAACCTGACCAGAATGGCATCGCCCGATTCGGAGACTGCTTGCAAAGATATGTTCGTGTGCTCCACCATGGCCTCCCGGAGAGGCCGGTTCTGAGGCCGATAGCACGGGCGTTGGACAAGTATCTCTCAGCTACAGTGCTGTCGTCTGCATACCCAAAAGTGCCTTGGTGAAGGCCCAGCTGGGTGAGGTTAAGCGCTAGCGAAAGCTTACAAAACTCCCGTCCAGCATTATCAGTGCCCTGGTTTGGGAAGAGCCACTCCTGGTGGTAGTCATTTAAGTACCCCAGTAACACTAATTGGGCGGAAGGGTACGATTGCTGTGCCGAATCTGGAGTCCTCAAGATTACAAAGACACCGATAGCAAATGTCGTCACGGGCGCACATACATACGCCTGCCTGTGCTTTAAAATTGTGCTCCGGGGTAAACCCTAGGTAAGAAAAGTACGAATCGTCTGACGGATTCGCTATCTGCGTCTCCGTAAGGAATAAGAGCGCTGTTTTCTCAGCCTCCAGGTGATAATGGATTGCATTGATATTTGAGTGCAGATCTCTAATACTGGTGAGGTGCACTTTGTGCGGAGGGGGTGCAGCTGCTGTTTAACTCGTTCTTTTTACTATGCATGATATTAAAGAAAGTAGTAATTGGAGTAGAGGAGAAGAAAGTGAGACGAGGTTCCACCGCTGCTAACCTACAGACACGCACTGAAAGGACGCCATCATTGGGCACTAGTCTGGAGACTGCGGGGACGCCCGAGCCCCCCCCGGAATATCCATCGGGCTCTCTCGTCGGTCGCCAACCAGCTCGATGGTGTATTCCGGAATTTTTCAACAGTTGGCGGGGGAGTCTTTCGTGTGTAGCTGGCACACTACTTGGACCCCAACTACCTGCGTTCAGCCAACGGTGCACCGTGCCTCAGATCCCGCTACCCTCCGCGACTAGTCTCCCGATACATCCTTAACAGCGTGCGTCAGGCTGGTCAGCCTACAGTTGAACAGCTATCTCGACCCAACTCCTCTAGTTGGCTACACGGAGCATCCTACCGGAACACGGCTAGGCAACTTGGCGGTACGTCTTTGCCCGGTGGGTGGTAGCAAGCCTTCGGCCGAAGCCTACCACCAGTTAGTGTCACCTGATTTGCACCACCCGGGGACCACGTGTAGGGAATTTAATCAGGAGTACACTGCTACGAACGTGGGTGACTTGGCCCCCATATCCACCGCTGAAAAAAGGCTTTCGCCAAGCGTCACCACATTGACGGGTCGGTAACAAGACTTAGTAAAAATTCAAAATAATCAGTCAAACAATCAAATGCATCTGCCTAGCCTTTTTCCAACTATATTGGGTTGTCTTCTTACCGGATGGAGCTGAGTATCAGTAGATATTTACATGGAACAACTGCCTGCCTGACCTCCACAACCAATTGGATAACACGATATCCCTTGGAAAGACTGGTGTCAGATTCCCTCCTCGCTATCTAAAGATGGACCTATCCGCGAACAACCTCAGCAAGCGTGGCTTAATCTTGAAGATCAACCCGTGCGGCTGTTATAATTTAGCCATGAGCTCCTCAATCAGAACACAATTAACAAAGTCATAAAATTAAAAATAGGTATTTTCTTCTGAACTTTTGAACTATCTATGTCAGCCACGTGCAAACGTAGTGAATGCTTACGCGCTACTTATCAAACCCTATTTTATCCCGTAAAGGGGGGCCAATAGCCTGTTTTTAACAGATTTTCTATTGCGGCTTAGGAATTTTATATAATTCGTAGGAAACATGTAAAATTCAATTTATCTCATACTTTTCCGATCGATTTTCGGCATTCTTTAGATTTTGTAGGCAATGTATAAAATGTCTGATTTCATACATTTCCTATAAATTATATGCAAAATTATAAAGAAAAAAACATTTCCAAATGGAATATGAAGAATTGTGGCCAGCGTTTTCTTTTGACCTTAGTGCTTGAAAATGTTTTTTTGTTCAGTTGTTCAGTTCACTGAACGTTTGGTGAGCTAGATTTGGACGCCATAATGATCTATGTCAGCCACGTGCAAACGTAGTGAATGCTTACGCGCTACTTATCAAACCCTATTTTATCCCGTAAAGGGGGGCCAATAGCCTGTTTTTAACAGATTTCCTATTGCAGCTTAGGAATTTTATATAATTCGTAGGAAACATGTAAAATTCAATTTATCTCATACTTTTCCGATCGATTTTCGGCATTCTTTAGATTTTGTAGGCAATGTATAAAATGTCTGATTTCATACATTTCCTATAAATTATATGCAAAATTATAAAGAAAAAAACATTTCCAAATGGAATATGAAGAATTGTGGCCAGCGTTTTCTTTTGACCTTAGTGCTTGAAAATGTTTTTTCAAGTAATAGTAATTATAACTAATATATAACAGTATAAACTTTAAAAAAGGAGGTAATTTGTCTTCTAGTATTCAGCTCTTTTTATCCATACCGACGTGAAAGGGCTCGACCATGATAGTTAAATAATTTCACGTACTTACCGTTTTTCCGGTCGAAAAGGCCTGAAAAATACTCCCTATTTTCACAAAAGTTACTGCTACAAAAACACATAAAAATCAGCAATAACATATTTTTATTACCTTCAGAAACTTTTCCAATATTATTCTGCTGACCGTCCTTGATGTTTGGCACTGCACTATTTCTGCATCAATTTAATGACATCATAAATCCTCAATTACATTCAGACTGCATGTGCCGTGCCTTGGACTGATAAACAGTAATATAGCGGCAAACTAATTAGTTAAACAGTTATTAGCTTTTCTTGTGATTTATTCTCGTTTCTGCATTTAATTTCTGCGGGATGACCATAAGCTCTTAGAGTAAGGTTATTTTGATATCGCGTAAGTGACAGATGTATACAAGTCATATAAATCTGTCCCTTACACACACTCAAAATAACCTCAATCTAAGAGCTTATGGTCACCCCCTGAAGTTTAATTTTACTGTTAAGGTTACACTAGTTGATCTTTCTTCCATACAAACGTAGGCTGGCGATTACTCCACTGTTTGACGATGTACGTTCAAAATAAAAAATGATATCAATTTGTCTCATCATTATCTAGCCCTGTATGGAAAAAGTAAAAAAATAAAATGTTTGAAAGTTATGAGCATCGAAAGTTCCATATTTCAACACTAATTTTAACGCATCTTTGGGCGGCAATAAATACCATAAGAAGAAGGAAAATTGCAATCCATCCAGGGATAGATTAGTAATTCAACAATGCAAATAATGTTATTTTGAAAATATACATTTAATCATTTTTTCATGATATCTAGACTCCCAAAGGTCTGTTTATAAAATTTCGCGCGCTCGTTTTCGTCCTAAATCATCATCCATTTCAATACAAATTTGTAAAACAATTCGTACGCGAACTAGCTTTTTGTTCTCATAACAGCGTCTATCTGTTTCGAACGTGTTGTCGGATGAGATAGCATGCATTTTAAGGGCCTTCCACCGCTTTAGTGCCGTAAAACAGTTACTTTCTAAAGCATACTCCTCGGTAACGGCTAGGTTAAAAGGTTTGAAAAAGAAATATATATATTATTGATTCATGTACATTATTTTTGAAACAAGGTTTTTTCGTGTAACTAATAGTATTGCTTTAAAAAATAATTAACAACACGATATTTTTTTGCAACTTTTGGATACTCCTCCAAAACGACTTGGATGTTTACACAGAAAAATTGATGGCTGGAATTTCTTCATAACTGAAACAGCATATGTAAATCAAATAATATTTTGCAAACAAAACTGTTCAAAAGGAGGTTTAATATTGATATTTCGAGCGGGCGCACGGCCAGTACTGCGTTTACATTGGGGCGTATATATCGCCTTAACCTCGCGTAAAAATAGTTCATGCCTTCGACTAGAGGAACCTTAAGAGGAAATGTGGGCAGAGAGCTCCGACTAAATTCCCTTGGTAAAAAGTCATAATTCGAGGTTTGGCTCTCGCTTTTTCCTCCTCCAATATTGGAACAATTTAAAAGACATTCCATAAACTGGAAAACAAAGATATATACTATGCCCCTATGTTTTTCTTTTATAATTGTCAAAATTTTTGGGCATACTTTTATTATGCGTACAGCAAAGGAGTGGAATTCCCTGCCGGAGTCTGTATTTCCTGATAGCTACAACCTGGGAGTCTTCAAGTCAAGAATGAGTAGGTTTCTTCTAGGCAAGCGTGCTTCATCGTCGACCACATCATCGCTTACCATCAGGTGAGATAGTGGTCAAGCGCAAGACAATCATCAATAACAAACAAAAAAAAGAAACTTTTACGATGGCCCTCCATTGGCAGTGTAATTTTGAGCGTCTTTTGAGGGTTCTAGTGCTTCTAAAGATAAAGTATCATCAAAAAGGAAAATATAGGGGCATAGTGTATATCTTTCTTTTTCAGTTTATACAGTCAAATATTGGAAGAGGAAATAGCGAGAGCCAAACCTCGAATTACGAGTTTTTACTTAGGAGATTCAGTCGGATGTCTGCGACCGCATTTCCTCGAGTAAAAAAGTAATAGTAATACTAGCCTGTAACTATCCCACTGAAGGGCAAAGGCTTCTTCTCATATAGAGGTGATACGAGGATTGATCACCACGGTTGCTTAATGCTGGTTGGCGACCAAATTTATCTATACGTGTCTGTATGTAATATCAAAAAACAACGTTTTATTGAATGCATGTGAAATTATATACGGTACTAATAAAGAATACACAATTTTAAGTTCTTGTCGGTCTGTCTGTGTTTCTATATGTCTGTTTGTTCCGGGTTATCTCCGAAACGGCGAAGGGACTTTCACTGGCAAATAGTTGATTTTATAAGGAATAACATTATGCCCTTTATCACAGAAAAAATCACAGGTTCTACGGGAAAAAAAATACTAGTTTGACGCGGACGAAGTCGCGGGCAACAACTAGTATTAACTATAAGTCCAAGTTTCCTCACGATATTTTGCTTCCTTCGAGTAAAAATAACTTTTGTTGTTTTCTTTTAGGTGCTTTAAAGAGATTGGAAGACTCATAGAATGCAGGTCGTGTTTCGTGATCGGAGTAAATGAATGTCGTTGCATTAGTATTCGAAGACTTCCTTGGGACGTCTCTCTTCTTTGGATGAGACTGATTTTCAATTCAGAGGTATATATTTTGTTTTATGACTTAAACATGATCTGTTAAATTTTGAAGAAAATTCTAGAATAACGGCGAAAACTGTATGGAAGCTTAAACATTTCGATAAATGTGAAGTTTCAAAAGAATTTTCCAGATTAATATCTTGAAGACAGCTACAATTACGCTTTAGAAACTTTCTCTTTCTGCTTCTACCTCATTTTCATTACTCGTGGACCACCAACATTTTCCGAACAGACCTGCCGACATAAAAACTTCACACATTAACTAATGCCTTAACTCTTAAATTGAATTTGTACCAATTCTTTCGTAGTTTCAATAAATTACATGACGGTAGCTTGATGCAGGCTTATTTGGCAAAGAGTTTCCATATCGCAACATTCGCAGCGAGCTTGCAGCTGCGTTCTGTCCTGATTGCTTCGGAAGTTTGTGCGCTCCCAACTGATTGCGGGATGAAAGATACGTGTGCTGAATGTCTGGATGGCGTTTGATATGAGATTTATAATAAAATTTGCTGGTATTACGGGTTTAAAGTGAGAGTTTTATGGTGATTTGGTTATAGTTAGTAAAAGGATTTAATTTGATTTAAAAAAAACATCGTATTTAATGTACTCATGTATGACGTATATCGTAGCGACCTAAACTTTAGATCGATTTATTCGGTAGATTTTTAAGTTTCTTACTATCGGTAAAATCAGTAATTGCTTTCTGTTTTAAATGTGCAGCGCCAATGGCAATGAGCAATGCCAATGCAGTGCAGCATCGAATATACACAAAAATTACACAAAAAAAAAACTTTATTTCTTACCATTGTACACTAACTTTATTTTCAGATTATCATTATATACGTGGGTTGTGGCGTACAACAAAGAATAGCACAGACAATCTATGAAAACTATGGAATTTTAGAATCATTTATTCCAATACTATTTCTGCCAGCGGCTTAACCTGCGTGAAAAGTGTTTTCTTATCACAAGGGAACAATAAACGAAGATGAAGCTATGTGCTATTCCAGACTATAATCTATCTTTGTGCCAAATTTCATCCAGATCCGTTCAGTCGTTTTAGTCTGATTGAGTAACAAACATACACACTGTGTGTGTGTGTACACATACACAAACTTACGCCTTTATAATATTAGTGTGATATATTAAGTAAGATTTTGAAATATTTCTGGTTCTATTGTAATAATATTGGTCCTAACTCTGCATTATAATTCACAAAAACACTAAACTCTTTTAAAACAATATGTACAGTATGTGCAATATAAAAACGAATGAATGAAAGTTTTACAATATGCGCAGTTTGCGAGCTACACGAAAGTTAGAGACGTGTTCCTAATAACTTTGCTATCGGTGAGATTTGTCCGTGAAATATGTGGAACGTTCTCGAACGTACTGGAATAGTGTTTTGTGCTTTTAGTTCTTGAGTTTCAGGAGAATTTTGCTTTAGTTACTTTCTCTCTGTTTTGGGCTACCGAGTTTTTAGATAAGGTCTGAATACTCACATACATCATTTTAGCCGCTTTGATGTTAGACGTTGTGAAACAGCTGAAGCCGAAAACTAGAATCAAAATTTATTTTTAAATTCGTTCGAAGGATGCTACGATTTGTTTTAGGTAGTTGCAAGTGTTTGTATAATAAACCTCCACAGATTTTATTGGATATATAAAAATATTTTTGAAATCACCAAGAATGTATGTTGGTGTACAGAGTGAATCAATTAGTAAAATATCTGATGAATGATTTATTTCTTTCGAAAGCCAAACTTGGAAATGAGATATAGAAAATTAATGACACAAGCGAGTTTATCGCCATCAACCGAACACAAATCCAGCCTCCGGGATCCCTGAGAAATTCCATATGGACAAACCCAAAAAAAAACGCCCAACCCGGGACTCGAACCCTAGACCTCATGTTCAGCAGTACCTACATGATATTAATATATGTAATGTGGATTTTAACTAATAATGAAAATCCAACAAAAAACACGACTAGCCACACAAAGAAATGCATCACAAAGCGCCGAGACAAAACAATACAGAAACCCATTTCGTGTTCCGGAAGACAAAAGCAAATACTCCCTGAGTTCAAAACATCACGAATATCTCCGATACCAAGTATCGTACGAACGGTTAAAGGAAAAACTACACGAAGCTTGTATTACTTTGTAAGTTGGTACTTACGCTCTTGGCGACAGTTAACAACTTATTATGAGACGAGACCGCAGTCGCTGCTACTAACCTCGTTACTGTTATAACGAAAACTTCCTCTGTTTCCGAAGATTCCATATAATCTTGTACGATGTAGAATATTTGCGTTGAGCTGGGTTGATTTTCTTGTCTTTGTGTGTAGTTATTTGTGGGGGAAGTACTGGTAGGCAGAGACATCTAGGTGATTGCATTTGTTTTTATAGTCATGAGTTTCTAATCCTTAATTGAGACGATGTTAGATGCAATGAGTTGGTTCGTTATATCATCTTTGTAATTAAAACATACTGCGAAAAGAATGATTTATTTAACACTTTATGTATTACACACACATAATACAGGACAAGAAGAAGGAACAGAAAAATAGGTACAGAGGTGATGGTTATTCCTTATAAAATCTTTTCCAACAAACCTGCGAAAAGAAAAATGAATAAAAGAGATGTAGACAATTATACAAGATGTAGTAAAACAATTCACAGCTAAGTAATAGACAATATAACAAATAAAATATACTGTCATATGCATACGTATAATTATTAGTGTGTTATTAGCATGTGCTAAATTAAAGACAAAAAATGGCTGATGAATCACAAGAATAATAGATAAAGTACCATCACACAATCATTATCTGCTTCATTTCAGCCGAAAGATGTCCACGCATTATATCAGAAATGTAATGACAAAGATACAAAGATTGTTAAAGTAAAAGATGAAACTGAAATAGCTGTTCAACCTGTACCACAAACTTGATATGTAAACGACTCAAAAATGCTAAACGCTTGGTTCACATACTTCCAACCGCAAGCTTTATATACGATCTGTCAGAAGAAACTGCATGTGCTCACCGTATGTTATGTAAAATTAAAGCATTTAAGTGCCGGAGGCCGCTCCAACTTCCATTGACAGTGTGACCCTATTTGCTGCAAGCCTATTCTATGAATGAAAATGTTTTGCCAATGCAGATGGAACAATGATTTTCCAAGGGTAAAATTAATAAAATCGCAATCACAAGAATATTATAAAGCCGAAAGTTTGTGAGTGTGCAAGTGTGTTTGTATGTTTGTTACTCTTTCACGCAAAAACAACTGAACGGATCTGGATGAAAATTGGCACAGAGATAGATTATAGTCTGGAATAGCACATGATGTCAGCGATGGTGATTATCAAAATGTCGAAATGTAAGGGATTGATCACGTGACATTCCTCTATATATTTTATATTTTTCTAATCGCTATCATTACGCTTTCGTTGATAGAATGTCACTTGTCTATGGCCTCGGGTACTAATGATTTTCGAACGCAATTCAATTTGGACACGGTGCATGCGGTGTTTGAAACAAAACTACAGGGAAATTTTAAGAAATATTTCTTAAAATTCTTTGGAATATCTTCAACTCACACTCATTCAATTATAGTTATTTGCTTTTTTATATTATCCTATACTTAGTCCCACTGCTGGGCAAAGGCCTCTACCAAATTTTTCCAAGGATTCTTTTCCTGAGCCACATCGGACAAGGCTCTGCTTTAGATAGTGATTTTTATTTCTTCTCAACTTTAAGCTGTGTTTATTTCTTCTGGAGTTGAATTCTTCAGTGGTTGTGTCATTTCCAAGTTTTGCTTTCGACGACCTTTCCTGAAACTAAAGAAATAAAACATTTCAAAATAATCATCAAATCATCAGCTATTTCAATATTTGATTCACTCTATACTTATGATTATTTAGAGAGATAGGAAGCGATGTATAATTGAGGGTTAATACGTGTCAAACGCTTGCCACTCGATCATTCGGCGATTAAAACGCTCCAAATGGTTGTTCGATTCATTGCGTAATGAAAACCGACGTCGATTTTGATAGCGGAACTACGTAGGTATGTGAGTTTACGTTGATGTTCTTCATAAGATTTTCATTTAGTGGGAGCTTGAATTTCATCCTTATCATTTTCTTCTAAGTGTCGTTAATATTAAATGAGTTAATGAATTGCTTTTACAAAAAGTCGATTTTTGTTGTATTGTTTGACCAAATAAATATTAACTTTATGGTTCTGAAATCCACTTCATTACTTTCTTACTATTAATTTGGTCTTGAAAAGACACTTCTTTTTGTTTCTGATTGAAATAAGGTTTAACCAAATCACTATCAGCATCTAAACCACATCAAAAAACAGCCTTATAGATATCAGAACTTATCTTAAAAGGATCTCTTGCACATCATAGAATAAGTCCGCCACCCAGCCATTTGGCTAGGCACCAAGCGAGCGCCTTCGGGTCCAATTAACATGTTGATAATAAAACTAACGGCTGGTTTTTGTACATTGAGCCAGTAGCAAGCAGTAACATCGAGTCTCGTTGCCAACGGTAGGGTGCAATGTTTGTGTAATTGGACAGTTTGGGGACACGTGGGGTTTTTCTTGTGGCTGATTATTTTTTATCGAATCATCTCGCTTTAACTGGTAGCTTCGTTCATTCGCCCCGTGGATGTTATAAATTATGCCAAGGAAACGTAAACACTACCGGGATAAAATCTTCTCCATATCCTAATGTTCCTCATCCATATCCTTGCAACCATTGAGGTGCAATTAATAGCATACAAACTTTCACATTTATAGATAATATTGAAAAGGATTGGAAAGTTTTGGATGCGGTTTGTTTAAACTTTACCAAACAAAATATCTCCCTCAATCTCTTGAATCAGATCCAGTAATGTAGTTTTTCCTTCTCTAGCATGGTTTTATGTATTTTTTATGTATACTATCGATATTTTAGTATTGTTGTAAGTTGTATAACATGGATTGTGAAGCGCAGCTGCCCACGGTACGTTTTACGGTCGGCAAATAGCCGGAGGAGTGTAAGTCGTTGCTTTATAAGCTAATAACATAAAATTTATTGCCACCTTGTTTACACGGTGATTATATTGTATTCCTGCCCTTTTTATACAATTGATGCTTTAACTGTTTTAGTATATTTTGGAACAACAAAAAGATTTTCTATAGGGATGTGTAAAATTTTAACCTGCATGTTCCATAAAACCTATTATTACCTTCTTTCCTAATGCTTGGTCCCTGGTTCCTCGATGCGTTAGGTATAGTAATGGTCAGAAACAATATTATATATCCAAGACTTTAAAAAAAAAATTGGATTTGCTGGTCATCAGAGAACTCACGATAGGCAAGAAAATTGGCCTGATTTTTCTTATCGGATGCCGTGAGGAGGACTATGCCGTGTATATTAAACACGGCAACGCATTACTCTATACCAACACAAACATGGCACCACAGTCAGGTTACAATTCCCAATACATTGTAATTGTGCAAAACCATAATTTCTATTCAACATCGGATTAAAGCGCAGTCGTGCCAAGCAATACATTAAATTGGCTGAAGCCCAAGCGCATCGCATTTGTGCTCAATTAATGGGCCTTTACATAGTGGGCTTAGTTTCTGAAATGCTGCTTATTTAGGCATTTTGAAGACGTCTTTCTTATAATTTGAGTTAGTTTTATGTTCTAATAGATCTTTTTCATTTGATTTTGGTATTATGATTGAGTTGGTGGAATTTATTTTGATTGCTTTATTGAATCAATTGATTATGATTAGTCATGTTATATCAATAAATTTATATTTCAAATGTCTCTTACAACTACCTATAAAATTTGGTTGGTTGTTCTTAATGCGTTAGTCATATTATTTGCTTCAATGGCTTCGAAGGCAACGTACTAGTAAAATAGATTTTTAGGTGACAAAAGATCGGATATTTGAAGCAGGATGGTCACACTTTATAGTACATGAAGGACCATGATATTACCTAGTTATTAATGAAAAAAGTGCTCATAATTCTTAAAGAAGGTTAACAATATACTCCGCTACCGATTTGAAACTAAAATATACCCAAATATAAGTCAATATCTTAATAGAAATATGTAAGTGTGAAGTAAACCGTAGAAACGTCCAAAAGCTTCTAATAACCGATGAATCCATAAGACATGAACATAAGACAAACACCTTAGTGGTATGTATTGGCATCCACCCAGTGCACACGCTAGCTTGGCCGGCTGAGAGGTGTTGAGAGATATCTTGGGATTCCACACGACCTACCCGTCTGGACAATGCACGGCTTTACTTACTACACTGCATTTTAGGCTTCAACGTCCTTGGTATTTGTATGATAGCGATAGATTTATCATCGGCCTTTGTTACACACACGATCGATGGATACGGCTTTTAATATGAATAGAAAGCACTTAGTAATACAGATTTAGTTCTATATACTTTCACAGACTAGTTTTATGAAGCCAATTATCTTGTATTATTATTAATAACTTTCCAATCTCATAGATCATAGATTGTAAAGTTATTAATTCGAAACGATAACAAGGTTCAAGCTCAAAAGTTTTAGAAACTGTTTTCCAGTTAACAGCAATAATTATCTTGTATTTTCTTAAGCAACTTAACGGTGTTCAACAGTAATTAAAGTGACGAAACAGCGAGTTTGTCTCAATCCATTGAGGCGAACGAGAAATAGGTTGACAAATTGATAGCGGGAGCAGAAAAATCGCGAGAACCATTCTTTCTAGTTCACGTGAGGTTGTCGCGAACAAAACTCTGTCGGAGTTTAGCTCTGTGTAGCAGTTTAGAAAAAATCCTGCTTCTTTCTGAAATGGTTTGTTTAGTTTAGAATCTTATATGATTCAATTTAACAATTTACAAAACATAAATTATATGAAAATCATTAACGGTCCAATTAATTTGCTTTGTGGTACGCCTCTAACAACAAAATTAGAAAGGCTTAAAGTGAAAATACTCTAAAGCTTTTATTTTTTTTAAAAAGAGAACCATTTTATATACACAAAGCTTTTAGTTCCATTTTATAATAGAAATCCAAGCCATCAAGAATTGAATAAAAGTAGTAAAAAATTGCAACTGTAAGCGATATTTCAGAACATGAAACGGAACCGGTACTCTGGCAGAGAAAACATTTTGTGAATGCCTGGCGTGGCATCATGATCTATTTCACATTGCGTTAATTCACGTTCAGCATTTTGCTAGCCTTCGTGACTATTTTTATGTTCTTTTAAAGAACATGCTTACTGATGAACATGATTCGAGAATATACTAACATACTCACATACTAACATTCTCGAAAAAATTTCAAATCCAAATACGACTTTGTTTGGACGGCAATTAATTTTGACACCAGAAGTAGCCACATACTGACACGAAAAGAAGAATAAGAATTGTTAACTGTCTATTTGGTTTCGCTTTTAGGTACCAGCAAATTCTTTTCATGTTTTTCAGTAGGCACCATCTATTATTTGTAACTCGGTACCATTTGGTACATTGACAGCGCTGAATGTTGGCATGTAAGGGATTAAAGTTGCTAAGTCACGACTCCGTCCCATGCCCTTCAACGTTCTCTCAGTAACTTATTGAGTTTAGATTGTTTAAGTCTTATTGTTTCTTCGCTTATCTATAACAACATGGGTACAAATGTATATTTCCTTTGTATTCAAACCTACGGACATTTTGCAAATTTCAGCCGTGTCATTACCAAGAATCTCAGCTGCTGAAAGCTCTTTTAACAAATGACGTCTTCGTAGTGTTCCTGCATTTTTTGTTTATATAACATTTGTGTATGAAATACTGCAAGCATTCCTGTCTGGTACAAAATACTCGAATAAGTTCCCCCAGCAAAACATCTTGCTTCGCAGATAATGTAATGAGAGAGAATTCAATTACCGTATCTCTTTGTTTTTTCCCTCGCCAAAGCAAGGGCTTGGCAAAGTGCACATTCGTTGCTCAGTGTACATTGGCGATTTGTACCACGAAGCGTGGTTCCGACACAACAGCGTTACCCGCGTCCCCCGCGCTGCCCGCACCCCCTCGCCGCGGGAAAGAGCTGGAGAGGTCTATTCAAATATTCCCTGTCTGTTCACACCCCTCCTCACCCGCCAGCGCCTCGCAGTCTCGTTCATATTTTGTGTTCCTATTTTGCGCAGCATCCCCGGGTACCCAAATGCAGTCCGCAGACTCCAAAATGGATGAAGCACAAAGCCTCGTATTTTAAATTGAACCTTATTCTATCGAAGATAGAGCTTCTTATTGGACTGACTACACTTGTTTCGCTTACGACCATAAGCATATAAATGCGCGCTCGCCTCCCGAAGCCCGGAATAGGGGTACAGATTCAGTACAAGTAGCGTGTAGGGGCGCGGCTCGCCGCAAAGTTAGACGCAACTGAGCTCCAGCCGATAACGACACTTCATGTTACATTCAGTTCAGAATTTAAAATAAAATATTTTAGAAAATCTAAGTAGACTTCAACATTGGAAAAAACTAAGGTATGTATTTGTGAATATTTATTCTGTGTTCTGTGTGTGTAACAATTGAGGGGTAAAGTTTTCGTATAATTTGATTGCGTCAAACGCTCCCTTAATGCGATTTGGTGCTCTCACCTTTTCCCCCGCGTGAGTCGTGACGCGGACAAGTGTTGTTGACTTGTTGTTTCTATTTTGTTTTGACTTGATTCTAACTGGAATTTATCTGCACCTTTTTTATTCTTCAAACTTTGTGGCCCTTTTCTTCCGTGTGGTTTTGAATTTGTCTGTTGTTATTTCAGATCTCGGGTTGGGTGGCGCTGGGTGTACGGTCTTCTGTATCAGGTAACGTATGAATTATTCTGTTCCTTTTATTTCTTGTTATTTTATTTTTATACAAATATAATATTTACTCGTTTCTTTGTGATCTATGATTTTATTTTTATAATTATTTTTTCACACCAAGTTTATTTTTATTCAAACGTTTTACCGTTTTTTTATAATATTTCAACTGTCTAAATTTGTATGTCCAAATTATGTATTTACCGATCTTTACCTACCTATAATTTCACCGTCGCGAAATTTTGGTCGCCCGTCGCTAAGCTACACTTGCCTTTAGGGATTAAAACTTTTTGCAACACTTCGTAACTAATAGCCATTAACAGGATAAAATCGAATCAAAAACAGTTTTCTCTTCAAGTTAGGTCTCACCTTTAATAATGTAATTTATTATAATATTTGTTGTGAAAAAATGATATTCATTCGAGAGTCCTACTTTATTCTCAAAATAAGACAAAAGAATACTTTGAGAATCGTTTCGGCCGTTTCCGTCAAACAAAAACTAACTTAAGCTCTAGAGACCTTCAATACGTCGATCTCTAAATTCCAATCGGTCGGTAATAATTCCATTTTGTTAATATAATGATGGACAACAAGAGGGCTAACATAAAGTCGATACTCTCATTTGAAATCGTATGTCTCTTCCACGTTATTTGCTAAAATCATGACGTCGTGTCTATTCACAAGCCAATATCTACGCAAAACCGTATCTAAAAGCGGAATCAGAAACATTTTCGGAACGTTCCGGTTCGTTATTATCCGATCCGTAATTACCGACATTATACCCCCGTATCAAAGGACCGAAATATAAGGAAAGCGTAAATAGGTATTTCTCCGTTTTCATATCATAGCAACTGTAGCAAACGGCCCCGGGAGGGCCATATTTATGAAGGCGGAGCAGAATGTAATAACAAAAGCAAATAAGGATTTTGCGACTACGGACTTCTGTAAACCGAGTATTATACTTGTGACTTTAGGTGAGAATTCTTTTCCCTGTAGCGTATTTAATTAGGTTTCTCTTTTTATAAATAATTTTTATGCTAATTTTGGGCCAGGACGTGGAATACTTTAGAAAAGAGGGGGATCTAATCGTTTTGGTATCGAAAGTCACGTCTGCGTCTATATTGGTACAATTTTTATCGTTAATGATTGTAGCTGCCAAAAGTTTTGCTTCATCGCTCATCGGTTACTTGAGTTTTATTTAAACTTTTCCTGTTGGAGTCTTCACGATACTTATATTGAATCAATTGGAGATCATTATGGATGATTATCGATTTCCAAACTCATTTTTACGAATTATCTATGTCATGAACCAAGTGGTTAATCAAGGCACTATGTACAATGCCCGGACATTATGGATCAAGTCAAGACATATCGGGCAATGTGTAAACTTCATTATTTATCACACTGTCTGGTCATTATGAATATTACTTCGTTACTCTTGGGTAATTCTATAATGATGGTATATTAGTATAGTTTCTTTTTTAAATATTCAGTCAGCAATTAATATCTGCAAAAAGTTATTTTCACATTCAGTATTATAGAATCGGTTAGCATTAAATAATATTTTGTAAGCGGTGGCGCTATTTTCAACGAATGAGTCCAGAGCGAGCGAAGCGAGTTCGGGATCTTACGGCACCGTGACACGGATAGGTTAGGTACGAAGGGGATGATGAGAGCTGAAATGAGCGAGCAAAGCGAGCGGACTCAGCTCCCGTCACCTCCTTCATATTAGGTCACTTTGGACACTGCAACCAAAATCAACACAGCGGGGCTCCGTCGACCATTGCTTAAATAGAAATCCTACTTACTTATCATACTGATTCTATATTCAAATCAATGATAACATTAAAATAATTTAATAAAACACATCTTTTTATTAACCTGTCCAATAAGCCATGGGCATTTTTCAGAAAGTCCGGTCAATTTAATTATTTTAATAGTTTTTATGTTAGTCATATTGGGCATTTTTCAAATTGTCTGGGCATTATGAATAATGTATTACTTAATCACTTTTTTCATAACATCTACATAATTAATCAACACTGCAAAAACGCTAATGCAAGACAGGTATTTAGAAAAATCAATCAGAGTTGTAAAGACAACGAAAAATAAGTAAATAGTTCACTTAAGTAAAACGAAATTAATAACCCGTATCACATAACTTCTAGCTAACTTTGGATAAACGTTTTCAACCATATACATTACAGAAAAGAGGATAATCTACGAGCATATAAAGAATCGTTTTCAACGGTACAAGAAGGTTGTTTGAGCGCAATTTCACGACAATCCATTATAGTGCCCCGCCGGGAAGTAGCTGAGATTAATACACACTCTCAAGATTGCACACAATTGAGCCGAGTTCGAAATACCGGATAACGATGCCATTGAGCGCGGTTGAAAAAGCGTATCAGTATGGTTTTCGGACCATCGGATGTAGTAAAGATGTTGCGTTTGAATTTGCGGGCGATTTGAAGAAACCAAAATGTATTTGGTATAAATCAATTCATCCGATTCTTTATTAAATATTTATCTAAAGATAATAATATGATCACAGTGATCCATCAAACTAGAATATAACTATAAGAAATTCAGAACTCATTCTGAGTTCATGACACGCCCTCGCTTTTAAGGACATCATAAAAGCTCGAATAAAGGCTAAGATGAACTCATATTTTGGAAGCTGAGCTTAAATAATTTTGTGATTGAAAAGCTAAGAACGAACGAAAAAGAAACCCGGAGATACATGGTACTGTAAACGTTTACAATCACCGGGTTTTTGTCTGAATAAAAACCCAATTCTCGAGATAGTTCCTGAACACAAAAATTTTACAACCACCAACAACGAATTATTTCGTTCCTTTATTACCGAAATACCGTCGTGTCCCATCCTACCGGTAATGTAGCAACCCTGTACTTAATCCTCCGGTGGCCGGCAATATGGCCGAAACAATTTGGTATACGCACCGCGTTTATAAGACTCGGTGGATTCCTTTTGTTTACCGAGAGAAGAATGAGGGGAATTTACAATACTAACAAGGTTTTACGTCTCTCTTGGTGTTCTTTGTAGCTGTAGTGGAGAATTGTGGCGAGTTATGCGACCAGCAATGATTTTGTGAAGGCCGTTTTAGGTGATAGTCGGATTCTGTATAGGTTTCAAGGCTGGATGTTGTTATAAACGAAGAATTGAAAATTGTTCAATTCTACGAAATGTTGGCTCTTTGAGGCTTCATTTTTTTGTTCGCTTTGATATTGCGAAAAAGCAATGAATTTACATGGTCCATTTTTCTCATAGCTATGAATAGAATACTAAATGTCTTGGTATAATTTCCTTCTGCAGAATATAATACGCATACAACTTACAATTTATTTTCCTTTCAGTATATTTTAAGGCACGCGGTCTAATAAAGAGCGGGTTCACTTATCTCCAATCTTGTCCAGGGTTTTACTACCCAAGATCTGATTTCCTTTAGGAAATTTATAGTACCATTTATACGAGCTCATTTTCCGGCCAGGAGATCAGCTGCACTCTTAAAGTAGTTCACATGGTACTATCTTTATTATTATACTAAAATTTTATCACTTCACTGGCGTAATACTCAAGACGTATAAAATTACAACTATAACTAAGAAAATGAAAATGAATAACTAATGCGTGTGCTCAACTAGTCTTGGAAAGGTATCTTTTATTTCAGGACCAGCGTTTTATCTTGCTATTATCCCATTCAAAACAGTTTCAGACTTTTATTTTAATCTGAGACTTAAATGAGCTCGCTCCCCTTATATTGCATAATTAAAATATTAATTTTGTAATTTGTTCGGCTGACAACCATTAAACTAGCGTAAATTGCCCTCGTGATGTCCCAGACGTCGTAAGGCAAGTTTTTATGTTTTCTTTTGTTTGACCTTTCGACTTTGAATAATAAAATAGTTTCCGAAGAGTCATTGATCAGTGAAGTTGGTAGGCTTTGACTAGATTGTCGGTCTCTCAACGTATCGATCATTCATAAAAACGCAAAGCTATCTCAGTCCTGGTTAGATTTTGTTGGTTTCTTTAAATGCTCTAGTTTTTTAGATGTAGGTATTTTTTAACTTAAGGTCTTTTGTCATTGGTCTGGATTTGATAATTGTCATCCCTAAAATCATTCCTTACCCATACCTCATCAACCAACTTTTTTTTATAAAAAAAACAGCTTTTTATTGATCTTAAAGACGTAATTAGCAAATCGTCTGTAAAAGTAAATTAGTCCAGTCTTCGCGTGTCATTCGCATTCTTCGCTAACGAGTGCCAATAAATGTCTGCTAATAGATCGACTCAGCCTGATTTTGAGTTGCCCTAAATTCCTATGGTATCGTTCAATTTGATTTGATTAGTCATCTGCCTGGTTATTGCCTATTACCACTTTCTAAGTGAAATTTCAGTCAAAGTACAGATGAGAAAATAATTCTTAAGCATAATATAAGTTTTTTAAACCATTGCAATCGCGTGTATCGATTTTTATATCAATAATATCGTGATAACTTTGAAAAATGTTTGGTCACTATTACTAATAGCCCAATTTTAAATAATGCGGCTATAATTAATCATTTGGTTTTATGTCTTATCCAAAATCCTTCTAATTTTTGGGACTACGCTTTAATTTGCCAGATAGGCTACCTACTCGGTTGTGCGTCTATGTACAATCGTGTACGGAATTTGTCCTCGCCAGCGGCCCGCGCAATCTAATACGTATGCTAATTTATGATAGCTCTCTGGAATTATAGATGTCGCCCCGGGCGCGAAATTACGATCCCCTTTCCCCCTGCTCCCACCATTCGGTGGCGGCCATCTTGTCATTTGATTCGACGCGCGGGCACAATTAAAATGCAGTAAACCACCTACACAAGCGTGCCAATGTCCTTTTTTAGTGGAATGTAGACTTGTGCCTGCAGCATCCTATTGTAAGGCTTAAGTTTCTTCGCACTTTGTACCGTAATATTTTTGGGGCTTTTGTTTTATACAGACGTATAAAACAAAAGTCTTAATTAGTGGTCTTTGTTTTAAATGGCAAATGCAGTTTTCATGCTCTTTTGTTGGAATGGGATTTATAAAAATGGTGTACATATTATGATGAAGATCCACACCATTTATAACAATTAGATATGTAGGTTAATGGAATCGCAAAATGTGATTCCATTCTCAATATTCAACTGACATAAACCCATAAACATGCTTAATTCGTAACTGATTTTTAAGTACTGTGTGACCCGAACTTCACATAACCGTTCGAGAGCCCGTATCCCTTCAAATGGAACCTTTACTGAGTTTAATACTAATTTGCGAAGATACGCCGCTTAGTCTACCCTTTACATTGCCAAATCGGCAAAGAAAAGGCCGCGTAAATTCTGATATTACTTAACCAGCTTAGCCCAAGGCCTCCTTTCCGCTTTAGCAAAAAATAAATTCTTCGGGGAAGATTATCATGTAAATTAGCTAACAGTCCCTAAATTAACATCGCTAAAATGAGTCATTGAATACGTTTTAGCTCTTTTCACTTTATTTTAATCTGGAAATATATTCAGACTGGCATAATATTATTCAGGTTTTTCTGACAGCGGTGTTGAGGTTGGATCAAGACTCTGGGGTGTCATAGACGGGGTTGACTTGTGAATTTTTCATTTTGGTTGTAGCGTCGTATCAGGTGGCGTCGTAGATAAAAATGTTTGAAACATGAGATGAATGCTCTGACGTACAGTTTTGAGACTGAATTTTCTTTTTTCGGTATTCTGACATCCTAAGTCAGCCAAGTTTGTTAGTTTTTCCTTTGAATTTTCTGTCGGAGACCTTACTGAAAGAAACAGTGTTGTTTCTCGAAATAGTTTCTTCTTTGTTCTTACCTAAAATACAATAACTAAAAAAAATCTTTGAATGAATCACATTCAAAGATTTTTCTCTCTTAGCAGCTCACTTAGCAGGTCTAAGCTTCAGTGTTTGTTCATAATCCTCATATATATCAGATCGTACTTTGGGTAACTTCGAGTCGTCTCCTAAGTTTATCGATAAACATTCATTCTCTCGAATTTCATCTTCTTCTTAACTCACTTTATTTTCCGCTCGCTATAACAGATGATCGATGAATTTTATAACACGTAGTCTACATTTAAGAAATAACTAATCCCGCGATCAAACTTCTGCGACATTTTCACATTTGGACGATCTTCCAGCTTTGTCATCGTATAGATTCTTGGTCATCTATCACTTTGGTGTCAACAGAAAGCTGTACAATTTCATCAAATAAAGCAGTAGGTTTATAAGGAAGGAGACATAAGAAAACTTGCGAAAGCAGTAAAATTATTTTACTTGTATAGCTGTATATTTTAACTTTACATGGTCGCCGTCTCGCAATAATTTAGCCGGCGCTCTGTAACTTGCATAAATATGAATTACAAGTTTCTCAACTCGACTACTAATGTAAAGTAATATCTTTCTCTCTATTTATTTTCATGATTACAGAATATGATGTTTAAATAGGATTGTTCTGTTTTGTCTCTAAAAATAATTTATTAAGTTAAGCTTCGTGAAAGGAAGGACCTTTATCGAAATATAGTTTTCCATTTTTTTATTTAGATATTAATATCTAAATAAAAAAAATAGTTTAGGTATATGATTATGATTTTAGGGATAGTATTACAAATAGAATTGCATTTGACCACTATCTTACGAAGTGGTAAGCGTGGGTGTGGTCGACAATGGATCACACTAGCCTAGAATTTATCTATTCACTCTCGAATAATAAAATTGTCGTTTCGTAAGTTTATAATTGGCAAACAAGAAGAAAAGTTTTGGAGCCTATTCAAATCAATCAATCCGCCTAGCCTTTTCCCAACTATATTGGGGTCGGCTTCCAGTCTTACCGGATTCAGCTGAGCACTAGAGTTTTACGTGGAGCGACTGCCTATCTGACCTCCATAACCCTGTAACTGGGTAACACGGTACCCCTTGGCAAGACTGGTGTCAGATCTCAAGCTTCTGACTACGCGTAACGACTGTCAAAGATCTTCAAATGACAGCCGGGACCACGCCTTAACGTGCTTTCCGAGGCACGGAGGAAACTCGGTATGTTGAAAATGGTCACCCATCCACGGACCGACCTCGTCAAGCGTTGCTTAACCTTGATGATCGACCCGTGCGGCTGTTATTATTTAGCCACGAGCCTATTCAAATACCAAATATAAAAGTTACCCAAAGACTAACAAAAACTATTTATAAATTTGTATACTTCCTCCATTGCATCTAAACCTCACCCAATACCAAACACATGCAAACTAAATAAACCAGCTAGAAAATACAAACAACAGGATCTAAATAAAACAAAGACCAACTTCCTACGAATAGTGTTATATATTTTTAATGTTTTTCAATTCGCGCTACACACCACGGTCCGTGCGTTATGCAAATGCAATTTGGAAGAACAGCACTAGCGCGCTTGGAATAAAGCTAGGGTTGTTCTGCGTCCCCTGGTGTATGTGGGGAGGGGGTACAAACTAGATTTTTCAACTCCAATTTTTTTGTTTGAAACCACTTAAATACTGAGGCTCGGCAAAGAAAGATTGGGCAGAGAAGGTAGGAGACAACGTTGGCTGGGAAAGTATGGGGGAGGCCTTTCGCCAGTAGTGGGCCAGCATAGGCCAAATAAAAAAAAAAGGAGCCTGGGCAAAAGGACCTAGGGCCGTCTAAAAGCGTGTTGCCGAGTCGTCAAAATGGATGACGGACGAACAGTATCGGGAAATATGGAAATCTTCAATAACTAAGGCCACAAACTGAACTTAATTGTACAAAATAATAGGAGCCCATCTAAACTAATATAAACCGGTAGTGAAGATATCATACTTATTATGTGCTAATTATTTCATGAATATAAAAATATTACCTAATATTTTTATCTCCATTAATATTTCCTTAGTTAAGTAATAACTTATGTAAACGGAGAGTAACTAAATCATCACGGTCCGTGCGTTATGCAAATGCAATTTAGAGTAACAGCACTGGCGTGCTTGGAATAATGCTAGGGTTGTTCTGCGTCCGGTTTATGAAGGGGGTGTAAACTAGTGGTGGCTTGTGTGTTAGAATTTTCATATTTACTAGAATTAAATTTTAAACGGAATCGTGTGGAATACGACTGACGACTGTTTGCGTCTCTTGAATGTAGATACTATTTACTCCGAATAAGTCAAAATTTCTTCGTCTTCTACAAAAGTTTGTAGACGTAAATAGCAAGTATTTTTAAGAAAAAGTTAATTTCATTTAAGTTACATATTATGCGGTTGTTTGAGTCATAAATTCGATATATGTTATGATTTTTTATTACTGATAGTTAAACCAGTTGCATGCCGTATCCTGTAAAGTGTTAATATCTACTAAAAAAGTTGATAAATTCGAGTACCTACTAACAAATTTCTTTATGGAATTTTATTCTGAAATAAATAATTTATTATTATTATTTAAATACCTGACAGCACATTTTTAGAAACGAGACAAGTTTCATTCATTTTGTTGGCATCGTCTGATTTACAGCCCGACGTATTATTCCGTATCCCTAACCATGAATTTAATCAAGTTGCATTACGTCATGTGACAGTTTTGGTGAAGTTATTTCGTTTACGTGTTTAATTTGTATTGTGTCATCAGCTTTATATACTTCTGGAGCTCAGGCGTGCTTCGAATATAGCTGGGTTTTCACAGTCTTCGTTATAAACTTCGACTTTTACGAGTAGTTGCATTCTGGGTTATGATTTAGTGATTCTTATTTATTACTTCTTTGTCTTGGTTACCTCATTTATTTTAATTGAATGGAACTATGATTGTAGTATTTTTTGTGGCGATATTCTGATCTTGGTTACTGTTGTGCGTGAAAGCTTGTTTAGGTTGAAGATTTAGAAACTATAGAGGTGTCTGTAAAAGTTATACGTATCAGTCATAATAAACTTTAAAATGCATACAAGATTTGGTTACATTATATGAAAACCCAGCTGCAAAACATTCTAGAGAATAAAGCCACCAAATAAACGAAACACAAGCACATTTCTCAGTCCATTATCCGTTAATTTTCCCGGCTTAGTCTGACTGAAATATACAGGTAGCTGTAATGCCATAGGCCTGTACACAAGACCAAGTTTGCGACAGCACAAATGTCCCCAGCTTAACTGGGTTAGTTCCGTTATGCAGATACGGCTGCAGTTTGAAACTAAATTAAGTTCCAGCAATTGTAGATATGTAGTGAGATTGTTCCCGAAGTAAGGCTTAAGTTATGTCCTCGCTTTGTACGGCTTTAAGTGCGAATAATAGTGTTTATTCAAGTTAATGCAACGGGTAATTTTCGCTGCTATTGTTCGGGGTTTTAGTTGCGTTGCGGTGTCTTTGTTTTATGGATAATTGTCGGATGTTGCACCAATGAAGATTGCTTTGTTTGTTTGGCCAAGCTTTGTGGAATTGTTTGCAGCCAACTATGTTACAAGTTGAACTGAAAATCTACTTAAAATTAAAGACTGACATATTTTTTGTTATCTTTGGGGTGTGAGTACTCAATAATCAGGAACCCCACGATCGACACTCCATTGATCGATAGTTTAACGCCGCCCAGGTTTCAAATGAAATCTTCGACGCCTCACAAAGTAACGCAAATCAAGTGATGTGGTTGGCTATGGAAATTCATTCAGCCAATTACAGCAGTTACTATCGTTTGGAAATTTTTTTCATTCCAAAAACTGGGCCCAAGACACCGATACATGAACACACATGCGTATACACACATGCATATACACGCATACGTATACACACATGCACATACACACATGGTATTCCTTTGTTAACCAAATAGATTGTACCAATACAAATGGAAAGCTTCCATTGGCTTTCATGTGCCATCAAAATTGCAAACAGACATAACGGCAGCTATCAAAATCGATACGATGTAGGAACATGCACTTGTGTTCACCGGCACATTGCGTCGGCATCACTAATTCCCCTGCCATGCAAGCGTGTTGCTTATGGCCCCCCATCCCCTTCGATCGTTTGCGGTCGTCGCTATACGGGAAACAACCCCATAACACGGGCTAGTGTGCAGTTAGCGAACTATTAGTCGACATTACATTCCTTACTATCCTTCTAACGAACACCTACTGAAAACCAATTAAAATAACCTTGCCCAGCAAAATGTATATTAAAGTCCTTCAGATAATAAAAGTCAAAAACAATGTAATTGCTTTCAATTAGTTTTGCAATCAAAAAACCTTGAAATTCCGATGTGAGAGCCGTGTTATCCGACAAAAAGTCCTCCGCTCCGGTGGACTTTTATTTTATTGCAAGCCACGTTTAATTTCCTTGGCGTCTTCTCCCTCTGTTTGTGCTTAAAAGAAAAACAATTTGAAAGTTCTAGTAGCTGTCGCTTTTTTCCGGATTGAATTTTGCTCTTCGCTTCTTCCCGTAAAAAACGGACTTGCGATGTTTAAAATGTTCCGTGTAACTTCGCTGTAATTCCAGCCTTGCTTATCGAAAGAATAAATTACAAGTTTTTAAAGGTTTCCGTTCGCTGTTTGCAATTTCTGTTTTTATGAAAGAATTTGGAATGGAAATAGTTTCGAAGATACAAAATTCTGGGAATGCTCTTTAGATAATAAGTCCAGATGGAAAAATATTTCAACGTAAACTCAGAGCATTGCGGTAACGTTTTTAATTATTTTTGTACGAGGGAGGAAATTCATATATTATGCAAGGCAGTCAAGCAACACTCAATTTAAATTTCAACATTAATAGCAGCATATATTTATGCTGCCGCTGTAAATGAACAGCATTTTACTGCTTTCAGTATTTTACGCTCGGTATTTTCACAGCACGGCTCGGAAACGCAGTAAAATATTCATCTGGCGCGCGCGGCTTGGCTCCATACTCCCATCCCGCATGATAGGCATATCGATCGCGAGTATATGGAAATATGTTTGCAAATATAAATCTGTAGCGGTCGGCTGGCCCCGAGCCAAGCCCAGCCCCCGACTCTTTGATTTAAGTGATGGTTAATCAGGGCACAGTTGCGCTATGTTGATAATTTTGGCAGTGCAATTTCACGCTGGCACATAGGCTATGTGCCAGCGTGAAATTGTTCGATTTTCATTTTATGCGCTGCAGTTATGTATCGGGAATATGGTTTGTCCAAATTATTTGCATAGTTACGCTATCTAAAATTCGTTGGACATTTAGTATGCGCTAGTAGATACGTTGCATCACATATGGATGTGAAATATGGTCACTTTCAAAATGACACAGAGATTATGTTAGAACATTGCCAAAAAAAGTTATTGAAAGAAGCATGTTAGGTATCAAGAAACTAGACAAACTACGAAAAATCTTTATTTATTTATTTATTATACGCTTTATTGTACACCATAAAAAACATTAATAAAAAGAAACTTAAGTCTAATACACATACAATGGGCGGCCTTATCGCATACCGCGATCTCTTCCAGGCAACCTGGAAACCAGAGCTAAGACCAAAATGTGCTTACCAAGATAGATCAACAGAATTGGATATGGACAGGTCATATGCTACGTAACTCACAAGAATAATGTAGCAAAATTGTGACCAACTGGTATCCTAGAGAAGGGAAAAGGAACAGAGGGAGGCATAGAAAAATATGGGAGGATGAGCTGAAATTGACAGCAGGTCCTAATTGGAAAAGAGTTGCTAGAGACAGAAAACAGTGGAAATTGTTAGAGGAGGCCTTTGCCAGGAGGTACACTGAATTGAGAGTCATACTTTAAGAAAGAGAGAATACGATCGAGAAAAGAACTGAAATTCAGGATGGAGAGGCTTTTTATTAGTAGATACGTAATTGGAACAATAAATAGCTGATCACGTAACGATAACTCTTCCGACCCTCGCTTTTTTTAACATGATTAGTTTGTCAGAAAGTCTGAATGAAAACAGACACAAAATTTAACGACCAAACCCTCCAGTCTAGACTTCTCCGAGCCTGACTACTGTCTGCCATCTAAGTGCGTCAACACACTAAACTTTATGTTCCACTAACAAAGAGCTACTCTATTTTATTCCCACCCTCACACCTCTGTTACGTTTCAAATGTGCACTATAAACTTTAACGTTGACATTACTCGACAAATTTTAAAAGTTAATGTCAAAAGGGTGTATGTCCGAAGTTAACTCGTTAGGCGGAATATTAAGAGCAAAGTTTTTGTTTAATGGGATTAACTTTAATGTACGCACCGCTTTTCCTGGGTCTCATGCACTGACGTAATGGATTGTTCGCTTTAACTTAGTAATTTAATTTTTTGCCGAGCCCGATAAGTTAAGTTTTGCTTGTGTCTTGTTTACGTGTGCTATGTTGCTACGGCAAAGATATTTTTTGGTGGTTGAAATAAATATTTCCGTTTTTTTATGAAAAGTTTAGGTATTATTCTTCGGTTTACTAGAGTCAAAGACTTCACTAATTTCAATCAAAAACACTTCTGTGTCCGATTGTACCTCGATATCGTTTTCACTTTTCCTCATGATTGAAATTATGCTCTGGAACGAGAATCGTTGAATGCATTCTTATCTTCTACTAAGCAAGGAAAGATAACAAGAAACTGCGGAAAAACCCAATCTTTTATGCGACATTAGCATATGAAAGGCAAAACGAACCACCCACCCACCGACCCAGTCTAGACGAATTTATATTTTTAAGCTTTTTGTTATGATCTCTCTGCACTAGACATTACTATAATATTATGCAGAACTTTTCTAATTATACAGATTTAAATTATGTCCGTTTTTATTACGAGCAGTTTTCTTTTGCATAAAAATATACATTTTCTATCAACATTATTTCATACTGGAGTCAAAGCCTGCTAGGTATAGGCCTTTCATGTCTTCTACCATCATTGACCGTTCCGTTCGCCTCTCATCCAGATTTTTCTAATGACTTTGACGATATTGTCAACACAAGCGCTTTTGACCAGCCCTGGTTTCTTCATATTCATCTCCATCTAACCGATGGAGCATCTAACTAGCTAGATATCTTCCCAAATTCCACATGAGGCGCATCCGCACCGCATTTTAGTATCACTAGTTTTTAAAACATTCAAAAAAAGGCACATTGTAATTTCAACACCCCTTCATTATTGTCCGGTAACTGCAATAAACAGAACAATATTGGCCCATTTATTTTTATGTCTGTATTTCTCTTGGTTAAAAATTTACACGTTCGCATTTTTGCGCATAGGGGGAAACAAACTTTGCACTTCACATTGACCTCTGTTAAAAGCATACCTTTTAAACTTTTGTGTGTTTTGTGAGGAGAAGAGTTCATTATTATGTTTGTTCCGAAAATTAAAGCAACATTTAAATTTTACCTGTCAGATGTCTTTATGTTGTATGTAAGTCAGTGTAATCTATTGGAATACGGAAATATTTTTCATGCCGTAGTGAAAATTTTACTTAACTAGATTGTAGGTAGCCATCTTTCTAGGATTACCAGAGAAAACCCGAACTGACTAAAATAACATTAGTCGTAGGAGCTGTTATTTTTCACCCATTTTATAACCTATAATTCTCTTTAGATAAAGGCCATGATGGTTTATCTAAAGAGAGGGTTTGGTTTACTAATAAATTTACGAGTGGCCAGCATAAATAAAGACCAAAGTCCATATTTTTCACTGGAGGCTTTTAGATAGCTAGATTGATCACCCTTTTACGTTATCTTACAGCTTCATAAATAACATTTATATGTTAAAAGTTATATACCAAACAATCCGATTCTGAATACATAGGGATACAAAATATTCCGAACACAAATATGAAATTATGTGCTCACACATATGGAGACATATTGCTTTCGAATAAAACGCGTTGAAAGGGGTGAATGTAAAAGTTAGGCTGTTTTAGTCAGCATATTGAAATGTAACATTTGGGATTGAATGTTCCAGGCGGTGCTCGGGGGAAAACAAGCTGATATGAGGAAAGCTTGGGACAAACAATGGCAGGTACGTTCTATGTATTTTAACTTGTATTCTTCATCACGTTTGGAAATTGAACATATTTGGATGATTGCAGAATTTCGGCTGTGTTTTGTTTTGCAGATTGAGAAGTTCGTTTCGCAGATGGTTCATAATTTGAAAGGGCGTCGTGAACATTAATAGAAGAAGAAACAGCGATGTTTATTTGTTTCTTAGTTTTCGATTTTCGAATTTGTGGTTGTGAATATTTCGAGTTTGATTTTATTTTTAGTTACATACTAGGGCAAAGCTTTTTGTTCGTATGAATAAAGTGATTGAGTACTTCAATCATACTAAAAGACTTAGGCGGTTTGCGCACAGCACCGTGCGTGGCGACGAAGTCACGGAATGCTTTTTCTGTGTGTTGCACTACGCGTGTTTTCAATGCAAAGAGAGATACTTTGAAGAAACGTAAGAACATGCACTCCCGCGCTACGCTGCGTGATGCGGTGCAGTGTGCGAACCGCCTTACGTCTATACTAATATAAATTGACCGTCACGGTTACTTTTAATAAATTACATGGGTAGGTAGTGCTTTGGGTCTACTGAAAATATATATACGTATTTCCTTTCACTAAAAGTACCTATCTCAGCTACCCTCGGTCTCAATAGATAAAGGACGAACGTCTTCAATACGCACCGATATGAATCTAAAGCGAAATCTTTCAGCTGAACATTGCCACGAAATCAGACCGAGATAGGGATTCCATTAGCAAACGAATTTGCATCGATGAGCCGAGAATTAATAAGAGTGATCGCTCCAATTTGTTAGGGTTTTTCTTCTCAGATATTTAAGTAAGTTTTCAACATTCCTGTTAACTTTCAACATAGGTATATTTACTTAATGCTTAATCTACCAAAATATTAGAATTCTAATAAAAAAATGATAAAGCCATTCGCAAAGAACAATTTTAGAAAAAACAAACCATAAAAACGATACCCGCACTAATAAACAAAATTAATAAATATTTTATTATCAACCTTTATCAAAATTAACTGCCGTTAAATTCTGTTGAAGGCAAATTTCTCGGGGCTGTATCTAAAATCCAATTAATTAAGAGCCGTCGTTGGGTCGGGCGGCCTCTAGGCAGTTATCGCTCATATCTACGATAGTTTACTTAAATTATCGACATGGTACAGCTCTAAAGTTGCTCTTGTGGAGGCCTGTTTGCTCAAAGGCAAGATTAATGATGGCGGGACGACACTGCGCAGAACGGGGGGGCCAGGGGAGACGTTACGGGAGTTTCTGCCCCCCAAACCATGTATTACGTTAGTTCTATTCGGTCTAATTGCTTGTAGATATTTACGTGAGCCACCTATACTCTTAGTTGGATAGAGATTTATAAATGAGGTTCGATTAAGGCTCCGTCGATATGCCTCGTTAAACCCAATAGTTAATATAGTTCAAATGCCGTGTTTTCCCCGTGTTTGCTTGGTTGACTAGGGTAATGTAACTAAACAGTTATTAGACTTTTGTATTAGGCTATGTTTAGTTACAGTTATGTGTCAATCAACGTAGATTATACCACTTAGAAATTAACTGACGTGAAGTTTACCTACTGAACATGAACTTTTGAACATTCCCAAATAGACACCTAAGCTACTAGACACTTTCTTTAATAATATCCCTTATTTTAATTCAAATACGTATAGCCTTATATATCCCACACACACACACATATAAACACCTACACATGAAATGGCATTCAAGTAGGATTATTATATTATAAAAGGGTACTAGGGGACCACTATTTAAAGGAGGGTATAATCTGCAATCTGGGATGTAAGGCTGCCACCTAGTTCGGATGCAGAAAGTATAAACCTATATGTATAAACTCCTAGCCGCACATTCTCATATTTTTTGTAATATGTGTGTTTTTATCTTTGTTGATTAAATATTATTTGATTTGATTTGATATGACACAGATTTAAAAAAAATTGATTGAACATGAAATTAAAAATTTTATGACATTTTCTTTCAAAATCAAGACGGTTATTTTCCCTGCTTACTTTTTTTATATGAACGTTAACTCAATACAGAATTATCCTCAACATTCTATCCGAAATCCGACACCTTATCGCTTCAAATACCCGTAGTTCCGTACTTGTCGCACGTCGATCCGTATTAGCGCAATCTAAGACTGAAAAGTTCACGTCAATCTGAGGAAATTGATGAGTCAGCCGATCGGGTGGGCCCGTACAAAGGCCTCGCGGGAAACAAAAGCCGTTTGCCTCACAGCGTTCTTCCTTCATGCAATTAAGTGAACCTTTTTGTAAGGCTTTCCTCAACTACATTATCTACTATACAATGGTCGCAATGAATTGCGGAAATAAGATGAGATTATTTTTTTGTGGCGGATCCCGCGAGGTTCGATGCTGATTTCTGTGATTTGTGATCCCTCGTCATGCTATCAGATTAGGGTGAAAGTGTTGTATTGTTGAGCGTAAATTGAATTCTGGAAGGCGCTGAGTTTTTGTCGGGTGAGAGATTTTTTGCACGAGATTGGCAACGTTTTTTGGTGTGTGAATCAATCAAGCATTTGGTTGGTTTGATACCTATATCAGCGTGTACCTATTCTGCTTCATGCTTAGAGATTAGTTAGTTCTACATTTCAGTAGAAAAATTAGACCATATTGTTATTTGGTAATTTTCCTACTTCTCGGATCTTTCAAACTGTTAACAATACAACTGTACCTTTCGACCCTAAACTACCACACTAAACACAACACAATCAATCGCGAACACTCGCAAACACGAACCCTAATGAAAATTTCTCATCGTAAGCAACCATTTACGCATTTTCCCAAGTAATAAATGATAGGTAACGTGTCATGTTTAACGAGATTTCCATATTAAACGGATTCTGGGAGCTGTCATGTTAATTATACGTTTAGCCTATATCATATAGCTTCTGTTAAAAGCGACGTACGGGGTTAACAAGTCATATTAAAATTTTGGTTGCCCGTTCGCTCGGGAGCTTGGGTGTGAGAGGTATTGTTGCTACGTTTTAGCGTGCTTTAATTAAGTCAATTTTTAGGGAAAGGGTTTTATTAATTTTAGGAAAGTTTCGGGTTGTTTTAATTATGAGAATGTTGTGGAAATAATGAATTAAATCTGTTACTGTGGAACATATTACTATGGAGTATTTTGACGTTCAAGCAGTTCACGTCTTTTCCTTTTGCATGAGACTAGCGTTTTCCGTACTCTAGGCATTAAACACGTTAGATTTTATTACAACCGTGTGGGTTTCCTAACGTTTTCCTTCAACAATATCGTTTAGATCTACTGGTATTGTTCGGTGTTTATTATCTGTGTTGATTTCTATTTCTGCTTTATACACTGTTATTCATAATAGTTCGTTTTATACTGTTATTCATATTAGTTTAGTTGCTAGGTATAAGAGTAGTGGTAGACCAAAAAACGATGTATGGATGGATGGATATCATGTAGAAAGATTATAGATCTAGAAAGAAAAATTTGGTACTCAGATAAACCTTATTTAGAGTTTATAGACACATCGTGAATTTTAAGAGCTTTGCCCAACTTTACTATCAACAACCCCTACATTCAAAAACTCCCAAAGAAACAAAAATTCTATTCATAACAACTCCATAAATTGGCGAAGACAAGAAGAAAATATGACGTAAAAAAATATTTCAAAGTTTCAGATCGCGTCGACAGCTGTATCCGAAAACTTCGTCTTGAACCCGAAACTTACCACTGAAACTCGGAATAAACTCGAACGTTCATGGCACATTCGTGATCTACCCTGTAGATCCGGGCTTTTGTAGTTTAGTTCATATCAGAAGCTCGTCTCTACAGGTATCTCACGGCTGGAAGACCACGCTACGGAACGCGACGAGTTTGAAGAAAAACGACTGGTGGTAGGGGTCTCTGAAGAACGAAGATCGTTGGACGATGATATTGCCGACCGGGGATTTCTGAAGAATGAAGATTGAAGATATGCCAACTTTTACATTTCCTGTGTTTAATGTGTCTTGTTTTTTGTGTAAAGATTTCTAGGAGATGACAAAGATATTTAAATAGAAAAGGTTTTTAAGGCATTTTGGATACAGTTTAATGGTAAATTTTCATTTGAAACATTTGAATAATGTTTTTGTGTCTTAGGCTAATTGTCTGTTTTTTTTTAAATCAAAAAACTAATTTAATTTTTTAGTGATCTTAGGAAGGTAGATGGTTAGTTATTATTTGTCCATAAATGTAGGACTATGTGCTAAAAAAAGTTAATTTAAGAAATCAAAAAACTCGACTGCTTAAGATGCCAACTAAAAAGACGTATACAAGAAGAAAATCATGCTGTGCAGTCGGAGAATACATATTCGCGAACTGGCTGACCAAAACCAGATGTATCCTCCGACTGAACAGCATGTATTTTTTAGTACTTAGTAGTTTTTTTTAGAATGAGATACATTGAAACATTTCAGTGTTATATATTTTTGAAATGACCTCTTAAAATCCTTTATTTTGATACCCCACAAGATGAGATTGTAAGAAAAAAAAACAAAAGATGGATAAAAAAATTGGACCCCACAACATGGCGCCCAAAATCGGCATTATTCTATTTTCCAATTTTAATGTACCCAGTGCCACTTGCAAGGTTAAAACAAATCGATTAACGTAAGAATCATTAAAATCGGCCAACGCGTTTGGTTTCTAGAAGGCCACAAAGAAACAAACACACATACATAGACTGATAAGCACATTTTTCTTCGGCAGTCGGGTAAAAAAAAACACAGATTTACAGCACTATCTAACATTTCCTTTTAGCTACAATGTAAGAATCTCTGTTCCCTCATATTTTATTTCAAATCAATCACATCACAATATATTTTATTCTCCATTCCACTCTATCATAACCTTGTTATATCCGCCAATCATATAATTCTATGGTTATATCCTATAAAAACACAATGTGATATCCATGCAGCGTTTCGATAGTTTATTGCCCACTATTGCGGTACTAAAGTAAAGGCTTTAAAGCAATTTATGTCGCGTAGATATGCAGTTGATTGCTTTCAGTGGTACCCAGTTATTGCTCCATGTCGATTCGTGGGCTATATTTTATGAAATAATGGACATATTGTAGCGGATTCGCTTGAAACATTTTTGTCGTGGATTGTACGAGATTTCGTTTCTTTTTTATGATGCAGTTGTTTGAAAATAGAAGGAAAATGTTGCACTGTAATGGTTTTTTTTTTTATTTTTCCTGTCCTCGAATATGAAGTATGTGTTTATACATGATTTTTTTTAATTCATATTTGGAACATTATGTTGTGAGTGTAGATAAAATAATTTAACTAATGGGATCTATTAACACTATGTCAGGTCAAACATTTATCAACAGCTTAATATGAAGTAGTTAGCTAACAATTCTAATTTATTAATAACTCTCGGCTGTCGTAAGTTTGTAATTAGGTTAGGTTCTATTAAGCTAACGGTTTAAATATTTTTTTTGGTAATTAAAGGACATTTTGCACAGTTACTAAATGGCTCTGATGATCTATTATAATTGTGTTGTTAACTAATGTGACGAACGTTAGCTAAATAAATAATGTAAATATATGCCTACAGTTGTTCGCCTAATTATAATTTCTTTTTTATCTTTTTATTGTCAAAAGGCTCGCGCTTGACCATTATCTCACCTAATGGTAAGCGATGATGTGTGTCGTCTTATTATTGTCGTGGTTAATTCACCATGTATATACTCGCGTTATATGGGCGCACGGTTGGCGCAGTGGTTGAGCGATTGACTGCTGCGCTGCGTGTCGCGGGTTCGATTCCCGCACGGAACAAATGTTTGTTTGACCTACAGATAGTTGTTCCGGCTCTGGGTATTGTGTATGTGAGTTTATATGTTTGTAAACGCACCCACAATACAGGAAGAAATTCCTAGTGTGGGGTAACGTTTTTCCAAAAAAAAATATTCTAAGACTGAACTTTATTGAAAGTCATTGTATGAAAACGCAGATATTGTGTATGTTTCCTAAACACTTTTTTTCCAGATTTGACCTCAGATATTAAATGGATGCGAGTGGCAGAGGCTGGAGCTCAATGGCGTTCAAGTGACTAGGCTTATGTCCAGCGTTGGGCTGCCATAGGATTATATGTCTATCAATAGTATCATTCATTGGATTTTTCTTTCATTTTATTCCATTAAATAAATAAAATAAAATGATGATTTATTTATTCCCAGAATTTATTTACCAATTGGATTTCCCAGGCCCACATGAAAATAATTAAATAAACTTAACCTTTTTAAATGCAGTGATAGTTTATTTTAAATTAAATGGTAAATGGTTTTATTTCTGTAAGTTGGTTTGTACAAACACTTTTACAAGTCGATCATATTTTTTTTTAAACTAGATAAGGTCAGCATTTCCTATGTGACTACTCTGAGATGAAAGGCTGAAACAAACTCAGAGGTCTCTTTTAAAATCATGGTTAAACCATGTGAAGTCAGTCATTGCACGTATTTGTCAATAACCGTGCAGCTCAACTTAGAATTTAAGGAGCTCAACGATTCGACGAACAATACCAAACAAAGGACATTCGGGTAGGCCGCATAAATTACTAAAATTGATCAAGTACATAGGTAATTTCTCTTAGTAATTTCTGATTGGTTGAAATAATGAATGAACGAAAATACTTTATCAAAGGTAAGAAGGCATTGGTTCTTAAGCAATTTTAGATAGAAAATCATCTATCATTGAAAATAAGAGCTTTTACTGTTTCACACAGAATTCACTTGTTAAACATACATATTCAGCCTTATGTATAAAAAATCGCTAACTATAAGATTGGGAAATTCAAACTCTCCATTAATATTTGAATTAAGAATCGGCTCATCATTTTTAAAACCAATCATAATTATGGTTATGAAGTTTTTATACTTAAATAATACTGTTATTTATATTAAATGTGAATATTTAAACAAGCCTATAAAATCAAAACCTCAACCTCGCTTTCGTATCTTACTTATAATTTTTATAAATGCGTAAGTTTGGATGTGTGTATGTTTGTTACTCAATCACCCCAGAACGACAGAACGGATCTGATTGAAATTTGGCACAGTTATCTATTTCCTATTCCTGATTTTAGAACATAGATATATTTCTACATCAGATTATAGTCAGGAATAGCAAATAGGTAACTTTTATACGGGAATATGTTCTCACGGGACTATTTTTGGCTTTCACGCGGGTGAACCCGCTGGCAGAAGCTAGTTATACAATAACAGGCTTTGCTAGGTATCAAAGGTACCTAATCGTAGACTGAACCAATTCTATTTCGCTTGCAATCAGTTGGTAGGTTTCTATAATTGTAACAGTATTTAATTAAGTCCAATCACCTGCCTGCCAAGATTAGAAATATTTTCTTTCTGGTAATTGCGAAACCTTTGGTAGTTTACATTTTTAAGATCATACGCAGCACGGTGACGATTCCATTAAATGCAATAAGCAATGTATGCATGTAAGCAATTGGCGTAGGTATTAGGTAATTATAGAGTTTATTCCAATATGTCATTAATGTTTATTAAGGGAGTTTAGTTAGCAAGCCATACCATTAAGCCATTAAGTTCCCTTTTATTTAGATACAAATATGGATCATGAAAAAACGACTTAATGTATATTTTCAAAATAAAATGATTTGCATTGTTGAATTACTAATCTATCCCTGTATGGAGGCCGTTTTGCAATTTTCCATCTTCATATGGTATTTATTTCAGCCCAAAGATGCGTTGAAATTATTGTTGAAATATGGAACTTTCGACGCTCATAACTTTCAAATATTTGTTTTTTTTCCTTACACGGCTAGGTAATGATGAGACAAATTGATATCATTTTTTATTTTGAACAGACATCGTCAAACAGTGGAGTAATCGCTAGACTACGTTTGTATGGAAGAATGATCGACTAGTGTAACCTTAATCCACCACGCGGGCCCAGTGCGGGTTAGTGAATGTCACATGTCTTCGAAATTTTGGTTCTAGGACATGGCGGTTTCCTCTCGATATTTTCCTTCGCCGTTTTAAGAGCAGTGGTGATGAAATAATTTAAACAAAGTAAAGCACCTGCTTGGGTTCGAACTCACGACACGTAAGTCAGGCCGTTATCACTGGGCCGGCACTGCTCTCAAGGTACCTATCTAATTCATGACAAGACGTATAGGGAGTAAGATACCTAGAACCTTCTCTAGAATTTATACCTACCTATCTCTAAAAGACGTAGGTAGTCTTCACCGAGATAGATCGATGTGTTTTGTATAAACTAAATAGGTATTATGTAGATTTCTATGTGCCTCCGTAACTCATGCTACTCGACGGCAGATGGCAGTAACTATCTCTATCGCGTAGGCGTCGGCTACGCGCCGTAGCGGCAATTCTACTGTTCACTAGTGTTTTGTAATAGGTGGCGTTGCGAAGCTGAATAATTGTTACTAATTTTATGTTTTCTTTGATGGTATTTCCTTAACGGGGAAACGATTTCACAATTATATTTACGACAATCTTTTCGCTTTGAAAGTTCGAAAGTGTCATAAGTATGTACTAAATCCACTATAGATGCAGAAAGTGCCTTTGTGTCTTGTATTAAAGGAAAAATTCTCCAAAAATAGGTATCTATGAACACGACTAAGGACACAGCTAGTCAATTTGCTTATCCTATATACATAAAGGGGACGGCAACATGTCCTAATAAATTAAATGAACATGAATAACCAACATTTGATTACCAAATTCAATATGGTCAAGATTAAATTTAATTTTGATTGGCCTTCTGACATTGACAAGTTTGATATTTGGATAATTTAATTATTTATCAATTTGAAGCCTATTCTTAGAAAAATCAAATATGTGTTCTATTAACTTAGATTAGTTCTGAATGTAGATAATTGAACCTAGCACAGAAGCAAAACAACGTTCGCAAACAATGATTTTGTTAAATGATAAAATTAATGTTGTATACTCTCACAATGTGTAGACTTTGCAACAAATGTATTGCTAGAAAAGCACACTTAATAAGAATATTTAAGTTTTACAAAATAAGAACAACGACTATCTATACCCAATGCAAAGAAATCAATGCGCCACTGGAAAAAAAAAAAGTGGTATTTGTTAGAAAAGTACGCATAATAACAATTTTTGAAGTTTTTTGAAATAAGAACAACGACATCTATGCCAAATGCAGTGAACTCACTGCGCTCCTAACAAATACCAATTTTGATTTCCTAGGAGCGCTTCTGGGTAAACAAAATTGGTATTTGTTATAAAAGCACACTTATTAACATTTTTTAAGATTTTTTTAAATAAGAACAACGACATCTATGCTCAATGCAGCGAACTCGCTGCCCCACTGGGAAAAATATGGTGTAAACTAATGCTTGTCCAGAGTAAATACGTATATACTACAAAGTCTTATACTCCTAGCAAAGTGACATTCTATCAACGAAAGGTCATGAAAGAAATTAGAAAAATGACAAAAATTTTAATATGGAATTGTCAGGTGCTATAGAAATGACACGTTATCAATCTCTAACATTTTGACATTTCAACTATCGCCATCGCTGACAGCGAATGGCACTTGTCTAGAACCAGAAGAAATAGATCGTGAAACTATATGGTTTATGAGAATTATTCAGGCTTTTAAAATAATTAGAACATGATATTGCGCGTTGCTAATAAAGCACTGCTACCTGCCGCTTAGTATGTTTTTCAGATATTAAAGCTTAACCTATAAGATCTGATATGAAAACAGAAAACAGAGGACGTTAAAATATTGTGCCTGCTAAGTAATCTATAAATCATAGTTGTTCCTAATATTGTACCGATTCACTTTATATTATACGATCGTACACAGAAAATCATATGATGTTCCGATAAGACTATTGCCCATTGTCCATAGAACGTTGTCAATACAACGACCACTATCGCCCATCGCTAATATAAAACGGCCAGTATCGATGAGCCTCCCTCCTTCCCCCATCCATAGAAAATATAGAAGTCAGAGGGAGTTTTACAGCCGAAGGAAGGATCTGGTTAATCTGGTTCAGTTAGTCTTTCAATCGCATTCGGACTTATGAAATAAATTACCTTACAACATTGACCGCCCATTTTGAGCTGCCTTATCGAACATTGATTAATAGCCTTTGACAGGGTTATTTTTTAATAGTTGCCTAAAACTGTCTCCGATAGAGTCGAGCTCTTGTGAGAAATGTAGTGAGTGGATGTGACATCTTTTTTGGTTCTCTTTGTATTAAATTGTCATTAATAAATTCGGGTTAACTTCAATAGCGACTCTTATCTGTGGTGTCGAGATATTTCTATCTTCATGTTAGATTTGGAGTGTTCTATATTCAAATTTTAAGGTCTGTATAACCATGAACATATCATGTGATCTTGATCTGGGAAGTGCAGGTCTGGCCGTTGTAGCGATGCTTGGGGAAATCTATTGCTAAAATTGGACTTCTTTTAATTCTGGAAATATGTACATTTTATTAATGGTATCATATGAGATCTGTTCTTACTATTATTAGGTAATATTTCTTAAGGAGCGTAACTTAAAGATCATACAAAATATAACTCTAATAATAAAAGGCGAAAGTTTATGAGTGTGTGAGTGTCTTTGTCTGTTTGAAACTCTTTCACGGAATAACTACTGAATAGATCTAGATGAAATTTGGCGCAGAGAAAGATTATAGTCTGGAATAGCACCTAGGATACTTTCTATCCCGGGAATATGTTCCCTTGGGATAATTTTCGACATTCACGCGAGCGAAGACGCTGGCAGAAGCTAGGATATAATAAGCACAAATATTAGACCTTCAAATTACCCATGAAAATACCCTTTAATCATCTTCTTCTGGCTTCATCGAAGCGGGATCAAAGTCAAAAGCTGGTGCAACATAAATAAAAATAAAGAAGATTTTGTAATCTGGTAGATATGAGAGTAAACGAAAATATCTCTAAAATACTTACTGATCCATATTTCAGGTGCCATGAAAGCCTTTAATCATCTTCTTCTGGCTTCATCGAAGCGGGATCAAAGTCAAAAGCTGGTGCAACATAAATAAAAATAAAGAAGATTTTGTAATCTGGTAGATATGAGAGTAAACGAAAATATCTCTAAAATACTTACTGATCCATATTTCAGGTGCCATGAAAGCCTAATTTTTCCTATGTCCGGAAGCAGTAGTTTATAGTTCAACATATTAAAATAAACATCTCTATAGATAGTCAGAAGTGTTCACTACCAGTTGCAATCGCATCCACAGTAGTCAGTCACCAATCGTAAGCAGATAACACATTATTGATTAGGATAATAGCCCAACTGGAACCGAAATGCTTGGGGAAACCTATTTTTAGGATTGGACGTCTTTCGGTTGAGACAATGAAGAACATTAAACCGAGCCATATTTCAAGTGCCAGTAAAGCTTATTCTTTGTTACCACCTTTTAATTCATGTTCATAAAGCAAACATCTCTATAGATAGTCAGATGTGTCCATTGCCAACGGTCCACAGTAACTAGTGTACCGTCGTACGACAGATAACATATTATTGATGAGCACACCTTCTGTAATCCTCATGGACACGAGATGCTTGTGGCAACCTATTTCCAGCCTTGAACTGACTACATTTTGTTCCTATGGTTTCTAGGTAAGTATGTAGACTCTGTACACTTCATATTAAACACAATTTTAAGATAACAAAAATACAGTATTGCATACTAATTTAAACATACGTCGAGCACTACGAAAACTGCTCTTACGGCTTCGAAATTAAGGTGCTATCAATGTCAAGTTTTACCACTGGACATGCCATCGACTGTACCAATTTTTTGGAACGGCCTCTGTAGTTTTAACAGATCCATGTTTCAGGTTCCATTGAATTATTGTTCATTTCTATTCGAAATCGAGAAGCACCACATCTTATAATTCCTTTAATTCATAGCCACAAAATAAATCGGAAGTGCCCACTGTTGCCACCGTGTCCACAGTAGCTGGTATACCGTCGTGCGACAGATAACACATTATTGATGAGCACACCTTCCGTAACCCTCGTGGACACGAGATGGGTATCGCGCCTAATTCGTCTTATCTTACGTGTTTGATTAGTGCACGATGAGAAAAGGATTTTGATGTTTATTCAATTTTATATGGATTTTTCGACAAGGAATTCTGTTGTCAGTATCACAAAAGGTTTTATTGGAGGAGAGCTGTTTATAAAGTGGCTTGTCCGGTAAAATAGGTAGGTACTCATTTTTGCCAAACAATTAAAACTGGACTCTAATTCTAGTAATTTGTTTATGTTTCAGCGAGGTCTCGAAGTTAACATGTTTTGTATAAATGTTTCAAAAACACTGTAGAGAACCATTTAGAATCTCCGATGGATAAAGAAATATGTATTAGCAATGTAGACTTTTATTGTTATTATCATCAACAGACGCAGATACGAGTGATCTCAGTATTTTTTACTACGCTTGATAATGTATTTGAAAAAGATCATGTTAATACTTTGTACACAGGTATAAGGATATAATTACCGACCTATGCTACATAATAGGTATGTTTCAGAAAAATCTGGCAATCAAATATCTTGAGTTAAAGTGAAATTAAAATAACTTGAGCTAGCAGTATATTTTCAGTATCGACAGTCCTTCCTCCTCCATTAATTTTATTTCCTCCACATCAATGCAATTTTATCTTTTTAACTAGTTCAGCACCCCTCTTCAAAACAATCGCTCTGCGTCAGCTTGGATCTTCGATCCACTTTGGAATCAACGTTTCACTTAAAAGTTTCCACGAAATGTGTACCTATTGAAGTGAAGACACAATATCAAATCTAGGATTGGAGGAGCTATATCAATTTGATTGCTTTATTCCATTCATAGATATGTTGAGGTCCCTCTACAATTGAACTTGGTCAATTGTGGAAGTGAACACATAGTTATGTATTCAAATCATTACACTTAAATAGCTTAATATATCAGAAAAAAAAAAAAAAATTACAAAAAAATACTACCGACTTCCGAATAAGAAAACTACAAAGTGAAAAATAACTTTATTGTTATTATTTTTAAGTTAAGTTATTTTTCACTTTGTAGTTTCCTTATTTCACTTTTTAGTCGTACCTACCTAATAGGCAAGTTGTTTAGTAAGTTACCTTAACGCCAGAATAGATTACCCGAATGTCATGAAAATTTAACATAACCGGAGAAATGAGAGATCTGCGTACCCCTTAAGTGCGTACTGTCGTGATGTTATGAAATAGTATAATCAATAAACAGACATGCGATTGCAGCAATCCCGAGAGATTTGCTGTTATTTATTGAAGAGTTCTTTCGTATATCTTAGGAGTTCTTGATCAGATCTTCATCAAATTAAAATGGGACCAATTTCAAAACATACTCTTTAAAACAAAAGAAGAATTTTCTAAATCGGTCCACAATTGACGGAGATATCGGTGAACATACACAAAACAACCTCCTCCTCCTTTTTGTTACGTCCGCGTCGGTTAAAAAGTAAGTGTGTTTTGCCTTAGTGTTGTGAATTAATATAATAATTATTATTAATAATATGATAGTTAAGCAACGTACTTGCGTTATTTTTACACTGTTTCATTTCACTGCTGTGCAAAAAGTTACATAAAATGCATAAAATCTTGAAGCTCCTCAAATATTTTTCTTAAAGCTGCATAATTAAGTCCCGTTAAAACAATGCCCACACAGCATACAAAACAAAAAAGAACATAAACACACACTCCATCCCGCCAAAATTGTAGCCTTACCACAGATAATACAGAACACAACGCACTCGATCACTTTTATCGTTTAAAACAAGTCGGACTTCCAAGATAAGTTGCCAGGCGAAAATTTGCAACACTTATTCTTCTGATTGATGTTATTCATTTATCACTCCCCTCGTTGCTTGGGTACGTATAAAACTTTTAAAATGGGTCACAGGGCTTCGCCTGATTGCTTCACTGTTAGAGTAATTAAAATTTCAAGATCGATATGCAATTTCTTTGGGTTCGTTAGACGGAATCGGGGGATGGAATTGGATTGTGTCTTCTTGGACTGTGTTTTGTTTTACTGTTGTAGCTGGAGCTGCTTGTGAATAATAATCTTTGTTTGCTTGCACTGTGTAAATGTAATTGGATAACAGATTTCTCGACAGGTATTTATTATTCTGTTTATACGTACATCTATCGATTCCTATTTTATTACCGTGGAGGTTCTCAATTCGACTGTATTTTTTTGTTTTTTTACCGCAAGACTATTTACTAGATGAACCGATTTTAAAGATTCTTTTTTTACTTGAAAGTTGGTGCTTCTCTACCCATTTAAATTTGGTCAAGATTTGATGAAGAACTTCGGAGACATACAACAGAACTCTTCAATAAACAGCAATAATCTCTCGGGATAGCAGCAATCGCATGTCTGTTTATAGTTTACACGATTTCTTAACATAACAAACGCTCTAAAGAGGAACGCAGATATGTACAGTTCACCCTAGTACACTCTCGTTTCATCGGCTATATTCAAGTTTTATGATATTCGGGTACTTAATCTGTTCAGGCATAACAAAAGAAAACTTTTTTACAAAAAGATACAATCGAATTCCAAATAAAAACACTACAAAGTGAAAAACAGCTTCAATTTCGGAAGTCGGTTTCAAGAAACAAAAACAAGAACACCGTACACGCGTAAAGTCATCTAAACGAAACTAAACGACCTAAAATGTCTGCCACATGAACCTAAGTCGCAAAACATGACCAAAACATGAATACCTGTTTCTCCACAAAGATCACAACTCACACCTCTCTATAGGTAGTTTCTATACTTAGGTACTGAATCCCACGTCAAAACATTGACGGGAGATCAGGTCTCGACGTCACACCGGCTGTCTGGAGATTTTATCATCTGATGATGCGGAGGCAAGCGCCCCCGCGTTAACAACCTACAAAGACAGTCACAAACCCTTCGACATCTTAAATGATTAATTACACATTGCGCGTTTAGAATAGGAGTTTTATAAAAGACGTTGAACAAAAAACGCAATGGATAGGGTATGTGTCGTAGTGGTTTTGCTGTGATATTGTTCCGTGTTCTCGTGGTAGTCAGTGAGATTGAAATGATAAGTCAATCAAGGTGCTATCCAGGTCGTATGATGGGATAGGCGGTGTTTTGTGAATTGTATACGTGCTGATTGAGGTGAATGGTTGTAGAAAATATTGAGATTGAAATATTTATACATGATACTTGAAAATAAAAATAAAATATACAGATTTATTTGTAAATTCGCAGTTAACCAAAGAAAACAATACTTAGGTCACACTTGGGTGAAGAACAGTTTGTATCATTGAGTTATATAAGATTTTTGTATCTTTTGTTGGACATTCAAATAAATAAACATAGTTTTTGCTAATGCTCTGCTTTAGTTTAGGTTTTTTATTACTGATTTTACTGGAAAATAAAAGAAACAACAAGAAATGAAAAAGATTTTCCCATTTGTAAAGGTACTTTACTTGAAGTTCTGTTCTGGCACTTTTCTGTATATGCTTGTCTATGTTCACGAAAATAATATAATATATTATGTTTTTGAAATAACCTCTAGCTTTATCACAAAAATTACCTCATAACCTTAACTTTTTGTCTATAAGCATTGAATACGTAAAGTTTTTCTGCCAGTTACGTGTTCTGAACAAAAATGGCTAGGACAAGGAAACACAAAACGAACGTACTGTGGTGGAAGTCGGTGGAACTATAGAAGAGTATTCAACTGTGCCCTAGTAGCTGCCACCGATATCATTAATTTTGATTTTTTTCCGCTTAAATGTGTCTTTACAAACCAGTGTCAGTTGACGTACCAACCTAGGGTGTATGGTTCGCAAAACAGAAGTTGGTGACGATGATTTTAGGTTGGGTACGTAATAAATGAATTTAAATGTAAACTGATGATTGAACTCGGTTTGATTTGTTAGAAAATCACATAAACAATGGATTTGATACTATCAGTCTTGATTACAAAATTCTTCATCTTACTTGACAACAGTAAGTACGGCCCTAGTCAGCGCTTGAGCCATCGGAGAGTCTTCCGCCCGGGCCTGGGCACGCGTTGCCATGGCTGACCTGAAACTCTAAATAGACTCCGCACGCAGGTCGGCCGCACCAAAGACAACCTCCACAGGTGGGGATTCTCGGATGGCCCACCTTTCGTCTTGCGCGGCTTGGCCTGTCACCTGTGCATATTAAGACCTTAAGACTGCGTCACCGGATGGTGTTGCCGTGGCAAAATTCTGGGTCAAACATAATATTTAGAGATTATATTTGCTATCAATACACTAAGAAGAAGAGTGGTCGAACCCAGGCTTTACTTTGTAAACCTTTTAACATTTACCCCTGCTCTCAAAACGGTGAAGGCAAACCTCGTGAGGAAACTAGCAAGTACCAAAACATTGCAAGCATGGAAATCCAACAACTAGCACTGATGGATTATGATACACTCCCTCTTACGAAGAACAAAGCTGTGCTGCAGCAGTAGGAATGTTACAGGCTGAATTAATATTACAAGAAGTAAATAAAGTAACGCGATTCTTGAAAGGGGTCATTGTATTCATCATTTTGAACAACTTTAACTATTGGAACAACACCGAAATTGCGATAAAATATCAGCTGATGCTGTTCAGTATACTTTATCGAGTTATGCAAACATGACAAATTGAACAAGGAAATAGTTAGGTGAGGAATATCAGAATTTACACCGCACGTTCAGCATTTGTATGACTTATTATGGTGTAGAGATATAGTCCGATGCAGCAAGAAATGGTTTTTTTTAAGCATTATGTAACTTATAATATGACCACATATCAGATTGTTTCTATCTAAGAATGTGAGCAATAATTTTCCGTTTCAAAGAACTTGGTTATTTACCTAACTTTTAATTTAGCACGGTGCATACATATTGATGGCAAGTAAATTACTTGTCTGTCATAAGTCTATTTATATTTCAATGATATTATGAGGATTCTAAGAACGCGGTAAATATTTTATTCTTATGAGAAATTAATTTGTATCTTCTTAGTATTCATTCCCATCGTAAAACCCAAGTTTCTTCTTAATCCAGTTAATACTTCTGAGAAATTTATACAAAATTATGAATTTGTAATCGGATTAGCACCGAATTCCAAAGATTCTCACCTAGAAACTACGTAACAAACTTTTATTCGCTCTTTATGATGTCAGTTTAGATAACTTAAGAAAGTCTTATTATAATCTAGCTCCTCCAAAAAATCCTTTAATTTTATTCTGCCAACCGTACAAAGAAACGTACAATAATTACCGACTCAGTTCCGTGCAATGTCGCGAGCGGCTGTATCGAAAAACTTTTAATTTAGCCAAGTCCCCATTGTGAGCCTTTTAAAAAGCTCCAAGTATTGTATGCATTTAACAAGGCAACTGTGACAGTTATTAATGGCTTTTCTACTATTTTTCTTGGCTGGTGCAAAAGGATCGGCTTATACTTACCTACCTACAGTCCTAGTCTTTGTGTGAATTTGATTTGGAGCTGGATTTTCGTTCAGATTTCAGTTGTGTTGATGACTTGATTGTTGACGTGACTAGTTTGTACTTTAAGCTTTTTTTTTTGAAAGGTGGCGTTGATATGGGAATTTAAAATGTTAGAAGTATGTAAAACGAAGTAGCTTCCTGTTGTTACATGAACGTAAAGTAGGGATTCTAGCTACAGATATAAAGGTATTTATAATTTTGTTCCCAGAGGTGTATTGTATAGCCGCAGCGTGAACTGGTATTAGTAATATTGGTATAGCAAAGTACACCTATTCTATTTTTCTACATCGACTAAAATAACTCGAAAACGTGCCGTTTTAACCCTTAAAAACAAAACTCAATGGAAGAAGAAAAATCAGGAGTGGAATTCCCTGCCGTAGTCTGTATTTCCTGAAAGCCAACAACCTGGAAGTATTTATGTCAAGAGTGAATAGGTTTCGTCTAGGCAAGCGTGCTTCATCGTCGATCACATCATCGCTTACCATCATGTGAGAAAGTGGTCAAGCGCAAGCTTATCAAAAAAAATAAAAAATCACTGAATAGTATACCACAGAATTATAGAAGACCTAGGTTCCTACGAAGAAATCTATGATGAATTGATCAACACCAAAAAAACTCATACCTAAAATCCCTGCGCCCGGACAAAACAACCTAAAATTCCAAAGCAATTTCTATCTAACTATAATTTAAAATATTTAAACTATTTTCCATTTCAGCGGCATCTTTGAACATTTTACCCAATTGGACGTATTTCAAGCGGCATTGTCTACGGGTACGAGTGCGAGGTATTTTTCGGAATCCGCACTGCTCAGCATCATTAGTCATTCTGAGGTAGTGGCGAGAGATGCTTTTTGCTGATGTATAGGTACTGATGTAACGAAACAACAAATGCATCATGGAGGATTCAGACAATTGTGATGTTTAAAACAAGATCAGAGAGTGTTTTAATTTGATCTGATGAGAGGGACCTAAGAGTTTATTTGCAGTTTGCATTTATACCTAAATCCAAACTTTCGAATAAAAAGCCTCTCTCTTCAATGCAGGATACAGAAAAAGAGAACGATTGCTAACGAATGGGAATCACACCGACGCGACGCATTCATTCCTCTTTGTTCGCAAGCGTTCATTTGTCTATACTGGCAGAAGTCGAGCGCGCGGGATCCATCGGCGATTCCCATTCGTTCGCTTGATCTGTACCCAACTTTGAAGATAGGATTTGTTCGACAGTTATTTTTAATGTGATTGTGTGTGATGTGGATAAAGCAATTTCAAAATTATTATATTGAATAGTTACTGTAACTCACAAAGGTTATTTTTCGGAATCCGCACTGCACAGTTTCATCGTCATAAGTAATTCTGAGGTAATGGCGAGAGATTTTTTGCGGTTTTATAGTAGGTACCTACTGATGCAACGAAATAATGTGCATTGTGCCGGGTAAAGACTAAGCGAACAAGGAATCCAACTCAATCCCGTTTGTATATGTTCGTCTTCGTTCACTTCGTCTGTATCCGGCAGGACATCGAGCGTGCGTTAACACTCACTCGCTTGGTACCCGGCATTAGAGAGAAAGAGTTTAGTTCGACAGTTTTTAGTGTTCTTAACATCGAGAAAGAGGTCAACCATCGAATCCGACTCGGCTGGGCGGCGTTTGGGAAGTTGCGCGCTATCTTCTCGTCCAATTTACCGCAGTGTCTCTAGACAAAAGTCTATGACCGGTGGTTGTTGCCAGGGATCACCTATGGGACCGAGACGTGGTCGCTCACAATGGGCCTTATCAGAAAGCTTGAAGTCACCCAAATAGCATTGGAGTGGGCTATGCTCGGAGTTTCCTTGCGTGATCGTATCAGAAACAAGGATATCCGCAGGAGAACCAAAGTTACCGACATAGCCCGAAGAATTGCGAAACTTAAGTGGCAGGGGGCAGGGCACATTTTTCACATAACGGATGGCCGATGGGGCCGAAAAGTTATGGAATGGCGTTGGAAGGCCTCCTACTAGGTAAACCGATGACCCGGTTAAGGTTGCGGGACTGCGCTGGATGCGAGACGCACGGGATAGGTCAATGTGGCGACGCCTGGGGGAGGCCTATGTCCAGCAGTGGACGTCTTCTGGCTGAAATGATGATGATGAGTGTTGTGAACAAAGTAGTTCCTTCTTAGTAGATAAAGTTTAAACAATGATCTAGTTACCATAAAAATTAAATAGTTACTGTAAATCAGAACTACTAATAATAATAATTATTAGTAATACAATTACACTCCTAAATTGCTGGTGGTTGTTATTCATTGCATTGATTGTTTAGTCAACCTTATCTTACATTCATAAAATAATATACATAATTGTTACGGTCATACTATTTACATTAAATAATTCAAAAAAATAAAAATACGTTTAATTTGTCAAGTTTTAGTGAACCTAATACTACATTCATTATTAGACATAGTTATTACGGTCATATAATTTGCATTAAATAAGTCAAAAACAATTTAGTCAATAATCCGGTAATTGATAAATTCGTTTATCGAATAATACGTTGTACATATGAAAATTTCTTTGAGCTTTAATTTAAAGATAATATTTTGTTCGACAGTTTGGATTTAGATCTAGTTACCATCAAAATTAAATAGTTACTGTAAATCAGAAAGGGTATTTTGTGAATCCGCACAGCACAATCCTCATATCATTAGTCATTCCGAGGTAGTGGCGAGACATGCTTTTTGCGGAGCTATAGTAGGTACTGATGCAACGAAACAACTGTAGAGAGAGTTTTTTTTTAAGTGGGTACTACCGATAACATTGCTTATAACCTGCTTTCTAAAAAGGGTCTATGTTCGAACGTTTGTATATTTTTAATGTAAGTTCACCGATTTCTCTATCAATTTTTTTTTTTTTTTTTTTTACTTTTGATGGGTTTGCTCTTGACTCTAGTCTAGGTCAATGACAGAGACAGAGTCGACGATGGAGTGAGCTTACCCAGAAGAAGCCTGTTCACTCTAACTTTGAAGAGATTCGGGTTAAATGCGTTCGGAAACACAGACGCAGGTAGTGAGTTCCATTCCATCGCTGTGCGCATTACAATTGTGGACCGAATTGTGTTTAAAAGGGTATTTTTTCGAGGTGGGCCCATATAAATTTGGTGGAGATCTGATGAAGAACTTTGGAGATATACAACAGAACTCTACAATAAATGACGGCAAATTTCTGTGTAGTGTACATTTCTACTGAACTTGCCCACTATGTAACACAACTAAAAAAATACAACCAACTTTCAAATAAAAACACTAAAAAGTCATACGAAACCAGAAATACCGACGTGTTTTTATTTGGAAGACGGTATTTTTTTTGTAAAAATGTTTCTAGATTTACGGAAGATAAATTTAATTAAGTTAAAGCATACACGTAAGTGTTGAATTATTACTAGTTTTTTTTTCTTTATAGCCTCGCACTTGACCACTATCTCACCTGATGGATGCACGCTTACCTAGATATAACCTATTCACTGTTGACTTAAAAACCCCTAGGTTGTTATTGTAGCTATCGGGGACCACAGACTCCGGCAGGAATTCCCCTTTTTAGCTGTAAGCATAATGAAAGTATTCCAAAAAAATTTAGAGCGTATGGGTGGGGAGTCTACCATGTACCGATAGTGCATCGCCGTACGTCTAGTAGTGCGGTGATGGAACGGGCTAGGTGTAATTAGATCATAGAGATGCTGATAATTATATTTATTGATACATACATACATTGCCAAAACTATTTACAACCATTTCAACACTAGTTTTCACAAGGATGGGTAAGACTGATTCATATTAACAAGATTAGCAAACACCAAGGTAGATTCTAACTAATAAATTGATACTTAAAAAAAAGGTAAGAAAATGATTATCTTTACAATGCACTTGGGATCTCTCAACAATACAAGTCTCTACGTAATAGAACCTCAATACCCATCCCGCCGCCAATCTTATCGAAGTCCCAAGTGGCAAGTTGTCTCTAAACTCACAATTGTATAGCACAAGCGAATCGCTACTGTTCGGACTCTGAACGCTCCGTCCAGCACCCCTGAGACCGATCTATCAAACGTCTAAAGATATTAAGTTTTCTAACATTCCCCTCAGATACGAAAGCGATTGTTTCGTCATACGATTCTTCGATGTCAAAATATTTACGTCGAATCAGTACGATTTTCCGGCCGATCGATCATTAGAAAGTAAGATGTAAGCGTGAAATTTTAGTTTATTTAAGTTTAATGTAACAGTCAACGTTTGATCGATCGCTGTTACAGGCAGATTCGTTTTTGTTATTTGCTTGTTATGAATATTTATAGTGTCATGATTCTGTGATATTGCGATGTTGGTTCCATCGTATTATTTGATTTACTCGCTCAAACTTTTGAAAATGACTTTCTCTTATGTTAAATAGGTCTGTATTAATACTGTAACAATAATTGCCACCAAACTATTGGGATAGCATTATCTTTAGTATCCTTCCAATTTCATGATTTTCCAAATGTTAATCTTTTTTTGCAAGTTGCAGCCTGCTAATGGCTAACGGTATTCTTGATGAAAGAAAAACAGCAAGTTAATCAACCAATTTGCCAGAACCAAACACCTCAGGCTTTTGACGAGAAGCCTTCTGAACATTACAAACCTTCAGGCAAAGCCTCATTTATTCGGGAAAGCAGATGATGTTTCCTTGCATACATTTTCGATTCTATCCAGTAGTACTCTACTTAATACAACATAATATACAATATATACTGACTTATATGCTCACCAAGATTCACATAGCAACCATACATAACATCAAAATGCAGTAACAAAAGCACCCCTATTCATGGAGGGATAATTCTGAGAGTGCACCCAGAGGGGATAGGAGATAGCAATACTTATACAGGGTAGCGTGTGTCGGATAAAATTTATGCATTGAAATGCAAATTGCTTTTGCTTTTAGATAAAGTTGAGGAGGGTTAAAAGATTCGGGTTTAGGACCTCGTTGAGTTGAGATGAGATGTTTAATTTGAGGAGATGTGTGTTGTGTTCGATTGTATTGTACTGTTGGTATGTTTTCTGATTAATGTTTTGTTGTTTGATGAGGTTCGATGGCATCAATAATTTCGAGCCTTCAATATTGTCGATGATTTTAAAAGTAAACAAGCAAAGGATAGATATAATCAAAATCCAGATACTATAGGATTATAAAATATCTCTTTAGCCATGTTTAACTGGAGCATCCTATGGTGAACCTCCTAGACGAAATATGGCAAGAAACAAACACAACAAGAGGAAGGAAACTATGAATTATTATCTGTCTGAGTACATACATATAATAAGTAATAGATACGTATACTATTGATTAGCGACCACCCAGCCTCTGCCAAGTTTCCCAGGAAATCGTGTCCAATATCCAATCTAAGGGCGCAAGAGGAAAAAAATTGAACCGCGACGCCAGCGCTGCTGCACTGTCGCGACTGTTTGCTGATTAATGAAACATCTGCTCACTCAGCTGGAAACCATCGTAAATGCCAGAGAAGAAATAGAGGAAAGTGAATTTTATGACGGAGTTGCTAAGGTTGAAAATAGGTTGAAAAAAGTTTGGATATACGCTGAAGCACTCGGTCTTGTCAGGAATACCAAACGTTCCCCCTCAACGCTGTAACATTTGACGTTTTTGTGAGGCATACATACACATAAAATGGCAAAATATGAACTTTAGCTGTGGTAGAAAATGCCATATAAATCTTAGGAATACACGCTCCAGTGGAATTATTGGGACAAGAATCAGAGCCTTTTTGGGTAATATAATGTATTTTGCCTTTGAAAAATATGTTGCAACGTTGGAATACTTAACAAATCTTCTGGTAGGTATCTCATGGGATCCAAAAGATGGTAATCTTTCTTGTTCAGCTGTCTAAGCTTTCTGTTTTCAGCAGGCAGTTTTTGGAGTTTTGAAAATGCTTATCAGTTACGATGGAGCAAGTTGTGTCTTAATAAAAAAAGTTGGACAAGTCTGTTCTACAAACATCAACATCCAAATCTTTCTAAAACACTGTTCTCCCATCTAGAATCCTTTTGATGGGTGACGTCATCTAGGGGGGACGTGGGAGGTAGCAGGGAGGGCGAGAGTGGTGTCAGCTGTCAAACGTCTGACATACGATGACGTACCCGCGTCAGAAACTTGTGCGTGGCTTTGAGAAGCTCGCTCCGAAGTAGACGCGCACACAATGTTGGTAGCGTAGGTGTGTATTGACATTGTTAATATTAAATTATAAAAGACGAGACTATGGGATTTTTTTTATAAATTATTGTCTGTGTGTTATTCGTAAGTCTTTAAATGACACTAAACCACTTGAAGACTCTATACCTGCTTTAGAATCCACATAAGAAGTACATATGCAAGCAAAAAAATAAAAAGTATATAGGTGCCTACATGTGTACCCCATAAATTTCATCGAAGCCAGCCCTCGGCACGGGAGGGGCGAGACTTTGCAAAAAACGTCGGCACTCGGCCCAACAAAGATAGGAAACGCAACCCGCCATTACAGAAAATTGGCTATACGATCCCCTTCACAACATGTGATTGAGAACAGGACTGCAAAATTTTAAATTGTATTTTTTGCTCTTGACTTTAATGATACAGTCCCATTTATATCGTCTGAAAACGAAAACATAATAAGTAGGTATTTAGAATTCCTATCAAAATCAAACTGTATTTGTATCAAATCTGAATATTATAAATGACCTTGTTGAAATCTTATTAAGATCGAGTTTAAATAAACTCTCTTTATTCCGACACTGTATCTAAAAGGCAAAACAAGAAACAAATAATACGATCAAAGTCAGCTAAATAGGTTTTTCTCCAGCTGGGAATTTGAATGGTAAAACGACCTATCTGCATTGAAGCGTACATAAGAAATTAAACTCGTGGCTGCACCTTTAAAGTTGTAAATCGTCTGAAGGCAAAGTTAGGAAGTCCAAAGTTTGATTAAGGGCCTGTCGTATTGTTCATTAAACTTGGATTAAGTTTGCGCTGGATAGAACGAGCTGGCAGGCAGTTAGCGTCACGAGAAAAAACACAACGGGAGTGAGCAAGTTTGTTGAAGAAACTTTGCGCCGATAAGGATGTCTTCAATAGAGGACATTTTTCAATCATACGCTAATTTAATTCAAATCTTTGGGAGTCCAGCAAAATTGTATTGGAAATATGGATATTTTGGGCTTACCTACATGAAGCTTGCGCTATAAGGTTGAAAATAATTGCTGACATTTAGTATAAGCAAAGCAAAAAATTAAGCATTCGACTTAGATTAAAACAATCTAATGCTTGTCAAGATCAAAGATAGCACAGACAGACATATCGACACATTGCACAGTGATTAGACACGATCTAGAATAGAGGAGTATGTATTAACGCTTGACGTTTTCCTTGTTAAGTAATACATCGTACCGGTTGGCTACTCGCAGTAGCTATGCAATTATCATTGTCATCAACATCTTGTTAATGTGTAGGCAACCACAGATCATGGGAATCCCTCGTAGATATTTGTAATTAACCATCACAGTCAATGATGGACTACGTCAAAGTCCATCATGATGACGATGGACTTTGGCGCCCATTAAGTTTATTATTCCAAGATAGGTCAGGATAACGAAGAAGACAGAATAGTTAGGTGCAAACATATTAAAATTAGAGCTTTAATATTAATGAAAACATCGATTGATGAAAAGGCAAGGCGGATTGAAAACTTCTCATAAAAATCATCATCATCTGCCTTGGCTTTTCCTCACTATTTTGGGATCGTTATCCAATCTAACCGGATGCAGCAGAATACCGGTAGTAGTAATAGTAGTAGTATTAGTAGTAGTATTAGTAGTGGTAGGTTTAGTAGTAGTTGTAGTAGTAATAGTAGTAGTAGTGGTAGTAGTAGTAGGGACTCCCGTTTCGGCACTTAGACTCCTATTCGGTCTGTTGTGCGTGGGGGTACTTGCTAACATAGCCAGCCTAGCTCCATCCAAAAGCTTCTAGGGAGCTTCACAGGCTTCATGGAGCTGATAACCAGTATTTTATATGAAGCGATTGCCTATCTGATCTCCTCAACCCAGTAACTAGGTAGGTCCTGGTGTCAGATAGTCCGGCTTCAGACTATCGGCTACAAACGGCTAACGGCTGACAAAGATCTACAAGTGACAGCCGGGATCAACGGCTTTACATGCTTTTCGAGGCACGGAGGAGTCTTGGTATGAAATGGATGGTCACCCATCCACGAACCGACCTCGGCAAGCATTGCTTAACCTTGAAGGTCGATTCGTGTGGCTGTTATTACTTAACCGCGAGCTCCTTAATAATGATGACTTACAAGCTTTTGGATAAAATTATCTCACAACTTAGCTACTAAGGCTCACTTACCCGAAAAACCTAACTTAGAGTTAGTTGCTAACACGAGGTTAAATTGACCAAATATACAATTTTGTCAGTGTCAAGACAAAATTTCAATATAACCTCGTCCTAGCAACTAACACACAGTTAAGTTTTTCGTGCAGGTTGGCCTTAGAGTGAAAATGAGAAAAATTGTTAGCACTCTCTCAGCATCTACATAATATATTCTAAAACTTGGCACTAGTAACTTCTAACCTAGTTAAAAGATAATAAACAAGATAAAATATAAGAAGACCAAAATTATAGCTTGAATTAATGGAACCACACTTATAAAAAATAAAGAATAAGATAATTTTATTATAGTTACGCATAAAGGTTCTTGATTTGAAGCATGAATTCAAGAACTTACTCCATCCGATGCCCAACTCACGCAGAAGGCCCACGAAGCAGCTGAACCTTTATCCCAGCAACACAAAACAGAATCAGTATCAAAAAAGGCCGGTACGGACCAGATACACGTCTATTTATTGATCAAACAGCCATTGATCGGGTGTTACCACCTTTTGTGGTCGAGCCGGGAGCTAGGATGAGTCGGCAGAACTTCAACGTGGTCCATTGTGATCATCTAATTCAATAAAATCACCATTTTTGTTTATTTGGTGTCCAAGTCGGCTCCCTTGTCGGGTCTTAGTGTTGTATTAGCGGCTTAGACGGTATCATAGTACCGTGACTAGTGATTGCTTTGTTTTTTGTTCGAGAGTAAGGACTGATCGGATTTGTCGTGTGATTTGTGATATAGATATCTTGGTTAACATCATGTGTGTCTTGTGTGTTTGTGTTGTTATTAAGTTTCTTTGTTTTAACTTATTTCGATCGTAAGATCGGCGTCATGAATATTAATTAAGCATTTTGCTCTGTCTCTTCAAATTTCATAATCAGAGATTCAACAATAATCAGTATATTTATATATCGATAATCAGAGGTTATTTTTGAAAGACACCTAAAATTCTAGGTGTATGTCAAAAATAACAAATGAGACTACTCAATGTAAAACGTAAAAATGATATTCAATTTGCACCACGCAAATTAAAAAACTTGCTGCTAAAGCTTTACGCAATTTTTATCACGAAACATAATGTTAACGTTATTAATTAGTGATAAGTAAAATTGTAAAACAGAGCTAAACACTCCAAACCATTAATATTGCGTTGACCATGAGTGACGGATACTAAAATGCAAATGACCGTATGATGGCCGTACACGGTTTGTATCAAAACTATTAATTTCTATCTAATTATATCTCACTTGTCGTCCATTAAAATAATGAACAGTATAATAATGAAAAATAAAGGAAATTGCATATTAAATATTTAAAACCCACCGCCGCGCCGTGTCGCTACGAACAGAGACCATGTTCGTTCTGTATTATTATTAAACAGCTTCTTAATCTCTTCTATAGTAAAGCCCGCTCTAAACTTTGTTCTCATTTGCTCTAATCCAAAACTTTACCTGATAGAGCGAGACAGCGTTATGAGATTGGTTACTGCGTCGACGAACGATTTATGCGTCTATTTCTTTCGCACGCATTCGTGTGTTTACGAGCGGGAGGGGGAAAAACGTGGTTGCCGCTTATTGCTTTCAATTATAGCTGCAAACGAAATGAGTGGTTATTTTAATGGACATAAAGTTGAAAGTGTTTTTTTTGTTTAAAAGCAAGTATCAAGAAGAACAGCTCCGCCTTAAAAATGGAAGGTGGTATGTAAAAATTGATGAACATGTATAGGAGTCCTTAAAGTGACAGAGTGTGCTGGCGTGTTGGGCAGTGTATATTGTCTCAAAATGTTGCAGGACAGCGCGCCTCCAGCACCATTGTTTATTATCAAAAAGTGATAAATCAAATGACTTTGCAATAATGCTGTTCTAAAACTTTTGCGATCAAAACTGTGAAATGAACTGACTTGTTTGTGATAGTGTTTAGTGGACTAACCCTGTAGGTAGTGAAGATAACAGTGTTGATAAATGGGATAATTATTGCAACAGATGATTAGAAAAACTGAACGTTGACTGTAAGGTTTGTGGAAGTTTAAAACGAGCTAATTTTATTATGGACGCATTGTTTTAGATTCTGAAACGTGGACGAAAAACTGTGCACAAACATTTTGTACCTACCGCCAGCTAATTTTTGTAAATAACTGTGTAGTGTTTTTGGGTCACTCAAACTGAAGAAGACTTTTCATAGCTTTTGTGACGCTAGTAAGAGGAACTTCCTAACCTAACCTAAACCTTGTAAAGCAGTTCTTTGATGTTGTAATATTCAGATACACACCCTTTTTCAAGAGTCGTATTGAACACCTATTAGCGCTGAGTGCTTTGGTCTACATTTGATTTTGAAAACCAATTTAAAGAACGAGTATTCCATGGTTGTCATAGATGTTCTGAATAGTTCAGCAAAAGAAATATTTTGAAAAATGTCGTTACATTGAATGGCGGCCATATTAGCAGGCGTGTTGTGTGCGAGGTGATGCGCGAAGAGGACCACGCCCATCATGAGCTCATTCCTCACCAACGGTGGGTACCAACCGCAGCCAGACCCCAAATTCCCACCCTCCGAGGAATACAGCCAGGCAGACTACATACCACCCGGCGAATACTACCAACACCAACATTTGCAGTACGGATACCAGCACCAATATGCTCCAGTTCAGATTGGAACAGGTTATGGATATGGAGGGTATTACCATCCTTTGCCGCAGCACCCACCTGTGGCCCCACCACCGAGGCCTCCTGAGCCTTCTCACCCATCTGATGCTGACCACGGATACCCAAGCCACAATCCTGAAACGGCCCCAGGTTTGGCAGAACTTGGGTTAAGGCTTGAGAGACATATTGAAGAGGCAGCACCCGCAGGAAGAAAACTTCATGCTTTAGGGCGAGAAGGTTCCCCTGGATCAGAACTAGATGACGAAAGGCTCCTGCTAGATTCTCCACCTGTAGAAGACGATGACTCCTCTATATGTTCTGACAATACTGACAGGGTAATTTATCCATGGATGAAGAAGATACATGTTGCTGGCGCCTGTGAGTATTATTTTATATATTATTTTATTATTTGTGTTTATATTTTACACCAAAACCAAAGAGAAATCATATCCAAACAACCATGCATTTACATATTGTTAAACCAAATTGGTAAAAAATTAAGATACATTACAGATACAGATTTAGCTAGGTAGGAACAAAAAATTGTTAGAACCCAAGCATATTATGGACCATCTTTGACCAAAATTAATATTCTAGTTACAAAGGAAAGAAAAAGCTAATTGATAGTCGATTTCCATGTTGATCTGGAAGCAATAGAGTTGAGGATCACCTTCTACGTTCCAAGATGAATAACTGACTGAAGAATTTGATTGAAGAATTTTTTATTAAGAATATCTGTCTTTTTTAGGGTTCCGTACCCAAAGGGTAAAAACAGGACACTATTGCTAAGAATACACTGTCCGTCACCAGGCTGTATCTCATGAACCGTGATAGCTAGACAGAAGAAATTTTCACAAATTATTTGTTTCGGTTGCCGCTATAACAACAAATACTAAAAAGTACGGAACCCTTCGTGCGCGAGTCCGACTTGCACTTGGCCGGTTTTGGTTTTGCTTGCTTATTGTGTTTGTTCTTCGGAGCAAAAACCATCCTCCACCCCTTCCATCTTCGCGAGACCACGTTTCTGCCTTACAGTTTTGGTTGCATCTGACCAGTTCTCTCTCCAACTTCAGGATTTGTCAAGATCCCGTTTTCTCTCTTAGGTTATCGGCTGTGTGTCGTTTTAGCCCATCCTTTGTACAGCATGCTATTGACATGTCTATCCTAGTCCTATTTAAGTTGAACAACTTTAATATTTAAAAAAATCGTTTATTTTGGACCAAACACCCCTTGTCATACCTATTGGTTTTTGAGCGCAGTATAACCTAGTAGGTTCACCTACTGCGCTCCATAACTTCTTGGCGAATCATGAATTTAGACTGCTGGATGTTACCGCCTTAACATTTTGTAAATTCCAGTGCCTTGGGCAACTCACCTTCCATTAGGTTCTTTAAGGTACAGTAGCTCTTTCAGATGTTTTCCGTGCATCCTTTCAACTTATTTGTCTTGCCTTGCCTGTAAAGAGACGGCTTGGCACATTCCTGGACAGGTCTCATTGCCTCTCTGTCTAATTGTATACTTGTTGGTGTTCCATGGGTCACGACTTTGTTCTTCGACTTTCCAGCCTTAAGGCATGCATTGCTTAAAGATCTTGTATATTTTTGAGCTCATTGGCTAAAGGAGAAAACAGAATAACGTCGGCGAAACCGAGATTAGTCAGATAGGTAAAAATCGCACTGATGGGTCATGGACCTCCTTTTTGTGATAGGTACCAACTTATTCAGGTTCAAAATAGTAACTTACAGGCGGAAAACTTTATTATGCCTCATGTGAAACCTGATAGGTGTAAGTATCTATTCAGATAAATCGCTAAATTATAGCTGAACTAGCTTGTGCCCGCGGCTTTGACCGCATGAAAAGTGTTTTTATTCCAAGGGAACATAATACCGATTCACTTTGTAATACCTAGTCTATTACACAAACATACCTATCTTGTTTCTAGTAAATGTACCCGTACCTCGTTCTATGTTAGCAATGCTGGTCTAGCTTGTGGCTCCGAACAAATAATAATTAAAGTGAACCATAAAACCATCTATTACTAGCTTTTGCCAGCGGCTTCATCTGCATGATAGTCGGAAGTAGTCTCACGGGAACCGTAAATTTTTCTGAGATAAAAAGCCTATGCTTCAGACTATAATCTATCGCTCCAAATTTCATTCAGATCCGTTAAGCCGTTCTGGCGTAATTTAGTAACAAACATCCATCCACCCAAACTTTCGCATATTACTAAAACTATAAATGCGAAAGTTTGGATGGATGTATGTTTGTTACTTTCTATCCCGGTATAATGTTCTCTTGGGATAATAATTTATATATATTTTCACGCGGGCGAAGTCGTTGGCAGAAGTTAGTTTTTAATAATTATTATAGTAGGAAGTAGGATTTGCAGAAAAAGTTTTATAATGTAGTGCAATTAAAACGAAAATATAATCTTCATAGCAAATTTAACACATTCTTAAAATTTACTAAGATATTTAAAATAAAAAACCAACCAATTGCGAGTCGGACTCGCGCACGAAGGGTTCCGTATCATTATCGCAAAAAATGGCAAACAAATCACGTTTGTTGTATGAGAGACACACTTGAATATTTATTTTATTCTGTTTTTAGTATTTGTTGTTATAGCGGCAACAGAAATACATCATCTGTGAAAATTTCAACTGTCTAGCTATGACGGTTAGTCACGGTGAGATACAGCCTGGTGACAGACGGACAGACAGACAGAAAGACGGATCGTAGAGTCTTAGTAGTAGGGTACCTTTATACCCTTTGGGTACGGAACCCTAAAAACTACGTCACAAAAATGCGAATAATAAGAAAACATTAAACATTCTTGACTTATTGAAGAGCAGATGGCACGCACGGGCTATGTCAAGAAACATGATTGACTGTTTGCTTATGTCACTAATACTGGCGATAATTATGTTTACAAATATCAACAGAAAGACAAGCTGTTTTAAACATCAATAACTTACTCAGCTCGTGGCTAAATAATACCAGCTTTACGGGCCGATCTTCAAGGTTAAGCAACGGTTGCCGAGGTTGGTCCGTGGATGAGTGATCATCTTTACAAACAAGTTTCCTCCGTATCTCGGAAAGCAAGTTAAGCTGTTGGTCCCGGCCGTCAATTGAAGATCTTTGACTGTCGTTACGGTTGTCAGCAGAAAATCTTAAACTAGTCTTGCCAAGGGGTACCGTGTTACCCAGTTACTGGGTTGTGGAGGTCAGATAGGCAGTCGCTTCATGTAAAACACTGGTACTCAGATGCATCCACTTAGATTAGAAGCCGACTCCAGCACAGTTGGAGGAATGCTTGGCAGATTGATTAACTTATTCAGAATAAAAGTAATAAATTTTTGAGAGAAATATGAAGCTAAGCGATGACAAACGAGATATATTAGACCCCCTTTTTAACCGACTTCAAAAAAGGAGGAGGTTCTCAATTCGTCGAATCTTCTTTTTTTATGTATTTACCCGCATTACTGAAAGACGTCTGGACCGATTTGGGAAATTCTTCTTTTGTTTCAAAGGGATAGGATTAGGTCTGGATTTGATGATGGGATCCCATGGAAATCGAGAGAACTCCTCAAATATTATAGGCATAAATATAGTGACTTTGGTATTTGCATCAACTTTGCAATCATTTGCACTCAGAAAGTAACATTTGGTGAAGTGGAACTGATGAAGAAAAACACAGATGGCCACTAGAATTCCTTAATGATAATAATGTCACTGGTATAATATAATATCTCGAATAGTTAACCAATTATGATGAAGAAAATACTTAAATGGTACCATCAAACTGATCTGATGATGAAGTTGGAAGTTAGGCATTTTAACTCCGAAATAAAACAATGTATCCTAGTAGTGTTTGGACTTATTGGAATCGTCATGAGATCTATTTTGGCTGTAAATGATTTTCATGGTAATTTGAGTTATATCAAAACTAAAAAGTGAAAATAAAAAGATTTTTAACAATAATAATCAAACCGACTTCCAAAACAAAACACTACAAAGCGAAAAGTAACTTTAATTTCAGAAGTCGGTGTCACAAGTTATTTTTCACTACAAAGTGTTTTGTTTTGTAAGTCGGTTTGATTTTTTGTTGAAAAGGTTTTTATTTAAAACAAAGAACTGTTTAGTTACTGTGGGTACTAAATGTACCTACCTATAATATTTTCCTCTAATAAAAGCTGTTATGCTGGTCAAATGAAAAAGTTATAAGTATGATGTAAAGTCACCATCATCAACGTGATACAAATCCCCTTATCTAATTTATTCATTTTGATTTAAATTAAATCGAGCTTCACTTGAGCACAGTCTGTGCTGTATGATTGGTTTAAGGTATCGACTATTAAAGATCTACAAATGACAGAGGCAACTTACTATGTTAATTTAAGATGGTAACCCATCCATCAGCAAACGTTGCTTGACCTCGAAAATAGACCCATGATGCTATTATTATTTAGCCACGAGTTCTATACTAACAGTATACACCACTCAATAGAAGTTTTACGTAGTTAAAAATAGTTATCATAAATACACCAAATTAGGATACAAATAAAAGATAACCGATTGCCAAAAATATAATTAAATAACGCTATGGCGCTACAGTTAGGTTTTGATTTTTCACTGCTGTTTCTCAGATTATAACTGCATATAATTATCTAAAATAAGTCTTGTTTAAACGTTACATAAATTTAGAATATTGCATAATGCAGGGTAATAATGGCTCCTGCCATACTGTGGGATGATACAATTGCGAAGTACGAATCTTGAGAAGAAAATAATTTATCATTCTTTCTACATCTAGACCATACCTAGTGCCTATTGGTGTTACCTTTGGGTCTATCTTGGCTGGTATGTACATTCACAAAAATGTATTCTTCATCGCATATGGCAAATCCTATTAAAAACATATTATTCAGGTTTCTTCAAGTTGACCATTGCAATTCGTCACGTGAATAATCTGTCGAAAGTATCTCCTTTCTTGAAAGCAAGCAACATACATCAAAGAAATAACATGCACGTGAGTGTGCTTAAAATATAAATGCTTTTATAAACCGATTCAAATATGAAGACCAAGGAAAAAACCAAAATACACCCAAATCACAAGTTAAAACCGCCTAATGGCTTACAAATGAATATAAAATATACATTTCACCGAGATTAATGCCCACACATTAATTCTACCTTTGTGTACAATCAATGCGAAAACTTTTAAACATATTAAACGTTCGCGGTACGTATATGAAAGAATTTACAAATCGTCTCCAATTAATAACCCTCAAATGTTTACTTCAACCGCTCGTCTTCGAGTGTGTCCTTTCTGTTTTGACATTTTACTAATGCGGTGTCATTAAAGAGGTCCTGTAAGACGCCAGGACTATTGTTGCGCTACAAAGGACCAACACTCATGTTAATGAGTGTCATTTATTTTATAGCTTTTAAATAGCTGTTTGTGGTTCTACATTTTGCGTGGAGATTATCGATATCTAGTTTTTTTTTGCTTGCGTGTTGACTCTTCTTTTGTCGTCTTTAGCTTTGTTGTGATTCGATTCAGGTGTTCTTAATTTTTTACGATGTCAACCTTTGCAATTTGAATCTTGAGTAATCTTGTCTTGTCCTATCTCGTTGTTAGCATCCACATCCTGCCCTTTCCTAATTCTCAATTGGATTTTGATTTTAGTCTAACCTAGTTAGTTACACATTTTCTTACTTCTGTTATGTTATTTATTAATCTTTACCTACTTTTGAAGAGCACACTTCTAATACTAGGATACTGTAAAATCAACATATTATTTGAATATGATTTAGGGTACATTTTTTTATAGGATTTTGAAGATTACTTTCACAGAATCTATTTTTTATGTTCTTATGTCTAATTATTGCTATTGTTTTTCTAAATGGTAAACCTACAGTTAATTTAAAAAGTATGTTTACTTATTCATTCTAGTACACTTATAAATCTATGATATTGGATATTTCATTAAATGATGCCAATATTTCAGATACCTACGTTAGAAGTCTTTTTTATTCTCAACGAACAAACAAGATATTTCAAATTATTTTATGCAGCTTAATTTGTAACTTTTCTAAAATCTTGTCTGTAATTTGCAAAAAGTAGTCGTAGAATTGTTCTATTGTATACCGAATCTCCAATATAATGAAATAATTAGGTACCGTATCGTGTTATAAATGTCTAGACCTCATTGACTCGATAAATTATTCCAAACTGGCTATGATTTTCTATCAAAAAACCCAATTAATTATAGATGAAAATACTTGAAAGTTCCATGCTTCATCTGAATGAAAATAAATGCCTGTCATGGATCTGAATCCATGACAGGAATTAGTTAGTTTATTAGTTTAGTAGTATTATCTGATGTTGTTGCCATTAAATTACATAAAAAAAAACAAAATTTTGTCCATTAAAACTTGTGTTACACGTCAAAAAATGCACATTATTCTGGTAAAAATTGGATATAATTTAGTATACGTCAACATTATGTAGGTACACTGATGGAACTTATACGATTTTAATTAACAAAGAAGCTAGAAAATTTGATTTAAAACATTGTAATGATATCTATATCTTCAACAATATTTATACCCTCATCAATGAACATTCATCATTGATCATGATCATTGCTTTGTTCAATGTAAAAGCTTGTATGGCTTACAATCACCCGCTAATATTACTACTAATCTAAATATTCATTACAAACCACACAATGTTATAATCATTTATATCATTACAAAACAAGCGACCTTTAGTGATTGTCTCATGAACCTGCTGTCGACACCTTTTTTCTAAACATGACTCTAAATTATGCATATTGTATTCAGTTGCAGCAAAAAGTTGGATGTATGTGTTGACATTTTGTCTACATACCTATACGCTTTGTATAAGTTCCGTAGTTAAATATTTTTTAGAGCATAACTCATTGAAGCACCATTATCCTGCTTTTACTTTTATCGGTTGGGTCTGCATTCTAGACTAGGCTTGTTATTCTATTTTAGGAAAATATCTTGCTCCGATGCAAAGTTTTTTCTTTTGCTGTTATTTATATTTATTCAAATTTCTTTAGGGAAAAGGCCGTGAAGCTGACCTATATCAAACGCATAAAACTTATGGATTGGTTCTGTATATTTAAAACTTTTGGACGTCAACTCAGTTGAGACTAATTTTATCTTGCCAATCAATAAAACTCGGCTACATAAACTTTGCTATCATTTATTAAAATACAATCCAGTAATAAAAAAAAAATGGCTGGCATTTGAGGCTAAACAATGTTTTAAATAATTTAAGACAGGCCTTTTTTGCTCCAACGATTTCTAAAGAAATATCTGAAGCTATACGATTAGCAAATGCACAACCAGGTTCCCTCGAGCATGATGCAGCAAGTTTGTTGAAACTCATCCCTTACGTCGAGAAAAGACAGGGTGCGTGATGATGTGAATTTTTATATTTTTCGTCGCCAGCCTTTTTCGGGTCTGTTTCAATTTCAATAACAGCTGGATCAAAAGCATTTCTTGGTCGCATGATTGACAAAAATAAAGAACGAATTTGGGAATTGTACATTCAAATAAATGTAGGTAGGTATCCAGTTACTATTCGCTGCTGTTGAAAAAGAGAGAAGGGTTTGCGATTTAATAAAAGCCATTATTCATAGCAAAAGAATAGTTTTAAATATAACCAAGCATGGGTTTTCATAAATTTTAAGATGTAGAATCATTCTGGCGAACAACTTATTTTCAACTCTAAAGATAAACAAACTCGATAAACCGTCAAACAAATTTACACCAAAAGTGAAATCCTTGACGATTAAAATGACAAACATCAAAGGAATCCTCATCCATTGTAACATCATTAATGAACCGGTCACATTGATTGATCGCCCAAGAAATTGCTAGTATCACATTCGCGCATTTTATTCCGAATTTGAAAGAGAGACTTGGCTTATCGACACCTGTCATTGGACTAACATTTTTCATGGTACACAATAGTGGGACAAAGAGGCTTTAGATCCATCGTAAGTTGGACGTAATGAGGCGGGACCACCTCGAGAGGCCGATAGCGCATGCGTCGTAAGATCGACTGGAGATTAACAGATGGACCACACGTTGGTCGCAGGTAGCTCGTAATTCAATTGAGATTGTCATCGTCTCGATGACGTGATAGTGGCTAACGAAGCGAAGATCGAGCACCGGTAGCGAGTAGTGGTTTGCGATGATGATTAAAATAATAAGTTGTTGGTTCTCCCTGGCAGGTGATGCAAGCTTTTAAAAGAATATTAAAATAATATGCTGTAAAGTTTTATTATGTTGTTGCATTGATCACTGTCTGTACGTACGGTACGTTGTCATCTCTAATATCAAATTATTTTGTGTTTGAATGTGATATAAAAAAATATCTTCTTAGGTGTAACAAGATACTAATGTGAATGGAAGATTGTTTTTAAACAAGTCAAACTGATGCTTCGCAACCGAACCAGCTACTAATTCTGATGTTTCTTCATTCATCACCTATTACTATTGTAATTTAATTTGGTTTAAGCAATAATACTTCACATTTAGAGCTACCTGCTTCTTTCTACATCTATTTTAGAACTCTGATTAACTAGTTCCAATTTACGTTTGCGTAACTATGAGACAAAAAATACTCGCTCTAATAGTTTTCACAGCTAATCAGTCAACAAAGTCTGTTTGTCGCCACGGATGTTTGAATAATTTGTCGGTAATTGATTACGGCTTCGTGGACAAACATAAAGTTTTGGTAATGTATTTGTGTAAGCTACTGGTCTTTTAAAAATAGAATCTGTTTGTTGAGAATAAACAATTTTAATTTGCTAGTGGAAATGCAGTTCAAAACTTTGATTATGATCATTTCTTTAGAGAGAAAATCACTCTTTGATAGTCTCAAGTAAAATCTGTTATGAACTTAATTTTTTTTGGCTTCCATTTACTACATCAGGTGTTACTTACAGCTCATTGTTGACTTTGTTTAGATTTAACAATACGGTGAGATTGAGAACCTTCACACCATACAAGTAAATTGTTCGCACTTAGTGATACAACACAAAAACTATGAGCATAGAATAAAGTATTACTCTAGACGGCACTTTTTTATGCTATAAAAATATCAGCAATAGAAAAATGAGCCTCAATTGACCATTATACTAATAAATTCAGATAATATCGCTTTCACCAATACCGAATCAGCGAAAGTAAAATCGAAATCAAAAAATAGGTATAATTACAGAACATCTTTACTGCATGTTCACAAAAACAGACACGCCTCCCATTGCCTTTACTTTCCTGGTATCAGAAAGACAACATACCTAAAACTAGGCGACTATATATCCATATATATTTGGTGTGATCCCTGGACCCTGCTCAATGTGGAGTTGTCAGTGGTCAGCGGGAATCTCGGCTCAAGCCTCAACCCGGCGACCGCACATACCAGAACCGCGGAGATTCAAAGGAATACCACTACGAACCCCACAGAAATCTTTCTATCCCTCTCTCGCTAAGGCTCTTGTATACAGATTAGTGATTTGTGATCTCGTTCCAGATTATCTTTTTGTTTTATCGATATAAATAAAAGGAAGTTCGGTTATTTTTGTGTGCGCTATGTGTGTTGCGTCATTTCGACGTTTCTTGATATCCATTTCATCAGTGAGATACCATTGTGTTAATACACGATATGCATAATGATATACAAGTAATTAAAGAAGCGTATCAACTTGTAAATTAAATATTACAGCTGCAAAAAATAAAGGATTAACCTGTTTACATCCGTTACCTTCTTTTTGTGTTTGTGAGAAAATGTTGACTGAGATAATTATTGCTCTGAGAATCTAGATTATTTTTTTCGATTCACCAGTTTAGATGTTATTCTTGAAACATTATATATTTATATGTACATATTTACCTACTAAATACGTAATTTTAGTAAAAATTACTTCTGAATTGCCAATGTAATCATATTCTGTCAAGTCACTGAACTCCGAAAAATATGAAAAAGCTAATGAATACCAGAATTTTCCATTCCATCCTATTCTTATAAATAAAAAAAGACGTTACATTGACAAAGCTCCTTTGACATCAAATATAAAGGCAATTTCCTCGAAAGGAAATTACAAAATTACTAGGACTTGGTTCACAATGGAACTATTCTGTCAAGACTATTAGCTCCATTGAACATTGAAGTGAGGTTTAATTCTAGGCTTTTGACCCTTCGACCTTGGTAATAGCCCTTAAATCTTTCAACACCGAAATTAATCCATAACCTATGACTATGTATTAAACAAATTGAAAGGGTGGTTTTATAGAATTCTTTGATTAAACTTGAATTATATGAAATTTGATTTATGGAGTTGAAGAGCGAGGATGACGTCAGGTACTTATACATCAGCTGGTCTGGCAAGGCTTTAGAATTATTGATTTGCAAAATTTGTAGAAAATAACCTGAAAACATACTTTGATTCAATTAGATAATAATATCGTTCAAGTTTCTGTTTAGGTACCTACTCTACAGTACATATCTAATGATAAGACTTAAGTCAAATAAAAACTTTCCAGTCACGCAGTGATTTTGATATTGAAACTAAGTATAAATAAATAGCAATAAAAAGAAATAAGAAGCGAAATATTTTCCAAAGCGAAGCGTTTTACAAAGTGGCATTTTGTTAATTAAAATAAATCATGTGAAACCAATCATGGTTAAAATTGAACTTTAGCTGCTACTGCTACTTACTAACGACAGTAAACAAAAAACTTATGTATTAGACAAGCAATTTGACTCACTAATCTAAAAAAGTAAAAGTGTCTTACAACAAAATGATCAATCAAAATTGACAACAAACGAAATTGAAATTATCCAAACAACCTTTACATACACAAGAACATAAATGTATGAATGTAAATAACTTCCTTATATGTGCGTACATATTACATGCGAAATTGTAACAAGCCATACAAGGTGCATGAAATCGTACCAATGTCAACGGTTTCTGTACAACTAATTTACTAGGCGCAATTAATCAAAACAAAAAGGAAGCTCAGGCGCATGCATGTGTAATTATTATGCACATTAATTAACACAACGGGCTGGTACATAAATTACCTACTGCTAGTTCGTTGAGCACGCAACGCTACTGATGTAGGCACGGCCTTATTTATGTTTAGTTAGGTACTTTTGGTGTTTATGGAGGTGCGGTGTTTAAGTGTGTTGGTATCGGGGTTACAATAAAGCTTCGCATTTTCAGATCAACATAGAAATGACAATTATGAATTTGACTTTTAACAAAATTTAGGATATGAGACAACAAATTACAAGTAGGAGCTTAAAAGTTATATAAATAAATAATAAACAATGTATTTAATTTTTTTTTTCTTCCACAGCAAACGGCCAATTTCAACCTGGAATGGAACCGAAGCGTCAACGCACAGCCTACACGAGACACCAAATACTAGAACTTGAGAAAGAATTTCACTACAACAGATACCTAACGCGGAGAAGAAGAATAGAGATAGCTCATACTCTAGTCCTATCCGAAAGGCAAATCAAAATCTGGTTCCAGAACAGACGCATGAAGTGGAAGAAGGACAACAAGCTGCCCAACACCAAAAACGTGAGGAGAAAAACAAATCCGGCCGGCGTCACCACTACCACGACTAAGGGTACACCAAAGAGTAGATCGAATAAGAATACAAATAACAATGATAAGAAGAAATCAAATAACAATGGTCGACCGGACAGTATAGAAAATGTAACTGATAACATAATGAATGATTTGCATTGTGTTGGAGCGCAGCAAAATTTGTCACATGATCCAGCTATCAGCCCGATGTCTCATCCTGGGAGTCAGATGAATGCTGGGCATCCCATGACCCCGCATCACCTTCACATGATGAGCATGCACGGAGGCATGGACCCAGCTTTGCTCGCTAACCTTGCAGCCCACGGGTCTCCCGTCGGAACGGCAGGCTGCGGGACCGGCATCCCATCGAACCAAACAGTCATCAAATCAGACTACGGTCTAACCGCCTTATAATCTTTAGATGTGTAAAGAAGAAAACTCTATTTTTCATTATCGAACTCTAATTCTTACCATTCCTTTGTGTCTAAGGTGTAATAAAGTGATTAAATTAATTTAAGATTAATTTTTAAGTTGTGTAAGTATTTTAGAGTAACAAGTCATAATCGGATGTTGGATTAGTTAGGTGGAAAACTTTACAATGTCAAAAGTGTGATTATTATTATTTTAGGGTAGGTAAACATCTTCTGAGTGTTGCAATTGTACATTTTATTTTAAGTCATTGTCAGTAGTAACAATTGTATTTATTAAATTAATAACTAACTTTTTATACGTTGCAAGGATAATAATATTGTCATCGATGTTCGATATACTTTTAGTTACCATTTTAAGAGGAAATGCGGGCAGAGAGCTCCAACTGAATTTCCTTAGTAAAAGTCATAATTCGAGGTATGGCTCTCGCCTATTTCCTCCTCCAGTATTATTATTTATTATTATTTTGTACCATTGCAGTACAAAGGCCTCCTTTTATTCCTTTCAATCTTCCCGGTTTAGGGCAATTGTGGACCAATCCTGTCGATAGGTATCAAGTTCATCTCGCCATCTTCGCCTGAGTCTGCCTCCAGTATTGGACAAATTAAAAATATATTCCATAAATTGAATAAAAAAGATACATGTTGTGGTCCTATGTTTTTCTTTTTTCATTCTTAGTTTTCAAATTTGTTCACTAGGCCTCTGTTAACAGCGCAATTTTGAGAATTTTTTGAAGGTTATAGTGCTTCTAATGATAATGTATCATCAAAAAAGAAAACATAGGGGCATAGTGTATATCGTTCCTTTTCAGTTTATGGATTATCTTTTAAATGGGTCCAATATTGGAGGAGGAAATAGGGGAGAGCCAAAACTCGAATTATGACTTTTAATTTAGGATATTTGGTCGGATGTCTGCGACCGCATTTTCTTTTAGCTCTTGTATTTCATTTTCCTTTCGAGCCATCTACCAATCTGTTTTTATTCAATCTATAAGCATTTATTCAAGCTTTATATCCCATTTCAAGAATCTATTATTTTTGTTCATGGAAAAAAATATTAAACGTTTCGCTTCAATATTATTGAATGCTTTGGTGATTAGCTAAACGCTTCGATGTAAAAATATATTATGTTGAATTATTTTCAAATATACTATTTCTTAAATAAAGATACAGGTGGGTAGATGTCCTGTGTATGTAAAAATAATCATAATGATAAAAATGTCGTTCATAATGTTCATGACTTATGTGATGTAGACAATGACTTAGGCTTAGGTACAAAATGTGGATTTAAGTTTTAACGAAAAATTGTTTTGTAACTGAAATAGAAAAATGTGAATACAAAACCAATAAATATAGTAATGAAAAATACTTCTGCTGCTTTTTATTTAAACTCCAAATAGCTAAGCTAAGCTGCTCAAATATACAATAAGATATAGATGTAAAAGAATTTCGATTAGAAAAAGAATAAGAGTTAGCAAATAACAATGAATTGATTAAACGATTGAATCCAGATTCAATTACAACCATCATGAACTTACATTACATCGCCCCAAGCCACAAAGTTAAGCAAGCACCCAATTTACATTCAACCAAAATCGCATCCAAGCATATCGGCATGCATCAAAACCACAAGTTACTCCTACGCCGATCGCTCGTCTGGCATCGATATCATAACCTTGTGACATTCGTATCGAACGAAATGAAAGCAAAAATCGTAATGTATTCGTTGAATGTAAGGTCATTAATCAAAGTCACCGGCTCATTGTGTGGCCGGCACGCAACATCTCCTGCGAGGCTGACGACTACGGTTTTATCAACTCTGATATAACTTCTACTTGTGTTCACAGTTTTAATATCGTTTGTAGGGTTTTTCACACTTAGATATTATTTAATGTTGTCGTTTAATGTTGAAGAATTGCTCTAGTCACGATTTTGCTATCGTGTGAAGAACCTTCATTAAAATTCTTCTCGAATTATTTTAATCTACTTTAAACCTTTATTCTACTTTAATCAAACCTTATTGTTTAAAGTGTTCATAAAAAAGACTGGAACATTGCTTTTCGCTGCACATAACGATGACATTTAGTCTCAAAAGGATTAATCTATCATTTACCTAAATAAATTTATAGCCACCAATTATAGATATTAAAATCCATTACCCAAATTGCCGATCAATAAAAAATAGATAGCGTGCCTCATTTGTACAGTAAGTGACCGCTAATCTTAGACGAAGTAACTAAGTAAATGGAAGCTCGGAAAAATGGACATTGAAATTGATTTAAAGTTTTAGATCTAATATCGAAATAAGGACCAAAAGTAAAAAATTGGCAAAATGCCAACAGAATATTAGAACAGTATATTACGAAAAGATTTTTGCCTTTTTGTCCTAGACGTGGATGATGTGCAAAAAATATTGCAAAAACTCCCAAATTAGCCGAAACATTTTCTTATTCATTTGCAAAAGACTGGCAAGGTTTCTTCACAATAACCCTTTTTTTTGCTCGGCGCGTTAAAGAGTTATAATTTTTGCAGATCTTTTGGTGTAGACAAAAGATGTTATTGTTGTTGAGATTTGTATGCAAATAACAAGATTATGCTACCGTCGCCGTTTGAAAGATTTATTGTGCTTTGCCGCTTGTCAAATGTTTAGTGTTTTTCGTGTCCCATGAGGACCTTTTGTCAAAGCAGACGGTAGCAATTTTACTGTTATTTGATTCCTTACTGGAAATATGGGAATGAAGGAGGCAGACGTTTGTACGATCCTTAGCCGCGCTGTAGCACGTAACTCGTACGGTAAATACCACTAGGGTTGAGCTCGATCAGGTAGACTGTTGTTTTTGGTTGACAGTATTCCATCAAAATAATAGGCTATGCTCGATAGGCATGCTCAAAAACAATTACAATAAAGTTTCTAACGCAACACTTTTAGTGGTTGTCATAAGCTAGGTTCACATTACTGTGTTAAGATGTGTCGTGGCGTGGCATACGCCAATCAAACCAATCATTTCAAGCCTACGTCACATCATAACGACCTCTGTAGAGAATCAATTACGTCCAAAGGCTCCACGATACGACACAACACAACACAATCATGTGAACCCGGCTACTCTTGCAAAAGATAATTTTGGCAGAATTTCACTATAAAGCGAACATCTTTCCTGGTGATACTAGTTCCTATAATTTCAGCCTACCATTCCACAGGGATTGGGGCATTATTTTGCAACCTTCTAACATTTAGGAAACAAAAGGCGGTAAAGTAAAAGGCCTGAGAGAGTGGAGGCTTCGGCAGGTGACTCCCTGGGGACTGGTTGAGGAAGTGGAGCAAAAGTGCCGCCGAGACCGTGACTTGCTGAATGAAAAGGTAAGAAGCCAGGTGAAAGAAAATAGTGTATGGTCAGTAGGTACATGCATTTGAATTGAAATTTAATACACAAAACTAAGGACTATATTAATATTAAAGTCAAACAATTAGTAGCTGCAACTATGATAATTATAATTTAATAGAGCAAGTAAAAAAAAAAATATTGTGACACTAAAGTTATGAAAATTGGAATAGTTATGTGCAGGTTTTAAAAGAAATTGTAAATATCTGCAAACAAACGCCTCATTTACCGATTGATTTAATAACATAAACCTAGCATTAGAAATATTACACAAAAACTGTTCTAGATATGAAAGCAGATTATTAAAAGAGCGGTGCAGTCTCATGGGACAGTTAACATAGAGTGTGGTTACCTATCTGTGGATGACTTCAGCTTTACTCCAGTGAGTGACTTGGCAAACTGCGAAAACATGGGTAAGTATTCAGGTAAGCCTGTAAGTATGACTGTCTACAAATGAGGTGAAGAACGGCAAGTGAAGAAAGATATCTCTGTAGGTATTTATAGAAATATTTTTGAACATGACTGCTCGATAAGTTGCAGAAAAGCATAAAAGTGAAACGAAAGTGCGTGTAACTCATAGGTCTTCAGATAAAATAGTGTAATAGAATACTGAGAATGTGAATCATCATGCAAAATAAAGTTGAGACACCAGCTATAATTGTAATTGTTTCGATTGTAAAATGCAGTAATTCACTACTGTCAGCTTTAAGCTCGAACATTGATGATCAAAACACAACTAAAGCAAGCAAGCAGAAAACAAACTTATATAATTAGCAATACACGTCATACAGAACAATGGACGTCTTAAATTTAAGCCAAACTTGGTAGACGTATACGCTTCAGCAACAGTCAGCAACTTTAGCGGCGCGAAGTGAACTCAAAGGGCTGTACGACGCGACAAATTTCAATACATCGTCTTGTTGCGTAGGGGCGCCAGCCTGACTGAATATGGCGGATGGTTTTCGTATGGTACAAGTTTATAAAGTAAATACTTTTTTTTTATTTTCATTAGAAAGGAATATTATTGGTTGAATAAAAGGTCCGATTATATGACGAAAACTGTATTAACACTAAAATAGCATTGAACCTAGGAAGCTTCCCTGTGGCACTCCAGACTGATTTAAGGTTACCATATAAATTTTCTACAATACCTAATAAATTTATTATCTTAAACGCAGGTTTTAAACCACCACCACTTCATTTTCAGTAAAGTATGGCGCGGGAACTTTTAAAAGCCGCTTACTACAGTATCATCATTTGAAAATTTGAAGAATTTTGAAAACTGAAACCCACCATTTTTTATTTTCACGCTGTAACTTATAACTTGTGCTTGTACATCATATTATAGGGTGGCTCAAGTCGTCGGCTGTATGTAATCCATACTCGAGTCGATTTGAGAGCTGCAGAAATGTACGTGAGAAGCCGACATATGCGGAGGGGTCGCTCAAGATATTGGATTTCTGTGTTTGTGGAGTATGATATAAAATAATTTTAATTTGAGTATTTCATGAATAAGCTTTAGATTCTGTTAATTATAACCACGTACCTTTGTGGAGTTTCTAAGGATATTAGATTTCGTCAAAGATATTTTAAGAAAATAACAGTATTTAAAAAAATATTTGTAGAAAGAGATTTTGATTCAACACAAGATAAAAATACATTGATTTTATATTTTGCTTCGCTTTTTATTTGTGCTATTTATTCAAAATGAAAACAAATGCTGTACAGTCACATTATTTTGTTGAAAAGGTATTCTTGCAGACAACCTTCACAAGGTGATTCATACATCAACATGTATGATATAAGTAGCTATTCGTCAGTCATATACAGTAACTTCTAACCATTAGTTTGGAGTAAATAGATGAGATAAGATTAAACCAGTCCTTAAAACTCTTTATGATCACCGTATCCTTTGAAACCAAAATACTTAGAAAAGTTATATATATCTATGGTTTTAATGCTGGAATAAATATTGTTGCTATTAATAATTTAATTACTGGATATGATTAGCAATATGCTGTGTGATTGTAACTATTAAATATATTTTTTAGGTTTCTAAATTATTTTAAATACTTCACAAACTTAAAAGAAAACATTTTCTTAATTCGCACACATCCTTGAAAATCAACTTACTTACTTTGTTTTGCTCTCCAATGCGTTTCAAGACGCTCCATATACTACATAGACTATTATAAAGACATACCTACAATATATCACAGCTGTATGTATAGCACATATCTCGGTAGTCAGTCGGCCAAGCTTTTGTGCCCTTCTGTGGGGCGACGTACGATATGTGTGTGAATGTGAGGGTGATTGCTGTATGTGTGGGTTGATTTCCCGACACGACATGACGCCGCGCCCGCTCGGTATGGTTCTGAGGTATGGCTGGGAGAAAGTACTGGGGTTTATTGAATTAAATTGTTTTATCAAAGCGAACTCTTTAATGTAATGTAATTGCAAAGTTTTATATTATAATTTTAAACACAATAATATATTTGAAGAATTTATTGCTTTTTAATTAAAATTATGGATAATGATAATACACAAATGTTTTGTTATAAGGAAGATACGAGCTTTTATTATCAAAGGTAATTCAATAATAATATAAATTAAGTTTTAAGGGAGATTTTTTGTAAGTCATTATAAACGTATAATTCTAGTTCTCTAAGTAGGTATTGAAAAACTAATATTCAAGTGAATGCAAAACATAGTATTTTTCTCCTATTCCGGATCCTAATTTACAAGTAGCATTGTCATGAGTTCTTACTTGGTACAACCCTTTTAAAAAAATAACACTATTAATCCTTGATATTTTTAATGTAGAAGGTTAAGTCAAAGGACTGTTTTTTTGAGCATAATTATTATCTTCAGTAGTAGTTCAGTTTAGTAGATTGTAAGTACCTGAATAATGAACCTGCAAGTTTACTGCCTCGCCATACTAATTCCCATTTAGTACTTTATTTCTTCCATGCTCAGCTGTCAGCCGCTCGTTCCGAGGGCACACACACACTCACATTCTAATACAGTTGGAACTTACACACATACACACAACTAGGGGTGCGCCCCAAGCATGGTGGGGACTGTATTAAGTTTCTTTCTTTTCACTAAAATAATTTTAGGGGATGGTTTTAGTTCAATATTTTTTTACGAAGGGTCGTTGAATGCGTCCGTACAATTTGAGAAATGGATGCTTCTGTGGGGTGCATTTACTAGTGGTTGAGATGTTTGCAACTGTGATATATCTTTTACGCACATTTGAACTCTATGTGCGTGTCCTTTTAACTCTGTATATTTGAAATCGTTCGACTGTGTGTAGATCTAAAGACGTTTGTTGAATTTCAATAGCGCTTGCTTATCTTTGTTTTGCTAGGCATTTTTATATTGTTAATCGATTGCCTTAAAGTTTTGATGGCAATTTACGATACATTGAGTTAGGTACTTTATTAAGTTTGTCAATCAGACTGTATACAATCAAATATTTATAAGTCTCAGAATTGTTTGATATCGATCGACCTTATACGACAGATTTCAAGAACAACAACCTGCAGACAACCAAAAACAATATCAAACCCAAATTATAGACATTTGGTCCAAAAACCATACATACATAAACTTATGCCTATTTTCCATGCCCCCATGGGCACAGGTTGACAGAAACTACACATCGCCACCCTTACAAACTCAGTTTACGTTCATATATTTAAGTAAATAAAAAAATCCTGGCAGCTTTCCAGCCAAAATAAAAAGTACAAAAAACATTCAAAATTCGAACAGCTGAACGAAAACTGATAATATTTTGAAGATAAAAAGGTAAAACTCGATAGCATCGCAAGCGATCTTTTGCTGAAATATTTTTAATCAAACGTAGTACCTTTTACCGGTTACCTGCAATGCCGCGGGCATCCCACCGACCTGTCAATCTTTCAAACGTTAGATTAAAAACATCATCTTTGCTTTTTTTGCATTAAGAGGATCAAGGAATTATGTTGGAAAAAAATCTCGGTCTGTATGATTATAAGGCGTTAGATAAAGTTTTGACGAAGGTCGGTGAGAATCTTTGATTATGTATTCTGTTTATTGTTGTATATAAGGTGCAGGTACCAAATTTTCTTCACTTTTGATGCTAAGCCATGTGTTTATTGCTGGTGAGTCTCTGTGAAGATTTATTTTTGAATATCACAGAATGGTCACTTAGTATCCTTTACTGGATGAAATCGACATTTACGATATGATTAAATATTAATGTATAAATATGATTAAGTAAATAGTTATGCTACAATACAAGGTTTCAGTTAATAAGACGAAAACATGAAAATACGCATGAATTTTATTGAAAATATTTCAAGAAAATTCATGCGTAGTTGATTTCCGCCGTTTGACGTTGCTGTTACCATCATTTCGGACAAAAGTCGTTGATTGCTGCCTTCCACATGATCAGTCCTGTGCTTCTCACACTCAGTGGACTTCTTTGGATCTCACCTGGTCATTGGTCCATCTTGTGGGAGGTCTTTCAACACACTGCATCTGCTGGTAGACGCCACTCCAGAACTTTTCCAACCATCCGATTTAAAATGGCAAAGGACCCCGTATCACGATGATATAGGACGCACACAACAACAAATACAGCTGATGATACCTACTACCTAATTCAATCCAAAACAACTACATAACCTTGTAAATACTTTAATTAACGAACCGTATCTATCGCTAAAATCTCACTTAGGCTGCAATCTATCCAAAAACACTACATAGCACAATCAATTTTAACCCCTTGACATATGACCTAATCTCCTATATGTCTTCTATTTTACTACGCCTTCTATGGGTAACTAAGGCAGGTGTGCTAAAACTGCTAAGTCATCGCAGTGGCACCGGTAGTCCGTGGTAGCGGGATCGAATCCCGGTCGATCACAATTTACATGTCAGTTGCGCCGCTTGATATCCGATTGTTACTTTGAATTATGCTAGTCATTCTGGTATCGATATCGGTACGGGTATCGGAATATGATTATGTTGATGCGGATTTTGGTGGTATTATGGGTGACGGGATCGTTGATAAGGTTATTTGTAGGTAAATAAAGATCTTATGGTTTTTCCTTTGGGTTGTACCATTTCTAGCCATAGGATTGCCCCGTACCACAAATTGGTAACTATCTCTTGGTGGAAGGCTTAAATACTATTGATCTTATCGGTTTTTTTAATTCAACTTCAGTTTTCCTAGAAGAGATAAAAACTAGCGTTGGTAAGTGACTAAAAAGCCAACCACTACACTTGAAAACCAAATCCCTGAGAAAGGAGATCAGCCAAATTGGAACCAGGTTGTACATTATTTTGTAAATTCTTAGATTTATTGAAGCAATTAAAAGAGATGTTCAAAAATAGGTTCTACAGGTTGCCCTAAAACAAAGTTGACTTAAAATTATGTTAAGTTGTTCCCAATAAGTAACGAAATTCTATGTTTTGATATTAGTCCCATTAGTTATCAAAAGCAAGTTAATTCTGTAAGTATTCTAGTACATTATGGTTTATATTGAAATAAGTTTTGTTGCTGTACAAAGAACTTAACGTCGTCGGCACCAAAGCTCCAAAGAAACGGGTTGATCTCCTTTTCTGTTTTTGTTGTTGCAATATAAATGAAAATTAGAAATTTCGCATTGAAACATTAACAATGTTAATCAAAAATATTCATATATTTTTTTTATTGTTATAATAGATATATGAAGGTATCATGTTTCTTTTCTAGACAAATACACTAATTCATTTTCACTGCCATGAAACGATAATGAAGCTGTTAAATGAGGTGTGAAATACAGTCTGTATATTAATCCGATATATTAATCTTATACTTTGAATATATTACGGTGCTTATTTTTACCTGACTGCGGGAGGATAACGTTTTTCGAGAGTATTTATGTATGCCCATTACTATGGCACGCTCTACAGCCCAAACGGCTTGATGGAGTATGACATTATTAAGAGGTGTCGTTGGATTCGTCTCAGTTATGGGAGTGATAATTATTATTTGGCTATGTAATTTATAATATAAGGCTATGTAATTTTCAAATGTAGGGGATATTTGAAAATTGAAACCCCCCAAACAGAAGGTGATCCAATTCTTTTTTTCCTTTTCATAACAATGTGGGTATAAAACTTTGAATATACCGTAACACTTATAAGTACCTACTATTTTGGCACAAATTCAAGATAAGCGTAACTTTGATAGCAAATTACATAAATAAAGCAGTCACATTACATTTTTTTTATTCACTAATGCCATATTATTAAGTATTGATAATATCTTTTAGCACTCTTATTTGGAGTTCTTGTTCATTAATAAAACTAAAAAATGTGAAATAAAACATATTATTATAAAAATAAAATACCCAACTGCTAAAAAATAATTACCTGAAAAACTACTGTGAAAACTTCATTTGGCAGCACCTCATAATATGTAATGTCTATTTTAATAGTATGAACTTGTTTTTCTCTTTTCAGTTGATATTTTTTTAGCTTACGGGTTTTTTGTTTTTATAATAATTTGTTTTTTTGAGAATACGGGTTTTTTGTTTTTATAATAATTTGTTTTTTTGAGAATACGGGTTTTTATAATAATTTGTTTTTTTATCTATTAAAATATAGAGATAATCGTAAACGCTCCTGAATTGTAGGCAGGTACGGTTATATCAGTCAGAGCTAATTTGAACCTCGTTAAATATCAAAGCCTCTGAATCCGTGCATGTTGTTGAACTTAGAAGCTAAAGAAACATCTTAAAAGAGAAAGTCTTAAAACCATGACGTAGTCACAAACCCCAGTATTGTAATGATGCAAGGGAACTCAGGAGGAGAAGGATGGGTACAGCGTGAAACGTTCTGCAGATTTAAACCTACATACAATATCAGTAATTTTCATAAGTTAAAGAAAAGTCTGTTAATAGGCATCTAATGCTAGTACCTATATATTATAGAAGATACTCTTAAAAAAGTTACAAGTATATAATATTTTAAATATAAAAACAAGACGCAAAAATTACAAACAGAACATTGCACGATTTACGATATTAGGTACGAACGTAATCCGACGGCTCCCGTTTACGAAGACGGACATGTCAATTTGAGCCAATAACCAGCTCAATGGCCAGCAATGATTTAATGTAATACGATATCTCTATAACATATCCATGTACACATACAGAGAAGAGCCGTTGAAGGGTTTTTTAAATACACGACAATATTTACAATACCTTAAGTATACAAGTCGATACTGAAATAAAATAAAGATCAGAAAAATAATCGCCACACAATTTTTTACACTTACTATCTACTTATGTCATCTCGATCGAAGATGTGTCATCTTGTTTCTAATACATTGTATTTTCGTACTATGACAAAACTCAATATGTATATTTTACCAACATTTTTTTAAATTGTTGGTTGGCTCGCGCTTGACCACTATCTCACCTGCGGTAAGCGTTGATGTGGTCGACGGTGAAGCACGCTTGCTTAGAAGTAACCTATTCACTCTTAACTTAAAGACCCCTAGATTGTAGCTATCGGGAATCACATACACCAGCAGGACATTGCGCTCCTTAGCTATACGCATAATAAAAGTATTTCCAAAACGTTTAATGCGTATGGGTGGCATGTCCACCATGTATCGATGGCGCATCGCCGCGCCGTACGTCTGGCCTTAGAACATTCACGATAGATTTCAAAATATAATATTGATGCATGTTTAAGTTTTGTTACCTGCAGCACATGACATGTGTTAACGAAATAACAGCCGGCTACGCCTTTTTGATTATCGAAATAACAAAAAAATGGAAGTTCTTTAGTAAAGCTAGTTTTTACATAGAAGATATAAAGGATATATTTATAGATATATTCTCCGTTTCTTTTTTAGTAAAGTGAGGACTGCTATTCGGCCGACATCTTGATTTGATAAGAGAATTTAGTTCGATCCGCGTGACATTTTAGTAGCGCATGTCAACCTAACTTTTGGATTTTTGAAAATCGTTTTCGCTGATAGCATGTCACGGTCTCAAAAGCTTAAGGCCATAATAACCTCTAATAAAAAATGAATTGCAGCGCAAACATGTAATATTTTAATAGAATCTCGCATAGCAATTGCTCCATAAATGGTAAATGCTCCCATACATACTTCTGCCACCCAAACATTACTAAACTAAGCAATTACTTCGTCTATTAAAATGGCCCCCAAAACTTAATACAGACGTCGAACCACCATAACTGCACTCTATTCAATTTGCGCAAACACTTTCTTTTTGAAAGTCATGCCAACATATTTGTCTTCATTCGACTGACGGCTCAATGCTGGACTCTATGACCAGAAATCTGACAGAATTGACACACAGCCATTCAGACAATGGTGTGAATTAAAAATGATAAAAACTGTGGCGACTGTCAGTTTTTATTGAGACAAATGGCTCGGTGAAAAGTCTCTTATCATGCTAATCTGCTGAAGTTTGGAGTAGAAACAAACGAAATAGTATCATTATTATGACTTGCGCTGTACGATTCTAATTTGACTGCTTTAAAATTATGGTTTTATTTTAGGTCCAATTATCAAAGATCTGGCGGCGTCCGAGTACTGGCAGAAGGAATGTCTCGGTAGCGAGAAATTCGATGATATTATTGTCATCGCGTGTAGTATCTGGATAAAGGTGGTAAAGGAGCGTTGGGATTGACACAAGAAAAGAGAGATCTAAGTATGCCCAGCATTGAGTGAAGTGATGATAATTATGATGATGTTATAGATACGAGTATCAAAGACAAAAGAACTACGGACGTAGACAGTGACTACCTCATAGTTCGTGCTAATGGTCATGTTATTTTGATGCAAAAATTCTCAGTAATCCTAATCAGTCGTGATTTAGATTGTGCACAGTAATAAATGACAATGGTTCGCTAGTATTGCATGGAATGCACTGATCGCGATAACGTTGCACTCCTCGTCAACGGACATGAGAACGATAGTATAGTGCATGTATGCCTTTATGTGTATGTAGAAACGGTCATATCATTTTGAAAAGGAGTATATATGACATCATACAACGCCACAAGTGATGAAGTGAGGATGCCAAAGTACGTCTGATGCAATCATAAAAAACATGTTTTTAAAAGGAAGTATTTACCCGATGGTAAAAAGTCGTTCATTGATAGAAGCAACACTATCGCTGAGTTTTATATGTTTGCCCCGGAATAATGCATTGTTTCTGTTTAGGTCAGGCAACAGTAGCAAAACCGGGGGAAAAGCTAGTTTTATGCTGGCCTACACGAGAGGAAAAACACAACCGGATTTCCAAATTCGAAAATCTCACAATTTTATTTAAAAAACAAAAACCAATCAATAACGCCCAATCAGAATGGGCATAAAAAGCTCGCATCTGTCTCATTCCCCATTGTGTAGACCGTTGAGCACGTGCTCAGTACATGCAACGTCATCGGGCAGTCATTATCGGGGTCAACGACCCGCTGATTACCTCGCCCTGTCGTTCATCATTAGCCTAGGTTAGGATGTTTGTAAACATAGCCTCCATTCACTGGTCATATCCCGTGTAATTGGGTCACTTGTAAAATTGTTAGTGCTGTAATTGATGGCTCAATTTTTTGTAGGAATATTCTTTTTCTAGATAATAATTCGCGGTTATTTCTTACAAAGGAGCGGGCGTATGCCTCCACTCACATATTCAAATAATATGGTTTTAAAGGTAGATTTGAAAGTAAATCTGTCGATAAAATAACGTTATTCGGGTTGGTAGTGTTTTGAATCAAAACTCAGATATTATAATAATAATACCAGCCTGTTACTGTGACATTTTAGGGCAAAAGCCTCTTCTTATACAGAGAAGGCACGGGCAGACCGGGCAGATACATTATCTTATTTTAAACATGACGTGTAAAGATATTTTGTCGTCGGGCACAGTCTGTCACTGCTTTCAACAGGATACGAATAGCATCAGTGCACTTATGATTCATCAACTGATATTGAAAGTGACCAATACAACTTGCCAGGCCTTACAAAACTTGAGGACAACCTAGCATGAATGCGTTCGTAGTAGAATTTGTAATTTATTAATATTATTAATTTTAAAATCATTTATAAAATTAATTTACATTTATAGCTAACTAAATCGAAATAAACGGTGCTTAATAATTGTAAATTATCTGTAATTTATACAAAAAGAACGAGTTTTTTTTCAAGAGCTTTCCCGGATTACCAACTTAATCGATTAATTTGAATCTGCAAAGTTCAATAACATTTTGACTTGACCTCTGACCCGTAATGTATCACACTAAAATAAACATTAAATATAATTTAGTCTAGCCAGAAGCGCGTTACGTACAGTTAAAGAAAAAATATATATTATGATCAATCATTCGGAACATCAGGTGTCCAAAAGAAAATATTTATTACCTGTCATTACTGTAGTTCGACTAATCAATTAATAGTTTGGATTTGATATTTTCGAAAAAACGGTTATTTTTTAAATATATATGAATAAATGAGGATGGTTGTCTGTTTGTATGCGTGTGCGCAAGATTGATGGGTAATAAATCTTGCTACGCATTCGTGCGCACGATTCTGCAGCTTTGAATGTATCAAACCAGCTTGGTGCCTCACGATCACTAGCTTTTGTTTTGTGTCGAAGAGTGATTTCATTTCTGCTAACCTAGTTTCCAATTGTGTGATAAACGGAACGGTTAGGCTGCGAAGTACTTAATTATAAAGTTCAAACCGCTTGATCTCATATTTTAATTAGTTGTCTGGAAGGTGTTAAACATTCGGTTTCAGTGTCAATCTTTGGGTAACTTTAGTCACGAGCACATTGATGCTATGAAGTTTGCTATGATACGAAGCCATAATCATTATACTTGCAAAGTTGTTACCTAACATTCTAAAAAGTCTCTCAGGAGCTCTGAATAAGTCTGTCATTCTATGTACGCGATGGTGATAGCCGAAATGCCATATGTAAGAGATTGATGGCATTTCGTTCGATAGCGTTTGACATTCCCGTACATTTTTGTTCAAGTCGCTATCGCCATGCTTTCGACGATAGAATATCACTTGTCTAGGGCCTCAGGTCTGTCACATAATTTTAGTCCATACATGTTAACAGAACATACCTACATTTTCAAAATTAGGCATGCTCTATTGATTTGTTTACTGCATAAGAAATTTTCACGCGATCCTTCTTAGCAATGTATATCATAATTTACATTCTGGTTGCGCATGAGTTGTCGGTCGCTTTGATCTCCGTTACAATCGGACGTAATTGATGATTGCGCGCCAACTCCATATACAGTGGGGCATGGAGTAGAGAAAATAATAGAGACAATAGAGAACAGGGAAACAGGAGAGCATTCAACACAAATACGTGTGTTTTCTTTCATTAATATTACTTTATTCTTTCATTATTGTTATAGCAGAAATGACAAAACGTGAGGCCTCATTAGTGCAGTGCGTTGTGCTGCGTCGTCGCAGCGTCAACGCTTTGTCGTTTTACATATATTTTTAAAGTTCCGTACCATAAGACGGGTCCGAACAAAACCGTATTGCTCACGTGTCCGTCTGTCTGTCCGTCTGTCCGTCGTTTGCACATGGGTTTTACAGCCGAACGGTTAGACCTACACTGCTACAGTCTTCAAATTTTCACAGTATAAGTAACTTATTGACCCAAAGCTATACAAATTGGCAAAAAATATTTCTAAATGTTTTTAAGTGGGGCCAAAAAAAAAAATTGCCTTACTCCATCGAGTGGGGTATCGTTATTTAGAGCTCTTTGAGTAGATAAATATTATGTTATTAGTTTAAAAAAATATTGGAAAAAAGATGAATGAGAAGCCACCAAAGTCAGCTTTTTTTTACAAAATTTTGCGCCGAAGAATTTTCTAATCGCCCTTTGTCCTGTGAAATTCAAACTGGTGATGTTTATTATTACGTATATTTTACTAACAAACCAACGTATGGTTACCAATGTATTTATAAACAAGATTTTTCTTTGTAATTCCCTTATATTTCCTATTACAACCAACTTAATTTTGCGGTCTGGTACAGAACCCTAGATGTGCGAAGTCTGACACGCACTTGGTCAGTTTTTAGTGACATGCCACGTTATGCATTGTACCGTCGCACGCAACGTTTCAAGGGATCGACGGACGAGAGACAAAGCGGGGGAAAGGGTGACGCGCAGCGCTGTCGGAGCTCCGGTGCGACGACGGACAGTGTCTGGTCCGATCCATTTTTGAATCTGAAATCCACACTGAGACGCTGCGCTGCAACGACGTGCGTAACTGACACAAACTGGTATTGAAACACCTTATGTGATTATGAGCAGTTTGAGCACTCCATGTCCTACTTACTCCGGGTTATAATGTGAGACCAATCGAACGTGCGCGCGGCTGTCACGCCGAGCCGTGCGCTAGCGCATGCCTTCACTACGCGCTACGAAACACGTAGGTGAAGAAAACTTTATACGAAACACTAGGTAGTATACCTGTGTAGGTTTATAAACATAATTATAATATTAAATATAGGATCTTCTTCATTTGAAAGGATTTATTAACCGACTTCAAAAAAAGGAGGAGGTTATCAATTCGTCGGCTTTTTTTTATGTATGTTCCCCGGTTACTCAAAGACGCCTGAACCGATTTGGAATATTCTTCTTTTGTTTTTGTTTTGTTTTGTTTCCAGGTGGTCCCATTGTCATCAGGTCAGGATCTGATGATGGCATCCAATGGAAATCGAGGGAATCACTCTTATTTTCTGCTAATTCCTAAGCTGAAGAATATTACACAAATATCTGCAATAAAACTTCAATTTATCACACAAAATACGACATCGCGGCAGATTTCGAAAACGGCACCTAAACAAAAACACCGCCACATAATATACTTTTAATACCATACTTATAACATGAACAGAATCAATATACAAAGTGTAATTACAGTGCACTGCTTATTATGTGCAAGGTATATTAATTTTCAATCCTCCTTAGATGACCGTCGCAACGATTACGTATGGAAAATTGCCACTAATGAAGTCATTACATCCCGAAGCCATCAACTTAATGGATAAAAGCTCTTAAAACTTAATCGATCTTCATGTTTTTGAGCCGTGTTGCAATTTAAAATTATGGACTTTATTTCAATCTTAAGGGGGAAGCGCCAGGATTTGTATGTATACTAATTTTATATGTACAGTCAAGGGTCAAAAGTGCAGTCATACTCTCCCAAAACTCAAATGGCTAGTTTTTGTAGAAGTTAAATTATCCACAACTGATTTGATATTTTGTATAGAAATTAAAGTATAGATTATTCCTTATTATTATTATTTAAAAAAATGCCTGTTCTGTTTTGGTAGAGTGTGACTGCACTTTTGACCCTTATGGTACATACTTAAATCATTAAGTATATTAAACTCAAGTATACGAACTTAAACTAAATTCAAATTCAAAATTTAAAAAAAAAAAAAAAAACAAAGCGAAGCTATTTACATTTATAAAAAAACCAGCACCTAGGCGTCAATCACTCGTCCACATCACTGTCATTTGGGAACGCGTTTCTGTTACTGTTAGGTAGCCACAAATATCACTCTGTGTCATAGGCCAATTTTTATACCGGAAAAATAAATGGTTTCTGTGAACCATAAATGGTTTCTGTATAGATCACGGGAACGAAGTCGTGCCATAAATATAGTATTTCTTAATATTTACAGCTCAGAAAGAATGTTATTTAAAAAAATCCGCTATAGCACTTCGCCCGCGACTTCGTTCGCGTGATCCGTATTTTATCCTACAGATGATTTTTAGTTCACCCAAAGGTAGAATTTCCATAAAAAGAAGCCCTGTACAGTGAAATTATTCAAAGATCTTCAACATCCACTAAGTCGTCTTTTAGGAGCAGTTTTGAAAAACTATTAATGAAAACTGTTATTAGAAAAACTATTTACTGTTAGTATTTATGCCAAGTTTCAAATATTTCCACCTTTTCACCTGCTTAGGGGTAAAATTTCCAAAAACCAATAAATACATGAATGCTTTTTATCAACCAAAAGTAAATCTTTAATTTCACGTGTCACAAAAATTTCTAACAAACTTTCAACCCCCTTTTTACCTCCTTAGGGGTGGAATATCCAAAAAAACAATTACAATAGAATAAAATATACTTTATTGTACACTAAAAAATGAAGTTACACATCTCTTTTACGATAATACTTATAACTACGGGTACAAGGGCGGCCAATTAATACATGAATTCTTTTTACCAAGAGCTTTGTGTTTGCGTAAATCTAAAATTTTATGTGTTCAATTTACAAACTGTAAAAATTTCATACAAACTTTCAACCAAGGGGGGTTAGCCCCTTAGGGGTGGTATTTCCAAAACTCCTTACTTAGTGCCCACTTACGTCACTTGAGGAACCTGCCTGTCATATTTCATCTTTATACGTCAAGCGGATTTCGATATTTCGTGATGAGTGAGAGTGAAGAGTGACCTTTCGCTTTTATATATAAAAAATCAATCAATCTGCCTCGCCTTTACCCAACTATTTTGGGGTCGGCTTTCAGTCTTACCGAATTCAGCTGAGCATTAGTATTTTACGTGGAGCGACTGCCTATCTGACCTCCACAACCCAGTAACTGGGTAACAGGTATCTCTTGGCAAGACTGGTGTCAGATCTCAAGGTTCTGACTACACGTAACGACTGTCCAAGATCTTCAAATGAAAGCCGGGAACAACGGATTAACGTGCTTTCCGAGGCACGGAGGAAACTCGGTATGTTGAAAATGGTCCCCCATCCACCTACCGACCTCGTCAAGCGTTGCTTAACCTTGAAGATCGATCCGTGCGGTTGTTATTATTGGGAAATAATTAACCGGGCGAAAAATATACTGAATGGGCGACTATTATACTAAGTAAGCAACTATTTATCCGGTTTGAGGAATACCTTTTAGGAGGTTTTTGTGACATACTATAATTGTATTTGGGGTTCTATTTTTTCTATATTAGCATATTATTCTTTTAAAAATGGGGTGTATTTGTGTTTTCAACGAATTGGTCCAAGAGCAAGCGGAGCGAGTTCGGGAGCTTAGGGCACCCCGACACGGACAGGTTAGGTTCGAACGAGATGTCGGGAGCTGAAGTGAGCGAGCAAAGCGAGCGAACTCAGCTCCCGTCATCTCGTTCGTGTTATTAGGTTACTTTAGACCCTGCGGACGGAAATAGGAGCCCCGCGCAGCGGGGCTCCGTCGACTATCTTGCCAAAGTACTAATCAAGTCGCTGTTTTAAACATTTGTATTCGCCCACTGTTTGTCGCCTACTTAGTATTTCAATAAGCCATATTCAGTATTTTGTACACCTTTAATTTGAATTTATTTTCGCTCGTTTAAATACTAGCCGTTATTATTTAGCCACGAGCTCAAAAAAATATAATAATTATAGATAGATTAGTCGAGATATGATCACAAAAAATCGGTTGTCTGTAAAGTCGGTTTACTGACGATAGTTGAACGTGACAACGTCATAAGAAAATACTGATGGAATGGTTGCATTTTATCGTCGCAATTATCGTTGCTATAAACAATTGACACCACATTCACTTTTCACTGCACTTCATACTTGACGAAAACATGTAAATGTATTATTGTATAGCAGCTGTCCACGCGGACGCATCGCTCACTCAAGTAGCAGAGAGACAGATGTCGAACGCTGCCGAACGCGGAGGCCGATTGTGCCTCTTTTTCGCTCGTTCCGCGCTCTCGCTTGCACTTCAAGCCTTAAATGGAACGCCTCAGAGCGAGGTAACGCCGCATGAGTCATGTTTTTTCGTGCGTGCAGCCGGCTCCATCGAATTATAAGACGTTGTCACGTCAAAAAGGTAATGCTTCCTGTGATCATATCCCGACTAAAATGTGATGATAATAAAAAAATGCCTAAAAATGTGATGATTTCATGAAACAGTCATTCAAAATGGATATTTTAACTTAAAAGAGTTGTAAAGACGATTTAAATTACTAATTTCGGTAAAATATATTTGCTACGATGGTGATTTTTTTATTAAACATAGAATTGGATATTGGGTTGTATTGCTTAAAATGTAAGAAAATTTTAATTTCGCGGATTACACGAGCGCATTCCCCTTAAGTGAAAAAGTAAGCGGTATATTATTACCGAGGTTTATGGAAATTATTTAGAAGCGGGGCATAGTTTTTAGATGGTTTTGAAAATGGTGTTTTGTGCCTAAGTGTTGCTTTATGTACTTTTTGGGTAATTTGAGACAGATTAGGCAAGAATAAATGAAAAGAAAAAAATGGTAGCTAAATAATTGTTTCAAGGTTTCTGAAACAGCTGGGACGCCACAGTGCGACAACGATGCGACGATGGGTTGTCATACAAATTATTATATAAATAATTAATATTTTTAAAAGAAGATTTTAATGGACTAAAATGTACGAAATCTAATATTGCTTGTAAATGTCATAAGCATACAAACATATTTAATTAGTTGTTGTTGTTATAGTGTTGTATGCTGTTTGCTGATGACATTGTGCTGGTTGTTGAGAGTGGCCTAAAGTCCAGAGCAGATTGGAGGTGTGGCGGCACAGACTGGAGAGTGTTGGCCTGAAGTTGAGCAGAAGCAAAATTGAATACTTGTTTTGCGATTTTGGCTATCTCTCCAGTTCCGTGCCCATAGCTCTCGCTGGAACGCCCAAACATATCTGCTCCGACTTCCGGTCGCTTGTTCAAGGGGATAGCGAGGTAGACCGAGAAGTAACGCACCGGATCAACTCAGGATAGATGAAATGGCGACAGGTCACTGGAACCACTTGCGACCCACGGACGCCTCAAGCTAAAGCCTCTCATGTTAAAGGGGAAATCTACTAGTTATAGTGATATTAGTTGATATTAGTGATTAGACCTGTCATACTGCATGGATCAGAATGTTGGGCTGTGAAAAAGATGGATGAAAAGAGATTGCATGCAGCAGAGATGAGAATGTTGAGATGAATGTGCGGCGTGACAAGAACGGATACAGTGAGAAAAGAGTATATTATAGGAAGTTTGAAAATGGCGCCTGTGAGCCAGTGATGATGAGGGATGAAACGCATATTACTAAAAGATTTATGAATATAAATGTGGATAGATGGAGACGGAGAAGAAGGTTTAATATATGGTATATATATATACACACATCAACACGGTCTAGGGATATTTTTAAAAAAGCGAATTACTATCAATGTGTTAATTATTTATATGACATGTATATATTTAAAAGATACGTTATTTAATATTCTACCATTTTTTAATAATGGTTAAGGTACTTCGATTAAAATTTCAGGATTTTATGGAAAAAAAATGAAGCATAGACGGAAACCGTATATGAATTAACTTTTAATTTATGAGTAAAACTGAAAAAAATAGAAAAATCATTTAATTTGTGTTTATAAACTTGAAGTTAGTAGTCTGAGAAAGCGCCCATGATGTTCATAACACATCGGCAACGATTCGGCATGCTCAGAACAAGGTTGTCAATGTCTTGCTGCGGAATATTGTCCCATGTCCTTCTGAGGTGCGCAAAAAGTTGATCTTCTGTAGCCAGATTTTCAGGAACTTCCTTCAGAGCTCTTCTTTGCAGCATATCCCACGCATGCTCAATGGGATTTAGATCTGGCGATTGAGCAGGCCAGTCTAAGGCCTTAACATTGTGTGTATGTAACCAAGCTGCTACCGTTCTCGCCGTGTTTGCCCTGGCATTGTCGTGCATGAGCAGGAAATCTTGCCCAATTTGTGTTCTGTGGGGCAAGATTACGGGCCCCAGCACCTGTTGGACGTATCGTTCTGCCGTCATATTGCCCCGCACCCAAACGAGATCCGTCCGTCCTCCAAGACGAATTCCTGCCCAAACCATAATTGTTCCTCCTTGGTATGGGTGAACTTCCTGAGGGTTCTGAAGACGGCTTCATCGTCCAGGAACTCGCCAAACACGCGTCCTTCGTGAATCTGGATGGAAGCCGAACCTGGATTCATCCGTGAACAGCACGTTGGACCATTGCTCACGGCCCCAGTCCACGTGGTTCCGAACCCATTCTAATCGTCGTCCACGATTGCCTCTCCGTAAAGGTGGGACCCGGAGTGGTCTACGAGAGCGTAGATTGCTTTCATGCAGTCGCCTTCTTACAGTTTGGTCACTCACAAGCACTTGGTGTTCCACTCGCAGCCTTTGGACCAATTGAGTCGCCGTTGCATTTGGTTGAGCTCGCGCAGTAATTTGCAAAAATCGGTCTTGTCTGGGGGTAGTGATGCGACTTGGCCCCCGGTGCCTCTCCGCTACTTCACCTGTGGCACGATAGCGTGTCCACAATCTTGAAATTACATTTTGGTGGGTCCCTATGGCCTCAGCAACATTACGCTGAACAGACCCAGCTTCCAGCATTCCCACAGCTCGTAACATCTCCGCCCTCGTCAAATGTTGGCGTTGCATGGCTACAATACCTCAATTTTAACTTTATCTTTCGTTTAAAAATGAAAAAAAGCTGTCACTAAACGTAATTCGTATTGTTTTCTAAATTTCGCACAAATGAAAATTCCCTCTCCTACACATCAAGACGTTTTTATGCCACCGAAACAAAAGAATTTTCAAAAATTTGAATTTGGAATTAGTCTGAGATAAATTACAAACAAATCGGTGTTTAGAAGATTCCAATGCGGCCAGTAATTTTCGAGTTATTTAATTGAGTATGAAATATCCCTAGACCGTGTTGATGTGTTTATATACCTATATATATACAGGGTGGCCAAAAAGTCGTGGATCAAATGAAACAGGGAGACAAAGGAGGTAATTTCCAACAAAAAATCTTTCTCCAGCATGGCCATAACTTCATTGCACGAAAAGATATGAATTATTTTAGTTTTTTCCATGAAACTACCGAGATTTTTTACAATTTAATCAGTAGAAAATTAAATTGATTAAAAACAATAAAACAAAAGGTGTTGTATTATGACTCGATTATGTATCAATACTACAAAAATTGTATTGCAGCTCTTGGTATCAAACTTAACGAGCAATGAATTTTTTTCCGTAAATTTTGAAGCGTTACAAAAATTACTTCTCACTTTAAGACCACCATTTGAAAAAAAAATGTATTACGGAAAAGTGACCCTGTATTAAAAAAGCTTGCTGGTTTAATGCTGATTCGAATGAGGTACAACGCTTTACTCTTTGATCTTTAGTTTTGGTTTTACGGTCGTTTTTTCATATCAAGGTGCAAATTTAATAAAATAGTAAATTTAAAGGAAAGTTTAGATTTTTTATAAAAACAACGATTATGCCTTAGTAACTTCGAGGACATTTGAACGAGCGCTTCCCTAACCGGTGGATTGGTCGAGGTGGACCTATTGCATGGCCACCCCGGTCGCCCGACCTTAATCCCATAGACTTTTTTGTTTGGGGCTATTTTAAAGAAATAGTGTATCAAGGAGAGAATAACACCGAACAAGAACTACGACAAAAGCTCGAGTTTGCTAAGTTACAAATTCTAAATAACAGAGGTGCATTCCGCCGATTACGTGCGAATTTTATTAGGCGGTGCAGACTGTGTATTATGGTCAGAGGTAGGAACTTTGAGCATTTAATGTAAAAATTTGTATTTAAATAAAATTACTAAGGCATAATCGTTGTTTTTATAAAAAATCTAAACTTTTCTTTAAATTTACTATTTTATTAAATTTGCACCTTGATATGAAAAAACGACCGTAAAACCAAAACTAAAGATCAAAGAGTAAAGTGTTGTACCTCATTCGAATCAGCATTAAACCAGCAAGCTTTTTTTATACAGGGTCACTTTTCCGTAATACATTTTTTTTTCAAATGGTGGTCTTAAAGTGAGAAGTAATTTTTTGTAACGCTTCAAAATTTATGGAAAAAAATTTTTGCTCGTTAAGTTTGATACCAAGAGCTTGCAATACAATTTTTGTAGTATTGATACATAATCGAGTCATAATACAACACCTTTTGTTTTATTGTTTTTAATCAATTTAATTTTCTACTGATTAAATTGTAAAAAATCTCGGTAGTTTCATGGAAAAACAAAAATAATTCATATCTTTTCGTGCAATGAAGTTATGGCCATGCTGGAGAAAGATTTTTTGTTGGAAATTACCTCATTTGTCTCCCTGTTTCGTTTGATCCACGACTTTTTGGCCACCCTGTATATATATAATTTAGGTATATGTATATTTGTATTAATGAACGTAGTTCTTTTATGTATGTATTATTATTATATATTTAATTAGTATCTTACTCATACTGCAAAATTGTACACTAGATAACTGCCCTCAATTATTATGATCTCTATCACTCAAAAGTTTGCTGGAAGAAAACTCCATTTTGGAGTTAAGCTCGCCTTTGTACATGAATATTGATTTCACTTTCTGTAAATGTATTATTTTGGTGAACAATAAAGAATTAAGAATTTTAAGATGGATGTACTGTGTTAGGAGTGATATGAAAGAAAAGGGCGTCAGTGATAGCGTGACGGGGGACAGGACGGTATGGTGGAAGAAAACGTGTTGCGCCGACCCCAAGTAACATGGAATAAGGGCAAGAAGATGATGTTGTTGTTATAGTCTTCGGCCTTTCTATTTCAGTAAATAAATAAGCCCAAACACGATGGTGCTATCTTGTCTGATTGAGGAGTAGATATCTATTGCCATCTTTCAGCTCCATAATGAGATCAGCTCCATAGTACCATATATTATTTCAATTTTTCCAAAGTTGGCCAAGATTCAACTTAATCGGAAGCCAGGCAATGCTTGAAAAAACGATACATAGTTGTCTAACACACATAAGAAAGCAAGCTAATCTAAAGCTTGTACATTCTATAAAAAATAATTCGCATTCTCTCGTTGCACCACTTGGAGTTCCGTCGGTATTGGTAAACTCGTTATAATTTATTTCTTTGACAAATAAATAGGGTAATAAGCGGATAGTTGCCATACTTTTTGATATTACTCTATAAGATATAGAGTAATATCAAAAAGTGTGGCAAAGTTTAGTACAAAAAGCAAATTACTTTATTTGTAATACTGGAGTATTAGTGATTCTTGCGGACCTCAATATTTTGGGACATTTATTTCACATAGTGGAAAGTTGCCTAATCCATGTAAATTACGTTTACGATAGATAGAAGACGCCGAGAAACAGGGAAATCCCGCAAAAACGTTGATCGCATTTTGCCTTCCCTTGCAATCGCACAGAGATATGAGACACTTGCAACTTGGTGATAGTTGGAGAATCTTTCGATATATTAATAAAATACCATATCATTCAACTATCCTGGTTTTACCCTAGAACTTATTTAGGGATCCATGTCCGTGATCAATGTTAGACGTATCGTAGTATGTACGAGTTTGAAAGTAACCAGTACCACTGCCCTCAAACTCTTATTTGTTACAACCGCAAACGTATTTCAATCAATTTCAGACCTTTGACAGACAATCGAAATAGATTCGTAATTGTTTCAAAACGAAAACGTTACATTGTTGTTGTATTGTTTAGTGAAACTCTGGCTGTCGCGTTGGAGCCAAAAGTCGGCCACCAAAAATGTAATAGCTGTCAGAAGGCATGATTAATGCAATTAATCCCACAATGGCCACATCGCAGTACACTGGCTGGCTTTGAATGTGTAGCGTTCCAATTTTAAAAGCTTTTGTTTTATTTTTCGCTCGTACTTTGTTGGAATGGATTGTAAAAGGAAACGAAAATACGAATTACATTCACTCCTAACATTTCCTAGATAAGCTGAAGCTGAAGCTTTGATTTCTATTTTGAAAAGTATCACCCTTAAAAAAAAGAAAAAAAAAGAAAGTTATATATATATCTCTTTTTCAGGAAGACATAAATATGTACCTTTTTTTTTGTTTACGGGGTGAAACCTTCAAAAGGCGCCTGGAATTTTGGGGAAAAACTCAGGGAGTGTGAGATTTTTACCTCAATAAAACCACCCCGGTGATCACCATCAGCACATGTAAAGGGCCCCGTTACCTCTTAAAAGACTACCCCGGAACCCCCTCGGTGCAACACCTATTAGGGCACATCCCTGGGGAGACTGTGAAGCGTCTCCCCTGAGCCTCGCTGTGCACGGAAGCACGTGATCACTGTGCCACCGTCTTTCCTAGAGTCACTTAGTTGACGAACAGAGTCCTTAATCTGACCACCCATGACCCCGGAGTCCCACCTGCCTATGTAGCAGGCGGAGTTTCGGCGTTTTAGGAATCGAGACGATTGCCTCAACGACACCTTCTTCTCCGAGTTGGATCGGCTCTCTCGCGATCCCGCTCGGCAGCCTCCTTCTCTACCATCATGGTACCACAGAAGGAGGCCATTTCCCTCCAGTTTTCTGTCTCTGCCAGCATGGCCCTCATAACTGCTGGCAGAGACAGATCTCGCCCAATCCTGGCGACCTGCCGCTCAGAGGCCCACGCAGGGCACTCCTCGAGCGTGTGCTGTGCAGAAACAAATCTCCTGCGCAGTGGTGCCAATTTGCCGTGGTCTCTCGCCCAATCCTACCTACTACGTACCCGAGTGATCCTGTAGGAGATGCGCTCCTCTCTCTTCAGCCAAGCTTCGAAGTGCGCCAGGACGGCTTCGACAAAGCGCTTGCGCGAAAATTGCGGCAGCTGTAGCCGCTCGCGCCACCGCTCGAGCGCGTGTCGCCGTTCCTGTCGGCTCGGCAGGTACAGCAATCCCTGATACACTATCACCATTCTGTACTATATGTACCTACAGCCAAAGGTGTAATGGCATGACTAAAAATATATTGAAAAACGATGCACTTAAGGCGAAGTACTGCGTTCTCTAAAGTTAACGCAGTACTTCGTGCGCCCGCTCGGAGCTAGAATATCAATGTTGAACCTCCTTTGCGACAGTTTTTTTTTTAAATATTCTTTGATTTACAAAAACTATTTCAGTTATGAAGAAAATATAGCCATCAATTTTTCTGTGTAAAAATATTTCCAAGTCGTTTTGGAGGAGTATCCAAAAGTAGCGAAAAAATACCTTGTTGTTATTTTTTTTAAAGCAAAACTATTAGTTACACGAAAAAACAATTTTCACAAATAAGTAAGTACATGAATCAATAATATTTTTTTTTGCAAACCTTTTAACCTAGCCGTTACTAAGGAGTATGCTTCTGAAAGTAACCGTTTTCCGGAACTAAAGCAGTGGAAGGCCCTTAACAGAAGTTCTTCTATGTTTCTTTTCGGTCCGGTTTACGAAAATACCCAAAACAAAACATACTTATTTTTTAATGTCGTCTTTTAAAAATGAGAACTTTCCCAAAGTGTAAACGTAAACTTGTGCCTATGTAGCATAAATTCCATCCTAAAAAATATATTTTAATATTTTCCCAGCCCAACAAAAGCTGTACACCCAGACGCCGGCCGCCACAACAAACGCATAGTTGGGCGCCCGTCTGATACATTTCATAAATAACGTGTACAATTTTTGTACATAGATTTATTACGTTCGGCGAGCGAAAATGGTTAGAGATTGTTTTTCAATTTAACCGGTGGTATCCAGCTGTTTGACATGCCGCGCGGCGGGCCTTCCGCGGGCCCACGGCTTGATATATCGTGTGGATTTATTTCCGTTTTCATTTGTGTATTAGGTATTAATAAAGTTTGGGATGGCCGTTGTTTTTTAGAGGCGGTGTTGGTTGGGTTGGGTTTTAAATCATAAATCATAAATCATAAATCATAAATCATAAATCATTTATTTCTTTGCAAATATGGGTGATTGGTACATAGATGTTTTTTAAAGGTAATTAGCTCCTCCATATTCTACCGTCTTGTGGGCATGCAAAAAATTATTTCATTCACAAAAAATAGTAATATAAAATTGTAATGATAATATAAATTTAAATGTCAATTTATCAAAATACAAAAAAAAATATCTTTTTTAAAATTAGTCAAGTGAAAGTAGTAGAATTTTTATAATAATGTCAAAGAGAATAATAAATAAGTCAATTTGGAAAAAATATAAATGTCGAAATAGTATCATACATGTCCATCACAATAATACGTTTTTATGTCATTGTAATAATTTATCATTAAGAAAGTCATCAATTGTGTAATAACATTTCTCTATTAATATTTGGCTTAGTGCCCTTTTAAATTTTATTACAGTCATATTTTTTATTGCATCAGGTACTTTATTATAGATTCGTGGGGCAAGACCAAAGAAACTCTTCTGCATAAGTGCCGTTTTGCATTTTACTTGGGATAGTTTATTAACATATTGAGCCCGTGTCGGATTTTTTCTGCCTGCTGACAGTTTTACAAATAATTCTGGATGAATTTTTACAAACAATGCTGTTTCTAAAATGTATAAACACGGGAAAGTTAAAATGTTTAGAGACTTAAAATAGGGAAGACAGCTATCTGTTGTTTTAAGCGCACACATTGACCTTATACATCGCTTTTGCATTCTAAATACTAGTTCCCTATCGGTAGACTGCCCCCAAAATATGATACCATACCGCAAGACAGAGGCAACTAGTCCATGGTATGCTGATAAAAGAGCCTGCATGTTGACTTTTTTTGAAAGTTGACGGAGAGCATACGCGGTTTTGCTGAGTTTTTTGCACACAACTTCAATATGAGGTTTCCAAGTGAGTTTACTGTCAATAACTATACCCAAAAACCGTGCCTGGCTTGCTTCCTCAATATTACAACCTTGGTAAGCAATACTAATATTTGGGTTTTCACTGCGTTGATGAAATTGCATTATTTTTGTTTTATTGAGGTTTATAATTAAATTGTTATTATTTAGCCAATTTATTATGTCATGTAAACAAGTATTTATGTCCTGCTCGTAATTAATATGATTCTCACACTTAATCACAGCTGTACTGTCATCCGCAAAGAGAATCATTTTATTTGATGTTGCAATTGGGAGGTCATTGATGTAAATTAGAAAAAATGGTGGCCCCAGTACGCTACCCTGCGGAACACCATATTTTACGTGTCTTGGCTTTGATACATAAATGGTTTCCATTTTAGTCTTCGGACAGATTCTAGAGACTTCTGTGTATTGAATTCTGTTGCTTAAATATGACTCTATTAACTGAAGAATATTTCCTCTTATTCCGTAGCTATGCAGTTTTTCCAACAGAATTTTATGATCCACATGATCAAAAGCCTTGGACATATCAGTATAGATAGCACAAACTTTTGAAGTATAGTTCTGATAAAAAGGCTTGGCTATTTATAACCTGTAGATATAAAGGTTAAGGATAAAGGGAAGACGGTATTTTTAGAGTGTTTGCGATTCTGTGAGAAGATAAAGTGAACAAAATAACCTATTTTGGTATGCATAGCTTCTGTAGTGAATACATAAAAATAAATAAATAAGATATTGTGGGAATTCCGGTAAGTTCTTATCTAATACCTTTAAACGAGCAATTCTTGTAAATATATATACATAAATATATATATATATATATATAATCTGAATCTCGGAAACCGCTCCATCGATTTTCATGAAATTTAGTATGTAGGGAGATTCAGGTGCGATTAATTGATCTAGGCTAGGTTTCTTTATTAGGAAAAGTTGGTCTCTCTATTTTCACCCGAGCAGAGCACGGTCGCCCAGGTACTAATAATAATGAGAATTGAATGACTGATCGGATTTTTAGGTATATATAATAAAAGTATCGTAATAGTACAATAGGTATGTTATCTACTGGAAAAAAATTGCAAGATCATAATTATCGCAGATTAGAAATTGATTTGGTGATGCGCTATTTGTAAAGAGCTTAAATTCATAGAACCTTACGGAAAAACAGTAAAGATCATGAGTCACGGATGAGTAAGATGGCATAAAAATAATGAATTGATGAACTTGTAAATCGCTACGTCGGACATATTTGCCTAAAGATAGTTAAGATTAACCATCAAATTTTTGGTGCAGCATGGCATGTATGCGTTTCGGTGACCCTGGCTAAACTGTTGATGAACAACGCCAAACTGAAGACGAACAAGACACAAAAATAAAGAAACCAGAATGTTTTACCACCAAATAAATATCATAGTCTATTCATATCCGTGGACCACACATGATATACCTACACATCTCAATGTGTAATAATTAGCTGAAATCGTTCGTGGACGCCCACCGTCAACGACGCCCAATATATTGACTCACACATTCCACGAAGTCTATTTTGAAACACGCGTTTCTATTTATACTTTGTCAAGATTTCCGTTTCAAATTATGTATAGGGATTTTCTGTGCGACTTTCTATGCTAAAATAATACCTAAAGCTAAGACACACACATTGGCACATTTACCAAACGGAATATTGAGTAATAAATTAAAAAATATTGTACCTACAAGAAATAAATTTAAATTGTTTACACATAAAATTACACGGGCACTTATGAGATATAAGTATAAAAAAACATTTTTACAAAAAAATACTACAGACTTCCAAATAAGAAAACTACAAAGTGAAAAATAACTTTATTATTTTTGATTTCGTTATGGACACCAACTTCCATAAATAAAGTTATTTTTCTCTTAGTAGTTTTCTTATTTGGAAGTCGGTAGTATTTTTTTGTAGAAAAGTTTTTATTTTTCACTTTTTAGTTGTACCTTCCTAATAGGCAAGTTGTTTAGTAAGTTGCCTTAACGCCAGAATAGATAATCCAAATATCATGAAACTTGAACATAACCGGTGAAATGAGAGATCTGCGTACCCCTTAAGATCGTACTGTTGTTGTTGTTGTTATGTTATGAAATGGTATAATCAATAAACAGACATGCAGATTGCAGCAATTCCGAGAGACTAGCCGTTATTTATTGAAGAGTTCTGTCGAATATCTTCAAATTCCTTCATCAAATCTTCACCAAATTAAAATGGGACCAATTTCAAAACATACTCTTTCAAGCAATAAAATAATTTTCAAAATCGGTTAACAAGTGACAGAGATATCGGTGAACATAAACAAAAAAAAAAAGACAAGCGTGAAGTCGAGCATAGAACCTCCTCCTTTTTGGTAAGTCGGTTAAATACTAAGAACAATTTTCTCTGATTACAATTCCTAAAATCCATTGCTAGGATTCTTTATCGGGTCTGAAAAGTAAAAATCGAGCGGAAAATACCTACATACGTATTTCGAATTTTTATTCATTTTGTCCTAATGGATGGCGTAGTAAATATGTCAGAATAAAGTTCAGTATCGTGGTCATCTAAATCTTTTTATATAAGTAGAAACGTTTTCCTAATAATTTTTCTCTAAATTTCTTTATTACCACCGACATGTCACGAAAGTGATCTGTTTTGCCTACTTAAATATTCATTTTTAAAACTCTGAACTATCTACCTACCTGAGCTACACACAGTACCTATTCTGTTAATCATACGTATTTAGCAGATTAATGGTTCGTATTTTGACTACTTTTAATCAACAACACATAAGCTATGCAAGTGAAATCTATCATACATTATTGAGTTTAGGGCATTCTGTTTCAGGTCTTGGAAAAGGTTGGCAGGCACTATTCACTAAATTATAAGCATTTATTTATTAGTTTATCCTCGCACTGGAACGCCTTGCAGCAATTACACCAATGGAGCAAAATCTTATAATAAACTCACTATAAGTCCAGGTTTCCTCAAGATGTTTTCCTTAACCGTTGTCAACGATGTCCAAGTTTAACTTAGAAAGTACATTTGAATTGAAAAATGCACATTGGTACTTGCCCGGATTCGAACTTACGACCTCAAGCACGAGAGGCGAGGTCTTAGCCACTGGGCCACCACGACAATAAGCATGTTGTATAAAGTTCAAGTCATGCATGGAGTACTGCTTTACATCTGGGACGGATCTGCCAAATACCAACTTGATGCACTTGAGTCAATTGATAGACGGGCCAAGAGGCTGATTGGCAACGATGCACTTGTCGACTCTGAATCTCAATGAATTCGACAAGACAAAGCGTTTTAACGCCATCAATCGACCAATCACATGCGAGATGAAAGACGCGATGTGGATTTCTGTCGATGGTTCGTCGATTGATGGCGTCCAATCCCTTTGCCTTACGCAATTCACTTACGCAATAAGGCTGCAGATCCTTGAACATCGACGCTGAGTTGCCAGCCTGTCGGTTTTTTACCGAATACATTTCGGGGAGTGTGAGATGGAACTGCACAATTTGATTCCGCCTAGCCCTTTCCATCGGACTACAAGACGTACGGCAATGCGCCATCGGTACATGGTGGACATCCCACACATACGCACAAAGCGTTTTGCGAATACTTTAATTGTGCGTACAGCTAAGGAGAATAATTCTCTGCCGGAGTCTTTGTTTCCTGATAGCTACAACCCAGAGGTATTTAAGTCAAAAGTGAATAGGTTACTCCTATGCAAGCGTGCTTCACCGTTGACCACATCATCACATAACATCAGGCGAGATGGTGGTCAAACGCGGGGCCATCATTAAAAAACCAGCCAAGTGCGAGTCGGACTGCGCACGAAGGGTTCCATACCATTATCGTAAAAAACGACAAAAAAGAACACGTTTGTTGTATGGGAGCTAGAACCTAAATATTTATTTTATTCTATTTTTAGTATTTGTTGTTATAGCGGCAACAGAAATACATCATCTGTGAAAATTACAACTGTCTAGCTAAATAAAAAAACTGTCTAGCTATTGCGGTTCATGAGATACAGCCTGGTGGCAGACAGACAGGCGGACAGTGGAGTCTTAGTAATAGGGCCCCGTTTTTACCCTTTGTGTGCGGAACCCTAAAAAAGGTGGTATTTCATTTTATTCATCAGAAGATGTAGAAGGAATGGTGTTAAGGTCTTTATCCAAAAGTGGGACAGTACAAAATAGCTATAGGTACTAACATAATTACACAAAAAGTATTTTTCAGGTTTCTTCAGAAATCGCAGATATCACATTTATCTGGCCATTAGCATTACTGTCCAGACCTAACACACTAATAGAACCGAATTCCATTCTTTCTTTGATACCATAAAGGCGTACAAACCCAACCAATAGCGTGCGAGAAGTTAAAATCAATAGCCATTTCTTAATGAAATGTCAACGGCCAGCGACCGCCTCGGAGCGCTTACATTAAAAGCCCTTTTATCAACCATCTTTAATCCAATTAAAGGCCACCTCTCAGCAGGTAGACCTACGATGAATAAAACAAAAGTTGCGGTCACTCACCGACCAGATTCAACTGACCCCTAACCTACACCACAACACACCTGATACATTATATTTTTGGTACTGCCAGAGGCGCGGGGAAGGTTATTTGCCCTGGTCACTCGACTGGACTTTAGGGATTTTGCTCAGAGGGTCATGGAAAAACAATAGTAACTGTTAAGCTAGGGCTTTATGCTTAATGGACTATGTGGAATAGTCTGAGGGTACTTTCACAATTAATTAGCACCTCCAAAGGGTAGCTTACTGCTTGAATGTGGTTAGAAGTTGGAATAGATTGAAAGGAAAGTTGGTGATTTTTGGGTTAACGTTGAAAGGTTTCTAAATAGTTTTAAAATTGGGCGAGTGGCCAGTGGTTACAATTTAAATTAGGGTACCCTTTTGATTTGTGGTAACTTTGAAGGTTGTGTATGGTTTCAGGAATTTCAGTGAAAAGCGATTTTAGCAAGTTATTTACGTTCATACTTTAAACTCATGCCCTTTTTCCATGTGTATAGGCAGACACTACAAAATGCCTACTGCACTTACATCGAGGAGTTATACATTTTTAACACACGTTTTCTGTTAAATTTCGATTGTTATAAATAACTAGCTTGTGAGCGGTAATATCATTTAAAGTTAAAAGAGAGCCAGGTTAACTTTTAACTTATTGGGTTTTTTGCCAGTAGTATGACAAATTTAAGAGACTACTTTTATGCAAAGCGTTTTTAAACAAGTAAACAAGGTAGCTTTACATACACTTATTTAATGAATTCCCGAAGCATTTCTTTTCACTTTTGCAGCAAATATTCACACATCTGAAAACCCTGAAAAGTAAACAAAAAGCACTCGCCAGCTTTTTGCGTCAACGACAAATTTACACTTCAACAATTTTCCCATTCCATACGAGTGATTTTAAAAACTTCCCTCTTTTGCACCCCTCGCATTCATCGTTCATTCCTCGCCCTCTCCCCTTTTTACCCCATGATCCTTGTTCCTCCCTTGGTCCTGTGTCGCATCCCTATGGACCACACGTCCCTTTGCAGTGCTGATTGGCACAGCTCTAGTGGATTAGAGAGGGCACTGTGATGACCACTCGCCATTTGGGAATTGGGGAATTAACACCAGTGTAGGGACTGGACTTTGTTTCTTTGGTGCAAATACAATGAAGCAGATATTGTAACGTTTTTAATCGAATACCTACATTTTTGAAATATACCTACTAAATTGTGCCAGACTTAAATTTTGATGTAGAAATAATTACAAGTAAATATATTTCTAGGGAACAAGCTTCAACTGCAGTCACCTACAGATTCTTGTAAATCGAAATCTTAAGATATTTAGGCCTACTCTATACATATTTCAGATTTGCTTTGTATATTTAGAAAGAAAGATACTCCTAACTCATGTATTCGGTGAAATAAGAAATGAAAACACAAAAACGTTATGTTTTTGTGTTTTCATTTCACCGAATACATGAGTATATTTTGCCAAATAAGCATTTATGAGTTATTTTCATCCAATTCGTATCAGTATAGTATATCTCCTTAAATCGCATGGGAGATATCTGATCTATATATCAGTATATCTCCTTAAATCGCATGGGAGTCTTGGGACCAATAAACATCTTTAAATTCATATAAAAAACGACAATTGTTGAAAAGCAGCGCCATCATCGATCTTAGATTTTTAGGTAAATAACAAACGCTGTCATCGGCGCCCCTCAATCCCACGTCAAGGAAATAACAAAATCGTTTTTAAAAATAAATCGATTTATTTTATTCGATACGGACGCCACTCGTTTCGTTTTCATCTCGCGTCGAGTTCGGATGCTGTAGAGATGTTTTATGGCGCATGAAATTGTTGCATTGTATAAATTCTTCGACATATCGACGAGTTTTCCATTTTCGCCGCTAGGTTACAATACAATTCGGCTTAGATGTGTTTTGTTAATGATCATTTTCAAGTAATTCTCACGATTTTTGCTCAAAATTGACAGGCTATGTTATTTTTTTGAAAACAGTTTTATTTTTTATTTTTAACGTCGACTGCTAGTAAATGTACTACATATTTGATTTCTGCAGTACCTATGTAATGCTTTAGTTCAATTTAATTTGTTGGTGGTCTTAAAGAAAAATAAAAATATCCTTATCTTAGTCCTCAACGTGCTATTTTCAAAGTATATTTCAGTAAACCTTTGCGGGCAGTGTCCTTAGGCTCCAGACAAAGTGACCGGCTAGCCAGAGTTTCAATAATTTGATTTATTTTTTGATTAGTGTGCACACCGAAAAGACTCGTTATCTAGGCCAAATTTTCGTGATCCTTTGCAGAATTTTACAAACATTTTTAGAACATTGATTTTTTTATTTATCAACAAAATATTAGATTTCCTATACTCTCATTAGCATCTTCTGGAAATTCGGAAAATAAAATAAATCATTATTTTAAAATCCAACAAATCCAAGGCAGATATTTCAAGCTACGGATGTTTGTAAACGATGTTACATCCCCGATCGCAAGCGGTTTGTCCATGATTAATAGATGGCACTGTCACATGGCTATGACGTCACGGTTCATCCTCGGCATGCATTGCTTATTATTTCAGAGAGCGAGGAAACCGCGCGACATACTGGTGAAGGAAGGAATGTGCTTGAAAAACTTTTTGGAGTTGCTGGTGATGTTATTCTTAGACAAAGGTGGCAAAGAGTCAAAGGAAAGACATTTTGAATAGAGTCGCTGGTAAATGTAATGGCGATTTTTGGTACAGTACATTTAAGAACATTCGCTTTCTAAGCTCATTCTCAAACTATCAAAACAAGGTCGAAGACATTTTAGTATTCGAATATTAACAGTTTTGAAGTACGAGATCATTCTGATATCTCGTAAATTGGTGATATTTCATCAAGGTTCTATATCGAAAGAACCTTGTTGACTCATCGACCGATGACTATTTCTCCGTAGAGCAGATATTAGTTTGTTACCATTTTACATGTTGATAAAGGACTGGGTAACTTGGCCGAGGCTGAGAGGATTGTGGCTGGCTAAAATAAAATTCGATATGACAGAAACTCATTGACTGTATTCGTGCAAGTTCTACTTTGGAGGTTTTAGCAGGTCGATTAACGCCCACGAGTTCAAAACACGGGATCAGAACGACACTAACTGTGACAAATACCTTTAGAAGAACCGAAGACAGGCTTGCTTGGAAGCAGCTAGGGCGTTAAAACGTCGCTTTTCAGGAGAGGCACGACCTTCAGCAATGAAAAAAAAAAATCAATAAGAGAGTACCCGTGCAAAAAGGTTCATGCACAAAAGTTTAGTTTTCTTAAAGCATCTGGTTTTTGTCAAGGTGACTGCAATAATACCTTCGAAGATCAGTGCTCAGCTATAAAGCTGCTCAAATGAACGTTCTCAATACAAAGTGTCAAGTGAAACTAATTTAGATAGCCTTCAATTCACTTGATTAGTTTGTATAATAATGGAGTCGGTTATTTACCTATTTTAAAACCGCAAATCGCATTTTAAATGACATTGCTGATTTGCTGGGGAAGCATCTATGTATGGGACCTTGACATCAGTTCTCTTTGAATAGTTAGAACTATTGAGTTATTGGTTGCCATAATTTATTAGTTGAATAAGTTCTATGAGATAGATTGAACTCATATGAGCACCAAGTAGTGTTTTTTTTACGTTTTAAGCTTTCTTTAGTTCCACTCTATTATTCTATAGATACTTTCAGACACAAGAAGGATTTTTGAACTTATTTTGAATGACAAATTTGATTATTTGATCAAAACCAACATGTTGAAACAACTACACTAAGTACCTACTCATTACATCTCACACAACAGCCTTCCATACACGAATCTATTACTGTTCTTCTATGGCAAGTTAATTAACACTCGGTAGCAAAACAACGAATGCCCGTGAACCAATCAACCTTCTTTTTAAGACTTTTTTTTCTGTCGCAACACACCGGACGCTCATTCAGAGCTAACCCGTTGACCTACATCCTTCAATCACTGGCAATTTTTATTTAGTATCGTGCTGCTTGAAAAATAGACGTGCGAATGAAAAACTTATAAGTTTTTGGAGACAAAAGACGGTCGTGGGCGAGTTGAATGTTAAGAACATCATTAGTGAGGCATTGTACCGAGGTATGTTGGTTGTCGGCGGTTCTCAAACTCTCATTGTGCCCCATGAATGCCGCCGTTTGTACTCAAGGGTTAATTTTACTATTATCCACGAGGTTATTGAATTCAATTAAAATATATCATATTTTATGTGAGACGGTAATGGAGGAAATCGTTTGTAGTGTGTAGGTGTTATAGTGTTGCGTTGGTAAAAAAATTGGCGTGTGCGTATTGTTTAAGATCGCTTACCGTTTGCATGTGTCTGATCTGAAAATTAGTACTTATTTAAATGGGTGCGTACTGGTATGTGAGTGGTCGGACTTCGCAATTTTTTTGTCGTAGATGAAAGCAAACATCTACCATTCGTAGAATGACGTGCAGTTACTAAAAAAAAAGCATGTGATTCCCATTATGTGGAGCCTTACCTTTTTAAAAATTTTAAAATATGATATTCTGAAAAACAAACGCAGTTAAAGTTTGGCAATCTAAAAAGAATATCGATGGTCTGCTGATGATTACTGCAGCATCCATCATGGAGCAGCAAACTCCAAAACTGTGACAAACGGACGGACAATGATGTCGAAAGGTTAAAGCGTGTGTCATGCAGTGAATGTAGCCATAGAATGAATATTCACGTTGCAAGATAATTTTAGTATACAGTCACATAACTAAACTTTATAGTTAGCCTACAACATCCCGCTGATGGGCATAAACCTCTCCCATGAGAGGTTTTTCCCTGCGCCTTTCCAATCTATTGCAAATGTGCATCATTGTAATTTTGTTTTGTCCAGCTCATTCCACCACTTTCTACGGGTTCTAACGTGGTGTAGCTGTGTCAGAGCTCAATTTGGTAGTAACCTATGGCCATGGATTTTCTTCTTTCTAACGCAAGGAGAAAATATTAATTAATTTCGGTTTTTTTCCGTTTTACGTTTTCAACCCCCACAACAGTTTGAGCACCACTGCTTAGCCGATACATTATAGACTATCGATATCTACAGGAAAACAGTAACTGACCTACAAAAGGGTAGTGACTTTGCAAAACCCTACCATTGTCACAGACCACCTTTACGACACCATAAATTATGTCCAAACAGACAAAAATTGTTACAGTTAAAAACGGTAGTTTGCGAAAATTGCAAGAAAAGGGTTGTTATTGTTGCAAATTGTAACAATAAACATTTTTGTTTAGAAGCTATATATCATTTTGTGCTACTGTTATTTGTGATATGCAAAGTTTTGGATAAAATGATGTTGAGACGTCTGCAAATGGGTACAACGACAGGCAATGTCAGTTTTTTTGAAAAGTTTATATAGCTAAAAGCAGTTGCAGAAACACATGGCGATGTATGCGGATGTGCGAATTGTCGTATGATCATTAGGCTTTCAGTAAATTGTTACTAGAAGCTTAATGATCATACGGCAATTAATAAGACCTTCGGGGGTACCAGGAAGGTTAAAAAGGAAGACATAACTGAAATAAGAAATGTGAGAATCGCTTTTGGTTGCCCAGTTGAAAGAAAAGAACAAGATTTATGAAACTTAGAATACATTGTGAACCTCCTAGCTATTTCGATATCGAGATAAGGTGAAAATAAGAGCTTGAGTATGCAGACTGTGAAGTAGTAGAGACTACTATACACAGTCTGCAAAATGAAATACTCCATCTTCATATAGAAAGATTCCATCAATATCACGCAGTATTTTGATATATTTTGTGTATCATTGGAAAACTAAATGTTTCCCTCTCTCAGAGAGGAGGCCTATATCCCAGCAGTAAGAACATTAAAAAAGCTGATGATGATGGAAAATGTAAAACAAATACAACAATTTCAAAATATTACTGCAAGCTGTAGCTCCCGTATCAACACAACAATTAACAATGTTATGCTTACATGCGCAATCTACCAATTAATTCATTATTTTTCCCAAACTTTCGAGAACAACAAAGGCATATCTAATTCGTTGTTACAAAGACTGGAACCCCATATGGTGCAGATCAACGCGATCAACTCTAACTACTGTTCGATACTGGCTCTCTAGGTGACTCAGCAACTACTAACAATGTTCCGTGCACAGACAGACATACCGATCGGTTGTAAGTTGATAGAGATTACTATTATATTAGTAGCAACTGCCGATTTGGGCGATGGGAGTTTGTATATAGCTACTGATAATTTGGAGTTGATTGAATTTGAGCGTTTTAGAGCAAGATTCGATTTTCAAAACGTGTTTTATGCAAACTACAAGTTACAAGCAAGTTTCATTACATATACAACGGCTTTCAAGGAAAAAACTTTAGATGTAGATTGAGTTCACTGTTTCATAGTAAAGATAGGAGTAAGTTGGATATACCTAATATTAAAATTGAATTCGGAAACATGTTTGTCGACACATCGTCCTTTCTAGAAACTGAAGTTTTCAAAAGTGGAAACGGAACATTGCCTGAATCTGTGTACTTTACAATCGGATTGGTTATAGTGGTAAGTACTCTCATATTCAAAAACAACATCTTATAAAGATGCGACTTTGTCTCATTATAGGTACCCACTATTTTCAAATTTAGCAGATTGTATTTACTCCCCAGATCTAGACTACAATTCATTAATATAATTATTTCCCACACTACTGTCCTATGTTTCTTCATCCATGATACAGCGTTATAAATTGTTGTCATTTCTTAACCCGCGATAACATACGAATCTAGCTTTTCTGCAGTGATTTGTTGCTAGCTGTCAGTGGTAACTGTCGACGGAGCATGTACGGATTGACTGACGTTTAATAAGGTATCTCTATTTACACTGCTAGATTCGAACTTAACGAAAAGACGTTTTGAAAGTTGCTGAATAGGCGGGATCACACCTTTATTGTGGCACTAGCTGTCCCGCGCGCTTTGCTCTCGTCAACTGGCTACGTACCTACCCATCTACCCTACCTACCATACTAGGGTATACCTACATTACGCAGCGCACGCAACGGAAGCTTTCAAAAAGGAATACTTTTTTTCCGTTTTTGCAACATTTTTCATTTACGCTCCGCTCCTATTGGCCGTAGCGTGATGTTATACAGCCTAAAACCTTCCTCGACAAATGGACAATTCAACACAAAAATATTTTTTCAATTCCAACCAGTAGTTCCTGAGATTAGCGCGTTTAAACAAACAAACAAACAAACAAACTTCAGCTTTATACTATTAGTATAGATAAGTATACAATAAAGGTTTTGTCACTGATTTTTACTTAGTTTCTTAGCTATAATATTTAAAAAGCTGTCTAAAGATAAGTCAATATCTTGGGGTAGGGAGAAAGGCAGACTATTGCGAATAAAAATGTTGAAAACTTTTAATTTTTATTTCAGCACTGATATCTGTCTAGATGCACATAATAAGGTCGCAGTGGACTGGAAAATACTGATTATTTATCAAAAGCATACAATATGTATGTGTATATTCTCCAAAGGATTGGGCTGAGGTGCACCTTTAGAACAGGTAGTGATTTTGCAAAGCTATCTTAACTGTCCATTCTATGCCATCTATTGGGCTGTATTAGCAGAAAGGTGTACACACACCAGAGAGATAAATTGGCAACAATTTTGGAAAATCCTAACCGAAATATGCATCCTGAAATAATTTTAAAAGCTGCATTGCAAATACCAGAAAAGCAATTTTCCGCGGCACCACAAGCTGTACACATCGCAGTGCAGTAGGTACGGCTAATCAGCGTTCAACGTGAGCTAAAACTAGTGATTAATGGTGCAGACCGCCGCGGGCGCCGCTAGCCGACGACTGCGGCTGCGGGCGGGCTAGAGGAGGTAGCGTGAAGATGGAACGATGATATGTTTGGAGAGGTTTGTGCCTACATCGATGAATTCGACGGTTAAGTAATTCTCCTTTAAGATTTAGAAAAAATCGGGTTTGATGGTGATTTGTAAGCTTTTGCTGTGGTAAAGCTAGGTATAGAAAAAAAATGGCAATTATGGGGACTGCCGACAGAAAACAAAACCAATAAGAAAAATTTAAAAATCCCCTGAAATATTTTTATTTAAGACTACATAATTAATCTAGTGGTAGACACGTTTCGATCAACAATCAATTGAACACGTAATTATGAAACGATATGTTGCAAAAACACCTCGATTCAAACAGTAAAACACCCGTAACTTTAGTATGGCTGAGCCGATTTTCATCAAACATAGCGTGTTCTTCACTCTCGATAAAGTAACCTTTCAAACAAAAAAAATACGATATCAAAATCGGTTCATCCGTTTAGGAGCTAAGATGTCACAGACAGATACACAAATACACAAACACACAGGTACGTCAAACTTATAACACCCCTCTTTATCCGTCGAGGTTTGAAAGAAAAAGTAATTTTGTCACACGTCACATTAGCATGCTGATGACGCTGTCACATTAGTATGTCGCTAAGGTGAACCCATAAGTTTTGTCCTTACCAAAAATCTCTCAAAGCACCTAAAAAAGCTTTCTCTTTAAAAAGAGCGTCAGTACTCACCGCGAGCATTCACTTAACGAAACTGTTATATAACCATAGGATTTTTGTAACGCAAAGAACATTCATTCGCTTAACTTTCTTTCTGGCACATTCGTTCAACGCGTAACAAAGCTTCGTGTAACTAATGTTTGCAAAACCAATTCGTGAATCGAATGCTCAGAATATAAATCCTGGAAAAGGGTTAATAAAATTCTTAATTTATATTATAACTGCCACTGAAAACATATTTCGACAAGTAGGAAAAGAACCAGTGCAAAATAAGATAATTTTATGAGTAGGTAGTGAAAAGTTTTTTTTTTAATTTTAACTTATTTAATATGTCATTGAATGATTTTAACCTAGTGGCTACAAAGCAAAGATGGAAATCGCCACTTCATAGCACAAAATACCAACTTCTTACTACGCTAGTTTAACGCACATCAAAACATTTTCAAACATTTCCAGCACGTCCTCTCTGCATATTTCTAAATTACTCTTTGTTCGTAGTAAATCGTTTCTCCAGGACTTGATTAAAAGTTCGCTGTGCAATGTTGCAATGGGATTTCGATATGGAAACTGCAATATTATAAGTCTCTGGACGTGAAAAATAATTGTTTTTGTTCAACCATAGATATCCTATACCAAAAGCATGAATGTTAACTTGATGATAGTAAAGAAACTTCAAATAAATTGAATTTTTAATTTTCAAATAAAATAAATCAATCAAAACAGTTTTAAAGCTATACTCGTGACAATAATTGCTATGATTGTTTCCATTATAAATACCTCAACGTCCACAACTATGGATAAAGAAAAAGATTTTCAGCAGGCCTTCATGTGTCTTTTCTCCTAACTCGGTAATAACAAAAACACACAGTACACTCACTATTGGCAACTAATAAAGTTATTAATTCTGTCATTCAATTTCAAAATTGGAACCCTTCTGTAACAATCAGCAAAATTCGTGCCAACATAAGGGCAGACACACAAAGCAAACGGCTAATCGAAAGCGTGCGACCAAGCGTGCAAGCGTAACGTCGAATATTAGAAACACCAGTCACTTTTCCCAGGGATTTGCCCCAGTGAAATGAGAAGGAGCCTACTAAGCCGACGAATACCGAAAATATCAAAAGGAAAAAAAAACATCCGGAAAATCTCTACCGACCGCCATAAAATGATCTCTACGGGAAAACCACGCACCGCTTTTTCTTCCATTTTTCTTTTAGTACAGAGAGGTGGGGGAGTTCACAACAATCTGGAAAAAAGTACGTATGAAGCAAACTCTGTTTTTGCAGAGAACATTTTCTCGTTACTTTGCTAAAGTTTTTCTTTTGTATCTTTTTTGTCTGTAGTATGTGTATTGTTATTTCATTAGCTTAGTACTTAGGTAGTGATTATTTTCGTGACTAGCTGTGTACAAATCTGTCTCTTTTTTCCTAGAAATTATAATTAATTACCAAATTGTGGTTGGTTGTTTTTTCTCAATACAATTAGCGGGATTATTCATATTTTGCCCCATTTTGGTCAATATTGTTTTTGCAAAATAAAAGCTCTTTGCAAGCTCAGCTCAAGTTGCGGCTAAGAAAGGCTGACGACAATATATTAAATACTTCGTCGAGTTGCTTATAATGTTCCTAAGTAACAAACAAGCGCATAACAAGGCGTAAATTATTACTTTCAACTACCACGCATTACTATTCAAAGTACATTTAATTGTGCAAAGATCATTAACAAAATATATTCTAATAACGAACTATTGTCGACAAAAAATATTTATCCTTCAAAATTCGTTACGGCTTGAACTAGGACTATTTAAAAATCGCATAAGGCAACGTTTTTTTAATTAATAATAGAAACGAGTCCTTTCAAAGAAAAGGTCGGAACGTTTCAAACGTAAACGGCATGAATAATAGTTTTAAATGTATTTGAATAAGCAGTTCATTAATTACAGCGCAGGGTATAATAGTAATTTTTGACGTGGCCCTTCCTGCAGGCAATGCTTTCGCTCGGTTACACAATTTTTCTATGGTAGGTCTGGGATTGGGAGCGGTCGATTTGCGATTGAGGTGTTTTTAAAAGTGAGACGTCTACGGAAAAGGGTATTGAAAGATACTCTGAAGTAAAATAGAAGGAAAAATTGAATTTGAGAGACATCTCATGAGATTTTATTCATGAAACGTTTTGGGTTATGTTGGATATCGAATAGGAAAACAAAGATATTTTAATATAATATAATATAATATAATCAGTCTAATAATTTTACCTATCATAAAACCACGCTAATATTATATAGGCGAAAGTTTTTGTGTGTGTGTGCTTGTATGTTCGTTACCCTTTCACGCAAAAACAACTGAACGGATTTGGATGAAATTTAGCGCAGAGATATAATAGTCTGGAATAGCACATACAATACTTTTGTCCCCGAAATATGTTCCCGTGACATAATTTTCGACATTCACGCGGGCGAAGCCGCTGTTACAGGCTAGTTTTAAGCTAAAATGTACCATGATTCGATCGTATAATCAAGTAATTGTTTTCGTTTGTTACCTACTGCATTTAAAATGATGAAAAAATACCTTTTACTTTTATCCGTCTAGCCCAGACGAAAAAAAAGTAAAAGATTAATGAAAACTCAAAACTTGACAGTTCAAAAGTCGCACACGAAAAAAGGCCTTTCACAATTACAACAAGGGTCTTAAACATTTTTTTATAATCCATCACATGTCGTTAGTTTTGGCACAGATGCAGGCCAAGATCCATGTCAAGTAGTGCTTAAGTTTAGCGAGTAACGTAGGGTCTTCACATGATTAATAGTACTCATTACGGAGAAAGGTGAGCCCCTGTGTGTCAGATTTTCGTGTTCGCACACGTGGCAGCCCTGTCCGGTTAAGGATTAGTTATGTAATCCACTTTGTATGGAGTTATGGTGACTTGAGATGGAAGTGAAATGACTAAGATGGTAAGTTGAAAAGAAGTTTGTGCTAAAATTAAGTTGATTTTAATTTTATTCTAAATCAGACACCTGCTGCTAAATGTAGGCTTCTTAGCGATTTTATTATAGTGTTGAACGAGTTAACATGAGGCATGGTATAACCCTGAAGTCCCTGAACAATAGTATACCTTCAGCATAGACTGTCTACTTCGTCTCTGACTGAGTCAACAAAACGAAAAAAAACCGGCGAAGTGCGTGTTGGACTCGCGCTCCGAGGGTTCCGTACTGACCTCAGCTTAAAGGTTTTATAGACCTGAGTATTTGATATAATTTTCAATGTAATACCTCTACGCGTTGATGAGGAAAGGGGTAGTAAGTTTAAAATTATTAAAAATATTTTTTAGTATATGATGTAACTAAAAATTTACGGTTTTCGCAATTATTCCTTTATCTGTGCTATAAGACGTTGCTTCGTACCAAATTTAAAGATTCTGAGTTCACGGGAAGTACCCTGAAGGTTTTGATTCTCATGCGAGTGTCGAAAATTTGCGGAAATTTGCGGCATAAACGGCTGTATCTTTGGCTTACAAGTTTGATTTTTCACAGCTTTAAGGGACATTAGACTTGAGCATTTGATATAAATTTCAGCTTGATACCTCCACGCGTTCCTGAGAAAAAGGGTCTTGACAGACAGACTTACGGACTGACGGACAACAAAGTGATCCTATACGGGTTCCGTTTTTTCCTTTCGAGGTATGGAACCCTAAAAACAAATATAAATTAAAAAGGAGAAAATTATAAAGTCGCCTCTTACATATTTCACACAATTGAGCAAGTAACACCTGAGAAAACCAAGAAATTATTATAAAATGTTAATGGAGGCAAGCATAATCAACTTAATTACCCCACAACACGATCGCTCCTCGCTCTAAAACAAAGAAACGCCATACTTGCTCCTCGCTCTAAGACAAAGAAACACCATATATGAACTCACATGACCACACTCACTATGTAGTTCCTGAAAGCTGAAAAGGTCTCGGGTCGGGCCAATTATGAAAATGGCGCACCTGCGCTTGTCAAACGTGGCCGCGCTTGTCTGCCGTCCTGCGATAGTCATTAATCTTTTCTTTCCTTATACATTCCTGGTAGCTTGGAGTTGCCGGCTCTCCGCTCTATGAAATTGTGAGACACAAATAGATCGTTTTATTTAGATGTTTCAAAGGATTTTTGGTATTAATAATGTTTTAAAAAAAAAAAATGGATTGATGGGTGCTAAAATGTAATCTTCTATTTTCTTACACATTCCTGGTAGGTACCTAGTTCGAAGCCGGCTCTCCGCTCTATGAAATTTTGAGACACAAATAGAAGGTTTTATTTAGATGTTGGCTTTTTGGTATTAATAATGTTTTACCAAAAAAGTGTTTTGATATAAAACGTTATACCGGCAGCATCTACTTCCCTCTACAGTTTTTGTTAGTTTCAGTTGAAATACTAAATGATTGACATTTATTGACCTAAGGGCCAAATAAGTAAGAGTTACCTAGGTTCTTCGATCTTTTAAGCTAAAACGTTTTAATTTTAAGATCAAATAAAAGCTTTAGCTTAAAAGATTTCGTCATCAATATTTCAGCCGAAAGTCGTCCATAGCTAGACATAGGCCACATCAACCGAAAATTACTGTGCATCACATACCCAGCGCCAGCAGTTTCCTTTGGATGTGCGAAGAACATAACAGACAGCACAATATCTAGCACTTGGCCGAACACATGCATAATATCTACCCAGTTTTACGGTTACTCCAAGAAACCACGGTTTTCTAAAACGAACGCTTCAGCGACAATTTCAGTCTGTTTTTGTGAGGTTTATGTATTTGAAGTTGTATGTAGGATAGAACCAGTCAAATGTGTGCATTAGTATCTATGGGTTTTCAAGCTATAATTATTGTTTTATTTATTAAGTAAAGTTCAGTTAAAACAGTAATTAGCCTTGTAGGCGGTAACTAAGCGACTGGTAGTTAAGATTTGATTCAATTTGTTGGAATTATTCATTCAAGCATTTTAGTATACAGTTATGAACTTCGTAATTAAAATTTAGAAGCATATTTCGGACATCGTTTAAATTTTTATTTTTTATTCGTTCTTTTCCTTTTTGGAATGGAATTTAAGGACTTAAGTTCATTTTTAAATAATTTTACACTCCTACACTCGTAAGCACTTGCATGTAGATCATAACTTAATGGTACAGTCAACCGCATTTTTGTAGAAAAAATCACCCTTACTGGACCAATCAAAGTAAAGACACCGCCGCTGACGTCGAAGTCGAATCGTTATTATGGACTTGTGGCCGATTGTACGAGACGTGGGCTTACCAAAAAGATCGAAACGATGGATCGTTTTAATTCACATTTTAGTTTTTTTGCAATAAGCTGGTTACAGCTGGACATTATTGGTTTTGCTATAACATCGAATTTTTTAAAGTACCTGTAGTGACCTCATAATAACTTTATCACCTAAGGGTTGGATATCTCTTGCACTTCTTAAACTGACAAAGCCTATTATATCTATGTGTTAGTTGGATATTTTCAACCTTAGCAAAGTTTCAATTTACAAGGAATTGTTGACAAAATTGATAAAGCAAATTAGGAAACCAACACTACCACACAATTAAAAACTCCACCCTGAAAACGATTATATTGCCATCTATTGTTGAATAGAAGTAACCTTTATAAAATAAAGCTTCTTTAAACTGTTTTACCATCAACTAGCGACATCTAGTAGAGAGTAGAATTGCTAGAACCAGTGGGAAAAGTATTGATTTTTTAAAGTTGAATACATTAGTGCGTTACAACCCCTGGGTTAATTTATTGCTGCACTGAGTAATTTAGTTTTTTTTTTTTAAAGCAATTATATCGCTTGCTGGTTGTATTGCAATGTAGTTAACTTGCATAGGTAATATGATATCTAAACGTGAATAAACTTTTGTTCCTCCTTCCGAGCTTTAAGGCTCTTTATAGATACGAATACATAATTCTTTACTTATATTTAAATGATTATCGAAAGCTTTCTTTATTTATTTTACTATCCTTTATTCCATATTTTCAGATTTATCTACTTATATTCCAACAGAAGAGTGTAGGTACCTGTCTACCTACTACTGCTTGTATTATCTGCGATATTTTGCACCAGGAAGATATTATGGCATCATGAGACTAAACAGCATCGTCCTCTCATCATAATACTGCAATCGCCAATCCATTTGTGAAGCGTGTTTGGAATAACAAGGAAGATTTCAGTTGTCCTTCAGGAGGTCAGGCACAATGATTTCAGTAATAGATATACAAGGACTTGTAAAAGGACTCATTTTGAATCGTTATTTTTGTTTTGCATTCTGATTGATTACTGTACTAAATTCAATCAAAAGAATTATTTTTGATAAAACCTTTGATTTTCCTCCTGAAGATTCCGAAGCCTCATTTATTTTGTTTTTAGAGAAAGGTATTACGTAAGGCAATAATACAAATAAATTCTTATTATTTTATTTATTTCATCGATACTCACAACGTAATGTTCCAAATATGAATTCAAAAAATATTGTATAAACACGTTCTTTATATTCGTGGATTTGTAAAATAAAATAAAACCATAACAGTGCAACATTTTCCTTCGATTTTCAAACAACTGCATCATAAAATAACTTTTTAATTTTTATAGCACACCTTTTCTTTTTAATTTGACTTAATGTAAAAAGTAGTGTCATTGTCTATGAATGCGCGCGTTGCGCAGTTATGCGCAATGAGAATCTAAATTGCCCGCCATACCACATATTTTTTCTGTTTCCACTTTTGTTTTATTTCAACTGTATGAGTGAAGATACAGTAGTGTATGCAACGGCATATAATTAATTATTAAAACACTCGCGTGCTATTATAATCACATTCGGCCCCGCCTCATGTTTTAAACTCACGCTCGTGTTTTAATAACCCCTATTATATGACCTTTGCATAAACTGCTATTAGACACACACAAGGTAACAACGGAAACATTTTGTCAAACACAGGTTTAAAAAAATACAAGGATATATTTTCAGTAAAACAATAAATGCAAAAAATTTTAGAAAATTAAAATTTCTGTTTCTATTAGTTCCTATTTTGATTGAAAAAAAAAATAAGAAGTCAAAAAGAAAGACAAATTACCTGGCTATCTAGATGAGTTCAATTTAGAACAAGTTAGAACCTAGTTCTCAACATCACATTCTCTCGCTTCCGTCTCACATTTTATGAGTATTTAGCGAGGTTACGGGTTACGTAGGTGCAAGCGTTAAATAGCAATTAACATCAATTAAATTTTATGGAAAGGAATATGTAGCACTGGCTGTAAATAGCGGAAAAAAAACTATTTCATTTCACCAGAAACATGTATGACATGCATAATTAGGAACCATGAGATTTATTTTGCTATTTAAAGATTTACAATAGATTTTTCAGGAAAGGATAACTGGTACAGTGTACAATACAGCTAACAGATTTGCTTGGATGGAACAAAATTTCAATTAAAATAGGTAAACTAAACATGATACCTGTCATACGTAATGTATGAATTATAAAAATTTAAAGTACCAACAAAACATAGAAAATAAACACACTATCAAATATAAAAAAAAAAAACATTAAATAAGTACGTATCCAATGCAGACAAAGCAGATCCAATCGGTTCGATTACACATAAGTATGCAAGTACAACGAACTGTATGTGGAAATCGATGCACTTGCACTATGTGATGGGAGAAACTGATTATTTGCATGAATATCAGTCAACACAAATTAAATAAAACACACAAGAAATTATGCTTAGATATGTATGCCGAAAACACTAAAATGAATGAAAGTTCAACAAAATTTATTTTCTTATCATTATCTCAGCCTGTATAATATTTATATTTAGACCAACTTGTACCACGAGCCACTAAAAGCTTTTAAAGCTATACGTATTTAGAATATCTTCATCTATCCATCATCTTCAAACGATTGACACGACAACGACAACGCAAGGGGTCTTAAAAAGAAAATGTAAGTTTTTACCTACATTATAAATTGCTATTCATAAAGAAATGGCGGGTGCCTATCAGCAAAATGCGCCTAAAAACGATACAGTAAACCAAAAATCTACACATATTAACCTAACAAAAAGAATACTTGTCACTGTTTACTAAGTTAAGTCATTGTGACAACATATTCATTGATTGCGATGCTACCCTTGTACTTAATCATCGTATTAGGAAAATGGCGAGATACTATGCATGTATAAATTTTTTTCTTCATAAGGTGTTTATGTTTCTAAAACATAACGATTGTACCTACCTATACTTACATAAACATATACAATACCCATAATTCTGTTCATATATGCATGAGTGCCTATTGTATTTTGTTTTAAAGACTATTCTTAAAGTAAATATAAGCTCTCAGAATTACAATTTTAATATTTACATTTGGTTATTTGTGGTGGAAGTCGGCCTTAACTTTTTGGAACTTACTTATTATCTTGTCGAACTACCTAAAGTTCAAATTCTTATGTCCGTGCAATATAATAATATTACATTATAAGTTTTTAAGCTGACATTGTCACAATCATGAGAGTTAATATCAACCAAAATCTAAATATGCATGGTAATTATTCCGAAACAAATATTAATATTACATTATTTTAAAAAGTCTTGCTTAGTTTATCTATAACATTTTATTCTATTTATATTATTTGAAATCCCACACGTCTCCATCTAATGTAATAACATGAAAATATTATTTATTTCATTCAAGTCAATATTCATATGTAAAAAACAAGGTTCCCTTCCTAAAACCATTTCCATATTGCTAGCAATAAGGAACACTCATTTCGTATGAGTGTCGGGAATACAATTTTTCCTAAAACGTGCCTAGAATTTCATATTTCTAGATAAGTTTAGTTTTATTTTATACAATACGTGCTTAGTTTTTCATATTTTCTGAGCTGCTAAATGAACTATTTCATTTTTGTGCCATGTAGGATTTTCTAGGCTGAAATTGGATTCGTTATACAAATGAAATGGTAGCCATAATGAAATCCTTTTTCCTAAATTTATTTATGTTGACTGCTATATCTTGTAGAGATTTCTATTAGATAATACCTACATTTATGACTAACATTTAAGAAACTTTAAGACCAGACATTTCGATGCTCAATCAGTATCTAACTACCTAGATGTTTTTGATAATAAGAATAACAGGCTGAGAAAATGCTAAGAAGGAGAAAGACCCGACAATGGCACACAAAGATAAAGAATAAATTGTATGTCGCAATAACATTGCCCAGATGCTAATTTTGCACTTTAAAAAGCGCTAATTTGCTAAGAAATATACAAATGGCTGTAAGCAAATGACCATCTCAAGCTGTTTACTGCGACTATCAACACACAGAAAAACAAGAATCACGTAAAGCTCGAACATCTTCACAGTGATGTCATCAGGTCTTGAATCGTCGCAGTGCATGCACCACACAAACCTCTCTAGAACCGAATTTGTCGCCTCACTTCAAACAAATTCGGATCTACAGGGTAGATGTAGGGCACTAATATTGATGCCGATGGGCACCAAAGATGTCCTTCCTGATGGGTTGCTACTTTGGAGCAATTTCTGGAATCAGAAGAGAAATACACATTTTTTCATGTAGTATTAGATGTGTACGTACTTATCGTAAAACTAAGCCTTGTGTAGATTTTCCTAAATTTATCAAGCATCTGTCTATTCTTTTGTATTTTGATATAATATATGTGAAATTACAGAGAGATTTGAAAAGAGAGTGGGAAGTTCTTTGCACTGCTTTTGGCTGGGACAAACACAGAGTAATACAGAAGGTAAATATAAATTTTTACTTGCAAACGTATCCCGTTTTGAAAAAAGAAGGAGAGACAGTCTTAGTAGCAAAGTATTTGTATAAAATTTTCAATACTTGGCTAAAAATCTTCTTTTGTGACACCCAGTAAAATAACTTCTGTTGCATATTAAGCAGCTTATTTAAACTAAATATTTGGTGAAATGCTGTTGGTTTTATCTGACTACGTAATGTCTTCTCAATAATCACGAGACTGTTTGCTTTTGCTGTGGATTTTACAAACATTTACATACAAAGATTGTTTGGTGTTGGTATTGAAAAGAAGTCTACGTGTATTCAAATTGACTAAAAAAGGTTCCTAGTTTTAATTTTTACAAACTGTGTTGTTGGCTAGAAAGTGATGATTTGGGTAAATCTACTTATATAGCAAGAGAAATACTGTGTTAGCAATGTGCTATCGCATTGGAATTTGCCGCTGGGGCCTTCAAAATGATTTTTTTTATAGTTTTTTAGCTTTTACCGCGAGTTTATTTACCACTTTTTTATTGTTGTGAATATTTTATTCAAATAATAATATGGCTGATTAAGATTGGTACAGGTTTAACCAACCACTGTTTTAATAGAGTTTTATGTTTTAGAAAATTTTATTCACATCCGAAAAAAAAGTGGTGCGTAAAACTGTGGCATACTCGATTTTATACTTAATCGCAATTCTACGGCATTAGAAATGATTTCATTTCAAACTTTGCTTCGCGTGCGCGTAATAACAACGTTTGGCAGTTATATTTAAGGACCTTACTCCACAACGGCGCCATCTGGTGGCCACAAAAACGGAAACCCTCATTGAAAAGGACAATAAATATGATATTCATGGCATCATTTTCATATCATTGATTTTTTTTTCTGAAATATAAACGCATTTATTGATTTGTGATGCGGCAGTTTAGTAAATAATAGTGACAGTATGTGTGGGTAAGAAAACCAAAAAAAACTTCTCTGAATCCATGAAGGTTGATTCCGGCAAGGTGCCCGATGGCTGAAACGGACCGCCCGAGTTCATTCGCACCTGAAATAAAAATAAAATAATATTAAAATACTTGGAAACATACATCACAATATAAATTTGTCTTTAGCATCAAATAAATCATTTTAAAAGCGCAACATTTTGAACTTAACGTCAAAACACACATCCATCAAAATTAATAGTGATGTCAACGTGCGATAGATTTTATCGATTACAATATCACCGTAAGGCGTCGTCACCTACACAATCGGATTCCATAATATGCGTGTAACAGAAGCCGAGTGTCGTAATCGATCATCGTAATTGCACTGTTTATCTATAGACAAGAGTCAAGTAAACATCAGAGACAGGTAAGGACATTAGTGTTTGAACAGCCTTATACTGTCCGCAGATGAATGATGGCTTAGTGATCGCATTAACACAAGGCAAAAAGTAGGCAAGGGAAAGTTGTGTTAAAAACTTCTATTACATAAATATTTTACACATCAGCGGAAGGAACTTGTTAACAGGGACGCATTTTAGACGGCCCATGTTAATCAATACAAAAAAGATTCGGATGTTTTAATATACACGTAATATCATTTTGCAAATTTTGCATCATGCTGACTCACAAAAACTTGTAGTAACTTTTATGAATCACTACGATTATATAAACCGGTTTTATAAAATATCAGAACTAGTAACTATTCCAGTTATAACGGTAACTTTTATTATTTAAATTTGAATCTTCCTCCGACAAGTCTTTTTATATACATAGAAGCGCTTACCTAGATTTTAATACGATCATTTTATTGCTCGATTAATTTCCGCTCGTAATGACGATCCGAGGGACATCGATACTGTCGACATCGACAACGTTTCTATATTTAATCACTGTTCATCGAACTTTAAGTAATCAGCGCGTCACTACGTCTGCGGGCCGCGAATTCGTCGGTTGATTCGCCAACCTTGGTGTAACGAGGTCGGCATCCGCCCGGCGGCGGCGCGGCGCGGGCAAGTGGGTCAGGGGACGCGCATGCGCGCTCCGGACACGAGCAATGAGCGCCGCCCCCGCCCTCGAATGAATGGCCCGGACCCCCCACTTTAGACCCACCAGCCGACATAACCTGACCTCCCCTTCCTAGGACCCTATTTACGATGACAGCATGATTTGGGGTGGCTCAAAGGATGGAAGAGCTCTGACTAGCCTGGTCTTTAGTCCTAGCAGCTGTTGAACAAATCTGTTGAGCGCTCAACCCACTAGTTGCTAAGCGAATCTTGGGATATTTGATTTTGTCTATTGTCTAGCTACTACACAATATAACGCCATCTCATAAACATGAAAAGCTTAGATTGATGAACCCATAAATAAAGATCCCGTGTGAATTATTCAATGCAAGGATATTCATTAGTATGATTGCCTATCAGATAAAATCAGCGCAGCATGAATACAAATTTAGTCTACCTTATGAACTCATTATATGTATCAGCTGGTCCGCGGTCAGCTACCTAAATTAGTCTTGTCTTGCGTTTCTATCAGAAGGACCAACCCGAAGAGAAACTCCTAAGTCTTGTAAATGTAGGTAATTTCATTTCACACTATATTTTCATTTCTAATAATCATTCCTTAGAACAAACAGAATCTTGTTACCTTTCATAGCTCTCAAAATAAGAATAATTTATGAAGGCAGAAAACTTTTCTCAGTTCTTTTATGTACGTTATTTCCATTTATTGTCTTGTATTCTGAATCGTATTACATAAAGCTACTACATACTAAATTTTTATGAAAGAAATCCTATACGTGGACACATTTTTATGAGTGTTGTTGGTAAATTTTGTCAGTACTGGTGAAATTAAAAGTAAGAAGAGATTTCGTAGCACTATAATCTATGATATTGTTTTATGTATTATATAGTTGTTTGGTTGTAACTTAATTGAAGTATTCTGGTTTTTATTGATTTATGGAATTACATTGGATAATGTGCATGTAACTTACTATGGAGCAGTGGTGGCTCAATGGTAACGGCCCTGACTTACTTAGTTCATAGTTTTGAACCCAGGCTACTTTGTGTAAATTATTTCATCACCACTGCTCTAAAAACGGTGAACATCGTGAGGAAACCCTGCATGTCCTAGAACCAAAACTTCGAAGATATGTGACATCTACCAACACGCACTGTGCCCGATTGGTGGATTATGACCCATTCGCTCTCCCACAGAGAGGAGGCCTATGTCCTAGCAGTAGGAACATTAAAAGGCTAATGATGAACTTACTATATACAGATTACTTTTTATTTGTATACATATATATTATTAAGTATAAATACAAAGTAAAATGGTAAAGAAAAATCTAAAGTTAACATTGGTTATATTGGTGGACTAAATATTGAAAGGTATGACCCTAAGTCCAGTATTACATTATACAGTTTTTCAATAATTTGACAAAAATATGTCTCAATCGGAATTGGATGAAATGAGAAACAGAATTCTGAATAAACAAACGAAAATAAAAATCTTTCGGAAAACAATTGGAAAGGACGTCGGTAAAATAAATAAAGAAGGCAAGATTTATACAAGGGATTCAAACACATTTTGTAATCGTAAACATAAATTTCATGCGCTCTAAATGCGAAGCTGTATAATACATTTCAACCCTAGAAGCCTGCACTAGTGACCTAGTTCTGTCAAATAAATCTAACTTAGCGAACGCTTAACTCTATAGTTGAATTTATGGACTGAATTGTTGAAATAATTAAACTAGAAAATGGAAAACTTACCGCTGAAATCCGAAAGCAGACAAGAACTAAATTAACAAAATGATATATTCGAAACTATATTTCAGAAGTAAACTATATTAGAAAAAAACACAACAAAACACGATGTGATCACAACGAGAGTCGATCTCGGTATGATGTGTTCCTGTACAACGAAGCGCTTGAAACTATTGGTGATGAAAACTATTAGTAAGCCACTAATTGTACGGCAGCCTACATATGCGGCGGTAATTGGCCCATTTACACATTTTGTTAGTCCAACGTGCATAATTGTTGCCTGTTTACATGGAATATGATATGAATGTGCCAACCACGAACGGTGAAAAAAATTCAAGGCACACAGAACTTTTAGAGGGCATGAATGTGTTAAATAGGCAAATTAGAAATTGTTCTAATTTCCTTATTAACACCTTTGATACGTACATTCCTTTCAACCATTCTCTGTGCCTATAGATTGTGAAAGACTTGTAGAGTTTTTATTGATTTTCTGTTTCCGTTTCTCAAAAATAAACATACTTTTTCTTTACTTGTTTAAGTTTTATGCAAGTTTTTTTTTTTGAAAATTAGTCCTAGAAATAATCTCTATAAAGTACCAACATTAATATATTCTTTACAACACGATTGTGTAATTATGTAAATAAGAATCTACCAGATATTACCTAAATAATCGGCAAAACCATGAACCACGGTCAAACATTAACAGTTACAAATATGAATTTAATAATACATTCATACAATGTAGGTGATCGGTTGCTTATTTGCATATCTGCCGTTGAATATGTTTAAGCCAAGACAATGAGGAGGTAGTTAGATAATAATGTATTTACAATAGCGTTTGAACAGTGGGGCTTGGTGACAGACAAAAGCGTCTGGTAGCATTCAAATTAAGCAATCATAGATGCAGATAGATAAATCAATGTACTTGATATACAAACATAACGTTTGATTGAGGATTTGCCAGCAGATTCAATTGAAATGGAAGACGCGTACATATATGGTGACAAACATTTTAATTCATATAAAGTCAAAGAGCCTGACGAAGCTAATCATCTCCATAGTAAAGAAGCCAGTTTCAACGTTGTCGATTCACAAGTTTTTGAACGAGACAATAAGATGTGTGTCAAAAACGAAATATTCCAAAATTGTAGAGCATTTTTCAATATCATGTCCAAAAATACCAGAGGCAATGACTAATGCAGCGTAGTTATAGCACTAATAAATACCGACCCAGAAAGTTTGTTCGGGCGCAAACAATTAACGGGAACGCTTTGTTACATCTTTTAGAGACGAATACATTGGATCTATTGTTTAAGCATCTTCACCTTCTATCTGGCTTTATGAGTTTATTTGAAACATCTTTGTTTGTTCTAGGTACCTGATGTGGAACATCAATAGCGGGTCCCGATTTTATTGGGGCCAATATTGGTACATTGATTTTTGTCTTAGTTTACAAAGTTGGTCATAGCCATAGTCATAACAAGTAACTTGTGCTTGAATTGAAATTTATACCTGAGGAAACAATTAAAAATTAAATGGTCTCTCCATTTTATGTGATGCAATTTTTTTGGCACGTAGGTATTTTACGGACCTTTACTAGTTAACTATGATATTACTGAAATGATAGTGTAGCAGCACCAAAAACTTTAAATAATCTATTGAAAGATAGAAAGAAAAAATAATTATACAAATGAAAGCCATACAACAACACACTAAATCACGAAAATATCATCACAGTTTCCACCACATCTAATAACGGAAGCAGACAATTGCCCAATAAAATAGTATAGCTGGTTAAACATGTCCTTTGGCTCGATGCCAGAACGTCTGCGAACTTAAACATTGCCCGAAACAATTTTATCAAAACTCATCCACAAAGTGTAATTAAAGCAGACGATATTATGTATTTTTAGATACTTACTTACATTTTTAAGAAACGGCATTTCTCGCAGCATTCCGCGTCGAGCGCCATCTGAAATGATTTCCACATAAAACATTAATATTTATTAAAAATATTATACCAAAAGATGAAAGCACAGCAGCGTAATTCAATGTATCAGGAATTACAAAAAGCTTCCACTGATGGAAACCGACCTTGTTCATCCTGCTTGATACGCGCCAAACTGGCGTTGACTTGACAGTCCCGCCAAACATGGCGGCCTCTCGTGTGGGAAGCGGAAATACACGAATTACTACGAGCCAGAAAGGATAGAACAATCTGAGCGCGCGTGCAAAAAAGAGACGGACGACAGGTCCTGGCTGTTCGAACTTTTAGAAAGAGATAACGATATGCGATTTGACAGGAGTGCGAAAGGATAAGAATCTCATCTAAACGGTTTTTAGGGTGGAGCTGTCTGGACTTTCGGGTCGGTGAGACGCGCAGATGGTAACAAAAAGGGACCAGTCGGGACTAAAATTTGGGCATAAATTGAACGACATTTTTGCCACATTGCTGCGAGGCCGTCCATCGTCTCGGGAATGAACAGAAACGTTTAGTCCTGGCGTTATTATTGTTATAATTTTACCTAAAATAATGTAATGTTGAACTTAATTATTTAATATGAGTAATTAAAAATCTCATTAATCTTTCCAGTCAGGCCAATTTTCCTCATTTGGTATTTTTATTATACAACCGGTATTCTTTTCTAGTATGGTAATTTTAACATGTGGATATGTTTGTTCTAACAAAACACGTTTCGCATAACAGAATTAGCTGTATTCAAGTCACGGGGTCACTGACTCGCGATTTATTGTTGGTTTCCTGCCGTTTTATTAAACTTCATATTTTTCCTAAACACGGGTTCGCCGGCCAAATGCGTCTTCCGCTTTCTATTTGTTCGAACCATCATTGTTGTTCTATTTTAGGCGAATAGTACTATGAGCGGTTTTAAGCACGATTAGTTACATCATTTTTGGTCGAAGATGTTCTTTTATTTTAAACTTTAATTCAGAAGTATATAAAGTCGACAATTCTTTGAATTTGACAAACGCGTATGGGTAAACGTTATTGAGATTGCATCGGATCGCCTTCATAGTAACGAAGTATTTTATTTTTAACCGCGATGTATGGCCGTATATACCGTTCACGTCTTTTCCTTATAGGATCAGTAGAACCTTTAGAGATGCGTAATTTGTTGTGTATAGTTATCAGGATACCTAATGATCAAATGCCTTACACAATACATGAAAAATACCAATTTGTCTCTCTACGTTGTATTGAAATTATATATCATGATCCATTAAGAAGATACTCATTCATACATATACCACAAAATTATATAGGACGATGATGAAAGAATACACCTAATGATTTATAATTTAATATTTATTTGGATGTGTATGATATTAGTTTTCAACCAAGATAATTTGATGAAGAATCAATAATCAAATGTAAAATAAAATTTTAACTTAATAATTATTGCGAATGCCTAACCAGTAGACAGAATCCACTGCTATTAACAGAAAATATTTTCCCAAATGAAATTATTTATTTATTTATTTATTATCACCAAAAAAAATGAAATGATCGGTAACGGTATTTTAAAACATAATTCATCCAGTACTAACTTCAAGGAATGTATTGAAAATACATATTAATGTGCCTATCATATCTATTGAAGCATTCCAGCAAAAATATTGATTAATAGCTCTGAATCTGTCATTCGGTAAAGACTTTTATAGTAGTACCCTGACGCGTCAAAACTATCATAGTTTGACTTAAAAAAGTGACAGATGTATACAAGTCATATAGAAAATAACCTTGCTCTAAGAACTTATGGTCACCCCCCTGGATATTAACATTAAAATATGTATCTTGAAGTTAAACGTTTACGGCCCCTTCGCGTGCCAAGAGTTGGTTTTCTATAAGTGTGAGTGAGATCCATGACTGGATTCCGATTTAAGTCGGGCTTATATTTAGACTAGCTCAAGTAATGAAATAATTACAGAAAATGCAAAAGCATAAACTCTTATAAATGACGTATTTAGTCTTATAAATATCGGGATGAATTAAATGGTATCCTCAATAATAGTTGCAGCTCTCAAAGGTACACATAAGTAGGTATATTGAACTACTTACTTCTACCAGCGGTTCGCCCGCGTGAAAATCGAAAAGTTTCCCGAAGAAACATATTCCCGGGATATAAGACTATAATCTATCTCTGTGCCAAATTTCATCCAGATCCGTTCAGTAGTTTTTGCGTAAAATAGTAACAAACATACAAACACATTTACACACTCACAAACTTTAACTTTTATAATTTTAGTAGGATAAAAAGACATTCCCTTCATTAAGACATCTTTAATAAGACTGAATTACAAGGAGTAATTGGCAAATTCAGGTATAATGTCAATCAACAACTGGCCTTAATCGCACTCAACTCTAGCACCTTTACAAATTGCTGTGTATCGTTTCAAAGATAAAACCCGCAATTACTACATTAGAACCTGATATTTGTTCTAGTACAATAATAATTCGAATTGCACTTCGTAAACGGGTTTCATTTAGTCATTTACACTTTAAGACATCGATGCACGTATCGATAATCGATCCATATCCATATGTATTAGTTAGGCCTTATCGATATTCTGTATAATTGATCGATAATCGTTTTGATATTAATTAAATGCCTGGTTTAAATAAGTAATCGGAATTACAGTGATCTTATTTATCTTACTAACATTATAAATGCGAAACTTTGGATGGATATTTGTTTGACAACTGAACGTATCTGGGTGAAATTTGGCGCAGAGATAGATTATAATCTATCTCTGCGCCGAATTTCACCCAGATACGTCTGGAATAGGCTACTTTTTATCCCTTGGGATGATCAAAACAGTTTTCACGTGGGCGAAGCCGCTGGCAGAATCTAGTCTCCTATATCTCTATTGCTTGGCGCCAGAAATACTTCTTTTTGTGAAAAGGAATCATCTGCTACGTATAAAGAACATTTCCTTATGCCAAGCCACGACGTCTCATCCAACATGCAAGAACGAATCGCTGACACCCCCGATTGGCTGATACAGTCGGCATCAGGCCACCGGATTGGCGGACGCACCTGCGCAGTCATACTGTCAAGAGCGTCTGCCCTGTGCAAAGTTGTACTATGTTCTTTATATTTCAAATAGCTACATCAAATATGGATACTTGAAATTCAGAGCCTCATTTAAACATTGCAGGTTTAATACCGCCGAATTTTATATAGATTTCAAAACTGGCAATCTTTTGTTTATTTTTACTTTGGTATATTCGGATTTGTTGCAACGAATATATTCCTAGCATTTTTCATAAAAAAAATCATGTAATAAAATTACCTGGCTTCTGAGAAAAGATAAGATTAACGATTATTATGTTAACCTGGTTTACGTTAAACTTAATATCATAGATAAGAGATTAAGGCAACGGAAGCTGCCGCATACTGTGTTTGCATTCACATTATAATATCGTATCAACCGAGATTAGGGTTGTATAGTATGTCACCTGTAGCCGGTAGGTAGCTGATAAATCTTTATTTAACCAAGATAAGAACGCAGTGTGAAATATAATTTTAGATAGGTAGGTAAATTTTAAACTCAAAGATAATAGGCATGACACCACAAAGATTTTCAAACCGTACCTAAATGAACAAACAAAACTGAAACCGTCACGGAAAACTTTTTGGACCATTAATTTTGACTCCATTTTGTAATTAACTTGGGATGTTACGGATCTCACCTTAAGATAAACAAAGAAATTTCAAGAGACTCGAAAAAAACATTGGTTCCTTTTCCTGTTACCGGTAAATACGGCTTAAGACGCTTGCATATTTTATGTCTACCCATTTCAGAAACGTTCATGGCAAATAACAAGATGTTGGTTTCGACGAAAATGATAGAAAAATATCCAATCTCCTAAACGATTCCTGACTACCATTAGACCTGCAATTATTTCTGATATTAATAACCGCTCCAAAACAGGCAAGATACCGTACTTATATAAAACAGAAATGTGGCGAGTAGATTCCAACATCATTATTGGTCGTCGGTAATTACATCGATATCGTTCGTCCGTATCTAATGCCATGCATTTATTTTTACCATCAGTTTGTTTTATCGAGAATAACGTATTTTGACATCGATGACTTCCGAACAGCGAGGCGTGCCGATTGTATCGATCGGCATCCTCGAAGCACCTCGCATTTCCCGCAAGCCTCGAATTTTGCGCGAATGTAGACGAGATTTTGAGATGGAATAGGAATTTACTGGTACACGCTGTGAAGATGTTCTGGGGTCGTATTGAAATATTTTATTAGAACGTAGCGAAATGTGTAGGTATAAAAGTGGCCGAAATTTCATATTCAGGTGCTCATTTTCTGGCGGAATTTTTCAACCATTCTAATTGAGATGATTCAGTTTGTAATTAGCATTTGACTTCCAAATCGAACGATGACTAAAACCATGATTGATGACCTAAATACAGACAGTTTCGAAGACAGAAGTGGAAAATTTACTCCGACAAGCATACTTAAAGGAAGTAATTACTTATTCATCACGCAATTCCAGTATCCCTTTTAAAAGCTAAACAACCCTAATATAAGTTGCATGGAGCCAACGATAAACTGACGATTTTTAATAATAAAATATTTAGGGACTGTAAAACGTGGCCATGATAAGTCAAACAGAAAATATCCTCGTAGACACGCAATCCTCTAGAACATTATTATTTATTTACAGGGCTGTTTATGAACTTGGGAACTTTTAATGACAATGAAAATAACTTACGTTGGTAATAAAAATACATTAATTCTTATACAAATTTGTCACGCGACTTTTCCCGCGAGGACCGTTGAGTTTCCTTGAGAAGTGCTTGGAAACTTTGCAGGTGCAAGTTTTTACACAGATGTTGCTTTGAAAAAAAAATAATGTATGAGGGTTATAGACCAAGGAAATAAAGAAGGTATCTACTACTTGAAATACGTTTGAAAAATTGTTCGTTTAAAGTACGTCCGTTTTATATCATTAAAGTGTCTTAATTGGTTCCGATATATATATTGTTAAAGTATCTACATCGATGTATCGGTACAAAATCTTTAAGTACCGACGTTGATATCGGTAAATATTTGCAAGTAAAACAGTACCTATCGGTATATAATTTTCAAGTTCGATGTACTTTTTTAGTATCTTACCCAAAATATTATGAATGCAGTTGGTGTGTCGGTATATTTTTAAAGCACGTTTGTTTCGGTGCGTGTTTTCAAAAAGGAGCTTTGGTATCGGTAAGATTCCTTTGAACGTTACAACCATACTTGAGAGGATATTGAATTCTAACCTGACGTAACTTTTATTGCTGCTATCATTTTTATGTTAATACAGATACAGGTAACAGACAAAACGTAAGTACACTATATGTTGGCTTCCATGACACCTACTCATCAAACTTAACGATTCCAGTCACGTAGACCTTAGTGTGAACGATTGAAATTTTATTCGCGTGTTTGTCTATTGAGAATAGTTTTAGAACAGGAACTTATTTTATCTTTTTTTTTGCATTCTACAATGTTTTTGGTTATCTATACGACCAATTCCTCATGGTTGCTTTGGTGACAGTATATCTGTGTACTATTTTGATGTGCCAATAGCTAAGTAGGTGCTCAAAAAAGATTAGCTACCTACCTTTCAAAATAATTGTTAGAATACTAGATTTTACTTTAATAAAAGTCTTATCAGTTAACCCTCGCAATGCTACGGATTATTATAATTATAGAACAACTAACTCGATATTAATAAAACTGCGGCAAACAAATCAAAAGAAATCTGAATAAAAATGAAACGGAAACGTTTTATTATTTGCTAAACGTCACATTCGTATTCTGAACCCATAACTAATAATAAAAAACGAATCTGACTTTATGAAAATATACTCCGATTACATGCAAGCAACACAAAACTAATTTTTATTTGTTATTTTCTACAGGTAGCAAAAATGCGGTGTTTTTAATAATTGTATAATAATTCACGGGGAAAACGTATAATGTATTTTTACAGCTCAGGCTGTAATAATACTTGTTTGCGAAATAGGGCAGGAAATAGCCTGGTGTTTGTGCGGCTATTAAGTGGGAATAATGCTTCAGGAAAGGTGGAACATTTGTGGTTGTTTTCACAAGTAGTTAAGCAGTCTGAGTGATTAAAAGCCGAGGAGCTCTTTAAGCCGAGGAAGGCTTTGTTCGTTTACCGACTTGTTATCTAGTTACACATAGAAACGTCTACCTAAGGGAGTGATTTAGTTTGTGTACTGAAGCTGAAGGAAGGTGATTCACAATTCAATTGTTAAATTTTCTCATGATTTTCTGAATTGTTTAGTCTACTGATTAGTTTTTGTGGTAACGGAGGTGTGTCACTTGTTAATTTCTACATCTTATAGGTAACCCGTTACCGATTAGGTATATAATTTTACAGCTTATAAAACAAAATGTATATATATCCTCTTTATAAGTTTTGCCTAGTTTGTACAGAACAACTCTACATTTCCGAATTATTCTAAAAAAGCAATGATCTTTTCAAATGCCAATACTATTTACGCAAAACAAGAAACCGACCAATAAAACGTATTTATCAAATGCCACGACAATGGGCATAGAAAAGAAAGGTCAAACCTTTTTTGATATCACGCATTAACATGCATAAAGGGAGAAATCAGAATATTATCAGTGTACCACCAATTCCGCACATGCGTAGAACGCGCGCCAATATCGACGCGCCAATACGAGCGTCGTCGGGCGTCGCGCGCAGGCTCCCACCCCGATAACGTAAATAATACAATAAAAATAATACAATCCCACTCGATTTGAATGTCTTCTGTTCTATGTAGATGCGGAGCCAGCTTGATGGACTGTTATAGCAGGCTAGCAACCCTCGATACGAGATTTTGTTGCGACTATAAGACTTTTTACGATGACAATATAATTGATGGACTGACCTCGTCGCGATGAGAACGGGTGTTTGTTTCAATATTGAGAAGGGAAATTTATTAGTTTGGGCTTTGAGCTTATAAAGTGATGATTTGATTAGTCGAAACGTTAGAAGAAAAAATCACCATAAAAGATTGCTTACAAAAATAATATATTATTAAGTTACAAAAGTCAAACGGTTATAATAAACGTTGTCTTCGTAAGTGATTCCATTTAATTCAATCTATCTGTACCAACAAGGATAGACTATAAATTCAAACCACATTTTATGATGCTGAATTACTATTCGATGCAATAAAATACTAACGCGAGCAATATTTTTCTCGGAACCGTTACAGCGCCCTAAAGAAATGCAATTTGTTCCACGCACTTCGGAACAGATGCGTTTCGAACCATTTGACCGTACGCTGCAGTGGACGGGTTAAATGTCAAAGAAACAACTTTTTCTTTGCTTTATGTTTCGTCCTTTCTCCAATTAATTAAAATTAAAATAAAGCAAACTACAGCACAATAACAGTAATATTAAAAATAGAAAATGTTAAATCAAATAAGGACAAAATAAATACAAAACTAAACAATAAATTCGCGGCCATATTAGAACAACTTCAAAATTATAACCCTAAATCACGCAAAGAAATTAAATCAAACAACCGTGTAATTGATATTAATGAATACAAATAATAATTTGAAAAACGAATCGGAGATATCGCGAGGCTGAAGTATAAAAATTCCAAATTCAAAATTTTGCTTACCGTAGGGAGGCTCATGGGGCAGCTGCGCGGCGCGAAGTGCGAGCGGCGACACAAGCCTACTACGTCACCCTCCCTCCCGCTGCCCCGCCCTACTCCTTACTCCTCACAGATTTGTCTACACAACCCCTCGCTACCGGTGCTAACAGGCTCTAGATCTAATAATATCTATTAATAACTCTTTATTAGGCTTGCTTATGTCGATTTTCCAGCCGTTAGCAACAACTAAAAATAAAATAAATGAATATCTAATAACTAGTTATACCATGTCCGAATAGCGGGAACCCAAAATTCGCAAAATAAATTAAAAAATGGAATAGAATTTGTTTTAAGAAATCCGTCAAGTAATTTAAAGGCGAAGTCACTTGATAAAGGGTATTAAGAGAGAAACATCCTCTACCCAATCTTTTTTTTTAAACAATGGGATGGAAGACAAAACGATATGTATGATGGAAAATTACGCAACTTTAAACGTGTGTAAGTATGTACAAAGATGTACAAACAAAAGTAAAATGCGTGCTTACCTATGGACAGTGAAACCGTTACGGACGCGTCTGTGACGTAACCGAGTCTGCCGGTTCCGGAGGATGGGTTCACACGGCCTAACGTTTTACGAACGATTACATTATTATTATTTTAAAGAGTATCTGTTGGCTTTTAGAGCAATTTTGCTTTAGAAATAAACTTTGTGTTGAATTAACTAATTTGATATCAATAAAAATTTGGAGTCCGAATGTTCAAGTTTTAGCTTTTATCTTTTTATCGGTAAACTACAACAGGCAGTTGTTTTCTAAAGAAATATTTTAAATTCACAGGTTCCGATATAGATAAATTATTATGGTAACTAAAGTGATGAACTTTTACGTATTTCAATTTTGTGATATCGCGCTTATAAAGGCCGTTCGGCTTTTTTACGCTTTCGTTATTTGTACTTTTAGCTGCTTGCTGACTTGATTCCTTTTTATTTTTATCTACAATCACTCAATTTGAGTTTTACCTTTTATCACTTTTGAAATTTTGCAGTTTAGAATTGAAATAATTTTGTGACTACTTAATTCGATATTTTCATACAAAATACTCCCAAAAGGCGATTTTTCAAACAATTTCAAATGAGAATATTAATTCTCGAGGGACGCCTAGTCGGGGTCTTCCAACAGTAGCGTCATACCACGACATCTCAAAGTCACATTAATAAAATATTTTTCAAGTGAAATGCATTCTATGCAAATCCTTTGTCTTTTTGAATATAACATACGTAACTACCGTTTTTGTCGGCACAATGCGTGCGACAAAACTGTCGCAGTACCAGAATTTGCATTCTAAAAGGCGCTTATCCATCGTGACACGTCCGTCCGGAGTCTATGTCCAACTAACAAGACGCCATATGGCGTTCACGGGCGAATGACTCAATACATTTTTGTATGTAACTCATTGTAGCCGTTGGTGCGTGCGATTTTATATGCGTTTATATCATTACGATTAGGTAATGTATAATAGATTTATTACTTATGGCACGGCTTGCCCTTAATTCTTGGATATGTGCTGCGGGTTTCGACATGCTGGCTGCTTCGAATTTTAAATTTTGATTCGAGTGGTGATTATTTTTAAGAACCTTGATGTATGGGAGGTCGGTTGTCAATTTATTGAGACTTGTAGCAATATTTTAATTGAGGAACGCCTCTATCCGAGTGTAATCTAGCACAGTTTTTATTCGTAAGGTGAAGTAACCTGAAAGTCTCTAGATTTTTCTATAGTGGAGTTAACTAGATTGCGCTATGAAAACGTCTCTACTTTTAAGGCGACGACTAACGCCAACGACCTTGAGGGAACAAAACGCGCACTCGTTTCACACCCGCGCGACCCAAAATTTTGTAGTTTATTGTACTATTCTTATTATTCTATGAGTTTTAAAAAAAAAGCTTCAGATCAAATGTAGATAATTAAATTGTCTTTGAGATGGTGTCAATTTGATTAAAATATGCCCAGCGGTTTAGGCGCGATTGTCGTGTTTGTGTCCGTTTTAGACATAACTTTACAAATTAATTACAACATGTTATAAGAATAAAACTCAAAATTTTCTGAGATCAAATTATTAAGAAAATAGTCTTATGTAAAATATATTTTTTCTAAAAAATTACAACTAGCCGTTTTGACGTGATTCTCATTTTAAAATCAGCTACTCAGGGGTATCTGCGCCTTAAATGCGGAATGATTGGGTCCTTCACAAATGTGGCGTAGAACCAAAAGGTCGAAAATAGCAATTATTAATGATGTGGTACTTTAAATCAGCATTCCTTTTAATTCAGTAGTCACATTTTTTATGAAGCGCTAATTAGTTAGTGATTTGTTAGAGTTGACGTTACGAAGAATTCGTCACTCCGTGGACCTTCGTCATTCCGTGAACATTGACACAAGGCATGTCGTGAGAACCGGTATTGTGATAATAAAACTAACTATTTAACAAGGTACTGTGGTAGCCGTTTTAGGGTTGCTAATTTAAAAAGTAAAGAGTTCAAATCAATTAAATAGACAAGTATAGTAAGGCCCACTAGCACGAAAAGCTCAACTCGCAGTTAGTTGATAACACAAGGTTAAATTGACAGTTTATCATACAATATTTTCAATTTAACCTCGTGTTAGCAACTAACTCTGAGATAAGCTTTTCGTGCAAGTGGGCCAAAGTATGTCAAAAACTTTTTTTTTAATGTTTGTCCGAGTCCAAATATTGGATCTTATTAAGTCAATAAAAAATAACTAGAGTATCTATTATCAAATCCGGCAGAATTAACCGTTAAAATAACAAAAGTTCCATTAAAATAACTCAAAAATTATAAGTTGCAAACACTAGAGTACCCCATGTCACTCAACCGAAGGATTATTTTGCTCGGCCGCTCGCAGCCAATCCGAAGTCGCCCCTCCCCTTATTGGTGAATTTAAAAAAAGGAATTTCAATTTAATCCGCTCCCCTCGAATATAGCTGACAGGCTGTGCTTTGCCGAGTGTCGAAGTCGAACAGATTATTAAGTGTTCTCTTTTTGAAAGTTTTCATTTGGAAAATAGAGTAAGCATGGTTATGGCCTAAGAAATGGCATCAAAATGCGTTTAGTGCTAAACGAAATCAAGAAAAGCTTGCGCTACTAAGCACTAAATTAAGTCAGTGCTAAATATTATTTAAACGACCGTTCTGTTTCTATCAATCAATTGAAGAAGACAAAGAGATAATGATGTCATCAACATCATCATCATATCACCCGAAAGACGTCCACTGCTGGACATAGGCCTTCCCTAAGCGTCGCTACATTGACCGGTCCCGTGCGTCCCGCATCCAGCGAATACCCGCAACCTTCACCAGGCCATCGGTTCCCCTGGTGGGAGGTCTTCCAACACAACGTCTTCCGGTTCGCGATCGCCACTCCAGAACTTTTCTGCCCCTTTTGCCATCCGTTCTGCGAGTAATTTGCCCTGCCCAATTTTCGCAATTCTTCGGGCTATGTCGGTAATCCTGGTTCTCTTGCGGATCTCTACATAATTATGATGTATTAAATACATTTAGTGATTTCTAGTGCAAATGTGCCTAAATCATCGTTCTGTTTCTGTCAATCTTTTGAAGATGATGCGCTAAACGATTTACATGTAAATGCAAGTTTTAGTTTTTGGAGCAAGACAGCAAAAACTAAATTTAATTTTTTCAGGTATTTTCATTTTAGTTAAAATTTCGTAAGAAAATAGATAATATTTTCAATCTATTGCATAATCTATTCATAATGCCTCAATTAATCTTATCGTTTCAGTTTGTTTTTTTTCACATGGTCAGTGGAATATACCTATACCAACTAACGAATAGGTAAGTACTACAGCCAGGTTGTGTAATATCCTCACATCAATACGTCATGTTAATAGGTACCCGGTTACTTAACTACATTTTTATAGGCGCATGACTCTGCATGAGTCATCATCATGTCAAAACCGTTGCTACTTGCTTACATCTCAGGAACGAGATCACGTTTGTGATACAAACATCTGTTAGCCTAATTTATTCATAGTTAACTTGTTTAAGCAGCTGATAGAAATTATTATTATTAGTTTTGTAGTATATTTTTTGGTGTGATATTTGAGTCCATTTAGAAATAATTCTGTTCAGTCTCTTGTCTATATTATTCTGTATTTTTGCTCACGCATTTTTTTTTAATTTTGGTAGAGACAGTTTTCATCTTACTAAGTAATCATGTAGGTATAAATATATAAATTAATCTACTGTAATTTTGTTCCCAATTGAAAACGGGGCCGCAAGGAACAATATCGAATATCGTCAACTAAGTCTGATAAAAAAAGTTATGGATTTGTTTTTTTTTTTAATAGGGTTAATAATGCAGCTACATAATTGTTAAAAAAAAGATACAGACTTTTACACAGAATAAGCGCTTCTAACTGTCCGTTGGCATAAAATGTAGAAAGAATTTAAAACTGTGTTGGGCCCTTTTCGTTCCCAGTCTAATTTCCATTTTAATAAAAAGAACAAATACTGCGTCCTACTAAATAAAATATTAACGAAACGCAACCCAGCCTGTAGCTAACAGGATTGTTGAAAGTGTCCCTACCACTGACTCTCGAAGAACGGAACTCACGGAGATACGCACGGGAGTGAAAATCGATGACATTGTTCTTAAAAAGTAAGTATATGTCACTGGATTATTGCAAACACCGTAAGATAATAAAAAATCTTGTGAGATGATAATAAAATCTAGATAGTACTTCAAATACAATAAATCCCATGCATATTCGATAATGTCCGTGCGTTTACAATCTCACGCGATTTATATGATAAAACTACAGAAATATAGAAAGTTTTTATACAAACCCGTTAGTATAACAAAGGATATAGAGACCGTAACTTAAAAATCGTTTTACTTAGTAATTTCAAGCAGGTTAAAATACTGTTTTATTTCTCGGATAGCAATTAAATTCCAGAAATATTATTTTTTAAATTACGGGCTTATACAACTAAAAATTAATTAAGTTTGAATCAAGATTGGTCTTATCCATTAAACATGGTTTAATATTACTTCAGCTAAGTAATCGTTTTAATTTGGTTAAAGACGAAATTACCTAAGTTTATTTTCTACTCAGCCGTAATTATTACAGCAATAGCCATAAAGTATGTACAGCTAACATAATCATAATAAATACAAACAAAGTTATTTCATAATTATTAGGGCATTTTTCGTATAAAAATTTTGGAATGTTTCATAATTTTCTTTAGGAATCTCAATGAGTTCATTTTATAGAACAATATTAAAACATTGTGACTTACGACCGTGAGACTGTTTCACATATTAACATGAACTTAGTTTTGTTAATGAGCATATTACATTTTATTATTTGCTCCTTTTTATTTTTTATTAACCAAAAGTGAGAATAAGCTTTCAGAAAGGTGGCAGCAGGCTAGACAACAAAGCGTATTATGACAAAATACATTGTTCAATCTTCGTTTTGTCGTCGATATTGTCTGTTTTTTCATCTTCAGCCTTCGAGCTGATTCAGATGCTAGTAGATTTGTGCACGGCAAGCCTAGCAATCGGACTTAAAATAAATAATAAATGTAAACAGACTAAGTCAATCGCTAACAGCGTATATCGTAAGATCACCGTCGGTTGAATTAAATTTGACAACAAAACTAAGTCTGGACGAGTTTTCATGCCATACCAGGCCATGCGATGTAGGGCGACCTTCCTCTGTTTTTGAAGTAAAAATTTATCAAATTAATGGAACTGGACTGATATTGTATTTCGCATCTCAAATGGCTTAACCCCAGACCCAGTCGAGCCATTAAAACTTTTAATGACAAAGCGCAAAGAGATTCCAGCAATATCTTGTATCATGTCGTGATGGCCCAGTGGCTAAGACCTCACTTTTCGTGCATGAGGTCGTGGGTTCGAATCCGGGCAAGTACCAATGTGAATTTTTCAAATTCATATGTAGGTACCTTCCAAGTTTATGTTGGATATTGCTGACAACGGTGAAGGAAAACATCCTGAGGAAACCTAAGCTTATAGTGAGTTTATTGTAAGATTGTGCTCCATTGGTGTAATTGCTGCAAGGCGTTCCAGTGCGAGGATAAACTAATAAATACATCTTACAAATTATATAAATGCGAAAGTTTGGATGCATTTATGTTTGTTACTCAATCACGCCAGAACGTCTTAACGGACCTGAATGAAATTTGGCCCAGGGATAGATTATAGTCTGGAATAGCACATAGGCTACTTTTCATCCCGATATAATATTCCTTTGTGATAACGAAATACTTTTAGTACTAATTAATAAAAACAATAACTGCTTTATTTTCATTTTGTGCACATATTATCTCAAGCGTTTCATACAATTCTGAAAACTTAACTCAATTTTAATGCTTCCAAATACTTAAGTATAGTTTTTAAATTGATTTCAAGAATTTTATTTGACACTACAAAAATTAAAGCTTAAAGTTCCTCCGGAAAAAATACAGTATCTAAATTTGTGAAAGAAAGAACAAAATGCGAGTTACGTTCGAGCAACCCTAGTTGCTACGGCCGTTACCCAAATGCGCAAGTCCGAGATCGGCGCAGGCGCAAAGGTGCGTTTGTGGCGGCCATATTTTATTGCCCCTTTTTCGAGACGAACAAAAATATCCATTCATAGAAGTCAGGTATAAAAATGTTTTTGTTTGACTTTTAAAATGCAACCGTTTCTTTTCCAGAAGGGATTAGGAGGGTTCTTCACAAGATCTAGTTCGGTAGACAAATATTGTTTTTAAAATAGAACTTTAGGAAATTGGCTTATGTACTAATGTAGGGATCAGCCTATTAGCAGGGAACCGTTTTTTTTTCAAATTTTAATTATGGAACGGTTCGCCAGCTACAAAGGGTTTTGGTTGATACTTAGGTAGTGAGTGACGCATGCGTATAACGAGGTCATCTAAGACAAAGGAGGAAGTATAGATATTGTTATGGTATAAGCATATACCCATACCATGTTCATGATTATTTCATTAAGTTGACAATGGTTTTATGTGGCGATGGCAAATAAATTTTGATAAAAGGCCTGTACAACGATGATTGATCACGGGATCATTACAATGGGATCTCTTGATTGTTATTGGCTCTATCTTATATAACTGTTATTAACGTAAATGTCATACGATTAAAATCTGATATGTACACATATATAATTTAATTTTGAATACGTTTAGACGAGATATAGATACCAATGTATGACTGGAACAGTTCTGTTGTAAATAGACGACACGGTTGACGTAGTGGTTGAGCGATCGATCGCTGTGCTGCGTGTCGCGGGTTCGATTCCCACACGGAACAAATATTTATATGTATAGTTTAGTTTGTTTGTATAGTTGTTCCGGATCTGTGTATGTGAGTTTAAATGTTTGTAAACGCACCCACGATACAGGAAGAAATTCCTAGTGTGGGGCAAAGTTAAAAAAATATATAACACATCATCAACCATATAATGTTCCCACTGCTGGGACACAGGCCTCCTCCCTGTGAGAGGCAATTGGCCGTAATCCATCACGCAGGTCCAGTGCGGGTTGGTAGGTATGCATATATACCACGCTCGAAACAAATTAAATATTTGGTAAATTATGTACAATTGTAACTATTTATTTTCCTTTTAAACCCCCCCCAATTTTGTATAAACAATTCGTAAGATTCATTACTTTGATCCACCTAAGTAAAAATCAATAGCTTAGGCTTATTATTAATCCATGGCTTATTTTTTGCATTAAATAATGTTATGTTGTTTGCATATAAGCATTTTTTTTTTTTTATCTATAACATTATATTCAGATTAAATGTTGTGAATAACTGACTTTTAAAGTTTAAGTTATAACTAAAAACAAAAATGAAACTGATAAGTATGCTTTTATTTCTTCAGTTATTTGATATCCGAGTTATTTGTTTTTTCTTTTTTTGGTGTACAATAAAGGATGTTCTATTCTATTATGTTCTATTGTACCCCTTAACATTAGAAAAGTATTCGAAAATTAAGTTGGTTGAAAATAAAAGCTTCCCTAACTTCATTTTAAAACTTTGCAGGAAGCAGGGTTAATATGCGGTATTTTCAGGATAATCAACTTATTTTAAGCACAGCAGTATCCAAAGAGAAAGTATATTTGCGTATTTTAAAATATTATCTTGAAACAAATACATAAAAATCAGTTTGGACGCAATTGTTGCCGCTACTAATAACAGTAATAACCTATAAATGTATAAAACTATGATTCAGAGACTTACCAGGACGTAGCACCCGTACCGCCACCGCAACGGATGTCAATTTAAAAAACCTAGAAAACCTTTTTAAGACTATTCTGAAACCCTCGTCCGTACGCTAATATGAAAGCTTTTTGAATGAAAGCTCCCTCCGAGCTTGACAGCAAGATAGAACTGTTTTACCATCTTCGAGTTTATCAGACAGCGCCATCTAGTGGCGAGTAGAGTAACTAAACCACCTAGCACTTAAGTGGGGCTTGTTAGAATACAATATCAATAATCTTATAAGATTTTTGAAGAGGGTGGTAAAACATTTTCACTTTTATTAATATTTGAACCAAATACTTCTGAAACGATGACATCAAATGACATTTTCAAGAGAAAGGAAAACTTACAATTAATTGCTTACCTTTTTATCCGCAGTGCAGAATGCGTGTCTAAAGGGCACCTCCCAAAATACCGAATAAAACGTGTTGCCTTCATTAGATAATACGGAATAACCTATTGCCAAAAAGAAAATGAAAACGAAAACTAAAAATTCTCACTGGAAAACTTGTAATGATTTTTTTAAGCAGAAACTCACGGATGTGGTTTCTAATCAGAATTTTCCTATTAATGAATGCACAAGGCGACATCTACGGAAAAAATTGGAACTACTCCCACACGTCACATTACTGGTCGTTTTAGTTCTGATTTTCACGTAAGATGGAGCCAGTTGCCAGAGCTTTGGCAAGCAAGCTGCTTTTGTATTTCCAAGGATTTTGTAAAGATGTCGCATTTTTGAGTTTGTGACTTTGTTAATTAATTTTTTATTTGCTAATAATATGTATTCCATCCATTTGCTTGTACTTTACCAAAGGTTATATTTGTAATTAAATCACTAAGCTTCGCAGTTTCGTGAGAGCCAGGTAATCTGTATGACAGGATTTTCTGTGCAGATAATGGTATAGGTACCGTAGTACATTAATACCTCAATGATTGGTACTGGGTTTATCAAATAATATTCCACTTTTATGTAATAGTTATGTACCTAATAATGCACTCTTATGCAATATATGTTATATAAATTGATATTTTTATTTAAACGGGTCAATTTGAACTGTGTTATCTATGGCATGACTTGGGATTATAACTTCAAATAAATAAACTTTCTTTTCAAGGCATGTTATTATTATTTTTGAGATTCTCGGGATCTTAGGGTCCCGGACCTATGAAAGCCGTACCAGGGCCGAAACCAACTTGCAGAGGCCTTGTTAGACATGTAGGATGAAATGTGACACCAACCGGCGATTATGTGAGCACCCAAGGACAATCCCCGGGTGGTGCAGGACTATTGCAGAATATGGAGAAAAACACGTTGGGCTATGGGTTTGGGAGGTTTCGTGGAACGATTACCTGAAACTACAGAAGGACTATTGGCCCCTACTTGACCACTGTTGATCTACACGGTTATAAAATGGCAGGGGGTTGCTGGCACACTCAATTAATGGGCAATTAATTTTTAGTGTCGAAGCGCCAGGAGGGCAACATACGGAGGTGCTTGAGGAGTGGAGAGGTATACCACGGCTATCAGGACAATCCCGGCAGTACGGTCAAGATCCCTACCAGCATCTTACTATGTTAACTTCTTTCCTCCGAGCACGTTTGCTCTTGTAAATCTCCACTCAAGCCAGCCAATTAAGGCAAGAGAGAAGTGGGAACTCTGTTCCCCGTCAGTGTTCACTCCGACCGGCCAATAAAGGCAAGCTGGAGATGAGGGACAAGATCCGGTCCGTGGGGTCTCCACTGCCCAATGCCCATATCTCTCTTAGTCAGGCTCCTCACCATAGGCATGTTGCGGCAAATCTACCTGTACAGACCTAGGGATCATTAAAACGCGCAAGCCCCACCACGACGTCAACGTACAGATACCGTGGTAGGGTTATTATTTATTTTTGTATTTGTTGTTCATTTGTTTCTCAGGGTTTGGGTTTCTTTTGTTTGTATGAAATTTAAGAAAACTCGTCGTATTTTAGAAAATGAGATGTAACACTGAAATAAATGCGTCTGTAATAAAAATATATGAAAGACTTAGAACTGCTAACGTACAAACTGAGCGAAACAACTAAGAAACAATTTAAAAATAAAAACCTTTTTACAAAAATTACGACCGACTTACAAACAAAAACACTACAAAGTGAAAAATAACTTCAATTTCGGAAGTCGGTGTTCCTGTTTTCGTTTCTTCGTTTTTTGACACCGACTTCCGAAATTGCAGTTATTTTTCACTTTGTAAAAAAAGAGGAACTGAGACTTTACTATATATCCGCATATACATAGATGTTATCGATGTTGACGTATTCTAATGTTTTTGGAGTATTTGGCAGCAAATATATCGAGTTAGCCGTCTCGGCAAGTTTCGTCATACTACAGTAAAGTCGCAATTCCACTTTTCCTAGATCGTGCCTGTTTTAATGATTCCACATATTGTCCAGTTACGTAGACACTTAAAAGACAAAGGTTACAATGTTTGGGGTTTTTCAATCAATATAATTTTGGCGAAGTTTTTTTGTTTATTCGAAATTCAGTGTTGTATGCAATTTTGACTGAGACAAAAATTCTCAAACATATGACAGACATGGTCGGACGACAACGGTTAGCTCAGATTTTTATTTAGATTTTTCATTCATAGCCTTCAGACCAGAAGTAGCGTTACTAATATGATACGTTTTTGGTAGTGCTTAAAAATATGTTCCACAAATCTTTGGCATGCCTAAAGATTAGGCTTTTATACTATTGAAACTGGCGCTTTTGACTACAGTTGCGGGTACGGGGGCCTCATGATCTTCAGAACATGCAGATAGTGTCTTTTAAGTCGTCTACAGTTGTACTTACATACCTTGGCCCATAAAAATATCTTTGACAAACGCATTAGGAGTTCCCCATGATAAAAACCCACCCATTTAAGGTCCATTGTTTTATTTTACCAACTGATTTTTTACTGAACATCACAACTATTATCTCCTGTGTCCCATAAAGGTGATTCAGTCATTAAACATAATTTACCACGTTCAATAAAAAACACTTTTGTGTTACCTCCGTGCTGAGTTCAACAGTACGAGACAATGATTGATGAACAGTTCGCCCGATTGTATTCTCCTCTGATATTATTTTCTCAGTCTATTTGGAATGAATTTGTTCGTATAGAACGTTTTACTTCGACAGTTTTGGAAATTGATATTCTAGAAAATTTGCTCTTTTTTTTGCAGAATACAAGTTTTTCAAAATTATCTTAAAACAATATACTCCAGAGATAAAAAGTATCCTTTGTCCTAATCCAGGACATGGTTTACTTGTGTGCGAATTGATTGAATCAATCATCCGAATCCGTGCAGCTGTTAGTGTGAAAATTTTACAAACAGACAGACAGTGTTACTTTCGCATTTACAATATTAAGTTTTAATTGCTCAGCCTGCTTAACATTGACATATAAGATAATGATGTAGTCTTTTGTTTATGACTGATTTCACTATATCGTGGATCAGTAGCCCGGGAAAATCAGAATATCCTCTAACAGGACGTAACATACCCCTAACTGCTTTGAAGAAAGAATTTTGTATTCTGAAGGAATTGTATGAGTGATGGATTTATTCCATTCTAATATCAACATCTAATAGCACTGTTATTTGTTTTAATTCATATTTATTTTCTATTCCGAACGGATACAAGTGTTCAAAAGAATACCAAAATAAGTTACAGTCGATAAAATTAAAGATTATTATTTTGTTTAGGTTATTTATTTCTCTGAGGTTTTTTAATGCATTTTGAAGAACATATAAGAATGTCAGTTAAATTGTGCAGTAGCGTTTTTGTTTTGATCTAAAGAATTTATCGTAAATCAAGTGGAAATTCGCTTGTTTAATTATCATAATAATTATCGGAACAAAAACGAATAATATTGGCATTAAATTAAATATGTCATAAAAAATCGACTGAAGAAAAGCGAATCGATTATAATTTGAACGATGTTAGTAATTAGCAACACTTTTTATTTTATCCACATACCATTGATTGCCGGCTTTGAATAATATCATTTTATATTTTCGGTACTTCTTTTTGTGCCAAAATGTTGCAATCTTGTTTGGATAAATGAATAACGTGGTTAATAAACATACAACAAGATGGTTTTTTTTATAACAAAAGCTAATTGTTGGGCGTTTCATGGCTAAAAATGGGCATTTTCCTTTAATTTGATTAGGTTTGACTTAGCTCACTGTACCAAAGTCAAGTTGTTAGTATTCATTTGCACATTAAATTTAATTATTTAAAGAGAGAGTGGTATCCGTTTGGAATAAAAAATAAATAAGGGTTGTAATAAATACCAGTGGTATTAGTTGTTGGTATTAGAACGGAATAAATCGAATGATGGGCACATGAGGCTTTATCTATGAGTTATGGCGTTAGCAGAATGTTACAATGCTGTACATGTACGTATTATTTGTATTCTTCTTTCTTTTTCGTGTGAGGATGTGGCCACCTCTGTTGTCAGAGTTAATTAAGTCTACTCTGGGAACCCACAGGCCTCTTGGCCTCTTGGTTATTTCAAACTTACATTAACTACATAAGTCCAGGTTTCCTCACGATGTTTTCCTTCACCATTGCCTGTGATCTGATTGATTGATCGTTGATTTACATTTACACAGTACATCACTCGTTGTCATTTTCTTAAAATACTTGCTTCTCTACTGGTTCAGATACCATTACATCCTATACCTAGTACATATTCTATTAGAGTTGTAGGGGTAATATGCACTTGTACCAATATGCCGAATCCCTATTTGAAAGTACAAGTGCAAAGTTACAAAGTCGGGCTGATCCTTATTGCTCACAAACACAGTGACCCATATTTGATTCAGATCAGTGCATTCATAACTCAATTTATATACAAAAGTTCAATCAAGCAGTTAGTGATGTTTCAATGGCCGCTGGACTGCGCTTGAACTGGACTCTTATTGTTCTGTACTTCCTCTTGATTCTTGAAAGTGTATCTGGGTGAACTGCTATCTTCATGACCTTCTTTATAATACTACTTGTGTTTTTAAGGTAAGAAGGTTTTTCGCAGGTACCCCATTAGTCATTTCAGGTCATGGGTCAGAACAAGAAAGTTCAGTTAAAGATACAAGAAAAAAATGTGAAAACATTAGGTAGGTACTAAGTTGTCTGGTTCAATGAATAAATACATTTTTACGTGTATCTATTTTCATTGAAGTGCCTACTCACTGCACTCGCATTAGCTGTGTAGGTAATTTTTGTTAACTAACTTAGATTTTAATTGGCTTCCTCCCTGTATCAGTTTCAACAAATCCAACTTAACGGTTAAAATAATCTCCAAATCAACATCCTTCAAGCATTCATTCAAGAAATACTTTCAATAACTCATAAGAAAAGTAAAATCTTATCATTTCTGTCAAAACCGTGTCGCAGATACATCGTAGTATGAAATATGATTCGCAACTTCGACACACCTAATGTGAGGTGTATCACGGAGTGTCCACAAAGGGGACAGCAGAACATTAATAATATTACTCATTGTAACGCGACACGACTGATACACATCTCCTGAGTAACCTTAATGCTTGTATCTTTAAAATTCTTTGGAAATTACTGAGATGTTTTGAGTTTTGTAGTTTGAAACGGGTTTGAACAGTTGTTGTTTTCTAATAAAAGTAATGTACTGTAGATGTTTACATTTGTGACTAGTAATTAGATGTGGACGTGAAGGAGTTAAAAGTTTGATTGAAGAATCATTGGGATTCTTGGGAATGACTTACGCACCTTGCTGTTGAGGAAAAAGTTTCAAAAAAATCAGTACCTCATGGTCTCGAACTGTGAAGATAAATGAGCAAGAATTTTTATCAATGCAAGTTCTTTCCTGAATGGCTAGAGGTCAATATTCTTTGGAAAGATTTCTTGTCAATTTTAAAGATTTTTGTGACAAAGAATGACATCCTCCAGACAGGCTTCTCGTACTGTTGACATAAAAAGTAATACTCTAAGCATTCTATAACACTGCATTATTATATATTTAATTCACAGAGATCTATCTCTAGCTCCACACCGAGCTCAGAACAATCACCTCTCCCACCACAACCAATTTGATCGTTTAAACCTTTCAGCACCAGTTACCATATCAAAACATTGTATAGAGCGAAATATTCCGACAGCTTGATTTATAGGACCAGCCTCCGACCTACAAACTAAGGCAACCTTCACATTTTCCGACACTCTTTTGTTGGCACGTGGTGTGCTGCTGGCGCCCTTGCAGGTTTCGGCTGTCATGTCATTGCTATGTTCATTTATCATCGCCAAGTCAATACTGCCATCAACGGTGCCGTCTCTGTGGCGCTTGTGAACGAATAGTTCAATACTTTCTATCGTTATGATAATATTGTGTTTTAAATGGTTGGGTGTATTTGTCATCATTTGTTTTTATAGAGTTAGATTGTTGACTTAGTCTCGTTTTGATTTGATTATCTGTTGTGTTCTTTTGTTTCGTTGGAGTTCGTTTGACTTTTGTGTCTTCAATATGTTTGTGTGTAGGCTCGGTATTAACAATGAACCAATAATCAAATATCTGAACCAGATGTACTTTTAAAATAATATTTTAAACATTTTTTCAATCATTGGTGTAGTCCGTTTGATCTCAGTAAAACGCATTCGTATCATCATAATTTATTTTATCATTTTCACCAATTTTTCAAATTTAATACACTTTATTAATACAATACAATAATTTAAATGATCAGTAGCATACTTTACTAGAGTCCTCATTTAAACTGGAATGAACGATAAACGTTATTTTATTAGTAAATAAAAGAAATAACATAACTAAATTAGGTGGAAAATATTTTACAAAATGATAGAAGACAGAAAAAGTCAGGCCACATCCTATTGCACAGAATTTTTACAAAAGAAATAGTGAGACAAGCTATTTACTTAAGAATTTGAACATTTTTTAGTTTACACTATGTTATCTAATATTTACAAACAATAAATAAAGCAACAAATGTACCAATCAAAGAAAATAAGCATTACGAACATACTCCTTGAAATAAAATCAAATATACGAACTCAAGTCGCGCTGTTTTCACTTAAGAATTAAAATTTAACAAAATATCACAGTTGACCACGACGTTTTCTAATAAAAAAATGTGACAACAAACTTTAAGCGACGATTTATAAATCATAAGGTCAAATTATCGAACATCATTAATTAATCAGTGGACGTTCCGACAAGGTTAGGTAATGCTGCAACAAGCGAGTTGTATGACATCGAGATCGAGAGGTGTATCACCCTTATGAGGACGTCTGAATCAAAATTTGAGAACAAACATATATAATTATGTTAACAAACAACTGATAATTTCACAAAACTTCAATGAAAATGAAAATAATTTCAAAACAACGAAGAAAATCATGAAAAACAAAAGATTTTTTATCACTAGCATTATTTTAAGTACATTTTACATATACGACATTAAAGACTTTAAAGTACGCAATAGAGCCACATGAAATTTTTTAAATGGTATCGTATCGTTTGTGGAAACTTTAAAAAATCACTAATTATATAATTACTTAATAACTTTATAACTATAGTATGTATTTATAATGTGATAAATACTTTGTTATTTACAAACTAAGGACAGGAACATAAAACAGTTCGGGAGACTTTCTGATAATTATATATTAATATTTTCACCGTAACGTGACAAATTATTTACATTAATAGGAAGGATTTACCTATTCACAATCTATTACTGAGCTTATTTCGTTAAGTTTCACAGCGCTTTTACAAGCCCCCTCTAATATTTGTTACTAGATGAAATGACCTAAATATAATATTTTCTGATACATTTTGTCTTTAACAAATGTTGTTCGTACGCCCGTTACTCTATCCCTGTACAATTCCGAATTTGTTTTATCTTTGTGATGACTACAATATGCTGGGTATAACGTCTATCTTAAGTATATCAAGTATCTATGATGAAAACACGTTACACAAATTTTTGTGCAGCGTTTAGCAGTTCATTGAGTGGTTTTTCAACATCATCAATCGTCGCTCTGTTGAAAAATTCAATGAAATGTAAACGGTACCAGAATTTTCCTGTCACGTTGTTTAATTTTAGATACTTTCTAGTCACCACAATGTACATAATATCGGTATCCAGATGTTTATATCTTAAAGTTTTACGAATAATGCAAATCGATACAGCTTATGACTAGGTAAAATTCAATTCTACTTTAAAATTTAACACCGTTGTAGTTAATGTTTACATTTAACACTTTTTCGACATGAAATTTTGATGATTTAATTTCTTGCGCTTAGTACAGGTATGGGAAACTGGAATAAACTTTAAACGTTTTGTTTTATATTCGTATTTCTCACAATAACCACACTCTTTACTCATCACTCCTGTTCGGTTCCACGGTATCTTGCAGCACTAACACTGTCTTCGTCACTCGTAACGTCAATAACAATAACAAAATTAGACTACACACAAGATAAATTTTTCAAACAGCGAATAACTGATCCAGTCTGGTTGCTGTAATATCAGTGTGCAACACGATATTACACGCAACCCCGCGTAACGGACGACTGTCTACATTAATAAATCAGTTATCCGCTGTTCGAAAAATTCCACTGATCCTATGCGGAGAGATGCGCGAACTGGCTGGGGTGAAGGTCGAACTGGTAGGGGTGGCCGTACGGATTCATATGGTACGGCACTATGTTCATGGATGCCATCTTGTGCTCCTTCTTCCATTTCATGCGACGGTTCTGGAACCAGATCTTGATCTGGCGCTCGGTGAGGCAGAGCGCGTGCGCGATCTCAATCCGTCTCCTCCGCGTCAGGTACCGGTTGAAGTGGAACTCCTTCTCCAGCTCGAGCGTCTGATACCGGGTATACGACGTCCTCTGACGCTTCGTCTCTCCGTTAGCGTTCACCGTACCTGAAAAATTCAAGTGAATTGATTAGTATGACCCAAACGACCCACGGTTTAGTCCAGATTTGTTGTATAAGTTCGTTAAGTATTATTCTGGTCACAAAACGCGAGGCACGTTAATATTTAGAACTGAATGTTCATTTGAGCGCCAATGAATAGTTGGCTCGATCGACTTAGTGCCTTGCCACGCTTGCTCGATTGTGATGTACAGCGCGCGGCAACATGCTCCGCTTAAAACGAGATTTCTATTCAGAAATATAAACACTATTGTGCAATTAATTTTAATTTATTCCCTCTAGCTGTCACATTTTTCTTAATTTATATCTTGTTTCGCGACGCACTACGACACCTTTTCTAATGATTGTTTTGGCACATGCTTGTTCCTGTTTGCGGGTACAGACCGCAGCCAAGATAAACTTTTAGTAGGGTACCTACATCATATGCGAGAGATATTTCCGAAGATATTACACATGTTGGGTGCGATTAAAATGATTATTTTTTGTTAGTGCGGTATATCGCGGTATTTTGGGCATGACTGAGGAGTGTTTATTTAGAAAGCATCTAGTGTACGAAGTGCAGTTAGTAAATGAATATCAAAGGGGGAGTAGAGAGTGAACGGTATGACGGCGGCGCGCGAGTCATGGGTTGCATGCCGCACCTGTCACGGCATGTCGACGGCCGGCCCACCACTTGGTCCGGCTTGGACGACCGCCAGTGTTCCTGTGATAGATACGCGGCCTGTCTCGGGTGTGTCTACCAAATTAAACTGCGCCATTTATTATATTTCTTTAAGGAGATTGGTCCACTAATGAGTGAGCCACATCATTATTATTAACCTATTGAATCATGCTATTGTGATTGTATCGTTGCCTTGCCCCAGTGAATTACAATTCAAAATAAACTGGAGCAGATGCAGTGAGTAATTATAAACCAATTTCCACGCACAATAAATTCAGTAATAGATCCAGTAAGGCGTTTAGTCCTTTTCCTTATTCCTCGAGTTGTCAGACCCGCGTCAATAAAGATGTTTAAACGAGTATAAATATTCGATTTGGTACGAGTTTATAAGCGTACGAGTGAAGCTGCAGCAAAAACCGAGCCGATTGAAATGTTAGTGACAGGCCGATGCACAAACAACAGACGTACAGCATTATTTTAACATAAATAATCCTTGTACGAAACGAATGGATACAATACGAGAGCATTTGAATTTCAATATGAATATACGAATACATTGATGTTGATTAAATAGTCACATCAAGATTAAAATTTAAATGTGTTTAAGTTCAAGTGATAAGCTACGTGTATGAAAATATTGACAGGTCCTGCATAAAAATTGCAATCAAACTTTTTGATACTGATGATACGTAGAACTGAGGGTAAAGGGTGCTGGATCAATGAATTACCCAATATTTTTTTTATTTTTAATTGCCAATATTATTATATTAAATAATTATTAATTAATGCAGAATGATATGGCGCTATTTACTTTAAAAACCTGCTGATGTGATTCCATCCAGAATTTTCGATGAATGTTGTGTTTTATTTGCAGTGAATTGCATAATTAATGAATATCTATGTCTTTAACAGTGATGTTAGCAGTTAAATAATCAGTAGTACCTATATTCAATTACCTACCACATCATCATCGAAACATGATACTTAAAATATAGCAACGAAGAGTCATCTCATCATTATACACAGTGCTTGAACGGGTAACTTGAAATCAATCACTCTGACAGAAGAAGATTCTATATATTCTGAATATTTCTATATAAGTTTTAGTAAACAATGAAACAATCGATAAGATCATATCTCAAAGGATGACAATATTCACTGCGAGAAGCGTCTTCTGAAATATAATTAAAAGTCACGTACGAACACTTAAGATCACAAGTAGGTACAGCAACGCTTTCATCTATAACAATCATTTGCGCCGACGCAATATTGTGCAAGACAAAATCTTATCTCGAAGTATTCCGATACTTGCAGTAAGATATACGAAAACGGTAGTCGTCTTTATGTCTAAACTAGATAATTCTAGGTCACAGACCATTGATATTCCGTCTACCATAGTCTAGACATATTGCATGGTCGAATTTTAAACGAATGACATCGCATTACCAATGGATGAGACTTGAAAATTTGAAATCTAAAATAGGTATCGTCTGGAGACAGTATTTGATAAAACGTGCTGATATACAGATCATGTGATCAATGTTTAATTTGAGAATGCATTGGAAGGTGCAATTACCTTTCTTAATAAAACGGTGCTATAATCAATGATATTGTTTGCATCTAATTTAATATCTATAGTTAGTATAGAATTATCATTATCATAAATATAATTTTACATCGCTACTGTGTCAACGTTAGACTTGTTTAACGACTTCTGAATTGCTAATTCTTTTGACGTGTCCTCTTGGACATGATTAATAGATGTTCGTCCTTTATGGCCTAGTGTTTCATATTCTGCTTTTTTGTTTATGCATTTGATTTTTTTAAATATTTTTCTATACTTTTTGGTACATACTTTTTATTAACAATATTATCAAATACCAGTGACTTCATCTGTGTATCTGCATTTTTCGCACTTCTAACCATTATACAATTCTTCCTCTGGGATATGATTTATTATTCAACATCAAAAATAATCTGGACATGAAATATAATCAGCATTAACAACTAAAACATTTATTGTATCCAACGCTAGAATTCTTCAATCAGCACAGTACTCTACTCTATGTGAGCCCGACATAAAAACGTTCCGAGATCTAAGATCAAAGCAATGACTAATGATATCTAGATGAGAACATAGTGTGCAATAAAAATGTCACAAATATATTTTTATCTGTGGTCTACATAGGCCGTATAATTGTTGATAGTATCGTTTGTGTATTCACACTGTTTTGCTATAATTAATTGGAGCACAGCTTTGTAGTCGCTAATTGAGTCGGATACCTTGAGTTATAAATAGTAACTTCATATTTAGAAAACTGTAAAATTATATTTTCATATTTTTCGTTGAAATCTTATCTTTAGTTATCTGACCGCATTATTACAAAATTGAGTGTACCTTTAAATAGTTTCTTTTATAAACTCAGTGAGATTTTATTCCTGTTCATTTTTAGTAAAAACATTGTGTTCATCCGTTTAATATAAATAAACCTCAACATTTATTTCAGTATCGACATTGCTATGTATTTCCTCCAAATCACCTAAATGCTAGTGCAAGTTTTCATACAGATAACTATTCCAATAAACTTTTCTTCACTTTATTAATCAGCTTCTATTCAAACGTTATTTATGTGGTACAATGTTTATGCTGCTTCATCCATTGTAAATATATTGTACCTAATTAGTCTTTTTTCGTAATTTGTTACTCGATTTTATATACCTGTGTGTATTATTTCAGTTATATTTAAACGACGAGTAGGTATAGTCTGGTAGAAATACTTTCGGTAGGTATCTGTCTGGCTTACAATGTAGGGCTATCTTCAAAGTTCAAACGGAGCTATTCATCTTCTAGTATTAGTTGCTTGTTTGCTATCTATAGAAAAACTAGACTCAAGTTATGCATGGAGATAGTACAGGTTCTTTTGCCTTGAAAAGTACGTTCGTTCTTCTTTTTAATTATTTTAAAGTGTGTAAAGATTTTTTACAACTCCTCAGGCTTTTATTTTCGGAAAATCTTCTGTGTTAAAGATTTAGAAGCAATTTCTAGCTGCAGGAAAAAACTCTTTCATTTGTTTCACATCTACTGCGCGTGTTCAACTGGTAGGTCCTGTGTGTTGACAAAGCAATGATACGTCCCATTAGAACTTAAGATTGTTTTTTTTTTATTTCTATTTACTCTTAAAATACACGAAAGATAAAACTTTCATGAAAATGTAATAAAAATATTTCAAAGTCTAGAGTCTAGACTAAATCGAACATAACTGAAAAACAAAATAATTCACTTCTGTAAAATCAGCTGCAGCGGAAGCGAAGTTTATTGAGCATAAGATATTATACGAAAAAGCGTCAGATATCTATATCGAGATAGACAATTAAATCAGTTGCCATGGCGTCTGGGCTGAATGAATAACATCTGCCGATTACAAGCAGTCGGTGCATCGACAAGCAGGTCATCCGACTTCAAGCACACAACTACACATCAATCATGAATAGCGGGTGAATTTTGAATTTGGTACCTAGAACATAGTGTTTAAAATTTTTAGTTCGTGTTCTCATTTTCATGTAACATCTATGCTTCTTTATTTCTACTATGATAATAATTCAATTATATTAAAAAGAGCTTCATCATCATCATCTGTCTAGCTTTAATCCAATTATATTATATATTATAATCAGCTTCCAATAACTATAACCAGACGTAGCTGAATACCACTATTTTAGAGTTACTGTATAACACCTAGACAGATTACCATGGGTTATTTTTATGTTAAATAAATTTGCTTCCGTTGCAGCAGCTAACGTGACAAAAGGAATTATTTAACTTAACTTACCTACTCTGACATATCGATGAAAAATTTAGTTACCTACTTATGGGATTTACAATTTTTCACAGAAAAAAAAACACGCTGAAGTAACCTTGGCCAGATTCTAAGAACTTACACGTGCAGTTTAGGTATGAATTATTTCTTTAAGTGGAAAAACCATGAGAATTCCAAAATGCGTTTAAATATATTGCTCTTTGAACTTTTTTTAAAACGTCATTCAAAAGCTACAAGTGAGCTTAATTATTAAAATGAGATTCCAATAGTGACAGGAAAATTTATATCGGTTTGAGACTAAAAAATGATTATCCGTTTATTTTAATATTTTTCAAAGCGTGACATTTTGGTGGGTATATTACCATAAGACTGGAACCGGAGCAAATTCACCTGCATTTTGAAACAAAGCGCTTGGCCGCACGCGCATATTTGACGTATGACTGACGTGCGCAAGGTGGCCTCAGGCATATTCTCATACAGCCTTCCTGTTCCCTACTAGTTACAAACATACATTTGCTACTACATAAACACTTTTTTCTTCAACGACAAATACTGTAAACCTTATTTCAAACGCATAATTCATATGGCGTAAGCTGCTGCAAATATATCTTTTATTATTTTGATGAATTAGTCATGTTATAATGTCATTCATTTCAGATTTATCATTCGGTGTTGACTTACATACATGAAACGAGTTTTTGGCAACGAATTACGGTGATATTATTTTTGGATTAAATGAAGTTAAGTTATACAGATTTAGATATTTGAGTAAAGACATATCGAACTTTGGGCAGAATTTAGAATTGAGTATTTAGAGTTAAGAACGTGATAAAACCTACTATAATGTCAAAGTTGGTCAGGTTTTCAGGCTCAAGTAGAGTTTGACAATTACTCAATTTCAAATTTTGAATTCGGAAATCGGGTGTTAATACTTTTAGAACAGGTTGCTCAAAAAACAAATGCTAAAACCTACAAACAGTTGCATTTTAAAAAGAAAATGTCCACAAGTGCAGGGAAGCTTATTTACTTACACGAAGCCTGCATTTCGCTTGTAAGAAATTTTTATATGTCGCCTACCTATCGAGCCTTTGCTTTTTAAAGCTACCCGCGTCGTGTAAAGGTTTTATTTGAAGATACGACTTTTTTGGTCGCACTATCTCAGGCAAGGTATCGCTGCAATGTGTCAGTCTGTCCCGCGGTGCCACTTTACGAAACTTTTGATTTACTTTACTAACAAGTTTTGGGTTTTTTAGTAATGGGCATCCCTTGAGCGTTAGATTTTTGCTGAATTACTATTGGCTGGATAGCTTTCGTTTGAGTGATTACTATGATTTTCAGTTTTCAGTCGATAAATAAATATATCAAGGTTATAAATTAAGATTTGTGGAGACTTTTTCTAGTTTCTAGATAGTTCTTAAATAATCTTAGAGTAATTTGTCGTTCTAAAAGTAAAAGAACGTTACAATCTGCTAAAACTATTATTTACTGTACATTTATGAAGATTCACCCAAGAGTCATGGTAGCGTCTCTAACGTAATGAGTTATAGCGATGATGTCCACACACGCATGTTTCAAATTATGTCATCAGCCAACCCACTAAGATCGTGTTATGTTACCCAAATGTCACTGGCTCCTAGTCGGCGCTAGTTATTATTTGGCTCGTTGCCTCACGATTATTAACTTTAACATACAGAGGAAATTAGTTAATTCTGTAAAGATAATAATAGTCGAGATTTATAGCAGAGAAATGTGGAATTACAAATAGAGTCGAACCAGTTGCCGGCGCATCACGGGTACGTAATCGTCGATCCATAAAAGAGAATCCGAAGATTGCCCGATTGGATCCCGAGCGGGCACGAAGCTTTGCATTAAGAGTGGATTTCTCACGTTCGTGGTGAGCACTAATCACGACGTAGAAATATTAAGGACACTAATATCTTGTACACATTTACATAACACGCAATAAATCTCTATGTGCGGGCGCAGTGGCGCGTTGCAGACGGCGCCGTTGATAAATTCTTATTGGAGCTTTTTCGATGGACTATTTCGATGCGGTGGCTATTATGTTTGTTCTCTTTGTACTACTGTTACTGTTCCGGAAGATTTTAGCAGATAAACTTTTTTTGTAAAATCGATGTTCGTGTCTGCTTTATTTAAAATCACCTACAGCTCAATAACAACCCTAAACACGAGGCGCTTCGCTGTGCAGTAACAAATTCATCCGGCAACGGGGGTACTGCGAATTGAGTAGCGCACTTAACATCCTATCGTAATTTGATAAAATAGCTATGCAAATTATCACAAACTAATCACATTTTAAAAACATAATTCATTACACCTACAGTTTACGGATAAACTGTCATTCAAATCAATTTACATCAATTTACTAGAACACAACGATCATGCAAAATACAGACGCCCTGGACTATTTATCAACTGAAGTAAATACCTTTATGTACAAACCTAGTACATTATTTTGTGACTTAAGTTCAGATCGCTTATCTAGAAGACTAATTGCCTATCTATCTACATTTGCTTAGTAGCTTAACGGACTAAACCGGTAACTACGCCAGGTTATTTGTAGGAAGTTAAGTATAAAACCTTGGAATGGCAAACGGTATGTGCGATTTTATTGTGATTTATAACTAAACGTCCTTTGGAACATTTGTCATAATTATAAGCGTAAATAAATGTTTATTTTTTTCTTCAGTCATGCACTTTGCTACACAGTGCATCCTTTTTTATTTTTTGATATATTGCATTTTTTTTTGTTGCAATGCTTAAAGGTACGCGGGTGTGTGTAGGTATTTTTAATTTTATAGATTTTAGTAATTTTTATTTTTCACAGTAAATTATGAGTCATGACATTAATACAGCATGCAGCGGCATGTATGGCAGCGCTCATACTACTATTCAATTTCGAACAGTTATTGGCTCATTTACAAACACGTATTGGATGTAAACCGATGAGTGCATGATAATATCAGTATAATTTCCCAACACTAAACCGACAAACAAAACGAGGGAGTGCTAAGCGAGTTGAATATTTATTTATTCGCGTGCAATTATCAACACACAGATATATAAACTACACGAAATGCTAGCACTCTAGATAAAATCTAAAAACAAGTAGGTAACGTCAAACAGAAACGAAAATACAAACAAAACAAAATATTGAGTTTCGATTTCGATTCGATCGCTTCCTTAATCGTTGGCAGCACAATTACTGGAGACGCCGTGGGACCGATAATAATTTTAAAAATATCGCCCAGTAAATGATGCCATAAATTAAATTTAATAATACGTACGCCCAATACAACGGCATCATGTGCGGAAAGCTAATTGAATATTAATTTAATAATAAATCTGGTCGGACGAGTCTTCGTCTATACCTCTCTTATTTATAACTTAACTCCGACTACGGCAATACTAATTTTAATAGATTTAAATGGTCAACGATTTATTGTTGTCACAAATATTAAAAAGTTTAATTGTAAAAGTTTTTTGTTTGAATTAGTCAAAGCCTAATGTTTGGAGCCACACCTTCGCGGCGACCATTACAAACACCTTCCGTTTCACTTAATTTATTAGTTTTATCTCGAGCACAGTCGCGGTCGATGCACACAAACACACGACATCTCCGACAATAAGACAAATCGTCCGATTACGAGACACTACCTGCCCGCGGTGGGTCCGGCCATGCAAATTTTCAAAAGGCTTTTTTTCTTTTGAGCCAATTATCATCATGCGCTTTTAAAGAAAGTAAAAGTATCAGTACGACACACACAGTCATCAATAGTTGCATTAGCAAATTAATTACTGTGACATTTTCCAACGAAAGTCTTTCAAACTTTCTTTGAATGCACAATGGGTCGAAACCGAACGTAGAAAAAAATGTTACACTTTTGAATGCTAGTTGACCTTGCAAAATGCACGCCAACTCGCCGTTTTGCAACATTTGGTGATTTTCGCACAGACTCGTGATTTATGTCGTCTCAAAGGCATGCTTTGTTGTAAAAACCGAGTTGTTTTAAATAAGACCACTTGCGGTGTCCTTATAACAAAACTTTAAAAGAATCGTATGGGTACTAAGCGACTAAGGAAAACATAATAAATGTATTAAGTACCCGGTCGTTTGCATTGTATCTACAAACAAAGATGACGTAGACTATAGACTACTATAGAGTATAAAGACCTCGACGTTTGCTCGGATGTAAATGTGCGCTACACTGAGCCAAGAATAGACCATGATATCATAATATCTAGTAAGCAATTTGGCTATGATCCTATCAATAGCGTAGGTTTCGATGTCTAGATACACAGTACAATGATAGGTAGAAATGCAACGTACATGTAACAAAAACTACTTAAGTACTAAAACAAACAGTGTTAAAATGAGCAGTACGTCGGCTATTAAAGAAAGGAGCAACGTTTATCAATTTCAAACATTAATCTAAGACTAGATAAAGGCCACCACACGGCTAGCGCGGTATTGTCGAAAGAAATCTCCATACAAAACATTACTCGGCTGTGTTGAGCGATTTATGCGACGGCCTGAGGCCTGCGCACCACTGTGCACTCCTTATTGTATATTATTGTAGTGACACCGACTAATTTGTTGGCCGACTGATGAGCCAACTGCGGGGAAAGAGATTGTTTATGTTTTACTATATTAACTCTAAACGTAGAGCAGATTATCCCACAGTAAAATATAAACTAGAACTCAATCTCGCGCAATACATTATATGTATGTAGGCAAGGTTGATTTGAGATATCCACTGGTGAGGTAAAATGTTGATACCAAAAGTAATTTCAATTTGTTACAACAGCGCTGGTATTGCAATTATAATATGGCGATCGATATTAAACGTCTTCATAGAAAATTATTTATTAATAACATGGTTTAATGAAGTAATAACTGTGGATCTTATCCAGTTTTATGCGGGATTTTGATCTTAGTGAGTGGATTTATTTAAGCCGCGTTTCTGCGTAGAGCCGGCACAGACGCTGTCGCCGAGTGACAGCGCGGCGTGCGCACGCGCGCTTCTCTTCACATCGCCGGACAGTAGGCACCGGGAGATATGTTAAAGTTAACTTTATATTAAATTGGACATCGTCATTCAGAATTTAAATGTAGTAATATGTGGACCAAAATATTTTGATGTTTGTAAATATTTTCAGTTGAGCTGCGGATTATTTTTAGTCAACGTTACGGTAATTTTTTTTTTGCAAAATTGGATGCCTGTAGCAAGCAAACACGTGAATAAAACCAAAATCTAAACGATGTCTTTGTTAAAATAGGGATGTTTCCTGAGTAGAAATATGATAATTCTATTTAGTCCGTCACTGAGATTATCAAATAATATAGGACCCGTAATTTTTGCTTTATCAAATAAATACAAATTGACAAAGATAAAGCGCATTTAAGTTCAGGAGTGGGAGCTTGTGCCGTCACTTTGTCAGTATAAAGTGTAGCACACCGTGACGTCACACGATATTTCAACGCACTGTATCGTCGTAATTTTTGCTGTGTGTGGCAAAAGAAAAAATACTTGTCCAATATTTTAGGGCTATCTAACTGACGGACTAAATGGATATTTTTGTCAAATAGGAATTTATAAATATTACAACACCCATTCAATCAAAATCCACGTTCGACATCACGAGACAAACCTTGTCTCATCCATAAATACCTAAGTCTCTGAACACGAAATAGCTTTTAATTATTTTAATTGCAAATTTAACCGCCTGATAATTTAGTAAAATACACGTAAACGTACGTCGTTACATGAAACGAGTGGCTCCTCACGACATTTCAAAACAAACCGATCTTTCTTCTTAGTACAACGTCTGTAACTCGACGTGTGTTTATGACGCCATCTTGATACTGTTTGTACATATTTTGACTGGTTAAATCGATGAATTAACCGTGTGCAATATGAAGCCAAACAAAAAAATATGAACAGCACGTTTGAAATAAAACTGGTAGTTTACTGAAGTTTGGTGAGAATTTTGCACAGTGGTCTGAGTTGTAAGGAAAATTACTAAATAATATTGGTATTGCACAGAAAATATTTTGATAATTTGGATGTTTTTGAATCTTTATTTTTGTTTTTTGCATATTTTTGTACCTACTTTATTATATTCAGCGACTTCGAATAAGAAAAACGTCAATCATTATTATTGCGCAAAAAATAAAGTCTTTAATGACCGGTGAATTTTATTCAAATAAATTCACACTTCGTTTTTTATATTTTCCGGTAAAACAGCTGACAGGAGGGTGGTCAACTCTATTACTTATGCTATAAAAAGTATGATTATGAATTGAATGGACATTAACACTGACGCCTAGACTCCCTTGGGCCGTGGGGCAGCCATAATTAATCATGTACCTAATGACGTGTTTAGACCGCGAGGTTAGGTTATGAAAGCGTAGCGTTTGTTACGATTATTTAATTTTTATTTATGTTTATTGACACGTTTTGTATCTGTTGGATTAGCTGATTCTTGGGTGGCCAGTATTATCGTTGAAAAAAAATTAAAAATGGGCAGATAACTTCAGCTATCTTTTATATCTGCAAAATTTATTGTCCAATATAGACACAATATCTTATAACTCATCTACAAAACTTTGTTTAGCTACCGGCTCATATAAATTCATAGATTCGGTAATAATATTTTTTCAAGTATCGAAGAGCCTTAATTCTCATGTTGCTTGAGGATAATACTCTATAATGATGCTAAATTCTCACAGGTGATATATCAAAAACAGGTCTAAAGTGCGCTACTCCAATTTCTACGGCAGATACTATTAGATGGTACCCCTTGGAGGCATCAATACTTCTGAAAGAAATATAACAAGATCGATTCTTTTCCCACAAAGCCAACATTGGTAAACATGCCAATGAGTTTATAAATTTGAAAATCTGTATGTTTGGTTATTCAATCACGCCTTAACAGCTTTACGGATTTAGATAAAATTTGGAAAACAGGTAAACCATTGGCTCAAATAAATCTAAATACTTTTTTTATCCCAGTGGCACGATTCCGTAGTATAAGTGAGTGAAGTCACTGTAGAAAAAGCTCATAACTTGGTAGAGTTTGCAAGTTATCCCTTGCTAGTCTAGGAACGCAAATATCAAACAAGGATCTACTCGGATTGCATTTTACACGAATGCAATGTTGCACGTGCAACCACGCCCAGCCACGTTGATAATAATTAACCAATTACGGAATGACAACCCATCGCCGCCATTTTAATTGGTTCGCGATTCCTATGCATTGGTTCATAAATCTGTTGGTTATGGCCGCTCGAGTTGTACCCACTGTGCAACCTCATATCTTATAATTGGAGTTTGTAACAGGTAGCTAAAGTCGCTTTGCTTTTGTTTTGCAATTTCATTGGTTACTCTTTAGGTATATACCGGTATATGTTAGGTATTCTCTTAAGACCTGATAAAGAACTTGATTGCCAAGTTTTTTTTTGCCTTTCGTTCGCAGATATGAAATTCTGGTTTTTTTCATCTGTTGAGCGTGTAATCATAAAATGTTTATGGTAATGAAGCAGCTATAATATTGAATGGAAAATAAGCATACAAATGCAGTAGATTCTTGGTAATTAAAGTAGTGCTTGGTAATTGAAACTAAATTATTTAAATCAATTAATACCATAACATTAAGAATGTCCAACAATATATATATATATATTACCATCAGGTGAGATAGTGGTCAAGCGCGAGCCTATAATTAGTAAAAAATATATTTTATCATTATTGATTAGCCCGCCTTTGAAAATTTCGCATTTGATGGAGCACGCCTTTCTAGAAGTAAACTATTCAGTCTCGACTCAAAGACCTCCTAGCAAGAGAAAGCAAAAAGAAAATTTTGTCAATCCATTTAATCAATACATTAATCTGCTATTGACGTTTTAATTGCACGCTGTTTATTGCGCTTTAAAAGCAGGGGAAACGAAAACGCAACACAATATTTTTTCATATAACCATTAATATCTGTCGGTTTTGTTTCCTCGGCGGACGCACTCGCTCCACAGTGCGGTGAGGCAGTTGTACACTGACTAACAATTGCTACGTTCGATCCTCTTTGTATATGAACTGTCTATTTTACTAAAGGCAATTCTACTTTCAGTTTCAAAATCTATCATTGTCTTCTTCCTTCATCTACTATTTCAGTGATTTAAAGTTCTTGACAGAAAACTTCTAACGGGAAATATCATATGGTTTTAAACCCTCACCTAAGAGCCATCAGCTGAATTTTACAACGGTAAGTTAGCTTCTAACCTAGGACCTAATTCAGAAAAGACTGGAACTTCTTGTAGGTAGATGTTTTTCACTCTGATATATAAAAAATCATTAATAAAGCCTATACATACATCACTTCACCGCAAAAGGCCTAGTGTGACGCCTATCATTGCTTTAGCTTCCCAACCTACGCCAAATCCTAGCCCATATTCCCCCTCCTCTTCCAATAGAAACAATTTCACTTATTACGTCACAGAACATGTCCTTCGCGTCCATTGATCAGCGTTGTTCAAGAATTAATGAAGTGGGCACGTCGACCCCTGTCAGTTTCTGTCGAGCCCCTGAACTCTGGGACATGTCGAGACCCTCTGTCGGAATGTCGATACACTACGTGTCACAACTATTTGCTGAATAAATACTATTTTTGGCCTACTTTTGCCCAAAGTCCAAACGAAAAAAGGCCAAATCCAAAATACCGCTGTACAAATTATATTTCTAATTCTTAGATATCACATCAAGCATTATCTAGCACTTTTACAAATATTTTTGGGTCAGATAAGAAATACCTGGTATCCAGTATCCCACAAACTGAAGGAGGTAATTAATTAGACGCTCCATATGAAACAGTGGCAATTAACTACATCCAGTTATATTGGAAGCAAACTTCAACAAAGTTGAGTCAGGCAAAGAATAAAATACATAATATACTTCAGCATGAGATGATGATTCAGAAAGAGATCCTTGAGAGGTTCTGGATTACTGCCTCAGGACATTACGTATAGTATTCAAAAAACTCTTTTAAAAATACTGAAAGAAATTATCAATAAAACTACTAAAACCAAACTTTAGTAGAAATCAGAATTATTTTCTATAAGCTTGGTTAATTTCAAATCTGCTAATACAGTAGTAGAATATGTGTATAATAAAGTTTAGAGAATCTAGCCTGTCGCATTTGATCTTTATGACTTGCTCATGATAAAAAACAGTTAAAACATGGTTTTCTTTTACATCCAGATTGCGTGGGAGATTGAAAATGGAATCTTCCTAACAGCCCAAAGCTATTTTTTTGATTATGTTTGAAGAAATTGAACTACTAAAACACAAGAAGTATTTAGTAGTTTCGCTTTCCAATTGAGAATGGTCGTAAAAACTCCGAAGATTTCATTCAACTATGTCCTAGGCTCCACAATAGTATTCTTTCAGACCATAGAAAAAGAACCAGGATTGTCAGCATACTATCATGTTTCCCAATAAACAAAATCACAATGAAGAAAGATCAGTTTCAGAACAAAGCTAATAATAGGTAGAAACTTGTTAAAAATTGCAGTTTTATTATAAACCTACCTACGAAGGTAACTCAAATCGACGACCTATCGGTTTATTAACACAATCACGAGATTCTTCATATATTGAATATTGTCTGCGTTCTCACTTATATTGATAACACGAACGTGTATTGTTTCACGATATTTGAATGTCAACACGTTTCAATGTTTAAGTGCTTTTTAATTTGCCTCGATGTACAAGTTATCAATTAGTATTATAATTCTTTCATGATTTATTTAAGATTGCGCATCAAATTCGTGTAAATTAGCAACTTATATAATTTTTCCCGTAATATTAAGAAAGATAGAGAGATAAGGCAAGAAGAAAAATATGATTTCAAATACTTATTCACAATAAACAAAATTTCCACGGCAAGCTTGATGGTCTTCTTGAGCAAAATAAATTTTTACATGATGCAACATCTCGAATGGTAGAAAAAGTCACATTAATCTTAATTTCATAAAAAATAACTGCAACACACTTCTGTAAACGTATTCCTGTTCCACATTGAGTAAAAATAAACTGTCAGTTAGTGGTCGAATCATAACCGCAGTCAGCAATTACTGAGAACTTATGTTAGTCGTAACACTTCTTGCAATCGTCAGTTGCATCATACGTACATGTATAACTTGTATATCGATATCATTTCTGCAATCGACTTAGAACTGTTATGATTCAATACTTTAATACGATTGCTAACACTAGCACTAAAAATAATGGTCAGTATATTTCCAGTAACAGACTATTAAATAATTGTCATTCTCTTTCACAAAGAAAGAGTATCGAAGAACCAGCTATAATTAATTAAAGTTAATTTATTAACTGGTTAATTAATTCTTCTCATATCGTTCAGTCCATCCAAAGGTTGTCTGTAAGAGATTGCCTAGTGCGATAGGACCGCCCATTGTACACCTTTTGTGTGAACGTTTGACCTGTATATTTTATGGTGTACAATAAAGTATATAATAAATAAATAATAAAATGGCAATTATAAAATCTCTGTGAAATGCTTGAAGGGTGCGCATTTCAGTTTAACTACTTTTCTGGCCTTCTGACTCCCAAAAGCTGTTGGGCAACCACTCAGAGCGACCTACCTACACGCTACCACCAACACACCGTCGCGTCGTAGTACCGAAGATTTGGGCGAAAAACATTTAACGTTACATAAACCTGGAGAGGATGAACACCAACCAAAGTTTACATAATCAGACAAGAAACTGAATTAAATTCAGTACCTACCTACAACAATAAAAACTAAACGGTTAAGATCTAATTACTTGTAATTATCGACTAATTGCCAACAGCTAAGGAAAACGTTATTAGCTATTTTTCCTCATTAGTGATTTCTAACAAAATTATACGATAAGCATCTTATTCCTTTACAGATACAACAGCTGAAAGCAAAACAGTTAACACAATTTAAAGTATTGAAAGCAGACCAATAAACTCACAAACTTGCCCTCTATAAACACACTTTCATTCAAGCAGTAAAGAAAACCTATTTAAAGTACAAAGTTCATAGCACTGCGATGGCTAGACTAACCGACTTGTTAATTTTTAATCCAAGAGAACTGAGCCATTCCAATAGAGGTTAATCAAATTTAGTGGCTGAAGAAATTTTAAAAGGTAATGTGTGAAGTTGTATAGGCAAGGATGGCGATGGTAAAATATATGCGAGTCTATAAGCCGTTTATAGGCTCGCATATTATAAGGCAATACGTAAACAATTTACAAATCTTTTATAGCTTTAGCCTGTAAATATACCCTAGTTGCTAGTACTTCATGGTTAGATAAAACGTCTAAAGCGTGCAAAGTAGTTCGCTCAAGGCGTTAACCAGAATCGAAGTAAACCTTTTTTAAATCAACTTGCACTAGCAAATTGCTGGTTGTAGTTTTTTCCTTCAATAGGCAAATCAATTGGTCTATCAAATTACACGTTATGAAAATAATTTTCAATCAATCGGAACACGGACCCGTTACCGTCATAGATGAACAAACATGAAATATTTTAATCGATTGTCACAATCGCCAAAAGAGGAAAATTGAAACAGTTCCCACTAAACTATTCCGAAACTTATTAGAATTTTTATAATAATTTCAGTAGACAAGAGTTCGCTAAACTTAATGATGATTTTTCTAGAGCAGTATTGGTAAACTCTCGTTGAACTTGGTCATTTGAAATAAGACTTTATTTTGATGGTGTAAAGTGTTAGATTGCATCGTTAAGTTATTGAGATAGATCATTTATGTATCGATAGATTCCGGGTGTTCGAGTCCGCGGTATTAAAGGCGTCTTTAGACTATTTAAATTCCGTTACGGTTCGTTGCGTCTCTGGTTTATACGGAGCCGTTAATTTTAGTGGAAATTGAACTAGGGGACAGTATCGATCACGAGTTTAAGAACTTTGTTGTACTTTATTTACTAGACCTAGGTGACCAAGGAACAACCGAGGTTTTTTTTACGATTATAAAAGGAGACATCTTCGCTCTGTAAGAAAAAAATATAGCAATGTAGTCATTATATTAATTTTCTTAGTGTGGTCATCGACTGAATTTCGTTTTTTATTTATTTGACAAACCGGCCAAACACTAATCCCCTATAACTTCTGTAAGAAAATAATTGAAAGCCACAATCATCAGTCGCTCATCATCATCTGCCTACCCTTATCCCATGTTACTTGGGGTCGGCGCAACACGTTTTCTTCTTCCATACCATCCTGTCCCCCGTCACTCTATCACTGACTCTCTTTTCTTTCATATCACTCCTCACACAGTCCATCCATCATTTCTTTGGCCGTCCCCTCCCTCTCCATCCATTTATATTCATAACTATTTTAGCACCACAATCTTCAGTCTCTACTACCAAAAAAGCGCCGAAGAAATAAAGTTCGACGAGTCCCAGTCCCAGACTTAAAGTTTTAGCTGTGTTTTTATTATAAGCCACAACCAATTAAGTATGTATGTACAAAATACTCAACGAAAACATAATGAATCATTTGCGAAGTCTATAATGAGGTCTGCAGGCGTAAGAGGGCGTATTCCAAAGATCATGACCCTAAGAGAGTACTAGACCTACACTACTGTAACCTGACCGGTTCCATGACTCTTATAGCAACTTTAGCTACTACACGTTCAAGAAAGGCAAAGACGAAAGCTTATGGAATATCGATGAACCCACAAAGATTCTTAGAACACCGACCAACAACTGACCGGCCAACAACTGCATTGATTTATATTTACGTGGACTTGTATTATATATGGTTGGGTATTTGAACCTGAACGGTCATGAGTTCATGAACGAGGTTGTGTGGTTGGTTCTGAATTTGGAAACAATAACGGCTTAATATGACTGAGGTGGCTGTGTGTACGATTTTTGTAATACTGAACGAAATAAAAACAACGTGAACAACTATAAACTCAAACCAAAAGATACACTTGTGGCTGATGACCTCGTGATTCAAATCATTGTTTTAAAGGATATATCTTTCTCAAGTGCTACAACCGATATATTTAATCAAACAAATATTTTGAATAGAATCTCTAACAGTAAGTTCAGTGAGAATCACATCTACTCGCACAAAGCTTGTTCAGATCAAACATACACTCTGTACCTATTAACTATCTCATTGGACTAATGGTAACAAGGTTGCTTCGACCGACCTGATTTCTAATCTCTTGGTTCTGAATTCATGCTCCAGATCGTGCAAACAGTAATTGAGCTTTTCTTTTGTAAAACTCTGTTCGGTATTGGATCTTTACCCTATACAATGTGATAAGGTTGCTGTATTACATTGGGATCTAGTACCGCCATCGGCAAACTGTAGATGTTAGATGATGGTATCTTTACTACTGGCAAGCACTGATGGATCCGAGGTCATTGGTTATATAATTTTTATGGTAATTTTGAATATTAAAGAGATATGCTGATAAGAAAGAGTTCTGAGAACTATTTGATACAAGCTGTAAGCAATGATTTTTTCAGATTATGATAAATAAATGACAATACTAACAGAACATGATTCTCTATAAAGCTTACAAAAGACTGGAACGACTTGACTTGGACTTGGACGGTTGGAATAAACGACATAATGATACATATAATATTGCTCAGTAATCTGTCAAAACACTTTGTATACGTTTACTCAATAAAAAATGAATCTTGGTAAACAAACTGACACTGCAATGCAGAGCGAAAATTTATTTTTATTCACCAAATACGGTCCAATAATAAAATTGGTCCGCAGTGCTTGGAGTTCGTAATAATTATTTTTAGCAAAACAAGAATAAAATATCTTGTGTTTGGAGCAGACCATTTCAAACTTTCAGTGCGCGCTGAAGTAATGACGATTAATATATTAATTGGAAGATTCTAGTTTCCAGTTTAAGAAGAAAAACAAGAACTATTAAAATATGCTAGAAAATCATCTTCAATTAGTTGTATGTTGTGAGTAGTAATCTAGATATTAATAAATTTAATTGCGTCACAAATGAATAGCAGACGTTCTGTGGGCGCTGACAGATGTTTTGACAGCTCCAATATTATTAATTGTGACATTACGCTGTCGTTAGGGCATCGCCCAGACTGTTCTTCCGCTTCCACGTCATTAATAAAATGAGCAATAGTCGAAATATTTATCAATGGCATAATCGATACAGAAACAATTATAACCACATCCATCAAAATTCTAAACTCAACTTTGCATCAGAAGCGTTCGAATTCTTTAACCATAACAATGGATAAGCAACCCTAAAAGCATGTTAGAAAGAGTTCAAACTGTATTGACGATTGAGTAGTATTGAGGGAAAAAGCTGTTGAATCTTATTTGCCCCTCGTTAATGTTCACTTTCGTACAGCATAATGTAACAAATGAAGTACAGTGGTATCGAGTAACATTAAAATTCTTATCTCTGGTCTGTCACACAGCGAGAACGTCAAAGTTCGAAGTGAGGAACGCATTATAATTAATAGTCGATGATACGCGAGGATCGTAAACAAAAGCGGTGATAAATGGATTAAAGTCTGATACTAGATAATAAGAACTGTGGGTTGTAAATCGTGGTTTCGTAAGCGGTGGTCACTTTTTAGATTTTTAAAGCGGTCGTCTGTCATACAGTTGTGTATCACACTCTATTTCTGGATGATAGACGTCTTCACGCTTAAGACATCTGTCGATGGTTTAAATCATCGCCGAAAGCAAGATGGACTTAATGAAGTTAGAAATTCAGAATAACTCTTTCTGAATAAAATTGCTATTTTGGATTAGCTTTAATTAAAGATCAGGCAATTTGATACTAAATTTGTATGTCAAAAGTGATTCCATGTCAAATATGAAGCATAAATGGGTATGAACGGAAAATGATAAGAGCCTATGAAAAAGATAAAATAAAGAAATACGCGAGTGCAGTTCTTCTCAAAGAAAGGAGGCCTATGATCTTATAGTGGGATATATAAGCTCATTTTGCTAAGCGACTGTTAGAAAACAATTTGATTGATCATCTCAAAGAAAACAAAACAATGCCTAATAATATTAATGACATAACAGCTAAAACATGAAAGACCATTATCGATGTTCGGTGCTTTTTGTATCAGCCTTACGATACGGTGTAAATGGCAGCCAGTCTTATATCATACCGTTTTGATTTCAATGACATATTAACTGTCAAATATACGTTGATACATTGAAGGCGTCACGCGTTTTGTTAAAGGCTATCATTAGAAGTCGATTTACCTTTTTGCTGTTATTGATTACGTTTGACAATAATCGGTGTATCGTTTGATTGTGGGAATTAGGACAAGAATTAATATTCTACGTTTACCGAGTGTTACTTTCACTTAATGATGTAATGCTGCTGTCTGAGCGATGATAGGGTTGTATTTTACCTTAGGAAACAGTCTATAGAACATTGTAGGATACAATTGCAGAGGTTTGAGTTATCCTATAAAGAAGCTTTGAGCACTCACAAAGATCACATTTTTGATATATTGATAGGTAACAGACGTATATAAATAGTGTAGTGTATCTCACAATCATGTCGGCCTATCAGCCATAACCACTATTAAATTAGATGCTTTAATTGGCTGCTTTGGTCATAAAAAAACAAAATATTTTCGACCATTAACACTCTTTTAAATTACGCAGTTAGAATCTATTTCCCCGAAAACCATAGAAGCGACAAACACGATGTTCTCTTCTAAAACTCTCAACACTTTAGCCGAAATTTTTTAAGTGCCTAAGATCATAACTCGCCTCGAAACGACCACAACACGTGTGGCTCCGAAATCAAATTAAAATCATGTTTGATAAGATCGAGTGGCGGTTATGGAAATTTATGACTATATTACCTGTGCGGGCGCATCGCGACCGACAAAAACCGGGGTCGGTCCGCGCAATTATTTATGTGGTCCGCGAATGATTATAGTTTACGAGCGTTTGATAGGTCAGCCTCTGGCGTACACAGTGGGCCGTGATTCGGGACACTTTGGATAAAATTAATTTTGTATTTTCGTTCCGTCAGACAAAATTTGGTAAATTGGAGACGACGAAAGAAACTCATTTTATCTGCAAAAACTGTGGTTGACGACTTTTTGCATAGAATTAGCATTTAGGGTAAGACTTCAAAACCTTGCTATTTTGGATAGCGAATATGAAGAGGAAGGCCAGAGTTTGATTTTCTGCTGTTTTAATATATGCAAAATAAATAGAAAATAAATTTGCTAAAATTTTCTGTACCACAGGTAATTTTTGACACAAATAAATTATTTTTATTGCGTGATTCAGGAAATAAAACTTTCCAAATAGATGTAAAAAATGTTGTATCAGAATGAAACTGAGACAAAAATGTGTTGGCCGCAAAAGATACAGAAATAAATCAGACAGATGACAATTTAAAGTGGTTAACCCACTAACTGTGACCATTTTAGATACTTTGATCAGATCTTGTCGAAACCCAACTTGTATTAGCAGCGACAAACTCATTTAAACTTTATTTTCTGAGCAATAAAGATGAATTTTACTATTTTTCTGATATTTTAGTGGGTGTTTGTTCAACAGTTTTTAGAGTCAGAGTAAAGATTTATGTTTTTATTTAAGAATTAATGGTATAGTGTGAGTAATCGCCGTTATTTTAATTTTATGCATTAATGATATCTGATTATGAATAAAAAAGCTTGTTTCGCATATATTATATGAGCCCCATAAATTCTCATAATCATTATAATGTTCTCACTTTCAGAGTAATTTTTGTTATTTACTAATCGTAAATCTGATGTAATCTGAATGTATGATGTATCTATGGAGACAAGCATGTAATCAAAAGCTTTGAGTTTGGCTTAAAATTTATAGCCAGTCAAAATAGATCGTATTTCACTAATTATAGTTCTTTAAATATTTAATGAAATATATTTAATGTATGCCACTAAGTCTCAGTAGAGTCGATTAACATTGAATACAACAAATGTTATTCCACTACAGTTTTCCCCAAAATGTTAAATGCACCTGGCGCCACTTCTCGCTCTTCGCCTCATTCCATATACTTTACGATCTGTTAAAAGACCGAATTCGCTGTCCAAATTAACACGAAATAAAAACGAAATCGAACCAACAAAAAATAAGCAAAGGTACAAGATAAAAGTTTAAAAAAGGCCCACGTCAAAACATTTGATTGTATTAATATTTATAGGCTTCGTACCGCCGCAGGAAAGACGGGCCAAGACGGAAGAAAAAAAAATGTTTATCAGCCCGTTTAGCTTTTAAGGAAACCGCGAATCTTTTGTAAAAAGTTATTTATGGTCACGAAAACAATTGTAGTGTTACCATTATATCACATTTGACAGCAATAACTGTATTATTTTTTTGTCCCCAAAATGAAGACGTTTCGTTCACTGTGGACGATCCAACAATAGTATATTATTGTGCGTGAAGTGGTGCGATTCACTTATATTGACTTTACTGTTTTTATGACAAGGCTTGAGGATTTTTTCTAAATTTTAATAAAGTTCGTTATAATTTTTTGTATCACGAATTCACGGGCAACAATTTAGATGATCAGTATTAAATACAATATCAGTAAAATACAAGTTGGAAATTGAAGGGACAATAAATAGAAATAACTCTTTGTTTAACTAATCATGCTTTAAGTAATCAATAGAATGCGAAATGACAAACCATTTACTATGGATTTTAAATAACTTTATCTTAGAAAGAAATTTTGTTCACATAAATGTCAGTAGATGGCGCGATATGCATCGATTTTTTATTGAATTATGTGTAAAATTTACATTTTCTAGAATTGATCGTAACAATTATTTGTTCTTGTTAAATTATATCTCTTATTCAAAAAATTAAGGACTATTGGGCTCTTAATTCACATTTCAAAAATTATTTGAACGGGTCATTTAAAATTGATGCCAATAGACGGCGCCGTTTTAAATTTCTGAGGTATGCCATTCGATTTTTTTTTCAATTTGTATTGCAACACATTTTGGTTCAAGGAAACTGTAGAAACGTGCAAAAATACTATAAAACAAATCGTCACTGTATTTAAAGAAAAAATAGTCACGGACCGAGAAAACCCTTTTACTTGCAAGTCGTTACTAACACCATCTACAGCCGTGGAACGGAACCGAACGCGATCGAAATACTTATAATAATCAGCATAATCAGACGAAAAATGCGAGTTACGTCCACATGTTTTCTTTGTATATTATCTAAATTGTATAGCTAGTATTATATTATCTGTGTCTTAAGAATAATCCTAGCAATGCTAGTAGATATTTAAATTTGGTAGAATCCTCAACAAGTGACCTTAAATATACGTTCACATTTAAATGTCATTAGGTTTTACTGATATACTCGTAGTATATAGATAACTACTATAAATGTGAACAAATAATTACTTATTTTATGATACCGGTACTAATCTCACATAAGTGTTGTCCTATTTGATAAACGACTCAGGATTCCTATGCTAATTCATTGAATGTTGCACATGTACAAAAGCAGTTGTTTGACTATACATTGGTATGAAATGGCTTGAATTGATCATGTATGTATTAAATATTTTGTTTATGAAAAGAAACTCTATAAGAGTGATGACTGAAAAAAATATTTTTCATCACACTTGCACGTAAACAGTATCTAAACATACAGGTTAACTTGGCCGTAATGCCCCTTATAAAACCCTAGAGGTTTCTTTTTGTCATGAAACCCCAGGTCGGTAAGTAATTTTTTTTTAATTTATAATACAGCACACGGGTCATGCAAGTTCAAGCAAGGACCTTGCAGCCCTCAGTCTTCGACTTCGGGCTTCTACTAGAGCCTCGATCGTAATTCCTTACTTACCGCCCTTAATACACAATGTACTATTTCATAATTTTTATTTTTTGTGATACCAACCCTAAAGCACTGGGCACTTAGTTTTGCTGACTGAAAACTCAATTTACCGCACGTTAGTTTTTCTAGAATTGATAATTTGACACAAAAAATAATTTAATTTCTCGAGTTAACTTCTAAAATGCATAGCTGTACATGAATGAGAGCCCTGTATCTAACATCCCACAGTACACCGTTCAGTCCTACATAAAGATGCATATGTATATGCTAATTCTGCGCCAGCGCATTTGCAGGCGACTGTACGTCTCTTATGGGAAGCTTAATCAGTGTCTTGCTCCGACATGGGTTATTGAATCGAAATTAAAACACTGGCTCCATGGTTTTAATAGTCGTGTTACGTATTTTAATTAAAATGAAATAGGCTCTGTGTATGCGGTAGTCGTTCAAAGAGGATATAGAGTTGAAATTAGGTTGACGAAAAATTGTGATATGCAAAAAGGAAATTGTGAAAATGTTGATTGGTTTTCTCTGTGACCAATTAGAATTTGATTTGATAGAATATTGGAACACTGAAAGGTTAAAGTGTGATTTCGTTTGAGATCTGGAATAACTACAGTTTTATTATAATATCTGCCGTGACATTGATGACTATAATATATTTTTACTTGTGTTTTTTGCAATTTATCTAAGTAGATCATGATTATGTGAAATTGTAGTAAGGTTTACCTAGTGAATATACTTATAATTAATCCCTTGTTCATCCATCAGCGTTTCTTTAGTCCTCAAACGTTCTCAGGCCCATGTTTTCTGAACAAAACGTAAATTTCGAAAAGGCCACACAAAACGCGGTTAAAACGATCAATAAAGGCTTATAGAATGTAAAAAGAGGGCAAATGCACAGTACAATGTATATTTATTAGTAATTAAACGCATTTATGACGTAATAGCAGAAATCGTGGCTTGTTGGTGATTACTGCAAAAACTTAAGCAAAAGACCGACGTATGGAAATAATGATAAACGTCATTAAATGTTCAGTTTTTTGTTGGGATAATCTTCATTTGTAATTATAAGCCTGCACAGTAGCGTGGCTTAGTAGGCGTTTCGTCCGATCCGGTCGAAACAGGAATTTCATTATTATTAATATTTTTGAGTGGTGTTACGGACGAATTCTTTTAAGAGGCAAAGTAACGTCAGGAACATAAAATCAGTAGAGGGTTTAATAACATGATAAAAATGTAACTTCCTCTTTTGCATTTTTAATAATAATGAAATTTCCGTTTCGACCAGATTGGACGAAACTCAGCGGCCGAAATGCCTACTAAGTACTAAGCCAGTAACGTCATCTGTGGGGAAAATTGGATTTTATTTCAACCAGAAATAATTGCAGAAAAATAGTGTTAGTTTTTGGATTTTTTCAGAACACTAACTATATAATTACGTAAGTTATGTAAGAAAAAGTTTAGACTTTTTGATCATCCTGTAATTTTGATTCACCTAATGTATAATTTATAATCTGAAATGTGTGAATATTCTTTATCGAATTCAATTTTAAAACTTTGCCTTCGGCTGTCGCGTATTATGTAATTCAACTTACGCGTAACTATAGGTTTGTGAGAACTTGGCAATGCCAGATGGTATTATACAAGTTTAAAGACTAAACTTTATAACTTTAACTGTTATAATCGACATTAGCTATATTACCGCAAAACTTTCCTTGGTCTGACTTATATAAAAAACTTGACTCACTCAGAAATCTAGTTATAATTAAATTAGCAGCACGCCAAGAAACTTTAAACTAGGCAAAATTACTGAGAGTGAAGGGCCTTCGATCATAATTGAACTATTATGACTAAATACGGCGAGGTCTACAAAGGCTGTCTAAACATGTTAGATCGAAAACAACAACGGAAACTTGTTGCCTTGTTTAGTTATAAATCCCTTCTAAATCATACGTTTGAACTAAATATTTGTCTGGCCTTTGAGATTTATCATTGTCATATCATTATGTACTCTTTTTGAAAATTGAAGTGATTTTGAACCACGGTTTTATAGAGTTTGGTAAATTTATTTTCACATCGTAATCGCCATAATTTTATACCTCTTTATTATTCAGGGCATCTTTGACACTGGCCTGAAAATATTTACTATAGATTATGGATTCAATACATGATTTTGGAGCCTATAGTGTTGGAATGTTTTGTCGACTTTTTCCTAATTTTTTAAAAAAATTGAAAAGAGCCGACGTCTTTGTTTTATCTTTCCGAAGTAACTTTTAAAAATGCAAAAGTAACTTTATCTTGTACCGACTATTAAAAATCTACAACGAATGTTTTATCTTTTAAAACATCTTTATTTAATTTTTCAGACATCGTAGATAAGATCTTTTGTATAATAATTACAATATCCATATAAAACTAGCGACAGACCAACAGCAGTTTAATAGATGTGCAATTTATGTACTAGGGTACAATGAATGATATGATGCAATTAAAAATTGTAATGAGATAATTTGCATCAATGATTGTCAACGTCTTCAGCGGATAAAATCTATGATAAATTGTTTTGTTATTATTGTTCTGCATGTTGTAGGAAAATACTATAAATATGCACACAGGTAGATAGTAACATAACTACTATAAGTACAACTGAATCTAATGACATTATTGGCAGGAGTTACAAGTAGGATATGTGTAAAATACAGTGATATCCATAACATAAATAGGTACGTACTAAGAACAAACACGTAGTACCTACAACAAGGCTCAAGAAAATAGGTGGCTCGTTTAGAAATCAATGTGTACGCTTTGATAATTTGCTTCCAAGCCACGTACAAGATCTAAGTCTGAATAAATTCAAATCATTCATTAGACGTAAGTTGTGCCAGAAAGCGTTTTATACCATTAAAGATTACGTTGAGGACAAAAAGGCTTGGGATTGAGCTGCTCCAAATAATTTTGAATTTTTATATTTTGCACCGTGATTTTTTTTTTTTTTTTTTGTTTTCTTGCAATGACAAAATATTTACTTTTTAAAGTATTATATTATTTTATATTAATTGTTGTGAATGTGAAGACTATGTGGATCAATAACGTTTTTATTTTTAATTTATCTAAGTTAGTTTTTAATCATGGTCTAGCAGTTTGAGTAGTTTATGCGGCCTACACGAATGTCCTTTCTTTGGTATTGTTCGTCGAATCGTTGAGCTCCTTAAATTCTGATTTGAACTGCATGGTTATTGACAAATGCGTGCACTGACTGGACAGGTCCATTCAATCTGGCTGGTTCTTTCTTCGAAAGACTATTTCAGACATCAGACTACATAGTCTTCACATGATTTAACAAAAAAATTATCTGGACTTTAAAAGAGACTGTGACCTCTGAGTTTGTTTCGGCCTTTCTTCTCGGAGTAGTCAGATAGGAAACGCGGACCTCATCTAGTTTTAAAAAATATGACCGACATGTAAAAGTGTTTGTACAAACCAACTTACTATCATAATTTATAGATTACGATTCTGAAAGTGGATAGGAGAAGATATGTAGAGATTGAAGAAAATTAAGACAACAACATTGCTGTGTCGCAATTAAAATGATTTTATGACTAGTAGAGGTGGATAAAATAAAAAAAGTTCGCTGTAAACTACTTCTAAGCTTTCAAGATACCCATAATCGATGCACAAAAAAACTAACCACCCAGCTTGAATTGTAGAAATGATCACTAGAAAAAGTTCAGACTTGTAGAAATTAGAGAAAAGGCCTAGCGTTTCTGTATTTCTCCGCTTTTATGTAGGTTTTATCATAAAAACCATGATAGCAATATAAATTAACGCAAATATTAAAACATTAACACATAAAAACATGGAAAAGATGGATTACAGCTCGGTACACACCTGCGGTATGTCTGACATTCGTTCATCGTGCACTATTAATACTCCAACTAATATTACGTGTGAGACTCTATTTTAAAAGCACAACACATAAATTACTCCCAAATCAAAAAAATAAAATAATACAGGAACATGCTACAAGTTATTTAAAGCTAAACTGGATAAAAAATTGTTTTTTCTTCCCCTATATTTTATAGCGGCTAAAAGTTGCCATCAATAATTGAAGTTGTGTCTCTGGGGAGAAGGGCTTACTAGAATTCCTGACGTGTGGGTACTTATAGTTGGCGGGTCAGTTTATATTGACGGTGTGTACGTGGCTTTACTTTGAAAGTTAGTTCAAAAACAAAAATCTGAGTTTTGTAATGAAGAAGGTTTTATTTGTAGGGTGTTTAGTTAAAATCTAAAATTAAATTTGATAATTTCTAATTTTTTTCAGTACAGATAAACAATACAAGGCTTCCTACTCAGTTACAGAAAATATACTTATAGTGAAAATCATAAAGTCATTAACTGACAGACGCACAGTCTAAACCGTTAGGTCTACAAACCTGAAGTTCTGCAAAGGAGTTCTATTATCATAGATGAGTCCTAAGAAAAGATTTTGAAAATTCACAGAGATGAAAGCTGGTCGTCCTGCCTATGGACACATGATTTGTTCTATATTTAAAAGCAAAATTGAAACTTGTTCGACAACAATCCGCAATGCTTTTAAAAGCTCCAGGTCAAAGTGACCAGCCTTATCCCCTACCAACCAATACAAAAGTGCCATTTAATAAAACACGACGCATACTGCTTACAAAACTTGCGCAGGCGGCAATGAGCAACTTGCAACGGTAGTATACATATACCCATACCCCTATGTATAGCAACACTTTAGCAAGAATTTTGCCATATCATCGCGCCGCCATTGCAAGCTCCGACCAACCCGTGACTGCTAATCCCTTCACGAAATATTTATTCCTTTTTCAACCATTCAAGTTTTAGAAGTTTTATTTTTGTGTACCCTTTATGCATATTTAACGTAGGTCGTGTTACCAGGCGGGGAGATGCGAGCGATATTATCGAGTGATCTGGTTTGGACTAAGTAGTATGTAATATATAAGTGTTTTGTAAGTATGTGTTGTAGGAATGCTTTAAAACGGGTTCTCCGTATGTATTGGTCGTAGGTGTACTAGCTTGTTGTAGGATTAGATTAGGTATTGGAGTTACGGTGAATTGGTTTTTGTCGGATTCAACGTCTTATGAAATGACTAATTCAGAGTGGTTTGAATGAAGCGTGACACAAATAAATGATGATGAACTTAAGCTCTGTTATTAGACTTTGCTACACAGGTTGGTAACTAATAAGCATAAAGCAAGTAACTAATAGCTACAGACTTATTTACACGTACCTAGCCAAGTACTCGTACTATAACTACAGCACTGCGCAATGCCTACATTTAAATGCCATGAGTCCAATAAATTGCATACATTTACACCTACTTAACATCACTATAAAATTATTAATTTATGACGATTCATAGCAAGTGGCAAAACAAGAACAGTTATTGCAGAAAAACAAACCGAACATTGACACTACGCCAAAAAAACATGACTTGATTGGTAGATTTCTGTACCTACCATTACAAATAACGAGTACTCAGTTATAAGTCTTCAAAATACGCTGAAGCTCAGCATACACTGTAATCTATAGATATCGAACAGCTAATTACAAACGCACAAAAAAGGCTTTATAAGCACGAACAGCTTTAAGTGGCGACTACACTGGCATACCTTTAGCATAATATTATTTGAGTCATAATTTACCGCGGTCTCGGAGACCGACCGAACGCTTGATTTATTTATGAGCCCATACTGACTCCGCCACTAATCTTTAGTGGAATTTAATTTGTTATTTATTTACTAATCGCCGCTTGTAACTGTAGAACAGGTAGGGTTATGCATGTCATTAAGGATGGTGCGTTTAAGGGGAGGCTATTTTTGGATTTGTGGGTTCTGTAGGAAACGTAGGAAGGGAATGGAAATAGAATAAAAGTTTTCTTTCTCAACAAGTACGATATTTAAAAACGATAGATAGAGATTTGGTTATTAAATAACTCTTTATTATCATTGTTAAGATGCAGCCTTGAACAAAAACAGATACTTAATTCAGAACATTATCAACGAAATATTCATGGTTTTTGTGGGCACAGATAATATAATACTAGCATACAGATGCCTCATCCCATAAAAAGAAACCGTGCCACGTAACAAGTTTTTCATCTGATTATACCGATTATTTTTTGTAAATCGACCGCGTTCGGTTCCGTTCCATGGCGATAGCTAGATCACCACCTAATAATCAATCAATATCGATAGATAAAGCAAATAGTCAGTATAGTCAGCACAGTACCTTTCAGTTTCTTTGTATGGGATGTGACACCACATCATGGGTAATACTTATAACTGAGACCCTTTAGAACTGAAAATCAACCAGAAAATCAGGTGATTCAAATTAAATAAGTAGATATAAATTAAGTACGTACTTAGGGCGACATAATTTAAAAGTGGTTTTGTTTTGAAAAACTAAACTAAAAAAAACCCCTATCCATTTTCTTTATTTAATTTGTAATTCCTTTGTTATCCGTTTTAAAGCTCGCATTAAAGTAAATACCTATGATTTATGACAAGTTATCTTTTTCATATTTAAATAAGGAGTAACTTATTTCCTTATATTATTTGTTATGACTTAAACTATTATCCATGTTTTCTTGACATCTAATACAAAATAATAAATACTAATTTAATTCAAGTAAACGGATATAATCAAGGAACTATTAGAATCAAGTGATAAATAATAATCAATTTGTAATGAATACAATTTTAATAATTGCTCTAGATTAACTTAACCCGTTCTATAGTTAAGTTTTCGTTAACGATCGAATTTATTCGCGTGTGGCCTGCCTTATCGTTTTAAGAAATTTCGGGTTAAAAGTAGCTTGTTAGTTGGCTTATATCTGGTTGTAACAATCTTTATGCTTGAGTTAAAAATCTAGGACTGAAAGAACTTAAAGTCTTAACTATGAGTAAAGGTTTGCTCTGCGCCCATAGTATTTTTTTTTTGTTCAGATTCATGAAGAAGAAGAAAATCCCCTTGAAAGATTGCCAGTAATTTAAAATCAACCTGTATAAGGTTCCTCATCATCATCATTATCATTTCAGTCGAAAGACGTTCACTGCTGGACATAAGCCTCCTCCAAATGTCGCCACATTGACCGTACCCACCGTCATAAGGCTCCTATATTGATATAATTAACATTGGATCTCTAAGATTGGTTATATTGTAAGTGATAAGTTTAGCATAAATACACGGAACATAGCATGTTGTAAAATAGCCTCATAATATGATATAAAAAAATTAAAGCTTTGTTATTTAAATTTGTCCACTACATGCCACGTGTACATTTGTCTTTTAAACAATATCTTAAGAGCCTTCCACCGCTTTAGTGCCTTAAAACTGTTACTTTCTAGAGCTCCTTAGTAACGGCTAGGTTAAAAGGTTTGAAAAAATATATACATATTTATTTTTGATTCATGTAACATACATTATTTTTGAAACAAGGTTTTTTTTCGTGTAACTAATAGATTTCCTTAAAAAAAAAATTAACGACACGATTTTTTCGCAACTTTTGGATACTCCTCCAAAACGACTTGGATGTTTAAAAATATTTTTACACAGAAAAAATAATAGCTGGATTTCTTCGTAACTGAAATACTCGTAGCAAATGTAAATCAAATAATATTTTGCAAACAAAACTGTTAAAAAGGAAGTTCAATATTGAAATTTTGGCTCCGAGCGGGCGCACGGTCAGTGCTGCGTTAACATTGGGGCGTATATATCGCCTTAAGCTGTATTAGAGTTATTCCAAGAATCAAAAAAAATAAAGAATAACTTTCATTTGCAAATCAAGGTATTGTTTACTCAAATCTAAAACAGCAAATCACAAGCCCAAACAAATTATACAAACCCTACATTGACAAAAGTAGGTATAAACTAACGAGATTAGGTTCCCTAATGCATTTTCAATGTCCATTTCAAGATAATTGAAAACCTTTGCTACTATGACTCAATAATTTACATCAGATTACGTTGGTATAATGCGGTATTTAACTGCTTATGCCTTACAGTGCCTACAAATAAATAATTACATAGAATCACGGGTAATTTTATGGTTTTTAAATTGATTTTACGGGTTCCGAAACAAAAGACGCTTACGTGCTTTTCTCGAAAAAATAATTGATAAAATTGGCCCGTTTTTAAATTTCGGCCTCTTCTTGTGTGGATATAATCATACTTTTAATTTGTATGGTGAATTGAATCCTGGCAAAAATCTTAATAAAACGTTGAGATTAATTGACTTTCTTTGTCATTGACTCAACGAGCTTTCACGATGACCCAAGGGGATATACTGATTAAGGGTCAACTTTCCAATGAGCGTGCCTTTTATTTTACGTTCAGAACCTTTCATACTTGACTTTTGTGCCACTTATTTGCCTGAGGTTCTACTTATGGCGCTCTATATGCCATAAATTGTGCAGCATTAATACTTAAGTTCACAAGGATAGTTTATATTCGCATAAAGGAAAGGCTGCATTGAAAATATGCTTATCATTGTTGCCTTGTTACTTGAAATGTTTTGATTATAATTTCTTCAGCAGCAAATTGGCTATATTCAAATAAATTTCACACGATTTTTCCAAACAACTTAATTTCTACGTGTTAATACCACAGTTAGAGTATGTAACTAGCGCTAAATAACGGTGTATTGAATTCTTATAAGTCGTCAGACGGCACGCACGGGGGGCGGTGGCTTCCACCTCTCCTTGAGTTATGACCACCAAACATGTAACACGACCTAGCCGCCTGCCAACTCTATTTGCATACTTCAGCTTGTTGCAGTCGGGCGACTGTCGATTGGTGCGACTGAAATCTGCACAATATGTTTGAAGTTTGATACTACATAAAATAACATCAGTAATGATGACAGAAAAATCAAAAATGTTTCAGTACTGACATAAGTTACTGAGAAGCTTCCGGTTTACTAGTAAGTAATCTATCAAATACTAATGTTAGTGATAGATAGATATATTAAAGAGGATGTTTACTGTTCAAATAATAATGAAGAAGTAGGATGATTAAGTCCGGTGGTGGTCGTTGATAATAAAGACGTAAGAGAGACCGTCTTAAAGCATCAAAGCGAGCAATCTCCATGATTGCTCGTTTTAATAATTATGAAGAAGTAGGAAACTTAAGTATAGAAGTGGATGACTTGTGGCTAAGTGATAATGATGGGACAGCAAAGAGAATCTTAATCATGAATGATCTCTGCAGGGTAACTATGTTTTATACAATAAAAACCAACAATATGAGAGAAAACTGTAGATCAAGTTACAACTAAAAGTCATTGAACCAGTTACCCAGTAGAATTTTAAGTTACTCCTCCTATGAATGAAAACAAAGATGTCCCGATACGCATGTGTGCCTAACATGCATCACTTGTACAAAAATATTGCTCTCTAATAGAGCTGTAAGTATACTAATGAATTAATTATTATGATCAGTTGCAGCATTGTTTAATAGAGGCACTAAATCAATTGATATGCTATTCATATGTCAACGAATAAAATCGAGTTATAAAAAAGTAGTTTTATAAGCAGTTCATGTTATGTTGTTTGTTCATGTTTATATTGCGACTAAACTGTGAGACGAAGTATTGTATAACTACATACATTACAATGACGAGTATTGACACTTACTTCAAAAGGGCTGATCAATGCAAAAACTTTGCTTAAAATTCTTCTCGAACCAAAAATTTAACAACGTGTAGGTGAGGTTATATTGAAAGCGAACAAAGCCGCTACAATATCTCGTGAATCTTTAACAGTAGCACGTCTGCAATAGGCCTATTGGTTGAAATGTACATTTTAATAAGGCTTTGTCAAATCTACAGACTTGTTGTGTTTAATAACAGGGTTTTGCCGTATGCTTGTAAAAGAAATATTTAGTTTCTTAAACTGGTCTTTGGTATAATTTATAATGGTGTCATGTACCCACTTGGTGTCCGCAATCATCCCTGTTGATAGTGTTATGATTTATTCTGAGGCATTCATTTCTCATATTATTTGGTTTGCAAGTTTTTCTTGTTCTGAGATAATGTCGTGCACGTTGCCAATATTTTTTGTAATTGGGTTGTCTAGTTTGTTAACTCTTTCATTGAGCCGAATACTGTTTCTTGACATTTCTATAGTATTGAATGAAGGCAAGGCAGTATGAGCGTGATAGTGTATTATACTACTGTAATACTTTTTCTAGGAAAAAATGTATCTACGAATTGTGTTAAAAGTATTCGACCCTACTTAACCTAAGAATATCATCGAAAAAAATATCTTAAGGCAGCAACTTACTTGTCAACTTTAATATAAACTGGTAAATGTTATCTGATATAATATATTGAAGGCAAAACTTGGGACTGATGATAATGAGATTATCAATACACGTAAAGATATTGAGCATTCTTTGTCAAGATTCTAAACTTTAACGATAAAAACAAATAGTTTTAAAATAGGTCACCATCATGAGGTTGACAAGTAACCAAATGCGTAAGAGTTGTAAAAATAAACCAATTAAGCGAACATCGTAAGCCTTGGCAAGGTCGAAACAGATTTGTGCTACTTAAACAATACGAATTTTGTATAATTTCGCCGAAATACTGTTGGCCGCTAACATCTGCTCTTGTATTTATATCGGGACATCTTCGTGACAGGCGCTGTAGCATCCTGCGTCTTGTTACCTACTATTATCTCCCTGATATATCACTTTTTGATTTCGCATTTTATGTTTTTCACATTTTTACCAGACACTGTCCACTCGAAGCAATTAAGAGTTGACTGAATCACTCTTCCCAATTTGAAACAGAACATTTTCAAACAATTACGAAATTGTTACACAAAGCCAGAATTTGAAGTAATGTGCCGTGAAGAAAAAGAACAAATAGTAGAGAGGATGCTCCCGAATTCTAATTTAAAGCAGATTAACCCTTGAATAACCCAATTCACGCTTAAAGGTTAGGATCCGTCAAATGAAACGTCACGGTTACTACACACTTTCCCCATCATTAGGATACGAGAAGAAAAAAGGCTTCGGATGTTCAGTTGTAAGCGCCCGCCAACAAAGCCATTATGCCTTATTATGGACACCATCCATCAGCCAGCCATATCGATCCAACATTAATGCATGCTAATGCTTTATAAATAGATATATAATTTGTTTTGTCTCCACCTCGGCATCCAATTGATGGATTGTTTTATTTCTATTACGTCAAACTGTTGGTTTTTGATAGAGGCGTGGCCGTAGCTGCCGTTATTAGTTTAGCCGACGAAGCTAAATCATTTATGATTTCATGCTAGCGGTAAAAAAGTGTGAACCGAGCCGTTCGTAATGTTGATTATTCTCGCAGTGGAAAAATCATTAATAAAACAAAATATTCTACCGTTATGATCTTAAATCTATGTTAATCATTTAAAATGTTTACACTTACTTTGTCCAAGATGAACTCGCTTCATCCATGGATATATCTGCGGAGGATTTGCCGAAGAGTTTGATGCAGACGACTTAGAATTCTTCGTGTTTGAGCTAGAATTATTAGCCTCATTGCTCTCGTTGCTTGAAGTGCTGGAGGCAGGACTTGATATATTCTGATTGACATTAGCCTTGTGCTCTACTGGAGAAGCGATGGGAGTAGTTAGGCCTAGTTTGGTACTTGTAGTTCCACTAGAGTTTTGTCCACCAACGCCTCCGAAACCAGGCGACGTTCGGCCTGGTCCCGAAGATGTGGATAGGTCTTGAGGGGAAGCTACTCCAGTTGTAGAAGTTGAATCCGCAAATTTACAACTGGCTCCAGCGGCCTGGCTGGGCGGTGTAGACATCAGGTTGGGGGACAATGCTCCTGGACTCGGATTCGAGTGCTGATGCATGTGAGTCGCCGTGCTACCCAGTCTTTGAGGATGTAACTGTGTGTAGTCTATCATCGTTTGCGGTTGCATATGCGCTCCGGTAGCGGGCGTCCCATACGGATGTTGTGGATAGTGATGTCCAACTTGCGGCGGCGAGTAGCAAGTATTTGGGTACGCTGAAGCCGCCGCATTAGGATTGTAGTAATCAGCTCCTGGTGTTGGAAGACCGGGATGACCAGTTTGCTCGACGGGCGTGCCAGTACGCCCGGGCGCTTGGTTCCCATAGCAGGAAGCAAGCGAGTTGACGAACTGGTAGGAGCTCATCCCTGCGTTATAATTTAATTCATTCATCGATAACAGCTTGTGTTTATCCTTCTTCTCAAGATCACTCGGCACTTGTCATCGTTTGGACGAGCACTGAATAGTCTAGTTGGACATGTTAAGTGCTACTGATGTTCGCGGTCCGTTTCAATTGTCCCCGTAGAGTGGAGCTTGATTGATGGACCTGTGATAAAATGAGACACATTAGTCGGTCAAGTGCGTCGTCTCGTTATACGTGATAAATGTTGTAATACAGATCGTATCTTGAATGTTTGATTTAAATATGTATTGTGTTTTGTCCGATATGAAATATGGTTCCAATAATGTTTGATACTGTGACCTAAAGATAATATTTTGTTGTGTTATGTATAGTGCTGTCTACTTATTTATTACATTCACATTCATTGAGCTTCTTAAACTTCTGAATGTCAAAAATTCTAAAAATAAAATAAACTTCTGAACACACAAAAAAACTCTGAGTAATTATTAGTTTGAAGAGTGAAATGGGTTAATACCTTTTCTGAAACTCTTTAAAAAAACTCTTCTTTTTATGTTCCATGTTCAAGTATTCGCCAGGGTGGCCTATAATCATTTGCGATAACAGAGTTCGCAACGTGGTTCATTTTACGGTCACTTTCGTTTTTATAGTACTATTCAGTAGTAGTTGCATAAATCACTAAACACATGTACCACTTGCGTCACGCAGGAGGTCTATTCTAAAACAATAAATTAATATAGGGATGTGACTTCCTAAAGAGCAGTACAGATGTCAAGCCAAGTCAAGTGCGGAAAAAACTGCGGCGCAGCCACGTGGTAGGGCTATAAAAGTGTCCACAGAGGTTTATGGGTGTAAGCGGTAGGCCGAATGTGACTTCTCCCGATTTATGTACTCCGCTCGGTGCATACATCTTTATGAGCAAATTAGCAGTCATTGTGCACCCGATTTATTTGTCGCATTTGCTTGCTGAATGATAAATGTGGGAATTTCGTTCAAACATCGCCGTTATCATAAATTTGATGTGCATAAATGACGATTTTAGCGTAATACGGCCCTTGCGTTAAGAAAATATGTACTTTGTTGGTTATTATAAATTGGCTTGGCTTTTAGTTTGAGATTTTCCTTAAAAAATTTAAAATGATCTGTTTTAAGATCTTGATAATTCATTTATTTTTGTTGTCTAACCGATGTTTTTATAGATTTACCTATGTATGTATCATATTCTCAAGACATTTTAGATGACATTCCATATATCAAGTTTTAATAGATTTTTGCGCCGCTTTATAATATAATAATGGCATAATGATTAGCATAATGGCTAATCTTCATAATTAAATAATAAAACTAAGCAGTTAGTAAAATTTATCGCACATTAAATAGATCATTATCATAATAATGTTATTTACAATATCAATAATACAACGAAAAAAAATAGACAAAATGATCGTAGGACATTCAAGTAGAGAATCAACTTGGTTCGAGTGTACATTTGTAAATGCCAAACACTATCAAATGTAAATCATTCTAATAGCTATATAAATGAAGAAAATGATTGGTTGGTATATTTGTTAAGAGCTAATTGCTCGAGACTTTCAGGCAAAACAATTCCTCAAAAGAATGTAAAGGAAACTGCCCGAAGCAAGATCTATCTAAACTCTTTAAAAGAAGTAAACACTGAATATGCAGGAAAGAAAGACAGATATATTTTTTTTACAAGTCGAATGGACAGATATATGTTTATTATAAAAAAAAATAAGGAATTTGTTGTGAAAAGAGAAATACAAAAAATAAATTACAACAGTTTTCGTAAAACTTCCTGCTAAGAACAGAATTTATCTTATATCCGTTGACTGAATCATTAACTATACGATACCTAAAAAGGGTACAGAAGTATTCAAAACTATACACAATGAAGATAATCATAAAGCTAAATATCTGACTTCTTTCACTTTTATCAATATTGAATTTTTTCTCTTTCTTCAACTCTAACCAACAGATTCTTTACTAGTTGACCTCTTCTGCGAACACTTCAGCATTTTACTAATATATCTTGTCTAATTTCCCTATACCTACAACTTTTCTGTACTTAATCTCATTGTTTCCTATCCTACACCGTGTGACATACAGACACATGTGTTCAGTTTATTTCAGTTTAGAATTTTGTCACTCCCGTCCGGTCCACATTAAATGGGCCGAACGATTTCATTGCTTTTGTTTTTTTTTCTTTTAAAACTTTTTTTTCTACAGCACAGTTGTTTATTCCCAGACATCCCTTTGATGAGCATGCCTCGAATGTCTGTTTTAATTTTAATTCGGTACTTTGATAGCTTTTATTGTGTCGTTTGGTAGTAACGGTATCTTGCTAGATGTATTTTATGTCGTGGTTATTTGATAGGGCTGAAGAATGATCTAGTTTTCTAGGTTTTGATGATCGGGATGCTATTTTTATAAGATGTGATCATGGATTTGAAAAAAAAGTGTTGAGCTTGTTTTTTTTAATCTTATTATATCTTACCTTACATCTATCACTACCTACTTTTTTTTCCACAGTGAACAGAGTACCTAATCAAAGTAGGTAGGAACATAATCTCAAAGTGATAAAGTGACCATAAAATGTGAAATGTTAGCAATAAAATCAATAAAAGTTAAACAGATCTTGTACAAAAATCCTCAAATAAATATAAATCGAGATGTAGCCAAAATTATTTTAATGCCCACTAATGCCAAAAAGCTCTCGGGATATAATAACTTTTAATGTTCCGTGTGAAGTGGACAGTTTGAATCCACTGCGTCCTGGGAGATTTACTGCGACACGCTTTGATTTCTCTACTCGCGCGTTTTCAATTTAACCGTATCAATTGACGATAATTTTCTATGCCTACCTACAAAAAATATGTCAACCAATAAAGATAATTTAATATACTCACTCCAATTTAAAGTTAAGAGTGACCAACAGCGGCAACAGCCAACTCTACGACCAATCACAACCAATCGTTGACAAAATCACAAAACATCCCACAAGTTTATTCGTAGACACTTTTCACATAAAAAAAATATTTTATCAAAAAAAAAAATGAGAATCATAGAACAACAAAATCTACTAAAATCAAATACGACCGTTACAGTCTATTCAAGAATGGAACTTCGAACTTCAAAATTCGGAAAACTTCGGTGCGTGTCGTCGCGGCGAAAAACGACTCGTGTTTTCCCGGCGTTCGAGCGTCGAGTGCAGCGCGCGTCTGACGACGAGGTGAGCGGCTGAGTTGACGCGGCGTCAAACTAGAGGCGGGCGGGGCGAGCGGGGCGGGGCGCACCTGAGCCCGCCACGTGCGAGCCCGCTCCGCTCTCGCTCGCTCAGCCCGCTCCCGCTCCCGCGCCCGCTCCTTCGATTAGCGCAATTAGGGTACACCGTCGCAACACCACGTATCCGATTTCAATGGACCGATTGATGATTATGGATGGTAAATGGTGAACGATTGTCGGTAGCCGTGAACTGCAATCTTTTTACCATTTTTGTTCGCTTTTCTACGCTGGAAATTTTATTGAATGAAGTTCATTTTTAAGGACGGAGGAACCTCCGTCTATTTTTGTTTTTGGTTTGTAGGCATTTGTATTTCTTTTGTAGCTTGGCCTTCTGGTATTATTGTGATTATTTCTTAATATCTGGCAATGGTAATAGAAGATTGAATCTTTGCATCCTAAAATCTTATTTGCAAATATTAGCTGAAGAAAAAGTTTCGTTTGGTCTTCTGGCTAACATTATAAGTAAGTCAATTAGGGCAATAATACTCAAAAATAACCCAAATTAATTATTTAACGACCAGTAAAATTCTGCTGTTTTACCGTCTGCAGCATGATAATAATTGCCACAATACGACAAACACACACACATAGGAGAAGCGGTAACATAACTCGTCAAGCAAAGTGCTTAGTCCTAGTCTAGATGAGCGGACAAGGGCCATGCATCACTCTTGACGCACGACGTCTTGCTGAGGAGTAAAAATTACCACACACCGCACAAATGTATCACTAGCCTATATTTTCATAATCACATGCAGATGTATGGCTGTACCCTAGCTAGTTTGCTATGGGAATTTTTAAAATAGGAAAGATTTAGTAGTTAGATGTAATAATATATGATTAAAGGTCTTTATTTTTTCAGCTCTGTGTATTTTTCAATCCTTCATGTTTTGATTTCACTGTATGCTACTACTTCTAGTAGGTAAATTAAATATTTTGTTAAAAACTTAACTAGTTTAATTTTTAATACTATCTATGCAATTTTTCAACATGAACAAATTACAAAGTTCCTAGTGTTTGTATAATTTATTAATTTTGGACTCACTAAGATGGAGTAACTTAATAGAGAACATATAATTACATCGAGTATTTCCAATGACGTGAAAATAATTTTAGAATACCGTGTAAGTAATTTTCATTCATTAACTTAATGACTAACAAAAACAAAGTACTGGATCTTAAACTTTTGTCTTGATAAACTAAAAGTGCTAATCAAATTACTTCAGGTATGAATTATTATACCTAAATTTTTTGTGTTAATATGATTGGAAAATTTAATAACAACACTCAATTGATGTAGATTACACATACAGGAAAAAAAAACAATTTAGCCTCGGCATTTATTTGGATTTAAACAATACGAAAAGGACACAAACCATTGCCAACTGACTACATTAAAATCGCACCATCATTTCAAATGCCATTCCTCAAATTCAATGTATCACAAACAGTTTGTAAAGTCGCCACGATCCAACTAACGACTCACATTCGTCTTGTACACTGGCTTAATTATAATTAACTGCTAATTATGACGATAGTACACCACTTGCTGACGACCCCACTGACTAATAGCGTGATGTTACGACAGGATTTATTGTTTTTTCACACGATTCTCAACCAAATATTCGTGGTAAGTAAGTATATGTTTTGGTAGATGATGTAAATGAAGTTCATGGTTTAATGCAAGGCTTTTAAATTTTAACTACGGCTTTCGTCACGACTGCTTATTATGCTGAACTGTGTGTAATTAACTTGAAAGCTGTGTTAGACGTTATTGTTTTTACTAATGAGGAAAAGTCATTTTTTGGAATATATTTGGAAAAGAAGAATGTTAGCTCAGTTAGCTGTTGAAGAAACAGTTGATTTTAGAAAACCAGCTAGTACTCGTTTATGATGGTTTTTAAAAAAAACTCTTTCCCTCTTATTAATAAACACAGAATAAAGTTATTCCAAATTTAAACCGATGAAAATGTATGGTTATTGCTTTGTTATTCCTGGTTTAACTTTATTCCTTGTTTATTAATAAGGGGGTTTATGTTTAATATTTCAATTTCAGGACGTAATAAAAATAAACTTTTGATGCCATGAGACATGGCCTTTAGCAACGTAAACAAAACTCGGGTGATGTATTGTATACTTGCTTTGTATTGTAATAAATTAAAACGATTGAGATTATAGAGCTTAATTTGTGATTTGTTGAGTGAAAAAGTGAATGAATCTATTGTAATGAAATCGGCCATTGATGCTTTCATGCAATACCTGAATTGTATAGTTAGATAGAAGGCTGATATTATAATAGATTAAGTTGATTATTTAAAAGACTCTATGATTAACAAAACAGATCGAAGACAAACAAAACTGCTTAGGATTTGGGCCTTTGGTATAGTAAAAACATATATAATGATGTATTTTGTATTTCAAGGAATAGAATCTTTTCTTAAGATCCTGAAGAGATTTTTGTTTTATTTTGGTAAAAAAAGGAAAATAATCTAATCCAATGGTGTATGCCTCTGATGTATTAATGTTAAATTTACCTTTAGATTAGTTATTTCATAAAATTTTGGTCTAACAATTTGTTGTTGTGAAACTTAGTAACATATTTTCTTACTTTATTTGTCTATCTTTTTAATTATTAAATGGTTTATTACTTGTCTAAACTAATCTTGGTCCAGTAGAAGTTCTAGTTAGAACTTCACTTACAATTTATATAACTCTATATTAAAATTTGGATGATGAAAATTTGCTTTGCCACTAAATAGTTAATCATTCTCTCAGTTCAATAAATTCAATATTTTTTTCCTTACACACGTATTTCTAAATTGCTGGCGTTCGTACTCAAACATATTCAAACTATACACTTAAATTATGGTTCTACAAAACTTATCTTATGCAGCTAAGTATAGGTATGAAATTTGTTTAGGTACGCCACTAAATTTTTTCAGATATGTAATATATAAAGATAGATATATCAGACGAGGCGAGGAGGACAGGAGACGCATTATCTTGCCTAGAATACGACATATCGAAGCACAGCAGCTGCTCTTATACAAACCTTCGTCACCTACGAACAACAATACCATTGTGTCCATACTTGATTCCATTAATTTATCGTAAAATCTTCGACTAGCTCCCACATTAACATAAAGTTATGTATCAACTCCTACTGGTTCAGGTATTTCCATACTACTTTGTTAATCACACAAAAAATTAGAAGGTCTGTCGGACGTCCCAAAAGACACCTACCCTACGTCCCGTGGGCCTTAAAATTTATTACAACTTAATAATCGGATAGTCACGCGACGAATGCACATGTGTGCCAACAACCTCGAAATAATTTACGACTTAAGGGTTACTCTATACCTATCTCTGTTCTTTTTGTAACGAAAGAAAAGGATGCTAATCAATGTGTTTATTTAAAAATCGTTTATTGGTATTTAATAGGGAACTGGTTTTTGGTATTTAATGATTTATTTTGTTAGTGTAGGAATGTGGAGAATTTGAGGACTTGTATCAGATTGGTGGTCTGACAGGACTCTTATGTCTTACTGGATTTTTGGAAATAGGATTGGAATTTTCAAAGATGGAAGCATGATTATTATTATCCTTGTAGGTGTTTCTAAGTATCATCAATAGTTTTATTTGACAAAACATATCTATATTTGGTAAAGGATATATAATGTGATGAAAGAGCAATGGGATTTTGGCTTGATATATCGCATGCTTTTGAACCGGGGAATGTTCTGACCACTAATGAAGGTATCAACTCAAGGCATCACATTTTTTTTAGTCGGATGTACACAGAAATTGATGTAGATACTACGTGTTCTATAAAGGTCAGCTGAACATTTGTCTCACTTAAAGCATTTATCACTTCTTTACCTTCCTTTCTAGATGGCAATCAACTAATTACTTCTATAGTATTTATACTGACTGAAAAAACTTTAATAGAAAGTAAATATACATTACTTATCGTTATCTTTATGTTCAATATAATAATGTTTTAAAGTTTCAACAATTTTATTATCACCCAAAGATTGTATATTGCTATTAATTTCCTTTCATTGCTCAGTTTTATTTTCTTTTTGGCCATCCCTATCACAAGTCAGTTTAGTTATAAACAAAACTAATGCCTATTTCTCGATTCCTTGAAGTTTATTGTCTATAATTGTAGACATAATAGCAGCAATTGCGCAACCTTTGGCTGTAACTAGAACATCACGCGTTTCTTTAACTAAACGACCAACTAAACCGTGATACCCACATAATAACACATAATTACTTAATGCAATAGTTAATTTGCAAATGAATAAAAAATTTGCATATAATCATAATGGCAAATGTATCTGTCTCTATCGCACTGGGTCGTTTAGTACGGGCGGGAGTGAGACGTTGGTTGAGTGAGCGCTCCTTGGTTGCGAAGCATGCGTAGTGCAGCGGTTGTGGGCGCGGCTTCCGACGGCTCCCGATTGGTTACGATAGTTGCTGAAGTGGGGTGTAAATGAAGAAACTTCAAACAGTTTTATAGTTGAAAACTTTATGAAATTATACAAAAATTTCCTACTTTCTAACATTTTTTTGGCAACGTGATTGGAATGTGGAAGTTATGAGACAATGCTTTGTCGTGTTCGAGTGAAGGGTAAGTGACAAATTTATGTTTTTGTTGCTACAGATTGTTGTAAAAGCCAGTAATGCTGACCATGTCTTTTCAAAATAAACAAACTTTACAACTTAACTGGTCGAGATTTTAGTTTACTAATCAGTTACTGACAAATTGTTTATAATGTTTTGGTATGAAATTATTTATGAATAAATTACCATGCCTTATTTGATATGGAAACTTTTTACTGTAATAAATTTTGATTAGTACATCTTTTTAAAATGGAAATATTTATAAAAACGTTGACATAGAGACAATCAGTCTTCCTATTAAAATTATGATTTTGCTTACTTTAATTTAAACCCGATTCGATTACAAATATTGACTTTGTGTCCATATCTACTCATTAGGTAGGTAAAAATGTAACTATAAATAAGTACAGAGCTGTACTTAGTTAATGTGTCCCAACTAAAAAACTGTCAAACACACTGACTGTTATCAGCGTAGCAAAAAAATTATAAATCTATGGTCAACAGTAAATAAAATCCTTCCTGTTAATTTTAAATAAGATACGTTCTGCAATATTTTTCCAGCGTTATTAGTATCCCATCTAAAAGTTCTACGAGGAGAGATTATTATCTTATTGTAGAGACATCTCAAGTGTGTATGAAAATGTTACATGTACAACTTTTCCTCCAATCTAGAGAAGAATGTTCTTGTATTTGAGGTCTGTTCAAGATGTGGGATTAACACAAAAAACCATACTAAGAACCTCAAGAAGATACGTATATATTACCTACTGAGGCAGTGAAGCAGTGGTGGCGCAGTGATAACGGCCCTGACTCACAAATCGTAGGTCGTGAGTTCGAACCCAGGCAAGCGTTTTACTTTGTGTAAATTATTTCATAACTACTGCTCTAAAAACGGTGAAGGAAAACATCGTGAGGAAACCGGCATATCCTACAACCAGAAATTATAAGACTGTGACATCCACCAACCCGCACTGGGCCCGCGTGATGGATCAAGTCACATTACCTCTCTCACAGAGAGGATGCCTGTGTTCCACAATAAGGCTGAAGATGACCTACTAAGGCAATGTAACACACATAAACTAAAAACTTCTTTCCATGGGAGTAGGCAGAAACCACAGATCGTCTCATATTCCTTTTGCTTCGCTTACTTAAACACATCTGAGACCTTAGACAAGCGAAATTCTACTATCGAAAGCGTGGTGATAGCGATTATCAAAAAGGCAAAATTGTATGGGATTGATGAGCTATTTATTTTTTTATTTTTTTTTTATTGTAAATAGGCTCGCGCTTGACCACTATCTCACCTGATGGTAAGCGATGATGTGGTCGACGGTGAAGCACGCTTGCCTAGAAGACTATTTTTATATCTAAAAATCACGTGATCAATCGCTTACCTACATTTTGATATTTCGACTATCGCCTTCGCTGACATCAAATGCAACTGTAGCCTCTTATCATATTACGCACGCTAATAATGAGTACTTCGCACCCGGCCTTTCTGAAGAACATTATTTATTTATTTATCTCAATTACTCAATGCACTTACAGTTTGATCCAACACGTGCAGAGAGTCAACAATTTAACTATTAGACATACTATAGCAGAACATCAATAATTTGTCAGAGGATATTAAACAACACCACACAAACATAACACCTATAAGATTTCTGTGAGTCCTACTAGTGCACCCCATCCCGGATTTTATCATAGTTTTGAGCGTTTTCTTAGTAGTCTTCCATTCATCCTCTCAATTATACCTACTTACTCATCTAAGCATAATTTACACTATGCAATATTATCAGAATTCTAATTAGCAACAGTTACTATGCTATGGAAAATCTTATTAGACATATTACATTCTTTTTTTACTAGGAGTAATGCTTAACATTGGACAATCGAATGAAGTTTTTTATTACTTGGGTCATTTAAATGGAACTAACTGAGTCTAACTAACTTTTACCTACTAAATATGCCCATGAATCCACCCTGTCACGTATAAAACTAAGACTTTGTTTTGAACATACCTATATAAACTCAAGCTGCTCAAACTGCTGCGAACCTCTTGCTGCAATCCTTACATGCTCCTTGTGCCTTGTTTGACATGTTTTATGTGCTCTTGTAAGCCAAGAACAATGCTGAAGAGTCTCATTCACCTACTTATCCCGCAATTATACCGAATTACCCCCATAAGACATGTTCAATGGTCAATCAACTCAGTCTTTTGCAGTCCACTGTTGGATATACGTTTCTCCCAAGCTGTTCCCGGTCCGTTCCTACCGTATCTAGTCTGTCTCAGTCAAGTTTATTAGGTCATTGGTCCGTCTAGCTGCATCGCATTCATGTTCCTTGCTATGATACGCGATCTCCACTCAAGAACTCATTCACCAGTCCTTTGACAGATATGGCAAGAACACTGTCACTTGAACCTACTAACTCTGTAAGCCATGGCGGTAATTCCAGTTCATTTCTGGATAATTCCATTTAGGATCTTATCTTTGAAGAAATCCCAACCATTTCTAGCTTACTAACCTATGAATTTGTGAACCTAACTGAAATAGTATTGCGAAATGGTGTTACAAAGTGTGCTTTTAGGCACTGGGATCATCTTAATAAATACGCTATATACTGTACCTACATTATAATTCAGGGTGTTGCTTTTGAAACAGATAACAAAAAGAGATAAAAAAACAAAGAGGTTCCAATATTCGGGTTATCGTAATACTTAATGGCAACGGGGTAATTTATGTCAAGAGATAGTAAAAAATATTCGTAATATTACCAACTACTCGTATTATAATAAGATTCTTGTTATAATTTGCACTTAGTAGAATCTCAGTAATATTGTGGTGTCGTGGCAAATAGAACCACTGAATATAATAGAATTGATTTTCAACTTCCATTTTTGTTTAAAAGCAAAAGTTATTTAAATATTTTCAGCCACTTTTAGTTGGAATATTTTGGATTTTCTTAAAATTAATGTCTATTGGAATAACGAAAATAATAAAATCACGCGAATAAACTTGTTTTGCAATTTCACACATTTCTACGTTTTGTTTGTAAGATGCGTGAGGTGATTTTAATATTTATTTTAAATTACCTTAATTTTAAAACTTCCCACCGTAATATTGTTATTACGGTAGGAAGTTTTTAAATAGAAGCCCTACTAAAATTATAACGAGAGCGAAACTTACTCCGTCTACAAAGGCGCCACGCCGAAGTATTAGCTGTTAACTGTTGTGTGTTACGGCAATATAGATGGCGCTGATGTAGGTTTAATTATACATTATTTCCAAACTTTGAAAATTAACAATTGTTGTTTAAATAAATAATTAAAATGTTTATTAAAATTAAATTATGTAACCTTATATCGTAATTTAAAATGTTAATAACACAGTTTTAAGAAAAACTGCTTATAAGTTATTCTGAGAACTTAATAAACTTATTTATTAATTTATTCATACTTACTGTGTGCCCAATGAGATTTCCCATCAGAAAAAAATAACGAAGTCCCATACACATTTGCGTATTATATTAAATTCCTTTAGGGCGATACGATCTGTAAAATCACTCATTACTACTAGACACAGAGATAAGGCTGTGGTATTATATATTTTCATGTTAATTCAATGAACCGTAATTGATCAACTTTAGAAGTAGAACCCATGACTCCATAAGTCTTACTAAAAAAATTGCCTACTAGGTATATTGCTAATCTACTGCAAAAAAAGAAACCAAATAATTTTTTGACATAAAATCATAATATTGTCAATTAAACTAAATATTTACAAAAAAAATCCTCTATATGCCAATGACCAGTTAAATGCGAAGTAATTATTCATAATTATATTACTATAAATAATAAGTATCACAAAGAACATCTTAATTAAATTATTTTAATGATTCCAAACGCGGTTTTAATTTGTTATGTTATAATGAAGATATAGTAGTTTCCAGTTTTATTATGTTGATCAATTTATTTAAATTAATGTTTCCATGTTGTTGACAAGGAAAGTTTTGATGGTATCAGTTGCTAACCATTGCTGCAATAAAATATATCGACTACTTCCTTATTTCTGTGGAAATTAGGTGGGTACTGTAGACATTTTAATGTACGGTATATTGCTTAAAAACCACTACGAAAAACAAAATCCATTTACAGCAGACTAATTACATGTCCATATTTGTTAGTAACAAAGGTCTTAAAACTATGTAAGTCAACTCATTGTAATAGTGTCATCTCGTCACGTGAAGCTGTATGACTCTCCCCGGCACCTCTGAGTCTGGCCTCTCAGAAAACATCCTTATCCTATTGTATCCATATCCTATGTATGTCAGATTTATTTGAAACAAATACTATTCGATATATAGAATAGAAAAGAGGGAAACAGCTGTGTATTTTAATATTATAATCTAAACTCAACACTATATGAATTTTATTATCTAAATAAATATTACTATTCCTATGTAAAAACAGTGAATAGACAAAAATAACCAGACTCCTTTTGCCCGACTGCGCGACGCAAAAAAGAGAGAATCAGTCAAAGAGGATACATATGGTTTTGGTCAGTCAGCTTGCGATTTTTTATGCTCCGACTGCACAGCATAATTTTCTTCTTGTTTACGAGTTTTTAGCTCGCTTCTTACGCAAAACTAAAAAGAAATAAATAATAAACTTTTAAGCAAAAAAACCAAACCGACTTCCAAAAAAAACACTGCATAGCGAAAAATAACTTTCTTTTCCGAAGTCGGTGTCGAAACACGGAAAACAATAGGTACGAAAGACGAGACCAAAGGCGAGAGTTATTTTTCGCTTTGCAGTGTTTTTTTTTGGAAGTCGGTTTGTTTTTTTGTTAAAAAGTTTTTTATTGTTTTTTTTTAAGTACTACAAAATCCAAATATTTATTGAAACAGTGGTTAATTACCCGACTGCCGAAGGAGTGTAATGTGTTTATCAGTCTATGTATGTAAGTATGTTAGTTCCTATGTGTCGGTCTAGAGACCAAACGCGTTGGGCGAGTTTGATGATTCTTACATCAATCGATTCGTCTTAACCTTGCGAGTGTCACCAACACTACATTAAAATTGGAAAATGGCGGTTTTCGGGCGCCATATTCTGGAGGCCCAATTTTTTTTCCAAACCCATCTGGGCTATCAAAATAAAAGGTTATAAGAGGTGATTTCTAGATATATGTCATTTATTTGCACCTTGTTTAAATGTATACAATTCGAAAAAAAAAAAACTAAAAAGCTATAAATAAAAAAAGTTTATTCAAAAAATCAAAAACCCGACTACTTAAGAAGCAAACTACAAAGGCGTAAACAAAAAGGAAATTATTCTGTGCAGTCGGAGGATACACCTGTATTTGGTCAACCAGCTCGCGAATATGCATCTTCCGACTGCACAGCATGATTTTCTTCTTGTATATGTCTTTTTAGTTCGCTAATGAAGCAGTCGGGTTTTTGATTTTCTTAATTATCTTTTTTTATATAACAATGGTAATTTACTAAGTTACAGTTTTTCCAAATTATTTACTACGGAAGTAGATGAGAGATACATCTGTTCTGAGAATGCGACAAACTACTTTTGCTTTTTTTTACATTATCTGCCCGTCAGTTCCATTGTTCAAAAGCTTTTAAGACAACACTAATAAATAATTTCACTAACATTTATTAAATAATATTTTTACTAACTAAACCGAGGGAAGATATCGATCAACTAATCAACTTGGCTTATTGCAGTTCGCTGGACAAAGGCCAAGGCGTGCCACAGTCAATCTGCCAAGCCTTTTCCCAACTCGAGGTGTGCCCTGCTTGGGCAGAGCACCGCCGTGCCCTCGTGGGGGCGATCGGCGGCGGAGACCTCTCGCGCCGGGCCTTGGTTCAGGCCATGGTCCGGAGTGAGGAGGAGTGGCAGGCGGTCGCCTCCTTCTGCGAAGCAGTAATGCTAGCAAAGGAGGAGGCCGACCGCATCAGGCAACGTCGCCCTCGCCGCCGCCAATCCCGATATCCAGCCACCGTAGACGCGGGCTCGTGGACAGCGAGCCATGGGTAGCTCGCTGTCCGATCGTCCGGTAACTACCCGGACCGAGCCAAGGCGTCGACGGCGCGCACTGTTCCCGCGCGCCTCAAGGAGTTGTCAGCAAAGAGAGGGGCCCAGCTGGGTCGAAGCCTACCGGGGTTCGGGGTTATCCGAAAGGAAGCTAGAGCCCCGGTATGAAGGCTAGAAGGAACGGTGCGGGGTTTTTAGACTATCTCCCGCTCCACCCAAGAGCGGGATTTGTCAAAAGATTATTTTCCCCGTCTACAGAAAAAAAAAAAAAAAAAAAAAAAAAAAAAAAAGCCTTTTCCCAACTCCGTTGAGCTTCCAGTCTCGCCGGATGCTGCTGAGTACCAGTGTTTTACATGGAGCGACTACCTATCTGACCTCCACAACCCAGTAACTGGGTAACACAATACCCCTTGGTTAAGTTTTCTGGCTTCTGACTACACGTAACGCCTAAGATTTGCTATCGACAGCCGCGACCAACGACATAATGTGCATGCCGAGGCACGGAGGAGTCTTGCTTTGTAATAGATGGTCACCAATCCACAGCCTGACCTTGGCAAGCGTTGCTTCTACCTTGAAGATGGTCCCGTGTGGCTGTTATTCTTTAGCCACAAGCTTCTCTTAATACCCTCCACAATATAGTAAAATATAATGCCAACCTATTAATTACAGTCTAAATTTCGTCTATCAATACATTATGCATACTTGAGAGTTCAAAAACAATAGCGTTCACTCACGTTCGGCTCAGTCCAATAAATGTGTTCTGCTAGCCGAGTGCTGCTGCCAAAAGAAGTCGGTGTAACAGGGTGACCGGGTAAGCTTTGGACTAGGGACATTTTGAAAATGCGTTTTTTTTTTTCGATTTTTGTATTTATTGGTAGATAAGAACACCAACTACTAATTTACAAAAAAAAAAACTGTATAATATAGTGTCTTCGTTTTGTGCAAATATGTCGCTGATGGATGAACACAGCATAATTACACAATATTGAGTTTAGGTAATACTTTGATTAAATCTAGATGAAGAAGCTTTCTAAAAAAGTTTTTAAGAACAAAGCAAGGAACTGCAATGTTAATTATATTGTTTTTATTGCGATGACTGTAAATCCGAAATAGGTATGAAGACCATGATTCAACGGGATCCCTTCTTTTCGCATAATGTTCTTTAGCCTAATATACTTCGGCATAACGATTTTGGCACAATTTGTTTTGGCATAATAATGCTTTGGCATAATTTTTTTAGGCATACATTTTATGTTGGCATAATCATCTTAAAGACTAATTTGTTTTGGCATAAATTTGATTCGCATAACGTTAGTAGGCCTAATGACTATTAGCATAACGTTAGTAGGCCTAATGACTATTAGCATAATAATATTTAGGCATACAATTAATATAAATAACAAAAACAATTTTCATTCAAATGATTTATTATACATAACATTATGTAACTTAAACAATTTTTCAATCGCAAGATAACTTTTATCTGAAGAATATATTAGATGTTTTGACAGTTTTTGTATAAAAAAAATATGTCAATCAGTTAACTTCTATTATGAGAACTAAATATGGAGGTTATTCCTCAGATAGAAGTTAACTGATTGAAACAGTGGTCCTTAATTATGTATAATTATTTATTTTAGGTGTATATTTTTTTGTGTTTTTTTTTTCCCAAAACGGTGAAGGGAAACATCGTGAGGAAACCGGCACGTCCCAGAACCAAAAATTAGAAGACATGTGACATCCACCAACCCGCACTGGGCCCGCGTGGTGGATTACGGCCCATTCCCTCTCACAGAGAGGAGGCCTGTGTCCCAGCAGTGGGATCATTAATAGGCTGATGATGATGATGTGTATATTTTTAGCAATTGCTTGTAAATATGCTAGTTTAGAAGTATACTCATCTTTTTTACTAATATTTTTTTCAATTCTTTTGGTTTTGTCCGTGTATTTTTCCTTTTTTTTTGGTATAAGTGATGTTCCGACATCCAGTTTATCTATTTCAATGGTTTGATGTTTTATTTCTTGAACGATCTTTTTTGCCAAAAAATAAAATCCAGGATGGTGTTTTCCCACAAAATGTGCAAATCTATTGTGCCATGCCTCAGCATGATTTTGTGTCCTAGGTCTATTTTCCTTTTCTAGTAGATACGTACTCCAGACTTTGAGTGGAAATGGTGGTGGTGAACTTGTAGTGCCCAATACATAATTCTGATCAAACCAATTTGCTATAGTTTCTGTAACAATTAAATAATATTGTTGGTTAAAAATTTAATATGATGTGCAACAAAAGTTAGTGACAGAACCGAATTGCTGCAAAACCGACTCTACGTAGTCTTGTTTGTCCTACCCCTAGAGTGTAATTTAAAATCGCGTAGGCGCGTAGGGTCGAGGCGGCCCACGGGCTGAGGAGCAGGCGGCTGCGAGCGAGGCGCCGCGGCTGAGGCTGGCCGGCGAAGCCGGCCAACAAGCCGAAGCTGCGGTGGTGAGCGAAAGCCGTCTGCGACGATTAGCACGCGTGGAGCCGCCGGAAGCCCGCAGCGCCGGAGCCGAGACAGAACCCTGCCTGCTGCATGTTGCCTGCTCGCTTGAATGCTGCATGCTTGCTTGCATGCTGCATGCTTGCTTGCGTGCTGCATGCTTGCTTGCATGCTGCATGCTTGTTTGCTGCATGCTTGCTTGCATGCTGTATGTGTAAATAAATTTATGCTTTAGGATATTATGCTTAAAAAAGTTATGCTTTAGAACTTTATGCTTAATAAATTTATGCTTTAGAATATTCTGCTTAATCATTATTATGGTTAGAGAAATTATGCTTAAAAAAATTATGCGTAAGCTGTTATGCGTAATTATATTATGCGTAAATATAATTATGCCAAACAAAATTATGCTAAGATATATTAGGTCTTAAAATTTTATGCAAATGGATAGGGAACCGATTCAACAATATTGCTTTGATTTTTTTTATGATTCTGGATTGCCCAATTAGTTTTGATGTATAAGATCTTAATCTTAATAAACAGCATCTCCCCACGTATGAGATCTTAATTTTAATGAAAAAGTATAATGTGACAATAATATGCACTCTCAAAAACTTTTTTTTTCAAAATAAAAGTCTTATTTGCAATATTTTTAGTTTTGATAGTGCATATTTACAAATTAATCTTTTTCAGCATTAATTCTCAATTTGAACTTCGTACTGATAGCATATCGCTTCATTTTCTCTCAAAACCAGAACACCTTCCCATCTCACTCTACTGCATACTTACTTTAAATCGCCCAACTCCAAACTCTTAGCAGCCATCGTCTCGGCGAAAGTAAGAGAAGTGACGTGAAACACCATTAGTCAAAGTGTCGCCCCTTGTCAAACGTTCGAACTCGCTGCCGAAGCCGAATTTACTAATACCGCTGCTAAACACCAGTGACAGCGTGTGATGTTATTAAGTGCTCATGTTTAATGACATTCTTTCTATATACCCCATACTGCAAGGCCCCGAAAGGGGTAAAAGAGGGTTAAAACCCCCGATAGCTTAATACCGAAATAAAAAAAAACCGTTGTTTACATAGTTCACTGTTAAAACCTACCAGAAAAATTATAGAATCCCACAACATCGCCTACTAAGAAAGAAACCCTGAATACTGTTAACCTTACTATTACTGCTGATAAGCACCAGTGACAGCGTTTGATGTTATGCTCATGTTTATTGAAATTCTTTCTATAGACCCCACACTGAAGCCTCAAAAGGGGTAGAAGGTAAGATTCCTACGTAAAATACCACGAGTTCCATCATCGTCGTCCACCTACTCTTATTCCAATTTATTTAAAGAGGTAAAACATTTTTCTTCTGCCGTATACTTTGCCGGCAGTTCTATATTATAGTTATCACTATGTTTATTTATTTATTCATATGTGACAGCTTCAGTCTTCATCACACTTTATCTGATAACTGATCAAAGCCTTCTATTACTACAAACAAAGTCAGCTCGGCTCAATAATACTGCCGCTAAACACCAGTGACTGCGTGTGATGTTATTAAGTGATCATGTTTGATAACATCTTATTCTTTCTATATACCACAAACAGAAACCCTGCAAGGGTAAAAGGAGGTAAAACCCACGATAGGGGTACCGTAGTCATGACTTCAAAAAGGATAGTCCTTTCATTAGTACACTGTGTTAATCTTCATTAAACTCTACCAGAATGCTAAAAGATTACGACAACATCTCCTATTGAGAAAAAAACCCTAGACTCTGTTAACCTTACTACAAATTTACTATGTGCTAATACTGCCGCGGAACACCAGAACCAGCGCTGATGTTTAATGACATTCTTTCTAGGTATGAACCTTATTATGGAGCGCCAAAGTCAACCAGAAAACTGAGAGAGAGACATCACCTACTGAAAAAAACCTTGTATTCTGTCAACCTTATGATTAATAATTTTCTACACCCAATATTGAGGCCGCGAACCATATTATGCTTGGTTCAAAAATGACCAAGGATGGTTGAATCCAGAATAGTTTACAACATCAATCTCTACCACTATCTACGAGGAAACTGACAGAGAGAGAACTATTGAAGCCATTAGACTGACATTTAACAACCACTTTAGAAGTATATCTATTCATGCTGGAAATATACTTGGCGTCGCAAATATTCCAAGTGCCAGCATCACACTGGAGCATTTACCTAACGTGGAGATGTGCAAAACGTAGACTCTGTAATGCTTCGTATAAGTTGTGGAAACGCTTTTTAAGACGAAGACAGTCACCAACGACCACAAGGGAACAAAACGCGCACTCGTTTAACACCCGCGCGATCCAAAATTCAATGGTTTTTGTACTTTACTTATTATTCTATGACTTAAAAGAAAGCTTTAGATCAAAATGTAAATAATTAAATTGTCTTGGAGATGGTGTCAATTTCATTAAAATACGCCCAGTGGTTTTGGTGCAATTGTCGTTTTCTTGTCCATGTTAGACATAACAAATTAATTACACTATGTTTTATGAATAAAACTGAAAACTTTTGACTATCAAATTATTAAGAAAATGGTCTAATGTATCATATACTTTTGCAAAAAAATTACGACTAGCCGTTAAGACGTGATTCTCATTTTAAAATCAGCAACTCAGGGGTATCTGGCCTTAACGCTTCTTAGAGTTTCCTAAGGTTTCGTAGACACTGCGTGAGTACTACGAAGATACGATAAAAGTTCAAAACAAGGGCAAGCAATTGTGGCAGTCTGTGTAGTAGAGTAGAGGATTTAGATACTGCTTTACCAAATCAGACTATAAAGTGTGATGCAGTTAAGTAGCTGCTAGAAAAAACACGCTCATTTTACATGTGAGACGTCAATTCCTTCTAAAAGATTTTGTCAAGATCATGAGACTATATTGAGCTGATTAGTTTTGGTAATTCTTAATTTTTTAATGTACACAAAAAAATACATATACAACTTAAGTGATTATAAAGTTGATGTACAAAGGCGAGCTTAACTCTAAGAAGAGTTTTCTACCAGCAATCCTTATAGTAATAGAGAGAGTTTATGAAAGGAAGAAGAGATGTAGTCCAGTGTACAATTTTAGAATAATATAAAATAAAGTATAAATATACAAACATACATAAGTACAATATATATATATATATACCTATATACATATACTAAAATTATGTCTTTCCGAAAGAAAATGATTCTTGATTTTCCTCTGCTGTCGCATGGGGAATGTGGTAGACAGTTCCAGAGACGCACTGCAGTAACAGAGAAGGAGCCATCATAGCCGCTGGAAGTGTGACGTGGGTTACGAATGAGAAGAGAAGTGGAAGTGCGACAGGGTTTACCCCTCGGGACAAAGTACTCAAAGCAAAAGTTCACGAAGACATTGAGCAGAACAGTTAATAGTTCCTACAGTAGGTACAAATTATACAATTTGCGTATTATTAATTGTTAAGAGTCTGTTACGCGCCAGATCAATATACTAAATTTGATACTATTCCTATTTTGCTCAATTTTTACATATTGGGACACTTAATTTATTCAGCAAAAATAAAACAAACGGCATATTATTTATATCTCTATAATATTTCATTCAATGCAATGCGTGGCGGCCCATACCTGCAACAAAGAATAACGAATTAATTTGAATGATTTCAGCATTTAGCATTTTGGTAGTTACATTTTAAAGCGTTAAAAAAATGGCTGACCACTTTAACTAACACTAAAACACTTTTCTACCACTTAATTGCGATAAGAAATGTAAAACAATAGCAATTAAATCATTTTTTTTGTACATTTTTTTTTAAATTGAATAATGCAAACAATACTCAATATACTCCATACGGTACCTCTCAACAGTTTTTTTCCCTCATATTTATGTGAAACTCGTTATGCTAACATGCGTTTTTTATAATTAGTCAAACATTAGTTTGCGTTAATGAGTTCACTTTGTAATATGAGACGGTGTCCCACTGCAAAGCAAAAGGGAGGGAGCCTCCCTTCCTTCTTTCGATTATACTGTCTTTAGCCATCTCAGGATTGGCCTGAGAGAGTATGAATGTTAATTTAACTATAGGTAGGTACTTAATACTTGGTCAGCACTTACTTAGCAAGTGCAGTCATAAACTCAAAAAAATCATGGCAGCCGAATTCAACACCTATGTATTGGCAGGTTCTCTCTTAATTCCCAATCATTATTACAAAACCCGATTAGTAAACGGGTTGCCCGCTTTTGGCATAATTCTTTTAGGCATAATGTTTTTTGGCATAACGTTTTCGCATATCTTTTATTAGCATAATAATTCTGTGGCATAATATTACTTAAGCATAATGCAAAGGTTAGCATAACTGTCTTTGGTAAATTTTGTTTTGGCATAATTTTGAGTTGCGTAAATTTTTAAGTCATAATATTTATTCGTCATAATAATTTAATGTTCATAAGTGTGTTGTTGTGTCGTTTAGGAGTATATTCCCCCCCGGTGGGTTTCCGCATTGTCGAGGCAGTGGGGAGGCATCGCGGCTGAGAATTGGAGGCCGCAGCGGAAGAGGAGTGACGGTATGGCGGTGCGCCGCTCTCCCTGCCTTTCGCGGCCTCGAAGGGGACGCCACCTTCTGATGAAGGACGCGGTATGGCCGCAGGGGAGGAGAAGTGTCGGTATAGCGTTGGCCGCTCTCTCTATCTCTTGCGGCCGAAAAGGGGTAAGCGGCGGGGCCACTGTCCTGAGACGTTATGAGGGGACAAAGGAAGCCATACACGGGGTCACCTGGCACCCATATGCTGGTCTGGTGCCTGGGGAAGTCACGCGTGCAAAGTGTTCTGGTGCTCCGATGATGGCGGGTACTCCCCAGAGGAGAGCCCGGTGATGGACAGCCGCAGCGGATTCGCGGATGACAGTTTACGCTTGCCCGTCATAAGTAGCACAGGGGGAAACCGTGGCGTTTTAGTGGGCTGGAGTCCCACATAGCTGCAGTATCTCCCCGTGGTAGCTCAGTTTACATGCGCATTTCTCCAAGCAAAAAAAAAGGTTTTGGACTCAATTGGATTAGGTTAAGGCGCTGCAGGGGTGGCCCTTGGGTCAACCTTGAGCCGCGAACATGTTTGTTTTATTGCAAGAACATTATGGGTAAATATCATTATGCGTTTATAACCTTATGCTTTATATAAATTATGCTTCATTATAATTATGCCCACAGTATTTATGGCAATGTACATTATGGCAAATCATTATGCTGAATTTCGTTATGCCAATGTAAATCATGCCAATATATTTTATGTTTATCATTAGTAAACCTTATTAAACCAATAGAAATATAAAAATCTTTTTTATCTCTCTATGAGTAATCCTTTAACTTTTAGCTATCGTAACACACTTGGTTAGCACTTTCAACTCGAGCAGTCATAAAATCAAAATCATAGATCATCTCACGACGTCGGATGAATCGTAATCGTAACCCGCCGTCACAGTATAAATATGGACAGTACGGAAACTACGTACTAAACGTTCGAAACGGCACACTCACACAAATACGCGAATCGACGAGACCTCTAAGCGGACATCGCGATGCTGGCAGTCGTGAGTGCCGCGTCAAGACGAGTGGTTGTGTTTATCTCCACAAAATGCCACGAGTGTATTGCGTAGTGTACGGCTGCTTGAACTCGGCTTCATCAAAACTGGAGCTTTCGTTTTTTAAACTCCCTGCTGATTTTGAAAGGTAAGAATGATTTATAGATATCGAATAATAATAAGTCCGCGTGATCGATCTATGAATTCGTAAATTACTTTGTAGTTATTCGTAAACCAACATGGTGGCTGCTACATATTTCTCATTGGTTGTTTTTTCATGGTTTTCGAGGGTGTTGAAGCCGATAGTGCTGTCAAAATGTAAATTCAAGATGGCGGCTGCAAAAAATATCAAGGTTTTCGTCATGGGTGTCGTTTTCATGGTTTTCGAGCGTGTTGAAGCCGATAGTGCTGTCAAAATGTAAATTCAAGATGGCGGCTGCAAAAAATATCAAGGTTTTCGTCATGGGTGTCGTTTTCTTGGTTTTCGAGGGTGTTGAAGTCGATATTGCTGTCAAAATCGAAATCCAATATGGCGGCTGCAAAAAATATCAAGGTTTTCGTCATGGGTGTCGTTTTCATGGTTTTCAATGGCGTTGAAGCCGATAGTGCTGTCAAAATGTAAATCCAAGATCGCGGCTGTAAACAATTTCAAGGTTTTCGTCATGGGTGTCGTTTTCGTGGTTTTTGAGGGTTTTGAAGCCGATAGTGCTGTCAAAATGTAAATCCAAGATGGCGGCTGCAAAATATATCAAGGTTTTCGTCGTTTTCATGGTTTTCGAGGGTGTTGAAGCCGATAGTACTGTCAAAATGTAAAAATAGGACGGTATTTTTACGAAAATTGTTGTTTACTTTCCTCCTGAGTTGTAAATAGTGGCTACTATCATAAACTTTTTAGTTATAGAGCCGAAAGCTATCTTTTCGGAAACGTTTCATGGTTCATACATTTTAACATCTCTGCTTAAAATGACTGTTTTTTATCTTTTTCAGACGTTCCCAATGGCTTCGCTTAATATCTCGAGAAGATTTGATGAACAGACCGCCACAAAACTATACCGTATGTGAAGAACATTTTAGCACTTTGGATGTTCTAGTGGGAACGCATCGCAAGAAGCTAAAAGTCAATTCATTACCATCTCTTCATCTACCAGATTTACAAAAAAAAAATGTAGAAACGTTAACCGAAGCTCCGAAGTTGGTTGAAATCTGCACACAGACAGAAGAAAATACAACACTTTTAACTAGTGATAGTACTCAAACTTCCAGATCTCTTTCATTGGACACACCACGGAAAAGAAAACTAAAATCTGATCTTTCAGCATGTAGAAAAAAAATTAAATTATACGAAATTGATAATAAAACGGGATCATATCAAAGAGATCAATTCCATAAATTGTGTGACAAATTTCTGACGAAAGAGCTAGCTGTGTTGGTAAAAGCACAGACTCACTTAAAATTTATACCGGAAATAGATATAACCAAGATTATAAAATGTTTTGTTTAAATTTATATTATAACAGTCCGCAAGCTTACCGATTACTGCAAACTGCTATATGTCTCCCAAGTCCAAGAACATTAAACAAACATGGAATAGCAGTAACATCTAAAATAAATGATAGAATTATGTCAATCCTGAAAACTAAAGTTGATGCCATGAATGAAATGGAAAAGAACTGCTCAGTTGTTATTGATGCTATGAGTTTAAAGGCAAATTTATTTTATAACTTAAAGCAAGACAAAATTATTGGCTTTCATGAGGTCGATGGAGTACAATCACCCGAACCTGCAAAAAATGCTTTGGTTGTGATGGTTCGTGGGATATTTATCAACTGGAAGCAACCCGTGGGATTTGCATTACTCTCCGAATGTAGAAACTATGACGAGATAGCTAAATGGATTGACAAACTTTTGGAAAAACTATTTGAGATAGGACTTAACATTAGAATATTTGTCTCCGACATGGAATCTGATCTATTCAACGCTGCAAAAAATAGATCTGTTACCATAGAACGACCTTATTTCTTTATCAATAACAGAAAAATATATTATATTTTTGATCCACCACATCTCATAAAACTGGTTCGCAACAATTTGATTTCTTACGACTTTCATTTCGAGGATCGTGTAGCTAAATACGAGCACATCGTTCAATTTTATGAGAATGATAAACAGAAGAGCTTCAAACTTGCACACAAATTGACGAACAGCCACATCTATCCAACAAATTTTGAAAAGATGAAAGTTCGATATGCTACTTAACTTTTAAGTAATTCTGTTGCCGCTGGTATATCAACGTATGTGGACTTTAATTTCATTCAAGAATCCGGGAGAGACACTGCTGAACTTATAAAAAGGATGAATAATTTATTTGATGCATTAAACTCATCAAATCTTAATGATAATTATGAATATAGAAGAGCGTTTTGTGGAAAAGAATCGCAGATAACTTTCTTCAATGAAATGTTTCTTTTTTTTCAACATCTGAAGTTAATCAATCCGAAAAATGGGAAAAATGTTACTTCATCTGTTAAGTTTATATACGGCTTTCAAATAAAAATTACTTCTATTTTGCTGCTTTTTGAAGATTTAAAATCAGAAGGGTGCTCGTTTTTACTAACAAGGAGGCTCAATCAAGATGTGCTTGAGAATTTTTTTGGACAAATACGAACCAAAAATGGTCTGGCCACAGAACCCACGAGCAGACAGTTTATATATCTGCTTTTCAAAAATTTTTTTTTCCAACATCATAAAACCTCCAAAAGCAGGTAATTGTGAAGACGATTTGGGTAAACTTCTTATTCAGACCAGCGTGATAAGTCAACTGAATGATGAAACATCACCTACTGAGGAAAAAGAATCTCCGGGTATAAGCAATGAAGACTCAGATAACTATGTTCAAATTATGAGTTCAGAATATAATCAACTAGATATTACCGAAAAAAACTCGCTTTTTTATGTTTGTGGTTATCTTTTGAAGAAATGTGGCGAACGTCATAACGAGTGTCAAATTCTGAAATCTTATATCAAACCAAATCAAGCCGCCCATAACTTTAGTTCAGAAAGTCCCTACATGAGATACAGAGAATACAGCAAAGATACTGACCGCAGCTTACTAGTTGTACCACCAGATGATTTTGTACAATATGTCGAGAAAATGGATGAAATTTTTCGTTGTTGCTTTGAAAGAGAACATATAAACTGCAAAATAGCTGTATTAATTTAAAAAAAATTAGACAAAATCGGTTTTATAGTACCCTGTCCTTGTTTCCCAATAGTTTATTTAAAGAAGCTATTCATTAGAATGAGAATTTATTATACTATAAAATTTAATAATAAAGCATTCCGAACATGTCGTAGTAGACGAAAGTATTTTTCAGTAAATAATTTGTAATTGTGTAAAATAAAGATAATTTTTTCATGTACATAGTGGTTTTTTAACTATCGTCACACGCATTTTCGGATTAAATAAAACCCAGTAAGTACTATGCGTTTCAACTTGGAAAAGGATGACCTTGGCCCTATATTAGAATTCTCTCATACCTCATGCACGCTTTTCTAATACTTACACGCTCTTAAATAAACAATAATCATATGAAAATAACATGAACAAGATAAATATTATTGAAAAATAATTTGCACAAAATATTTTTTTTTGTTAAACTTAACTGGCGTCACAATATGGTGGTCATCTCATCCTTAGTTGAAACGCATAGTGCGATGCGCAGTCGCCGACTTGATCAGGCATCGGCGCCACATATATACGCCATGCAGCGCGTCGCTTGCGGCGTCCACCGCCCTTCCGACAAGGACCGAACGAAACGTTTTCGTCTTTCCGCTCACGCCAAAACTTGTAAAAGGTTATGCGATATTGACCACCGCTGGTGTCCTGAAATACAGACCTCGAGCCTAGTTTAGGCACCAGTCTCCCACAATATTAAATAACAACTGTGTATTTTCGCACTACTTGTAATTAATTTGTTTTGTTATATTGTGGCGAGAGAATAAATGATTATTATTATTATTATTGACAAAGCTCACAAGTTGTTGTGTATTAATCTGTATTAATATAAAACTGTTCCGTGATAAAAACGATCTTCTTTTACTAGTATTAACCGAAGCCATGAGATTACCTATTTAAATTTTATTTGTAGTTTAGTTTTAACTGGATTGTTTGATCACTACAGAACACAGAATCAGATGTTTTAATAAACACAGTTCAGTTTAAAAACATTAAGAGTGACAACCCTAATGCTGTAGTGGAGCGTAGGTATTTATTTCTACAACTAGGCCTAGTTTCCATACTGTCCATATTTATACTGTGCCGCCGTCGTGAGATATAACATACCCGTATTCAGTCTCTAAGTATGCAGACTGCTCTCAGCATCCCAATCATTGTTTCAGAAATCCATTAAACATCAAAGAAAGATTTTTAATTTAGTGCTCTCAACCTAGTATTAAGGTCAAAACATCACTATTCTGAAAGTTCTCTTGATTACCATTAATTCTAAAATCCATTGGTAAACCTTTCCCTATATCAGATAAAGTCGCCAACAAAAAATCACCCTCAAAGTGTTCACTTCAATGAGATTTCTTGGGTAAATAAAAATGTTTGGAAACTTTTGAGAATTTCCTTTAAGAGTTAAGTGTTTGTTTGCCCGTCAATCCTTCGTGGCATGGCGGTTCAAGAATTCGGCGAGTGGACTTTTACTTAATTAATTTTAGCATTTTACTTTGTCATTTATTGGTAAGCTTGATAAATTTCTTTACCTAGAAAGTCTTGTGAATTCCGATCAAGTATTTTTTGGACATCTTAATTTGTTTGTAAAAAAACTGGGTATTGTATTGATGGCTAAAATTAAGAAATATTCAAATGTGTTTTTTTATTTAGATGCTGATAAATCAATGACTTTATTAATTAAGTTATTTGTGTTAATATCGAAAATATTTTACTGTTTTTGGATTTATTACATGCCCATCTATTTACATTCCCATTAGTTACATTCCGACAATGGTTTGTTTTTTTAAATATCCGGTACGAAAGGGGCAATAAAATCTAGATAAAGTAATTATTTCATGTAAAATACCTAAGCTTATTAAATGCTCAAGAATAATTACAATTTAGAAAAAGTCAAGTTAGCTATGTAAAGTCACTAAAATTTATTTGTTTACCACGTTTGACCATAACAAATTATAACTAAGCTAACCCTTAGTTATAATTTGTTAAGGTCAGAAGTGTAAGTGACATTCAACCTTCATGAAATTATTAAAACTCATACAGTCAGAAAGGAGTAATAGTCCCTATACTATAGGAGCTATTTGACTTTACAAAAACGTGAACACTTAAATACCGAAAATCTAGAACCTAAGCTAATCCTTTAAAACCACCCGTAACCTCAATCATCATCACATTTTTTTATTGTAAATAGGGTTGCACTTGACCATTATCTCACCTGATGGTAAGTGATGATGTGGTCGAAGGTATAACACGCTTGCCAAGAAGTAATCTATTAAATCTTGACTTACAAGATTAAAAATATTAATATATACAATCTCTGGGGATTGTAGCTAAATAAATAGTGCAGTAGTGGTGTAGTTGTTGAATATTTCATTTCATGCAATGGCGCCCCATACATACCTGCAACAAAGAATAACGAATTAATTTGAATCATTTCAGCATTTATTAGTAACATTTTAAAACATAAACAAAAAATGGCTGAACACTTTAATTAAAACTAAAACACCACTTAACCACTTCTTTGCGATAAGAAAAGTAAATAGTATCCAACTGCAAAGCAAAGGACTCCCTTCCTTATATCGATTTTACTGTCTTTAGCCATCTCAGAATTGGACTGAGGAAGTATGAATGTTATTTTAACTATAAGGTAGGTACTTAATACCAGTCTTGGTCAGCACTTTCAGCAAGGGCAATCATAAATTCAACCCTTAAGTGTTGCAAGGTTCTCTCTCAATTCCCAATCAATATTTCAAAACTCCATTAGTGCACCCATTGTATTTTTAAAAACTTGTTTATTACATCTATGATTAATCCTTTAACTTTAAGCTATAATAACAGAGTTGTTTAGCACTTTCAACTCGAGCAACCATGACATCAAAATCATAATCTCACGATGGCGGATGAATCGTAACAATAATGACTCTTATTTCGACGTCATTAAAGACATGTAATCCGCCTTCGTGAGATACAAAATACCCATATTCCGCCTCAAAGTAGGTATACCTATAGGCTGCTCTCATCATCCCAATCATTGTTTCAGAGATCCATTAACCATCAAAAAAAGATTTTTAATTTAGTGCTCTCAACACAGTTGCAGTATTAAGGTTAAAACATCACTATTCTGAAAGTTCTATTGATTACCATTAATTCAAAAATCCATTAGTAAACCTTTTCCTATATCAGATAAAATCGCCAAGAAAAACTATGCCGTACTTCCAGCATAAAATAACCGTCCAAGTATTCACTTTAATGAGATTTCTTGGGTAAATAAAAATGTTTGGAAACTTTGAAGAATTTCCTTTAAGAGTTTTGTTTGTTTGCCCGTCAATCCTTCGTGGCATGGCGGTTCAAGAATTCGGCGAGTGGACTTTTACTTAATTAATTTTAGCTTTTAACTTTGTCATTTATTAGCTTGATATATTTCTATATCTAGAAAATCTTGTGGATTCCGATCAAGTATTTTTTTTGGGACTGCTCAATATGTTTTTTAAAAAAACTGGACTTTGTATTGATGACTAAAATTAAGAAATATATAAATGTGTTTAAGGGTTCCGTACCCAAAGGGTAAAAACGGGTCCCTATTACTAATACTCCACGATCCGTTTGTCTGTCTGTCTGGCTTTCTGTCTGTCTGTTACCAGGCTGTATCTCATGAACTGTGATAGCTAGACAGTTGAAATTTTCACAGTTGATGTATTTCTGTTGCCACTATAACAACAAACACTAAAACATATATTTAAGTGGGGCTCCCATACAACAAATGTGATTTTTTTGCCATTTTTTGAGATAATGGTACGGAACCCTTCGTGCGCGAGTCCGACTCGCAATTGGTCGGTTTATTTAAATTAGATGCTGATAAATCAATGACAACATTAATTAAGTTATTTGTATTAATATCCAATATATTTTACTGTTTTTGGATTTATTACATTCCGATTTATTTAGATGCAATTATTTACATTCCGACATTGATCTGTTTTTTTAAATATCCGGTACGAACATAGGAGTATTTTAAAATCTAGATAAAAACATTATTTCATGCATTTAAATACGCTTATTAAATGCTCAAGTATAAATACAATTTAGAAAAAGTCAAGTTACTTATGAAATATACAGTCATCAAAATTTATTTTTTTACCATTTTTGACCATAAAAATTAGAACTCATGGTTGGTGAAGTGCAAGTGACATTAAACCATCATGAATTTATTGAATCTCATACAGTCAGGGAGGAGTAATAGTCCCTATACTGTAGGAGCTATATGACTTTACAAAAACGTTTACACCTAAAACCCGAAAATCTAGAACCCCAAAGGTAATTCTTTAAAGCCACCCGTTACCACTATATGTCTAAAAACTAGCAACAAACAGTCAAACGGTGATTATTACAACCGGCAGAGCAGAAAAAAATAGAGAAAGAGCCGGTACCAAGTGCGGTGCGTCGCTCAAAAAATGCTTAGTTACATTTAGCTGCCAGTCAAAAACAATTTGGAATTTGTGCCTGCACCTCATAGACCTCCATACTATTTGACTGTACAGTAATATCAACATCCTATATCTTACAAAAGTCTAGAATCTCAAAGCTAACCCTTTAAAACATACCCCCGTAACCTCGATACGTCTGAAAACTAGAAACGAATGGTTAAACAGTGATAATACAACCAGCGAAGGATAAATAATTAGAGAAAGAGCCAGTTCCAAGTGCGGTGCGTCACTCAAAAATTGCTTACTTAGTTTTAGCTGCCAGTCAAAAACAATTTGGAATTTATGCCTGCACCTCTTAGACCTCCATACTATTTGACTATACAATAATATCAACATCCTATATCTCACAAAAGTCAAGAACCCAAAGCTAACCCTTTAAAACCAACCCCCGTAACCTCAATACGTCTGAAAACTAGAAAAGAACAGTCAGACAGTGTTATTACAACCAGCAGAGGAGAAATAATTAGAGAAAGAGCCGGTTCCAAGTGCGGTGCGTCGCTCAAACAATGCTAACTTACATTTAGCTGCCAGTCAAAAACAATTTGGAATTTGTGCGCGCGGAGGGTCCGGGCGGCGCGCTGGGAAAATTCTACTCGCATAGAGCTGTTAATACGTCTTGATTTTGAAATAAGTTGTGAAATAAAGTTGAAGAAAACCATGTTTCATGAACATGGAAGTGGAATCGACCATGAACGATAATAAGTTATTCGAGAACTAATTCATAGGTATCACAGAAAATTAATAGTGGGCCAATGAATGTCAATAAAATTAAAGTTTCTTCTTAAAAACCTACAATGTTACAATCTGTTACAATGTTATCAAACAAAAAAAGGAGCGAGTTTATAAAGATACTAGCTGTTCCCCGCGGCTTCGCTCCCGTCAACTGGTCATCTACCTACCCTATCCTACTTTCCTATCTACCAACCAAATAACCGCTCTACCCTACCTACCTAGGTACCTCTCTACCCTACCTACCTACCCTACCTACCTACCTACTCACCAACCCTACCCTACCCTACTCTATCCTACCCTACCAACCCGCCCTACTCTACCTACTGACCCACCTACCGTTCCTACCAACCTACCTACACTACCAACTCTACCCTACCCTACCGTACACTACCTATATTTATTTTTCATACTTAAAGTAGTCTATGTGTCCTTTCTCAGGATGTCATCTATCTCCTTGCCAAATTTTCATTGAATTCCGTTCAGTTGTTTAGGTGTGAAAAGATAACAGACAGACAGAATTACTTTCGAATTTACAATATTAGTACGGATTGCATTTTTTTTTATATCTATTTGGAAGTTAGGTTAACTTGAAATAATATGTACTATGAAATTCATCAAAATATTTTCGTTCTAGCAGCTCTATAAAAATACAAATAGTTGACGTTACAACGGCCGGGTTGCTACTATCCATCATTTCCTCCATCCACTCGCCGGGTTAAGCACATAAGTGACATTGACGCCAAACCACCCGGCCACACTTGAGCTCTCATCCTAAAACAAATTAAACGTACATTCTTCCACTGTTGGGATCATATAAAATTGGACGGTCAATGGACATTTTTGCGGGCACGTCATACCGTGTTACGGTCAGGTAAATGATGTTACGATTTTGATTTGAACGGAGACTGACAATTGTAGTTATGACGGGTATAAAATTAGGTGAAGGAAAAGTTTCATACAGAAATGTAATTTTGGACGACCTTAATATGGAAACAAAACAAAACAAGCGAGCTGAAGATTGCAGTTGCGAAGCCAGGAGACGACTCAGGAATATATTTTTTTTTATTTTTATTTCCGTAAATCTTTAGATGAATAGAGGAAAACCTTTTCCATTTTAATCGTGTTGTGACAGTTGTACTTTGTAGGTAGACTGATAGAATACCAATAATAGTATTATTTCTGTATTATATTTAGTCTTTTGTGAATATAACACACATTAGTAACCACTAAGTGGGAAATAACAAGGCCTTCTTTACATCCATTCACATAATTACACTCATTATTTCGTAACACGGCAGTATTACGGCCATTATTGAGTACAAAAGAATAATAAAATGTCGAAGAGGTCGTCACTGTATTTTCTTGGACATTACTGAATCAACAAGCAGATGTCTCGTATTAAAAACTTTTTATATATTCAACCTTCTTCGTTCCTACCAGTCTATTTTACTTTTTAATTTAAAAAAAGAAAAATAAAATGCTGATTCGAAATTCAAAATCAAATTTATATAATGAGCCACTCAACAAGAGACTATCGTTGTTTTGCACAAAGGAAAAAATTGTAAAGTTCATAAATTGAGTCATTATAAATTTCTCAAAAGGGCGTTAAATTGCAGAATTATAATAATGGCTACCATACGGTGGCGGGCAAACGATCACCGTTTCGTACTTGTCCATGTAAAACTTGATTACTAATGAGTAAGTCTATAAATATCCTGTTTGAATATAAAAACATAATCATGATAACATTATGACATCAGTTGATTATTTTTACGCAAGGTTCAATAATTTACTTTTTTAGAAAACAATTTAATTCTAAAAATAAATTACAACCAGCTATTGTTTAAAATGGAAGATTTGGTTTTGCAACCTGCGTCAGAGCAATGCATGGCAGATTTGGTGGTTGAACATTACAGTTTTTACTTGATGAGCCAGAATTAGAATCATATCGATCTCCTAGTAATCCATTGATTGTGAAGTAGGCACCTATAATGATGTAATATACAATAAGAATAATAATTTTATGATACTGCCTAGGAGTCTTTAAGGCAAGAGTGAATAGGTTACTTTTAGGCAAGCTTGCTTCACTTTCGACAACATCATCACTTACCATCAGGTGAAGTAGTGGTCAAGCGCGAGCCTACCAAAAATAATAATAAAAACACTCATTTTGCTTAAAATGTTAGGAAGCCGAGAGAAGTGCCAATTTCGAGCTTGAATAGTTTTACCGCGTAAGTTTTACGTCTGTTTTTAATTTTATTTAAACTTAGTTACAATTTTAAGTTAACTATCGTCATGTAAGAATCAATAACCATCGCCGGAGCTTTTCTGCACCCTAATATATAGCAAAGGTCCTAAACTTGTAATAACGATGCAAAAATTTTAATCTTGGTCGATGCTGGCTCCATTGATCCACGATCTGCTCTCGAACGATGCCAGTGGAGCGTTGTTGATAAATGATCCGGACGGCTGGGACAATGCTCCGTGTAGATTCTTTTGTTGATCCCACACTTTTTGTGTCCGCTGATGTTGCTGTGATGTGACCAAACGTGATGTTTACGTGTTATGCTGTATCGATTTGTGTCCTGTTCAGTGGTGTTATGTTGGAAGCTAGCTTTAGGAAAATTGATCTAATTTCCGTATTAACGAGCACTAGTTGAAAACTAGTGAAACTAACTAGTTGAAAAGTTAAGTGATTCCTAAATAACAACGCAACAGACTACATTTAAGTGAAGAGACAACTCAGAAGTATCAATCTACTGGATGCTAAAAGCATATTGAGAAATTAAATAGTTTATAAAAACGCTTAGGCAGATACCGAAAGTTCTGCCTGACAAAGTAACGTGGCTAAGCATTTTGTAGTTGCAATGCCAACGAAGCAACGACGAACCAAAGATCGAAGAAAGATAGCTGGATCAAATTTACATGAACTTCTTTGATTTGCTCTTAATATAAGATACAACAATAGTTTGTGTATGTAGGTGCCGCATTTTTATCTTTATCTGTATCAACAGTTGATTGAGATTTGTTTCCATACGTGACGGAAAGACAGATCGTTGGATTTAGCCGTACAGTAGAATCAAGCCAATGTTTGCGAATTATTGTAGCCTTAGGGTGGGGAATGTCCCAATATATGCTACAAGTGTTCTTTAAGTCAAGAGTGAATAGGTTACTTTTAGGCAAGCGTGCTCCACCGTCGACCACATCATCGCTTACCATCAGGTGAGATAGTGGTCAAGCGCGAGCCAATAACATATAAAAAAAAAAAACTAACTTCAAAATCGCACGATACTTTAAGATCTTCATTTGCCGAACCCTGAATTCATTTATTCACAGCTTCAAATGACAATACAATATTAATTAACATTATCAAGAGCAATGGATACTTGCTCTAAAAATAAATGCCGTGTTCGAGCACTATAATTTTAAAATCTTGAACATCAAAATAAAAATTATTGCCCAACAAAGTCTAAAATTATTTTTAAGGTGTTTTAAAAGCAATAAAAAGGTATCGACACTGAACATGAAGAAACATCAAACAGAATTCCTATCACAGTGATTTGTCATGAGCAATAAATCCGGCTCCCTCTTTAATACTAATTGGTCGTAATGTTTAATTATAAATTGTAATTTATGGGTGATGATAACTACCCACTTTGATGGTACGAAAGTGATCAAAGTACCTATAGTATGTACATGTGTAAGTGAGCGTCGATAAGACTGAGTTTGGACGTAAATAAATTAAGAATTTATTTCATGAATTAGTGGATGCTCTATAAAAATATAAATCTAAGCGTAAACAGGTCTTGCCTGTTCAGCTACTTATGAAATGGAATTTGAAATGAAGCATGCAATTTATAGTGTTTTAAAAAAACGAACCAGGACAACTTAGGTCTCTACTTCTGGGGGTCTTTAAGTCAAAAGTGAATATGTTACTTCTAAGCAAGCGTACTCCACCGTCGACCACTTCATCACTATAACATCAGGTGAAACAACAGACATACATCTAACTAGATGTCGCGATTATATGTACTTCGCGTGCCAAAAAACGGAGTAAAGTTACGATAAATGATCGTAATGTGAGCTTTTCACTTAGCAATATCGGCTCCGGAAATCCACCGAAATCTAGAAAAATGCCTTTTTATGCCATATTGAGCTGTAAAGAATATATAGAAAAAGTTGGCCGAGGCATTGGAAATGTTTTCTTTCATTGGTAAGTAAACTTGGTTTTAAATTGTTTGTGAAAAAGTGGCACGCTTGGTTTTCATACAGATGGAGGGACTTGCGTTATCTATTTAGATTTATGTCTTTGTGTCAGACAGTGGTCATTTGGTCAAACGCGAGCCTATCGTCAATAAAAAACGTTGGTATCATTAGCAACAAAAACGATTTACAAATCAATATAATATGTAGGTAGTATATACATATTTTTTAGATACAATAGTACATACTACACCCACACACATCCTTGTTTGGCTATCTGAATACATTCTACCTTCAGCTACTTTGTGAGAGACAGATATTATGATTGATTTTGACAAGCTCATAATGTCGTCCGCACCCGACTTTGCCTCAAACATTTTTTGTACTTATATGACTCACTATTTTCTAAACCTTATTTAGTCGATTCGTACTAAAGGTAAATACTATAGTGGCATTCAAATATCCATTAGGAGGTTACTTTTGATCCGTCTTCAATGAGAGCTGGCTCGTTCGGCGTTAGGATTAATTAGACCCGTCATTCAAGCTACGTATTCAATGCATGGACGGACCAACTTAGATTTGCCGTTGGCGAACCGAATTTTGAAGTCTGGAGATCATTAGAGCGCTAATATTAATGGTCATTTCGAACAACGATCAGTATCAGAATCGCTTTTATATCTTGGTTTGTAACGCTAAGGTGTGTTCGTTACTAAACCAAAATGTTCTTGTTTTGATTGGATTGGTAACAAAGAGTTTTTTATAGATTGAAAGTGGAATAAAACTGAATCGTTAGTAAATAACTTCATTTGTTTTTTACGATTTAAAGTTATTTTTTTTGTCATTTTTCTTATTGAAATTGTAATTAGGCTTAATAATCAGGAAAATAAGTAACATCTATCGAAAATGTAAAATAATAACGAGTACTTTTTAGGTACCTAAATAAGATTTGTTGAAGTATCTACTATAAAGCAAAATAAAGATGTATCTTCTTAAGGAGACGACTAACGCCAACGACCTTGAGGGAACAAAACGCGCACTCGTTTCACACCCGCGCGACCCAAAATTTTGTAGTTTATTGAACTTTTCTTATTATTCTATAAGTTTTAAAAAAGCTTCAGATCAAAATGTAGATAATTAAATTGTCTTTGAGATGGTGTCGATTTGATAGAATACGCCCAGCGGTTTAGGCGCGATTGTCGTGTTTGTGTGCATTTTAGACATAACTTTACAAATTAATTACAACATGTTATAAGAATAAAACTCAAAATTTTCTTAGATCAAATTATTAAGAAAATGGTCTTATGTAACATATATTTTTTCTAAAAAATTACAACTAGCCGTTTTGACGTGATTCTCATTTTAAAATCAGCTACTCAGGGGTATCTGCGCCTTAATAATTGAATGTGTATTTAAAAAAATACATTTTGAGGCAAATTATTAAATTACTTATGTGATAGATAACATATTCTCTAATGATGTTTGTACTCATCAAAAAACCACAGAATTATTCTGCTGAAAGCTCCGTATTTATTACATTGATATTACCGCGGTCTAAAGAAAAAAAAAATGAAAAATATTGACTTTGATTAGAACAAAATAAAACTTTGTTATGTTTACATTTTGTTTTAAGATAAAATAACGTCGACTTACCAGGGTTTTAGGTTAACTTATGGCCAAAAACAGACATATATACAAGGAAATGTCGTCAGTTCTTGTAGAATATGCATCTTTATTCCTTAATTCGTAATACTTTTACGCAATAAAACTGTATTTATAAAGGAAAAACTAAAAAACACGAACTAAACACAGGCAGCCATCTTGGCTAAATGCCCGCCGCGCATGCGTAGTCCAAACTTACCCCTGTATGGAGGGATGATTGTGTATGTCTCTCTTTCTCGCACAAGGGGTCGGTGAGCTTTTTGTCTCTGTTCCGCGAACTCTATTGTTATTCTCTATTCAAAAGGCACGAGGGTCGACTTTCTAATGCTAGGGCGACGAATGTAGTGAAGTTAGTTACAAATGCAAGTTGTCAAATTATACCATTTTTAAATCTAAAAATCTTATTCCCGTTTACGCTAACACTAGAAAACACCTAAATGAACACCAAGATGTTTTTGCACTGTTGGATTTTCGGCTCTAAACGCTAAGCTAAGCGTTGAAAATTCTACAATAGCTTTGCTTTTATTGAGGCTCCATGTCATCTAGTGTTAGCTAAAACTTTAGACTTTATTATTTTCATCCTTTAAAAAATAAAAGGTATTCAAGGTTTATTGTGATGTTATTAACTATAGCTCAATATTAGGCGAAATCGCAATACACATGGTATTTTTAAGTGAGTTAGGTATGAACAATGACCACTAACCAGGTAGGTAAACGAGCATCTGCCTGACTGACCCACGCACCCGTACAGAAAAAGACCACGGAATTGTTAACTTCTTTCGATACAAAATGTGTTAGTCAGTCTTTAAATTTTGCTGTGATATTTGTTGTTTAGTGATGTGAAAGATAAAGTATTTATTGTCACAAAAATTGACATGACATTACATAAATTATGCTTAAACTAAGCCCAATATAGTATAATTAGATAATTTTTAGTCTTTCTAACGACTTTTCGTTTACTTAATAATATTCTTCTCGGATAGCCATCACAGCAAAGGTGCTAATTTGAAAATCATTTCACTACTTTCTGTTTTTTTTCATTTAATATTTTAATGTCTTGGTCAAAGAAAAGATGGGTGTTTTGTCTGACGTATGATATGACAAATAAGGGAGTCAGTGATAGTGACGAAAAAATAGAATCGAAGAAGAAAACGTATAGTGCCGGCTTGCCGGGTAAGCACGGCCTCCGTGGCTTGCGTCACGCATTTTATCACGGTTTTTGCTCCCAAACTACACACCCGCGCTTCTCGCTGCTCGCCAACTCGTATCTAGATTCTAGCTCTACTCGATGCTCGCTGATCGTCGGTGGTGGGACTAGTGCCTTAGGCATAATGTTAACTATAAGCCCAGGTTTCCTCAAGATGTTTTCTTTCACCAACATCTTGTTGAATGTTCAAATCCGTGCCATTGGTCACCAAAAATTTTTAATGAGCTAGAAAATAATCCAAGGGCTGAAGTGCTTTAACAGACTGTCTCAGATGCAGAAAATGAAACAAAGGCATCATCAAAAAAATAGAAGTACCGATTCAGCGGCATTGTCAATAGACCGATAATAGGATCACCAAAAGGAATAACAACAAAAAAGCAAGTCTTAAATCTCTAAAGAATAAAAACAATGACTAAAAACAACCATAGAAGCCCAATACTTAAACCGATCAAAGCTAGCCGACCATAACAGGATTACTCAGCAATTTTTTTCTAAAACCTTTTCCAAAGTCGATGAACAGTCAAAACATGTCAAATTTACTGCCAACATTTGCACATTCACTACTGATCCCTGGAGACTTGTGTTTACACTTCGGACCCTTTAAACTATGTGAAAGGGTTACATTGTTAACGATTATCCCATTGTTGTTAAACGTTAATTTTAAACGGATCTGTTGACTCCTGTTACTGATGCTCCTGGTTAGACGTTTGGAGCAAACTTTTAAGCTTACTTTGTACACTTTTTTTCTAGATTTCGAATGTATTGTTACTGTTTATAAATGTGGTTTATGTGGAATTGTGTTTACCAAAATTTTGGCCTGTGCAAAATCTGTCTATGGGCGTATCGTGAATATTCCTTAATCTGTAGCTATACATAAAGTTTTTACTTTAGGTGAGTATAGACTAGAGCATTCACATGTAACAGAATATCGAACATTCGCTGTTTTTAAATTTACTCGAACCACTCTTCGAACAAGGCGCTTGATGTTTTGTTACAACCCGATTTAAAAACCCACGAGCGTTTTGGTGTATAATTTTACTGAGCAAAAGAACAAGCGCGGGCGACGTGGAGTGGGGTCGGTAATGAAAGCAAGCTACAAAGAAATGTAACAGGTAAATGCTCACTCGCCTCGCGCATTACGTCGAACATTCGCAAGAACGTTACATGGCAATGCTTTAGGAAACTGAACATTTGTCTGTATTGTACCATTCTTAAGAACGTTACATTATATTGTAATGTTCGTGAAAATGCTCTAGTATTTAATCAATTTTATGCATGAAATGAAGTTTCCTTGAATAGTGCCCAACTTTTCGACATTTGAAGACACATACGCACACTGCAATCTATACACAAGAAGAATACGTGAACTATACTACACGGTAAAAAAAACCTGTGCAGCTGGCGCTGTGACCTCACTCTGATGTTGGACTGTCGGTTCTCTGCCCTTTCGCCGAAAATGGTTTGCCAGATTTTCACTTGACAAATAACGTGTCGCAGAATTTTATTTCGCCGAATTATCATTTGCCAATTTTTCATATAATTTTGTTTTATTTCCCAAACTCACAGTTACCTACTGTACGTTTGGCCTGCTTTTGAGATTGACACTTTTTAAAATGCCAACTTTTAAGTAGCAAAATGTTTTAATTTGCGTAATATTTATCTAGTTGTTTATTGTTTCCCGAATCTAGCAGGGTTTCGTTTAATAATTATGTAACCTAACATAATCATCCTCCTTCGAACCTAACCTGTCCGTGTCGGGGTGCCCTACTCTCACGAGCTCGCATCGCTTGACAGTGTAACAGTGTATTGTTACACTGTCAAACGTCATTCGTCTAATAGTTAAATGAATAACATAATATGATAAATGTCCCAAACGTTTTGTGTCATTATAATAATCAGCTTAACAATAATTCTACCAAATGAAACGTTGTCATACAAAAATTTGCTAATCGTTAGTTGTCAAAGTGCAACATCGGCGAAACGTTGGTTGGCAAGTGATAATCTGCCAAACAATTTTCGGCGAAAAGGCAGGATACCTGGACTCTCGCTATTGGCGCACAATCCGAACGCGGGGCGCCACGTACAGATTTTTATTTTGAAATACATGCGGACTAAAAAAAATGGGTGAGGAACTTAGTTCTTCACGGAGGTTCATACTGGCAGGGAATTCCGCTCCACACCACACACTTCACTTGTTCCTGAAGTGTCTCAAAATAAAAGATTGCAATCACATTATGTATGATCAACTACTGTTTATTCAAATAAGGTGAGAATGAATCAAAAAACAAATATTCTATAATCAGGAATCATGACTCCTCTTTATTAATAGCGCCTTTTATTGACTAGAGAAGTTCAAAAATATTTTTAATCTATAAATAATCAATCTTACAACGAAATATAATAAGCTACTTTATTTTTAAAATTTATGGTAGAGTTAAATAGGAACATTTTCACTAAAGTTTATTGATATATACATTATTATAACTATAACACATTAGGTCGCTGCATACGGGACGGCGGTAGAAAGTAGATAGGACGGAGACGGAACGCGATGTTATGTAAATTTGGAGAAGAGTTTAATGTATACGCACGATCAATATCAATAAATTTTTCCTCGACAATTTTGTTAGCTTGGTAAATACGACAAGTGCTTCACTACTTAATTCTCGCACCGTGCACCGTCTGTGACGTATGCTCTTTCGTATTTTAACAAAACTGAACGTCCCGTTCCGTCCGGATTGAAACACGTTACGTATGCAGCGACCTTAATACTAAAACAGAGATGTATTATGTTAGGATACAAAAACAGATAAATTAAACAAAATCAAGAGGAACTCGAGAAATCAATGGAAAACCAGCCAAGATCGATTCAGATGGCCATCATATTGCGGTCAATTTTACAAATTGAAAAATGTTTCAAGTGCACGTTAATCAGTAATCTAATGGGATGTATTTATCAATTTGGTACAAAAAAGGTATGCAATTAAATTAATCAAAATTTAATTGCATACCTTTTTTTGTACCAAATTATAATAAATTATTAATAAATAAATTATTCGAATCAATCGATAGAACCAGCTATGATGGATTAGGATGGAAACAATTTTGCGCTCAATTTTACAAACTGAACATTATTTCAATAGTAAGTAATCAACAGTAATTTAATCGGTTTAACCAGCCATTTTGAAATAAATAAGAAAAAAAAATCTAAGAAATGAACATTCAAGAGTCGCCAGCGAACAATCGATAAGAATCATGACAATATCGATACTACAGTAACGTCAGTCTAATTATCAATAGATGTGACATGTAAAAAAATCTTTGACCAATTTATTTAATGATGTTCCTTTTAAGTTTTTAATATCAATTCAAATGAAGATATCATAAAATCATGAATAACGGAAACTTGTAACATTACGGATCGTTCATCAATGAACATAACTAAAATTAAACTTAAAAAAAGTTATTCTTACGATCACATTTTCATCCCTTCATAAGGCGGCATCATATAGTTATGTGGTGGCATTGTTGCTGCCATGTGAGGTGGCATATTCGATTGTGCAGCGTTCACGTGATAGTTGGGATAATCCCCTGGACCAGGCATAAGCTGCCTTGTATCCATATACTCTGGCATACCACCCAACTTCGTCGCATTTATATCATCAACACCATAAGGATCCGGTGACGAAGTCAGCTTTCCATCTTTCTTAGCTTTCATTCTTCTATTCTGGAACCAGATTTTGATCTGACGTTCCGTCAGCCCCAAAGCATGAGATACCTCTATTCTTCGCCTTCTGGATAGATATTTGTTGAAGTGAAACTCTTTCTCCAATTCAAGAGTTTGGAATCTTGTGTAAGTTTGCCGTGTCCGCTTTGAACCTTCCTTTTTGTCATCACCTGTAATGAGAGAGAAATCATGATTAGAATCAGGTTTTACACCAATACATAAACATGATGCGTGTATTCCCTGAAGGGTATGACAGAAATGTTCTTGTACGTTGTATGTTGTTGTACCTACAAGAACAATAACAACACAAACAGAACATACATAAACTAACAGAAATCATCATTAACAAAACAATGAAATCAAAGTGCGAGGATAAATATATGAATAAATGAATCGTTGATTGATAAAAATTAGACTTACCACCGCCATTGCTCTTCATCCACGGATAAAACGCTTGCGCATCTTGCGCATCGGCCATTTTGTTATCTGCGTAATCCGCATTGTCCCCGCCTGCTTCGACCCTCGTCACGTCCTGACAGGGTTCCGCGGAATCCTGTGATGACTGTGCGCCTTCCGCCGCTCCACCCACTGCATCTTTCTTGATTGACGTTTGACCCTCAGCGCTTTCGAATCCACCATGAAATTGCGACAAATTGCATTTCTTTTCAGCAGGTTTATTGTTTTTTTCCCAATCGCTCACTTCTTCTGTGATCATCTGCTGTAACTGTTCCTGCGTAAATGATTTCTCACATTTTACGTAGTACGGTGATGAAATTTTGCCTTTAGGTTGCGTTAGTAGCGCTCTTAAGTTTGGTGATTCTTCTACTTCAGGTGTGGGTGATTTGAAATTACTTGATGCACTTTGCGGCGATCCGTAATTAGTATCAGAAACACTACATTCACCAGGCGAATTGATGAATTTAACGTCATCTGGTTTTTCCACACTATTTTGATTAATTGCATTCATTCTTTGTTCATACCCGTAGTTTGCCTGTTGCTGTTGTGCATAGTAGCTCATTTGCCTCCATCTGTTGATCATTTCCATGTTAGCATGATTCCCATTGATGTAGTTTGTATGGTAACCTTGCCAAGCAGTTGGTTCCGTTTTCACAACTGCTTCACTTTGGTTCTGTTGGTACATTTTTCCATAGCCCGCACTTAACACATTAGAATATTCACAGTTTTGAGGATAGTAAGTGTTCTGATAGTTGTAATACTGGGATGGCATCGTTGGGTATTGCAATCCATTTTGTTTGGTTTGTATCGCACTCTGAGCTTTCACTTCTGCAAGATTGTTCCACATTTCACTAGCACGATTAGTAGTAGCCGCTAAGGACATACTGGTTCCGTCACTGACACTGATTTCGTTACACTGATTTCATATAATTAACACTGAAACTGGACCGTGTAGGAGACGGCGAACCGTCGCCGGAGTTGTCTGCGAAACGAATGGTGTAAGTGCACACAGGCGGTGAGGCGGCACGACCCTAACAAATGTAATACTTTTATATGACCTAAAAAAAGTTTGGGGTACTCTCAACAATAGAGTCCCTATTGTCCCTCTGCGAAGTTGTAAACCCGGGTGCGCTATCTCGTTCTTTTGTTAGTTCATCTATTGTATGGGAAAGAGAGGGGTATACATGGTCCGATTGGCGGAACATTTTGCAAATATCCCGTAAATGTTTACAAAGCCAATATTTCCAATAGTTGGTATGTGTGTGCGCGTAGGCACGAGTAGATCATTGATTGTGCTGAGACTGTGTGTGTGAGAGAGGGAGTATGGATTGATTTCTATTATTGGTTTAGTGTAAAGCCGCGTATGTGTGTCACTGTGCTGCAGTGGCGATTGCATTTTATACGGGGTGTTCTGGTAAATTCTATTGATATAATTATTTTTTAGAAATAGATTTTACATTAATAACATATTGTAGTATTTTCTGTATAAAATTCTATTACATATGTGATTATTATAAGTAGGTACTTATTTTAATAGTGATTCTATTATGAGCAACTAAATTAAATAATTGACGTTTTCTACGACACTTTTTTATCATGAATATATTAACACAATAGTTTCAGGCTCACTTTTACATCAGTATCCTAAAATTAATCTGAAAAATTGTTAAACGCGTGTTAGTTGCTATCGTTGTTTGGCTGAATTTTCAATAGCCCATTGCATCATTTGACTTGCATTTTAATTGTGACACATTGACCATTTCTGTCTAGAAACCAGGTGTTTGTGTAGCAAGTAATAACATAACAAATACCTACCTATAAGCAAGGCAGTAACCAAAGGTACAAGTTTAGTTGGATTAGTCCGATTCTGGCTAATAGTATTTTTAAAGTTCGAAAACGAAACGACGTGCTACAGCAATAAAACCAGTCTTTAAGAGTCCCCTAAAAATCCCAGTCACAAAACAAAACCACCCTGTATGAACCCAGGCCTGACTTAGAACATAACTCATCTCGACGTGTAACAGTTCAATCGGGGGTCGCGACAATAGCGCAGCATGCGACTGTGCGCGTGCGACGGTTGCGACGCGATTCTGCGATTTTAATGTCGCTGATGTTTGAAGTAATTAATTTATTGCAGCTTTAAATTAAGTAGGATTGTTTAATTTGAGAAACTTCTGGTCTATAGTATCATCAGATAATATTTAAGAGAAAAGTTATTGGAGATTTATGACACAAAAGTTTTAATTAAAAATTGTAAACCGATCATTTAAAAAATATAATGAACAAAAGAATGAATTCGTAGATTGCCATGATTGTAGATATTGTTAGGTTACAGTTCGCAGTCGTTCAGTTTTCAACCTTATGACTGTAAAAATAAGAGCGAAATTGGTTGATTATGAACTTTTGCAACTTCTACACTTAATTACATTTTACATTTCCCGATAGCTACAATCTAGGGGTCTTTAAGTCAAGAGTGAATAGGTTACTTCTAGGCAAGCGTGCTTCACCGTCGACCACATCATCGCTTACCATCAGGTGAGATAGTAGTCAAGTGCGAGCCTATTGACAATAAAAAAAAAACATGAATTTTGATTCATAACAAAAAAATATTTATTCCTATCAATATTTAGCTAAACTTAAATATATATTTGCAAACACATACTTAGAATTTTAATAAACTAGCATTAATAAATTCAAACTCTGTTAACCCTTTAGCTAACTTCACCTTATTTGCATATGAATAGGTTGCAAAATGCAATGACAATTTAATTAAAACTTATGGAACGAAAGCATAATTTTAGGTCCACTTGTATAGAAACTTTAGTTAGTGTAAGTAGCTAAGGCGAAGTTTATTACAAACTGTCAATTTAACTTCGTGTTAGCAACTAACTCTAAGTTAAGTTTTTGGTGCACATGGGCCTTAAAGATTATACAGCTTTATATAATAATCTCTGATCATCTCAATATAACAATCTCTGAGCCCTATGCCTCAGCGATTGTTATATTGAGATTGCCTTAGGGCATATAAAAATCTATGCTCTGGGCTGATTATAAGATTCTTTATTCAAATTCTTCATAGACATTTGAATATAGAAGGTGCTGAGCAATCGATAAACAATTTTGAGATATTAATAAGGGTGATAGTGTTTTAATAGAATTATGCTTTATCAATCAAGCTGCAAAATGAGTCAATTTCACACAAATTAGAAATCTAGTTTCATCTATAGCTAAATAGATAAGGACATAAATAGGTAAGTACCCTGAGTACATAGCTCATAATACCTACAAATACTAAAACTGCTTGTTCATGCAACGTCAACATTATTGAACGCCCAATAGTAAGCATCGGTACACACGATCGGTAGCGAGAGCGACATATGCATTCTTTGTCACAGTACACACCTCCTGTCCAAAGCGATTCACATCTGTTACATGCGTACACCCACCGACTGAGTGCATTGTATTCTCCGCCTTGCATTTGAATCGGGATATCGATCGATTTGTGGCAGTTCTCGGAAAAAAGTTTGGTTGGGATCTGAAAATATGTTGAAGTATTTTCAGTGTATCGATTTGAAGTTCTCACAATTTAAAAAGTCAGTAGTACCTAACTTAACACACATCTAAACTTTCGCATTTACGTATGTTAGACAACTGTAACATTGATTGAAATTGGACAGGCAAAAAATAAATCGAAATTGTAAAAGCTTTTGCTCTCAATCTCAATGCCAATATTAGTAACATATTAGTAAAACATAAAAGTAACTTGGGCGCCAGACGGAGTCAGCAATCATAAATCAAAAAAATATTAAGTTCAACCCATTACACTCTAATGTGGTCGAACATTTAAATCGGGGCAAATATCACTATTGGTTTTTAAAACCAAACAAATAAATATTTAATCGTCAGATTAACCATAGAGCCAATCTTACTTTGTGTCGTTTCAAATAAAAACTTTTATTTCAATTTCACACTGAATTCCAAAATCAATTTCTATCGAACCCCAACTTTCAGACTCTGGTACCAAAAAGACTTAACACAAAAATACTAAAGAACGCAAGTCTAAATTTTGTCGCTCTTGAAATAGAGCTGAGTTTAAGTTACGTTGGAAATAAAAACAGTGAACACCATTCATTGCTCTGTCAGTTCAAAAAGATTTCTAAAATGAAATTTGTTAGTCTTTATACATAAGGTGATAAAACACATTTTGGTTGCGCAAATTCAGCTAGCCTTCTCGTCATACTGTGGCGCTGACAATGTGCAACCATTAATCTTACGAAATCAATCGATGGCTTATTCAGAATATTGTATTTGGTTTTGCCGCGGGGCTTTTCGGTTGATATTTACTTTGGATCTTTTACTCTAATTTATGGATTGCGCGAAAAAAATTGACATCTGTCGCTTTACTGATATTTGTACAGAGTTGATAAAATTCAAAAAGGACATTCAGGCGGACACCTTATAGTAAGATAATACTGAACAGTGCAAAACCAAGAATTCTTTATCGGAGATTTGCACTGGCATTGCTACCACAAGTTGACGTGAAATACATTTTGAAAGAATCATTATACGAAAGTTTGAATGGATGTGTGTTTGTTTGTTACTCAATCACGCTAAAACGGCTGAATTGATCTGGATTAAATTTGGCACAGACTTAGATTATAGTTTGGAATAGCACATAGGCTACTTTTCATAACGGTATTGTTATTCTCTTAGGATAGGAGAATACTTTTAACGCGGGCGAAGCCGAAGGCAGAAGATAATATCAAATAAAATGCTAGTAACTTCGATTGGAAATTATATGCACCACGTCTACAATCTTCCATCATTACAATTTCTTCAGCATCGATAACAAGTATTTAATTATAATATATTAACTCTCTGTATGTAGGTATATCTGTCCATTTATGACAATAGCACCGATAAAAAAAGAAAAAAAAGCAATTGTTTAACTTGATATGTACATATATGTATGTATATTTCGTATTACTATTGTTATCAAGCTCGTCTTATCTCTCGCTTATCAGCTACTAAAGAATACCTACTTCCATACCCATTAACACCGACAAAAGATCAAAAAGTAAATATGCTTTTAAAACATACGCACTTCCGAAGAAGTCTTCATTCAAGCATTGTTTTATTTCGGCCAGTTCAAACAAGAGGCGTCGTAGATCCTTTGAATACAAACATTGCTACTTTTATTGGGGGCTGTAAAACAATAAAATACTTTCTAGTTGTATCTCCTCCTTTGATAACGTGCCGCCAGTCATAAAACTGAGACTTTACCTGCTTATACGTTTTGCGAATTTTTTCTTGTTACCAAGCCAGATGTGAAGGACTTGTATCTCTAAAAATGCGTGTTTGAAATATTTAGCTACTAGCTTCCGCCAACGGCTTTGCCCGCGTGAAAAGTGTTGTATCATCTCTAGAGAATATTATACCAGGATAAAAAGTAGCCTAAGTGCTGTTATGAAATATATAATAAAGATAATTATATCTAGTCTCAGTCTTCTTAGTCTAGTTTTTATTAAATTTTAAACGTTTATTTTTTATTTTTTTTATTAAAATATTTAAAAATGTAGATAATAAGAAATTTCATGAATAAAGGATATTAATAATAATTTTAAATTAATAGTATGATGGTATTATGAAACGATATTATAGCATGTTTAATAAATTATAAAAGGATGTAATAATAATAGTCAAAATGTATTTTTATAATCATAAATAAAGGCTATTCGTATGTGTATGTGCTATTCCAGACTATAATCTATCTCTGTGCCAAAATTCATCCAGTTTCGTTTAGCCGTTCTAGCGTGATAGAGTAACAAACATACATCCACACTTTTACATTTCATCATCATCATATCAGCCGAAAAACGTCCACTGCAGGACATAGGCCTCCCCCCTAGCGTCGCCACACTGATCGGTCCTGTGCGTTTCGCTTCCACCGGCAGCCCGCAGCCTTGACCAGGTCGTCGCTCCACCTAGAAGGAAGCCTTCCAATGTTGCGTCTTCCGTTACGCGGTCGCCACTCTAGAACTTTTCGCCCCAGCGGTCATTTGTTCTGCGAGCAACGTGCGCTGCCCACTGCTACTTCAGTTTGGCTTTAAGCTTTCTGATGAGGACTATTGTGAGCGATCACGTCTCTGTCCCGTAAGTAATCACCGGCAACACACACTGGTCATAGACTTTCGTTTTGAAATACTGTTGTAAGTAGGACGAGAAGATACCGCGCAACTTCCCGAACGCTGCCCAGCCGAGACGGATTCGACGGTTTGACTTCTTTCTCGAAGTTAAGACCTACCTAACTGGACCGTTTGTCCCAGGTAGACATAATCGTCCACAACTTTCACACTTTCATCCATCCAAACTTTCACATTTATAATATAAATAAGATTAATACGAGCTTCTGCCAGCGGCTTTGCCCACGTGAAAAGTCTTTTCTTATCCCAAGGGAACATCATACCGGGATGAAAGGTAACCTATGTGCTATTCTAGACAACAATCTATGTCTGAGCCAAATTTAATCCAGATCCGTTCAGCCGTTCTAGCGTGATAGAGTAACAAACATACATCCACACACACCTATTCAAACTTTCACCTTTATAATATTAGTACCTAAGATGCTTGTAAAATTTTCTCCTGCCTCGATGGTTTTAATGGTTTTGACTCGCAAGCGTTACTGCTGGACATGAGGTCCTGGGTTCGATTCCAATGTCTGATATGTTTGGTATGTTTTGTCATAGTGATATTGGGTTCTTCCGTCTAGAATTTCTCAATAGCAGCCCGGATTGTGGACTTGAGCCTGGTGATGGCAACAGGCTTGCCCCCTATTTAATGTGACTTAAAAACTAAACTGGCGATATCTTGGTGTATCTATAATTATGTGCATCTCTATCTAACCCTGTGGGAAATACAAGCGTGATGTTATGTTATGTGTAAAATTTCATATCTTACACAATATTTTGAAAAACAAAGTAGATATGAGATGATATTGTGATTGGTATAGGTCCTGGGTCACCAAATGGCGGACCGCGGCTCCGGTGGTATTTTGCGTGGACTTTAACTAAACAGTACTGTATATAATTCACTTATGTCACTTGAGTACGTAATTTAACCGCGTATTTATGTCTTTACTGCCATCTATTCGACAACAGTCGTTGCGGTGGTGAAGGGGAAGTATACTTACCGATGAACATCTCCAAAATTTAATGACAATAAGCCTTTTTTTTGTTTTTTTCGTGGAGAAATGCTCATGCATTCCGCGCTACCACGGGTAGATAGCGCAGTTATGTGGGACTAAAACCCACTAAAACGCTACGGTCTCCTTCTGTGCCGCTTATGGCGGGAACACGGGCACGCGTTAGCACTCACCGCGAACCCGCCGCGGCTGTCCGTCACTGTACCCTCCTCTGGAGGTACCCTCTATCACCGGCGCACCAGAACAGACTGCACTCCGTGACTACCCCTGGTAAATGACAATAGGCCTGCACCAACTTTAGCGCAATCTTCGGACGGATAGTTATAGGCAAAAGAAAAAAATGCAAAAGAAAAGAACTTGTTATGTACTTACTTGTATTGATTACATTTAATAAACACGCGACGACGTAAAGGCGGGGGAGGGAGGGGGGGTTGGCTTTAAACCTTAATAATCGCGACAGTTATATTATTTTAAGAAACGGATCCCAAATTAAATTAATTGGTAACCCCTGGTTTAGGTGAATGGGGGTTCTAAAATTTTATCAAAAATTTGTAAATATTTACGGTTGCCAAATCTTCAAACTAGTGTCACATACCTTCATTGTTGTTAAACTTATTCTTCAAAACCATGACTTTTTTAGTTCCAAATCGAAAACTAACCTTTCATTACACTGTAATGTGTTAACAAAGATGGATTTCGTCTCACTTCGTGCTGACAATTGGGCAATTATCAGGACATTGTCTAACACCATTATTTTGTCAACTCGGAGACTGAACGGTTAAAGTGGTAAAATTGAAGATTTATGATCGACGTACGGGGAACGGGACTCTTTGGCGTACCGTTTCGGAAGTACTATTGTTTTATAAACAGAAGAAATGAGGAAAAGTAACCTGGTTTAGGCAGAAGGTTTCGATTTTTGTGCTAGCGAACAAACAGTAATTCATGGTAACTTGATTCAAGAGTTCCAAAGGCATTTTTGAGAAGTCGGGAGCATGGATAACAAAAATAACGCTGTAAGCAAAAGTATTTTCGATTAGATTTAGAGAGAGCTATTGTAACTTATCAGAATAATAATCATATTATTTCTCCAATGTGATAAAAGCAGAAAAAACAAACTTCAAATTTTAAAGTTATTCCTCTTTTTCAACGATCCGTCAAGTTTCAACCTGATCTAATGCAGAGACAACTCGCCGTTTGCAGAAAGTCAAAACCCATTTTGACGGCACACTTCTTTTTCGCGAAACTTTACAACGTCATTGTTTTGTGTACCCTTGACCAATTTAACAACAAACAATTTAAAAATACGACAATGCCGACTATAAACACCATTATGACTTCTTAAGCAAGTGAAAAAGTATTGAAAAAGGTTCGGCGTCTTCAAAGTGGGTGGTAAAAGAATAGAATTTTTACGATACAAAAAGATAAATAAATGAGATGTTTCTTTATCTTTTTGTTGTATTGTGTTGTTTTTAGGGGCATTTGTCACGGAGTTACATGCACGATTGCTAAGTCCGTCATATGATGTGCGTAGTACGGGTATTAAAATAGTTGTGTTTGAAGCGAAACGATGTGTGCAAACCAGGTATGCGATGATCGCTTTGTTGTTTTATTTATGAGTTTTTTAAGCTTTAGATGACCTAACTATTAATATATGAACCGCTTTCGACTTTGTAACAATAATTGGTTCTAATAATAAAGAATTATCTTTGATAACAACGACAAGTGGCAATTTCAAATATTTCTTTTGATTTTCCGCTTTCCTATTTGCTTGTTTCATGTTCCATTTCTTTTGATTTTTATTTCTTATCTGAATCAAAAATAACGTCGTATTCTGAGCTTATCTGCCCTCAAAAACTTTCTAAAATCTTGGCAAACACAAAATCATGCTTATCTGGCCACGGAATTCCCATCGGCTCTACCATGGGTGACGGTACCCCATGCTTGTCGTTTTCAGCAAACAAACACCGGTCGGTCAACTGTATGGCATAATCTCTTGCTGCGGCATTATGCCCAGATACCATCGTTAAGGACGGGCGTACATAGGGTGCATTTTAATACTAGCTTGTTCTCCCGGCTTTGGTTGTAAATTTTATTGTTGTATGATGATTTAGCTCAGTTTTTATAATACTCTAAATCACTGACAATACACACTGGTTTTAAACTTTCGTCTTAAGACACTGGAGTAAGCTGGACAAAAAGATACCACGCAACTTCTCAAACGCTGACCAATCGAGTCAGCTTCGACGGCTGATTTCTCGGAGGTAGACCTACCTAACTGGTCTGTTTGTTCCAAGCAGTCATAATCGTTCACAACTTCAAGTGTAGAGTCTCAGATTTTGATAGGAGTGGGTGTTATATGGGCTTTTAACATGACCTTTGTTCATGTTCATTTTAGTCTTTCTGAAGCTCTGCTGAGGTATTGTACTGAGGTTCTCCACAGTCTCGTCTCTATAACGTTGGCAAATCGAAGGTAAGTGATGTACTCGCCATTGACGTGGATTCCTAGCCCTCTCCAGTCCAGAATCTTGAAGACAACCTCCAGTGCAACAGTGAACAGTTTTGGAAAGATGACGTCTCCCGGTCTTACACCCTGCTGAAGAAGGATAGGTTTCAAGGTCTGACTCTGAATTCTGACTAACATGGTGGCGTTTTCGTACACAAACACTTCAACATCTCAATGTACCGATAGTCAATCAATTACTGTTGGAGAGACTGCAGTACAGACCAAATCTCAATCGAATGCAAGGCTTTCTCGTAGTCCACAAACGCTAAGCAGAGAGGCAGCTCTTCGGTCTGCTATATAACCTGCCGCAGCTTATACATGTAAGTGATATAAGGTTCTGAAATCTTCACGGAATACGGCTTGTTCGGGTGGCTGGAAATCGCCAAACCTGCGCGCGAGTCGATTCGTGATGACTCTTAGAAACAGCTTGTACACAGTTCTTAAGAAGTGATATGGTCTTATTTATTTAGTTGTGCCTTCAAGTTATTAACCTGTATGCTTATTTCTGCCACAGTGATTTTAAAATCGTTTGCTAAACTATCTAGTGCTGCTCCTTTACTTAATTTTTAAAATAATTTCAAAAAACATTCCAAACCTCTGGTAGACCTCTAACAAACACTGTAAGGCTTTTGATAGTCTAAGTAAGTTCTTTGCTCCACGTAAATCGAAGTGAGGAGTGTATGGAAAAATTATGAACTTGTTTGAAAACTCGTCAACCGCAAGAGAAACTTAGACTAATGTGTTCACACAGCCGCTGATATGACACTTATTATTGTGCCACAATTACAGGTGTTCACGTGTTGTTCGTAAATATACACTCGGTGAATAACCAGAGTGTACGGTGTTTATCACTGGGTCAAAATAATTGTGCACTTCGCTAGAATGCAATCCCACTCCCGCCAACCCGCGCGGCGCTCCCGCATTCGCCTTGAACGCCAATAGCAAGAGTCAGACGTCAGAGTGACTTAACTACGCCAGGTGCACAGTTATTTTAACCGAGTGGTAGGTAGTGTCGAAGTCTAAACATAATTTAATGATTTACTTTATATCTAGTACAGAGATAAAGATATGTGAGACAAGAGTAAGTGAATATATGTATTACTATTTCACATCTGCTCAAAGCAAGTTGTAAGAAATTATAGTGAATAATTTCAGTACCTTAAGTAAATAATTTAAACTAATTCTGCCTGCAAACATTTACTACTGGGGTAATTTCGACGTTAGCACGTTAATTTATGTAGTTTTACAAGTCAAAGATTAAGTATTGTTTATTACGCTAAAAGTGTTAGTACCTACTTAATTATTTTAAGTACCAAACAATTTACTAGTATTCTTACGAAATAAAACCTAAACCCAAAAAATATAAACAGGTGTTAACAAAGCTATTGCATAAGATTATTTAAATACCGTCAAGGAGAGCTTAGCAAAAAATGTCTGGCTTTTCTGTAGCAACCTTTGGTTTTATAAAACAAGTTACTTTTTTCTACATTTCGCACTATAAGTCGACCCTAAGTCGTCCCTCGCTGCACAGTCATTAATCAGAGCTTCGATCCTGGACTCCTTACAATGGGGAATGTTCAGAATGCCCGTACGATCCATTAGAATAACAATAATTACTCTTCTACCGGCTGGGTACGTCATAGCTGGCCGAAAACGAATCAAAAGTGTAAAGTGACCTATCATTTGGTAGTTTCCAGTTTTATACGCGGGGTGAATCATGGTATGAATCGAGGAATAACTTTGGAATTAAAAAAGTTTTAATATAAATTAATTCAAAACAATCATCAACTTATTTTAAAGTATGTGAATTAAAATGTTTATCTACAACCCCATATACGAGCAAATTTGGATAACCCATTGAACTTATTCAGATTGATAGGTTGCAAACTTGCAAATGTTCTAATCACAACTTGTGAGACGTGCATAATGTTGACACACATGCTGAGAGATGCAGAGCTGAACAAACCATAATTCTTATTAATTGTCCAATAATGTCTTGATTAATTTTGCCACAGATCTACTCTCGTTTGATTTAAATCATTTTATTCACTGAAGGCTCTAAGATTCGTCACTGGGCAATTGGGTGTCTCTAGCCAATTTTTTAGCCACCTAGATAAAATTTAAAAACAACAATAATTTGAAAATTTATTTAAAATACATTCAAAATTACTAAAACAATCCAGGCGTTGTAAATCACAATCGCAGAAGCAACACAGACGGGGTGTGCGTGATTCTAAACAAAACATGGTGGCTCGGCCGCTCCAAGAAAAACACCCGACGACTGATTTACGAGACAATATCATTCGAGAAATGTGGCCAGAAATAAAATTAAACGTGAAAATGCCAGATTAACATAGATTTGCATAAGAAAACACGTTAGTGGAACTTCGGAAAATAGTTTTGTGTTAATAAATTAGAAGTTGCTTTCAAACGTGAAATATTTATTTTTCAAATTAGCGTTGAAGACAATAATGACCTTACGATCCTTCAATGCAGCAGTTTGTGTGAAAATAAGTAGTTATTTACATAGACCTTTTGACAAACTGTGCATAATGCTTAAGCAGGTAACGAAAATCGAAAATCAGTCATTGGTTACTGCAAAAATAATGATAAGGCTTTTATTAATTATCACGAGTAACATCTATAATCCGGTCCAGAATCATGTTTTTTAAATAGAGAACAGTAACAACGAAGAAGCAAGTTGATATTCTGAAGACTTTTAAAAATGAAGTACTGACCAAGTCCGATATTATCAGCTGTTCGTAGTCTCTAAATCTTAAAAGACGCTGTGAAACTTTAGCCGTCTAAATTGTCAGTTTTTCCATAAGTGTCGACAGTAAATCGATATCCGACTAAACACACGAAACAGTGACGAAGACTGATCGAGATTCGAGAGTGGCCGATTGAATCATTCTGTTTTTTCTCGACGCCTTACTATTCAGTTGCTTTTTCGTAAGTCCAGAATAAGGATACAGTGGAGCCGCAATTTTCTTAACTTTTGACCGCTTCATTATTTCAGTGGCTGTTCTAAAGTTATCGTTCTGCGTCATGCGTACGATACTCCATTTGAGATTACAATAGACAACCCTTTTTACAGCTCGTTCAACCGATTTTGACATCTATTGCGTTGGTGATATGACAAATGGCAGCTGTCGTAAACAGTTAGTTTTGGTAACATATTAATGCTTTTTATGCTATCCTTATGTTTACGGGATAGAATTCAAAATCGGTTGAACGGGCAGTAAAAAGGGTTATAAACATTTCTAATGTTATTTAAAATGGAGTTTACTTTTCTTTCAGCATTTTTGAAATACAACATCTCTTACTTAGTATTGTAGAATACTAAGCTCCACAGATTTTTTTCAGAGTTACTTCACTTTACCTATCTAAATTACAAAAAATGTAAATCAAATGCAATCATATCTGTCAGTGGTAAAAATCTGTAGGCGGGTGTATATCGACTAATAAATTTCTCTGAAACCTTAGTAAAACAATCCTTCATCTTTGAAACAACCGCAAGTCCTAAATAATGTTTCTACCAACCGACAGATCAATATCAAAGTGGGTTGTTACATGAGATTCTATCCGAAAAAAAAATAAGTTTGGTATCTCTGAACCTTTCCTGTTCCCAATAGTTCGAAGGGGCTGCAGAAACCTCGGCAGCCTATGAAAATGATATCACTGCCGACATAGGAATACACTTAATGTTTCTTTCCCTCCGATATCTTCACTTTTCGTACATACCAGTCAATCGATCATGTTTATACGGAGACAGTCGACGATAATTAACGACTGTGTAGTGATGCGTGACTTGCTTGCTTTTCGCGGTAGTGAAAGAAAATTCAAATTGTGAGGTGTTTCTGGAATATTGGTATTCGTTTTTATTTTTGTAAACATTCTTAATTCAAAAACCTTTCAGTTTTTCTGTGAGTTGGCCTGAAAGTATATTTCATCTATATATTTAATTTGGGTGAACCAACTAGACATATACTTTTTTAGAAAACAATTATACTTTGTTGCACATCAACATTGTGTCACAGCTCTTTAACAATTAATATTACCTACTTATTTTTTGATACAATAGTGGTTAATGATCCACTAGACAACTTTCAGATTGACTGAACAGGGCTACAAACAGAGACCGCGTGGTCGCTGCCTACCAAGAATGGACATTTGGCCACTTTATTGGCGTTGGTCCTAATCACGTAATATCTGATGATGGGTTTAAATTGCTTACTGCACGTAAGATATTTTTCACTTCCGATATAAGTATGTCTAATTTTGCTATACGTATAAGTTTTAACAAATATGCAATGAGGGACAGGTGCAATAACACTGATCAAGATGTGGCACCTGAAAGTGATAAAGATCCCATCAAGGATAACACCTTATTGGCTACGGTTAATTTTAATAACATTCCAATCAATCATGATAATAAAGAAACACACGTATTTAAATGTCTAGGCTAGGAGTATGTAAAGTTAATAAAGATGATGGTTCTATAGAAATTGATAGTATTACTTTTATAGCCCTATATATCCCTTACAAGATCCTTTTATAGAGAGCAAAAGAACTCGATGAAAGGTGTGCAGATATCTCTTTGTACTAGTTGTATATGGCTGCAAATAATTGCCACTATGCAGACTTTAATGGTGTGAACTAATTATGTTGTTCGTACGTTTTGTATTAACGACAATAAAAACCACAGTGTTTAACTCTATAGGGATATATTTTGGATATATTAAAAATGTGCGTGTACTATAAATGCACCTCTGCCCAACCCTTCGGGAAATACAGGCGTGATATTATGTTATGTTAATTGTTTGATTTTGATTACGAAAGTAGTCGAAGTAAATTTTTAAGGTTACGCTTTTTAAATAATTTGTTCTTTGAAGAGTATTTTCTCTAAATTGTGCTTAGGTTTAGTAATATTCACCACAGCTTTTTTTTCTGAATTCATTTCATGTAACTTTATTTCGTTACTTTCTTCATAATTTATCTCAAATTAAACATTTTTATCAAAACTTAAACCCCGTTTTACAAAATACAGTTCTAAAACATCTTGTTGTGTATCAGTCATCAATAATCGCGATGTTTCGCGGGCCGGGCCGAGACGTGCGCCCACATTCACGCTGCAGCGTTGACTAACGACCTGCCAATCAGGCCCTAACTTAATTGGAAATCCGTGTTTGTGGAACCACTCCCCGTCAGCCTTTGTTGCTAAAAATTAAACGTTCTATGGTTATTTGAATAATAGTCATTTATTTAGTAGGTATTGCTTATAGAATTAATTTGATAATATTGTTAGTAGACCTGTGTCTTACGCCTGCTGATTGCAAAATCTTAATTAGTCTTTGAAATTGCTTTTCAGCTTTCTAATTCACCTCGTGCTTGAAGGCTTTTAATTGTCATTATTTTCACTCAATCAATTCTTATCGTTTAACTCTATCTATCGTATTTTCGATTACCTTCTTAACTCATGGTGGCCACAAAACTAGGTCTATTACGATATTATACTTTCAGCAACAAAGTATCTATACATATATATTTCGCAACTTCTCGTTTAGGTATCTCAATTAAATCCAAAGAGTGACTGGCAGTTTGTTAGTAACAAGCCAGATAAGTATATCCTTATACGATTTTATTTGCCTTAAGGATGAGTGACGTTAAGTGGACTTGAAGTGGGCAAGACCGGCAGGGCACAGACACATGTGCCAAATTGATAACATCGTCTTTACTACTTGTTATGTGTGTGTGTGCTTGACGCACTTGAGTCTATCGAAAAATGCGACAAGAAGCTCATCGGCAATGAAGCACTGGTCGAGTCAAAGCTTTGAACGTCGACGCCGAGTTGCAAGCCTGTCGGTTTAATTTCTGGGCAAGCTCGTTCCTTCATCGGACTAAAAAACGTACGGGGATGTGCCATCGGTACATGGTGGGCGTCTCACCCATACGCACAAAAAGTTTTGGGAATACTTTCATTTTGCGTACAGCTAAGGAGTCGAAATCCTTGCCGAAGTCTGTGTTTTCTTATAGCTGCAACCTGGTCTTAAAGTCAATAATGAATAGTTTACTTCTATATAAGCGTGGTTCACCGTTCACCATATCACTTCTTACAATCAGGTGAGATAGTGGTCAAACGCGAGCCAGGCAATAATAATTTAAAAAAAATGTGAAGTCTGCAAGGTCTTTAACAACGTGACCCATTGGCCTACCACGTTGACCTTACAGCTTTCGCAACAAGATATAATGTTTTCCTTTCATCCATAAAACAATGTGTATTCCATCACGAAGGAGCAATACACACATAGTATGTCACATCAATGTCTTATAAGGCAGCTACCACACACAGTCCTCCCATCTCTCTCACACATGTACAATTGGCTGTTTATGAATGAAACAGAAATAGTCGGTCGTCAAGTGCATGCGACAAGTGTGTATGCTAATTCCGACCACGACACGTATTGTAGCTGTCAAACTCGCTGGCGAACTGTTAATGTTCCTTTCGTGCTGTCTTAGTGTAGACACGACAGTTTACAGGGAATTGGAGTACAGATTTGAATTAGTGTTGTTGTTCCATTCTTAGGTGTTAAGTAAGTTAGGCTAGGGATTGTGGATCAGGGCCATTGAAACTTTAAAATATGTAAAATATAAAATCAAACACAAACGTTAATCGTAATGCAAACTAAAACGTGGTAATACCATTAAGTAGAAAATTCCAGTTAGCACATAAGAACAGCCTCAAAGTAGGTGTTTTATCGGATAGGTACTTACAGATAATTTTGCCAATGACACAGACCACACTTTCATGACTCTGAATAATAATAACAAAAATCTAGCGATTAAAGAAGAGAAAAAGATTTTGGAGAATATTTCATGCCAATCATTTGGAGTAGGATATGAGGTCACAGTAAAAAGCTTTCAGTCGTTTTTAAAAAAGTGTCCCATCCACACATTTCAAACACTCGATAGACTTGCCTTCCTTGTTTGGGGATATTAAAAAATTGTTCCGGCTAGCGTGGCTAATCGTCGACAGCCGGCGGCGTTGGGCTGCTTGAACCTTTTAATATGTATGTATAGTTTATATTAGAATTTAAGAATAATAAAACAATGGGTATTCGTGTGTCATTTGTTTATATCTAGACCCTAGATGTCATTATTGTGTTTATGAATACAAATTATGAAGCAACTTTTTTTTTGTTTTTATTTTGCTCCGACGTCCTTCTGTCAAAAATGGAATCAAATTAGATATGCAGTTTTTAAATATTTCTAAAAGTAATACAGAATATACCTAAACCGATTTCTACCAATTAATATAGGTACGATTTATTTCATATTAATAACCAGTTCTGACAGCGCCATCTGTACTCTCTTTTGTGAAATACAATACACCGTGCGCCATCTATGCAAGGTATGACGAACGTTAACCAACCCCTCGTTGCTAAGGGTTGCAAAGTTGCAAATGAAAATCTGCAAAACGGCGCCACTTGCGAATATTACTGAAGTGGAAAATGGCGCGAGGTATGAAAAAGGTTTCCCGGAGAAGGGTTGCATTTTCCTTAAACTTTGAGTCGAGTGTCGCAATTTTCCTTCATTTTCTTTTAAATGTGAGTTAAAAATACCGGTCTATTTCCTGTTTGAAGGACACTTACTTAAATGAAATAGTCTGAATGATCATACAAACTTATTTTTTATTACTATCAAAGAACATAAATAATAATCGTAAACCGTAAAAATCTCATAGGTAAGGTAGGTACTCTAAACTAAATTGTCAAAAAAATCTAGTTAGGTACCTACATACGTGTAAGAACTTAAATCTACTAAGATCAGATTCTAATTCGTATTTTCAAGCATCAAGTACTTGCAACATCAAATAAGACCTTTAATCTTAAAAGACTACCTTGTTGGCTTTCAAAATAAGAATTATGAGAATCAAAGAGCACACTACAACTATAATCTTTCGTAAGTCAGACAACCTTGCGCAAAATATTTTCATGACTCTGCTCCGTTCGAGACTTGAATTTAAATCTTGTGATGTAAGAAAGTTTTTGTTGAAGCCAAATGGCGAGCCGAGTAAAGTTTTAGAGTTTTAATACGTTGTAATGTTGGAGATTTGTGGCGGTAACGACCTGTCATTAGCTGAAGACATGACCGTCCTGCTACAACCGAACTCCGCTAAAACTCACAAGTTATAATTGACTAATTTAAAAATCGAGAGTTGCATTGTTTGGTTCTAACAAAAGAACCATTTTCTCTGCTTCTTTTTCTCCTTTACTTTTCACATATAACATACCAATTTCTTCTGACATTACGTAAGTTTTTTGCTCCAGTAAATGCGAGAAAAAATACTTGAAATTATAACAGCACCCACCATTTCTGAGGGAAGTTTTTGCTGCAATTTTTTTTAACAGATGGTGCTTTTAAGTTATCCTCTATTTGTCTGGAACTTAGTTAAAATCTGTCTTATTGTCGCCTTGATTTTTTTTAACTATACGTCTCTGTTACTTTGTAATTGTTGTTGTTATGTTGTGAATAAATGCTTTCTATTCTATTCTATTCCATATATAAAATGACGGATGCTTTTGTCTGCTTTTTCGGTAAGTAGAAAATGATGAGTAGTAAGTATGAAATGGTGATACTACCTACTAATTGCAAATGTAATTTAGTTGAAACTAAGCTACTAAACATCTTCTTTAAACTTGTTCTTCAGTGTGATATTTTGCAGTTCTTGTAAGAAACACTCACTCATGAAAGTATAAATTTAAAAGGAATATAAAACTTCTAGATGATGCTTTTCAGAAGCAAATGCAACCTTCGCCCCAGCTGTAACAATTTTATGACCGTAAATAGTTTGTTTGCCTGATACCTGCTTCCACACATCAACAATTACAACCTTCGACTAAGGCACTCCTAATCCAAATCCAGAATACGTAATCAACAAGCCCCCACAAGAGGTGCGAGAGAAATTAAAACCTCGAGAGAGAGGGCCGGTACACCACAAATCGCTTAGTGCCTCCACCCGTCCTAATGGCACGCCAATTAAAAGTTTTGCGCGGCTGCTCCGTCGAGGATTGTTACGCGGGTAGAGCTGTAAAACTGAACAGCTGAACATCCCAGCATAATGTAGTTTATTCGACACTTCGAGTGCGCTCGTAGTTCCCTATTAGCATTTTGATGTCGCGTCTAGTCGTTTGACATCTGGGATTTGTTTATCGATGTTTTATTGATGGTGGAGTTGGTAGTCATTATGAGGGGAAACTAAAGTTTGGCTACAAAGCTGCAGTAATAAATGGTTTGGTAATATGTATATAAATTTTGCAAAATAATTGTTCTTTACAGCTGCGATTCAAATTCAAGATACAAATGCTACATAGTATGACAAATGATAACTACAATCGAAAAAGTGGTAAGTAATAAATTAACTAGTACAAAAAAATCTTTTTACAAAAAAATACTAGTGACTTCCAAATAAAAACTACTACAAAGTGAAAAATAGGAAGTCGGTGTCTTTCATAGGTACCAATTTATTGCGTTATGGACACCGTCTTCCAAAGATAAAGCTATTTTTCACTTTGCAGTTTTTTTTAATTTGGAAGTCGGTAGTATTTTTTTGTAAAAAGATTTTTTATTTTTCACTTTTTAGTTGTACCTGCCTAATAGCCAAGTTGTTTAGTAAGGTACCGCTAGAATAGATTACACGAATATCATGAAATATGAACATAACCGGTGAAATGAGACATCTGTGTCCCTTAACAGCGTACTGGCGTGATTTTATGTTATGTCAATTCCGAGAGATATGCCGATATTTATTGAAGAGTTCTGTTGTATATCTTCGAAGTTCTTCATCAGATCTTCACCAAATTAAAATGGGACCAATTTCGAAACATACCATTTCAACCAAAAAATGAATTTTCAAAATCGGTTCACAATGACGGAGATATCAGTGAACAAATACAAAAAAAAAACGAACATAGAACCTCCTCCTTTTTGGGAAATCGGTTTAAAATTAAAACTACAAAGCATAGAAAAGGAAGGCAAATACATCATCTTTCTACCACCTAGTTTTAACAAGACAACAAGGCAAGATGTCAGATGTACTCCTTAAAACTAACAGGGATATTAACCAACATCTCTAGTTCCACAATTCTTGATAAAGTCTTCAGTAATTCAAAACAAGTGTCATTTGGCAGTTGGCAGGCAACTTAGCACTCTGTTAAGGCACCTGACACAAATATAAAGTTTTAATAACAAGTCATTAACTCATTACACAAGGAACAACGGTCGGAACGTGTTCTCGTTGTGTCTAATTAGACATTCTGGAGTCAACTTAGATGCTGTGCTGTTGGCGGAATGTTGGGCTGGCTTCAAATATGTTGGGATGTAATTGTATGTAGAAGGAAGTGGAATGCGTGGAAATAGGTACTGAACTAACTTGGTGGAACTCCGAGCCTCACAGGATAGCTAATAGGGCTTGTCTCCATCACCACGTCACAACGTCAACGAGGAACGGTGCGGTGTCGCGGCGCAGCACGTTGACGTGACTTATCAAAATATGTTACCGTGTCATTAAAACGCACGCACGTCATGTGCATCTAGACTTATAAGGAAAAATGTTCAAATCTTTTACACATCTTCTAATTTATCCTACTATTTGCCTAACTCAAAATATGTATACACTTTTTCTCTAAAATAAAGAAAAATCACACACCGTTTCACACATTAATCCAAATCCCAAATGATTATCAGTGTCTCTGATTAAATCCCCATGCACGACGAAATAATTTAATAAACACCCCTTGTTTTTAAGCTCTTACGTACAACCCCTACAACCCTTTACCAAGTTTTCCGAAGGCTAAGTGGATTTTCGGGTCGTCCCGCATTTGGATAACGGGTTTGCACTTTCAAATCGTTAGCTACGTTTGCCTACATTATTGCAGAACTGAAATTCAGGGTAATGTATCGTAATACTTATTCTTTAATTATATTTTTTTTGACCGGAAAGGGGATTTCGATTTAGTGAATTTTCACTTTTCAGGTTTTTGCCTTTGCGTGTTTTCTCCTCATTAACCCCCAACGAAAAAAGAGGAGTGTTATAGTTTGATACGTTTACCTGTGTGTTTGTGTATTTGTGTATCTGTTTGTGGCATAATAGCTCCTAAGCGTATTAACCGATTTTGATTTCATTACAATATGTTTCAAAGGTGACTTTATTGAGAGTATTTTTAGCTATGTTTGATAAAAATCGGTTCGGATAAAAGTCGTTCAAAAGTTATGGGCGTTTTACTGTTTCAATCAGGCCGTTTCCGCAAGATATCGTGTCATAATTTGATGCTCAATATAGATTATCGATCAAAGCGTGTCTACTACTAGATAAATTTAAATAATTTAAAAATAATGAAAAAACTAAATTTTTGGGGGTTTTGGCATTTTTTAATTTTAACTTGTTTTAATTTTTTACTTTTCGTGTGTGTCAATACGGCTTGATACTTTTTGTATCGTAAATCTATTTAATTATTTGTGTAATATTATACAAGTTTCAACAATATTACAAAAAAACGATTACTACTTCTTCATCTCTACTTCTAAGTCATGGAAGAATGGGGACCATGGGAAATTTATTTTAAGCATAATATAGCAATACCGTTTTTTGCAATCGAACCTTTCAGTAGCCCAACCCTGTCTATCTGTGTGTCTTCCAAACCGTGGCCAACTCCTAAAATTACAGTATACCTACCTAAAAATGTATGTTATTCGTAATAGCAGCTCTACTGAGTAGATTTATACAAGTCTTGCTCTGTGCATTGCTAAGTGGAATTTCGGGTCAGTCCGCCTTTTGCTAACGTCCGAGCTCTGTTGAGTCGTTAGTGACGTCACACGCCATGTCAGACTAGGGTTGTTCTGGAAACTCCAGGAATATTTGTGTACATTTGAGGTCCATTAGTGAAAATTATGTAAAAAAAATCGCATGTCTGCCTGCACGCTTCTGCTTATTTGTGAGCATCGATCTACTAGAGATCTGGCTTGGAGATCTTAAGTCTGCACGCTACTGCTTCTACAATATGTGACTATCGATCTACGGGATCTCGGATTGACGGTTTTAACATTAATAAAAACGTTGTTTTAACAAGGAAAGGTGGCGCGGCGAACTATACTGACTCCATGAGAGATTCGGTTACAACAACGAAACAGCCATGAGAAGTGGAAAAATACCTTTTGGGCAAAGGTATTTTTCCACGCTGTGGGACAGCGTGTGATGATATAATAATACGAACTTCTGATTTCATGCATGTAATAAATAGTAGAAAATGCAAAAGCACAAACACATTCAATCTTATTACCGAAAACTAAGACTTAATGTCACATCACTCGTATTTATTTACAAAATAATACATTGATTGTAAATGCATCGCATGCACATTTCCCTATCATCGATCATCATTTTTCACTGACACAACCATTAACAATAGTTTCTATTCTGTCATTGTTGTCTTTATTTAATGTTTAATCACTATCCTAGACTGGTTCTCGAGGGGACTCCTAAGCCCCCTATACATGTCCTCAATTAACATAAAAGGTGCAAGATTAACGCGTCAAGAATTTGCATTTAGCATCAAGATGTTCCAATGAATAATGATGTATTGTTTCATTTTTGGCATGCAAATCTTTGATCATGTTTATTTTATTAATAAACTTGGTGGATTTGTTTTACTTGGAATGTTACAGTTGCCAGCAAATATCATACGTAGGATTTTTGTGGATGGGATGTAAAAAAAACTATCTTGGTCTATCATAATCGCAACCGTATTTTTCAAAACGCGTTAAACAACGATTTCATATGTCAAAGATAAGGAAAATTGGTATCCATTATATTAGTCTCCATCAATAAATACTAACTCAGGAAGTCTAGACAAAATAACATATTTTCTAAAAGACAAAATGCAAGGGATTTTCAACGTGATATTTCGGTTTTGTCAATCGTTTCGATGATAAAATCTCATTTTGTGTAGTTAAAACCACAGAGTAGCTCTAAAACTGACGGTTGATCATAAATTTTGCTGATTTTAACCACTACTTTCTCAATTATTATGAAGTCATCTATACTAATATTATAAAGAGGTAAAGTTTGTGAGTTTGTGAGGTTGTAGAGGTTAATCTCTGTATCTACAAAAAAGATTTTGAAAATTATTTTACCAGTAGAAAGGTACATTATTCCTGAGTGACATCAGCTATAATTTATTTAAAAAAAATAATTTTGCTACTTTGGGTTACATTATTGCAATTTGCATAAGGATTTCCTTATGCAAATTGCAATAATGTAACCCAAAGTAGCAAAATTTTGCCTATAAAATTCTATCTTTGGCGTGCGCTGAGAAAACTATTGATGATACATAAAAAATATGTAGTACATAATTAAAGTACTCATTATTACCTACATAAAAAACTGCTAGAGAATATATCTAACTATCATAGTTAAGTCACAATAGCAGCTTTCATGTTCTAAATTTTAATTAGATCATCGGTAGAAACAAAACTTGGTAACATTCATATTGTAGTATTAATTCTTATTAGGTGGGGTAAGGTAGGTAGGGTAGGTATGGTTGGTGGGGTAGGTAAGGTAGGTAGGTGAATAGCGAGTTGACGGGAGCGAAGCCGCGGGGGTCGGCTAGTCTCATGATAATCATAGAAAAATCAATCAGCTAACGCATAATAACCATATACACGTACTGTGATTTTCAAATCATTGCTGCTCGTATCTCGAAGAAGATTTTCTTCATCTCGTCACCAGTCAGACAATAATATTCAGTTCCTTCGTCCTTATTTCGCGACAGCCCTGTTCATGACTCGTTTGTCCTACTGACTAATTATTATATGTGACGAGTGAACGTCTCACTGCCAACACCCGACTCCATTTCAGGTCACACTTCTAGATCATTGTTTAAACATGTTTTTTCACATCTGATGTTTGTATTATAAATTATACTACTGATTTGAAGACAAGTGCCACAGAAAGCGAAGTTGTTATTTGTCATCTGTGACAGTCGTTCAAGTATTCAGAATGAAAAAGCCTGCAAGTGTGACAGGCTTGCTTGGCAAGAGTCACGTTTTACCAAAAAACCGGGGTGTGGACGTCAGAGAGGTGACCCCATCATTATCATGTATCATAATTTCAGCCGAAAGACGTACACTGCTGGGCGTACATAGGCCTCTCTCAGGCGTCACCACATTGATCGATCCCGTGCATCGTATTCAGCGGATTCCCGCAACCTTAACCAGGTCAACGGTCCACCTGGTGGAAGGCCTTGGCATTTTTTTCCGGTTCTCGGTCGTCATTCTAGAACTTCTAGAACCTCTTATATATGTTATCCTGCATGCACATAATTATTATTAATTAGTATCTACCTGGGCGACCGAGCTCGGCTCGGGTGAAAATAGAGAAAACGACGTTTTCTAGAAATGAAACCTAGCTAGATCATTTATAGCCCCTGAAATCCCGTGCATACTAAATTTCATGAAAATCATTGGAGCCGTTTCCGAGATTCAGATTATATATATACACATTTACAAGAACTGCTCGTTTAAGGAATTTGATATTAGCTTTCCGACAGAGAATTTTACTTCTATCATTATTCTAGCAGTTCTTTTGATATTCAATAATATCGTTCAACTGTTATGTTAAAAAATAATCTTGCTGGAAGTTATTATCTATTGTCATTCAGGAAAAGCTTTTACTAATAAAAACTATTTCAAAATTTGTGGTACATTAAACATTATTGTGCGTTATTAAACTAGATATCAATTACAAGGCTCACTAACAGGAAATGTATTAAATTAATGAATAGCTGAATCGATTTCTAAACCACACAGCTACTGGCCATCAGCGACCGACAATGTTACAGTAATGCAGAGAACTTGCGTGGTGCAAGTTGAGAGAGATTTACTCGATTTAGGAGAGGCAAAAGTTAGGTAACATGGGCATCATATTACATCAACAGATACAACTGTGAGTAACGCTTCTTATAGCAGCTTGTTTCCAAATTCTTCATTCACGATCTAATTGTTTTTAACTAAAAAAAAGATTTGGAGGTCAGTTGTAAATTTTTGTAAAAACGTTTTTATTTTTCACTTTTTAGTTGTGATACCACAACAAAAAAATTAATACATAATGTACATATCTATAATGCCCACAGTTATGCCAGAATAGATAACCCGAATAAAATGTTATTTTTTTATTGATCGGCTCGCGCTTGACTACTATCTCACCTGATGGTAGTCGACGATGTAGCACAACAGGTGAAATTAGATTATACCAGGGTGAACTGTACACATCTGCGTACCGCTTTAAAGCGTGTTGTTATGAAATGGTGTAAAGTTATAAATAATAAACAGACATGCGATTGCAGAAATCCCGAGAGATTTGCCGTCATTATCTGAAGAGTTCCGTTGAATATCTACGACATTCTTCATTACATCTTTATCAAATTTAAATGTGAAAAACATGAGAAGCACCGGCTTAATATAGCAAATAAAAAAGGATCATAAAAATCGGTTCACCTAGTAAACAGCTATGAAAACAAAACAAAAAAAAATACAATCGAACTGAGAACCTCCTCCTTTTTGAAGGCCTAAAGCTTTTTTTTAAATTAATTATAGGCTCGCGCTTGACCACGATCTCACCTGATGATAAGCGATGATGTGGTCGATGGTGGAGTACGCTTGCCTAGAAGTAACCTATTCACTCTTGACTTAAATACCCCTAGATTGTAGCTATCGGGAAACATAGATTCCAGCAGGGAATTCCACTCCTTAGCTGTACGCATAATAAAAGTATTTTCAAAACGTTTAGTGCGTATGGGTGGGAGTCCCACCATGCACCGATGGCGCATCGCCGTACGTCTGGTAGTCCGATGATGAAATGAGCTGGACGGAATTAGATCATGCAATTCCATCGCACACTTGCCGAAATGTAACCGATAAAAAACCGACAACTCGGTTGCAACTCGGCGATGATGTTCAAGGCTCTGGAGCTTTGACTTAACCATCGTTAGTAGTATACCATTGTAGAGTGCCTTTAGGAAAGCAATAGTTTTCTTCGGTAGTTGGAATAGTACTTCCTTAGTGATAAGATCAAAGCCTGCTGCTTTTTAGCCATCAAGTATAATAATTATATCTGCAAAAGTACTTCCTTGTGTGTTATAGATCGGATAGGTAGAATAAGTAGGTAGAGCTTGTTGGTAATATTGCTTCAATATGAGAGTGATCAGAACCGGACTCTGCCTCGTTTGGTGTAAATACTTTATCTAAGTGCGAAGCGAAAGCATCTGCTTTTTGGTTGCTAGTTTTTGCCCATAGTCCAATTTAATTGGTGCTCTTGCACATTGGGTCCGATTCATGCGCTGGCCTTCCAAAGAGTATAGTTAGTATTTCGTGGCTGTCAGAGACTCCAATTGAGCTTTTAAATTTTGATTTATCAGGATCGACAGTAGCGTTTTTAAGGTCTACAATCGCCTTGTTAGAGCAGTCTTGTCCTCTCGAGCCATAGACGTCGGCCAGACTCGTCGCAATCGTCACTTTTCCTTGATTTTCATTCTTATTTGCTCGGGAATAGTAGGATGAGAACGTCACTACAAGATGTCTAGTGCTGATTGCCAGCACGCATTCTGTATTGTGTTTGTCAAGCGGTGAGTTGCTGATTCAATGTCCTCTTCAGTTCTTTTTCAGACCTAATTTGTCTTCTTTTCGTTCTTAGAAAGAGTCCCAGTCAGTGAACTTGTTCTACAATTTCGGGTTGGTTTCATAATGTTGATCATCCAAATTAGTACCACACTAACAGTAAGTAAAACCAGAATATGGTCTAAAGAACCATCTAGGCACGATCCTATCTTGAAATATAACATAGAGAGTCCTGTTGTTACAATAAAGTATAACAGGTCTAGTAGTCTATTTGGATCATTTGACCAATGTCTCGTTTGTAGACATAGTGCGTAGAGAGTGTTTGTCCACACATTTTTTAAGCTCTCTTCCTCTTGTGAGAACCAATCTTGATCCCCAAAATGTGGGCTTAGCGTTCCAGTCACCTCCAGCCATAAATGTTTCTCCGAGCGTGGCACTATAATATGACAATTGGCGTTTTTTTGATTTTGTGCTTTGGAGGACAATAAATTGATGAGATGTTGTATTTTCCATTTTTGTCTTCCACGCTTAACGAAGTTGCTTGAATATGCTCAGTTTGATAGCTGGAAAGCTGGTTGTATTTCACTGAAGACTTAATAATAACAGCAGTACATCCGTGGGCAGTGCCGTCGAGGTGGTCAGTTGTATAAATGTAATATCCAGTTATTGTAATAGCACTTGTGCTGGTAAAGTGGGTGTCTGATATTAACAGTATGTCGATGTTGTGGCACTTCAGGATAATACCACTTCGCTTTTGTTTGCCGTAAAATTTTCATGTCCCTATATATGGGTTTCAGACATGAAAATTTAACGGCCTTGCGCCCTGTCAATACCAGTCATTTTAAGAGCTTTTCTATGAGCTTTGTCAAAAGCCCCATAATAGAACTTATTTGTTGTCACAACATGTCAATATTTTCAAAGTTTTTATAAGTAGTTCTTGGACTACTTGAGTTGGTTCCACGTCTGGTCGACGGGTTTCATTCTGTAGAACCTCTTGTTGACTGTTACATTTTTCAACACCTGTCACTTGTTTGTTTTTTCGTTCGTATTTTCGTATAAATTCGTTATCATTTTGCTGGAGTGTTATGGTCTGCTTTCGGGCAGTCGGCTGTTTTGTGGCTTTCAGTACATTTAACGCATCTAAACGGCCTCATGCAGCAATTCTTTAAATGGCCATATTGCTGGCATCTTTGTCACTGTATGAAAATCATGAATTTCCGGAGATCTTCTTTTTGTTTTGGCAAGGCATGCCTCATTATCTGTTCCTGCTAAAAACGGAAAAATCAATACCGCTTTCCTCCCGCTTTAACTTGTACCACCGCCACTCCACTGAAAGCGCGCACCGCAAAACGGTCCGTTTCCACACCTCATTGCAGCCCGACGCGGCGTTTACAAATAGCTCTGTGATTATAAGACATTATCGTAATGGAACCGCGCAATTAGAACAATCGACTGCACTGGCTCGCGCAAAAACTTATGCCATTGTAAAAGTTGGGCGACAAATTGATGGAAACAGAGCCCGCTTTTTGTTTGATTGATTCGTAATCGTAAAGCAATGGCGGAAAATCGAGGTTTTTATTTTTCATGGTCCAATGGTTATGAACATTCATTGATTTAAATGCCAATCGATTTCGATGCCTACACCGTTTGTAGATTTTTTTTTTTGTGATTGTTTGAAAAATGCTCTTTATCATGTTTGTAACAATTTGTGGTGCCTGTTGTAAAAAGAGTTCGTTTTTAACTAACACAAGTCCTCTTTCACACAGACATCAATGTTAAAATGTAAATCAGCATGGGAATTGAGTCAACGGGTGATCCTAATCATCAGCAAGGTATGGCATAGGTACATCGCACAAAATAAGGGTGCAGCGACAAATTAAGTCATTACATGTAAAACCTTACAACTTCGATTATTATTCGATGAGCAAAAGAAGTCAAAATATGCAAAAAGCTCTATCGAAAGTCACAAAACAAGTTCGGTACAATTTCGCAATCAAGTTCACCCCATCAAGTCATCATCGAAAGTCGTAACTAATAACACAAAATTGGTTCTTTTACATAAATTATTATAATGAAAATGCCCATCACATAGTACACTTATGTAGGTTGGTATACTACCTCAAATTACGGTAAAAGTTGACGCTAATGACTTTTAGGTAACGACCATTGGCTCGTACTAATGATCTGATGGCCAGCCCACTTTTTTACCGGCGATCCGTTTTGGTAATTTACGTTTTTACACGACTACCGCTTGATGCGTAAAAACTATTAGGTGTGGGTGGACGTTGAAAAAATAGAAAAATTTATGCCTTTTCTCAGGGTCGGGCGGTTTTGAATTTGCTGTAGAGGTTTTTCTAAATAGCTGCGGCGAATTAAGTTAATTTTACGCTTAATTCTTTTTAATTACCTCCTTCTGCCTCTAGATTTTGTTCTCATTACGTGATTAACTAGCAGGTTTATCTAATTTTATTGAAAAGGACATATTTAAAATCGAAACGCAAAAGTATTAAATTTTATCAATAACAATAATAAGAGCATTAATTACCATGTCTCAGAATTAGCTATTAATGATCTTCTATGATCCCGATGTCAAAGAGTGTAAAGCACAAGCGCATGCTCGGAAATATCATACCTCAATGACTATCAACAGTCAATGTTGTGTTCAACTTGTCAAAGTTGAAGTAAAAGTCAACAACGGCGATTTCAGTAATTTGGTCACAAGTTCTAAATTTAAAAATCATTTCCCACATCAAATGAAGCACCCATGGCTACCTTAAAGCGTTGCCAGCGGTGGAACAATTCCACAGCCATTCCGATTGGACACGCATGCTGAACGATTAGTTACCGTCATACGCTTACTACTGCCTTTCTAATACCTTAAGTTGAAATATTATATTGTAATGCCTGTCTGCCTTTCTGTTTCAGATAAATGGGCTAAGTATGATTGCTTTTGGAAGCTGATTTCGATATGGTTTTACTAGGATGCGCTTTCGCGGTGTCAGCTGCTTCATTTTTGTCCGTGATAGTTTCAGCGTTATCACAAACCCACCCTACTTTTTTGGTTAGAAAATCACAGAGTTATTATTGCTGAAATTTTAATGAAGCAGTGGCATTATTGAAATTCTTCAAAGTGTAAAAATATATTATTGGATATGAAAAATTGCATTCACTCATCAGGTTTACTTACAAGCTTTTTAGGAAACCGCGTTTGAGATGTTCAAAATAAACGGAAGTCAGATTTAAAAGGATGATAAAAAAACAAGTTGAATTTTTATTTGGAATTTATAAATAATTTCCCATTCGAGGTTCCGAAATCGCAGAGTTCATGAAAGTAATTCAGCAGACATCCTAAGCCAGTAAAAATGATTCTTCTGGAGACACTTATCAACGCCTACCTCGATGATGTGAAGTCATGTTGATGATTAACAGATTCATATAACTTAAGTTCTCAAAGGCTATATTTGCAGGTGGCAATATACACAACATAATGTTATATAGCGGGATATTACCGCGGTGATTTTGTTTCCTCGTAATTTGTTTCTTGTGAGGCACAAACTTTAGTGGAGTTTAAAATCTAACGCTGAACGCCCATTTACTCTTTAAGCCAACTCTCTCTCTGACGTTGAAGTGCTCATATTTATATCACAGAGTTGAAATGTAACTAGATATGGCAGGATCACTGGAAGTAAGCTCCGACCATAGCAGTAACTAGATGCAGTTGGAAATCACAATATACCATTTCATGTTCATTTTTATTCATTCATTTTCATTACCCATCAGCATGACAGTAGTCAGTGCGATTGTCTTAGGATGGCTGGTAACAGCAAGACGAGAGTTGGCGAAAATCGATGAATGGCAAGCGATTGGAGAGGTCTATAGATTCAGCTATAGACTGCTATACGCTAATAATGATGACAACAGTAGACATACAACAGAAGAACAGAGGAAAATAAAAGATATAATAGATGAACAGTATGAAATACCCAAAAAAGGCCAAAATAGGGGTGACTTCTGAGTTGAACACATTTTGCACCGATCCTAAATAATTGCAATAGAATGATGATGCAAACAGTAGACTTAAACACTAGGTATGCGATTTACTTTACGCAAGTCAAGAGGCTATATAACAATTCAAACAAAATTTATTTTTCTTTACTCCACACTACAAAATCCATTACCTAAACTGAAATCACTATTAAATAACAACTATCCAAAAATCCCTTCTGCACCTTCATGCTCCTACACGGGTACGCTCCGGTACCCTCCAGCCCAACAGCGATACATCAACGCGTACCCACGCTCCTGATGAGAAGATGATGACGGTAATTTGCGACGCACCAAGACGTCTATGTCTCATGTTTTTTCACTGAGCTCAGGTATCACCCGAGTACGAAATTACAAGTAATTTATCGTTCGTACACGAGGATAACACCGCTGGAGACTGTAAATATTTTCTTTTAAAAAGTACTCATGTAGATTGTCGAAATGTTTCAGGGTATTTTGGGAAGATGAGCGATGATGCTGTGGAGGCTACAAATATTTCAAAAAAACATTGTTAGAAATATTGGTGAAACCACTACTAGTCAATTTAATGTTTTTGACAAAGAACCACCTTTAATTAAGTATTGATCGCCAAAACTAAAAGAAGAAGTTGCTATAATGAAAATTAATTTTCGACATGGAAAGGCTGTTGAATGTAGCGAAAAACAAGTAATTTCTGTCTAAGAGCGAAAAACAAGAATGTTTAAGGCATGCTATGAAAGTAACAAAATAAATAACATTATCTTCTGATCAAAATTATGCATATTGCAGTGAAATAGTTAATACCAACCAAATTTCAAACTTTAGTAAATTACTATATCCAGATATAGATAAAGTAAACAAGATACAGATTAAAGTACTTAACTCTGCTGTATTTGTTTTAGGTAAACACTTTGATAAATTACAACCAACTTTATGTTGATTATGAGAAATAGATAATGTACACAATCATTTTAGTTCAGTAATGCACTGGAATTATAATTTGATAGAGTACTGGGAACAAATTGGATAGATATGGGTTTTGAACGTTTAAATGCTGGTCATTTTAATTTTATAGAGTGTTATGGTAGGTAAGCTGACAATATTAATTGAATTGAATGTATGGAACGTGTAGTTAATTGCAGTACCTATTGCAAATTGTAATTTTTAATACAGTTAAGCCATGTAAGAAATTATAATTCTTTATCGACTGTCCGACTTGCAATTAAAAGCTTCAGAAGACGATCATGGGCCTCAAAGAGCATTTGAAGAAAAATGGTTGGTGCGAAGAATTAATTTCAATTTACTCGTTTTGGAACTCTTTTGGTAAAAATTCTCAAACTACAGACTCAGAAACTATTAGAAAATTAATTGAATCATGCTTTTTTCTACAGAAAGAGATAGCCTCTCTTATATTTGAAAATAAACATCGTCCCAATGGCATTAATGGGTTGATATTTTTATAATGGCCGCTGTTATATTATTTAAAACTTCCTCATGTCCAGCGCAGCTTTACCGACTGTTTATTTTACCTTTATTCCGATTCCGACACGCCGATTTCGTGGTTTTATAGTATACTACATTTACCATAATGACCATTGCAAGGTAAAAATAGTGTCAGAGTAAAAAACAACTCTAAGGTTTACAAGATAGGGTTGCTTTTTGTTTAGTTATAGCGCATTAACGATATTTTAATTGAGTCGATCCTGACGTAGAGTAATGATTGGATGTAACATCGATTTATTTCGACTTCTCGTTTCTGATTGGCGGTCGCGATAAGTTTATATCTATCGTATAATGTTTTTATAATCGTCGTACACAGATTTACATCGTATATATAAAAATTATAGTGGAGTTAACTAGCGTTTTCTGGGGATTGAGTTTTTGCTTGAATACCCGATTAGTGTAATTATACCTACTGTACTTATATGACAGATCTGTGTGATTACTAATTGGAGTAATGACAAAAACAAATAATAACATAATAACAAGGTAGGTAGATACTTGAAACTCATTTCAGTGCTACTGCAGTAATAGATGCACCCATGTAAATTGACGGGTGCGTTAATTACAAAACATATTTCGTAGATGATTTTACACAGATTTTTAATATAAAACAGCTCTTTTATTGATAAAAATTTGAAATTATTTCGGTATTTGGTATGTGAATTATCTCTTAATATGAATTTGCTTAACATCAAAGAAACATCAACTCTCTGCACGGGAAATCAACATCAATCACACCAGCTCATTAAAGTCATAGCTTCTACACGTATCAATCAATTTAAGGAACAATTTAAAAAGTCACATAACATAATAAGGGTGTAATTAAAACCTCAGGTCTATATTCCAATTCAGTTTAAAGGATCTCTACTACACTCAATCGCCATGACAACATAAAACCCGTCTATTAATGTCAAATACAATCTGTAACTGTCAATTTGGTCATTAAAAGTGGAGTCAAGTTGGAGGACATGACGTGAATAGGGGGACATACACCCTAATGAGACTCTAGATATCTACTTGGTTCGCAAGTAGCGTTTTCTTTGGATAAATTTTCTTTCTAGTTACATTTTATTTTTCTGAATAATCTGTATACCTACATGCGTCACATCTTTGTGATTTTCCTTTCATGAACTTTCAACTAATCAAATGACAGTTTTATATGAATGAAAATATGTATAAACTTGATTCAGACGATACTAAAAATTGCGGTATGTATTCATCAATCATCATGATACAACATACAAACTTAAACTCAGGAGTCGTAAACATAAGATTTTCCCTTCAATATCCATTAACGTACAGTAGTGACGACCTGGCTCGTACTGAGACCCTTAATCCCTGGAGATTCAACCAGATTCGAACCTAATGAGCCTCTCGCTGACAAATGGGTGTTCGACCCGCCCTCTATCGGCGATCAGCGAACTATCTCGAGTATGTCTTGATACACTTTGCACTTGCAGCTGGGTTTTTTAGGGAATTAAATGTAAAATGTTTGTGTGAGGTGTTACACGATTTCCAATTTATTGTAAAAGGCAGTAAGTAAAGAGCAGTGGTGGCTCAGTGGTAACGGCCCCCTTACGTGTCGTAGGTCATAGGTTCTAACCGAGACAGGCGCTTTACTTTGTGTAAATTATTCCATCACCACTATTCTAAACACGGTGAATGAAAACATCGTGAGAACACCTGTATATGTTATCACCTATGTATATATATGTCCTAGAACCAAAAAAATTACATGTGACAATGATAGACATGTGGCATCCACCAACCCGCACTGGGCTCGCGTGTTGGATTAAGACCCAATCTCTCACAGAGAGGAGGCCTGTGCCCAGCAGTGGGAAAATTAATAGGATGATGATGATGATGATGTAAAAAGCAAATTCGTAATAATGCGAAAGATTGGAAAAAATGTAAGAAAATTTTGGAGTAAGAATGTGGATGGGTATAAAAATAGGTGAAGACCACGGAGGAAGACCAAAGAAGCGATTGATGGATCTTGTGAAAGATGATATTACTAAAAAGTAATAAGTAAAAGGTTTTGATTACTGAGATGAAGGTTAATAAAGAAGTATGCAATAAGGAGACATGTTGCGCCAAACTCAGGTAAATGAGGGCTCCCGTTTTGTGCTCTCCAGTTGGCGCCACTTGAGTTTTATTCGTGTAATACGGCGTATTAATTCGTAAAGTTATGTCTAACACGGAAAAAAAAACGACAATCGCACCAAAACCACCAGGCGTATTTTAATGAAATTTCCACCATCTCAAAGACAATTTCTAAATTTTGATTTAAGGCTTTTTTTTAAAGTCATAGAATAACAAGGAAAGTACAAAAAAACTACAGAATTTCGTACCGCGCGGGTGTGAAACGAGAGCGCGTTTTGTTCCCTCAAGGTCGTTGACGCCTGTCTTCGCCTTAATTTTTTTTTTTTTTTGGGTTTGCTCTTGACTCTAGTCTAGGTCAAATAAGGCTGTTAAACGTTATATTACGTGCACGGAAGCAAAGTTTGAATATAAAATCATTTCTAATGCCGTAGAAGTGTGATTAAATATAAAATCGAGTATGCTGCAGTTTTGCGCAGACTATTTTTTTCGAAAAAAGGAGAATAACTATTTTATGAAACATAAAACTCTATTAAAGCAGTGGTTAGTAAATCCCGTACCAATCTTAATCTTATTTGGAAAATATACACAGCAATAAAATAAATGTAAATAAACTCGCGCTAAAAGCCAAAAAAGACCTCACTCTACACTAGCACTCCTAGCGCTCCTAACAGCAAAAACAAACGCGGTATTCTGTCATTGGGATACGGGCAAGAGAATGATAATGTGAAAGAAAAATTCAAATGTAAACTACTTACCAATATTAATTCATCAGAAATACAATATACCAACTAATAAGAAAACAACTGTTATAACTCAGCAACATCCACTATCAAACCGACAATCACTATCTAAATTCAATATTTTTCGCCATCAACATCCAGCAAACATCTAAGTTAAATTACAGACATCCGTCTACACGTGAGAGCCGCGAAAATCTTAATTAACAGATAGGCGCGAGTCATTTATCATGTCGCTATGTGATAAGGCAGGGGGCGCCACCTCCCAGGTAAAGATATCGTTAGCGATGACGGGCCAAGATTGATGGAAAATTCGATTTGTTGATGATTATATTGCTCTTGCTACTGTTGGAGATTGGTTGGTGTTTGTTTTGGGGAGTTTGGGGAGGGACTTGCCGAGCTATCTAATTAAGATTTCATTTAGTTAATCGAGACTATAATTACTCTGCAATCGTAACATTCAAAAGACAAAGAAGTAAATTATGTCGACAAAATAGGAGAAAGTCTAGAGTAAAAATAAATAGTTGTCAAAAAAGACACCAAAGTATTTTTTGGCTACGATAGCTGCAAAGTATGAAAGAAGAAGACACACAATTGGAATAAAGGGAAGTGATTTTTGAGCTGCATAGAGAGCTAAACTAAAAGCAGTTACTATAGAGACTATGCGAAACACACAAGACACCCATAAGAAGAAAATTAGGATTCGTTAATCCAAATTTATTCTAATGATGAATATTAGCGATGAAGCGCCAAATTTGATCGAAAATTCGATTTGTTATTGATTATGTTGCTCTTGACACTGTTGAAGATTGTTGTTGGTTTTAAGAAGTGAGAGGAGCGACTTAAACGGCTGTTTAAGTACACTGATATTTCATTTCGTAAATCTTGAATATTAATTATCTGTAATTATAACTTTTAAAACAAAAGAAACAAAGTCAGTAAACTACGTTGAAAAAATAGTAGAAGCTCTTGAGTGAAAATAAATAATTGACAAAAAGCTTCAAAATATGGATGAAGAAGATACAGACTGGGATAAGGGTAGAAGAATCGTGAATGATCAAATTCGAAAGCTGGAAAAGGCTAAATTAAAAGTACAGGTAAGGAGTAGAATTCCCTGCTAGAGTCTGTGTTTCCCGAAAACTACAACCTGGGGATCTTTAAGTCAAGAGTGATTAGGTTACTTCTAGGCAAGCGTGCCTAACGTCGACCAAGTCATCGCTTACCATTAGATGAGATGGTGGTCAAACGTGAGCTTATCTTTTTTTTATATTAGCCTACACTGTCCCAGTGCTGGGCAATCCCACCGCACTATTCTTAAAGCAGTGCAACTCCTGAAAGCCAGAACCAACAGTGGCGACCACCAGGAAAGCGCCGAGGCAATGAAGCTCGACGAAGTCCCTGAGAATAAATTTAACAGGCTTGGATCCCGCAACGAAATTAATCAGGAAATAGAATAACGGAGGAGTAGAAAAAGTAAAAATTTCCACTTCCCTCAATATCAGGAAGGAGACAGAACAAACAAGGCCAATGGGCTAGGCGCAAAAGGTCGTTTACAACTGGGATAAGCCCAGTTGCCTAGCATAAATATTGATGGTTACTAACATTGTGAACTTGTTATATGTATTTCCAATAATAGATATGGTAAAAACTCTTGAACGCATGGATATTTGTTCTAGTTTCAACAAGGTCTGCACGGTACCTACATTGCCGTTTGGAAAAAAGTTTTTCGCAGACGTACTGACGTCTGGGAGGAACTTTTTTTATTTTATTTATTCTATCAAAGGCCGACATCTCTACCAATTTTTTTCAACCATTTGCGAGTAGCTGGCGAGAAAGTAGCTGGAGGTGGATCACTGTGTTGCTCAATTTCTCATAGGACATGGTAACTTTAAAAGTAAATTATTTTCCTTCAAGCTCGTTGTCTCGCCTTTATGTCAACGTTCTACATCTGATTGCGAATTTGTACAATCTTCACATGATATCTTATGAGAGTGTATTCTTTGGTAGAATGAACGAAATATTGTGTTGGATAATGAAAGGGCTGCATCTTGAGTTATTTACTATACGGACCTTGTGGAAACTAGAACAAATTTCCGTGCGTTCAAGAGATTTTATAGATTATTTAAACCACATACTGATATGGTTTAAATAATCTAGAGATTTTTTCACGGTCACTCCGCGTTAAAAAGTCCGCGTCCATGGTCTCTCGTGCAGAATAGTACATCGCAGCGTCGCTGCACTTTAAGATCGACCGGAAGTACGCCAGCAAGTACCGGTAAGGCCTTAGTACTAACCGTCCTGTATACTTTGCATAAGAATATCAAAGGTAAATGCTGACTTTAAAGTAATTTACGTCGTACACTTATGGTGGCCCTATCAGCCGAAGCAGGTGCCCCGTAGCACATACAACCCAAATAAGTAGCCCCATTAATAGCCTTTAAATTAAAAAAGACAGACACCACGTAGGTTTAGATATTCTCGTTAATGCATAAAAGTTCTTTTTACTTTTTCACCTACTATTTTAATATGATCTATAAATGCAAAATTCCTCTCTAACACCAGACCAAAATAACACACGAACTGCTTCCTTTTTAAGGGAACGTTATTTAACTTTATAGTAGGACACGATTTAAGATTACCTTTCAGAATGAGGTGATAAGTTTTGTGTGGAGCAAAGGTCAGACGGTTTCGATTGCTCCTCTTAGATATTAATCGTAGGCAAGTGTCAGCCAAATTCTCGAGTCCAGCTCGAGTACTTGATTGAAATAGCAGAAGACCGTCGTCGCGTAACCAGTTAATGAACAGCCACTTGGAAGTAGAATCGCGAGGAAATCATCATAGCCTAATTGCCATAAATACGGACCAAAGACCGAACCCTGAGGATATCCCATGGTAAGAGACTTCGACATGGAATGATGTCAGAATTTAAGTTTTGCGGAACCATTTAAAAAGTAATAGTAAACCAGATTATATATATTTCTATAGCAGCCCCGAGTTTTCATTTGCGTTATCAAAAGCCCGAGAATTATCTAGAAAAACCCTAATTACGTACTTATGTTCATATGTTTGCAGTGTTGGGCAAAGACCTCCCTCAATTACCATCTTATCATTAATTAAAAAAAACTAAATATGCAGTTCATGCGGAATACACAGGAGACACCCAAAAAGAAGAGAATTAGGACACGCTAATCGAAATGTATTCTAATGTTGAATGTTCAACTCACATAAAACCTATTTCGATCTTTCACCAACAAATGAATAGGTTAACTTTTGCAACAAAACAAAACGAACCGCTGAAAGCTCGAAATGACACAGCTGTTAAAGTATTAATGAACAACTGGGTATCATAGTTGCAAGACAAACTATCATTCTGGCTTGGACTATGCAGTATTTCTCTTGTTTTACCACTTCGACTGAGAGCTGGTTGTACCGTTTTATTTGCGTCTAACTTGTCGGCAATGGATATTTCGAATGGTGAGTTAGTTTTGTTTTGTTATCGATTTTTTAGACGAAATTAATGACTAGATTTTATCGGAAATCGCAGATACAAGAAATGGTATACAATAAGGCTAGTTAACGAAAAAAAAAGTTTGAGTGGGGTTCGAAATATAATAGATGATAGTAGGTACTTAATTTGATTTGTCATAAACAGAAACCCCTCCATGCCAATGTCGAACCAAGTTTTTGGGTTGAGTTCCATAAGTGGCTACCGAAGAAATTGTGTATTTTCTACATTGGTCAAACTCTCCTACATCCGCCGAAGAATTATCGACTGCAGACAGAAAATCGCTTCAAAATAGCACTTAACAAACGACATAGCACTAACAAAATATATTCGTGATGCAATGAAATATTACAAGCAAAACATTACGCGTCAAAATTAGGCGAGATACATTAGGGTGCTCTATAATTAAACATCAATAGCGTTACAAAAAGTAAATAAACAGGGTATGTGCGGGGAAATGGGGGGTGCGGGAAGGGAGGCCGGGAGGTCTCGACTATGACTAATGTCCCGCGATCCGTCAGTGTCACTCGCGGGTTGAAGGGGGCGCCACTCTCGACAGGGCCGGAGTATGCTATCCTTTCCGAACAATATTTACCCTACGATTTCTGATATACATCTGTATGTTAATATGGATTTTACGTGCCTGTAAAGGGTCTAAGGTTTAGTTTGTGATCGATATCTCAAATATTTCTGAAGCAAATAGGCTCGAGTATACCAAACATTGGAGCCGTAAATCATTCTTTGACAGGAGGTCCTGGGCAAAGTTACATTTCATCACAGAATGTCACTTTGGCCAGAATCAAAGGATGTTGAAGTCCTGCAGTTCTTCTGGGCGACATAACTATGTTAAACCTTTCTTTCCATTATATACTAAAAGATTACGTTGCAAACGTCAATCAACATTCCCTTCACAGGCAGAGACTGCGTTCCTAAACATACTGCTATTAAACAAAAAAATCTCCAATTCAAATCCCCACAGTGTATCTTTAAAAAATCACAAATCCATCCGACTCTGTACAGTTTCTGGGTCTTTTGAAATTGGTTTCCGCGCAGGGCAGCGAAGTAGATACTCCGCGACACATCGCCCCATCTCTGGGGTATACCGCGGGCACAATTAGATAAAATAAAAAAAGAAACGAGTAATCCTGGGCCCAACTAGATTGCTTTCGGGACTGTAGGGTTGATGGATCAAAAAAAGTTGAGATAAAAATCTAATTCGTGGCATTGGAGTGCAGGAGGTCTTTTGGTCTGCTGTCTTACGTCATTTCACTAAGTCTCATTAAGGAAAATCATATGTGAAAGAATTTTAAATTTGTTTTCCACTTTTTTCCGCCAATGTTTTTCATCACATGAAAAATCATATAATTAATAGCAACATGTTACAAATTAATAAAAGACCGTAGAATCCGTTGCTAATATATGGCCAACTTGTACGGAACAATTCTTGCCACATTTCACATAAAACCTACGTGGAATTTAATAACAGAAGGCGGACATACAACAAGCGCACGCCAATTATTCATACTGATTTTTTTTCCTTTTAATTTCATCAAATTTATTTCACTCCTACAAATGGACGATCATTAATTTAACATTTACGGGATCCGATTATTTTACACTGACTGCCTACCCGATACAAATGAGCCTCAGTAATGTACTTATGTACTTATATATATATATGCTTTTTACATGATTGCCTGTATGTACTACATTAAGGTTTCCAGAGGAAATTGATGCCTTTCATTTCCTTCTCGTGGATGATAAAACTCAAAGTAATAGGAATTATTTTATTTCAAACTACGGAACCGTCAGGATTTTGATGGATAGGTACTTACTTGTTTCCCAAATGCTAATAAAGCAACCCAAAAGAGCTCATCATCATCATGATTTCAGCCGGACGACGTCCACTGCTGGACGTAGGCCTCCCCTAGGCGTTGCCACATAATGCTGGACATAGGCATGCCCGCAGCCTTAAACAGGACATCGGTCCGCCTTGTGGGAGGCCTTCCAACGCATCATCTTCCAGTCCGAGAAGTGATCGCTCACAAGCCGTCTAATCGGAAAGCTTAAAGTCACCCAAAGGATAATGAAGATGGCTATGCTCGGAGTTTCCTTGCGTGATCGCTTCAAAAATGAGGATATCCGCAGGAGAACCAAAGTTACCTACACAGCCCGAAGTATTGCGAAACTTAAGTAGCAGTGGGCAGGGCACATTGCTCGCAAAGGATCTCGTGGCTATATAATAACAGCCCAGCCCAAACCTATGCGGATTTATCTTCGAGGTTAAGCAAAGTTTGCCGAGATTGGTCCGTCAAAGGGTAGCCATTATTTGTATACCGATACTATCCCTTGCAAAGCACGTTAAACTTTTTAGTACCGGCTGTCATTTGAACACCTTGGATTATTGGATAGTCGTTAGAGGTAGAAAATTGTCGGATTTCCCAGGTACTGGGTTGTGGAGTTTAAATAGGCAGTCGCTTCATATTACATACTACTATTAGCTGCATCCGGCTATACTGGACGTCGGTCGACCTCAACAGGTAACAGCTTGTCAGTCTTTTATCGGTTGCATTTCTGGTAGTCTGCGATGTCATTGCATCATCTATTCCGCCTAGTCCTTTTAATCATCGGACTACAAGATGTACGGCGACACGCGCGAAATACTGTCATTATACGTACAGCTAAGGAGTGGAATTCCCTGCCAGAGTATGTGTTTCCCGATAGCTATACAGAATTGGTTATTTCAAGACAAGCGTGCCACACCGTCAACCAGATCATCGCTCTTACCATCAGGTGAGATAGTCGTCAAGCGCGAGCCTAACAAAAATAAAAAAAATGTTGGGAAAAAAAGTTTATTCAAAAAACAAAAAGCTCGACTGCTTAAGAAGCTCACTTAAAAGACGTAAACAAGAAGAAAGTCATGCTGAGCAGTCGGAAGATATTCGTGAGCTGGCTGACCAAAACCAGATGTATCCTCCGACAGCATGTGCAGCAATGTACAAACACTTCTTGCAAAGTTAAGTCGAATCGTTTTATGTAAGAATCATCAAAATTGGCCAACGCGTTTGGTCTCCAGAACGCCGCATAGGAACAAACATACATACTGATAAACTCATTACCCTCTTTCGGCAGTTGGGTAAAAATAGGTAGATAGGTATATGATATTTTCGGTAAAAAAGCAGCCAAATACAGCAGCGGCCACACATACTTGATGTGTTCTCGTTCCGTACCTTCCACCAATTAAACTCAGAGCCGCTTAGCAATATTTCCGCATTGTGAAACGAACATTTAAATTAATATGGGCCTTACATTATTTTTACTACTATATATTTGAATCAGGATGTTACCAAGTGATCCAATCGCGATCGAACTAATCGTGAGCCACGACAAAGAAGTTCAAACCTTAAGATTTAAGATGAAACAAATATGATTATTATTATTTATTAAGGTGTCGCAACCAACTACAATGAAAATAGCGAGACAAGCTTGGCTTATAAACTGTATAAATTTTTGGGAAAGACATGTTTTTGAGTGGAAATCAAGAATTTGAAAACGTAAGGTAGGACGCTCTCAGGGTAGGTCGAGCGACGGTCTTTGCAGGTTGGCTGGTAGCAGAGAGCTGGTATGGAGGAATGGCGTGCCATTGGAGAGGCCTACAAGTATTTCAGCCAGTGGACTGCTGTAGGATGATTTACGTTGATGATGATGGGCCAATAGCAAAAGGATTTTGGACAAAAAAGTGTTAAGCGACATAAACTTAAAGTCAGTCAATCAGTTCTTTGGATTTTTTTAATTAATCAGATCACATCTCTTGTAATTATGTCCTATTTTCATCATCTATTCCTCACTATATCGACCCCATAGAGCGAAAAATCACAGTTCAAAAATGGCCAAAATGAATTGTCAATGTCACTAAAATCACCATATTTTCTCTAAATAATTATTCTTACGCTACCTTTTTGGGGTTCAGTAAATCTCATTCACTAACATTCTGCGATCTTCACAATTAGGTTGGTAAGTATAAATATCATGTCAGCAGGTCTTACAAGATACGATAAGGAGACAAGACAAGGTTGACTAAGTCAATATACCACCTAAGACACCTTTGGCTTACTAACCTAGATTTAGTCAATACTGCAGGCGATAAATAGATAGATTTTCTTTGTAAGACACCTGAGTTGAGATCAACGAGAAAATAGCTCTTCCATGTGAAAAAGAAGGTAAGTAAAGAGATATTTTTCAAAGAAAAAGTATAGTACTTTATAGTATAATATGTAGGTAAATAAAGTTTACAAAAATTATACAAATTATATTGAAGTCATCGATTATCTACAGAGATACAGAAGCTTCATATATAAGCACCTATTCATTAAAATTATGTGTATTGAATAAACATGCGCACAATGAGATAAATAATTAAATTAATTAGTAACGTAGCACAAATACGGTAAGTTTTAATTCAATACCCATTGAAAGGAAAGTTTGCCGGTCAAAAATCAACCGACGAACATTCTTTATAAGTTTCATTTTTCACTGCGAAAATGTTTTCGGAAGCTTACAAAATGAGATTTCGGTGGCACGGACCCGAATGAACTCTATATTTTTGCGCGTAAATATCAATTTTGCGTAGCTTTACATCAACAGAAGATTTTGGAATCTGATCGGTTGGTGTTGTTGGAAAACTAACATTATAGATAAGAGTAAAAGGTTGATTTTCCTTGATGTTGTGAGGTGGTTTTCTCGCCCCGTACCTCAGTGCAGTCCCTTAGACAAATGACGCAGCATTTGTCCAAATGATGGCGCGGGCGGCGGAGAGAATGAATTTAAATTATCATTCAGTGGTACCAACACACAGTGCAAGAGTCCAAATTCGGTTCTGTGTGGGTGCACCACCACATTCCGCTTAGAAACCGAAAATATATATGCAAATCTGATAAGAATCTATCTATTTCCGACAAGGCGTTTGTTTACTGATTGCGATTGGTCCATAGTTGTTTGGTTGGTTTTCAACATCGGCATTAATTTAGATATAGGAATGAAAAGATAAATTAATATACCCTGCTGTAGTCTGTGTTGCCTGAAACCTAGTAATCTAGGGGTCTTCAAGTCAAGAGTGAATCAGGTGAGGTAGTGGTCAAGCGCGAGCCTAAGTACAAAAAAATAATAATCACGAAACTGCTGTAACTTTAGTGGCTCAAGAAATAAAATACTCAGAAAGAAGTCAAACGACTCCGTACTACAAAGCTACATCCTCTCTGGATATCCTATAGCTATCTAATATTATTATAGGATACCTTAAGGTATTAATTACCACATTATTCCTGGAAACGAAACTTTTCTACCCAGTATCCAACTGATCCGTTCAAAATCATATTCCAATACCTATTTATTCAGCCATAAATCATAGAGTAACATCAAACCGACAGTGAGGCGTCGCGTCTCTATTCCGTGTTCTAAACGGCTCGGCTGTTTGAATTCTTTCTTTGAATTCTTTTTACGCGCTCTTTTTTAGCGGCAAAGGAAATTGAGTAATGGCGGCGTCACAGATGGCATCATGGTAGATTGATAACGGGGAATGAAGAGCACCGTTCTATTGTGGCTTTGTATATGTATCTGCAGGTAGGTATTAACCGATAGAAACTTATTTCCTTCACATAATTATGTTGGGTGTGTATTGAGAATTTGTGTGGAAGCGTGACTGATTGATTGGTTTTGATCAATTTAGTTTTTTAAGAAAACGATTAGTTTTATTATAGTCCTTTTTAAAATTTTATTAGTTAGTAGTTGCATTTGGTTATCTTTTTTGTAAATAGAAGGAACAAATACGGTATCTAAATACCTGTGTCCTACAGTTACAAACACAGAACTGTGATAAAATAAATTATGGTTCGTACCCACACCTCAGGCCACTATCGTCGGGTCACCGTCCATAAATATTATTAACAAGTATGTAAGAATCTTATATTTAAGTACAGAGATATTTTTATCGACACGGGCTAAGCCGTCAATGTGCCTAGTCCCTGACAAATGGGCACAGAGACAGCAGAACACGTTTCCCAACTCTATAGCTGTAACAGAAAACAATCCCGCGTGTGGTGCCCAAAGAAAAAAAACAATAGGGTCGTGATGAAGACGTAGCCATTGTGAACAACGAGCGAGCAATATTTCACGGCTTTGTATGCCTTCAGAGCCCGATTAATTCTAGATATCTCCATTCGCCTATACGTAATAGTGTGATGAAACCTTTTTGATTCGGTGGATGTTAACAACGATAGCGTAGGTTGAAACAAGCGTAAAATATCACTACACACTTTTTGTAATCAATTGCATTTGAAATTTGTACAAATAAATACACATGTACCCAATTAAAACACTACTTTATCAAACGAAAAATCAACATGAATAAATCTATTTATACACTTCAAAGGACAAACGAATTGCGTTCCCATTCAGTGAGATTTCCATACTCACCTACTTTAGAAAGCAGGCGACATTATGCAAATAAAGTAAATTGAATTACCGGAGTTAAATGTCGTATAAGATAAAAACGACGACGCAATCTACAACCCAATGAGGAGACGTTGTATTAACATATTCAAACCCCTATTGAATATTTATATTATGTAGGATACTCCTCGACAACTGGTGTCGGCTCTTTAGTCAGCCTTGTAGCCCTAATGGATGCCACTATCTTTTCCCTGTACGCGTCAAAACAAAAACAAAAAATTGGATTAGCGGCCTACCTTTGTGGCTCTCTCCGTATCTAATTACAATAAGAAAAACAACTGGCCATCTGAAGAAAAGAAAGAAAACAAGTGATAAAAATGTACTCCATTTTCAAAACTCTACAGCGAGACACTCCGAGTTGTATTTACATAAAGAAATAAATAGGCGCCTATATACTACGAAGCTAGTAACCGCCTTTGCTTTTTTTTTTAAAAGATAAAAGATCGGGCGACCTTCATGTTAAGAATGGTGTAGATAAACTAAAATGTATTTTTTTAGATATCAACGCTCAAGTTGAAATTGATAAGAGTGGTCGAGGATCCAACTCAGTAGGTAGTGTGCAATTTGAGAGGCCTACATTCTGCAGTAAATTAACTGCTATTGACTGACCACAAATGTTTAAGTATGAAGACACTCTAGCTAACAAACTTTAGCTTCAAGACTCTAGAAAAACCTTACGATTGATTTTCAAATAATCAAGGCAGAATTAAGTCCCAAAAAGGACATTTCCAGAAAAGCCATCTTCTTTTGCAACCCACTTCATTAATTTTCTATAAAATCCGTATAATTAACACTCTAGTCCCGCCTGCCTGATTGGCCACATCGTCCGTTATGGTCATTCAATTTAATTTCATGCCAGCCGCGTAAGGCAACTTATTAAAAAGCCATCAAATCGTTTACTGCCTAAAGGTTTCTTGGCTTTTAAGGCCTGAGGTATGTTCCACTTGGAGCCATTAATAAAATTCCGATAGGAATAATTATTATGATATAATACTAATAAGAATGACTATGACTTATTAGATATTTTGAAATTAAAAATTCTGTACAGAACCATATTTAATAACGATTTATTTTATTGGAGACTTTCAATAATAATAAATTGTGTGAGGTGCGTAGGAAGACAGTTCCCGTTACCGGTACTGTGTTATCACCCTTTGGGTATTATGAGTACCTCATACAAGATTATCTAACGATGAGCCAGTTAATATGGTTTAACACTAATATTGAAAGCCTGCATCTTGAGGCCTGAGTCCCAGCAGTGGGAACATTAAAAGGCACGCTAAACCTTATTAATAGCCAAATGAAGGATATTAATGGCTAATCAAAATTTAAAAAGAAAACTTATAAGTAGGCCGTAAGTGCTGTTATTTTTCAAATCCAAGACTGAAATCAGCCGTTTGCAAATTAAAATATATTTTGGTCAGAGGGTTGTCTTACGGTTTTCATTTCAACAAAAGCAAGCAATTTCTGACACTAAATCTGTAGAATCGAAAAGCCCAAGCTATGTATTTAAATACATAAATTTAGAACAAACGAAAAAAGGTTACCCAATAAAAAAGTTCACATACCTTCGAGATGTGGTGCTAAGAGGAACACACCAACTGTCCCGCGCCGAAGACTTGCACGCACCGCGCCTTACTCGAGGCTAGAGGCGAATTTTGCAATCAGCACGCTCGTGTAACCTTTTATTTTAAAATAAAACAAAATAATAAATACGTAAGAAGCTGTAAATAATAATTGAGTTATTGGTCAGCTTACATAATGTTCATGGAGCTTGACCGATGTTTTTTTTTATAAAAAAATGAAAAATAAGTAGGCAATATAGAAAAAATACAGAATAAAAATAGAACTTACAATATAGTATATGCTAAAGGTAGAGAACAGAAGCCCACCGTGATAAGTTAATAAACTGCAGTTCGTCTCCCATGAAGCGTGCGTCGAAATGTGGGGGACCTGCGGATAAAATATTGCTTTTGTGTAGAAAAATCTATTTGTTTCGTAGTAAGAGCCTTATTGACATTATAACTGTCAAACATGATGAAATTATTAATCATGGTGTTATATAATGTCATGACTAAGAACTTTCAGCACAATGCAGTTTTATTTTTTGAACTATTTTATAAACAACTAAGTACCTACATATGTTTAATTTGTAAAAAGATATTTAAAAGGGGTAACTTATCATTTGGCTTTTTTTTAGATATGTATTCTTGATTAAGTCACGATTCGTCGACATTTTTAGTGTCCAACTTACACTTAGTCGAACCTAGTTTACCTACTGAAAAATATTTAATTATAAAACGTTTAAAGATTTAAATTCCTTCCTAAATTACAGATTCACTTGACTACAAACGTAGCCAGTGCAGTGGTAGGCTCATGAATAAATAAAGTGGTGTTTATCTAACGTTTGGCTGGGATTAAAATTCAAATATTCTGACAAGTCAATCTACGGAGCTCCCGGGCGGTCCCGAGAGCGGACAGCGGAGCGTCATGCACATTGCATAGTATATGTAAAATACGAAGATATGTACTACAATTGCACTTTGCTGTAAGATTTAGGCCGAGTTTCTCAACTCTAAATTATCGCCGAAATAATGTTACAAATTGCCAAGCACGCGTTATCTGCTGTGATTTTTGTGAATTTTGAACAGCCAATCACAGCAGATAACGCGTGCTTGACAATTTGTCAAATTAATTCTGCAATAATTTAGAGCTGAGAAACTCAGCCTTAATCCCGGCTTTTGACAGCTTGATCGTGATGCATGCAGTCAAATCTCATTTTTAACCGATTTCAAAAAAAGGAGGACATTCTCTTTTCGTCGGAATTTTTTTGGTAGGTATTGTAATTGTTTTACCAAAATAACAGACGACTGTTAAATGACTTGACAGATGATACTAGATTAGCCTCCAGAAACCGAGGAATTATTTAGGTTTAAGTAAACTTTTGTTTCGCTCCATAGAAAATAAATAAGAACAATGATTAACTAAATAACAATTGATTGATGAACCAAATTTTACCAATGTTATTAATTTATTCCAAGCACTGAAAAACTTCCAAGTTTTACTAACTAAGCTAGCTAGCTTTACAAGGCTACTAATAAGATATCAGAACACAATTTAGTTTAATTTAGATATATAGTGTTTAAACCTTTCAATGTCATTTCTAATATTATTATAAATACTACATCATGTAGTCCATAATGAAAACATTTTTTTATTTTATTAGAAAAAAGTTTACCCGCTGTTTTTTTTTTTTAATTTTCATAATCAAATATACATAATCGAAATCAATGAATTTTAATGATTTAAGTCGTCTATTTAATATACAAATAACTTTCACACAAGGAATTAAAATGTCGGAGGAATGAGACAGCGGAGGTTTGAACTTGAAGAGTTTCAAGTATAAGTTATTAGACTAATTAAAAAATCTGCCCTAAGTGATTATTATTTTACATTTCCCATTCTAATTAAGCTAGAAATATTGGCGACTATACTAGCAAAGAAAAAATAAATAAGTATCCTGTTTCCTTACATATTCTACATCCATTAAATACATTCAGTGCATTTGCATACGTTTCTACACGGAGTACCTCTATGACTGTTGGATTAATACTCTGTAATCTGAATCTTAATGTTAAGCTACTATGCGATATTAATTAATAGCGAAATTAATGAAACATGTGTTATTTCAACAACGATAATATTTATGAATCATTGATGTTACAGTACGTTTCTATTTTTAATTAATGGTTCAAAAATAATTAATACTATTTATAAGTAGGTAGGTAATCTATAAATTAGTAAATGAAAATCTTTGTAAAACATTTTGCTTACCCAACCCGTCCTTCTACCGACATAATAATAAAAGTATACAACAAAAGAAAAGTAATTAAAAAACCGACTACTTTATTAACAAAAATTAAAACGTCAAAATCAAACACAAAAGACGCCATATTTGGTCGACGGCCACGTAGTGGAACACGCACCGCTAACAGAAAATAAGGGACACACAAAAAGACAGGAAGGGCCCGTGCGAGCGAGAGAAGGATAAAACAAGCCCTCGGTCGAAAGGGAAGGCGATAGTGACGCGATGATTGAACGCGCCACAAGAAAAATGATCACCCGTCAAGCGGCGACTGAGAGAAACTACCCCTAGCGGGCGAGACAAGAACAGACATACTTTCCGATACAGAGTGCGAATGAAACAGCAAGCACCAAAATAGGGGTGACGTACAGTGATGGATTATGCTTTTCTCTCTAAAGAAGGGAGGGGCTCACAGGTCGTTATGGAAAAAGCTGAGGGAAGTGGGGACCGACATGTGTCGGAGACGTATACTGAACCGATGGTGGCCTTAATTGATTTCTGGATTAATCTAACATTTTTGTTATTAATTAGGCTATATGAATATCTAATATTATGTGTACAAATAATGAACATCATTTGTTGAAGAAAAAATATAAATTATTGTAGAGTGTTGTTTATAAAATTAGCACAGATTATACAAACCTTAATAAATTAAAATCTTTTATACACAGTCAAAGATGACTTTTGACCCAAATATCACCTTTCCGTAAAACTTGACCCTATTATACACCGAATTTCAATTTCACCAATTTTGAAAGTCACGCAAACGAAGCCGCAGGCAGAAGTTTCAAATAAAGCTTGCCATTCAATATCAATTATTATAGTTTTATTCAAATTATTTTAGACTTTTAGAACTAAAACATAGTTATGTAGGAATGTGGTTACTAACTGCGTGCTAACATATATAGTTAGTGCCGAACAATAAACTGACCACCCCACGCATTAAAATTTTTACGAGGGGCATCTAAAATGCCACTCACAGAAATGCCTTTGTCCACTTTGAAGGGCGTGTATTGTTTTATGCCTTTGTTGTGTTAAAATTTAAATCCTTAATTATTCATAGGATTGTTTGGGCGACAATATTTTCACAATAGGCCCCGGTTTTGCAGGGGAGGTAATCGGTTTGATTAATAAATTGTCAAGTTGAATCCAGCGTTAGAATATAAATTGTTACCACAGATATTTCATCCTATTATTATAGCGAGATCCCGCTCATTGTTTTACGAAATGTCATATCTCATGCTGTCACCTGATTGTTTTGGTTCAGGTTTCAATGGGAGGTGTCTTCTAGTTTGTGCCTGGAATTGAATGAATTTTGGGTTTGCGGAGTCAGATTTATCGTCTACGGGAATTTTGTGGTCATCAATACTGTTATTTTTTTGTTACAAAACAAATAATTATGTACTGAATATAATAAAGTATTATAAACGTTCTGTTCGGTTCCTCATCTTCAAGTTCGTTCAGTTATGCAATCAAAAATCAAACATAGCTTGGTAAAAAGTTAAAAAGAAAAATTTTAAGTTCAACCTCAAAAGACCATTTAAAATAAAAGAAGGTCGAATTTAAATCCTAAAAAAATATTTCGTCGGTAGTTTTACAGTCTGTTAAATTCTGCCACCGTTCTGTTGAAACAAATTAATTTAGACAAGAGGAAGATGTAAAAACTTCCAAACAGCAATTACGTTTTATTGTAAGTCATTATATTAATCATCGTCAAAATTAATTTTTCATTTGGACAAATCGCCGAGTGGTTTGTTCAATTCAAACTTATTTTGTTTGTGATTGATAACTTGAGTTTGTGATAAGAAAATTGTTAAATTGGAAATAAAATAATTTGTTTGTAGCTTATAAGTTTTGTTTCGACATTTTATTACGGTCTTGAAAAGCAATCTAATGTTTTTTTAAGAAAAGTTTTACGTGAATATTTTTTTTAGTTACAACAGCAGACCATACTTAAATTATGTTAGTAACTAAATTAGAAATTTTCATGTCTAAAGAATGCAGTGAATTGGCTTTAACTGGTTGACAAATAACCATTTATTTTTCTTTTATCAATGGTGATATTATTACTTACTAATATTTTTATTATGCTTATGTAAGTGACAAGTGTTTTAATAAAAATATTTACACCGAACTTAATTTCATTAATAACATAATCGTTTTAGGGATTTATTTATCATTTAAATTCTAGAACACAGCTATTTATTTAAAACTTTTTCAGATGTCTAAGTGCGACAAAATAAATAATTTAGGAACAAAACTAAAAATGTTGATAAACAAGAGAATAGCCATGAAAATGGAACACATGCTTACAATGATAAAATAGTTGAAATACCTGCTCCATATGAGAGTCATCACGAGCCCCATTAGCCTCCCAAACGTTACATATTCATAACGTAGAACTGTCTAAAGCATAAAAATCAGTGAACGCATTGTGTAATTGATTTACCGCTTATTGTCCACAAGTCAGCCAGCCTCATTAACGATTCAACAGAGCAAATTGTGCTACCTAATTACAGCTGAATAGCCAAAGACAAAACACTATTTATGTTCACCAATTTATCACACAATGAGCCAATGTTTCGGACGACGCCGTACATTCAACGCACGAGAACCTTAAAATTGAGCTTAGAAAAACTATTAGCATTTAACAAATGTATGAACGTCGAAAATATGACATTGCCAGTGCACGGTGTTCAGTAAAACAAAAGACAGCGTTTAAAAAGTATAAAGAAACAATTGCCTTTTATGTGTGTGCTAATGGGAACGATTTGAAGCACGCGTGTACTTGTATGCTACGGTCTGGGGTTCGACGCCGTTTCAATTAAACACAGCTTCCTGATTAGTTTGTCTTGATGTTTGAGTAATTGAGGGGCAGGTCACGACAGTATATTTGACGCGTATATATTATAAAAGTATATACATCAATTTCAGCTTATATTTACATTAATTTTACAGTAGCTATGGTAGGTAGCACATAAAAAACCTCTGAATATTTTCGTACTTTGTTATGAACTTTTATTTTGAAGACTTCTTATTAAGTATTATTTTTGTCCTCGATACGCATAAGCAACTAATATATCACATCTTTCCAATACGACAGCAGTTAATCATGTGAAACTTTGTTGACACCACGAATCCATTATACATGAGTGTGCGATTATTTTGATGGATTCCATGAGAACACAAGCATTAGCACTCCCCTAAAATCTCGAAATCGAACAAAGGGAACACGTGAGACTCCCTTCGCATCCGAGGCTAATGCTCACCCCACTGAGGAAGGAGATGTAGAGAAAAATGCGTATTTATAGCAAATACTCGTACTCAAACAGTCCTACATTGTGTACGAGTCAAATAAATGACTCTCATTTTTCGTGCTGTCAAAAAAATCTGAATGGAAAAGAAAACGCGGCGGCGAAAAAACGGCAGGCTGCGGGCTTTTTATTTAGTTTTTAATGTAATACTGATTTGGGATGTTTCAGATTAATTGCGTCTTACCTGAGGCGCGGCAAGGGTGATGCCACTGAAAGAGTTCCTCGACGCTGATCGATCGCCGAGCGCAGATTGAAAGGAGAGACGTGAAAGGTAATTATTCATTTGGCGACTAGAATAGAACACTTTTGTACCTTTATCTTGGGGTTTTTTCGATACTTTTGCACGAAATTTGCAAGTAAATGGATGGAATGACACGGTGATTTGTTTTGTCCGACGCCTTAGACTTCCCACGAATTCGATTCTCGCTCCTTGCGTGTACGTACGTTATAGAAATGGTAATGCGACTTCAGTGAACCTGCGAAACACGTGATATTATCATATAAGTGCCCAAAATTGCCTGTACTTTTGTCTAGGCACTAGATTATAAATAGATATCAGACATGCAAACCGAATATTTGAGTCTACATTTTGCTTCATATAGAGAAGTTTTTTTGGCTGTTACACAACAAAGATAGACAACATTTTGAAGGTTTCTGATATTCTAAACAGACTCACAAAAACGGGACAGTGCGAAAATAAAAGCGAAGACACTTTCGAAAATGAAACATACAAAAAATTTGCATGCCGATCTAGCCGACAATGGATCCCCGCAGCACCCGGAAGATTGCACAACACGGAACAATGAACCAGAAGCACATGTTATCCTGACCTGATTTCACGAAATCCTATTAAGGGACTACTGGAGACGCCAGGAGCCTTTGTCTCCAAAACCTTTTATGATTTATGTGACGTTTCTTTGATGTTTATGGCACATGCCTCATTTAAATACGTCGTCTTGTGCTTTGCACATTTTAACGCTCGCCCATAGTGATTTTTTCCAATGGCACTGCGCAATACGGCCACGAGTCCTTAGCATTTGAATGAACATTTGGTTACCAGATTAGTTTTCTATGAGGCGAGACTATACGTGTGTAAACAACGAGTCACATCGACTCATTAACTTATATTCCTAATGTGTTATTCTAGGACAAAACAACGGTCACTTTACATGTCAATAAGCAGGGATACTGCTCTCTCATTTGTATGATAAAATGATGTTCGTCCCTGTGGCATTATGGCGGACTTTCTCCGTTGTTACGTAACCGAAAGCCAGTGATTACGGGCCTATCCGCAGCAAAAAAGGTAAAGTTTAAAATATCAAAATGAAGTCTTCAAGTTGTTCGACGTTGTTATAAAATTACAGGCAGCTAGGCGGCGAAAACTGGCAAATTATAGTCTGGGACCGCAGACATTGGCCGTGGTCATGGGTACTATGGGGCTCGATAGAGATCGCGGTGATTGCGTACCCGACTGTTGTGGGCGAACATTATTGTGACTTAACTAAACGCTACGAAGGTATATAAGTATTCATCGCAATGTTGGGTTGTTTACTCTGTCGATAAGAGAAAAAGCCGTTACGATTATACATGCACTATAAATATTCACCTTTGCATTTTATATCCCCAAATCAACAAACATAATATCAACCTGTGGCAACATCGCCGAAAATCCTCATGCAAATTTACTGCACCCGCTAATTTTATTACAGGACCATCAGAAATAATCTCGATTGACTCGGACCATACTTTTAGCACACTTTAAACAAGGAGCAGCAATCTACCAACCTGTTAAATAAAATGGACGGCCATGTTGATTTTTTCAAAAGTTCGATGCCTTAAAATCATCAGGTTTAGTGATCCGAAACGTCTCAATACCCAAGTAACGAGTTGCCCATTAATACGGGGATGTATCGCGAGATAACTTTATTCTGGTAGCCGGCTGCTTTGTATGCGGCCGTCCAAGCGTCCGTCATTACCAAAAAACCAAGATTAAACCCACCTGAAACACACAATTGTAGTCTTTAAGTCTGTTGTCTCATGGCTCTTGTGAAGTGTTTGATTACGTTTGCAAGCGCAGCCCTCTCGCTTTTATCTTATTGGTCAACCATTACTCCTAAATTTAAACTCTTCATTATAATGCCGCAGTGAGAAAAGTCGCGATAACAGACGAACACGTGAATAAAATATAGGTAATGAATTCTGATAAAGGAAGGCTCGTGGATAGATAATGTGGCGTGTTAAGTTGTTCACGGGAAATGCGATCGAGATATGGATACGTAATACAGCTGTTTTTTTTATTTAAGAATACATGTAACATTACATAAGGTTGGTTTTAGCAGAGCATAGGAATGTAACTTTATTTTCACTTTACTGTCTACAATTCTGACAGTAAAAATCTTGATGTTTTCCTTCAAGAATATTCTATGATTATTTCCTAATAGATGCTCAATATAATTTTATCCTTTTTTGTAAATAATCAGTCGATTTTGTAGGCAACATTTTCAGGCCAGGGGTCAGGGGAGCAGTCAAGTGGTGGCCCAGTGGTAACGGCTGCGACTTACAAGTTGTGGGTCCTGGGTTCGCACCCAGCTAGCGCTTTACTTTGTGTAGATTATTTCATCACGACTGCTCTGAAAATGGTGAAAGAAAACATCGGGAGGAAACCGCCATGTCTTAGAACCAAAAATTTGGAGACATGTGACATCCACCGCGGGCCCAATGCGGGCTGCATTGGGCCCGCGTAGTGGATTATGACCTTTTCCCTCTCTCACAGAGACGAGGCCTGTGTCCCAGCAGTGGGCACGATAAAAGGCTGTTCATTATGATAATGATGATTTTCTCCTTTTTTGTAAATATTCAGCCGATTTTGTAGGCAACACTTTCAGGCATTTTAATCATAATTTACTCGCTTTTTCCCGCTACCGTGGCTTTAGGTAACAAACGAACCATGCATTTTTTCGGTATAAAAAGTATCCTTAACACTTTGTGATACTGTAGTTTTCTATCATTGAAAGAATTTCCATAAAAAAAAAACACCAGAACTTTCAGAGATTAACCTTTACAAACATATAATGATCAAACAAACTATTTTACCTTTTCATTTTGTCAGTTTAGATTTTTTAAACGACAGTACATTCACCAACAAAATTTTATTTTGGTTAAACATGATCAACATCTTAATATTCGCAACTAAACACAACAACACATCATTTCACCAGAATAACCGCCCAAACATTTTGAAGCTTCGTACCTCACATAATAACGAAGAGGTACACTCAACAACAGTAATTTGCTGTAAGAGCCAAAGGCCGGCCATTCCTTGATTAGGCCACGACTCCGAGACTCTGATGATGTTGTTTACCCCTCTCTTATGCGCAGAACCTTTAGGTTGTATAGCTATGGTTGACGTGACCTAAGCAGCGCGGTGGTTGGTCCTTAATAGTGTGTACTTATCTGTCTGTACATCCCGGAGTTTAGAAAGACGGAAGTTCAGCATTGCGGGTACATTTTAGTATTTTGTTCTTACATAGTTTTTCCACAGACATGTTGAAGAAGAAAATAATGTAGAGCTTTTTTATGCTCGGCTAGTAGTAATAATTCCTTTAATCAGCAAAGAGTCAACAAAGATGATCACTGTTCATTTCTCGACGAAGTCAAATACAGCGAACCAACCACATTCCATTCTACACGATTGTACGCCTTTCTGGTCCAGTTTTAAATCCCAACCAACAGACTCAAAGTTGTAATAATATTAAAAACCAAACCAACAAAAAATACTTTCAATTAAAACATCAAAACAATCGATACACGCCCAAACCAAAATCGATTACCAACAATCGATATTCGCGTCCCGAGAGGAGGTCGGGGGGAAAGGGAACGGTTGTCTCTGCACCAGGCGTTGACTAATCGCGGCGCGTCCGCGTGGAATAAGACTGATTGCACCGGGGCTTGCCTATGCCTGCCTGCTATGTGGTTCGCCAGCCCTCTACCTACATAAACCGACATTATTTAAGAAATCAGCTCGCTCGAGCGGCAACAAAGGGAGTTTTTACCGCCCACGCTACGTGTTTTTGAAAGACTTATTACGTAAAGTAAGTAGTGTGATTATAGAAAGTCGGATGAAGTTAGCTTGGAGTTATTCTTGAGTATTTTGCAGAGTTTAATCATTAATGTATACCTGAAGTAGAACTTAATTTTATTTTCTTCAGGCATAAATGAATGTTTTTCTTATTGAAATAAAAACAACAACGCTAAAGGCAGACAGGTTTCACAAAAAAAAAATATGATGTTGGATTTATTCGTTGCAGATTTTTTTCAACTAACACACACTGATAATACAGTCAGTCTACATACTTACCTACTAAACAATCCAATACTCATTTAAGAGTTCCAAGCTCTTTATATTATCTTGCAATGTTTTGGTTTGTTCGATGGACTTTGAATTTTGGACTCTTTTAGTAGACAAATAAAAGGGCTTCAATTTTATTTAATAACTTTCTAGTCCTTTTCTACTATTAAGTATTCTGGGTTGACTTTCAAGCAAAATTGCAACACATAAAATTTTTGTGTTGCACAGTTCTCTCTCAAGAAACTGTATAAATACTTAATTATTCTTACCAGATAGGCATAAGCTAGTTAGACCGCAACATTATAAAAAGCTTATTAATTGATCGCTTAATTAACTGTTTTCAATTTATATCCATGGCGAATCAGTAGTGAAGTAAATGATGTTGTAAATGATTGCAGTTATCAATCTATAATTCCGCTCAATAAATGTACCAAACACGCCCACTTTCCTCAATCACGTACGATCCATCGTACGTGTTGTTTTTATCTCTGTTTTATTTAGTATGTAAGAAAGAGATACGAGATTCGTGATGAAGACGGCAATCAAGATATTACGTTATAATTGTACGATTTAAACTGGTCCCGCGCAACAATCTACGAGAGAATAATTTACACTCCGATATTAATACTAGTGCAAAAACGGCGGCATTAAAATGGATCCTCCATAATTATATATTATTTTTTAATTAATGCACAGTATTTTTGCACTAAGATTTTTTTTTAATTAATCACAAAAGCCTACTTGCACCTATAGTTTTTACATAATTATGTCAAAATATAAAGGCGATGATTGACAGTTTTCTATTTTCAGTTACTCATCAATTATTTAGTTACAATTAGATACTTTTGTTAATTTAATAATATTTTTGATTGGATTTTTAATATGTAGATATATCAGTAAATTATATGATAAATATGTCAATGAAAAATCAATCCAATAATGCTAGAATATAATATAGTTACCTTGCGCCGAATGTTTTAAAGAATTTGTTGACAATAAGTATATTTATAACATTGAGACAGAGACATCGTGAAGAGCTTCCCCAGATATAATATTATTCAAGTACAAAAATCCTCTTCACCACTTTCTAATCCAAAAGGTCTATTCTGAAACCACAAAATCTCTTAATCCGATCCCACATAATAATTTCTCGATGTTTACAATTCGTCCAACATTAATGGGCTATTAAAGTTCCTCAGCGATCTTTTAATAGTTCTCAATTGGCGATATATCAAACTTTTGCTTGAACAAATAAAACAATTACGTATTACACATAGTGAAGGCAATCGGCGTGTCTGGAGGTAGAGTGATGGTGAATGCGATCGATGGTGACAAATGGATTTCGACACACGAGAATACGGCCGTGCGCACGTTTCAGACAAAAATGTCGTGATAGATAAAAATAGTGGCGCTAATGGGATTTGGGGAGACGATTGATTGGTTAATCGGTGGAAGTGTTAGTGAAGTGAAACACTACAAGAATTTTATTTAAAGTATACATTGGTTACAATTCTTGTAGAAACATAACAAGGTAGGTATAGGTAATGAACATTTTATAGAAAATTTTAGAGCGTGTAAATATTCAGATGACAATACCATTATTTTCTAAACACTTTTCAGCTACAAAAGCTGTCACACTTAGGCTGGATTCACACATCTGGAATGCCTCTCTTAATTCAGAGTCTGAATTCATAATTAGAATCCCGGCAAGCTGCCTCACACTTATCTTAAAAAATCTGATCAATCAATAGTCTCGTGTTTCTCGGCTTAGACAAACGTCTTCGACGTGGAAGAGGAATTATTACTCATCGCTCTACTTTCATCTTTAAATTCAAAAAAGAAATGCAAACGAATACACTGGATTCATCTTATTAATGTGAAATTCAAAAAATAACAAAACACTAACTTATATTTCAATCATTCCAATTTCAAAATCAAGTGACAGACAAGTCGTCCGTTTACATAAGGCCTGTTGTACACGCGATCGGTATGCGGCATGCAGTAGTAACAAAACGCGATTCGATGCCGTGCCGTAGTACATGAGTCAAATGCCCGCATGCCTTAGGGCCCCACCCTATTATTGGACGGAATTATTCAAGTCATGACGCTGTGTGACGCCCGATTTTAATCTAACTTCCTGCCTATGATTTGGACATTGTACTTTTGTTTTGCTTAGAAGATTTATATGACTACTGTTTGAAACATTGAATGTATTTTTAATGGGGGCAGCGAAATGTTAATTCTCAATTTGTAATCGAACTTATTAAACAAATTGTTTTAAATAGCTTTTAAAAATATAGTTGAATACCTACCTAAATCTTTTGAATTTTGAGATCTACAAATGGTCTCAATGAAATCATAACCCTTCTTCCGGACAGTCGGATATAAAATTCGATATATTAATAATGCCAAACAACTGACATATCCAGATAAACCAGCAACTCACAACACTACAGAATCACCGCAAGTTTAGACAAGAACAAAGGCACCGCATTCGATGCTCTTTTTTATTTGATACTAAATATCGAGATGTTATTCGAATCAGTCTCGGATTGATGGCCGCTCGGATATATCGCATACCTATCAGTTTTATGTTCAGGCACTTACAGTTAATGCTTTCAGAAATGCACGGCATTAGTTAGCATGTCGATTTAGTCATTGCTCGTTCGCTTAGTGATGAGCAAATTGTTATTCGATTAGAGTGTTAAATGATCATTTAAATTGAAGTGAATCGATTATTTAATCATTACTTATCAACCTTATTAGGACTGAAACGTTGTGTGTCAATGGAGCAGATTGAATATTATGCAATACTTCTCTTTTTTTTATTATTACTGTGCTTTTGCTATTGTGAAATTATTGTATTAATAAGGTAATAGTTAACTAATCTGAACTGATTAACTTTATTAATACCAGCCTTTTTAAAACGAACGGACTATAATTAAAGTAATTGTTAGGAATCTTGCCATTGAAAATGTATTTACTTACCTCCAATATCATGGTTCAATATCAACCTCTCTCTAAACTTTCATGCTTTAAAAACTAGTAAAATTAGAATTATGAAATACCCACAGTATTTCATAATTCTAATTTTACTAGTTTTTATAACATAACAGTATGAAAATATATCACAATAATAAACCAAAACATCCCTCCGACATTATACAGTTCAGTACCTACGCTAATACAATTCAACGAACCCTGAATGAACCCTACATGCAACTGCATGATTAAAGTACGAAACACACCCAATTCCTACCTCATACCACAGACATACAAACCGCCAAGCTATTAGGAAACAGCCCCAAAAAACCCAGAATTCGATACACAAGTGACGGCCTCACATTTATAGATACTGATTAATGATATGGAAGTGAAGAGGGGACGTTTTGAAATGATCGATGGTTCTCAAACTTATTAGATAATGGTGTTTCAATAGAATTAGGAGCTTTGTTCTTCGTGCCCTGGGTTCGGGTCAAGCACGAGATACATCTCGCGCCTGTCTCGAGGTAACGGTATACTGGTATCGGAGACGGTGTATTTATAAAATGACGGCATTTGTACGGTGTTAAGTTGAGCGTGACTTTAAAAATAGATGGGTGCGATGGTGTGGTTAAGTTAAGCTTTGATGTATTTTTTTAACTCTATAAATTGCGATTGCAGCCGTTTCGTTAGAATTGATCCTGATTACGTCATAAGATCTTTGTTTTTTTTGAGAAATTTTGTCAGTGTAACTACTAAATTATATGACATTTCAAAAATATTAGTAGGTATAACACTCACGCATATACATATGATAGGAAAAAAGACCATATTTTTACCGATAAAAAGGTGTAATATTTCTAATTGAATATCAGTAAACCCCAATTAATTTGTCTAAATGCTATGCTTCTACAAGTAACTAAAACTCTATTGCTCCAGTGCCTAAGTTTTCTCAAACAGTTCTACCCAACAAACTTCCGTCTTCTCAAAGCATAAAGTTGTACAATAAAACAAAATGGTCTGTTAACAAATAGTTAATTCGTACAGTATTAATAACAGCGAAACATCTGTTATTGCAGACGGCGATAATGAGTTGTAGAAGGCACGCGATACACTCGTGTAGATAGGCGATGCTATACCTTTTTATATCAAGCAATTTCTTGTAGAAATTACCGTTTAATGACGTTAATAGGAAATTACACGCATACATACAAACACATAGTATATAATCAGGTATATACCAAAGTACTTATTATTTGCATTAGCCATACGTAGTTATAATTTTTTTTTAATGTGTTTAATTTAATTTGTGTAAATATATTTCACTGGACATATTAATAAACATTACTTTTTAGGGTTCCGTACCCAAAGGGTAAAAACGGGACCCTATTACTAAGACTCTACGGTTCATCTGTCTGTCTGTCTGCCACCAGGCTGTATCTCGTGAACTGTGATAGCTAGGCCGTTGACATTTTCATGATGTATTTTTGTTGCCGCTATAACAACAAATACTAAAAACAGAATAAAATGATATTTAAATGGGGCTCCCATACAAAAAACGTGACTTTTTTGCCGTTTTTTGCGATAATGGTACGAAACCCTTCGTGCGCGAGTCCAACTCGCCCTTGACCGGTTTTTTTTTCAATATTCGTTTATACGTTTTCATATTTAGAATTTTGTCGTACTCTCTGTGCAACAACAACTGCACCCTGAATCACCTCTGTGAGGCAAATGACTACAATATTGACGTGGCTGAATGTTGGTCAAAATACATCCAAAATTGGAATCATTAATATGAGGATGAAGAATTGAGGAAGAAGAAGAAGGTTTCATATTCTTACGAACGAACCCGTTTGTTGTTTTCATATTATAAACAAAAATTAATGTTGTTGCTGTAAAACAGACATTCATTGTATCTAAATATGTGACGAACAGCAAAAACTTTCATAAAAAATCGATTAAAGAAAAAGCCGCATAGAGAAAATACTGTGCTAAGATACAATTTTAATATCGCATCGCTATAGCTACAGTAGCAGCACAATCAACAGATGTGTCTAATATGAAAGAGATATTGTTGAATACCGGAAGGAAAATTAAAATAGTGCTAAACAGTGAATTCATTGAGTGAAAGCAATATTCATAAAAAAAAAAACATTAATAAAAATAATGATGTGTGGTAGCTTTTAATAACCAAGTAAGGTTGTGTTCCTTATGAGTCTATTGAATGAAGTTTCTGTTTTAGTGTTTAGTTATTCGTGTAAAATTATGATTTATTTAGATTTTTTATAACTTTCAGAATGATCTTACACATTTCCTGAAACATCTATTAAAAGGAATATAAAAGATATTTAAGTTTATTTTATTCTATCACTGAATCTCTCAAAAACCGAATCTCTCAAAAGATTTACCTACCCTTTACCACCCACAATAAAGCTTGCAATTCTTCGTCTAAAACCATTTCAGGACAACGGGCAGCGGCTGCTTTCCGCTTTACAACAATTATTGCAATAACACTTAAGGTAACCAAAGGGTGCCAAAACAAAAAAAAAACTTCACCATTATTTAATGTTACAAAACTGTGCAAAATTGTAACAGGTACTTTCTTTTCAAATTTTAGCAAAAGAAAGTGTTTACTGATTTACAACCGCATTAAGGGCTACGCGGCTTCAAACATACAACAAATACTACAGAACAAAAATGTTGAGAAAAGAATTGAAAGTAAAGGTGTTTCAGATTCGCAGGAATGCGAGCGAAAGTGATCTTCTGTCGTGGACAAGAATAGGGCAGTGCTAGACAATAGTGTTTTGTCACAATGACCACCTGCTGATTATGACAATTTGCATATTATTCGCAATGACGTGACAGAAATGCCGTTTCGATTTCACTTGACCGGCTCAGTTTGTTGCTATACTTTGAGAATATCAGTTCATACTTTATGTTGTTCATTGCATATATTTATAGGAGTGCTTCTGAGCGTTTCGTTTCGTCGGAGTGTTTCTTTTAATAAAAGTGATTAACAAAATGTATAGTAAAATAAAGGAGTACAGTAAATGGTGTCAATAAAATGAAGTAAGTAGACCTAAGATTTTTCAACTTGATAATGTTATAGTAATAATAATTATACAGACGTAATAATTAAGACCAGCTACAGACAGTACAAAAAATACGAAAATTTTTAAAGTGTTCGAATAATAATTCAAACGCAACGGCCGGCGGAAAAGTCTTGTATTAAAATATACCGCAAGACATGCATGTTCGTAACATTATTGATGTCAACACGGGATGCCTACTTACATTATGTTTTTCTGAGAGAAGCTTCGGCAGGTAGGCTCACATAAGCGGTTTTATTTATAAGGTGGTGTTGGTAATGTGGAATGCTGTGGTCGCCGACGACGGTTGGATGGCGCGGGAGGGGGCCGGATCTATAGGGTGTTCTATAGGACATAGGGGACATTATGTGTCTGGACATGATATCAATTTCACTAGTTCTGAAGCTACAGTTGGACAATTGATTAATGATTTTAACGTTTTTTTCTTCGGGTCATTTGCAAAAACAAGTTTACCAAAAGTTTATTGACATTCAACCGCGATACTAATAAAGTTTTCGTATAAAATATGTGACTCATTTCAACTCATTAATACATAGTAAATAGCCTGTGAGGAAACGATGTAGAGCAATAAATTTAAAAAAACACGAGATGAAATCGACATAAGGACACCCCGTACAGCGGAGAGTATGATATCAAGGTTAGGCTTAGCGGAACACTCCACATGTGGTCAACCTTAATAAAGTGTGATAGCCATACACAAGGTCCCCGCGTGTGACTGAGACAGATATAGGAGCTTAGCGGCCATGTTGTATTATGGATGCCTATCATATTTTGGACCCGCTCCGGACCGGATTATTCTTTTTTCTTTTGCGCCTCCATCTCGAAACCGGTCTCCGAGCGACGACCACCATTTATTGTAGATTAAAGAGGCTTGTTGTCTTAATTTTAAGCCACGCTTTAATTTATGGCTACGTATTAATGTACAGTCTCCGCCATTTTTTCCGAAGATAGATACGTCATTGATTTCTTTATTTGTACTGTCGAGTTTATTAATTCCGTCGCACTAGTGCCGACTAATATTTTCGTGCTTAACTTAATGATTTGGCAATTAAATTAAATTGTTCTCGTTGTGGTAGCTAAATTAAAATTTACAGCGATGAGAGATTTTAAGCGGTACGCCATCGCCCCCGCTGTCGAGTATTATTATATATAATAATATATTTGTCATCTCGTCGTTAAGGGAATTTGCTTCACTGTTTATGTTTATCGATAATTAAACGTTTTAATTAACGCCCGAGTTATTAATAGACCCTATAGTTTATTTACACATGTGTAAAAACTGTGGTTCAAAGTCGAGGTCATTCAACTGAGCGTCATCGGTGGTACAAATTAATCATAAATCCTCTGTACAAAACAAAAGCGAAATGAGCAAGTGCAAACTCCCATGTCCGAGTGAAAAAAATGACAGTACGCTCGGGCAAACCGAAAGGACGCCAGCGCAAAAAGCGCTACCGGTGAAAAAATATGATTTATAGCGTGAAAAATGTGGAAACACACGCAAAAAGGGAGAACGGTGAAAGCGTGGCGTTTCCACTAGACAAATTTATTAATCCTATCGGCCGGCCGCTTTTATTTGTGTGTTGTATCGGCTTTTTATTTCTGTACCTTTTAGGGTCGCTAAACAGTTTCTGTTTCAATATCAAACTAAAAAGGTTGTGAATTTTCAGGAGTATTAATTGTCTACTCACTAGTTACTTTTGCACAAAACCTTCATAAACCGCCTTCTGATTCATAAATAAACTGAAATCAGTAAGTAAAACAGCAATATTAGTAACCAATCGAACATAATGCCACAAATTGCCGTACGTAACACCAAATCAAAGCAAATCACATATCATTGGGCCAACGTCTGTATTCTCGCATCTCGTTATTCCAGAAGGTATCATTTCGATGATAAACCCTACTTCGAGTCAGACGATCGCTATCCAAGCACCTCGTATTAACACATGCACATTATTTGCCCACGTATCTCGCATTCGATCTGCAGTAGTATAAAATCAACATCGCCCCAGCCGGTGGCGTTCCATACTCTGTAATTACGCTACCTTTCAATAACAAACTGGTATCTTAATAGAGTGCTAAGAATGTTGCTGATGTCTGATATAATACTGTAGTGTTGGAGGGAGTCGGTTTGTGCAGGGAGCTTGATGTATGGTAGAATTTATATCGGACTGTATGGTTTATCGGGAGTTACATAGAGAAACTTGTTATTGGTGCTGCCAATTTCATTAAGATATTATTACGGAATCGAGAAATGTTAATAATTATTTGAATCATCTGAATCTGTCTAAGATATTTAACCAGCTTGTTCAGTGTGTGGACATAACCTTTTTAAAAGGCCGAGGCCGATTCTATTTGATCTAGCTACAAGATATAGAAACACAATCATTTTAAATACATATAAATGTTTGTTAGACCTACTTTATAAACTGGATCCCATCCTCGTCACCAATTTTATTTATCAGTGAAGAGTGAAGAATGGACTCGTAGTCCATGTGACATCTGGTTTATTTTTCATACAACATACATTATCCTACAGATAATAAATTCCTCCAAAACCAAACGATCACTAACAAAATCCTCACGTAATTAAATTCTTCGCTTCAACTCGCTTCATAACCCACATGTAAGGCGTAGTTCACACAAACATAATATATCCGCGGATTGTATATGTCCGCTGACAGATACGGGGACGCGCGGCGGATCTTAGGCGGAAATTAAAACTAATAATTCAAAAAGTTTCCGCGCGACCGAGCCGCCGAGCCAGATTTATGTTTCAACCAGTCTTGTGAATGCTTCCTACGTTGTTCTAGCTGCTCTATGGGCTGGCTGGAAGGGATAGGATTTAAACCTTTTTGTGGTATTAAAGGGTCTGGGAGCTAATTTAGCTTCTTGTTGGCAGTTCAGGGTTCAACATTCAGAATTCGCTTTGGAAGTGAAATCATTATTTTGCCAAGAGTTCAAAAATTAAGAACGGCAGAATGAAAATATGCTTTAATTTAACATACTTTTAGCGTGTTTAGAACTATTATAAACAAAGGTTAGCATATAGTTCAAAATCCATAGATACAAAACAGCTAAGTATATGCGAGTATATTGCAAGCGATTACAATGTCGCAAGATTGTAAAGTGATAATGCCGATTTATTTATATCGTATTACAACTATGGGGACAGAGTGTTTATTTTCAAACGATACATACTAACAGGTAGGTATTAGTTTGTTAGCTATATCACGGGAGTATATTTCTGAATATTATAAAGATACTTAAATTTGAAAATAAGTCGTGTTTGTCACAAAACATATTTATGTTTTGAATGACAGGACTAGAAAAATGACTACTTGTAGATTTAATAACTTTCCCTTCTACCTAAGGACATTCAGTTCATTCTTATCTAAAACTGAGACTTCACCATCACGTAACCGATATATAGATATTTCATTTGATTCTAGCTCAGGCTATCACTCACTTTTATCCTTCTTCGTTACAATCCTTAAGTTAATTTTTGATGATGTAAACTCAGTTTTCATCATCACTTAAGAAATATATATATCCGTAAACATTTTAAGATTTTAGTTCTTCGCTCCCCAGTTTCCTATTACATAGTTACCTACGACAACTTAGTTTTTGTTTCTCTGCCCAAACGAACAACTTGTTGGTCACTACTCGCTTTTCCCTTGCTAACTGTTTTAGATTGCTTTTGCTGAAATTGACTCTTTATAAACAATGAATCAGCTTTTGTAAACTATATTTCTTTGTTGTTTCGGTTTGGATTGGTTTTGCATTGTATTTCAGTATTATTTACTTTAATTATATTTGTTTCTTCGAGTATGTATTATAATATGTTTTGTTGTTTCGTCATTTTTGGAATACTGCAAATCGCAATAAATTTTCTAACTTAAATTCATTCACCATCGCGCTAGCTCAACTCCTTCAATGGGCTGGTCCTAATATAAAAATAATAGCGCAAAAACAATTGCGTGGAATAGACAGTGGCAGTCATTTTCTCTGCACTGGGATACATGCTACCTAGATTTCATAAGTTATCAGCTTGCACCAATCGATAACAAACAGATTTTCTGAATATCCATTTCCCTCAATACCGTTTGAAAAACAGTATTCAAATCCAAAACAAGGACCACACCTTATCCAAAATTAGTATATTCGGATATTCCCCCGGTTGCAGACAGAGCATTACAATCTAACACTAAAATAAAACTCCTTAAACGCGGACACAGACTAACAGTAGTCGGACACGATCGCCCTGGCATTAGGTACATAACGATTGCAATACGTCCACCGTCGGCGGTGCATCAATCCAATACACAGGGGCCCAGAGGAAATGCATCAATGGACTGCTGTAGCAATGCTGCGTAATCTGACACCGCAGTGTTCGACGACTCTTTACTTCTTTTCGCCATGCATTGCTCCTTTAGTTCGGAATTTAATATTTTGTTCGTGAAGAGAATCAGCTATGGAATGTTAAATGGCAAGGGAGTCGTAGACAAGGATTTAAGAAGGATATTTATTTCCTAAGGTCAACGAAAGAAGTGTAGTTTTCTGTCCTTCTTCGACCATTTATACCTGACGACGATTCCTGACTGCGAAAAATCTCACCGTTGTGATATTAATGGAAGTCAAAGTTATTGAGTATCCCAAATTTTTGGATTTAGCTGTGTTTAATGCTAACCTGGTGTTATTAGAACCCATGGTTAAATCTTTGGTGTTAGTTCAATAAACTGTTGGAAAAGCCGAAGCTTCTGGTAATACTTTAGGCCTTAGATAAAGTATTATATAAGCAGCGATAATGACTGAAGAAGGTGTAAAATGTATAGGATTGACTTACTCTACCTAAATGTTACCCTTACAGTTGTTTTGACAATCGCTAACTAACGCCTGTAGACTGTCAGTTAGGTCTAGAGCCAGCAATCAACTCACACTAACTTAATGTTTTAGCCATACAAGTCTTATATTTATTCAGTTATGACTAAAAATATATCCTTACTAGCTTTTGACAGCGGCTTCACTCGCATAAAAAGTGTTTTATCTATAAACTACCAGGATAAAAACTAACCTATGTCCTTCCCAGGGTCTAAAACAATCTCCTTACCAAATTTCATCTGAATTGGTTCAGCGGTATATATATAGATAGAGTTAATTTCACATTTATCTTATTAGTAAGGATTTTTTACTTTTGTCATGGTCTTAGTACCTACCTAACGAAGGCTTACTTACCAATACCTGTCTATGCAATAATAACTATACTGTAACCTACGTAGAAAATTACTTGTTTAGCACAACAATTTACTTGTAATGTTACCTCGCCTTAAGAATTACCTCGGGGTCAATTCGACCCAGCCGCAGTCGACGGGTTAGACCGCAAAATGTCTTGGAGTACTTAAACTATGTGCTTATATACTTACTTTGCTAATGTAATGTATACTATAAGTAAGTGTCTTTATAGGCAGGTAACTACTAGACACTTTAAACTAAGTTTTTTTTTGTAAAAGTAATTTATTCGTTAGTATATGTGGAGATATAAACATATTTTTTGCTGTCATATCTGTGAAAGGGCAAATAAATAAAGGCTCTAATATTGTAGCTTTTAAAGTATTTTCTTAAATTTATTGGTGAAAACTATTCTGGTTTTAGATACATAACAAAGATAAGATGATTTGGTATGTTTCATCAATTGCATGCCTTAATTGTGGGAAATAATCTGGTAATTTTCGTTTTATATAAAAAAAACATTTCGTTTTTTTTACAAAAAACTCAGGCAGTTGTAACTTTAATATTACAATTTTAGTTCATAGTTATAGTTTTCAGAAAATAAGCTTTCTATTGACTTTTTCTGAATCAGAAGAAGACAATATAAAAACTTATTTTCTGATTCACCCTAAACTTCTTTATTTCGTTTTTTTTCTGGCATCTTCGGCCAAAGACCTTATACGTATTTCTTACTGAAGTATAAGGTCTTTGTCTTCGGCATTTCTCAGCCGCCTGTTTACTTTGCCAAGCAACTCATTAGCAATATCAGTTTGCTTATCCCGCCAAAGTGGATGAAAGGCACCGCCTTAAATGTAGACATCACTTACTAAAATGTCTGTATTTTAATCTGGAAAAGATATTCTTTGGTGGATTTTATGCCAAAATAATTAGTGAAAAAAAATACAATCGCTTGGTAAGCGTAAAAGACTAAAATATGCTTTATTGAAATGAAAATCTCTACATAATTATCATGTTTACACTGAACTAATATAGAAATTTTTCTAATTACTTAAAAGTAATCAGCAAGATTCGGTTATGTAATTACATAGAGACGTTTAAGCAAAAAATTAAACCTAAAAAAAGGAATTGAAAAATCGAAATAAAATTTTGAAACAGCACCAAACACTTCACACACAAGTTATAGGCGAATACTCTACCAATTACAAACACCTTTCTTTTAATCCAGACATTGATATCCAATCCAATACCTAAACCAATAGATAGGTATCAGCACATAGCATGAGTCTGTTCGAGAGTAGGTAGAGAAGCTGTTTATTATTTAGAATGTGTAGCGGTGGGGGACGCGACTTGATGCTCGCTTCAAGTGGAAATCTTTTGGGATTACGCCGCCGTCAACCGGACGGGGCTGTGGATATACTGGGTGGGGTTTATACGTGTTGTGTGACCTTTAATTTTATTAAGCTTATAAAAAGGTTCCTGTTAAAATATTTAAAGAAACGTTAAAATATTTTTTTTTTTTTATTAAATCTGAAGTTTGTTCTTACTCAATGCAATAATTGTGTAAGAAAAATCTTCCTTTAAAGCCACAGCAAACACCTAAACATTTATTTTACAATTTAGCACTGTATTTATTGTGTGTAAAGTCGAAATAAAAATGATTTTATCGTTGTTGTTATCAACTTTTATTTAAACGGTGTTAGGAATTACGATGGGACATCTGTATAGTAATAATAGACAACACACATTTTACGTTTATTTACCAAAATCTTACTCGAATAAAACATGAAATATTTAATAACGTTAACCTTAAAATCATCATCATCATCGTATTAGCCGAAAGACGTCCACTGTTGGACATAGGCCTCCCCCCAAGCGTCGCCACATTGACCGCTCCCGTGCGTCCCGTACCCAGCGGATCCCCGCAACCCTCACCAGGTCATCGGTCGACCTGATGAAAGGCGTTCCAACACAACGCCTCCCGGTTCGCGGTCGCCACCAAAATCACCATAGTAAAATTGTTCCCCAAATAAAATCCAAATTCATACTTTCTAGTAAGTATTTAAATCTCGAAAACTATTTATTTTCGGCTGTTTTCTCCTAAAAATTCACATAAAACAAAAATCTCAGCCACCCGGTGTACCCCCATCCGAATGATCTGAAGCGTAGCGCTATGATGTACGAGAAGACGACGCCTGGCGAAACCTAAACCGAAGTAAAGCCTCCATCACGTCAAATGAATACTAAATCACGGGCGGCCATTTGAATTTCAATATCTATCCACTCGGTGTGCCCGCTGCCCTAATGTTTGTGGGTTTTTGATTTCGATATATTTGCTATGTGTATAATATAATGTTTTTATTATTAATTTTATTTAAAAACAAATTTGGTAGGTACAAAGAAACGATGGTTGTTTTTGTAGATAATCCGATTTATTTTATATGGGGTTTTTTTTTAGGAAATATTTTGTTAATCAGGTAAAAGTATCAACTTGAAAATATTTCGTTAATAATATTATGAATGGTGTTTTTTCGTTTGCCAGTCATTGAGACAAAAAATAACATAGATTTTTTATCCGTTTGGGCAATTATAACAATTTTGGAGCAAGGTCAAACAATTTTGTAATAGGGAAATTGGTGATTTCCTGTTTCTGTATGTGTATGTGTGTAGCAGGTTTTTAATAGGAGTGTTTGTTTAGAATTGGTTTTATAATATATGGGTATAATATATCAAAAAAACTATAACTTTATGTGTTGTTCATTTTATTTAACGTTGTACCAATAAACGCAATTTTCTTACTCCTTTATGTTTATAAGCGCCAACTCATTTATTAATATCTGCCAAAATCTATGTAGTAGAATTCACATCGCACAAAGGCTGTTTACAAATAAAAAAAACAAGACAAATGTTTCACTTTCTTACATCGTCGCCGTCACATGGCGGATTTCCCAGGAAAAACAAAAAAACTTCCAGCACTAAAGCACTTAATGAAACAAAGGGATCCGAACTACACACAAATTGCCAGATACATATTCCGAGCACATTTATCAGTGGAAAAAGAACCGGCGCTGAATCGGCAAATATTTTTTCTAGACGATTAGCGGATACTCTCTCGAAATACCTACACTGAAACAGACTTACCTTTACTATTGCTGAAATGAATTTGCCGACACTTACGACTCTCCCCCCTACATTTCAAGGCTTACTTTCAAGATTAGGACTGACTCATTAACTGAAAATATATCGTGGTTTTAGACGTAGGTTCAGCGTGGGAACGGCCGCGTCGCAGTGACCCCTCGATGCTTAGACAAATGATTTCCAACCAAGTATTTTCTTCAAATGTTTTTGCGTTTCGATGTTATTCGGGATTTCGTGAAGTCCTCGGGCGGCTTGGTTTAAATCTATTTAATACATCTTTAAGACTGGTATATATTTTTTAAAAACGTTGCCTCACACTTAGAATTTCTTCCTGTATCGTGGGTGCGTTTACAAACATATAAACTCACATAAACAACTCCCAGAGGCAGAACAACTATATGTAGGTCATACAAATATTGGGTCCGTACGGGAATCGAACCCGCGACACGCAGTGCAGCAGTCAATCGCTCAACCACTGCGCCAACCGTGCGTATTGGTCTGTAAAAGATCTTTTAAAAGAGATATAGTAATAAGAATTTTCCACTCACGAATATATAAACAGGAAAAGGACGATAAAACGATCTTATAAAAATATTAAATCATACTCTTTACGTCATACGCTTTTGGTAAAAAAGCGACCAACCCGTTTACGCTAAACCAAATAAATTTTCATTTATATATAGCGAAAAGCGATAACAAAAAACGCATCAATATTTTTTCATCAACCCAATCTAAATATTGAATATCAGTACATTATTTATTTAGCATGCCAATACCCTTTATATAAACCAACACTTGGATACAGGGGAAGGGAGATCTTTGGACGCATCCTAACAATTTTTCTTACAAACCGAACATGACAGATTCGTCAGAGATTGATCGAGCGAGTGCAGTTCATCTGATGGGGTGCCGAATTATAATGCGTGGGGTGCCTTTGTACCCCAAGACGTCTGCTCATCGATAGATTTTAGAATAACATCTGTGATTTCTATTATTTTAGTTTTTGGGTTTCGTATCGTGTAGATATCAGTGAATGTAAATAACTGCCGAAAAATCTAACACCTTTATATACCAAAATAAAGATATATTAATTATTTTTACTACCACTGTTAAAATAATGTTGAATAGAGTTTGGTACTCTTAAAAAAATTCTTATCATTTATCTGTATCTACTTTTAAAGATTACAAATTATTTCTATTGCTCACCGGGACCGGTTTTGTCAAATTCAAACATCCGAGTAATTGGCTGTTTTTTTTATAATTAAAGCGGCATTAAAAGAGTTTATACAAACAAATTGCATTTTAAGCTTCTTAAATTTTTTCCCGTCGTCTAGATGAAAATCTTCCTTCGACGGAGGGCGAACTACCCTTGAAAAAATATAAAAAGTATTATTAAAGAAGGAGACAGTTCGAGCCGCATTTGTAACTGTCGCGGGCCCTATGATGAAAAATTAGTTCAGTCCTCGTGACAAAGGCGAGCTAAACCCACTATACATGGTTATCTCACTCTAACTTACGAGAGGTACGAGGAAGAAAAGAGACGGATAGATGCTGCGTTTCCAATAGCAAATGACACAGATAGCTTAGGGATGACCGTAGGAGCGAACAGCAAGTTTTTGACAGGGCCCATTTATTGTGTATTGAATATCAATATAATTTCCGTGAGAGTCGATTTTTGTCGCATAGTGTGTGTGTCCCCGGAGTCAGGAGTTTGGGCACACAGATTACGACCAATAGCAAATATTGTGCGTGATTGATGAAGGCGAGACGCCTCCGTGGATCTGCCATTTATTTGTATTGTTCTTTTGTTTTTCTTTTACGCAAATTCCAATGAGTTTGATGGATTGTAGAGGAATGAAGGTGACAAAGTAGAAGACGAGCTCAACTAAATTAATATTTTGTATTTTCTGTGTTTTATTTTTTTTAATAAATAGTCGTATTGCTGAGCGATATAACTTGTATTAAAAATGTAGAGTTCGAATTTGTTTGACTCAAGATTTATACCTAGATTTTATGGGCTGTTTCTAGAACCTTAAGAGAGACCATTCCACTTTAGTGCGGTGTAGCTGTAGATATACCATAGAATCATGAAAATAAAACTATACATGAATAAAAACTTCCGCATTTTTCTTCTTATTATCACTTTAACTTAAAGTTCTTTCAAAATCACATAACTGTCATACAATACCAATTACTTTTCAAACCCAGTCTGGCATATGTTGTACTCACACGCAACAAAATCACAACTGCGTTTAGTAGATACACCCCAGTTTATATCTTAAACCAATATCTAAATTCCTTTTTTAAATATCTTTTTTCTATATTAATCATACAATCTCAATTTATTTATTCTTACCACAGTTGCCACAAACTTTGACCCTCGGTGGAATGTTTCCCTGAAATGGCGCGATTGATCCGTCTAGTGCAACGCACCTGTATCTAGCTCATATTGTCAATAAACTGAAGTATATTAGGAAGAATCTAACTAAACCTTTTTTATTATTTCTTTTTCTGTTTATATCAAAAAAACGATCACAATGCCCTATGACAAGCCTTGACCCTCCCTGGAATGTCTTACACTCGCACGCAAATGTAAAAGATTATCCGATAATGACGCGACCATTCCGGCTAAGTGCAACGCAACTTCTACCACATCACGTGGTCAAAGAAAAAAAAAATTAAAACCAAGTTTATGAGTCGTTTCCCCAATTCGACTCAACTACGACTCGGAGACCGAGTCTCAATCATTTTGATAATTATAGTTACTCTTACTTAATTGACGTCACCAACCTCGACTCGAGAGTATTTTTCTGTTGTCATTGATACTGAATCGAGTGGAGTTTCTTTACCGATTTCGTTTTGATAATTTCGTTTTTATTAAATCAGTCAAACAAACTCAATTACTTACTTTACAAGCCTTAACCCACCCTGGAATGTCTTGCACTCGCACGCAAATGGACAGGATTATCCAATATTGGCGCTGCCTCTCTATTTAACTGTAGCGCTCTTCATTCTCTGAGAAATAAAAACATGTATCTTTGACCAATACGCTAATTTCTTTTTTAAACTTTTTCTTTCTATGTTAGTCATACAATCTTACCTTCATTTATTCTTACTTTTATTTATACTTACCACAGTTGCCGAAAACTTTGATCCTCCCTGAAATGGCGCAACCAATCCGTCTAGTGCGACTCACCTGTAACTAGCGCACATTGTCAATAAACTGAAGTATATTAGGAAGAATCTAACTAAACCTTTTTTATTATTTCTTTTTCTGTTTATTTCAGTAAAACTATCACAATGCCCTACGACAAGCCTTGACCCTCCCTGGAATGTCTTGCACTCACACGCAAATGGACAGGATTATCCAATAATGGCGCGACCATTCCGTCTTAGCGCGAGCTACGGCCACCGTACATAATCGATTGTCTTGCTGCCGTTATACAACCGCTTTGCTGAGTGGATTTACTGTGATTAAGGATTTCATTTGAAAATTGCATATTATTTAGGTCGCTGTTAAATATTTTTTGGGGGATCGTGATGGGATTAGGAGCGTAAATGTTAGTTACTGGTTACCTTTATTTTAAAGCAACCAAAGCAGCGGATAAAGTGTTGATTTCCCTTCATAATAATGTTTTAAATAAAAAAAATGAGGAACCTGTTTCACTTTTGGCTATTTAAGTTGTTGTCATGAGCTGGTAAGCAACGTTATAAGTTTTCCAGTCCGTATTAAAGCATTTTAGTAATGTCTATATTAACAAGCCCCGTACCTGCCTAGAATAATATAAAGTACTAAATTATGTCAACATTTAGTAGTAACAAGTATTTGACAGTACCTCAATCAATCGTGTCCCACTCAACTCAGTTTGTGCTACATATTGAGTGGCTACAGCTCTCCGTTATAAGGTAGCCACTAGACACCTGTCACCTTGTAAAGTGGTTTGCATTTCTAGGTAGATTATATCTTCAGTCAACGAATAAAGTCATTAGCATCCAAACAAGACTCTCTTGTGTGATACAAATACTAATTGCAGGGTATATTTTCTGAGAAAAGATAAATTACTTTAGATGTACTCTACTCAAAACGACTTTGTTTTTACAAAGTGACACATTACATAAATGTTACATACCAATATACATTGGTGACTCATACCTATACATACATTATCTTCAAGCAGGGGCGCGGTTATTTGAAACGGCAGCAGTCGCCTAACCTAAACGACCTATTGAAGATTTCAGGGATTCAGATCACTGATCAACCAAAAATCATTTAGTATTTAATTCACACATTATCTATCTTTGTGCTACAAACAGTTTGTTTAAATTATTGAACTAACACATAACTGCACACATTTTTTTTCGTATTGTATCTCACGTCGTCCAGAATCAGCAACACTCCAATACTTTATCTAACTGGCAACCAGACGAACTGCAAAAACAAACCTATTAAAGATTTCCATTTTCTTAATATCAGTTCAGAACAAACAGTTCTGAAAACTCAAAACCGATATATGTATTTTGTTTTTCCCATTTTCAAAATCCAAAATGTTCCATATCCCCAGAAATTTTACCAAAAGCATTACATAACCAAGCTCTACGAGAGTCATCAAAGCAGAATCACAGTACATAGCTAGTACACAATCGGTTGACCGTCGCCGTTGCGCGGACCGCCACAGGCAAATGACAAGGAATTAGTTGGTAATGGCGAGACCATTGTACCTAACTGTGCGGTGGCTCACCTAGACTTACATAATTGATTATCCTACTGAACCCTTCTGTGGCAGTTTGGTTGAGAATTTTAGACGGTTTAAATATTTTGCTGGTGAATCGTAAAGGACGTCTGAGATAATTTGTTAGTGGTTTAAAGACAATATCAAGACTGTGACAAGAAAGTCCGTCGCCGAAGAAGTGTCTATGTTAAGGCGATAATTACGCCCCAATGTAAACGCAGTACTGGCCGTGCGCCCGCTCGATGCCAATATATCAATATTGAACCTCCTTTTGAACAGTTTTGTTTGCAAAATAATATGAGATTTTCATTAGCTATTTCAGTTATGAAGAAATTTCAGCCATCAATTTTTCTGTGTAAAAATATTTTTAAACATCCAAGTCGTTTAGGAGGAGTATACAAAAGTTGCGAAAAAATATCGCGTTGTTAATTTTTTTTTTAAAGCAAAACTATTATTTACACGAAAAGACCTTATTTCAAAAATAATGTACATGAATATATAGAACAGTTATTTAGAAAGTAACTGTTTTACGGTGCTAAAGCGGTGGAAGACCCTTAAGTGCACCTCTGTACGTTTATATGCATGAAGTGTTAAATAAATAAAGAATAAGTTGGTATTGGAAAAACCTACCGGGTTTCTGATGTCTCATCTAGATGAAGATAATACAAAATTGATTATTCTAAAGCCTTCAGTGATACGTTGATTCGCAGAAGTGTAGCGTGAAGCGTCTAACGCTTTGAATATTTCGCGAGTGAGTCGTAGGTATGCATAAAGGATTCAGAAGAATTTCCATGAATCAAACAAAACTCTAACTGTGATGGAAAGTTGTGCATCCCTATTTAAAAAAAAATAGATTTAAGAGCACTATCATGAAATTAGGTGAAAGAATATTTATGCTAGTAAAGAAAATCTTTGGGATATGCCGATGTTTTGACAGTCGTCGATATCTACATCCTTTCACTTCGTTGCTTCAATGACACAGACATTTAAGGTCATGCATAGGAACCTAATTACTTGCACTGTGTTTACACTTGCATCCACTGAGATTTTTACATAATTACCTTAACGTGTCCTCCGTAAGAGGAAACTCACCTGCAAACACTTCTCCCAAGGGAACCTAAGAAATTGGCTTTATCATTGCTTGAGAACCACATGTTGTATACAGGGTTAGATTCCAAATTCGAAATTGCATAAAAGAACCTTCTGTAAAATAATTCTGTACTAAAAATAATTAGGAAATTTAACATCAAACTAAATATACTTTTGAGTCCAATATTCAGCGAGTGGTGTTACAGTAACTGAATACAACGCCAAACATAATATTTTCCATTGCTAAGAAGAATTCCAATATTGTAAAAGGCTTCTTAAAATCGGTATAAAGACCTTTTTTTGCTGTTCTTTGTTGCAAATCATTGGTGTTTAGCTCCAAACGAAATAATCAAAGCATCATAAAAAGAACTCATCCCGAAAATTATCATATTAAAACATCTGATCCGAAAAAAAAATAAACAAAGCCTCATGACACACATTGTGAGAATTCAGGTAATTAAATCAGGAATAAAAATTCAAGGTTGGAATATGGCTGAATAATCTTATTTATCTGTGTCAAACGCCGGCTTTTTTACTAAGACGGATCTGTCAAAGATTATCTCAAGCTATTTGTCATTTCCTTTGGTAGAGGAGCAATCTGACAGCTGTCTTAACCCTTTTTAACCAATGAGAATATCATAGGCGCACGATGTACATTGAGTTGTTTTTTTTTTCGTGCCAGCTTAGTATATTAAGTGCTTTTTTATTGCGTTTTAATATCCTTGTTGTTTTTTGTTTGGAAAAGGAAGGGATTTAATTATTTTGTCAGGTGACTAGGATTCTTGGGGAGGACTGTGAATCAGGTTCGTTTCCTTGAAACTATAGGGAAAATACTGTAATATTTGGTCAACAGCAGTTTCCAGCTAAATACTTTACTTGAAAACTTATTGAAGCAAGCTTATTAAAAGCAGTTTTGATTACTTTAAATAATTATAATATAAAATAGTGTGACTCCTCTACGCCTTTGAAGTGCTTGAACGAGTATACCTTCTTCCTACACTTTACCACACTGCTTTGATAATTTTAAAGATACGGTTTCATAATTGAAAACTCAAGTTATCAGCACCTCTTATTACCACACAATTTGACAAAAACACGTGTCAAATCATTAAACTGTGTGGAACAAACATTAACTGAATAATAGGCACACAAAACGCGACACCCGTTAGTTACCTAATAAAAAAAACCAGCAATAATATTATTTATTACCACAATAAACACATTTTAATTAACGTTATCTATTCACAATCGCGTAATTAATAGCAGTAATAAAATTAACCCACCATGTTTCAAATAAAACCGTCGAAACAAAACCTCCGAACAAAATAAACGATTCTCATAATACATCATTTGTGTAGCTATCAATAAAGCGGCCGAATCTTAACATCTCACTAACATCTCAATTTCTTGTATTGGAAACAACAATAATATTTCCTGAAACAGGATATTTATTTAAAACAAGGCGTTGATAAAGTAATTTTCTTTTAACCTTAACCATGTATTTATGGAGTGGTCATTACTTAGCAATGGTACACAGGCCGCTCTGAGCAATGGCTACGTATTAATCAAAATGCCATATTTTTGTCTCGCTCCTTTTGTACTTCCGTTCCTCTCTCACTAGTCACGGATATCTCGTTTTTATTTGTTGCCAAGCATCTTTCTAAAACTTTAATCTCTTCAGAGCAAAACAATCCCTAGCTGTTTTGTCGTTAGTTCTTATTTCAAGTGTATTATTGTGCTACATAATACCTTTTACGTTGGGTGATCGTACTCAGGTTCTGCAGTCTTACTCTCCTGAGACGAAATTCGGTCTTTTTTTCGTCTCTCCATCACAGATCCTTTTTTCGCTTTTTCAGAATAGACGTAGGAAAGCGTTCTTGCCTTCGTCCATTTCTTACGCATTATCTCGTAATCATTAGTTTCACCATTTTCTTGATAGTAAAAGGTTTTTAGACAACTCAATTAAGTAGATAGATTACTTTTACACTTTAGTTTCTCTAACGTCTATAGTGCTGAGATTATACTACCGGTTACTTCTGTTTTGTCGCGAACTTGAAAGAAATAAAAGAAAGAAAGAAAAAGTGTTTAATTGTCACAAAACGACATACAATATAAATGTATGCTTATGCTAAACCCTTAAAAGTAGTATTAGTAGTACTTAAAGTAAATTAGTAAAGACGAGAAAAAATAAATACTACATTTTGAATAAAACAGTAAAGAAATAGGGTGAAAAAGATGCCAGGTAGATGCATGTCGTGATTGTGGCAAAAAGGCTTCCACTCAGCATAACGCTGTGCCGTGGGGGATCCACAGCACGGCACTGATTTGCTGTGGTCGCCTACTTGAGAATCTAGTTGTGTAAAATTACTATTCATTAAACTAACTTTAATCAATTCCTTCATACAAAATACTCGTATATAGATTTCTGCAACTGTTATAACTTTGGACCTACGACCTCAACATTATTAATATCATGTAAGCTTTCCAATTTACAATATTTTAATCGTGTCTCTACAACAAGATTGTGGCACCCAATTAATATTTTATTGATTAAATATTTAAAACTGTCTTCCAACCATGATATAAGTGAAGAAAGTTTGTATTTCATGGATTACTGTCATGGCTCATTTAATCTTTTGCAATTTAACGACTCAAAATAAATACGTACTATGTTTGGATTATCATTATATTGTATCCAGAAAATCCACATCTCACACTGTTATTTACTTAATATGCAGAGTCGAGAACACGGCCATCATCATATAGCAGTCCACTGCTGGACTGGCCTCTCCAATTGTACGCCATTTGCTTCGATTGTTGGCAACTCTCGTCCAAGCTAGCACTGGACCAAAAAAATCCATAAACTAAAAATCAGTTTTCATGTTCATATTTCTCTAGTTCACTACCGTAATAATACCCACACCTCTAACAAACACATTCTATTTACCATTCCTGATGATAAACAAACTAATCACTTATCAACACTATGCCTGCAGCTTCTTCACATTTCCACATGTTACATGTCACCGCACTCTCCCTCCCTGGTGAAGTGTGTACTGTCATCGCCCATCGGCCATGACACATACCTGTTTCATCTTAAAGACCGCGGGAACTTGGTATTTCAGTTTGTCGTATGAAGTTGGCATTTCATGTGTAATTATGTTTGGTAGATGTTTTATAGTCTATGAAAATGTAGGTAAGGGATTGGTTTGCGATTCGCAGGGGTTAATTTTATTTTATTAAATTTATCATGAACGCATTTTAAGAATATACTTCTGATCACGGTAGTTTTTGATAAACACGTGTTATGGCAAATAAAAAATTAATTTTATCATTATATTATGCAACTGACAGCGATGTAGATCATGACGTTTCAAGGATTTCAGAGTTCACGAATTAATGACTATTCCTCCTTCTCAATGACAAGAATTGGATAAAAACTAGATTAAGAATTGTTTCATTATTCTTGATGAACTATAAAAAAGCTGACGATAACTAGACATACTCTTAAGTTTCAACCACTACTCAGAAACACGTAGGGATACCTATTTTGTTTAGCCCTTATTTTTCCATATGTTCTCGCTATGGCTACGTAGGTCCTTGCAAATGGCATCGTGACAAAATCTATTTGGAGACGCTCAAATTGCGCAATTGCTAAACAAACAGGTTACAAAGACAGTAGGCGGTAAAGTGTCACTGTCTACCTTTTGATGTGATCTTTAACCCAACACTCACTGTTATACCTCTGGGGTGCGCCTACGCGATTAACGGATTTCTTTGTAGTTTTTATCTTGCTCAGATGTTTGATTAAATCCAGCCTAGGGCAGTACATAGGCCTCTTATATTGTAAACCTACACTTGCTATTCGGGTTAGAAACCTTGTCACAGATAAGACAAATGTTACTAACATATCATGTTTAAAAAACTGAAATCGCATGAGGTTTTTGCCTTAATCAGGTGTTTCAAATGCTAAAAGTCATCATCATCAGTATTGACAGACTTGTTTTGTGCTTTTAAAACTATGTAAGTCTCATCGAGGACTTCTTTATTTTCAGCTCTTTGTAGCTGCGTAGACGAGCTTCAAGTATAACCGACAAAAACAAATTAGAATTCTTGAGATTACTTTCGTTTTTTTTTAAAGATTTGCCCTGAGTTACATCGATTGACGAGTCTATGATTTCTTTAAAATCTGGCACTCAGAAAGCAGAAGGAATCAAAATCTCGTCACAACCCGAAAACATCTTGATCATCTTCAATAACATCGGGTTTATTTCCTTGATGATCCAGTTCTTGATCTCGATCTGGCTTGACGGAAAGCTGAAAAGGATGATGTTTAGAATGGAACGAGAGAGCTCAGAAGATTTCAGATCACTCTTAATTCGAAGGTTGACGATTTCCCACAAGTGTCACGTCATTCATCATCAACACCAGTGGCGTGCCTCTCAGGTGGTGATCAGTGCCATATCGCGATCGTACCCAGTGTACGTACACGCTGGTGAACATTTGCATATAATGGTACGATGCGATGCCATTCGTCAAACTGTGTGAGTGACACCTACTTAGTATAGGATGTTCTGTTTTTGAAAAAAAAAATCCTTGATAACCGAGTTTTTGTTTAAAGACGATACTTAAATAAAACCGGCCAAGCGCGAGTCGGACTTGCGCACGAAGGGTTCCTTACAATTATCGCAAAAAACGGCAAAAAAATCACGTTTGTTGTATAAACATTTATTTTATTCTGTTTATAGTATTTGTTGTCTAGCTGTAACGGTTCATGAGATACAGCCTGGTGACAGACAGACAGATAGACAGACAGACAGACAGACAGACGGACCGCGGGTATAGGGTTCCGTTTTACCCTTTGGGTACGGAACCCTAAAAACGTACTCGTAGGTAACTGAGCCTTTCTGATACGTTGACTAAGTACAGATATCTACACATAATTAAGCTCAGGCAACTCCTGCATTGTTGGCCTGAAGTTTACGTACAGAAAGAAAAGGACAAACGCGAGAATATTGACAATAAAAAAAAAAAAAAGAAATGATAATATTAACGTTTAAAGTGTCGGAAAAAATTTCTTATTACCTACTCATTTGTTTAAGCTTTTTGTAAACTGCATTTGGAACTACTGATTTTACCATAATATTATTAAACTGTATGTTACTTTTTGTCTTTGAACAACGTTTCTATTTTTATTTCATTTGTTTTTCCCATGAAGATCTAAAATAATCATTTTTATTTGTATAATGACATCATTTATTTATGTAAGGCCCCTTTTTTCAGAAGGAAAGAATTATCCTTTATAACATCTTCATTATGCTTAAAACAAAAATAAATAAATGAGTCGCAATAATTCTTAAATTCACCGTCGCAAATAATTCACACAATCAATCCGTCTTTTCAGATCACGAAGCCGACGTCACAGTATCACCTGCAAGAAAAGAAAAAAAAAACAAATCAATATTCAACGCAATAAAGAAACACCATATAAGTGAAAACAAGGGAAGGGTAAATAAAACCTATAGGCAGAACGCATTAAGGTATTCGGGCAAGACGCCATTGTTGTCATATCGTGGATAAACTACGACATTAATCAATGGAGGACAACAATAGTACCGCTCACCTCAAACCAAACTCATCTCACCAATACACCTTGAGCTCTTTCCCCTTCTATGAAGTACTAGACGTCAGTACTGTAGAGGGTCATGAGAAGCTGGTAGAGTGTATCAAGTGAATACATCTACATAATGTGGGCAACACAGCACTAGATAACGGTTATTGTGACGACAATCCGATTCTACCCACGTGGTTATTGGAAGCTTAAAATATAAGTGCTTATGTACCAAATGTTGGATTTTATGTTAATAAAATGTTTGATGTTTCATAAATATTTATTATTTATGTTTACAAGATATACTTGTAGTTGCTACCGAGGGCCTTCAAAAATTATTTGTCCCTTATTTGATGCCAACATAAAGTTTTAAATTATTATAGTCTTATAAAAGCACTACTAAATAAATACAACAATAATAGCAACACGCTGACGAATGTAAATTAAAGATGAAAAAAGGTACACGATGTTAACAAATTTCGATATATTATATAGATTTCATACAGGGTTTCATACATTACATACACGGGTGTTTCTTACACTGAAAAGAAAAACAATACCATGGATTTAGTCTATAACTCTGGACACCCTAGTGTTAGAATTTAATTTAGGCTTTTTCCTATTTTTGAAAAATAATTTAATAAATAACTGCAATGAAAATAAAATTCTAAAGCGCTACCTACACACGCCACGCCACCTGCACTTTTTCTCATTGTCGGCAAACCGACAAAGGATAAAAAATAAAATCTAATTGTTCTAGGTTAGAAAAACGATTTGAACTGAGTACAGTAAAAAAGCAGTTTTTTTAATTATAAAAAAAGCTGAAGACATATTCCAACACTAGGGGGTCCAAAATCATGTACTGAATCCACGGTATTTTTTCGCATTGGTTTCAGACACATATACAAATATAAGTCTCAAATATATTATTCCTCACCACTTTCAATAACCAGGAACAGCAAAACGCAGCTCCAACTGAAACCAAAATTAATTAGTGATATGCAAAATCAAATCCCTAACGACACTCGCATTCATTCTCCACCATTTCACTTGCCTCGTTAATCATGAGGGTTCCTTCAACGCGGACAGATAATTTCATTAGTAGATATGTGGTACGTATAGGTATTACTCGATTCACGGAAAGTTAGCGTTCATCATATATCTGGCCCCTTTGTGTAAGCCTGTCACCTCTTCCCTTATACATTGCCAAGAATTTTACTTTGGTTTCTCGAAAGTGTTGAGTGAAATTGCTTCAGGGATTGGTAAAGATTTCTGGTTAACTCCAAGAATTTTAAATTGAAAACATCTATTAATGTAAATGTGAATGTCTGTACTTTGGATGCTTTTTAAGTTTAGGTCTCAATGGCTAAACGGATTTGACAGAAGGCTAGAACGTAACCACGAACTAAAGGGCCAAAAAAGTATCCTGCGTTCTAACATAGGAAAGGTATGTTTTTATCGCCTCAGTAGGTTCCTTTGCAATAATTTTCGATACATACCTAGGAGAAAGCCGCTAGTCAATCCTAGTGAAATTATAATTTTGCCAACAAAACTTGCTTCGGCCACATGGTTCTCTTAACCTGCAAAAGTTCAACTTGTTTGCTAAAAGAGTTCATTCACCGTTGAACAAGATTGAGTCATTACCTCTTAATCGCCAATCAACGCCTTTGCCCTTGGGCTACTGACGCTCTTAATAATTTTATTGAGTCCAAAAAACAAATACCTACCTTATACGAATAAAGTTGTTAATCAAAATCGAATGTCGATCAACTTTTATACCTACTTCATATTATACTCTACCTTTTTTATACCAATCAACCTGGTTATGTAACCAAGCCTTATGGCGATTTCAATAAAGGAGATCGTCTTTTTGGTTTCGAGACTCCTTGTTAAGACCAATATGAAAACTCCGACCTCCTTGGCTGGGAAAAGCTAGAAAACAAGCGACACACGAAATACTTGCTATTGTGTCGTAGAACGACGAGATTGGTTCCCGCGACACTGTGGTAGAGGCCTTTGTAAGGCTGCACCAGGAGGCTGATGATATTTCCCAAGTATATGAGCATATAAAGATATGGATAAGTACTAACTAATCATTCTAGCAGATTGAAATAAAGAATTTGTTAGAGTCTTTGAAGTAAAAGAAATGAGAATGAAATAAATTCCAAAATTGAAAATAATGAACAAAACACGAATTGAATATAAACAAAACAAACTTGGTTTAATATTATGACCACCAGCTCATACCAAAATCCAAGCAGGAAGTCTTAAACTCAATTATATTATTTAAATTCTCGTTTCATTTCTTTTTGCTCTCAGGCCAAAGTTCCAAAATGTGGGCAAGGAAATAAACAAAAAGTGAGGCAACAAAAATATGAAGAAACCCCGCTGTGCTTATCCGTAGACACGCAATGATATTAGAGAAATCAGAACACCGCATTATTGTGTACGATGACAGCGGTAAGCGGTGGAGCTGAGCGTAGCGGAGCGAGGAAACGAGGAACAGAACGGTAAAAGGTATATGGATGGAAATTTCGTGTTTTTTGTCAGGAAAAATAATGCAGTTGAAAGATCTTCTCAGTCTGTTGAATGTTTTTGTTTGTATAATTTTGGTAGTTGCATGAATTTGGTGACTAACTGCACTGAATCATCAAGGATCAGTTATTGTATGATAACTTTATCGGCTAATTTTAAAATCGTTAGGAAATTACCCTATCCCGGCCGTTACTTTCACTTCTTATTTAACTAAAGAATTGGTACGTCCTATTCCAAAATTGTTCCACCTCTAAAAGCTAGCAAAATGAGCAAGAAGGTGACATCCATAGGTGAGTGTGCATTAGTAACTTTGTAATAAACTTTACGAACCCTACGAACATAATCTCACTCATTAATCTCTTCAACACCTACTTAAATAATGACGTAAGTATTAACGTAACGTGTTAAGTTGCGTTGATTGAATTTATCACGAGAAGTTTCATCAAAATGTGATGTTAGTGTCACCGACGCGAGAGTCTGGTTTTGAGGTCAGCAACTTGTATGCACAGTGTGTTTAATACAATCTCCTTCTTTTTTACGGACTATAATTTTTCAACTAGATATGCATAATATATCATTTGCAAACTTGATACAATACATAAAAATGATTGTTAACTATGTTATAGACGTATCCTATTAGATATTAGTTTACCTTTGTGTACTGTTCAATCAACAGCAGCCACTATCTTAGTCTGTCTACCTTCTGGGAAATATCCTTCATTAAGAAACAATTTCTAGTCTACAGCATTGTCAATAAAGGAATCCATCTAAGTGTCTATCTTATTTTTTTTAGTTAATTTCCGTTCCTAGATTCCTTCGAAAACCCAACCACCCCAGATTCCTACACACCTAAAACTAGATTATATCTTCGCTATGATTACATGCTTACCAGCTGGTATCTGCGGATTATCTTTATTGAATGCCACACGCTGCTCACAGCACGCCGCCGAACATAACTTACTGCAGACTACGGGCCGTGCAATAAGGGCTTTATCTCGTTATTTTTGTGTAACTACGATTTTTGCTGGTAAGTTTTTGAAAGGTAAGAAAATTGGCTATAACTTATAGGTATTTTGAAGGAGAAATTAAGGTCGTCTCCAACAAAATCTGAAATAAAAAAGTTTTATTTTATTGATATAAGGCTCGCGATTGATCGCTTTCTTATCTGATGGCAAGCGTGATTCACCGTCCACAACATGTTGTGAACGGTGGTGCAAGCTTGCCTAGAAGATGATAATACAGAAAATCTGATGTCAGATGATAACCTGAAAGTCTTTTGTGAAAGAAATACTGACGGCTGCCATAATGATGATGACTCAAATCCGATTGGCTATTACAAAATTCAAAGGACTAAATTGCTTAAGAGCTACCAGATCTAGTCCAATAAAACAAAATACATAACAACGATTATTTAGTCGTTACACTATCAGGTAGTTAGTATCTCCATTATTAAGTAATCTTTGTTATCACTGGATGCCAGTGTATTTGATCTGGGTAAGAGCGTAGGTAGATTCAGATGAATTGAGGAACGCAATGAGAAGATTCAAGGTAGATATTAACTTTACTGGAGGATGTTCGACAGAGTGGCGGAGTACTGAGATCCTTTGTTAATTGTTGTGAATAAAATCTCTAGGTTCTGATTCTGTGTAAGAGAAGAAGTAAGCATAGAGATAAATATAGAACATGAAGGAAGCATGCATTGACTGAGTTATTACTGATAAAGGTGCTATTATACGAAATGTAGTAATTATGTTTGGTAGTAAAAAAACATTTGATAATTTATTGAAATAGAAAAGAAACAATACGTCGACCACATCATCGCTTATCAACAGGTAAGATGGTGGTCAAGCGCGAGCCTATTTTAAATAATAAAAAAAAGATGAGCAATGAAATAATAATAATAATGAAAGTTGAAATATCAGTACGTTAGTCGGTTTTATTCAAAAAGACACAATCATAAATATAAAGAAATCGATAAAGTTATACCTATATTTATTATTTACTACCCCTAAGTTACATGCTACAAAAATCAGGAAAGTAGATACTGACACGAGATACTTTCGTACTTTCTTCTCATGAACAAATTAATGTGATACGTCCGTCTATGGGAAACTGGGTATCTAACACTAAAAGAACTATCTAATGTTATTGAGTGAGTGCTTCCAGGAAATACACATAACGATTTTGTACAGCGCTATATTGTTGAACATAAATATAGTATTTTACTTATTGAATTAAGATTCCTACATTAAAATCTGTAGTGATTACGAGTTGAATTTACAAAATCAAGGCAATGAATTATAATGTGGCATGTCCTAGAATCAAAAATTCAAAGACATGTGACAATCACAAATCCGTACTGGACCCGCGTTGCAGATTAAGGCCCATTCCCGCTCTCACAGAGACTAGGCGTTTGTCTCAGCAGTGGAAACATTGAAAAGCTGATGTTTTTTTTATTTATGATGGGTTTGCTCTTGACTCTAGTCTAGGTCAGAGGTGACAGAAACAAAGTCGACGATGGAGTGAGCTTACCCAGAAGAAGCCTGTTAACTCTATCTAACTTTGAAGAGATTCGGGTTGTATGCATTCGGAAACACAGACACAGGTAGTGAGTTCCACTCTTTGATGATCAACTTCTGCCAGCGCCTTCGCCCGCGTTAAAAGAGGACGGAACATTATACCGTGATAAAAAACCCATGTGCTATTCCAGACTATAAAATATCTATATAAATTTCATCCTGATCCTTTCAGTCGTTCCTGCGTGATTGAATAACAAACATAGATCCATCCATCCATCCAAACTTTCGCATTTATAATATTAGTAAGATGTTGGTGTAGGGTTACTAGCGAATTTTTAATTATCGAATTTGACCTTTGCGGACGACAAGGATTCACCTGGATGGTTATATTTGTAAAAATGCTATCGGATTTGCAATATACGAGTACACAAGTACTTACTTAATTAACTTTTCTTTATCTTACTACTATTATAAACGTTAAAGTTGTGAGGATGGATGGATGGATGTATATTTGTTACTCTTTCACGCAAAACCGGATTTTCGTGAAATTTTACAGAAATATAGCTTATATATCAGAATAATATATAGGCTATAATTTATAAATATATTGGGTGAAGTAATAATAAAACGCGGGCGGAACCGTGGGCAGCAAATTGTACCTACTTTATAAACCAATAAAAACTAGATTAAACCTAAACGCAAAAACAACATCAAAAATTAGAAAGTGCAATATTTTGCTCAACATAAAAATGGCATTAAGAGATCGTGACTGTACACTTGGCATCACGAGTTGCCTATGCAAATGATGTGAACCAACCTTGGACCGATAAAGCAGCCTCAACCGACACCCGGCCATTGTTTTCCAACAACACATGAAAACGACACTCTTCGGAAATACAAGAACAAATTGTAAGACTAGTTAACACAGAAGAACACTGTGTCATTTCTTGAGGCGCTATCATCAATCTTTAAAATGAATACCGTTAAATAACATCACATTACATTTAAAGATTATTTGTATTTGTAAAACAGCAACGAATGACATATGGTAAGATTATACAGTATTTTAATCGGTGTGTGTATTTTTGATTATTAACACGAAAACTTGTTTTGTATCAACCTATTTATGAATCGGTAGTTACTGCACTAAGCTTCATCATTGGGCTGTTTTCATATCTGGTGGTATGTTATTTTATCTTGTGGTTTATATATACCTAGTATTTTAGCACTCTGCATTTGCGAAACACTCAATAAACATGATTTGGGCTACAAGAAATATTTTTATTTCAATTCAATACAAACTTTGATAACCACAGTTTTGGAAAATGGATATATTTTTTACAGAAGAAAGAACCCAAAAATAATATCGACGGCCGTCGGCGTACTCTATTTCGGGACTATCCGTCGGCCGTAACACTACCTGAACCAAAAAGTTAAACTTTTCGTCCCTCCAGATATACTCTCACACTTATTTATACCGAGAAGTCGTTTAGCAGTATAAAATATCAAACAGGTGATAAAACATGAAAACTTGGCACACTGACAGACAAATTGACATGCACATCGGAAGTGACATTAACAATCCTAAATAAATACCAACAAATTGGAGTCAGATAAAAATAATCTAATTACCAATCAATATAATAAGGTCAAAGCTTTCATTGAGGTCTAATTATTTTTTAAAGTGTGCTTCATAATGTTGCGAGCGCACAATTTGTGTTAATTCATTAATAATTCATGTAATGAGTAACGGTGAAATTAATTGCTTGATCTCCATCAGTTTAGGGGTTAAAAACGTATTATTAGCTTTAATGGAATTTATTATTACACTGTACCTGTAACATGTCTTTCATTTTTAATTAGCAGAAAAGTAGCAGTTGTCTACACCACGCCAAGAATAATTAATTTATTTCTACCTATAGAAAACTTCTAAAACTTGTTTTTAATGATCGAGATCTGTAATTTTTTACTAAATAAAAACGAAGAAAGAATAAATTATAATGCATGCATGAAATATAGTTAGGTGCGAAAAATAACTTAAAAGAAGAAATTAGGTAACGATTGTACATAAAATATAGGTATGAAAAAATAACTTGAAAAGCAAGTAGGTAATGATCAATTTTAAAATGATGGTGTAACCTTAAATGGTTCAAGATTGGATTGGTATTACGGAGGACATCAGCTCATCAGCAGAAGCACCTGTTAAGTGGAAGGACTAAAATAATTAAAGGTTTGTAAATTGCGTTATTACAAGGGAATATTTCACAATTTTACCTGCACTTAACTTCGCCTTATACAATAGGTATGGGAGAATTAACTAATGAGAAAAATAAAGAAAAACTAATTTATCAAAGTAATAAGTACTGTGAGGGAATGTTACTTTAATGGCGACATCTGTTTCTTCAAGAACGATGAATACCATGACGGGAATAAGCTTAATTTGAATACAGGCGAAGATAACAATGTTTCAGAAGCAATTCTGGGTATCCTATGTCAAATACACATGTCCATCCGTGACTGATCTATGAAGACAGGTCATCTACCTACATTAATTAAGATCACTGAACGCAACATTGACAACCAAACTGCCACAGAATTCTTTTTTGAATTCCCACGTTGAACTATTTATTGGTTGATACAATTAAGTAATTATTCTACAATGTAAGAGGCTGAGAATAGCCGAGGTGTTTGCCAGCAGTCATAATGGTCGTCTGTGAGAGCTAGGTGATGAGATTAATGACTTGCGTGTGAAGCAGGTAAATGATATGCGTGTCAGTTTAGAAAGATCATTTCTTTAGAGATCAGTTCGTTTTAAATATTTATAAAGTAGAAAAAGCTTATCTATAAATACAGATTATGAGTAAGGCGGTGATGAAAAAACAAGTGCAGAATCCTTGTTAGAAGTGGGTAAAATAGGATTTTTATAGAAAAAAAAAAAGGAAAAAGTTGCAGATTGATTTCATTTAATTATTGCCTTGCTTTGTATAGAAACAAGTTATCAGGAATGTAAAAATCCACATCCAAGTTACAATTCCGACTTCAGGTAAAATATACTAACAGAACCACGACGTCCTTTTAGAAAAGGTTATAATATCTTCTAATGATATATCCAACAAATTGCTTTATAATAACGAAGCTGTTGATGACATGATAATATTGCTTCAGGTATTGCCAACATCAAAAGAAGGGCTATTTAGAGATGCAATCAAGTAGTTATACGATACCTAAGTATATGCAATTAATAAGAGTAAGAAGAATGATAATACTTATTGTGTAACCAGGTATCAAGGCGTAAACAGTAGCTAAAGTTTTGTTTTGTTTCATTCATGGGTAGGTAATGTAGATATAAACCTATCAGTTGATTGGTTATTCTTTCCAACTAATGAATTTATTTGTAACGAATCCTTTATCTACACCCTTTTTTGTGACTTAACTATTTCTTTGCTGGGCTTTCATCTTCCTGTCTGTTAATATGTATTTCCTTTCTATGTTCCTGTTTTTCACCTAGTAATGGCCTCACGCTAAGTGTTAGTTAAGTATTTATTCGTTTTTGTTTTTCTCGTTACCTATGTCTAAATTCGTATCTATTTTTGTATTATCCTTTAAAGCTGGTATACTTATTCCATTTGTGCTCGACTTAAAAAATTCAAGAGATCGCAACACAATATAGTTAGATATACCTACCTACCTATTCCTTTACCTACGTATAGTTGATACGTGCTTCCCTTAAGTGACGTAACTGCTCCCCCGCGTCTGTTGTGCTTCAAGCTGGACTGAGTAAAAGTGCTAATTAAAAAGGACAGAAATATATAACTTACCATATATGGGAATAGGACGGTAGCATCTCTATCGGTGTCATCTTCCAATGCAACGCCTGACGGGTATCCTAGTGATAACAAGTTTCTCCGCTAAATTGGCCTTTAAAATATTTTAATTCTTGCTCCTTTTTTGTAAGCTGTATCTATTTCTTTTACTATAAATTATTATAACGGGACGATAAATTTTGTAGTAGAATATTTAAATCTAAAATGTTCTAAGACAAAATCATTTTTATTGTGGCTGTTAACTACTTTTTAGTCAAGTTGATTGAAATTTCCTACCATTTATTAAAATTAAAATAATTTTGAATATTTTTAATAATTTATCTATTATCTACCTGAATATTTTTGACAATTTATACCCATGCCTACATTTTACATTATTATGACGTGATAACATGTTTCTTCGTCAATAACTATTCTGTAATTTTATTTTGTACGTAATTTATAGTGTGCAGATATTAGTAAAATTATGACTTAGCACAAATTATTTAGATACCTACATATTTCATTTCTTTAGTAAACGAAAGTGTTAATTTTGATATGCCATACAAAATGTAGAATTAAAAATTGTTTCTAACGCCGTAGCAACCTGTTGGGTAGAGTGTACACTATAACAAATGAGTTGGGCTGCGTCCGAGTGGCTGAAGCGTGGGAGTGGCACCGCGGGGCGGGGCGAGCGGGGACGCCGCCCCAAACAAAATGGCAGCCGCGCGGGCGCCAATTTTGAATTTCAATTTGGATTTGTAAAACGACTTATATGAGTTATGCAATGGAAATCAAGGAAAATTAAAGGCTTTTTAGAAAATGTTATTAAAAAATCAATTGACGTAGTAGAAATTCGAAGTTTTGATTGCTATTCCATTTTTTAACCAATTGAAATAAATATAAATTGACATTACATTTAGATAATTTATATACAAATACGTATCACATTACAGTTTCAATGAGACAAAATATGATATGGGACAAATAAAATCACAATATTTACTTAAACCCAAGAAATCGATATCCTCAAATGAAATGTCTTGTAAAATGATCAAATATTTGAAAGTCGAAGGTTCCAATACCTAACCTTATGATTTATGTTCATTTTTCTGTCTCATAATAACTCCCACCATGAATTACCAACGATGACGAATCAATTAATAATAGAATGTCAGATAAGTTATCAAAAGTGTCTAAAAGCCAATAAAATCAATTACAGAGTTGACTTGTATCTTAACATGAGACCATAAATTAAACTTATTCCTTCAAAGGATCGCCGACAACATGACTATCTATAAACAAATCGTTATTGCGATTTAAGGACCCATTTAAAAGCTATAAATTTTACAACACACGAGAATACCAACCCTATACCAAAAGCGATAGAGTCTACAATCACTTCCTTAGGAGCAACACCTTAGCTCTCATAAACTATTTTCAGTAACAGCTAAATGAAGAGGCGACTTTTCTATCTCGCTCAAGCATGCCTAAAGTCTCATAAGCATGAAAGAAACAGGGAATATTTACGAGGTGTTTATATCGATACAGCGGCGTTGATTTAACCATTGCTTTGGTTTATTACAGTCAATAAAATTGAACGTTATGAGGCAAGGTCGTAAGTGAAAAATCGTCAATGATTTATGTCTTCATCTTGGGACAGTTAGTTTCAATTTGGATGTTGTTCGGATTTTGTGTAGGAGCTTTAAAACTTATAAACGATTTTTTCTTTACAGGATTACTGAATGGATACCATCATCATTATCATCATCAGCATTTTAATGTTCCCACTGCTGGGACAAAGGCCTCCTCTCTGTGAGAGGGAATGCCGTAATCCACCACGCGGGACCAGTGCGGGTTGGTGGATGTCACATGTCTTCGAATGGAAATCAATTAGTCATTCAACAGCGTGCTTTAGGTTTAGCTAAAAACCTGTATCTCTAGCTATATTCATAAAAATCGTTACGTTTAAAAAATTAATGCTCTTCATATTATCAATATACAGTCTCTAACATAACACAGTAATGTCTTTGCAATAATTGCATAATTTATCTATGGACCAATACTAAATTCTAATAAGAACTAAGAATTACCAACACGTCACAAACTAAGTACTGAATGTTATTAGAACCTGCAAGAAAACTCAAACCAAGTTTTTAGAAAATTCAATGAAAATCAATAACAAACTCCTCGATCTTGTTTGAAACTTCTACCAAATACCCATTACAGTAAAACATTCAAATAAGAATACATTGCAATTCTAAATTTATCTCTACAAAGACACTCAGAACGTATGTTACTAAAAGAGTTATGAATGTAAATGTGGATGGATGGAGAGGGAGAGGAAGGCCAAAGAAAAGATGGATGGACTGTGTGAGGAGTGATATGAAAGAAAAGGGAGTAATTAGTGATGGCGTGACAGGGGACAGGACGGTATGGAAGAAGAAGACGTATTGCGCCGACCCCAGGTAGCATGGGATAAGGGCAGGAAGATGATGATGGCAGACACTCAGAATGGTTAGTAAAACGATGCCACTGACAGAAGAACTATTTTATAAAAATACAAGAAGAGTCAGAATCAGAGTGATTGCTCCAATTGCTGGACATACGTAGATGATTGTGTTATCTAAGCACGACCGTGAACCCAATCTGTGGCAAGTGCAATGGCACATTGACGAAGCTAATAAATAACACTTATCATCGCTCCCTGAGAGGAGACACACACCATTTTACTATGACCCCTATCACAATACAAATTGATACTAAATCTGTTCACTATGAAGTATCTTGCTATGTTGGTAGAGGAATTGAAAGAAATTGGATTGTTTACATCCGTTGGTGAATGATAAAAATAGTTAATACAATGGCGTCAATATCAATGTTTTGTTAGTAAATACAATCTTGCCAAAAGCTACTCACGGTGAATGAAATAATATTCATGATAGAAAGCAGTCAACAATAAAAAAAATATTTGTTTCGATATTAACAAATTGCTCATTGCGCATGATAATACAAAAAACAGGGGGTCATCATAATTGGGTGCGTACATAATTCTAGTTATTGACATATAGGTAGAACCTTGTGTGACGAGGCCAACAATCAGATCAATCTAGCATATAACGGGAAACAACACGAAAATTTACCGGACTAATTACAAAAAATAGTTATAATAACTTCCGGCGATCGTTAAAATCACCCAGACAAATACATGCCATTTAAAACACTGCAAAACCATAATTGCCTCAATTTCAAACTTGTCAAAATCGCATTAGTAGAGATCGCGCGCGAGAATAATGTTTCGCCTTCAGCGTTCATTGGACGTAGGGATTATTAAAAACGCATTAGAGAAGCCACACCTAGTCGTATAAATAGCTTTCGTGAAACAGAAAAAAAAGCGTAATTTCGAGATTTGTGAGGGGGGAGGTACCAATCAGCCGTAACTGACACGGAAGGTACGAGGTACGGTCGTATCACGCAAAATCATTATTTTGTCGTTAAGCTGACGGATTATAATGACGGTATCTAGAACCACGATCTGGAAGAAAGCCTTTATTTTATAGCCCAAGTTGAGATATGTGCAGCATTAGGCACAGCTGTGTGGAACCTTGACCTTTTTGTACTTTCGCAAAATTGTTTGGGAATCTTAAACTTTGGAGGAGCCTAAAGAATATCTCAGAATTATTTTCCTGAGCTTTCAATAAAATATCTACCATTTTAAATATATTTCTTTCTTATGACAATCTCAAAGTATGTTTGCTGTATATGTAAGTAATCTACGAGACGTGAAAGTATTCTTATAACTATTTAAATGTAATGAAATCTAGTAATATTAGGAATAGTACAGACAATAATTGCTGTACGAGAGTGTCTTCATTAAGACTTTCAGTATATCTTAATCTTAAATGTAAAGGTAGTTAACAATAAAAATCTCAAAGTACAATCATTATGCTTTATTAATTTCATGTATTTATATATTTATGACAATATCGTCTCGCCTAACCTTATTACGTTACTAATTATAGTTATATTTCATAAATTTTGAATCGATAGGACATAAATGGTAAATAATATCGTTGAAATTAGGTTCCGATGTCTCTCTACAGACCTAATTTTTTAGTTTTGAGGACAGTTTTCAACAGACTTAAGAATCAGAACTTAATTTAAGTAAAACTAATTTTTAAATTTTACATTTCAAACTCATAGTTTCCATCTGGCAAGGGATCTGAAATTTTTGTGGAACATTGCACTGAAAATATATTACCATCTAAGAGGATTTATATCTGACAATGTCGATAATACATATTACTTATTGTAGTACACTTTTTAAAAGTAACAACAAATTAAAATACTGCTTAACTCTAGCAATAAAATTACAACATAAACATGTGAATTGAGCAATTAAAAATAATTCAACAAAATGCATCCCAGCCAGACAGCTATCGAATATTCCACCCAATTGCAATAGAAGAAATCGTAAGCGAACCTAATTAGCGAATCAATAAATAAATATTGAATATATCGACAATGTACAATTATTACAATTTACATTTCACTTAACGAACACAGCACAAAATTAAAAAAAAAAGAAAATAATATATAAAACCTGCTCACTGAGTTCTTATTAAAAACATTCACTAATTACAATCTATGTGAAAAATAATTTACAAATAGTACTTTTTTATACATTATTACGAAAAAACGTATAACTTGAATCCTGACAAGATCAACCTTTCTATCACTCGCCAATTTTTTATAATAATATTCGTAAAACTAACGTGTTACGAGTATATATATTAGATATTTTTTTACGTATATCGGGTTTCTTAATCAATGATTTTATAAAAATACCTTTTCAAAATGATGTATTACGGTTATACCTGAAACGTCAAGCGCCTCCGTATCTACGTATATTCGTTCGTATAAACACCAGTTTATTTCCTAACTTTGGTATACTGTGAACATGTAACCTCATACCTACATTCCACAAGAGATTTATAAATCAAAGTATCAAGTTCTGCACCTACGATATTGAAGGTAACTTTTGTTTCATTATAAATAAAGTGATTTCCCTCATTCATTTCATTTCCTTTCAACGTGTCCAAGATGTCTTCATGTGACACACAACTTTTCATAATAGAAGTTCAAAGAATATCTCTTTTTTGTTCTCATTAAGTAATTTCTAAATTATAAGCTTCGATCTCGTAACATTTTACAATAATAATAGATTTCCTATGACGTTTATTATCAGTATTAATTACGTATATGTGTCATCAAAAATCGTATACATTGCACTTGTAAACTGGCCTTCCCGCTCTACGGTTACGCATATAGAAAAAAAGAGACGATCCACAAATCAAAAACACTCATATCGCAAAAAAATCAAAACACGAATATTATCGTTGTTTCCCAAATTAATCTCAATAATTAATTATTCACACTAAAACAATTGTACATCATATAATCTAAAAATTATTATGTATGTATGTACAGAATAGTATTTAGATAGCTTAATTAAGAAATAAAACATCAAATATATTAAATAATAACAATATGGATACTAATTGCCTTCTTATCAATGGTTAATTATAAGAGGTCCTTATGGTTTTGTGATTCAAAATTATTAGAGAATTTTGTTATTCTTTTACATAAATTCTGACAAAGTGCTTGATACAGAATTAAAAATTAAATTATGGACGTCACATTTTTCTTATTCTTTTTTGAAATTTCAAAATACTATTGATGCCAACTTATAGTAGCTATGAAATAAATATTATGAGTCATGTAGTATCAAGCACTTTGTCGAGAACTTATACAAACGTAATGACCGATTGCAAATCAGTAGTTAATACCGAAAAAATGACAATTAATCAACTATATAATCACATAAATGATGCAGTTTACTAATCATATACACTGCGTTTTTGGTAATTATTGGTATTGAGATTGTTTCTATAAATTAATTTATACTTAACAACTGTAAAAATCTCTTCATCACACTATCATTACTCGAAATCACTAGGTTACGTATTAGTTATAAGGTAATATTATCATGAAAAGTCCAACATACAATTTATACAAATTAAACTGTTCTAGTAACTTCGGTCTCGGGGCGTATTGTTTCAGATTTGTGTTCGAAGCAGTCGAACATAATCGTATACACAAAATAAAACGCAGAGAACGGAGTTTGTGATTCGGGCGAGGAAATCTGAAACAAGTCACCCCTAGCTTGGACCGCGCGAACTAAGCTAGAGGCCTTTACTGTGGCGAGGTGGGCGGACTCATGTTGTCCGGCTCGTCCCCGGAGCCAGGCTCGCCTTTGGTCTTGTTCTCCTTCTTCCACTTCATGCGGCGGTTCTGGAACCAGATCTTGATCTGGCGCTCGGTGAGGCAGAGCGCGTGCGCGATCTCGATTCGTCTCCTCCGCGTCAGGTACCGGTTGAAGTGGAACTCCTTCTCCAGCTCGAGCGTCTGGTAACGGGTGTAGGTTTGCCGACCCCGCTTCCTTTCTGAAATTAGATAACGGTATATGTTAATACAAAACCATAAAAAATACAACATATTAATTTTAAACACGGGGCAACCCTGACAGACGGCAGACGTTAAAAACTGCATAGGCATTTCTGATAAATGTTGGGTTATTTGTAAACGGCGAACACTCCCGCACCGAGTTAATTGAAAATTGTTTTGAGCTTATCAATTTGTTAATTGTTTTTGCTTGTTGGGCATCTCTCGGCTGTCAGGAGTTCTGGAGTCTTATAGAAATCAGTGCTGAGAAATGGTAATCTAATTTAAGAAACATTAATTTGCAATCGAGATAGTCAAGAAATTCTGTTACCCAAGATATTATGCATTGCTTCGTATTTGGAGCAGACATTAGACATTTTTTGTCATTAAGTTATCTTTTTTAAAAAACAAGCTCGTTTAAATGCAAACTAATCATTTCACATGCCTTTTCAATTAATAACAAAAATTAATTAGCATTAAACTGTGTATAAATATATATCGTAGTATAACATGAGCAACAGACTTTAATCTAGAAAATGAATCTATGTGCAGAGCATTCGCATTTGTAATCAGGATATATTTTTAGTAAAACAAACTCAGCATCAATCAAAGTTCTTCTCACTACCGACAATGTTCGTACAGTGGTCTCAGTTCTATAATTACATAGGGCTATTAGTGAGACGTAAGTAGACGCCTGTAATAAATTTACAGATATTTAATAATTCTGATATATTACCAACTTTTTGTATGTGTTGGTGATATTAAGTGTGTATTACGTAAAATGAGTTGTACGTGTGTTTGTGAGTGAATACTCGATCCGAAGTTCCGAACCGCTACCGAAGCCAATTAAAATAATTTAAGACGCCGCAGGGCTTTTTCATTTTGTAATCATTATTCTTCGAGGAAGATGCGAAGCACGGTTTAGATGATGCACTGAACTGTAATTTATTTGAAGAGAAAAAAGACAAACTGCACGTAAAAAACGTGATTATGATGATGTTGTATTGCTAGATAAGATAGAAGATATAAACTTTGATAGAGAAGACCAGTAAAAACTTGCCTTGTCTGCCTTTAAAGCACAATAAACATTAGTTGAACATACTTTTCGTAAACTTTGACCTCTGTAGTAAAAATAAATCAGCAGAATTTTACTTAAACGAAATGTTATTAACCTAAAACCCGCACAAAATATTCACAAAGCACAAAATTCATTCTGAATTGAAATAGAAACAGTTGAAGTTGGAGTTGAAACAAAGCAAAAGTTAGCTGATTATTTTCAGTTCAACGGTAACACGCGAAACGGCTTGCCATACAAGATAAACACGCTAACTTCGAAGAAATACGCAGACACGAATCGCGGATTACATTGCGAATCACACTACCGACGATTTCCAAGAACGACAATATTCATAACGTTGGCAAAAGAAAGAGAGCTGATGACAAACACGACAGTTTGTTATGAGTTGACAAACGAGTTACTGAGGAATATAACGTCATCAATATAGATAACCTCTGACCGACTAACATAAATCTTAAGATTTCTAGAGGAATTTAACAGAGTGATGTAAAAGAGTCAGGCAGTGTTAGGGTTGGTGCAACGGATTCAAAATTATCGCCCACTTGTTGCTCGGGAAATTGATAACAACCTCATCGTCCTGGTCGAATTTTGGGACGCATTCAAGTACTGCCGTGTTTTCATTAAATGGTCTTAAAGATTTTGAGGTATTGGAGAAAATAACGTGGGGAGCAATTGATCACATTAAGTATGATATGGATGGCATTGGGCAAATAGGGGCAGCAAGCTTAATGGCTCCTTGAAGCTTCTCTAGCTCTGACTCGAGTATTCTCTAAATACAAACGAGTTCACGAAATTATAAGTATAAGAATGCTTATTAGTATTTCCATATTGCAGATATTAGCAGTGTTCTGCAGGGATATGCTTTGTTTAAACTTGAATATTTTTTAAAGACATGTTGGATGTGGACGAGAACGAAAGAACCTCAGAACCGTCTATTGGTGGAGCTAAAAAAGCTCGTATTTGACCTATAATTCAGTAATGGAATTATTGTCTTTATACATTTTGTTAATCTGGACAAGAACGGTGAAACCCCAGAACTGTCTATTGATAGACCTAAAAACAATCTTCGTTTATCTATCGTACCCATTCATCACACAAAAACATACTATACAAGTCACAATCAACAACGTTATATAGTTTTCACCACGTCCCTAGACCTTACATTTCATCAAGACAACACACGATCTCATCGGTCATGTCGCGCCGAAAATTCCAAAACAATGTCGTATAGCGATATAGCTCATGAAATCCCCTTCCTAGCGGGCTTAATATATTACAGCAGCGGTTTCATCGCACACTCAGATGCATAAAACATGATCCCCCCGTCAGATTTAAACCGTCCGTAATAAGAGCATTAAAGAGGGCATGAGGCAAGCGAGATGCTAGCTAGCTAGCAGCTAGACGATGGTAATACTTAATTTGAAATAGTGGTGGCGAATATTTGGGATTGGCGAAAAGTTAATTGATGCAATATTGATGAGTGTTGAAGTAGAGATTGAACCTTACTAGGAGTCGTGTAGTCGTGTAGAATCTGGGTAGTTCCAAAGAGCTGATTACATCGAAGAACCCATAATTTATTAATAGTAATTTACCAATATTTTTACAGATATCTACCATCTACGTCAATCAATCGAAGATGTGAGAGTCTTCTTCTTGGTGATGAAGCAGACAAGAAACTAAAAACTAATCATGAGGAAGCTTCTTTTCCCATTATAATAGAGAACATGGCCATTGAAACTGCTTTTGCTCCAATTAACATACGGGCGTCCAAACCGCAGCTTTCAACCCGCTCGACTGACTTTTCCAAAACGAAATCGCAGCTTTAGGAGCGTCGGGCGCAGCGCTGCATGTGTCGTCGGCCGACTATAAATCATCTCGGGCAGGGGAAGGGGCTTACTTTCACGACGATGTGGACAAACACCGGGACATTGTTGAAAATTGGCTACGATGGACCGGGGAAAGTGATTGGTAATGATGTAAGAGATTCTGAATAGAAATAGGATTTCGAAATCTGGAATTTATTACCGGATATGTGTACAACTATATGTATAAGTGTATGATTTCTGGTTTCTAAGAGGTTGTTATTGTAACATACATGCATGAATGACGTGTCCTAGTTGATCGTATCGATTATGAGAACTTCAGGACAAGTTGATACAATTTATATTCTTACACTGAGTTCTGTCTGACATAGTCCTTTCATAAACTTGAGCCACTCTTGATCAGGTAAAAAACAACTTTATCAAAAACTTAAACTTTTTCGATTTTCTCAATTGGTGCAACCAAGCCAATTTTAGAATCAGAAACGTTGGTAGAATCGACTGAATCGTTACAGTTCTGATGTATCGAACCGAAGAGATTATCGTTAGTAATAATACTGAGTTCGCGAATGCGTTTTCCAGGGCGATTGCAACACAATCCATACGTTACTAATCCCCTGAGAAGTAAAGGTTGGTTCCCATTTATCTGGATAAAGTGCGTGCTAAAATATTGAAAGGCGTGCGCTATCTCACATCGCATTTGTACTGATTACAGCATTGCGTGTACAAAGGTAAAGGGTCGAAAAATGCGGTCAGCTGCCACAAACCGGTTGTAACCAGCCTAAACTGAATTGAGATGTAGAGTATCTCTTTTGTATTCAGAATTGATGATAAATGGCATTATTATGAATATGGAACCGTTATAAAGTTATATCTACATCTATTGAATTTTAAAGTTCAGTTTTATTCGCTGTGTGTAACTCTTTGAATTATACTTTTAAAGTATTTGCAGGGTAATAACAACAATAGTTTAACATAGCAACAAATGCTTTAGAATTAACCAACCGAATAACTAAAAATATTGCAACAGATAACATTAAAGTGGTATGGTAAACTTTAGCAACTGCAGCAATTAAGTACAATAGATTCTACGGTAAACACAGGTGTTTCAACAACTATGGGGATGCATTTAACTCGTAAACATTGTTATTTCGATACAAGGATGAAAGTTAAGGAACATTTTGCAGTATCGTGATCGTAACTTCAAAGAAATTTTGGTTGCTAACTATCAAGATTTACTGAGAGCAAACGATGTCATCAAGGTTGGATTAGCAAATGATAGGACCTAAACGATTTCTGATAGCGTATGGCTGTGCTGAAAGAATCGAAAAATAACAAATCCTTTCAGCTAAAAATATGAAATTAACTGTTGAAATACCATTGGCACAATAATTGGGTAATAAAACAGAATATAACCCAACCCTTCCCATGTCAGTCGTGTAATGAAATAGTCCCAAACATTTTCCACAACCGCGAGTAAAAAATAATAACAGGCAAAGCGTGCGAGCCTAAATACCAAATTCATCAAGGGATGACAAGTGAAAAGAGCTTTTAATTTAATTCGTTGCGGTATCGCCACAGGAACACAAAAAAATACAGCAACAGCTTGAAGCGATATCGACAATCCATAATTCATGTCCTACAATTTCATACATTTCGACTCCACGCCAACGCTATATTTGGGCGACGAAAACCAATCAAATCCTTACTTTATATTCAACGTGACTGAACTCAAAATGCTTTATGAACATTTGTTTGTTATGCTCTATAGCTATGTTGAAGCCACTCAGTGTATTGCAACATCGTACATGATATCAAACGAGTATTCAGATTAATGCAATTTCTCTTAAACGCTTACACGTCGTAAATAAAATTGCTGGTTTCCAACGACTATAGCGAAGGTCGATCCATGTTTATAGTGTTTAATTGATATAGCAATCGTATTAAAATAAATAAATGTCGTAGTGACGATTGTTCGTCTTTAAAGTCGCCGATGAAGAATTAAGGACTAGGCAGGGAAAATAAATCTTCATACCCTTATAGGAAGCTTGAAGAATATACGTGATAACGAAATCAATCAAACTTTGTGCAGTTACCTACCACTTAGTTAAATAAAAGTCTGATGATACATTGTTATGCACTTAAGGTAAATTTCTTACCCTGCAATCTGATAAGGCCAAGCAAGATCTCTTAGTTGAGATTGGAATAAAGTTAAGTGACCCTTAAAATTTTACATGTAAGTTTATAATTGTAAGTATGTATCCATTGATCATTGACATGGAGATTTAAAAGAATGATAGCAGAGTCTTTGCATTAAGCCTTATAGGTAAAGACGTTCACTCCACTGGACAATGAAGTTCTTATATTCTTCAAACCTATGAGTTAACATAGCATCGTTTGGTATGTTTTCCTTCCTAGCAATCTTGACATCTACTTTATTTATTGCTGCATTCATTTTTACCACAGCAACCCATAAAAAGGATCGTTCACTGAACAGGTGGTAAATATTGTAAATAATATCTCTTAGCATTAAAACGGCAATGTCAATGTAAAAGCGACATTGGTATACTAATGACATGAACACAATTTGTTGTACATTGATAAAATCCACGGCCAAAATGCGATGGATGACAAAACACGCGACATAATAATTACGAGTACCTCATGTATGATTAATGTTTCGTGTGCGTATATATATTAACCCTACATGCGAGCAGATATTACTAAAATTGAGATAGTGAAAATTTTTGGGCACGTCTATATGTGTTTTTTCGTGATTTGGTTGCTCATTGCTATTGTTTCCTTCGAGCATCAGATCAACTAAACTGTCTTGGCAAAGTCTTCAAAATGTGGACCTTAATCCACTACCCTTTCTTTCATCTACTCCATATGTTGCATTTTTATTATGGAATTCAACATCGTCTATTTAAAGTAGTTCTTTGATTTTGCCAACAGTAAAATCGTTAACGGATCTTACGCAAAGGGTCGAGTGAAGCATGAAAAAAAACAACATGGCTGCCTTAGTTTTGATAAATCATTAATCATTGCCGACGTTTGGGCGGCCGCTAGATTATGTACTGAAGATTGCTAGTGGCTTATGTATGCTGCCTTAATGACTTTTGTTTCGACCCATTTGTGTAGATATCTGATATAGTGAGCCATGTTTGGTGCAAGGTTCTTTAGTTGAGTGAGTTTCGTGCTTTGAGAATCTAGATATACCAAGTTGAGTTTTATACAATTTGTATAGAATAGGAGAATAAGACAAGCGAGTCCGCGATCTAATCTCTAGCTGGAAATATTAAAAGGTTGTAATATACAAATTAATAACAAGCAAACGAGTGTATATCAACATACAGCAGAAAGGCTTCATCACAAATCCGAGCGGATCTCAAAAAGAATTTATAACGTGAACACACAGCCATCAGTCAGTGTTGTGTTGACGCTGATACCCGTCGTGTTTCGCATCCGAAATGGAATGTTATTCACCGAAAATTTAGCTTTGGTGTATGCTAAAAATTACGCGCTCCCCGCCCGGGATTGAACGAAATACCGCCCGCAAAAAAGGTGTCAAATGAAATATTCAAATATATTTTAATATAATTCATGCGGCGGGCGTTTCATTTCTCTCCCTCGTAATGGAATGCTAAATTTTCGGGCGAACAAAAAATATATATTAATGCGCGTACCTAATAGCTTATACAAACTCGTTTGTTGGGTATTGTTGCGCACAATGGGTGCCATAACTCCGCGTCGCAGCCACGGCCGGTGACGTCTTTGTTAGGCTCGCTCAGCTTTGTTCTGAGCCCGGCTCCGCCTGTCGACGCGACATCCTACCCGTCCTCTCAACCAACACACCTACGGATCCTGTACCTACGCCTAATCATACATACGCAACGCAATCAAGCCATACAATTATCATATCAGGGTTGATCGCGATATATGATCAAAATACTAATCATTCCATTACTAAATTAAACCCATCACCTTAGTATTAGTTCTATGTTTTGAAAAACATGAAAGAGTTAAATATAATGATCTGCAGCTTTTATAAAAATGACTGCCCCCTTACACGTAGGGGGCTAATTACCAGTTTTGTTCGGCCATTACTATAATTTGCAGCAGGAAAAGCACGAATGAATATTTGAGAAGGCGATAGAAAGTGAGTAATTGCGTTGGATCACGAAGTGAAAAGTTATGAAAGGTGCGGGGTGGTGATTTTTCAACGCTCGCCCTGTGAAAGCGAAAATCTTAATGAAAAAGAAAATATTCAATCATTTTACTCAGCGTCGATATTACAGATTCTAGTAATGTTATTCAGGCAATGTCTAGGTAATACGCAAACGTAACGAAAACAGTAGTGGTCTGAGGCTACCTAAAAAATCATCTCAACATAATGCCGAGCGCGAAACGCATTAGGGCTCCAAGATGAGCTTCGCCGCGGGACAGCGTGCCCCAGGGGGCTTCCCCTGCCCCCGTAAGCCGGGTGGGGGGCGATCTCCGCTCCAGAGAATATTTGACACGGGTCTGGCAGATAGACAGGCCGGTCATGTGTGATCCCCGGGCAGGAAACGGGGGGGCTTTTTTCCGCTCCTCCATCGACGTGGCTACTCCCTGCCTACCGGCACAAGTACAAAGATACGGTTTATGATTTATGTGGCACCGTCGACTCGCACATGTGCACGCATCATGTGACGCCGCTTTTTGTACACAACTAATGATATGAACAGACTTAATATCACATTAATGAGTATCGAGCGATGATAGAATTTAATTTCGATATCTAACATGCCACCTATTAGTTCAGTAATTTGCTGTGTCGGTAATTATGACCGGAAACAGTAATACGTCAAACTTTTTCAACAGTTAATGGCCGCTACACTAGTATTTATTGAATTAGTGGCTATCATTCCATAATGTTATGGATCCATTTCAATTTGGAGCGGTTGGAATTCGAAAATGGAATTTTAATACCACATAATAAGTTCGGCTTCATCGGCTTAGCGGCGGTCAAAGTTTGATTGGCGTTCTATCCCGACGTTTAATTAATGTGGGCCAAGCTATCCTAACCTCGAGTGAGACAGGGACGAGGAGAGCGGGCCGAAGAGAGAAAGACGATTTCTGACAATGTTGCCAGTTAATTGGACACAACTTACTTCTAAAGTAAAAGGACGTAGTTCGGGGAAATTATTGGTCTGAACTTAGTAACTTGAAAGAGGGTACAAGAAAGGCACCTTGTTATTTAGTGAACTTTAACTCAGTTGGAAACTGAAGGAATGTACCTATTGTCGGAACTTGATAAATTACTTATCTACTGATCTAAGACTCGACATTTCATCCGTACTAAGTAAGAATGTATTCATGATTTATTTTTCTCTCCATAGATTTTGAAATGACTGTCTGAATGCCTTTATGCATCTTGAAGCCTTTTTTTCTACAAAAGTTAAATTAAGTTATTAAACGATAAGGAAAATAGCTGTAAAATAATTAAGATTTATCTGCTACCAACACAAATGCAAATGATGAGAATTTTTATACACAATACAATACTGTGAATTTATTCACTATTGAACAGTTTTCAAAAGATTTATGTAATTATGCATTAATTATGAATTATGTAATGCTTGGCTCCGCCTACATTTAGTCACTGTAATTTAAAGATAAAATCATTCACCAAGCCCATTCATTAAAGCTTGGAATCGAGACATCATATATTCGTTTTGTGTCAGGAAAGTATCTCTACATTATTCTGCACTGAAGTATTTGAAAAATATGATTCTACCTGTGATCGAATTCAAACAACTATAGATATCTTATCAAGTTTCCAAACATCGTAACTTCTTTCAGTTAACAGAAATTACCAGAGTAAAAGCATGAAGATGACAAATATTTTGCGACATTTTCGCCCGTTGTATTTATACATTTTAAAAAGTTAGAAAAAACTTTACAAAATCTTTTCTTGTGAGCTTTTACAACAACTCAATTATGAACAATGCAATTACTTTAACAAAATCTGGCACATCATTTTTACCACATATTAAAAGTATTAAAAATAACTGGCAACTCCATCACACACACATTGACAGCCCATCAAACAGCATTGAACCTGTCAATGTGTGTGTTCCGTCCTATTCGTGAGAAGGTAATCGTGAGCATTCGTGTGTCTTCGTGAGTATTTGATTGTCTATGTGTGCGTTAGACATATATTAATGGGATTGGTGTATTTCGATGTGGGTGTATGTAATTATAGGACCGTAATGGTTTTTTAATAAGCTCCCAACTTTTTGGCTTTTTATATTTTTTGTTCTGTATAGTAATGATATTCATATTTCATCTATGTAGATATTATGTTACTGTATCTATGAATCAATATATTTGTGAATGGATTTACTTATATGTTGTTTGAAATTGAATTAAATGTAAAAACGAATTATTATTACTGAATATGTATTAATAAATTGTATTTATAAGCACAGCCAGATGTTTTTTTTAAAGACCCTTGAATAATTGAGTATCATAAATATTAAAATAAACTAATATGTAGGTATTTACAAGAGTACTACCTATTAAAATTTTATTAATCTCCAAATAAATAAATGTTTTAATTTTTTTTTCATGAAAACTCACAGCATCAGAACCTATAAGTCAAACAAGTTTGATTGAACGCCATCTTACAGGTAACTTAAGAACTAACAAGCACACGGTTTGCTTTCAAGTTGCCTAACGATAAGTTATACTGAGGTATAATGTCCTTAAATCTGGTCATTATATAGCGATCTTAAAACATTTTTCTTATAATTTGATAGATTCAAGTTGAATAATAAGGTAGATGCTAATCGTCAAATAAGCTTAATGTTACCAACATTTTTACACTTTGTTGCTCCATAATTTACATCACTTTAGCATTACTATTCTGGAATCCTTCGATCATATTTAATTCATTGCTACTTGAAATTTTATTTTTCGATGAATACAAAAATAAACTTAAATACATATTTCTTAACAGAAAATATGTGGAAGGGTACTTCTTATACGAATTAAGTTATTTTGAAAAACCCAAATAAAATTATAAGAAACGACAACATCCTCTATTCAAAATTTTCATTCACACTTACTATGAAAACTAACAAAACTCCTAAGCCGACATCGAAAAAATAATATCAAAAAACAGTATAAACGCCATTCGTCAATGTCGCACTACCGGCCCGAACCGGAAAGTCACCACCGAACAGAATTAGAAATATATTTTTATCCCTCTACCCCACTCTACCCTACTGTGTAAAAAAATCTTTATGCAAATAATAGCACGTGTAAATACAAGGGGAAGTTGGGGAAATGCGGACGATCTCCTGTGTTAAATAAATAATAACATTTGCGGAAATTTTGACTTCATCGTTTGAGTTCGTAGGGTACCAAAGGTAATGATGCAGAATCTATACGACAAACTAATGGGTAATTCAAATGACGTTTATTACTTTTTGCAATAAAGCAATCCAAAAAGCAATAATTGAACAAATTAAGTTGTTGATGATTATGTTTGAACAATTTGATTGATTTGAATTGAATAATGCAAGAATGTAAAATACAATTTCCTTTATGACTTTATTGGTTGGATTAGCATAATGAGGCTGTTTATGACGAAATAATTGATTGGAACACACGCTTAGAAACTTGGTGTTGAATGGGTTATTAGTATCGTGAACAATTGCGACTTGAGATAGAACTTTTACAACAAGAAAGAGCTATCAGAAACAGTGAAGAAAAAGTTTCAAAAAGCATAAAAAATCTAGAGAAAAGTAGAAAGCTTGGTACAAAAAGAAACTGAACTCCAATCTAGTGAGGCATTTATCGTCAATGTTACTGAACGACAATCGACAATTGATCAAGTAAAACGTACCGACAATGGGACTTATCGCGCACTTTACCTACTTTGAAAATCACCAGGTTTTGTCACAGATGGCTACAAAATTACTGGCAAATGTTCAATTATGTAGTGAGAAAACAATTTGCGTATGAGAAGAAAAGATACAGTTGAATATTATAAAGAAAATGTGTATTTATGTGTAAAAATCTTCTTAGAGACAACAACAAAGGAGCATATGGCCCGTAGGGACAAAGCTAAGAGCAGATTCAAGCACAGACCTTCAGACCTTAATCTCGCTTACTACAAATATCTTCGTAACCGTTGCAATCATCTGTATCAGGATGCTAAGAGGCGCTACTTCCATGAACAACTCATTAACCGCAGTTCGTCCGATATATGGAAATTTCTTAAATCTGTAGGCATAAGCAAATCATCTACTAACCAGTGCAAGGATTTGAACCTCAATGACCTCAACAAACATTTCTCTCTTCTTCCTTTTTCTCTTGATCCGCGCGTCAAAGCCGCTACTTTAGATAATCTTTCTAGTATGCCGTCGCCACAATATTCAACCTTTAATCTTAGCGATGTTACTGAGGAGGATGTTAAGAAATCTATACTTGCAATAACTTCTTCAGCTGTCGGTGATGATATGTTGTGTTCCAGAATGATTACTCTCATCCTTCCCTCATTGCTCCCTGTCCTAACTCACATCTTTAATCACTCATTCACCTCTTGC